>JBAMCF010000514.1:0-1271693 GCA_037075285.1 Drosophila lutescens | reverse complement strand
AACACATTGCTAAAACTCAAAAACAACTACCCGGCACTTGGCAAAAACTGTAAAACAATATTAGTGATAGTCTGGATGGGTTACATTTCATTCCACATGTGTGAATTAAGCGTCAATCACAGTGAATGCCACAGAAGCGGAATGAGCACAAAAACAAAAATGCGAATAAGCTGGTGAAATATTTTCTTTCTGACTTTTGGGCACGTTGACAATTGGTCTGGAATTGTAGGGGGATTTTGTCAGGATTCATGCTTCGATGTCAAACTTTTACCTCTGCTAATGCGGATTTTGTATGTACTAGAAATAAGGCAATAGAGATTAAAGAGGCGTAGGAAACAAAGAAATTGAATGCAATAACAAATATATATTTATAATATTATAATACATATTTTTAAATGTATTTAAGAATATAAAGTTCATTGGACCTTATGACTAGGGTTGGAAATATCATAGATACTTTCGATGGTGTAAAAATTTAGGAAACATCGATGGTTTTGACCCACAATCGATAAATCGCTGAGAAAAATAACTAAATTTTACATGTAATTTTTGGTATATTTGGTTTCACTTTAATCGCAGTGAAATTAAGATCGTAAGATAAGCATACATTTTTAATTATTATTTTTGCATTATATTCCTTAATTTTTGGAATTTGTTTTATATGTTCTTTAGTTCCGATACTATCGATAATATTGATGGAGACCACCATCGATAGCCAAAAACATCTATAGTGCCCGTTAAGGCTGTGTTAACAACCCTTATGACACTCTTAATAAAGTAGAATATATAATTTATAGTGACTTACATTCGTTTCCAGTGATGCTATAAATGAATCTCGTTTTATTTGATTTATTTTCCCTGCTAGTTAGAATAATTTCAAAAACACCTTTGAAAAATGCTGTGTACAAAAGAAACCTAGTGAGCAGAAGTTAAATGTAGCCAAAGCCCGCCGGAGTTGTCCTTAGTAAATGAAATTAATCATGTAATCAAAGCTCCCACCGCGCTGATAGTGATTCCCTCCTCGTTTTGGCCAGGTTCGCCTGCGGGGCTGCCTTTGACGCGACTGGGGGTCTGTCTGTTGACAGTCGGGTCTCGGCTGGGTTGTCAACTTATTTGACTCCTGGCCGGGGGAACTGGCAACTGGCAGGCCCAGTCTTTGGCCTGGGGGGCTCCTGGGGGGAGGAGGAGAGCTGCCGGCTCTCGGGGAGTTGCCTTGTCTTAGTTTGGGACCTCGAAGCCATTGTCTTTTCTTTGCTCGCTCGCTTGCTCGCTGCCATTAAGTTTTATTTAATTCCGAGTCCTTGTTGACTCGGCGACTCCTGGTAGTTTTTATTGTTGCGACAGTTTTCGCTAACAAATTGCTTGGCGTCAAGTGTCGTGTAATTACGACGGACGGAGCGACGGGCCCACATGTGCCAAAATGTTGTTATTAGATTGTTGCCGGCAAGTCGCTGGGGAAAGTTGCATTTAATTTTTTCTTCTCTGCCGGCGTTTGGCCCACAAATTGATGCCATAATAATAGCTGGCCCCCGTTTTGTGGCTGCTAATGATGCCGAACTGGCCAATTGGCAAACGGACAAACTGGCTAACTGGCCAACTGGCCAGCTGTGGCCCCGATGCCAGCTGCTAATTATGCGTGGACTGCCCTTTGACCGGACCCATGGGGCGGAATGGTCGATGATGGACGGCCAGCGATCAGAGGGAATCGGGGTCAGGGCGTAAAAAGAAAGTTTCGATTCCCTCGCAATTAAATCAGCTAACAGTTTCAGTGGGGTAAACGAGAGAAAACGAGAAAAAACTGGGGTTCACAAATCATTTTGCATTGGTGATGTACTAGAAAGTCAATTTAAGAGTATTTAAAATTGATTAAATTGGCTGGCCTTCGATAAAAAGTAAATAACACAGGATCCGTAGTACATATTTAAATTATTGCATGATTCAATTTGAAACTGTTTGAAGCAAGGTCGAAAATATAAGATTAAATATTTCAAGTCATTAAAGAATCGAATTTCATATTCCAACCAAAGTTTAAAAAATTTCAAATAACTATAGTTAATAAATATAATATTTTCATATTTTAAATTAATAAAAACGGCAAGGGATGAAAAATATATAGAAAAATATTTAAATTTAATATGAAATCTTTGGACTTTTGACTTTTTTTCAAAGTGTACATAATCACATTCACCTAGGCAAATTGCGTTCACATTTTAATAGATTTTAGTAGATCACTATGGACGGCAGTCCATGTAGTGACGAAGCGCACCAGGAGAGTGTGCGAAGGCGACTACTATATATACACGAAGAAATGAAAATCTGCTGTGATAGTCCGATCGTAATGAGTAATACACCAATCGAAAGGTATTGCAAAAACTTAAAGGATTGCATACCAAGACTTTAAGAAAATCAATTGGCTTGGGAGAGAGAGCGGTGAAAGTGAAAAAGTGCAAATTTCGAAATTTGGAGCTGTTGGGGCCGGTGGGGATAAATGCCCCCTCGCAATGTTTTAGTTGTGTTCTTATTGAAAATACCCGTCGAATGAGGGGTCATACGATAAAATCCGCCGCTCCGTTCAAAAGTTATAGCCAAAATAAGATTTTCTTCTTCTTCCCAAAATGAAAATTTAATTCTGTTTGTCAGTTTGTCAGTTTGTCCAAAACATGTTTTTTAAGTTCTGAAAATTTGATATGACGTTCATCACATCGATATAAAAAACTTTTGTTCTACCACTTTTGGAAAAACCCGCTAGTTTAGCGGGAAAACAGCTATAAATATCTAAAATTCGGAAAGCCGTAACTTCTATACTACTAAAGCTACAGACTTGTGCTGCATCTCGTTTGAAAGGTATTTTTAAATGCTATAAACGCCTTCTATATGCAATTTGTGTAAATGTAATAGTTAAAAAGATATAAACAAAATACCATTTTTTTAAACTTTTTTTTAGCTTTTTTTTAATTTTCTCAAAAACGGCTCTAACGATTTTCCTTACAACCTTAAACTGTATAGCCCTTGAGATTCCTTAAATTTTGGTATATATCATGTTTATGTAAAAAATCGCGCTTAAAAGTTATTCAGAAACGAAAATAGCCACTTTTGCCAGGTCAAAACAACTTACGCAGCCAAAGCGTTGAATTTAGTATGTGCGTATCCAATTGTTTTAAACCGTTCCAGTATACAATTATTAACTTTAATAAATAAAATAAAATAAATAAATAAATAAATAAATAAATAAATAAGTAAATAAATAAATAAATAAATAAATAAATAAATAAATAAATAAATAAATAAATAAATAAATAAATAAATAAATAAATAAATAAATATTATAATAAATAAATAAATATTATAATAAATAAATAAATAATAAAATTTTTGACAACGTAGAACAGCAGGACAGCGGAGATTTTTTGCGACAACTATTAGACGGGCATTCACTAGCTCGAATAAAACAATTATGTGTACATAAACTTGTGGAATCTTTAAAATGCTCTAACTGCGATTATAGGCCAAATGTTCAAATAGATAGAAAATGCACAATGAATGAATTATTATCATTTAATTATGGAAATTGGAAAAATATTGAAGATAGCGAGTGTGCACATTGCGGAAACTATTTACAATGTCAGTCCTTAATAGAAAATTTAGGGCGCGTGCTTGTGTTCTCTCTTAGTTTAGTCGATGCAGCGAATAGAAAAATAACAAATTTTAATTTAACAAACGCTTCACAAAGTGAGCTTAGATTTGAAAATAAAAGATTTGTTTTATCAAGTGCCATATTTCACCATGGAAATGCATTAAATGAAGGACATTATACATCAGTTTTAAGAAAAGATGGAACATTTTACAAAGCTAATGATACAACAATCTCTAAATGTTTTTGGCCACGTAACAGCAAAGATGTGTATATACTGTTTTATGTTGAAAAATAATTTAAAAATTTCAGAAAATTATGGGTATCTTTAAGGTTTTTTTTGAATGCTAATTGGGCAGTGAACGCATTTATTTTTTAGTTGGCAAAAATCCTCAAACTGAACACTCCTCGAGGGTGCCGACTGGAAATGACGCTACAGTGCTTGCAATATATCAGGCGGCGTTCAGCTAAGATCAGGGGTCAATCCTATGTGCTCTAGTTTTTTAATAACTAAGTTATATGAGGATGACTTTTGGTCATGGTATGAGGTATACTAATATGTAAATTAAACCCAGGGTATAAATTGTCCCTTTAAAAACTTCTGATATCAAACAAAAACACCTCTTAACGAGGTAAAAAAATAGTGACGACCGCACCTTCAACATACAAAAGATCTGATATCATATTTTGTGACGAAAAATAATTTTACATTCGAAAATATAAAAACACTTTCTAAAATTTACTTTTTCGGCACGCTACAATAGAAAATGTTCGTGTGGGTAAAATCTTATAAATTTGTCTGAAGCGGGCCGAATGAGTAAATTTTAGAAAGTGTTTTTATATTTTCGAATGTAAAATTATTTTTCGTCACAAAATATGATATCAGATCTTTTGTATGTTGAAGGTGCGGTCGTCACTATTTTTTTACCTCGTTAAGAGGTGTTTTTGTTTGATTGAATACTCGTTATCATCATGTTTAATTATGGCTGTCAGCAATTCTAACTCTATTATTATTATTTTTAAATATGACAAAAATATGTGCAGTTCACAATTATTGACTGTTCCGGTCACCTGATTACCCCTGCAAATGTCTCCCCCGCAGTAATTTCTTTGGGAATTCTACGCTCTTTTTGGCCAGAACGCACCGGCTGCTGCCAACATCATATCCAATTAACATCATTGGCTGGCCGCAGTGGACAACTGTGGCGGTGAGAGCATTTGCATGACCATAATTAAAACCAACTGCAATGAAAAAAGTGAGCTGGACAAAACCAGAGTGCAGCTACAAATGCTGCAGTGCTGTGTCCGTCGACCATCGTCCTTCGTCCTTCATCCATCGTCCATCGCCCTCTGACCAGTGTCCTGTTGGCCCGGCTAAATTGTTTGCCCTTCGCTGGCCGCATAATTACGGAGTTTCGGACAGAGGCCGCGTGTCAGGCGCCATGGCGACATTTTAAAATTGGCGCATAAAATGTCAATTTGATGTCATTGGATCAACTTAAATGCGCTGCTAGGCCGACTAGTCCTTCCATCGCAACGAAAGGCCTGCTGGCCGTCGGTCCTGGCGGGTTAATTTTGGCATCGCGTAACACCCTAACACACGGCAAAGAACTTGGTAGCGTGGTGATATATTTAAAGGATTTTTATATTTCAAGTTGAAAAGTACGTTTTTATACCCGTTACTCGAAGAGTAAAAGGGTATATTGTATTCGTGCAAAAGTATGTAACAGCTAAAAGGAAGCATTTCCGATCCTATAAAGTATATATATTCTTGATCAGGATCACTAGCCGAGTCGATCTAGCCATGTCTGTCTGGCGTCTGTCTGTCCGTCTGTATGAACGCTGAGATCTCCGTAACTACAAAAGCTAGAAAGTTGGGATTACCCACACATATTCTTGGGCTTCCTACGCAGCGCAAGTTTGTTTTAGCCGAGCGCCACGCCCCCTCTAACGCCCACAATCGCCCTAAACGATTTTAAAAGGTGTCTGGCGTACACACCTTTAAAGATTTCGGAAAGTAAAAATACATTTTTATTGTATTTATAAATACCTATCGAAATGTAGAAGAAATTTTTCAAATTGGACCATTCATTTAAAAGTTATGAGCACATAATGGAATTCAAGCAGAGCAAGCAGTCGCTTTATTGCATGCATATCCTTCTCTCTCTCACTACCTTTATAGTCGAGGTTTGAAAACGTAGTAAATCGTTTATCCTTTGCAAAACAGGGTCAAATGAAACTTAATTCAAACTATTTTTTTCTGTGTACTTATTCAGATGACTCGTCTTCCTCCTCCCGAAAGGCCAACGATGTGTGTCATGTTATGTTGCAGGCGGCAACTTTGTGCCATGAATTTCGGTAGGGGAGATCTGGGGGCGCAGTGCTGCTGTCCTGTTGACATTGATGTTGTCATGTTGTGCTGGGCGTGGCCCTTCGGCCAGCTCGGCAAATACCTGTTTATGTTATGCCTGGCACATCAGGGCATCCTAACTGACCGTTGTTCGTTGTCCAGTGTCCCCAGTCCGGTGCTCAGTGCCCAGAGTCCTGTTTCCAGCACCAAGCCCGAGCAGATTAGTTTACTTAAATTGATGGCAACTTAGCGCTAATAACAATGCGCTGCGATGTGTTTGTGGTCGTTCACTGGGAAATAAGTGTTTCTAAAGACAGGAAGATGATATAAAAATTAAAGTGGATATTTTTTTGGAAATAAATGCTGCAATAGATAAAATAGAATAAAATTTTTAATCTAGAACTTTTAAAGAAAAATCTTTGAAAAAAAAAAATTATTTATAGAAATCTTAATTAATAGAAGAACAATTAGTTATCGTTAGATTTTTATTAAAGTAAGATTTACTTATGAATATTTTCGTAGTACTTAACGACATAATTTATCTTAGATCTTATTTTTCTCAGTGCATTGTGGTTGCATGCCTTGAGCCAAAGCTAAGTGGGTCACCGGGTGGGCGGTGGTTGGTGGCTGCTGGAGAGTTCGGTGCATTAATGATGAAGTGGGGCCGCTGAGTGGTCAACGGTGTGGGGCTTAATTAAATGATCTGGCAGGTGCATTAATCAATTTTTTCAACTCTCTGTTCGGCTCTGCACGGCATAAAGTTTGCTTATTTCCCAGGCGACTTCGCCTGCCCCTGCCCAGCCTCACCTGCCACATACATTATTTACCATTCTTATGCCGCCTTTTTTGGCATAACTTTGGCTTACTTTAAATAAATCAACGCTGGCCACGCCAGACACACGGCGACTCCCACTTTTGGAACAACTTTTTATGGGGCGCGTGTGTGCAGGCTTTGAAATATGAGCAACCTACTGGGGGATGACCGCGTTGTAAAGTATGCAACAGTTGAAGGAGAGTTTCCAGCGCAGCACACGGAGCTATTGACTTCGAATAATATATGACCGTGGGACAGAGATGACTTACTTTACGGATGAAGGCAGCCAGGTGAGAAATGGATGCCACTAAAATTAGGTCAAGCGAAGGGGTTCCTTTTCTAATATATTATACTTTAATACTATAAGTCAATCTATCAAAATTGTTAATAAATATTATAGATTTGCAAGCCATCCGGTGCATTTCGGAAAGTTTTAAACGAATAGCCCCTTAAATTCTTGGCATTTTGCAAAACTCCCCGGCACATTCCATTGCAGTCAATCCTTCGTCGTCAATTAACACAAATATTTTAATTAGTTTCCAATTCAGATATTTTCGAGTAGGTACTGAACGCTCCCCTGTGCCACAAAAAAGGAATCCAGAAATCTGGTGACAGGTTATTTACTCAGACCCAACTCGTTTTCAGTACCGAGTAGTCGTTTAATTATTTTCAGAAAATTCACTGGAAAATTATGCAAGGCCGGGCGAAAATATTCATTAAGTGCTCGCTGCTCATCAGAAATTTAGAGGCTACCGGCCCGGAGTCGAAGCTTGTAAAATTCGGTCCAAAATTAAATGAAGCAGGGAGTCCGGGCCGAAACTATAGCTATTTTCAGAATGTAATTTTGCCGGCGACGCTGAAAACTTTCGTTCCTGGCCCCAAAAACGTTGGCCAAACGGGAGCAGCTTCGAACCCGTTGGAGGGTTCGTGTGCCGGCATGTTTATTATAAGTTTGCCTTTTGCACCTTTGCCAGGCTTTCATAGCTGGGAAAAAATCTACACAATCTTTCAGTCTAATATCTTTAAAATATTAAAATCAATGATTTCTTATAATGATGTTAATTTCAAAATATAATTGGAAAATATAGAATACTAAATCTTTAAAAATGTATTAAATCTGGTTAAAAAATAACTATTGCATTTCTGGTTATGTAAAACCTATATCGTTTTTACATGAACTACTCATTTCGACCATATCAAATTTAAGTTCATATCAAGTTAAAATTGATATTAAGTAATGTAAAATCGATCTTCGTTTCATATCTATTTTTTGGGTGTGGTACATTTTAAAACTTATCAGTTTAGTTACGAAAAAACCAAGGGTATAAATATCTAAAAAATCTATTATGATATTTCAAGAACTTTTCTTTTCGTGTGCCTGTGCTTTGCTCTCTCGCTCGCTTTTATTTTATCTCTCTTCATCTCTTTAGTTTGGGCTTTTGGGGTGAGGGACAACTTTTCATTTTTGTCTCGGGCGCACAGTTTGACACCCGGTGTCAAATGATGTGTCAAAATGTGCACAATTTACCGTATGCCGGACCTGCTAAAAGCTGCCTGATGAGCAGGTGGGCGGTGGGTGGTGGGTGTTGGGTGGTGTGCTTGGGTATGGGTTTTATCTGGGCCAGGCGAGAGGGAGGGGGTGGTGGGCCGGCACTGTGGGGTTAAGTGTGTGCGGGATTAATAGCCGGCACACGCTGTCGAGTGCCTCTGGATTTGACTCTTGTACCTGTCACCCGGTCCCTCACCTCGCAGCCACCTCCACTCTCGGTGACACTTGGGCCCCTGTCAACGTGTTTCTTTGGGGGTCATAAATGTTTTGGCAACTTTAATGGGGCATCCGTTTATCCAGCACGTGTAATTGCCATACAATTTTTCTTATGTGTGCGATATCTTTCGGCACTCAACCGGATCCTTTGACCTCCTCTTGCAACTCAGTGTATTATAAATTATGCTTAGCTATTTGGGAAAATTAAAACGCACACGGCACATTTTTAAATGCATGCACGTGCATGTTGTCGGTACTTCAGCACCCTGTTCCGCCCCCTTTCGAGCTCCTCGCACCTTTGTGTTTTGCGCCAACGTCAATTTTTCACATAAAGTTTGCCAAACGCTTGACTTGCATATAAATGACTTGGCCGGAACCGGAAAACGGAACAAGGAAAGCGGAGCCACTGAGGAAGCCGGCACAGGTGAGGGCTCCCAAAAGCATTCGAGTTGTCAACTCTTTCAACGTGTATTACATTTTGAGCTTGAGAACTGGCGATGGGTGGAACATGCGAGAGAAAAAAATAATTTCCTTTGCGTAATATATGCTGTATGAGCTGCGTTCCGCTTTCCTTTCAATTTCTTTTTGCTTCCGTGTTTTGTTTTTCCTGGGTAAAAGTGCACGATGGAAGGTGTGAAAAATGTATGCGGGCAAAGGTTGCGAAGTTCGGTTACGTGGAAATTTCTGTGCGGTTTTTGGAGTAAATAGAAAAGTATTAGAAAAATAACAAAGGGATACGAATAAATTAAAGGATGAAAATATTATTTAGGTACTGTTAAGATAGGTTATAATCATAAGCATAATTAAACAATTTTTTTTTTTTTTTGATTAATAATTCGGTATAACTTTCCACATTCCAAATACTATTCCTCCTATTTTGACTAAAATCTGCGTTTTTCACAAAATCAGGAATTTCCGTTCAAGAGTGTGTACAATTTAATATTCTGATTACCTAAATTAAATTTAATACAATGAATGCTTAATTTTGTATCTAACCAATGGAAATACCCACATTCTTCCCTACAGTAGAACATCGCTTTAGCACGTTAAAAGCTGCGCCCACAGTGAATAATACGCCCACGACGTGCTGTCATTTGAAACTAAAATAAAAATAAAAATAAAACGCAAATACACTCGGGCTCACAGGCACATGCACATTATTCATAAATAGTACGCATATTACAGACAGTGACTAGATGGCTGAAGGAAATGAGAAGGAGATGGGGTTTGGGCTCCGCTTCCTGCATTTGTAAGCGATCAAATTTGACGTGCACTTATGAAACAAATTGACATTCTACGCAGCCAGCACAGGTAACACTCGCTACGTGCAGCTATTTTTGCATAAATATGTTGTACAGCCATTAAATTAAATTTTCGCACATTACGTATACGCCATATGGAAGGAAAAACTCGGAGGCAGAAACGTAAATTTCTCCAAGTGCATTGAATCAAGAGTTTTGGGGCAGGGACTAGACACAGATGGTTTTGGGGAATGCATTAAAAGCCCCATCAAAGCCTCCGGATCCAACGCATTTGTCATCAATCAAAGTTAAATCTCACTGTTTATGATTTGTGTCATTGCCAAAAAAACGGCAGACGAAAGGAAATATAAAACTTCAGCAGATAAATAAATAAGCTTCCGAAAAATATCGCGTAAATGTGCGTAAAAATTGCTTGTGGCTCCCCCCATTTGTGATTTATATTTCGATGTGCGTGTGACGGCGGTGCAAATTATCAATAAAAAATAAAATTACGCACGCTTTGGCTTAATGTTTGGATTTCAAGTTGATGTCTGGCATTTGATTGGTTTTGCTTTCACTTCTCTGCTCCCGCCTTCTTTTTATGGCATTCAGTGCGCGATGAACACAAGATGATAAGTGGAAATAAGTCGGGGCTGGGGGATTCGGCATCCTATTTGATGCCTGATTTTTGGATTTGGATTGAAATGTAATTGGGAAATTATCACTGATAGGAAGGCTGTAATTCAAGCAGAAAATCATTTGGGGCGGCTTTTCTGAGAGTTTTTTAAAAGGAATTTCAGTGGCGGTTTTACGAGTTGGTTGTGGAGGTTTTGAATACCACATTTCCTTTTAGTTTGGATCCTCGAATGCCGAAAGCAACAGAATTATGTTGCTCTTAAAAATGGCTAATTGTGTTTATAATTTGTGTTAATGAAAATTAGTCTTACCAATATATAAACCCCATTCTTCAGAGCTTCTACGTACTGAGGACAACCAACTGAGGAGTTCACAACTTGCCCGATTAGACCACTTTGAGTCTCAAGAGCAAGCATATTAATTGCTCATAAACAGCTGGGTGAGAACCAACTCCTACGCAACCCAAAGTTGTTTATTATTCAATGTCATTTGCCACTAAGCAATTACGCGTTCTTGTGCTCCCATAAACACCAAAAAGGCTTAGGCAACAAAAGCCCACATAGAACTCTCGGGCTGCCAGACGAGTACACCTGTCAGCAAGTTTGGGGCGTAAAGTTTGTTTGCTTTTTTATGCCTTCTGTCTGGCAGTGTGCGTATGTATATGTGGCAGTCGACTGAGATTTCATGACTTCAACGCATGCTTTTCAATTTCTTCCCAGCGCAGGCAGCGAGCAAAAAAAGAGGAAAAGAAAACGTTATCAAAATTTATTGAGCGCTGTCATGAAGCTGTCAAAGTCGATATCAAAAACATTTGGTTTTTGACTTTATTTTGGCAGCCCAAAAGCAACAAGCAGGCGCCCGAGTCCCAGTCCCAGGACCCGAGGCCAAGGCCCAGCCCAATTCCAGAATACCCGACGCCCCGGTCCCAATCCAACCCCAAAATCCCCACCAACGCACATTATAGCCGCGACCGTATGTGATTCCCCCTTTGTTGTCGTCTCGGCGAAAAGAAAGAAATAATCATAATAAAAAAGCCCATAAAAGAAGCCGTGAGCCATGCAGCCATCTCGAAAATTTTCATGCTCTCCCAAGGCGCTGGCACATTGATAAATTAATGATTGCCAGGCTGGCAAAGACGCTGAAAGCGGAGGAAAGGCGAGTTATAAAGCGACTGAGGTGCAGTCGAAGGGGTTGAAAAAAAGGTGAGTTTGAGAATGGTTGGGTTTTATGGGAAATCAATCTAAATGTATGCATAAGTTGTTCGGAATTCCTCCTTTTAATAACATTGATGTATGATGCGGAAGTCTGAGAGGGTTTAGAGGGTGGGGGTTTTCTTCGAAAAGGTTTCTGAGTGTTGAAAAATAAGGAAATACAATTGGAAATTTACCAGCAATTTATTAGGATTTTTGACACATTTAAAGAACTGGAGTTCTTAATTTTTATAATATTTGTTTCTAAGTCCTGACAAAAACTATTTCACAATAATATGACCGAAAAAGTTAGTAGGATCATGTTAATTTAATTAATGGGGAATCCAGGATTTGGTTGTGGGGGGATTTCAGAAAAAAAATGTTGTTGCATACTTTTTGAATACCCAAATTCCTATCATTTTTCAACCGAATGGAATTATCACCGCACATGAATTCAATATATCCATAAGATTTTGAAATAACGAATTATTCGAATTGAACCTGCTATTTCGATTACAAAATTCAGTGTGATTTCTATATTTATTTGCGCTTTCTTATCTAGCCATTTCTTTCATACTTCCCTGGCTTGCATGGGCATTTCTTGGGCCCTCGACCTAATGAATATTAATCGTCGCCTGACTGACTGACTGAATGAATGCCCACTGCTCGCCAATCGCACCTGTGTCCATATATCAAGCGTCAAAGCCACTTGTCTTATCAGCTGGGCCGACTGCGAGTTCCGATGAGTTGAGTGGGACTATTAACAAAACAAATATAGTTTCTGCATGAGAGGTCCACTGTGGCATTTGTCGGCTGACGGGAAATTTCCATGCTTTTTTGCGGCTTTGCCAGTTGAAACGCTGAACATGGCGGATTAATGTCATTTATCACGCGCCTGCCCTGCAGGGGAGGATCTGTAGATTTGGGATGGGGCTATGCTATGGTTAGCATTAGCATTAGCAGGCATTTGAAATGTACAAAGTAAATAAGGGACTCGCAGAATCACCAGCCTACACACTCGGATACAGTTTAAGCCGTCGATGTTGCTGGCTTTGTTCGCTCGGTTTTGCTTTGTTGCCGCAAAAAGGATAATGACAAATAATCAAGGATAAACGTTTTTGATTGATCTTTAATGGCAGCTCCCTGCCATTCAGTTGCCTTTGACATCCGCAGGCGAATGTAAATCATATTAACTTAAATGTACCATAAAACAAACCAACGAGCCCATGTGGATTGGGTTGGTTTGCTTCGCAGAAACTGGGGTGGAGTGCGTGCCCAGGACACTTATCCTTCGGGCCACACACACGGGTTTATGAGCTTGCCACATTCTTTTGCAATTGTACTGTGTAGCGGAAAATGCTTTTCAATATATCAAAGGGAGCGCGCATATAAATAACAAGCTGAGGCGAAACGACTAATGAAGGAGGCGACTAAGGAATGCCCTTTGAAAAATATGACTCTATTTCATATATTATACTAATATGAGTGTTAAACTATAAGACGCTATGATTATGATCTTTCTTTTTAGTTTGTAAAGTTATTAATACTAAATAAATATCAGTTAAGTGCCGATAGATCTTTAAATTTAATATATCTTAAGTTATTATTCGTACCCTATTGGATTTTTAATGTACCCTCCTAATGCATTTATTGGAGCGTACAAAAACTCTACCCCATTTAGCAGGCTCGCCAAAAGAATCTGTTGGCAGAATAGTATCTAGCTGAAATTCGTGGAAAAGCCAATTGGAGAAATTGTCAGGGGGGAAAAGTGTGAGTGGAGGGGGATGATAAGTGAAAAAGGGAAAGCAGAGCAGTAAAGAAGAGCCAGTCAAAGACGGCGAAATAAAGCAATTAAGCGGCTTACAAATGCCAGCCATTGCAGAACGTATCCTCGTGTGAGTATCTGAATATCCCAGGACCAAGAACACACACACCCACGCACAGACAGTTGGTGCAAACAACTCTGACAAGACTGAAATGAGAATGAAGAAAACATCAGAAAATTAATTTACATGTGCGATTCATCAATCAGCCCCGGCCAGAGTCCAAGTCCAGTTGAAGATGCGCAGTTCTGCTCTCTTTTTGGCCAAAAGTCATAAGCGGACATATGTGTGAGTGCCCCTCGGCTGGCACTGGTGTGCGTGAGAGTGTGCATGTGTGTGTGCAGCAGGCCGTGCGTTGATTGATGATAAATACTCCAGTCGGCGGACGGAAGGATCGCGCTGGCCCGCTTGAGATAAAGCGTTCAAATGCGCCGCATATTAAATGATGCAACATGAAAAGTGAAAGGGGGTTTATTTTCTGGGGAGGGGATAACAGGGGGATAAAGAGAAATGTACACGCAAAAAAATATAAAGAATTTAATTATAACAATTAAAACAAGTTTGATTGAAAGTAAATTAAAAATTATTTCTTTAAAAATATAAGCTTACTTTATCATTTACTATTTTATTCCTAAAATAAAATTTTAATTTTGTCCTTACAAAAAATAGATTACAAATTTTTTGGAATTTTTCCCTACATTGCCAATAATATTTTTTAAAGTGCAGCTCATGCGCGCCTCTGTTTATTTTATTATTATGTAATGCTTTATCCCCATTTCCCACACCGTAACCTTTGGCAATCGTTATAAATGACCATTTGCGAGGGTCCTTTGGCTAGTTCCCTTTTTTATTCCCCTTCATACCCTCGCCACCCACCACCCTTTTCGCCCCTTTTTCCCCTTTTGTGGCCCCTCGTCCTTGTCAGGCTTTTTGTATTGTTTGCCAGCGATAACATTTATGCCATTAAATCAGTATTAGTTGAACTTCAGTTTGTCGCTATACAAGGCTTAGTGTACGGCATTGTGTGAGTATCCATGTGCTTGTGTGTGTGAAAATATTTAATATTTCATTGGGTTTCTGGGGTTGTGAAGTAAAAAATATTACGTGCCTCGTCTTTTTTTGTCAATGGCGATTGGTTTATGTACATAAATTAATGGCGGGTCAAGCGGTATGGTTTTAAAAGTTCAGTTTCGATTAAATGAACTATCGTCGAGTCTGCAGTACATTAAAAAAAAAGAAAATTATAACTAAAAATCATTAAAATGTTGCATAAAAAAAAGTGAATTTTATTAGACTTTTGAGGGCTAACTGAAACCTGCATTAATATGGCACGAAGCTCCCTTCTTATTCAAAATGCTCATATGTTAATAACCTTAGGTACGAAAAAATATAAACAATGCGAATTTATTTAATTCATTTTCTCATTTGTATAATGCGTCTGCCGAGTCGAACAATTTGCGACCAAAATACCCAAAGGACTCGTCTGCGAAGGTGTTGCGCCTTTGATGCTCCCCCTGCAGGTGACCCCGAACTCCTCCCCTTGAACCCCGAAAGGTCACAGACATTTCAAGCAGTGTGTTGTCGCGACATTTCGCAGTTGCTCGGCTTGTTGTTGGCATTGTTGTTTATAAGAGACGGCGCACCCAATTCAGCAATTCACATGCATGCAGCGACCTCAGCGGAAGGGAAACCCCTGTCTGTATCCCCTTTTCCATTTCCCATTTTCTTTTCAGCCCCTTTCAGTTCTCCTCTCTTCAGACGCTGTTGTTTGGCGTGGTTTTTCAGCGATGTATTATTTCCTTTGCTTGTCAGCGACAGTTGGCGAATTTCAGTCACATTGGCATATGGACAGTAATTCCTTAGGGGTTTGAATTAAAAGAAAGGAACAAAAAGCATTGGAAACACACTATTATATGTGAAAAAAATAAATTTATGAAATACTTATAGCTGAAAAAAAAATACAAGTCGTAAATATAAATCAAAAAAAGAAAAATCCAGAAAAAATATTTTTTAGTTCATTACTTTTAAAATGGAAATGGTATTAGTTAAGATACTATTTATGATTTAGTGAGATGTTAAATGACCTAACTAAAAATGTATAATAAGTATATAATTCATAATAAAAATAATAAACTAATAACAAAATATTAACAAATTTATAAATGCAACAAAAATATTCCTTTATAGATTTTCTTGTTTGTTCTCAGTGTACAGTCGTATCGGTTCTCGCATTTGCATGACCCTCCCTCGAAATTCCCCCAAACCGTGTGCCATTCATAAATTCAGTGTTCCTGCCATCGCTTCGGGGCTCCTAATAATAGTCACCCTCACCGCAGTGCCACCTGTACCGTCTGCAGCCCCTATAAGCGCCCCACTGCGCTGCATGCGAGGCGGTACAACAAGTTAATTACGGAGGCATGCAACTCGCAGTTGCCGCCATAAATTGTGCGGGCTTCGGGGACCAACTTGATGTGCACCGTTTAATGAGTGTGCAAATGTTGGCCAGGAAGGCGGGATAAATTAAAAGGGGGTGGGGCTCTTCTCCCCGGAGGTGTGTCTTTAAAGTTTCCTGCTAGCAAAACTATTCGATTGACAAAGTTGTGCAGATTCTTGCTCAACTTAAATTGTTAAACTCTTCACGGCAAGAACGTCTCTCGACTGAAGCACTTTTCCTAGAAGTTTGGAGCACCAGCGATAGAGATTCTTGGCGAAAGAATTTTGCGCACAGAAAATATTCATATATTTTGGGGGCATCGATTGGGGAGCTCATTAAAGAGGGAAATAAAGGGTAAAAATATTTTAAATATATATAAAATATTCAAAATATTATAATTATTATTCTAATACAAATGTATCTGATTCTAACATAAATTTCTGTCCTTAAAACATTAAAGTCTTTCCATTCATTTCTGGGCTACGTCAATTGTATTTCTGAAAGGCCTTTTCGTCATTTCCCGACTCTTATTCTTCTTCCATTAATTGCTTATACGCACAGTTGGTCCATCGCCCGGAGAGCTTTTAATCCTGCCACGTGGCAGCCTTCGGGTTTCGTCCAACTCGTGAGGTGTGCAAATCCCGACAGCAGTCGGGGCATAGGAATTGAATAATTTAAACGGATAGATTACGGTCGGCATTTAGTGCAGGGGAAAGGGAGATGCTATAGCTCGGGTCATAACTGTAAGCTATTGCTTGCCCCCGGCTGCTGAATATTCATTAGGTTTTCGGCAAATTACTTGCAAGCATGCAATACAATAAAGAAAAAAGTGCAACAAGGCTAGGGAAATTAGCGCAAAATCCGACCGAAACTGAACCGTAAACAAAAACCCAACTCACAGTTCCAGGGCCCGCATTTACTATATATACACTATACTATGCTCGGTATATACGGGGCAAAAAGTTGCGAGTGTTTGTCATGTGCCAACACTTCCAACTGCTTTGGTTTTTTGTGTGTGATTGCGGGAAAAGAGGGGGGTAGCGGGTAGAGCAGACTAATTTGCGCATAATTAAATATAAATTGTATGCGTCATTGTTTGTTTTGCAACAAGCATTGGGCGTAAATATATTAAAGAAATTGCTGCTCCACCAGCACGTTACGTATGCGCCATGTATGCCGCCGCGCAAATGCACTTTTGTTTTGTTTCACTTGGGACTTTTTGTCCTTTTTGCTCGTTTTTGTCGTTCTTGTCGTTTTCGCCACCGGCAAGTGACAGGTTGCAGCCAAAGGCAGCAGATGAGGGACAAGTGGGTGGCTGAGGATTCGAGTTTAAGGGGCAGCAGCAGCAGCAGCAGCAGCAATTGCAACGTTTTGGCAACAGCACAAAGAAAATGTAATTATTTACGCTCTTGAGCAGACGACGGCGACAACAACTTCCTTCCAACCCCTAACCTCACCCCCCTCGCCTCCCCACCCCTTCCATTCCAGTTGTTGTCGCGTCAACAGCAATTTATTTGAGTGTGAAAAAGATGAATTAATTTTACAGCATTGTGCAGCACAATTAAAAATTATTTGCTCTCGGCCCCCGCCTCGCTTCGCCTCGCTTTTGGGCCCAATGTCAGAACTGGCCCGGAGCTTAATTGCTGCAAAGTTGTTGTGGCTTAGCCGCTCGGGCGTGGCAGTGGGCGTGAGCTTGGGCAGTGGACTTGAGGGTGGTCTTTGAGGTACTTGGCAATGCCATTGTCTACACAGTAATTATTTTCAGAATTTTAATCGATTTTTTGTATATTTAATTAGTTTAATAGGGCATCGTTTGAAGCTGTCAGGATAAGAAAAACATTAAAATTGTAAGAAAGAGTAAATTATGAAATAAATACTAAAGTTTATAGATTATACTGAAAGTTTAAGACTAGTGCTTACTAAATTATTCAATGTATTTTACAAACCATCGTAATATAAGGCTGATTCTAAGAAAATTGCTTAATGAAATTTTTACCTTGTCCAACATTTAACCACTGTAAATAAAAATTGTAAATAAATTATACATTTATCCAGCATTATACAAAATATAAAATGTAACTCAAATAATTATTATAATTCTGAAATCTATTCAAGGAACACGAACCCCTGCAAATTCTTCAGAAAATGCTAGCTGCCCAATTTAATAGCAATTTTTCCCCCAGTGTGGACAATATTCTGTCCTGCAGCAATTTATGTTTTCGGCCTGGTCCACCGATTCGGGCTTCAGCTTTTTTCGGGCCCCCTTCGTTGCCTCTCGCTCCAGCCCATGTTGCCGTCTTGCTTGCTCTCCCATTGTTTTGGCCTTTGTTTGTGGTTGATGATGAGAAAAGTTTTTGCCTGGCAGGCAGGCAGGCAGCTGAAGTGTTGGCGACGTTGACGGCGAATGTTGGGCATGTTTTATGCATTTTCTTATGACTTTACTTTTGGCGTAGATTTGTGCGTGGCCCCCTTCAGCCCCCTCCACACCCTCCTCGCAGCCCAGAGAGTGTGAATTATTATGTACATTTCAAATGTGCAACAACAATAACGAGGAACAACTAAAAGCAATGCCGTAAATTTGTTTTCCTGGCAAGTGGACAAAGACCTCGGGGACAGAGTGAGTCCTGGCCAAAGGAAGAGGGAGGATGGATGAGGAGGAGGGGGGCTGTCAGTCAGGAGATGTACTCGCACATATAAAAACTATGACCTGCTTACGCGCTGCTGTAAAGTTTTTTCGGTAGGCGTTCCCCCCGAACATTTGTCATTTTGGCCAGCCAAAATGAACCCACGGAGGGCGGGGCAAATAACTTAATTAAAGTAAATGTGTTGCGGGACATAAGAAGTTGTAATTAGTTGGGCGTGGCTTTGAACAATATTTACCATCGAGTTGGACCATAACTCTCGAAGGAGGAGGGGCCATTTTTGGGAGAGGAAATATATTATTCGGGCAATAATTGAAATTAAGGAAAATAATAATAAAATACAGTTAAAATTTATTTATAAGGGTATTTATTATAACAAATGAATTAAAATAAAATGTAAAATCGATTTTTGATAAAAGGATAATAACTATGTATGAGAAATAAGGAATTCGCGTCGTATTTACTTTTTGCATTAAAATATTACTTTAATTTTCCTCAAATCCCTTACATAAGCAGGGAAAAAAGGACTCTGCCTTAAAATGACATTAATCACAGCTATTATTTTGTACTCTTCCAAGGATTTGATTCTCCTGTTTGAAGAAATTGCCTCTGTCCACGTTGCAGCTGAAGAGATGATGAGTGCCAAGTAATTTATTTCTCTCGCCAACTGTCTGATATTTCTTCGTGGCACTGCTGATTTTCCTTTTGTTTTTCGCCTCTTTTCCTTTTTTTTAGTTACGTTTTGCTTGTTGTCTGCTCGAGTTGACTTCCTTTGCACTTTGGAAAGAAGTTTTGAAAAACAGGATTTAACAACGGAAAATTACATTTAGCACAGGACGCGACATGCTGCCTCTTCCTGTTTCCTTCGAGAAAAAGGAAAATACGGGAAAGCGCAACAAATGGTGAGGGAAGGGGGAGGGGGAGGGAAAGAGGAGGCAATGGGCCTGGTCAAGGAGGCATGAATAAATGAAATGCGCTAACTTTGCTGGCCTCAAACAAAGGCGAACTAAACGCGGATGTAAACGTGCACTTTCCCCATCCCGCTCCCCAAAAACTTTTCCCATGGGAAGTGTAGAAATAAAAACTTGAAATTCACTTCCGTTTCCGGCCAAGGCTGATTGAGCTCCTTAATAATGCATTCGTGCGCGCCGCCGCTCCTCGGAAAAATGTTAATTGACAAACGAAAACTCGGGGACCTCAGCCACAGAACCAAATCCCTATGCCTCTGTGGAAAGATTGTTGCTGTGAATAGTTTGGAAAACTTCTCAAAATTAATGAATCCACCATGACGCGCACTCTCCCATACATTAACCCCTAAATGACGTCATAAAAACATTGTCTAGGGCAGGATGCCGCTTCTGGGACTCATATCAAGGCATTACAACATTGTAAAACATGAAAATGTTATCATTATAAAGTAGAAAAACGTCGCGAAAGGGAGCGGAAAATTCTAGCTTTTGTTGTTGTTCCCAAGGGGGTGGTTTCTATTCGGGGCTACAGATTCTGTCATGAATTAGCACAAAATTTCGTTCTATTCACTTTAAGCAGAAAACATCATTGGGCTCAAAGATGCCTTCGATATGCGTGGGAAGTAACTTTAAAATAAGTACATTAAACTTGCTCACAAGTATGTCAAGTCATTAAGTTTACATTACTCATTATAATTACGAGCTGGGGTTAAAATGGGCAAATGGTCACCAATAAGCAGACGGCAAGTTTAAATTCCTTCCAGCCAAAAAGAAACATATGCAAAAATCGGAATATATTTGCGTAAATTGTCAAAAATTTTAACATTTTGTAATTTTCCCCACATATTTCCTAAATTTATTTTTTTAAATTGTCGATAAACATGATTAGTTAACCCCTATTAAGTGATCTATCTAAAATGTACATTAACCTCCAAAAAACTCTGACATTTCGCTATAAAATTTCGCTAATAATGTCAAAATATGTAATAATATCATTGTGTGCTGTAACGGGAGTTACTGGTTTTATTTTGGGTGCTCTTGTCCAACAACATGTATCATATAGAAAAATAAGAACTATTATGGTAACTGATCCCTATGTTTTTCAATGCCGCAAACATATTTTCAGAGCCGTAAGTTGACGTATTTTATAATGATGAAACATTTGGACTCTCTATATTTTAGTTAGCTTTTCTTGGCCGCGTGGCCAAAGGATCCATAATAAGTAATGATGAGAATGCAAAAGTCACTGCAGAAAGTGGAACCGAACGGCAAGATAGTATATCGATTTTCGATCAGTTCATACTGTGGAGTCGGACCAGGGCGCATAAAGCAGTGAGTCCAAATTAAAATGGGGAAACGAGAAACGATTGTGACTGAAGATTCTTTAAGATCATGTTCATGACATTTTCCGTGGGACAAGACGGCTATCCGCATGAGGAAATCGCCCATGTAGCTGGAATTATGAAGTACGGCTTTCCGGGAATGGATGAAATTCATGTCTACAAAAATTTCGTTCTTTCCTACGATCGTCGTAATCGCATTGCCCATTGGGTGTGTGAGCACCTCAAAGCGGACTGTTTAAGGATCCGAGATCTTAAGACGTTGCACAAGCCGAATGAATACCTAACGGATAACACCATACCGCCCATGTTTAGTGCTAATATGCGGGACTTTAAAAATAGCGATTGGGTTGGAGGTCATTTGGCCTCCCCGCAAAACTACAAATGCGATATACTGAGATTTACGGAAGCCTACAAGTTTCCCAACATCGTACCCATCAATAGGGGGCTGAAAAATCACATTTGGCTTCGCTTGGAGAACCGTGTTAGGGAAATGGCGCTCAGATTTGGTTCAGTCTATGTTTATACCGGTCCTCTATTTATGCCGCAAAGGATCACGTTCCGAAACTGGTCAATACGTTATCACGTAATGGGCATGAACACGGTCGCTGTTCCAACTCATTTTTTTAAGGTCATCATTAGGGACGATAGTGAAGACGGCGATTTACCCCTAATGGAAGGTTATGTAGTGCCAAATGCCGATGTCGACAAGGAAATGGATCTGCGATCATTTTTATGTGATGTTCGTGACATTGAGCACTTTGCGGGACTTAAGTTTTGTGAGGGCTATCAGAGGGACCAAATAGATCTGCCCGTAAGTGCGCCTTCGATGACGGATCTTCGAGGATCAGACTGAGACTAGTACTGGAAGGATGAAATGTGTATGCCTTTAGTATGAGGCCAATCTAAAACCAAGTTTAAACATTAATGCATATTTTAGACGAGAAAAATGTAATTTATAACACTTAACAAACATTTATTGGAAAAGGAAGGACTATGATAATACCAATGGAATAAATCACATAGCTAAACAAATAAATTTGTAATTCTAATTGTTTAAGTAAAAAGCTTGTTATTCAGAAAAAATTTGTAGATAGCAAACAAATCTCAAAAATCTTAGACTTCATGCCAAATAAATGGTAACCTCTCCCAGTGTTTTGTGCACATCTTGGCCCATTACGCCAAGCTAAACGTTATTTCACACGCCTCCTGTTTTACACAGGCAAGCCGCCGCCCTCTTTTTCGCATTCACAAGCTCCCCCATTTGTTGCTTTTGCTGTTGCCGCTGTGCTAAGCAAAACAAATGAGTTAAAGGGTTTTTACTTGCTAACTGGTAGAAGCGCCACCCCGTCGCCAAGCAGCCAAGCAGCCAAACCACCAACTCATTGTGCATGGTCTGGTGGGCAGCTCCTGGCCCCTTGGCTTTGCTATGGGGAGAACCCAGAAGAGAACCCAGAGAACCCGGCATAATGGCCCCAACATAATGTGCACATTAGTGTTCGCACATTTATAGATGTGTCTATGTGTGTACTGCATGTTTACGGCTGTCTCTGTGTGCGCGTAAAGGATGTGCGGCCCAAGGAGGTGGCAGGAGTGAAAAAATCACTGAAAATATGTGGCAGGGAATCACGGCACATGTGCAACAGCAACATCAGAGGCAACGGCAGAAGCAACAGTAACATAAGCTTCCACAGCATCCGCAGCATTTGTGAGCTAATGACATTATAAACATGAAAACTCCATTAATATTTTTTTGCTGTTGATTATGATGTTGCTGCTACTTTTTATGGTCGGTGTTACTCCTTTTTTCCAGCTGCTGCTGTTGCTGCAACGCCGCCAACAGAAATTTTCACACTTTTAGTCTGATTTTCCATTCCTTGTCTGTTTTCCTTTTTTATTCTGTAGGTTACAGCATCGGCATAAGCATATGAATAGGCCAGGGATTGAGCGAGGGGGAGCTCCACCACCATTTCTCACACTTTACTTTGGTTTTTCCATAATTTATTTGATTTATTTGCACGCACCGCACGCGGCTGCTGACAAGTAACTTGCCCAAGTAACTTGGGCTCCATCTCCCGTTTTCCACTGCCTTCGGGCCGAGGAAAGCTCTAAGAGTATTTTGATGCTTGACAATTTTTTCAAATTAAAGAAAAGCAAAAAAAAGTGCAGCTTCTTGCCGTGCTTCTTAACTCACTTATTCGGCCAGGTGGGTTGGGATAGGTTGGTGGGTATAGGTGGAAAGGCTCCTGCCCCATTTGCTCCATCATGCGAGGCAAAGTGTGCTGCATACGAGATGTGGGCCGAAATGTGATCAACACCGGCGGCCTCCCAGATTATGGCTTACTATATTTCTACACAAACTTGTATTAAGCTGCAGCCTGCATTTACTGCTCAGCCTGTAAAATAAGAATTTCACGAAACTTTAAAAATTGATTTTTAATAGCCAGAAAAATAGTAGTTTATTTTATACCTATATATATCAAGTCGATATGCGCATAGTGAATTGTGGTAAGCATATCGCTTTTACATGCAAAACTGCTAAAATTTATATTTGATAATATCATTTTACCGATTTCTGTCTCTCGGACATTCTCTGACTTTATAAAGCAGAGAAAGAAGCAATAAATCTACTATTATTAATTGTCATCGATTCTTATCAAGTTTCTTTTGGGTGTACTTATTTTTAGAAAGAATACATTAGGAACATTAATTTAGAAAAGTTGTATAAGCTTGCGATTGAGATTCACCTCTTATTTTTACAAATCCGAACTTAAAACTAATTTTAAGTCATGTTACATATCGACACCAATTGATTTTAAAAGCCTTTCTAAACTAAAAAACTATTTATCTTGGCCATTGAATTTTTATTGCCAGTGGGCCGAAGGGAAATTTCATTGGCGTTTTCATTTAATTTTTATTGCAATTCTGCGCAGTTCCTTTCAGACGGCCAAACCTTTCTGTCTCCTTCTAGTGCACATGCAATAAGTTGCACTCCATTAAGCGGTTTTTAATATAAAAATCCTGGCAGGGAAAGCTGGCAATCGTCGGAGATCTTTGGGCTGAAAGCAGTTACGTTTTCATTGGGGGTATTTTCATTTCTGTTTTCAAAGGCAGCCCTTAGCCGAGCTGCCTTGGCGTCGTCGATAATGGCAATTGAGTGTTGCATTTGCTTTGATTTGCTTCTGCCTTCGATTGGACTTGGGTTTCGATGGGTGGATGGGTTGGTTTGGGTGGCTCTGCGGATCTGGCTGTTCGGTGAGGCGCATTTCGCATTTCGCATTTGGCATTTTGTTTTTATTCCCGCTAAGCTTTTGTTTGCCTTCGCCATGCTCCGCTTGGCTTGGTTCTCATGGCTGTGGATGCAGTTGCAGTTGCAGCTACATCTGCAGCTGCTTCTGCTTCTGTTAGCGGCTTACGCCGGTTTCGATGCCCCGATTGGCTACACTTTCACCCCTGCCACCCCGCCGCCCCGACACCCCCTGTGGGGCCAGCCCGTTTGGCAGCGTTTGAGAAATGTTATAGCGGCTTAGGGATTTGCGGTTTTGTGTTATTGCTGCCGCCACAACCGCTGAGTGCCTTTGGGCGACGACTGGCGCCCTGCTTTTGTCAATTTGCTTGGCGCTTTCGTTGCGATTTGGCGTTGGCAAAGCCACATTGCACATACGCACTGTTGCCGCAGGACGGCGAAAGCCCCAAATGAATTCGATTTCCGCCAATGGCTGATGCACTTACTCACCGACGGATCGCCATCGACTAAAAAAAAGGGTTTCATTCGGAGCGAAGTTTCGAATTAATCAAGCCGGGTTTTATTTTAAATTGAGTGCCCAAAAAGATTGCTTTACCTGTGGGTCTCTAAAATATATGCATTAAATCAGTCAATAAATAAAGTAAAACAAAAACTACTTTTGGACTAAATTGTATTATTATTGCCATAGATTGTTACATTTAATATCGTATTTGTCATACAGATAAGCACTAAAAAAATAAAGCAGCTGTGTCGTCATGGCAATAATTCCCACAAAGGCAATGCAACTTCTACGCTTCTGTCAAAGCCAACACGCAATAGTCATGTTAGTGTTTACGAATGATTTTATTGTGGAGATTCTATTTCCTGCTGCTATTGCTGCATTTGTCATCACCACCACCACCGTAATAACTCCGACGCATTGCGCTAACCACAGAACAGGACATTAATGCACTTGACCACTTGGCAAGCTGCTTTGTGCATGCGGTCTGAGAATTCAGCAGCAATAGCAATACCAGCAGGAGCAACATTAGCAACCCCAGCAGCAACACTAGCAGCAACACTTGCGGCACAGCATCAATTCAATTTGATATACTGTCATTTAAAGAAATTTTAAGGTTTAGGTGTGACAGTTTAAGTGTGTACAACATAAATCAAAATCTCAGCTAAATTGAATTATTTATTACAGATGAATTCATTTTATAAACGTCTGTCTAGTTAATTTACATATATTTTTACTAAATATTTAAGTTTGAAATTTAAGAAAAAAATTTAATTTTAAAGGGTTGTCAAAAATGTTTTTCATCATTCATAAAAATCTAAACCTTAAAATCCTATAACAAAACGTATTAATCTTCTGTATGATAAATGCCACAAAAACACTAGGTTTTTGAAATCACCTATAGAAGTGCCTAAAAGTATGCAGTAAATAAATTGTTGCATACTTTTAGACACCTTTGTAAGTAATTTAAAGACCATTGTGATTTCTGGAGCACTATTGCAAATATTTTAATATTCAAGTCGAAATAAAATTCCGCACTTATTGTAACTTTGTCCGGTTTAAGCTGGCAGTGGCTAGGAAAATTCAATCAATCCGGCAACAAAGCTGAGGAAGCCTGGCAGTCGCCCAGAAGCCCCTTTTGCGGACCCCCTGAAATCGCCGGTCCCCCTTTTCAGCTGTCCCGCCCAGCAGGTCACTTATATTTCAGCACTAAATGCTGCACAACACAATTCATTTTTGTGCAATTTCCCGCTGTGTTCCAAGCTGACACTCGCCCACACCATAGAGAGTGCACCCATATAGCATTTTTATTTTTGGTATTTCGACTCGTGCTTTTTTTTAGTTGACCGCCTTTCTGGCTTTGGCCAGTTTTGAGCTGCTGCAATAGCTGCTTGAGCTGCGGTTAGCTTTGGTTTGGCTGCCGCTTTTTGGTTTTTATGGCGGGCCCCGCTTTCTTTTTTTTTTACAGCCCTCCTCTTTGGCCGTATTCATTTTGGTTGTTTTGTTATATATATTTACAGAGCTTATCTTTGACCACACGTATGTTGGCAGAGCAAAATTGTTTTTGAAATTGAAAAATTGCAATACAAGCTGAGCCGGGGTTCCGGGGGTGGAAAAAGGAGGGGCGGAAGGGGGTCCAGTACTGAATGTACAGGGGACGCTGTAATACAAAATAATGCGAACTGAACCCCTCCTTTGTGACCCCTGACCCCAGAGCCCAGATCCCAGCACTCTACTCTTGGCCAAAGCGCGGCATTTTTCTTTTGGCTTTTAGTTTTGCCTTGCGCCCATTTTTTGTATAGCTCGCCGCTTGCTTTTATTTTCTTTGTTTAGCATTTTCATTTTTTCTTCACTTTTTGTATTTTCTACACAGAGAAAAAAAAATACCAAAACTGGTCATCATTCGGGTATTTTTTCATATCAATTTCGGCCCATATGAGGCCATACCAAAATGATATTTTCGAACATACCAAATTGGTATTTTCGAACATATTAATAAGGTATTTTTCATACAAGATTGTTATGATCTCATATCAAATTTTGCTACAAAATTTTGTATTGTATTTTCTCTAACTCAGGATGCTTTTCTGCCACGAAAAAAAAAATGTGGGCATGGCTCAGAGGCCAAGGTGCTAGGTCCTGATTTTATTTTGTGCTCGGGGGAACGAGGTTCAAATCCCGCTCACAACACAACACAACTTTTTTTTTGTATTAGTAATCTTATCATATTAACTTTTTACCACAATTTTGTTCTTAATATTGTTAAGGAAATGTTAATTATGCGCCTTAAAAACTTTTTACTTACTCTGCCTTAGCCGGTTTTGAACCGGGGTCCTCTCGCATTAGAGTCGGATGCGTTACCTATTGGGCCATCGCGACAATTTACCCGCGAGTATATTAGCTAAACTTGAATGTAAAATTAGCTCGTTTAAGCATGCTCAACTTGTAAGTGTGACCACAGCATATAAAGCGTTTTAATACCATTGTATACCAGAAATACAACAAAAATACAACTTTACAGCCATACTATTTTTTCAAAGACTTTTCGATGCCCCATTTGATATGAAAAACATATCATTCTTTGAAGTATTCATATTAATATGTTTCGGATTCATATCAACATGGGTAATTGTTATGATTTCGTATCATATTGGTATGAATTCGTATTACATTTATATGGAAAAATTGATATGTACAAATTGAGGAGACAATATCAATCTGGTATTGTTCCGTTTTTTTCTCTGTGTAGCAGTTTTTCTTCTTGTTTTGCCATGAAATATGCAGTCAGAGCAGAGCTCGGAAAAAATGCTTTTGTACGTTGGCATCTTTTTTATACATATATATTTTGGGTTTTCTTTATTTTTTGTGTGTGTGTTTTTTTATTTTTTTTTTCAAGGATGCTGCAGGTGCTTGGGGTGCATCTGTCCAGAAGTTATGCACATATTTAACTAAAGTACGTCGAATAAAAGGAAATAGAATAATAAATAAATGATGGTCAGGGCAGACACAGCATTATGATTATTATTGTTACATGAAATATGAACTGGGGATAAGGAAAATAACTTGGGAATAAGCATTAATCGATATTAAAATATTAATTTTATTCGGTTTATTATTAGTTATCCCTATAGGATCACAGCCCCAATCAAAGCCTGTTTGATTAATCTTCGACCATATCTAAACCAACCCCACCCCAAGGCTTGCCAATAATGGCGGAATAAAATTTACAAAATTTCTGGACACGTTTTGGTGTAAACACGGGCACGAACATTTTGTCAGGCTAAAATGGCAAATAAAATCAGCAAATAAATGAAAGGCCTGACAATTTGTTGATGGTTTTTCGATGCCGAGCGCCGCTGCGAGCTTAGATGAAAATTAATTTTCAATGTTTTCCTCCTGCACGGGTGTTTGTGTGAAAATAAAATAATTTTAATTACGTTTCGGCTGCATGGGAAAATTGGGAAAATTTCCCGCAGTTCGCAGCCCATGTGAGTCGGTCATAATTATGCAACGCGAGGATTTTAAAGCGGCGTTAGCCTAAACCATTGCAAATAATGCTCTAAGCCCCGACATTTTAGCAAATTGTTACACGATGACGAGGAACGGGGTTGGCGGGGCGACAAAGGCGACAAAGCATAACGGAATTAATTGTGCGCATTAAAAGGGATTGCGCAAACATTAAAAAGGGATTTCGGAAAAAGCATTCAAATGCCAGAGACAAACCAAACCAAATGCGATAATGAGCAATTCACTTGCATAATGCCCGTTCGCGGTTAGCAATAGCTCATAAAAAATTCAACACAACAATGTGGCTGCACGGCGATACAAGAATACCGTACTATACCATACTACAAACATATAGGGGAATAGCCGCATAAATATCTAAATCAATTGAAGGGAAGTGTTATTGATTATCTTTCACTTGCCCGCGTGTTTGCGATGGTTTAGCGTTTTGCGGGCTTTCCGGCTTAAATAAATAATTTCCGTATATTATTTTAGACAAGGCTGTAAGCCTCTTTAAAAGACAGGCTCAAGGGTTGGAGATATTGAAATAATTTTATGTAAATAATATTATTTATATTTCTGTGACCATTTATTGGACTGTTAAAAGCTATGTTGAGTTTTTATGGTAATTACATTTTTTTTGTAACATTTTGTATTCAAGATTTAATAATATCTTAAGTTAAAAATAAAAATGGAAAATAGTTATACATTTCATTCTACATTAATATTTAAATCATTATTCGTATTTTGTAGAGGAATAAAAATATAACTATTTTTATCCCCAATTGTGCCACCTAATTGCATTAAACTCCATTAACAACATAACCAAACAATCTAGGGCTGCGATTTCGGTTTCGATTTCAGTGCCCACTCCGAATTCAGATTCAGATTCGATACCGATGCGAGCATCGAAAACAACCGAGGATGGTTAGCTGGGCCAAGTATTTGATTAAGTGCCAGTTGAAAATTGAATGATTGTAGTCCGATAAAAGGACCGGCTGCAATGCGATTCGAGGGCCTGTTGGATGGTGGATGGGCGTTGACAACGTCCGTGGCTTCGTATAATTGCATGTCGGTTTCCGACGCCTCTGGATATGCAACAGTTATCTTGCCCTGACCCGGATTCATGCCATCCATACCCTTTTCTATAGGTCTTTGGGCTTTTAAAAGAAAAATATATAATAAATATATTTTGTAGTATTTTTCATAAAATATCTATAAATAGTTTAAAGTGGTTTTAAAAATACCCTAAAAATCGTAGAAAGATAGTGTATAGTGTATAGGATGTAGGGTATTTCATCCTTTCAATATGAATGACCTAGCCTGCGTTTTTATAGTGCTTCTGTATTCTGTCCAGTCGCGGCGACAAGGGGCAAACGATGAATGCGTGGCATTTAAAACAATATAAACGTCGGCCGCGCACGAAGACGACGGCAGTTTGCGGACTCTTGAATGCCAGGATTGCATAAGGCTAGGTCCTGGCTATCCGTATCCTTCGCACGGCCAGAAGCATGACCACCAATTAACGCAAGGCGATGCCTCCTTTCCGCTGGCAGCATAATGTGCGCACACACGTTTGCCTCCGTTGCTGTAGCTTTTGCTGTTCCTGTCTCTTTCTCCGCCCCTATTACCCTCTCTTTCCGTCTGCGTGGGTGCATTGTGGTTGTCTCGCACATGTGCTTGTGTGTGTGTGTAGACGGCGGTGCATTGTGTGTTTTCACAGGAGAATGCAATTTAAATTGCATTAAAATTGATTGAATTCATGGAACGCAGTAGCCTGAGCCGCTTTTCCTGGCCGCTGACTGCATGCCAGCAGGCCGGGCATCCTGTCAATGGATCTCAGGATTCCCCTCTCCCACCTCAACAATCCCTGCTCCTCGCTCCTCTTAGTGGGCGCTGTTTGCTTTGTGAGCCGCTAAGTGGGCAGCCAGCTTTAAAAGTTGTTTATACGCAGACGTCTCAGCATTTCACTTAACCTACACGCATGGGTTTCAGATTAAAAGGCGCTTTATTGTTTAACTTGGGCAGACGATAATGCTTGTTAAGTTTATGCACATAGAGGACTTGCAACTACAAGTGGTATTAAAGAAAAAACGAATTAAAACTTAAATCAAATGTACATATTTAACATGACAAGGACAATTAAAGGAATTTTTTAACTCGTTATTAGTAAGATAAATTATAAGCGTTGAAAAGAAAGTCAGCTGGATATTATTGAGTAATTAGAAGTCTTGATTGAAGGCATTTATAAGAATACATTTTATTATCCTTAGAAACTATATAAAAATGGTCACATTAGAACGGAATATCACTTATTGCATGATGGTCTCTCTCTTTGTGGCATAATGCCACTGGTATAAAATGATAAAAGAGAAAACAAATTAATTCTCTTAACTTAAATATATATTTAACTTTGATAGGGAGAATTAAGGGAAACTTATTTGTTCGACAAAAAAAGGGGTTGAAAAGAATGTCAGCTGGATATTATTGAGTAAATAAGAGCAACAATGACTAAATAATACATTTAATATCCTTGATCATTTGTGAGGCATGGTCACATTAGAACTGAATATCCCTTATTCATCCCATAATGGTCTCTCTCTCGGTGGCAAAATGCCATTGTGTTGTCCATCACAATTCCATTAGCGGCTGGTTAAAGTGAACGACCATAATTTGCGTGTGTGTCACAATTACACAATTATGGCAATCTGGCCGACACGAAGATGGCTCCCAGGACTCTCGAACAAAAGCGGACTATACAATATTTATTTTCCCACGATTATTTCACACCTTCCCCCTCGGGTGATGATTCTTCTGGGGGGTGGGACTCCTTTTTGTGTGCGGCTTTTAATAAATGCATGTCATGTGCACGGCGGCGGTGGCAGCAACAAAAGTGGCAGCAAAAACAGCGAACGGCTCTCGTTGACCGCAGCACTCAACAAAGGTAGCAATTTAAATGGCCAAAAGGATGGGCGGGGCAGGGACGACTGCTGATGCTGATGCACTTCGCAATAAAATCGCAATAAATATAAACGAAGCTGGCATAAATGCGCTATTTTAGTCTGATTAAACAAAGGCCGCAATTAATTTGCCAGCATTGAGGCGATTATAGAGACTGGCCGAAAGTGTGTGGGGAAAGGGAGTGATTTCCAACGACCAACGACCAATGAGCATATGCATTTATTTTCAATTTTCCGCGGCGTTTCAGCCTTCAGCTTTCAGCTTTGCTGCTGCAGCGTAACAATTAATGCGCATTAATGAATTATTAATTTGCGTACGCGCCGCCGTCGCCCCCAAAAGTATGCAATTAAATTCTATTTGTTAATTTATGGCCGCATCCAAATATGCATTGATTATGCAAATGGAATTGGTCTGGCCAGCAGGTCTGGTTTCGGGCTCAGATTCTCTCATTCTGGCCATGGGAATGCCGGCTTTAACCCGAGAGCCTTAATCAGCACGGATTTCACCTTTTTTCCTTTTACTTTTTTGCAGCCGCATTGGTTGCGTTTTATCTCCGTCGCTTTGTTTAATTCATGATCTCTTTTTGCTGCGAAACAAATTGTTAATGTTTAATTGCATTTTTGATATTTGCCTTGGCCCGTTTGAGGCGGCTCTTCATCCAAAACGACGTCGCATTTAATTTATTATAATTAGAGTTAATCTTACGTTTAATTACATTTAATTGCCTTTGCACAGGCGCTTGAAAAGGAGGCGGAGGAGAAGGAGGAGCAGTTCGGTCCGGTGATTTAATGTAATGAATAAACAGGCAGGTCGACAGAGCCGCCTAACTGGGCGACAATTGGACAATTTAACAGAGGGCGGCAGAGGGTGTGGGTGTGGACAGCCCCAAGGAGATTAGATAACAGATTGTAGATGTTATCGATTACTCGGCCAGAGGCCAGTGAAGTGGGTGGATAAGCTGCCGGCAAAAACCAGGTGGGAGGACTCAATTAGAAAGGTAATGAGTCTGCACGAAATGGGGGATTTAACTAGATGTGTTGAGAAATGTATGTACATGCATCACATTCAAGGACTGTGATAAAGACGTAAAAAAGGGGATTCTTAAAACCATTGTTAAATTATTTAAAATAATGTTTTTTTTTTAAGTAAAAAGTTATTGGTAAAAATGTTTTTTTCTCAGAAATAAATGTATTTGTATTTATATGAAAGGACTGTGATAAAAATGTAAAGTAAAGGATTCTAAAAATCATGGTTAAATAATTTACATTTATGTTTGTTTTTTATTCCGGTTTTTTGATGTTTTGTTTTTTTTATTTGATGGAAATGTATTTACTCATTTTTATAGGTTCTACTTTAATGTGCCTATTTATGTATATTACAGTTAAGACCATATTTAATTTAACAACAAAAATCATGCTAATATTAAAATATTAATTAAAAGAAACCATATTTTTTATTTAGGGAAACAGAAATATAAATATTAGAAAAATACAAATTCAAATATAGGTAGTTATAATTTCTTTATTTATTTAAATAAAAACCATTTAAATAAAATGGGCCTCTTATTTGTTAAAAGTGATATATAATGCTTATGTGTTATTTTTTTTTATTAATTTAAAGTCAACTCCTTTTCGTTTTGGGAATAACGAGACCCCTTCTTCCTGAGAGTGCATGCATCTCGGGGATCTTGGCTTTCAGCTTTTAACGCCATTTTTATAATCTTAGCAAGTTGCAAACTTTTCAGGGCGCCTCCTCTTCTAAGCTTGCACCCTCGCAAGTGCAACATCGATAAGTTTTCGTTGTAGTTCGCTGGCTCCTCCGCCTTGGCGATTCCTCGATTCCACCCGCTTCCGCCTCCTTTTTCGTCCTTTTGGATATCCTGTCACCGCGGTAACGGGACGATGGCGGCGGTGGGCGGAAGTGTCCATTAAACTCAGCCATTCGCTTGCCAAGTTTTTTGGCCAAGTGCTGGCGGTGCTAAAACATCTGTAACGTTTGCGCCGTGGCGTGTCCGATGGCCAGGTGAGCATCCTGCTCCGCCGTAGAAATGCATGTGTATCTATGCATCCGTAATTCACATGCTCACAATTTGAAATTGTAAATTTTGTGTCTTGTTAGTTGGGAAGCTGGGTAGGAAGAGGGGGTTCCAAGAGGAGTTCCAGAGGACAACGTGAAGCGAAATAAAATAACGAACAAAATCAACAAACATAAGGTAAAGTGCTGATTTGTTGTTGTTGTTTTATTCGCCCTCTCTTTCGCTCTCACTCTCCCTCTATCTTTTCTCGACTGCTCGTTGTTTTCATTGTTTGTCGAGTAAAACTGTTACTTGTTTTTTCAGGCTGCCATTTTTGCTTATTTTAGACCGCACATACACACACACAAGCACACACGTGAAAACAAACAAACAAACAAACACAAACACAGAGAGATACATTTGTAGTGCAGGTAGGAAAAGAATAATGTGGCGTAGATATGTGGCTCCTCCACCGCCCAAGACGTTCCCATTTCCAGCTTCCAGCTTTCAAGCAACTTGAACTCCTGCAGGATGCTGCAGGATAACTGGTTACTGGAAGCTGGGAATTTATGCCCACTGTATTTGTTTATACAAATTTAATGAATACACACAGTGGCAGCCAGGCAGCCATCCCATTGTTAGATATATATGGGCAAACACCCATCTATGTATATCCGGGACCGTAGGCGTCGTCTATACTTTATTCTCCTGTCTCACCCGTGCGTTTTGCATATGAGGAGGGGGGTTTCGGTATTCCGAGAGAGAGGTGGGTAATGCAGCCTCCGAGGCATCCTGTAAAATGTTGATGTGATGTAGAGGGAAAGGCTGTCGGGCAGTAGTTCCAGGAACACATTTCACGTAGCCCAACAATGGCTGATGATGTCTGCCCCGTCCAGAAATTGGTGAAATTTTCGCGTATCCAGCTGAATTGCTTTCCCCTACTTAATAGTGTTTCCATATGCGCATATTTGAGATAATGCCCTCGATAAATGTCGAGTAATCGGTGTATTCACGATATTTACAGTGAAATGTTAAATGCAACGAATATATAGGTGTTAAATATTTTAAAACTTTAATGTTTTATTCATTTTGTTTTTTATTTTACAATTTGTACAGTATTTGTTTTACTGCTTTAATGCCTTGATATATATTTTTAAAAGAAATTCTTAGCTGTCGATGAAAACTTATCTGAAAATATATTTCCCCACAAAAGTATTCTTAAGAAAACGAAAAACAACAATTTGCTGGCCCGGTCTAACTATTTTTAATTTTCCAAACACGTTTCCTTGGTGGAAAAATCCTTAAAAAAATAAAACAAGAGACCGAGAAAACAAATACAAAGTCGTGGCCAGCAAGAGAAAAAATTTGTTGTAACTAGTGTAGTTTGTTTATGTTAAATGCGCGGCATTCATGTGTGTGTGTGTATAGGGGGAAATGGCAACAGTGTTTGCAATTGTGTGGGTGTGCCAAAACTTTAGCTTAGCTTAACGCGTGTCCTTGTGCGCTCGTCACAGTTGTGTAGTTGTAGTTCTTACTTTAAACAAAGACCGCAGGCAAGAGAAATGAAAGGGGTGCAAAATTGGGAGGAATCTAGAAAAAACCGGAGGGTGAAAAATTCGAGATGGGAGGAGGAGAGGGGGTGATGGGGGTGAGTGGGAAGGTCCTGTGACTGACAGCATACTGCGAAGAGAAAACTTTGCGTTTTGCCTAAGTGACGACGTGCGACAAGCGGCGGCAGTTGGCCAAAAAAGAACTGGCCAACACTGGGAGAAAATGTTAATGGGTTATTTAAAACGCAATATTAATTCTCCCGAGAAATGATATCAAAATCATCTATATTATCAACTTTAAGGAACTCATCAATATTTTGAATAGATATAACTAGGGGATCTTGAGCCAATCTTTGTATTAAAAAAGTTAAATATTTTAATTAGGTTTATTTTGAGTACTATACACATTATGGGTTATTAATATTTAAGAGTGCCATTTTTCTCAGTGATCTATTCTTTTGCACCGCTCGTTTTCTGCTTGCAACTGTGTTCGTCCTTCTCCTGCTTGGACTTTTAATATTTAAGGAAGCCTGGTCCTGGCCAGGAGGCGTCCATAGACCATCGTCCTTCGTCCGTCTGCCGCTGCTGCTTTTGCTTGCCTCACTGGCTGCTAACAGGAGCACGGAAAAAGCAAAACTAGCAACAACATCAAGACACACACACAGCAACATCAACACTCACACACACACAGCAACATGTGTAGAAAGTTTTTGTTGCAAGGACTTGGTTACACCTCTGCGGCTGGCTGTGAATCTGGATTGCAGCAACAAGGAGTTGCCGGCGCCGCCGCTGCTGCTGCTGTTTCCTTTTAGCTCAGTTTCCCCTAGCCTTCTGCTTCCAGCTTTTTTGCAAGTTTCGGTAAACTTGCCACTTGGCCAAAAAGCAGAAGACTTGTCCCCGCCATGCTCCCGATGGAATGTATCTCAATGTGTGGTAAAATAAATTTACAGCTTGACCAAAAGTGGGCAAGATGCAAGGACAGACGAAGGAGAAAAAGAAAGTTAGCGAAAGCACAACGAACCGAAAATACTCTGTAAGGTTGCGCATTGTAGGACCATTACATCTCAGTATCAGTAATAACATGTTTAGTATGGCCACTTGAACATAAGACGTTTTACAGATGTTGCTAAATATTTTCCAATTCAATAAAAACCTTTTCAATAGGCTATAATAAATCCCAGTAACCCATAACCCATTTCTCAGTAATCTATAATCTTCAATGGATTATAATAATTATTACTCAATATCATGAAATAAAATCTTTCTATTTAATACAAAATACAATACAATGCAATTATCATGTCAAATAGATGTAAATCAGCATTCTCTGCACACACTGCACTCATACATTTGAATATCTTACCTGATGAATAATTAACTGATAACTTTTTAGCTTGCCAAAGGACAAAGCAATCCTTTGAGTACCCTTTGGTCAGTTTGATGTGCTAAAACTGAAGCTGAGGCTCAGCCCGTTCGGTTTCTGTGGTTACTATTTGAAGTTTTGATTAATTAATGAGTGAAACCCATCTGAGGTTCGCTCCGCCCCGGCAGAGGTTGAAAAAGGTCTCGATGACTCGGCTCTCGCAGGATGTAATTTCGTGCTGCTTGTTATTCATTAGCAGGCCATCAGTAACCCTATCCAATTGGAACCCGGCGCTCCCAATTCGATTCGTTCTCTGTTTAATTGAGTGTTTGATTTAATTATAGACCATTTAAATGCCGTTGTGCCGCCGCTGTTGGTGCTGCATCATTAAGCATTGATTACGAAAGCTGATTAATTAGTTGCCCTGCCCGCACATAGACATTTGCACACACCTACACACGTCCATTTATGACAATGCATCAAAAGTGCGTTATAATTATGTAATTGTTGCTCACAGCGCATCGTGTTCGCATGCAAATTGCGTGTGTTGTCGGGCTAATTGTGATTGCAGGGCTCTGGATTTTTGGAGGCGGTTAGCTGAACGCAAGTTTTGCCCACCGCCAAAAGCCTTCCGATGCACCAGCTCAACTTTTAATGACAAAACGTTGAGCACCGCTTGGCCCTAACTTTTACCCAGCTCATTTCAGAGCTCAGAGCACTCGAAAAAAAAAATAAAAATCACATATTGGGTAAAAAAGGGATATATAGTTTATCTGCTGATCAGCCTTCAAATAGCCTCGATTCAGAGATAGATTTCTCCGTAAGCAAAACTTGAATACCCCTAATTGGCGCACATTTAATAAGGTGAAACCAGCAGTGAAGGAGCAGGAGCAGGATCAGCTGCCGGTTCGGGACTCTCTGGCAGCTATTTGGTCACTGCACTTAGTGCACTTCCTTTACTCGCATTGCTGGGGTTTTTCGCCAGCCAGGGAAAAGGGGTTAAGGGTTTTTTAAATCTGCTACTCAGTTCTGGAGAAGGTAGTTGAGGATAACAGCGAAAGCCGCCGTAATTAGGCAGAAATGTATACTAAATTATTTTATTTGCATTATATAACAATATAAATTTTTTAGTTTGATGCTAATATTTATTTACAAATAATTATATTCATTATCCTTAATCATGGAATATTTTATTATAATAGACATACGAACTGATTCTGAAATTTAAGACATAACTTTTATCTCCCACGTGCTTTCGGTTAGTAACTTTTAATAAGTAATGGGTATCAATTTAGCCGCAACTGTTTAGCTTTGGACTGATTTTGGAGCTGCTGCTCTCGTTGCTGCCGCCTGATGAAATGCCATGCTTGGCGGTTGAGCGCTGAGATTTTGCTGGAACAGAAGACCGACAATCCACACCACACACGAAGCTGCATGAGTGTGAGTGTCATCCTGGGTGTTTGATTCTGTGTGTGTGTGTGTATGATGGCATTTTGCAGTTTTAGTTAATGTTTAGCCAGCGCAATTTTGGCCCAAAGAATGCCGTGTTGAGCAGCCAAATACTTTGACAACATCACTAGTAACATTTTCCATATATATATAGGGCACACATCCTTATCTGAGTATGTGGGAAATAAGGAGGAACATCGTGTGCTTGTGTGCTGACGAAAGTGGTTTAGTTCCATTTTCATTTCGGCATTGGATTTGCCATTAGAATCTGGCCAAGCGTGTAAATGAAATTTGATAAGATTAGGCTGTGCAATTGTTGCAGTGGAACCTTTGGGTCCGTTCTTCATTCTCCGAGTGGAATGATTCTTGCGATTCGGGAGCTTTCTTTGAGTGGTATAAGAGTGAAACCGTTGGAAATTTTGAAAAAATCCCATTCATGCCAAGCGAAAGTTTTCACGTTCCACAAAAATCATTCGGCTTTTTGCGTTGGTTTGGGGCGCATGTCTGTCGAAACCACAGATTCGAAATCGAAATCAGAGAGAGAGAGAGGGCCGGAGAAAGTCGAGAGAAAGCGGGAGAGATTCGAGGCTCGGGTCTCGTGGTCCCATGTCAACTTACACGCTTACACCCCATTGTAGTAGAGTTTTTTGTAAGCGGTGTGGTGCGTGATTTTAATGGTGGTGTAGGTTAAGTTGTAGCGGTGCCATTTTTTAGCCTGCGACTTGGCGAAATCAATCAAGAAAGTATAATTAATGAATTGCTTGGTTTGGGAAAAATCTCTCTCATCTACTTAAAAAACATTTCTCAAACGTCTTCAAAAAGTTTCTCAAATCCAGCCAGGCTTCCGTTTTCTTCTCCAGAATTTGGTAGGGTTTGGTGGTTAGGGTATAATATTATGGTTTCACAGTATTACGCTGCAAGTATCTAAGCGATATATTAGTGAAACATTCATTGTAATCTGTGATCCTTGACTGGCTGCCTTGACCAGCGAAGCTGCAGTAACTGCGAGATGCTCCTGGTAACCGCTTTTGAAACTCTCATTCATTTAGGGAGAGGCGCGCTTAAAGAGAGACAGCAAGAGAGTTGGATAGAGAAGGCGAGAGAGCCAAAAAGGTTCCACAGAAATGCGTGGTGGAATGTGTTTGGAGAGGGTTCGGAAGGGCAGAAGGGTGTTGAGGTAGGACCGACTCCTCTCCGCAGAGGGGTAGGTTTAGATGTCGCAAAAAATATGATCTTGTAAGTTTTAGAACTTAACATCATTTTTAAGTAAAGTATCTTTAAAATAGCAGTATATTTCGTGGTATTGAGATTTAATAAACATTCATGAAATCAGTGTTAATTTGCATACATTTTTTGTATCCTCCTTGTCTGAAAATAATATTATTTATAAAAATATTAAACTTTTTTTTTTTTAATCTACCATTCTTTAATCGGCTTCTTTATAGTAAAAAAAGTAAATAATTATTAAATGGTTACAACTTTTAAATTATTAACAAGAGAGAACGCTATAGTCGGGTGCCCCGACAATCAGATACCCGTTACTCAGGTAAAGGGAGAGCGAGGGAGATCGAGATAGAAACTTTGAACACGCATAACTTTTTAACGAATGGTCCGATTTGAAAAATTTCTTCTACATTTCGATAGGTATTGATAAACACAATAAAACTGCATTTTTACTTTTCCGAAATATTGAAATTTTTAAAATCGTATATAAGCGATTGTGGGCGTTAGAGGGGGCGTGGCACCTTTTTGAAACAAACTTGCGCTGCGTAGGAACTCCTAGAATCTGTATGCAAAATGCCAATCTTCTAGCTTTTATAGTTTCCGAGATCTCAGCGTTCATACGGACAGACGGACAGACAGACAGACAGACAGACAGACAGACAGACGGACAGACGGACAGACGGACTGGCTAGATCGACTCGGCTAGTGATCCTGATCAAGAATATATATACTTTATGGGGTCGGAAACGCTTCCTTCTAGCTGTTACATACTTTTGCACGAATACAATATACCCTTTTACTCTACGAGTAACGGGTATAAAAATAAATCGTTTTGGTTTTATTAGTATTTAAATAAAATAATAAAGATCTAAATTTGAAAACCCTTCAAAATAAGCGAACGATTGCATTGTAGTGATTTAGGATACCATCATTTTGATCTTATACCATTGGTAGTTTATGTTTCGCTGACAAACTTGACAATTCAAGTTCATGAGGCATCTGCGGAGAGCTTACCGACCACATGGCTTCCACAGCCCCACAATTCCGACGGCTTTTGGATTTTACACCCAAAACTCTTATAATCCGGAACTGGCCAGCCGTTCGCCGTTCGCCTTTCGATGTCGAACCGGCGACAAGCGTTGGCCCACTTACAAGGCTCACACACACACGGCGAAACTCAAAGGATTCGACTGCTCGGCAATTCGAAAATGCGCGACCCGAACGTTAGCCGAAGGACCCGAATCGCGGAGGGCGATGGCAAAAGTGGCCAAAGCCACGAATGAATGGCCAGGCGCTTTAGTACTGAAAAGGTCGTGGATTTGTGTAGTTGTCGTGCTCCGTTGTCGCCGTTTCTCGTTGTCGTTTTGTCGTTATCGTGTTGTCGTTGTCGTTGTCGCCGTCGTACGGGCATCGCATCGGATCGCCTCACATCGCGTAGCCGCAGTGTTGACCGTCCGCATCCGCAAAACTGGCGAACGAAGCTGGAAATCAGGAAACAAGTGCCAGCCTCAGAGATTCAAAAGTATGTCTCAATCGGTTATCGCAATTGTTGAATGCTGAATACGTAACGTCAAGTGAGCCGAGAGTGCACGTGCTAGTAGCAGGAGTAGAAATAGAAATAGAAGTTGAAGTACAAGTAGAAACATCTCAAACGCCTGCGTTAAGTTTCTGAATGTGTGTTGTTATGCAAATCGCGTCCTTTTTGGCTTGAGGCAACAATACAGTGAGTGTGTGTGAGTGAGTGCGGTCGAGAGTTGGCTGTGTGTGTGTGTTACAGTGTAGCAGCGTATGTACGCGCCCACAATGCATAAATCAAAATACACATTATTGAGTCATAAATAAAGTTCGCATCGGCTGCTACTTTAAATATTGGCCTCGCGGCTGGCGGCGATTCGAAGACGAGAAAGTAAAGCGAGAAAAGCGAGAGAAGCCAAGGCAAGGCCGCCGAAATCGAAATTTATGCCTCGCACCCGCCAAATACTTTGCCATATTTTTTGCTCAATTGCCTGCCGCTCCTCCAGAACCTCCAGCTCCTTGTTGGTATGATGTGTCCGTCTCTCGCTGGCTGCATAAGACCCGCTCAATGCCAACACGCCCTCAACAGCAGCAGCAATAAGCAATAAGCAGAGCAGCAGCAGCAACAACTCCATCGGCAACAACGGGGCCCTAACCCCTGCGGGCTGATTTTATTACAAAGGCCGTAAAGAACGCCAAAAAGCGGAGTAAACGCCACAGCAAAAGGATACGAAACAGGGGTAAGTGCATGTGGGGAGTAAATATCTACCAAAATAAACATGTACATTTTATTTTATACCTTCCTAATCTTCAGTCAAAAGTAAACGCTCAAATGTATGCTAGGAATAATAATGCCAGGGCATTGTGCCAGAATTTTGTGGAGGTGGAGGCATTAAAAATAGAAGCAATTATTGTAGCAACAAAAGCTAAACAAATCAATACATAACAAAGAAAGATCCTAACATTTCAAAATAAATTCAGTACCTAAATTAAGCCAAGCTTATTCAAGTAATAACAATTATGAAAGAAAATTTATATTCGTATTGGCAATTCATATATAATAATAAAGGTTGTTCCGAAAGTGTATATGAAAAAAAGGGTTAAATGCTTAATTTTTATGAAAAATATATCATTTTTTTAATAACATTAAATATTTTATTTTCTGCAAATTGTGGTTTCACAAACTTTAAAAAATTTGTTTATAAAAAAATGTTGATTTAAACATACAAATTATTTTAAATGAACAAATTTAAACCAAAACCTGTTTCCTGAAAACTTAGAGCTGCAATTATTTCCAAGCCACGCTTACAAATTTGTCAGAGCTTTGTCAGTATAAAGCCAAGTGAGAGAGTTAAGTTATCAACTTGGCTGAAAGTCTCAGCTGATATATTTGAAGCCACAAACAACAGCAAAGTGGGTCACTCATACGAGCGAAACTTACAATTTGTCTACGAATGCGAATGCGACTGTGTCAGGGATAATATTTCCCATTGCCTTTGATCATTTTGTTGATGTTGATGCCGGGGTGTCAGTTAGTCAGTCTGCGAAGTGCGTTAGTCTATCTCGAGGAGACGTAAGCCATGGAAATCATATTAAAATGCTGTCTGTGCATAACCTACTTTTTATTTTTATTTTTACTTTTATATATAGCGTACAGAGTAGTATGCAACTCAGTGAGTCTCGCACCCGGTTGCATTGTGGATGGGCTGGTAACATTCGCATTCCCATTCGCATTCGCACATATATTGTTGCCATTTCACTTTTGCTGAGCACGTCTTCGCATGTGAATGTGGATGTGGATTTTGGTAGGGGTATGGGTATGGGTGCCTGCAAGGCTGCAGGCGCTTGCCAAATGCGCTTTGTTGCCGCCATTGTCAACATGGCCAGAAACGAGGAGCGGCAGCAGGAAATTTTTGCATTTTTCGGCTCAGTCAGCGCAACGTGGCTTGGCAGCGGGCCAGAGGAAAAGTCGCGGGGGAAACGGGGGTGCAGCTATCTCGTCTCTGATTTTCTGCAGAGCTTAAATTATTAAAAGCCTGGTCCAAAACTTAAGGCGTCTCGCATAAATCAAGCTGGCCAGGGGACAACCTGGCGTATGCGCAACTTTAATAACATGAGCAGCAGCTGCAAAAGTTTCGCCTGTCAGGGGGAGCAAGTTTAATGCAGCATGTAAATATTGTCATGACACACGAAAACTTTCACTGGCCCTTTGTTGACAGGCTCTCGAGGACAACGGCTGAAAGGATACGAGTGTGTGTGTGTGTGTGTTAGACAGCCGAGATTTATGAGCCCAAATGGAAGACGAAGCGTGTGACTTGCATCAAATTCGGAGTGAAAAGTTTCACAATTAATTTTAATAGTTAATAGCGGAACTCTCCAAGATGACTTCTGGCACATCCGATCCAAACAGCAGGGCCGTGGGAATACCTAATGCCATTTATAACTAGAAATACATATTCTTTTTTTAAATTTATCAGATTTAAGTTTTTTTTTCATTTTAAATCTTTGTAATTTATATAGACATTTTTTCTGAGCTGGATTTTTTTTTCGCTTTCAGTATTTCTTCCAAAACTAGAGAAATTAATTGATAAAAAATATCATACAAATGCAGCTTTTTGGAATCATCCGAAAAATAATAGGGATCGATTGCTTAGGTTGTGAGCTGTAGAAAACAAAGTTTCAGTTACAAACCATAATACAATTTTTTATTAAATTTGTAAAATTGTTAATCATTTCGATTTCTTTTATTATCGATTCCATTTCAAATAAGTAAATAAAAGTGCATTTTATTTATAAAGGGCAGATAATTGAAGTATGTTTCATGCTTTTAAATCGTGAATTTCGATTTGCTAAAACCTTTCCCTGCCTCCCAGTAAAAGCGGTTGAAATAAAAACCCAACCAGGGGATATCACATTTCAAAGGAAAGAAGAACAGAAATCAAAGCTTTGGCTGTACAAAGCCGAATAATCCATCAAGTGGCATTAACTTGAAACAATAAATTTCACACACAGCTGCAGAGGTAAGACCAGAGCAGCCCAGGTCCCGAACAACTCGAGCCCGGGCACTTGAAGTGCTTGACAACTAATCAGGTTTCAAATGCCTAAGCACACACACCTCGTACACTGTGCGCAAAAAGGCAGCCGAAGCCCGGGCAAAGGGGAAATAAATCCGCTGTGAGTGTCGGTAATCAAAGCTGCTTACGGGCTGCGCTTCTGCTGTATTTATGGCAAAGGCAGGCTGCTTCGGTATTTTCTCTTTGAATTTAATTTTTCTTCTAATGCATTTGATTTCAGTCTAGGGTCTAAACCAGGCTGACTGACTGTTTGTTTGTGGCCCGATTGAGTTTCGTTGCTGAAAAATCCATCAAAAACTTGTAGGAGGACAGCACCTTGCTTGGGGTTTAAATAATTGATTCAGTAGCCTGAATGGCCTTATAGGGCTTCCAGTTTTTCTTTTTAATTAAATGTTTGGCTATCCTTTAATTATAAGCAGCGGATTGTAAACAAAACTTGAATTCAAACTTTTACAGAACCTGAACTTTTATTCAGTACATCAATATGGCAATTAGGGGTTTCACCAGAATTTTATATTTCCCCTTGACATTTTCCATTTCCTCTCCAATCAATCCTAATCCAAACTCTTGCTGGATTTCTCTCTGGGGTTTCCTTTTGCGCTTGTACGATTGCCCCCAGTAATCACGACTCGAAATTAGCACAAATTGTTCTGGAATGTGAAGCCATGCGTTCAGTTCGGAATCTGAGCCTCCGATTTCCCTATCATGCCAATAAGCAGCCTTTGCCTGGCCCGACGTTTTACAAAATAGCTGAAAAGGCTAATGTACTTTCAATGTTGACCAGTACACAAAAATAATGGAAGCACGACGGGCTGGGAAAACGGACCATAAAAAAGAAAAAAACCTAGGTGGGGCTGCCTCAGCTAGCTGCAGAATATGAACCCATTGAAATGGTCGACCCAAATCTGCTGCTGGGGCAGGAAAATGAAGAAATGCAACAGCATAAAAAGTGAAAGAGCAACATGAGCTCAAAACCACGGCCAGAACTTCTTCACTGGCATATTGCTGTAGCCCGGAAAAGTAGTAAACTTTGCACAAGTTACGAGCTAAGAGTACAGGGATTACAGCAAGGGGCTGGGAATTTTAGGGACCTTAGAAATTATTAAAATATTTTTTAATATATAAAGGATTGGATAGCCAGTTTCTCTATCCTTCATTTTTCTTACAGCCATTCCCATCAAAAGGTAATTCCATCATATCGTAAAACTATAAAAACCATGACAGTTAGTTATGCAAAGTGTATTAAAAGCATCGTCTTGCTGGGCAACTTTCCACTTTCTCCCACTCTTTTTTTCGCCTCCTTCGGGCTTTTACTTTTCCTCTAGTTTCTTTTTGCGTTTACCGCTGGCATTGTGTGCGCATAATAGTCTGAAATTAAATCAGCGAGCGCGTGGGTAACTTAAAACAAGAGAGAACGCTATAGTCGGGTGCCCCGACAATCAGATACCCGTTACTCAGGTAAAGGGAGTGCGAGGGAGATCGAGATAGAAACTTTGAACACGCATAACTTTTTAACGAATGGTCCGATTTGAAAAATTTCTTCTACATTTCGGTAGGTATTGATAAACACAATAAAACTGCATTTTTACTTTTCCGAAATATTGAAATTTTTAAAATCGTATATAAGCGATTGTGGGCGTTAGAGGGGGCGTGGCACCTTTTTGAAACAAACTTGCGCTGCGTAGGAACTCCTAGAATCTGTATGCAAAATGCCAATCTTCTAGCTTTTATAGTTTCCGAGATCTCAGCGTTCATACGGACAGACGGACAGACAGACAGACGGACAGACGGACAGACGGACATGGCTAGATCGACTCGGCTAGTGATCCTGATCAAGAATATATATACTTTATGGGGTCGGAAACGCTTCCTTCTAGCTGTTACATACTTTTGCACGAATACAATATACCCTTTTACTCTACGAGTAACGGGTATAATAATAGCCATTGCTTATGTTTAAGTAAAATATGTACTTTGTGTACGAAATAAGTGACCAGGATGGGGAGAAGATCCTGCAGCTGCTGCTGGGTCCTTTTTTGACGCTGATTTCAGGCTGCCTGCTTATTTCCGTTTCCGCTTGGCCTGCTGCATTTTTTATTAGCAGCTCACCGTTCTGGCACATTATTTAGACCACTCCCAGACTTTCCCTCCATCGCATTTCGCTTTATTATCGCATACTTAAGTGGGGGCCGCTTAAGAGCTTTGCTTAATTTTTAGCTGCACTTTCGCCGGGATTATCACTGGCTAAGGACAAACAAGAATCGGCTACACTGTTATTTACGACTGCCCAGTGTCAGCTTTTCCGTCTCTATTGACACTGTCTAATGTCTGTAATTCTCTGTTTGCTGGGGAGAGGGAAAGGGACTGTCAGTGCGACTGTGGCAGATATATTTCAATAATAATAATTAATAAAACGAAACCGAGACTCCGACTGCTTGGCCCTATTGATTTATGGCCCTTGGTAAATTGTGGCACTTAGTATAATTGTTTATGTATATGCCAAGGGTTCTACAAATGGGAACTGGGGTAGCCACTTGATTAGCCCTCCCAGTTGTACTGCCGATTTACCCACATAGATAGCACACGCACACACACACACACTATTGACACACATTTTCCACAAATTTCATTATAATTTTAATTGAATTATTCATTTATTTTGGAACAAGTCAAGCTGATTGCCACTCCAGCTGTTGGGTCAGATTTATTTCATTCTTATTTACTGGGACGATTTATTTAAATATCTCAACTTGAAAATTATTTTATTAATTAATTGAATTGTTAAGTTAAAAATATTATTTAGATGCCCCCAAAATTTAATGTGATATTAATTTTCTTAAACCTTGGAAAGTTTAAGTAAGTCCAGCTTTTGGATTAGTATCTTAATGTAGGAGCTGTTAAAATTTTGCTTTATAAGCCGTTGTATTTTGTACAACTCTCTGGTTGATAAATGTGTATTTTCACGCTTATTTGCTCACTTTTAAGTTTCTCACATAAATCGATAACAGCCTGAGCTGAAAAGTTTGCAACTCATATTTAAAGAAACATTTACATACCAAAAAGTACGAAGATAAACCACAGAAAGGCAAACATGGAGGCGGAATGAGAGGACGGAAAAGCAGACTTCTGGCATATGAAATGAGCAAATAAAAGAGACATTCAATTATCTAAAAAGCAAAACAAATATGAAAATTAATTTGACATGTTTGACATTTTGGGCAAACACGGGCATGAACATCAAAAAAGGGGGCGCGCGGGGCGTGGCCGGCTGAGAGTGACAGAAAATGTCAGAAAAACATTTGATTAACCCAGATAAAAGGGCAGAGTTGGCGGCTAAGGGGGAATGGCGTGACAAACGCTTAACTCTTTAATCAGGGATTCTTTTTGACCCCCGGCTCAGCTAATTTTCCGGGCGAATGTGAGCATTTCCCGCTGGTCCCTGTCTCATTTCCGTAGGATTTTCTTGCCGTTTTCGGCATTTTCCTTAGCTTTTTTGCCATAATTTCTATGCGCGAGTCACGCAAACTTCTGCGTCTCGAGTGTCCCTGTGTGTTTGTCACGCATGAAGCGCTGACAGCAAAGCAAACAGTAAACAGCACACAGCAAACACAGGACGAGCGGACTATTAAAAGCAAACTGCCGCGCACACACGTAGAAAACTAAAACGGGAGCCTAAAAAAGTGTGCAAAAAGCAAGGACACTGCAAAAGGATTTTTTTTCGCAATAAGCAGCAGAGGCCACAATGTTGCTGCTTTGCTGCTGCTGCTGCTGTTGATGATGATGATGATGATGGTGATGGCTAAGAAGAAAAAAACCATCAAAATATTTCCTGTCTGCTCTTAAAGATTTCCCAGACACACATACATACTACAGCCTGAAGCCCTGAAATTGAAAGCGCGTTGCATGTCAGCGACCCTCTCCCCGGCCACGCCCCCTACCAACCCGCTGGGCCACGCCCACATCCGTCTGCTTAGGCCCTAACTTGGCTTGCAAAACTTTTGCGACGCATATGAAAATGATGCCAGCACACGCATGAATGTGTGTTGGCAAGCACATCATTTTTGCCTCTGCTGCTGTCTTTTGATATTCTTATTTTGCCTGCCCTAAAAGAGGGTCCTTAGGTAGAGGGAAAAACGGTTGATAATGTTGTGTAAGGGGTTTTATAAATATATATTTTTAGAATTACACATTTTCATTTTAAATATATTTATTATAAAATGCAACAGTCTTTAATTTTGTTTTTTAATAATTTCTTAACCTTTTGGTGTAGGAAAAAATAACAGTTGATAATGTTGTATAAGGGGTTTATAAATACATTTGTTATTTAAATATATTCTTTATAAAATGCACCAGGTTTTAATAATATTTTTTATAACTTAATTTTCGGAATTTCAAACATAGGCATTAATTTTCTTTTAATTAAAATAAAATATATTTTTACAACCAACTATACGAAAATTTTAGCAAGCTCTATAACTGTAAGAGTATTTTGAGGTTCATTTGGATCGCCTTTCCTGCCTTTCCTTATACATACAATATTTTTCCGCAATTTAGCGTGCCATCAAAATAAATAAGAAGTTGACTGTTGCCAATGGCGAAAATGAGAGAAGGCCCCGCGAACAGGCTTCCTTCTGCCACTGTTTGTGTTTTGTCTGCCGTGAGCATCATCAGCATTTGCCTTGCCATTTGACTGTCTGATAAATTTAAACTTTTCTTATTCAAAATGTTCGGTGAAAGGAGCGGGGCGAGTTTTGCATTTGAATTAATCCCGACCGAAGTGAAATTTCCTGCCTGAGCTTGAGCCACTAACTAATCTCTAATGCCAATAGAGCCATATACATTTCCCCCTTTTGGCTTTCACTTCATATTTCCATAATACACATAAATAAAGTCATTTTGGCCCACTAATACCCACTCTTCACTTCGAACACACGCACAGGAAAAACCCTAGCCAAAAGTTATCCAAAAAAAAGGAGGAAAAAGGAAAAAAAGTGAAGAGAAAAGTTTTGGTAAAAGTTTTTTACCTAGCTTTCGAATCGAAGCGTAATCAAAGCAGCCGAACACAAACAAATGCTAATGCCAGGACTTAGTTTCCGGGTAATGATGTAGACGTATGTGTGTAGTGGTGCTGCTGCTGCTGGTGTATAGGTGTATTGGTGTGGGTGAAGCGCGTGTGCGGTGCTAAAGGAAACGACAGCCAGTTACGTGACTTTTATATTCTCAACGCATTTTTTGCCGCACACTAACAAACATACGTAGTGAAAAGGATTGGGGAATAGAGTGTTTTATCCTGATATGCTGCTCTAACCAACTTTATATAAGCCATTTTCCGAAGGGGCGCCGCTGCTGTCAAAGGCAAAGGTCAAGTCCGCCGGCTGAGTGCTTCGCTTTTGCTTATGCGGTGACATGTTCTCGGTTCTCGGTTCTCGGCGGAAGGACGTGACCGGGATGAGGATCAAGTAGTGCTCAGTAGTGCAGCATTATCCGGTATCCTTCTATCCTGGGCAAATCAATGTAAATGGCTTCGGCTACGGGCTAATTATAAAACTCACCTTCTGTCTCAATTAGGACAATTTGTCCAAGTCATTAATGTCAATTGAGAGTGCGGCAGCGGCGGCGGCAAGTGTGGCAAATGACAATGAATAGACAAAACCCAAGCCCAAGGACGAGAAAATTAGCGCATGACTTTCAGGCGTAAAATTGAAAATCATTGCAGCAACACCTGACGCCTCGAGTGCTTCAGTTGTTCGCACACGCATTACGTGATTTTCGTTTATGATTTCAGCTTACTTTAACTGCTTGCCCGTCTCCGTTTCCGTTTCCGTTTCTGTTTCTGTTCCTCTTTTGTCCCCTCGTCTCTGGCCATAAAAATGAATATTTATGCGCAGTGCCACAGACATAAATATGTTGATATTCGTGCACATAATACGGCCGATATATGGCTATGGCTATGGCCCTCACACACGACCAGTTGGCATTCATCAAATCGCATCGATTATTGTATATATATCCCAGATATGGAACAGAACAGCATCTGAGTTTCCCCCCTTTTTCCCTTTTCCCTTAACATCCCGCGTCATTTGTCATGGCGAAAGGAGAAACACCGGAGAAATGGTGATTTATCATATTTACCTTGGCCGCACAAGCTGTACATGCACAGGTGCACAGGGTTCAGGACCCTAATGCAATTTGTTTCGCGCTCTGGCTGTCGAGCATTTTATGGCCCGAACTAGAAGCACACACATACAGACGGAGAGGAGAATCCGGCTAAGAGCACTCTGCATCCACACATGTGTGAGTGTGAGTGCGAGTGTCTATGTGTTTGTGCATTCATTTAAGTGCTTTGCATAATATCTAAAGGAAGATGGGACAGATAATGCAACCCTATAGGGTCACGATTTACGGCAATCATTATGCTGTCGAAGCTATAAAAGATTGTCATCTAATCCGAGTATTGAAAAGATGAATGGAGCTGCAAAGTTCAAGGTTTTCTATTTACAAATCCAGATGGAAAAGTATAAATATAAATACGTGAATACTTATTCATACTAAAAAATATTTTAAAAAATGGTATAGGTATAATTTCTTAGGTTTTTGATTAATCTTTGCGACAATACTGCTAATTTTTCCTTCCGACTATGTCCTTGCCTAACTGGTTTGAGCATTTACTACAATACTCGAGCAAAGGAAAACAGAACTTAATAGCCATCGCTGCTGCTTGGCAAGCATGTAAGTATTTGAGAGCAGCTTTCTGCGAAAAGCGGAGAGCCACGTTATTGTTCCCTTTAGAGGGGATATAAAAAGGGAAATGCCGCAGAAATAAGAAGGAAAATCATGAATAAGTGAGTGCAATCAATGCCTGAATGTTTGCGGGCCAAGAGATATTCGAGCGTATTTTCGTGTGTAAGTGAGTTTGTGTTTGTGTTTGTGTCTGTGTTTGCATACGTGAAGAGCTTAAAACGATTTGTAGCCTTTAATGCGCCCCGTGGCCTGACATAAGCGACCGGTGAAAGAGACACGTGGCCTTCTACCGCCCCTTCTCTCCTCCTTTCGAGGTCCTTCAGGTTCTCGAGGTCCTTTGTGTTTTATGCGACACGTTTGGTAATTCGATAGCCAGGCATACACATTTAAATGGCAAGCTTACACAATTTACCAAAATACCTCCCCGCCTCTCCACTTATTTGTTCGCCTTGGCGGTGGAACGAGAACAGGAATCGATTATTCAATTTCTGGCATACTCGGCGATTGATTTTGATTGATTCGCTCACATATCGAATGACGCTGTTTGGCTGCTCTGTTAATTTGCATCAATTTCGGACGTCTAATTTGATTTGATTAATGTGATTAATGTGGCCACTCGCTGGGCTTCCCGCTATGCGCCAAAGGGTTGCTTGTCGATGTCGCTGTCCATGTCCCTGTCTCTGTCCAAAAGGGGAAAGGTAAAAGGGAAAAGCGGAAAATGGGAAAGGGGGAAAAAGGGAAAAGCGAAAGCGGGAAGCTGGGCCAAAAGAGTGCCAACTGGCTGATGGGTTTGTCAGTTGGCATCAAAGCGCATTAGTTTGTATGGCGCCCAAATTGGTAAGGCAGCAGGCACTTTGCAAACACACCTCTCTCAAACATATCAGCGTCTAAATCTGCCAGGCGCTCCATTTTTGGCCCACACCCACACACACACACTCCAAGTCACAGCCAAACAATACAAAAAGCCCAAAAGTGGGCTAACTCTGAGTGCAAAGCTACCAAAAAAAGAAGGCCGAAAGCAAGGTGGAAAAATAGAGAGAACAGCCCACTGCTCAGCCTGTCAGGGAAAGCCGAAAGGGAAAAGGGCGGGCTGGGATGATGCGAAGGGGCGGATTGGATTGGGGGCACTTATGTGATAGCTCCCGCTTTGACGGCGGCACCTTTTGTCTATCCATGTGTTTGGGCCCAATCACAGCACAAAAGGGCGGAAGAGAAAGACACGTCTTTGGGGCCTGGCTACACTCGCCGAAAGTAGTCAATGTACCAGTTATGCTAAAATAATACTGGAAAATTGTGGGCTGCAATAATAATATTAAAATAATCTTGAGAGGTGTCACTGGGTTTTGAAATCACTTGTTAAGGTGCCTAAGAGTATGCTGTGAAAAAATGCATCGGATTTTAACTTCAAAATATAATGTTGCATACTTTTAGACACCTTTAGAATTCTTGTGATTTAGCTATAACTATTATTTGTTAAACAAATCTAAAATTATACGAATCTATATTTAAATGTCTTACATTTTTCTAGTAAAATATCTAAAAATATTTATAGTGCATAAATATCTCCCGAGTTTATTTGCTTGTCGTTGGTCGCCTTTCGCTTGTTTTATCTTCTCCCCTCAGCCACAGGCGACGGCATCTCAACTCTGACATGTGACAAGAGGAATCTACTACAGCTGAAGTAGGAGAAAGTGAAAGCCAGGCGGTTCTTGCCTCCCATTCGCTTGGCTCATTAGCAAGGAGCCAGCTTAATTACAGCTCCTCGAAAACCTTCAGTTTAAGATGTTGCCGGGACAGCTGCCAGTGACCACTTTCCAATGCCTAATTGGGATTTAAGGGGGCTGCTGCCAAATAATTTCAATTTAATCGCCACGCGAAAGTTTTACCTAATTGTTAAATCAATGAAACCGAAATTCAAACACAATGCACTAATTACAAAAGTTGCGAGTGGCGCTAATTAGAGGGCAAAGGCAATCGATACCGAAAAACGGAAACTTGTTACCCCAAAACAGGAGCTCAAGAAACATGCCCCGGCATTAGCTAAGCAAATTCCCAGCGTCTTTCCGAAGGGCTTTTCAATCAAGCCCAGAGTCTCAGACTCAGACTGGGTCTCAATCCGGGACTCCGTTTGAATTTCAGTCGAATCACACCGATATCCTCTCGGCAAACAGCAAAACAGCAAACAGGAGAGCCAAAACAAAACAAAAGCCAAGCACAAACACGAGTGCAAAATAAAAATCGATTTCGCCGGCAGCTGAAATGCTGGCAACAAATAAAATAAACGACACATGGCAGGGAAACGGAAACTGCGAAATGCGAGCTGGGAAACAAACAGACACAAATAGATAGACAGACGGGGCTGAGACAGACGAGGCCAATAAAAAGTGGGGAGAAAAAATGGGAGACGGCAGCAAGGACACGTTAAGTTGCAGGATATTCTGGCCAAGACAGGCGAAAGAGTCAAAGTCACTTTTAGATGTTTGTGTTAAGACGACACCTTACTTTCACACCATCTTTCTCCTCTCTCTCTGGCGAACTGGGACGCACAGACAAAAACCAAAAGTCATGTAATTTATTTATTACCGATTGCAGATAAGCGTGCCAAGGCTACTTACAAAATGTATTAACTAATTGCTTCCCGTCAAGGTCGCGTCGTGTCACCCCACATTCCAATTCCAAACCCTGAAAATCAGATTCTCGAGGGCATCGCCTGGCAGTTCGCTGCCTCTGTCTTCGTTTCTGATAAATGAGCATATTTCACTGGCAGTGGAAAAACACAACAAACTTGGCCAAAACCAAAATGATTCGAGGCTTTTTTGTGGCTGATTATCTCTTGGTTGGACAGGACTAATGACCAAGAACAGTGTGAGTTCCTGAGAGACGGGCTTAAATATGTATTATTACTGCTTTTGTAGTTATCTGATATTATTTATATTGTGGCTCTGGATTAAATTCTAATATTCTGCAATTCACTCTACTATTTTATTGAGATTCCATTTTAATTGGCTGATCACGAACAAATATGGACTATATTCATTAAACTTTTGTCAGGTATAAACGATGTATTTAAAACTAAAACAAAAACATAGTTTATTATCAATAATTATATTAATGATAGCTAAATTCCTAAAAATGTTTATAATATGCAATTTACAATATGAAAAATTAAATGAAATTTACGAGATTCCACTACTGATAAAAATATGCTAATAAAAACAATATGAAAAATATATAAAAAACAGTACAAAATTAATTTACCAAATTATCGGTGAAAAGGGTTTTAACAAAATCAGTGAGATTAAAAGCTTATTGCGAGACAATAGATTCAGGGTTTCCGTTATGAATATCAATAAAAACGTTTGAATTTTTTACACATTCGGCATTGTTTCCGCTGCTGCTAAAAGCCAGTTAGATCCCCGACATACAAGCGGAGTTGTGTTAGTCGCAGTCCCCGGGGAAAACCGTCAGAGTGCACCGACATATTGAAATTTGATGGCGGCAGTGCACCGCTCGCAAATGTCCCTGGCGGCATTAATTTTATCAAAGTCGCGCTGGCTGAGGGTGTGAGTGTGGGTGTGCCAGTGAGTCCCTGTGTGCGTATGTGAATGTGGCAAGTAAAACTTGATCCGTTGCAACAGGACCGCGTTACAAAGGATCCTGAGAGGGAGTGTGTGTCTGTGCTAGCCTTCCTACAAACTGAACTGAGCTGAACTCGACGGGTATTATAAATCAAAGCCAGGTGGTTGCCACGCCCACAGCCAGGGGCTGCGTAGGCGGCAGCATCCTTTTCATTTTGCCTACGTGAAATTAGTTGCGTAAATCCCAACACGAGAACGCACTCGACAGCAACAAATTAGGCAAAAAGCTTATGTAAGAGGGGAATAAAAATGAAGGCAGCTGGTAAACTATGCGCTTAATAGTGGAGCGGCGTGTGCAATAAACCAACTCGGAGCAAGCGAGATGGGTAGATTGGGGTAAAGAGACAAGGCACACACACACATATGCTGGGGGCTCGTCTTTGGGGAAATTAAAGCGTGGCAAAAAGTGCCAGGCTTCATGTTAATTTTCATTAAAATTATATTAACTTGTAACTGCTGTCGCTGCTGCAGAGCACAAAAAAGTGAAAGAGACAGAGGAATACAAAAAGAGTGAGACGGCGATACACACACACAAACACACTCACACACATGGGCGAGTGCGGCCAGGCGACTAATTTTTAGTGTCCTTGCAAGTTTATCAAGAGCGGGAGGGCGTAAAAGCGGGACACAAAAAGCGAGTTCAAGTCCTGCGGGGCACTTAAAATATTTAAATGCGCAAAATAATAAATTAGAAAATTTTTGTGGCCCCCGAAAAACCTTTTCCCCGCAAAAAAAGTGAGCGGACAGGACACAATGTGCTGGTACTTTTACCCCCTTTCACGGGGTAATGGGTTTGAATTTGGAGCAGGGAGGCTGGGTAGTCGGGAGATTTGGCCCAAGACCTTGCTCGTGTCCGTGTCCAGGGTCTGACACTTAACATGACAGCGCCGGGCCAGGTGGGCGAATAAGGTTCCCAGGGCTCAACTGGGTCACTCGGTTGCAGGGCGGGAATAAAACTGGACTAAGCGAAGGCAAAAAGTAGCTAAATAATACAGCACATGAGTAAGCGAAGTAATGCAAATAATCATATGCAGAAATGCAAGGGTTTGTACTGAATACATTATCTGCTTTAAATGGAAAGGGAATCTGTGTTAAGGCAGCTAATTGAAAATTGTCCTGTAAGTATGCTTTATAACTACACCCAAAAAAAACTTGATATGAAACGATGATCGATTTTACATTATGTGGTATAGATTTTGATATATCCCCCACTTTAAGCACTATCTCGCTCTATTTCGAATTGATAGTTTTTTTCGAAGTCAGAGAATCTCCGAGAGAGAGAGAAATCGGTATTGCACGGTATTTACCATGCGCATATCGATTTGACCGCGACGTATTTTTTGTATGTATTAATTAATTAATATTTTACTAAGTAAGTACTCCCTTTTTGAATTATTTTTAAAATCCTAAAGCCCTATAAGGAAAACCAATTCTGCTTTAACGTTAATTTACGTAAGCCCAACCTCCTGGAATAACTTATATAATTCCGATTCTCACACCTGAGGGCCAAAGCCGTAACCAGCCATAACCTCTTTGTGTCTCTTTGCCCAACACAAACACTCGTCTAAACATTTATTTACACTTGAAGTGGCCCAAAGTTTTGCCCCAGCACGTCGGCCACATCTGTCATTATTGTAATTGTCAAGTGTGCAGCCATAGAGAAACATTCGGTGGGCTCCTATTGACGCTGAGATATATAAACCATTATGAGTTGCTCTCGGTCATAATAATGTCGATGTGAATGTGAATGCGAATGGGGGTGTCTAGGTGTGTGCTTTACGAGTCGGTTGGCGGCAGTTGGCCATTTATTATGTTGCCACATAAACAATATTTTATTTAACATCATTACCAGTGTACGAGTGTGTGGGTGTGTACACTGTACATACGTACATCTGTGTGCTGTAGGGACTATAAAAATTGTCAGCTTCTGCGGCTTCTGCGTTTCAGTCTTTCGCCGTCGCAAAGGACGAGGACCACATAGCGCTGTGAATTATTTCACGCTTTGCTTTATTATAAAACACTTTTATGTCTTCATATAACCCAAACATTTTGAGTGCCACAAACACCCACACACACACAGTCACATTTATATCTCCAGCATTTTCCGTTTCCGTTTTGGCATTGTTTCGGCGAGCTTTTCATTGCACATCCCTCTTGTGCTGTAAACATAAATTTGTCGCCGTAAAGAAATATCAAAAGTATTTCGCTTCGCTTCGCGTGACAATAAAGCGCATCATAATAACAATAAATGAAGGTTCTGCTTTAAGAAGCCGTTCCGCCGAAGGCCTAGAAGTCACCGAAAGACACACACATATCCACGCATCCCTCCACACACACATGACAGCTGTAAAAATTCGCTTCAGTTAATTAAAACAAAACATTTTCAATTACAAACGTGGGGAGGGAGGGTGAAGGGTGTTTGTAATGGCTGGCGGCGACTGCAGCTGCTGCTTTTGCATAGATACATACAAGTATACACAATGCAGACACATATACGCGCACACCTATGCACGCCGCCATTTTGCAAGGCAGCTGGAAAAAGTGCAGCATACTTATGTGGGCAACATCAGTGCCTGTTTCCATATGTGTGTATGTAGATGTGCATGTGCATGTGCAACGCCAGGAGTTATTGTCATTGCAGCTGTTGCTCTTACTGCTGCATTTTATTATTATTGTTGTTTTTTCGCCGCTGCCACCGTTGTTCCTCTTCTTGTCAACAGGCAGCGAAGCATCATGAATATATTAAAAGTAAAAATACTGTTCTCAGTGTGAGCGCTTGGCTGTTATTCTTTATGCGTCTGCCTGGATAGGCACGAAATTTAATAACATTTTCTGAGTGACATTTACAGATGTTTTTAAAATCATAATTTAAAAAGACGAAAAAAAAATTTGATATTATTTGTGAACTTTGAGTTTAGGTCCGTTAATAATATTATCAAGCAAAAATAATAAAATGTTAGGGCTATTAAGAAATATTAATCTCCAATCTAGAAAGGTCAAACTCTGTATTGATTTCGGTTTATTTCTGGCCAAGCAATGGTCATTCAAACGCCTCTTCATTCTCGCTAAGTGTTCAAAGAGTTTCGCATTTCCGAGGCCGAGCATGCAATCAATCAATCAATCAATCAGTGGTCACACATTCAACATGATTAGACTCCGTCCCGTTTAATTAGTCCGTGGTCAGTGAGAGCCGTGAAAAAGTTGTTAACACGGGGGCCAACACGGCAATTGTTTGTGCCGTGTCCAAAGTGGTTTAGATTAATGGTTAGCCTTAACTTAAAGGGGGGAGAGGTGGTTAAGTAGGTCATTTTCACGTGTGCATGTCGCTTATCACACTTTTAGTGGTGGCTCAGCTTTGCCCCTATAATTACACTGGAAAATAAATCAGAACAGTATTCGAACAAATTGAAAAATAGTAGTATTTGACGTTATTGTACTTAATGAACCATAATTGACAAATTTAACATTATAATTGCCATTATTCCTTTATTTAATAAGGCATTTTAAGAATACATTCCACACTTCTCTTTCAGTGTATCTCACATTCCGTCCTCCCCCGATTTCTCTATTAAAAATCGACTCAGTTTCATAATTTACATTTCCCCCATTGCCGCAACCGAATTTCGTGCGGGGTGAGTGGAGCCCCAAAAGAGGACATAAATAGCTTCCCAGTGGGGCATAGATAAACCCTCAGACGGAGTTCCCCACGCTCCTCCCCCCTGACGACCCCCCTGCACAAGACGCAGACAAATTATGGACAAATTATGTCGACCTGGAAATGAGCAGCGGGCAAATGCGACCGTGGCTTCAGCCTCATTATATAGCTGGCTGCTTCCTACGCCGTCCTACTTCCTAGGCCCCACCCCCTCCACTTCATCCCGAAACGCCACCCACAACCCCCTCCACGTCCTTCTGTTTGCATGCGTTGTCGTCTGTTTGGCTTTTGGCTTTGGCGCTGCGGCTTGGCCATATTTAAATCGCAGGAAGTCAGCGCCAGGTTAGCTACGGGCAATACTATCCCATGTGCTCTATACACACACTTCTGTATATATAAATTTGTGTGTGCCTTTGAGCGCGCGCGTGTGTGTGTGTGTGTGTGTGCTGGTGGCCACTTCCGGTCGTTTGTCGCCATTTTCATAATGTCTGCCTTTGGCCCGGAGGCGTTTGTTGATTTAGTTTTGCCTTTTATTTCTCGCACTAGTAATGCTGACGCTGCTTTTATTCCTTCTCTTTTAATTTAACAACATGGCAAATATTTAGGTCGCCACCCGCGCACCTTGCTCGATTTTAAAAATGCAATTCAAGTTGCAAAAAATATATACGTACTATATTCTCGAAAATGTTTTAAATTTTTTTGCGTCGAGGATGCTTGGAGTGGGCCCCACTGCACAATTTGTTGTATTATTTAGCAAAGTTCACTTGAGCGTGTAGTTGAAATGAAAGTGGGCATGGTCCAGGCCCTGAAGGGCGTGGGGGGCTGACGGATAAGCCGTGTCGGCAGTTTGCCGGAAATTGAGGCAGGCAAAAAATATACGAAAAAAAAGAGGAGAGGAAAATATTAAACAACGAGGGCCAGAAGAAATTGTTGCAGTTGCAGGTGCAAAAGTGGAGCTCGACCACTCAGCCCCTCGGCTCATCCCGAAAATTTCCTTACGCTGTACGCTGTAAATATAAAGCATAAAATATGCAGCAGACGTGAGACAGGCTTTTAAAATATTGCTTAAATTTTTATATGCGAATGGGGGCGGGTTTCCGCTTAAGGCAGGATTTAATTGGAGTGGCCGCCAGCGGAGTTTCATTCGCCTGGGCCTGTCTGCTTTAAATTAATTTTCATTTGGCCAATCAATTTGCATTTTCCCCGCTGTCAAATGGATCCAAATCTCCTGACAAACGCAGATGGATATAGATGGACACACACAAGCTATCTAACCAACTATCTATCTATCGCAGGAAATGCAAATCAAATGCAATGCTGTAAAAACAAGTGCAGGAAATCTCGGAGTGAGGCGAAATGAAAAACGTTTGGCAGTTGGAAAAGCATGTCGAGCGACTAAATTACCTTTATGCTGGGTGCCACTCACTCAGCCCGATCGCTTAAGTTTCCTTCTCCTTCTTCTTCTTTGGCTTTCCGCTCTTCTTCCCTCATGTTTATCGATTTCGCCGAGCGACAGTTTTTCCAGCGCAATTTTCGCGACGGTCTTTCCAGTTCTTCTCCTGTTTCATGTTGCTGACTTTGCTTTGTTTGCCAACTCTTCAACCGCAATTCATTTCATTTCAATTGCCCCACAAAATACAAAAAAATCACTTATGTGTGTGTGTGAATGTGCCTGTGTGCTGCACTTCCGGTTCCTGCTGTTCCTGGACTGTCATTCGTCCTGGCTGCGTCTTTTTGCCTGCTTTCTCTGCATTATGCATGTTGCTCGCAAATTTAATGTGATTTACAATTTAGACGATGTGCAGACATAAACGACACACAACACCGAAGGGAACACAGACGGGGAGAAGGAGAAGGAGCGCAGGCCAACCAAAATGCTCGAGGGTCATGAACTAAGTTTATTGTGCACATTTAAATGAAATTGCTGCGCTCAATTTATACGCTAAGCGCCCGAAGGCATTGCCAGGTAACTTGCAATGAAAAAGTGAATATAAAAAAAGAGACGACTAAAGGTAGTGTGCCGTTTTCCAGTCGAAAATTTGAATACACTTTCAGTCATTCAAGCTAAATGGGAATACTAATGTAAAAAATAAAAAATAAAAATATTTAAATAGTATGCAACAGCAAAATTTTTCTAGACTCCCCACACAAGTAATTCCTGTATCCGCCACTGATATAAATAATTTAATTTTAATATCACAGATAAACAAAAATAAAATATTGAATATTTCACAACACATTTGAGTTTAAATGCAACCGAAAGCTAAAACACTTTTTAAGAGCGTGGAAAAAGTCGGGGAAAAAAATATAACTATCGCCAGAGGGCAAAAAACATTCAACCAACTTCACACCGACTCCACTCCATTTCCCTGGACTCCACTCCACTACCACTACCTCCATCGCTTATTCATTTCATTCCGTTCGGTTTGGTTCGGTTAGGTTTTGTTCTCCTCGCATTTTCCCTGCTGCTCGACCACCTTGTTTTTTGTTATTGCTTAACATTGCCATAGTTTTATGGAATATCCGTGTTGTCCTTGCCGATGATGTTGTTGTTGCTGTTGTTGGCTTTACTGGCTCCTGAACTGGCATCGTTTTTGAAATGTGTGCATATTGTTGGCATAATTGACTGGGTTTTTGTCAATGGTTTTTGTTTGTGCACCCGTTTTTTCAGCCGCCGGTCGTAGGCCCTGGGCTCTAATGTGCCATTTGTTGACTGTTTCTATAGGCATAGGCAAATGGGTTCACTGACTAGCCAAGTGACTTGGAATTTGTCGAGCCGGTACAGGGAAAAAGAAAAGGCAGTTCAGAATTATGACTTGCAGAGATCTATATCGAGTTATACTTGTTATTAAACGGGCAATTATAAAGACATACGCCTTAGCAAGACCCGAATACATAAATAAATAAATGGTTAACTAATTAAAAGTATATATGTACCATGAAATAGTTCAAGGATAAAATAAAGAGATACCTCTTTAGATTTTCTATATAATGTGGTGTTTGTAATAATAATAGCCCGCACAATTATGTCCTGAGAATATTAACGAAGATAGCATCTTAACCGCCTTAATCGCTTTTAGCACTCGAAGTTTTTTCCTTCTTTCCTTTTTGCGGTCTGTTCAGCTCAGCTTGAAAAAACTAAACTTTTCCCCCCACAGAAACCCATCCACATAAGTAGAGACACTCTCCGCCGACAATCTCTCAATAAACACTTGCACAGCTCTTAATTACCCAATGCAAACTTGCTCAAGTAACACAACTTGTCCCTGAGGTGTATGTGTGTGGGTGTGACTGCTGGCATTTCCCATTTACCAGGTGATTCTGCTCCTCTGACCCATCGCACCTGCACCTGCACCCACATCCTGTTGCGTCCTCCTCCTCCAGCCAACCAGCCATCCAGCCTTTTTTCCCAGGCGCTGGAGAACTTCGCTTGACTGGCTGTCATACAAGTTTGTCAGCTTGTTTGGCTGCGTGTTAAACAAAAACGTGGCAACAACTTTCAAGTCAAAGTTTTCATGACTCTTTTGTCAATTACCGTTAGTTAGCAAGCAGGTGGCGTGGGAGGGGCTCTATGGTTCCACAGTTCCACAGTTCCAGAGTTTTCTCTGCTTAAGACTGTGGCCACATATTAGGCTATTGACAAGGCAATTGGAAATGTCATGGGGCTGAGATCTTTCTGTGTCTCTCTGTATTTGAATCTCCTTGTCCTGATGCACTGCAAACATAGTTAAATAGTCAACAAATTCCACATAAAAATTTCAAAAATAACTCTCACTAAAAATAAATCTTAGAAATATATTAACTAGAATTATTTGGTAAGTTTGGGTCCTTCTAAAAGTAAAACAATCAATCAAAAAATCATCTCAATTATATGTATTTGATATGGTATTTTTCTGCAGTGCTATTTTACTTAACGCTTCCCCCAATTAATTCCCATCTAAGCCCAACTTGGGCTATTCGTTTTGCGTAACCCAAGCAGATAGATGGAAGTTCCCCTGCGTGTGTGTGTGTGTTCCTGGCTAATCCATCATTATTGATTGGCATTAAGTTGGGCTCGGTGTGTGTCCTGGCATTATGTAATGGCCTTCGAATTAATGAGCATTTATTTATGGCAGAGCAGCGTCGGGAAATCCCCCAAAACGAACTGGCTTAGTGGGCAAATATGCGAGCATTTTAATTAAAACCCAACTAACCACATGAAACGACCGCTATATATCTGACATCTCACTCTATATTCAACTGTCTTTCTCTTTCTGTTTAATTGCAGCTATCACTCGGAGAGGCAAGGACACGTCTAAGCCTCAGGATGCGAGGCAAAAGGATTTGAAATTACATTTTTAATGCAGAGCGGGCAAGAAAAAGAGCGCGAAATGAGCAGCACGTGCGCGTTTTATTTTAAATATTTATAAACAAACACAGGCACACACAACCATATACATATATAGGTGACCAAAGATAAGCCTCGTCAAATTCTATTAAAAATTCATCTTAACGGTTATGCGTTCTGCACAAACAGCCAACAGAGCAGCTAAGGAGCCGGGCAGAAAATGTTTGTAAATATTAAAATGAATTTATGTGCAGCGCAAAAGTTTTTAATTAAGTGAAAAGCGAAAACACGAGTGGAAACGATAAAAACCAACGCCGCCACCGAAAAAAAAGCAAGAATCATTGAGAGAGTGAGTTAGAGCAACGAGCTTAAATATTTGAAGCGATGTTCGAGCAGGCCGAGCCCATTTTATTTGCATACTTAATGCCAATGCCCGAGCAGTGAGTGCCGCAATCGAGCGAAGTGCAGAATACCAACTAGTCAGTAATCACCAGTAATCGGCCAATCGGATCGGGAGCAGAGCTACAGCCATGTCCATCACCGTCTCATTCCTCATCTGCCTGATCACGGGAGCCATAACCTATGCGAATTCGCACGAGCACGCCGATGGCTTCAAGCCAGGTGAGTGATAGTATTCCCATCCACAGCTGCACCCAAAACAATTTGACTTGATATGTGTCATCTCAATTCGATATGCTCGAAACGTAAACAACATGTTCTAAGTAGGCCAGTTCGAATATGTCTTTCTCGCTCCCTCTCATGTAACGTTAAGCGCTATCGCGCTCTATTTTAAACTGAGAGAATTTTATCTTCTCGTTTCCACTCACGTAACTTAAGTCGCCATATTGCTTCTTCCTCCCTTTTTCAACGGAAGATAACTCGAGAGAGTGAATTTCGGTAAATGATATTAGTTTTTATCAATTTTACCAGTATTACATGGTAAAAACGATATACGTATAGCTACCAGAAATTTACCATGCGAATATCGATCGGATCCCGGCGTGTTTTGTTTTTGTGTGTGGATAATTAAAAATTATTAATTTAAGCCGAGGAATCTTTATTTTTGTGTGCTGCGACTGGTATATTTTATTTACAATTGTTTGCCCTGCCATTTGGCTTATTTGCTCAGGTTCCATTTCATTTGTAATGGCAATTTTTCATATCCGCGTTGTTTACACAAATTTTTTCCAGCCTTCAGCGAGGCTTTAAAACGCCAGAGTTTTTGTTTTCAACTTTTGTCTGACGCAAAGGACAAATAAAATTTAATTATGCAGCAAAAGTTATACACTTTTAATTAGTCGTTTGTGACTTTGTTTCGAAGGAGCCGAACTCAAGTCCCGGAAAAGTCTGCCGAGAGATAAGGTTTATTTAGCTAATTAGGCAGAAGACTGAACATTTTTGTAATGTAATTTAAATGCAAATATTCTGATGTATACATGTGTTATTGAAATCATCCGAGTTTCGCCTTTAACAATTTATTCATTTCCCCCGACGCGCTGCCCTTAATTGAACATTTAAATCCATTGTTTGAAGTTCTGTACATATTTTTTCCGACCAAACATTTAAAAATGTGGTCAAGCGATTTTTTTATTCCAAATGTGTCGTTTGCATAAACGAACAAAAGTTTTTCCCAGCGCGAGAGGTGGAAATGTTTAAATTAATACGCAAAAGAAAGAAATAAAATTTTGCAATTTTTACAACTTCATTATGGATATTTTGTTGCCGTAGCTTTTTTCCTGGGCAACATGTGCGCCCACTTCCTTCCTCTCCGCGCCATCCAGTAGTAATAAACGCCAATGTTGGCCACAAATCCACAAAAGCGTCACCTGTGTCACCTCGGCTGCTCCTGGATGGAGGATGCTGGGCAGCTGGGCACCTGGCAGGATGCCGTTGGTCCCGCTCCCTGCGGTGGCTACTTTGGCCCACTGTTTCGCAGCCTCGAAAAAATGCATAAATTCTCATTTTTATGTGTCTGCGTTGGACTTTACATTAGCTTGGCCACCGATGCTGCTGCTCTCGCCCCCTGATTATCCCCAGAGAGCTATGAAAAATATATAACATCGCACTATATATAGTATAGTAAATAAATATGCATGGATGTTGCTATTTCACTGGATATGTGTGTACAAAATTATTTTCCTGTCCACTTTGGGCCATGCGAAATTGAGTTAAAACCTACACATTATCATATTGCAGAGGAGAGGTCGCTGCTCGAGGCTTCCTCCTCGCAAGGTTAACTTTATTTTATGGGTATAAATTATCGATCATTTGCGTTATGATGCTGCGTTTTAAAAACGTGTTAGACACACCTGGCACATAAATTACGTAAGGGAAAATTAGAGGCGGAGGCGGGACGCTTTAATTTCATTAACCAACACTTGATGGCGATGCGCTTGGAGCTTCACAGCGCCGCCGCTTACATAATAATTAGTAAAATAAATTTCACCTAAATACACACAGCGAGAAAAGAGCGGCATCCCTGAGAAAACAAAGCATCTTTCAGTGGTCCAGCCCCTGCCCCACTTCTAAGTACTTCCATCTTCAGGAAGGTGCGCCAAATGGCCACGTCAAACGCACGTTCACGACCCACTTACTCTGGGTCCCTTTCGCCGGCCAAGGACAACATCGTTGGCAAATTATTTCCCATCATTTTTCACGCAAAAAAGAGCAAGCGAAAAATTTAGCAAGATGGAGATACATGCAGAGTGGCGCGGCGCAGGACAGCAGCCAGTTGTCAACGGACGTCGATGTCCAGGAAGAATAATACGAGCAGAGCGGCAGGACGACGATGTCCTTGCTCGACTGAAATCTAATTAAAGCCCGCCGAACGTGCAGTTCAGCGAGTGCAGTTAACGGCTCCGGCTGAATGCTTTGGAAAAACAGACGGCAGACGGCAGACAATAGCAAATGTTTTGGTAAGCAAAGCGGCCAGATAACGTGGCCATTGAAATGCTGCGGAGAGGTTAAGAGGGCCATTACGGGACTGGCATTGCTTTCCAATGAAATCTGAATATTCGGAAATCAAGCTTTTAAGCTGGATTCGTGGCTGCTAGACCAAGATTTTGATTAAAATAAAGGTTTAAAAATTGTTAGTTTAGGTTTTTAAAATAGAAAACACTTTAGCTTAGTTATTAGAATTAAAACGAAGTAAATTCCATTTAATTAATATTTCACATGTTTTGTTATTTGTTTTATTTTATATTTGTTTTATATATAAACACTGTGTGTGGGCATACCGCTGTTCTACAGTATACGTGAGAGGCAGAGGATGAGCAGAACAATTTCCTATGCTCACTTAATAGGACGCTGCCGACCTCTGATTTATACCGAATAAAAAAAGTAATAATCTTTATTTTTAATTGCTTTTAATAAAATCAACAAGAAGTTAGATTTATTACATTTCGTTAGTTGGTTTAATAAGTCTTAATACTTGTAGTATTTTTTTTTGATTTTTCCAAATTAGACATTTTAAAAACCTGTATTTTAGTAAATATTTAAACGGGTGAGAACATGCCCTTTCATCACACATTTTCGACAGCTTAGATCCTATTTGACCTCCAGCTTGGCTGCCAATACAAGCGGTTTCTAATTCAATTTCGGTGACAGCACATAAATAAAAGAAACATTTTGAGCAGCAGCAGTCAAAAGCAAAGCAAACCGACGAAAAAACTGTAAAAGCAATTCCTTGGCAAAAACGAGGGTGAAAAGTGTAAAGAAAAATACAGAAGGAAAAGGCGCACAAATGTCAGTTTTCCCAGGACTCGACCGGCCGCAACTACAACTGCCACTACAAAAATATCCCTCTGAGTTTGTGTTTCGGTTTCTGTTTATGTATGTGTGTGTTTGTAGTGGTAGTGGTGCCCTAACAACATTTCGACGAATCGTTTACCAATTTTTCTGACTGCTGCAAATCAAAAACGAGAAACGACAGAACATTTCTGTGCAAGCCAGGAGCTGGAAAAAAAACTTTTTAAATTAACTAAAAAACAGCAAACACAAAGGAGGGGTTTATTTTTCGGTGGGGGTGGGTGGATGGGTGGGACACGTTGTCGCTGGTGTTGGCATTCGGTTTGAGTATTTTAGAGCAAAGTGGAAAACTTTTAGTGGCATGTTTACAAAATAAACTTCAGCTTGCAAAACGGGCAGAAATAAAGAAAAATGCTGATTGCTACCAACAACACAGTGTGGCCGAAAAAAATGATTATGATGCGTGGGTGGTGGGTGGTGGGTGAGTAGCTCTAATGTATCAGCTGACACACATTTTCGGGGCAAGGTAAGAACAACGGAACCCGGCTTTGCCAACTTTTGTTTGGTTTGTTGTCACTGTCACTGTGTGTAGGCCAGAAAAGTTTTTTATACCAGTTTTTTATTCTGCTCATGTTCTTTTTTTTTAGGTTTTTCCATGTTGCCAATGTTTTTGTTGTTGCTTGTGCTTTTTCTGCTGACAGTTGGGCAAACAAAGCATAATTTTTAATCTGGCCGAGCAAACATTGTTACATATGCGACACACACTCACATTCCCACAGTACCCTCCCCAAAAAAAAAACCAAAAAATACTGAAAACTCCACCTGAACGTGGCTTTTAGCTTGATTGTTGATGGGCCACAGCAAAAGCAACAGCGGCAGCATCAAAAAAGGAGAAAATTATGTTTATTTGGCTTTGGCCCCGATTTGTTGCGCATACGCAGCGTATGACGCCGTACGTGACAATATCATCAAGTGGGGGTCCGGGAATCTGTTGATTTAGCGTTTTTCAACTCTGTGCTTTCATGAAATGATTTATTTCCACACAGGGAAAACTAATTAACAACGCGGCTAAGAGGGTAAATGTACCCAAAATGATATGTGGATATATTGGTAAATTATCAAATATTTTAATTAATAAATGAATGAACTTTTTAGTAACATCTTATTAAAAATACAAAATTCAATAGGTACTTTTCCCCCAGAACTAAAATTAATGAACCTGTCTGCGGATCGGTAATGTCAAATATGACAGTTATTGGCGTCATTTAGGCGTATTAATGCATAATATGCGGTGCTCCGAGGGGCTGTTGAGCTTTTGATTTTTTGCCGTCTGCAGCTGACATTTAATGACCACAGACAACACACCACACACACATGTTGTTTGCGGTTCGGCGTTTAAAATTCAAGTTCAGGGCGGGCGGCCCTTTTGACAGACAGACGAACAGCTGCGAGTGACAGGCGGACTGAGACCGGTTGGTGGGGTGTGCGGACCCTTGTCTAGACTCTTCCGAAAACGCCCATTCAGGCATGACAAATGGGTCCGGTAGTCGGTAGCTGGCGAATACCAGGCTTCGAACGGGTTGTTTGCAAATTTCTTAACACGAAATTAGTCGCCATAAACAAATGGCAAACAAACAAACTGCGGCAGACGAGACAGTTAGTTGGGTCTAATCGAAAGCAAATAAAATGCATGCAGGTATGGCATGCCATAAACTGTCACTTGCATTGTGCCAAAGACACTCAGGCAGAGAGGGCACACTGAAAATAAAATATTGGTTTGTAATTTAAGATTTTTTTGATAATAAAAAACAATTTATTTTTAAAATCTACTTTTTGGTAAAATTATTGTAATTCATATTTTTACACAACGTTTAATAAGCTAACTATTATATTTCCGGTTTAACAATTATTGTTTTTGGTAAGAATATATATTAAACTATTTATTTAATTTAATTTAATTTATTTGCATTTATTTTTTTTGATATCTACATTTTTATACCCGTTACTCGTAGAGTAAAAGGGTATATTGTATTCGTGCAAAAGTATGTAACAGCTAGAAGGAAGCGTTTCCGACCCCATAAAGTATATATATTCTTGATCAGGATCACTAGCCGAGTCGATCTAGCCATGTCCGTCTGTCCGTCTGTCCGTCTGTCTGTCTGTCTGTCTGTCTGTCTGTCCGTCTGTCCGTATGAACGCTGAGATCTCGGAAACTATAAAAGCTAGAAGATTGGCATTTTGCATACAGATTCTAGGAGTTCCTACGCAGCGCAAGTTTGTTTCAAAAAGGTGCCACGCCCCCTCTAACGCCCACAATCGCTTATATACGATTTTAAAAATTTCAATATTTCGGAAAAGTAAAAATGCAGTTTTATTGTGTTTATCAATACCTATCGAAATGTAGAAGAAATTTTTCAAATCGGACCATTCGTTAAAAAGTTATGCGTGTTCAAAGTTTCTATCTCGATCTCCCTCGCACTCCCTTTACCTGAGTAACGGGTATCTGATTGTCGGGGCTCCCGACTATAGCGTTCTCTCTTGTTATTTTTATTTTTTGAACTTATGAGGAATGACTAATTGTGGCTGAGAGCCATCGATTTTATCTCAGAGTGTGGAGATAGACAAACGGCATGCAAGGCTCGCCTGTCTGCCTTCGTTCCCTTTTTCACTTATTATGGCTATGAGTTCCCTGGCTTGCATGCCAAGTCCTCGTTTCATATGCCGCCGCCTACCCGGCCACGCCCCCTGTATGTTTTACCATAATTTGCCACCAGTTTGTGTGCCCCAGGTCGGTGGTGGCTCTACCACACCCCATTTGCGGGGCTTGTCGCCTCTTATCGAATGCAAAAGCGAGTGCGAGTGCGAATGCAAAACTTGCTGCAGTCGTTGGGAAATTAAAATTGTTTACGCAAAGAGACATTAATGGCCGGGCCCCATAGAAAATAGTTACATCGAATTGCTTTTAGGCGCTAACAGGCCACGCACACTTGCCATGTAATGAGCGGAACGGGATTGACGGCAGCCCCCGAAATGTCAACAATGATAATTGCACAGTATGTGGCACAATTGCCGAGGGAAAGAAGGATGGAAGGTATGTGTGAGCCGATGATGAATTGCCCTCGCTAATGGCAAATCGATCTGTGTGTGCGTGCTGCTATTTAATCATAAATAATTGGGCCGGAAAAATCGTATTTATGAGGGGTCTTTAAAGAAAGTGAAACAATAATCTAATATTTTAAGTCCTTACTTTGGGGATTCAGCAATTATTGGATTCTGAAAATGTCTGAAATCTAAGGAAAACCCCAAACCAAAACCCTAAACCAAGCGAACTGCACAGAGAAATAATTGAAAAGGTTTCCACGGTGTGTGTACATTGCAGACTTTTCCACCATGGACGTGTGTGTGTAGGGGGGATCTAGCTCGTTTTTTATGGCGCACACACACATAAATAACCGAAGGATCTCGAGTGCTAATCCAGAGGGGCGAAGAGGAAAAGGGGAGCAGAAGGGTGCGATTGCGAGTGGAATGCTGTCAGAGGCAGAGCCGCAGCGTTGGTGTCGTTTACATTGTCAGCGCATGTCGCGCTTTAAATGCTTTGATTTCATTTTTCATTCGGCTTGTCACACACACACACAAGCACACACTCACTCTAAAACACCCACACACTCACACACTCACACACTGACAACAATTGCCAGGTGAGCGAAAGGTAAAAGACTTCGCTTTGGGCCAACGACTGCTGGCTCAATTCAATCACAAGCTACTTACAGACAAAGCCATTATTCGATGTTGCTGCTGTAATGAATTTGTGTTCGTTTTCCCCGTGTTTGTGTGTTTATGTCGCACACGTGAAAATGTGTAGCACACAGTTTCCACCAATACCCCTCGAATCCCCCGAATTGTGGTTCTTGCCATAAATAATCCAATTGAAATTTAGACTCAAAGCAAGGAAAACAGGAAATGCTTTCTTATTGAGATCCTATGTCAGGCTATAAATAATGAGAGCTGAACCCTTGGCTTCATACCGCTTTACTCCCCATGGCTGCGGTGGAAATAAGCAGGATTAAGGATGCTTAAAATCAACTCTATAAGACGCTCATGCGAGGAATGTGGGCTCCCAAAAAAAAAGTCACTCAGAAAAAACATCGAAAAATATGTCGAAAAAATGTCTCAAACAAAATTACAGAATGTTGGGAATTTCTTTTCTTAGTATAGCTCCAAATAATTGTCTAAAATTACTAAAAAGGGTTTTAAATTATATTTTCTTTGCGAAATTTTGTATTTTCATATTTGAAACAATTTTGAAAAATTATAAAAATATTTCAGGGAATACCAAGTTTTTTAAATCAAAAAACATATACTGCTCAGGGGATTTAACTGAATTTCTTTTTAGTGATTTCTCAAGTGCCCCCAGGTGTCGTTGTCCTTGTCAAGGACTCGTGTATATGATTACAGAAATTAAACGACCCCAAACGATTTCTGCAGTTGCCGGATTTCTGGGAGCTGCCTTTTAACCTTGACTTGCTTTTGGCCAGGACATCATTAAAGGTTCACGATTTGAAGGGGCGGCACTTGTGGTGCGTGGCGTGGGGCCGTGGGGGCGTGGCAGAAAAGTAAGTGCAAAATAAACTAACAAACCGTAAACATGCGAGCCTCCGCAGGTGCTTGTCTATGCTTTAAGGAAAATCAACACCCACGACCCGCAAAAAAAAGGGGCGAGCGAGGAAAGCCGTTTATTTAGTTAGGCGGCCAAGTGATTTTCCTCGGCCTGCTTACCGCTGCTAATGCGAGGCAAAAAAAAAAGAAAAAGCCGAAAGAGAGCAGGAGAGGAACAAACAACCAGCGCAAATTGTCGTTTCGCGCTTCAGTTGAGCAGCTTAAAGCCAGAGTCAACACACACAACGAGTAAGCCCCGGAATTCCTTGAAGCCTTTGTACGCAACCGAAAAAAAAACACATTAAATTGTGTAAATTTTTTTCATGCCTGAGCGGCCGAAAAAAAGAAATTCAAAGAAGAGCCAAAAATACTAAGCATCTTAGGCATTTTCCTGCTGGCCCTTTAAAGATGCTTGGCTCTCCTTTGGCTACCTTCTCAAATTGTTTTCGGGTTTTTATTTTATTTATTTACTTTCGCCAAAGAAGCGGGAGAACAGGAAAGGTGTCCTTCCTCCTTAGTTCGCTGGCTGATTGAATTTTCCGAGCGAGTAATTTTTAAATTGTGCTCTGGTCAAGGCGGATAATTCAATTTTAGTGTTTAGGTTTCTATTACTAAACTCGCCGCCCACCGAAAAAACAACTTTGAGCTTGTGGTTTCCTTTGGACTGCCTTCATTTACATTCAACTTTATTATGTTTTGGGGAAATTGGTTTTGCGGAATTTATGATTATCAAAGAACCAAATGTATATTTTCAAATACCAAAAAGGTTTCTTAGTAAAAAGAAAGCATCGATTTATTTAATTGGAGGAAAAATATAAATATCTCCGAAACAGGGAAAACATTATTATGGTTCCACATATAAAAGCAATATTTACTTATTCGTAGAGCGAGGAAGTGAAACCCCTTGAAATGATTTCCCGTACACCTGACCCTTGAAATTCGAAGTGAGCTTCCCTTTCCGCCTCGTCGGATGCTGGAGTGCACTTTGTTTCGAGGGCAGCGCCACGCCCTTATCAATGGGCAATCGTTAAATGTCATGTTCAATGCCCTCGGAAAATGCCAGGGAAAATGCCAGGCCACAGCGGACTCTCTCTCGCAGGGAGCAGTTGAGCTGGCACACAAAACGCCACAATTTGTATGCATTATGCTTGCTACGAGTAACAGATACTGCCGGAGATATAGCCAAGGCTTCATGGCGCTTGGCGCAGCAGAACTAAGCCAAAAATGCCACAAAACATTTACCATATATCATGCATTTTTACGTACACTTTCAGCCACTTGCCGTCTCCCTCTCTGCGGCACTATCTCTCTCTTTCCCCCACTCGCTCGGGCGTAATTTACACATGTAGTCGGCGGGAACTCGTACAACTCTTGTGGCTGCTGCAGTCCATGGTCCGTTTATCTGGCAAAAGCTCTGCGGGTAAGCCGGCCTCAACTGGCTCTATCTCGCTCGGTCTCCCCCCGATCTCTCTCTCTCTCACTCTTTTTCTGCCCGTCGCACACGCTGCGTATGCGTAATATTTGATGCTTTAAAGTCCTTTTGCTGAGCGCCTGTTGTGTTTACTTTCGCCCGGTTTCGACCTGGGCCAAACAAAAAGATTTTTAAGATTTATCGATTTATTTTGCTTTTGTGAATGCCATTGTGCGTATATGTGCGTGTTTTTGTGTGGGTTAAGCTGTTTATGGCCTCGTCGTTGTTGTTGCGCAAAAAGTGTACTCTAAACAATTTACTGTTAAATTGATGAAATAAATTTTCCAACACACTTATTTTTTTGTGCTCGCTGTGAGTTTATTTGGTTCGTGCCCACGGGTTTATTATTCTATTTTTCCGGGAACTGTTTGTGTGGTGCTTTTTGCTGACGACATTTGAGTTCCAAGGCAATCGGAATTTAGTTGCTGTTCTGTTCTTTGATTTCCTTTAAGAAACTTAACGAAATATTTCTATAAATAATCTCTATTTGGTACTCATTATAACTTCTAAGTATATTATCCCTCCTGCTAACAGCTTTCTTAATTTAGTTTCCCCGCAAATGCATGCAGCTATACAACAAGGGTGAGCCTTTTCCGCACTTTATTGCGATTACCTGGATCTTATCCCAACCCTACACACAATCGGCTTCGGTCTGGATGGCACTTTTTCTAGTGCTTGTAAATTACACTCGAGTGACATTTAGTCGTCATCAGCAACGGAAGAAGGAAAGTGCAAGCCATGACTGGAATATTTTTCCCCTTCTCTATAGGGAATGTTCGTCCTTATTTACACAGAGGATGAAATACTTTACTTCTAAACAATAATTAAAAATGTATGAAACTCAAATATCACACCAGAACATTTATTTAATTATGAATATAAATTTAGTAAAACTAAATTAAATTTGAAATAAAATAATTATTTACAGTATATTTGCAGCGTCATTCTAACATTTATCTATGGTGTACCAATTCTTATGTACAAATGCCATCCGTGCTTGTATCCCATATACTGACAATTGCCAGCCATACATCTCTTACTCTGGTCTGGTCCTGTCTGTCCTTTGTCCCATTCTCGTCCTGGCAGACATATCAATTTGACCTCGGCTAAATACTCAGCATGCGATGAGAGTCTAGGGCCAGGTATATTGGCCTCTGGCCCAACTCAATGTCTCTGCCCTGGGAATTTTTAATGATTTTCTCACAATTTCTTGAGGGCCTTTCCTTCGTTTCGTTTCGTTTCGTTTCGGTACGTTTCCTTGCCTTCCTTTGTTGGCAAACATTTTTCTTGTCCTACACTTTAAGCTGGCCATTATTAAAATGGCTGATAACAGTTTTGGCTGCAAGCCCAAAGTCAAACACAGGACCCGAACGCACACATGGATACGGATATGCCTGGGGGCTGTCTGGACTTGTCCTTTTGGTGCGATGAACTTGTCCTTTTTCCCCAGCTCCCCATTTATTTTTGCATAGAGTCTTGACTTTGCTGCGCCGACAACTTTCGACATGCGAATGGCTGCGGCTGTGGCTGTCTGAAGAGGCTTTGCAAGGTCAGCTACATTTTGTTTGGCCCGCCACGCCTCCTTTTGTCTGCCATGCCAATTTCTGGCAGACCACAAAACGTGATAAAGTCAATAACTAAACCAATTTTTGGTTAAATTTCTGGGCATATAAAAAAGAGTACTAAAAACTTTTAGTCACTGCCAAAATTGGCGGTCAATTAAAATGGCGGCCTGATTGAAATTTATTTACAAAGCGAAAGCGAACCGGGGGCGTATGAGTAATATGCTTACTGCTTGTGAAGCCGCCAGAGTTTTGTGTTTTTTCTTTTCATTTTTCCTCGCCAACCACAACAAAGTGTTAGAGGGACAGGCTAATTGATACACAGACACCGCAGATTCAACATCTACCCAAACTCTCTGATTCCCATTCCCATCAGCCCTGGCCATTCCCCGTCTTTCCTGGCGTGTGCGTGAAACCTTTTGAAATATTCATGAAATCAATTTCGAGGCGTGCCACGGCAGCTCACTAATCTCGCCCGGATCGGGTTTATATATGCGTGCGAGTGTGTGTCGGCGATTATATCAAAATATGGCTATGGTTATGGCTTTTTCTGCAGAAGGGCAACTTTTCCTGCACTTTGCCTAAGCTCTAATGGGAAAATGGAGCCAGCTGGGCCAAAAAGGGAGATATGTATATGTATATGGGATTTAAGGTCTGTACTAAAAACTACGTGAAATTCACTTCTTAATAGTAAATTATGTTTAAAATATCCATTGGATAATATTTAATTTAAAAATATATTTATTCTTTAACAGAAGATCGAATTTGTTATGTTGTTTATCCTTATATGGATTATCCTGCTTCAACCCTACCTTTTATTATTTTAGCAATTTACCAACAACTCCGACAATAATTAATCAAAGCCCATAGCCCACATTTCGCATTTCATTAAACGCAAAAAAAGGCAGCAGGGAATTCCCCAACATCTGTTGCCACATTAGCCGCAGGCTGAGAATGGCTCAGCGTGGATTTTCAGGCTCCTTCCCCCTTTCCTTCAGCCACGCCCCTGTCACTCGGCCATATCCTTTCGCTTTCAAAGTAGCCTCTGCCAGCTGCTGTGGCTAAGCGCAAAATTAAGCAAATTAAAAGCCGCACCGAGAGCAGCTGCATAACTCGTGTGTGAGCCCTTTTCTATGCCCGGCTAACGTGCAGGAACAACGAGGAAAAAACTGAAAAAACAAAACCGCAGCCGCAACCCACCGCCCAGTTCAGGGTCACCTACAGAAAATTTTTACCATGGCTAACAAAAATGAAGCGGGAAAAAAATGTACTGGGTTGGTTGGTTGGAGCGCAAAATAAAAGAAAATAAAACGGAAAATCCCATTGAAAAATGTTCGCTTTGCCGGGCATTTTCAGATTTTCATCAAGCTCAGCTCTCTCGCCCACTCAGTCGCCAGTTTTCCAGCCCCTTCGCCCACAAAATCAGCGCATAAAAGCCGCGTATATGTGTGCGGAAGCGGTGAGAGGCCAAAAGGCTGCCAAAAACATTTAAATTAAAATTTCTCTATATATACATAGGTCTATATACAAACATACGTATATATTTGGGAGTGCGGGTATATGCGATTCGCCTACGTGAATAAAAAAAAGAAATTTTCATGGCCTCCGCTGGCGGCATTAACTGTTATGGGAATGGGCGGTGGGTGGTGTAGGCGTGGCCATGTAAGCCGTTTAGCGCTCTTTGATGGCAGCAGCAAAAATTTATGGCTTGCTTTTAGGCGAACCATCAGCGAACCGAATCGCAATCGGAGCCAGACAATTGGGCAATAACCAGAAATGCAGGCGGCCAAAGCGCAAGGCAAACAAACACAACCGGCAAACAAATGACAGTTTAAAGTGTCTCCACTCACACACACAAACGCAGACAGAATCGTAAACTATTACCAAGGCACACAATCCGAAGGGTTGAAGAGGGCAGCACTTTGGGTGCATGTTTAATGGCATTTGTTGCTAATCAATGAATAATTTATGTGCCAAGGTTTTGCCACTGGCCAACGCACACCAGCACACATTTTAAAGCGGCTCTCTAGCGAGCATGTGTGAGCCACAAATATGTATATGTATATAGAGTGATTGCCCTTCAAGAGGGTCCTTAAGTTTTGCATGTAGAACTACAGTGTAGAATATAGTATTTATTCAAAATATTTATTTTTGCATGTCTAAGATTTAATCTTATAATTAGGGGACATTAATGTTGAACTGATTTTTACGGCAGTTTTTAATTTCCCTATTAAATATATATATATTTTTTTAAACAAACAAAAAACACATGATTTATAATACTTTTTTAGTCGATAGCTAGCGCTATAAGACACATTGTTAGTGGTTAGTTTTATAAACTTCACTAGCATAAATAAATAATTTAAAGTATTATTTTCGTTTTCAAAAACAGAAGAATATTTAAAAATAAATGTGTTTTCAAGTTAACTTTTTTTTAATTTCAAAAATATGTCTTTATATTCTAGATTTATTGACCTTTTATTTTGAGGGCATTCCCACTTTGGTCTTAAATATTTCCATTTTACCCCAAGAGTGCTGTTCCCTGCGAAGGGCTTAAAATGTTGCTGGGCGTCGGCGTTACACATTCCCGCCACTTGTTTTGGGACTGAGTGTTGCACGTTGCAGGTTGCGGGTTGCAGGCCGATGTTGATGTTGTAGTCGTGTCGCATTTAATATGCAACTTTTAATAGCGCAATTATTATTTGCATGTTGTAATAGGCTCTCTACATACCCACTTGCCAGGGTGCCAGGGTGCCAGGGGTGGGTTCAAAGAGTTCTGTCAAAGAAAACGAAAACGATTTCGAGGGAAACGCCACCACTTGGCGGAAAACTCCATCGCCGGCCCTCTGGAGACAGCTTCAAAGCCCAACACGGTTTTTCATTAGAATAATGTAGCGTACGGAGCGTGTGAGCATATCGATCGATTCGGCCAAACTATTTAGCCATTCAAGTATCCAACGTGCTGGTAAATATTTAACTAGCACAACAACCACGGGGCCGGGAAGAAAAGACATTAGGCTAAAAGTGTCGTTGGGACATAACAATTTTCCAGCAATTAATCTTGATAAAGGCTTTTCAGCCAGTGCCATAAACACGGTCATAATCATAACTAACACACGGCTCTCTTGGCAACTACAAAACACAAATAAATTGGCAGGGAAAAACTTTTAGACAACAGATACAGATACGATGTGTGATTGTGCGCCCCCGAGTGTGTGACAGTGTGTGTGTGGTGTGTCTAGCGTTTAACCATTAGATAAATGTTGACGAGGTCAATGGGCGCCAAGCGGAAGTTATAGTCTCTCAGTCGACGACACGTACAAATAAACTGGAGGCAGCTCCTCGAGAAGATGGCCATGCCCATATGCCCCTCCGGCCGCCAGTCAACTTTGGCCCATTAGCAAAAGGCAAACGGTTCGAAACGGAACGGAACGCCAGGGGGTTTTAGCTGCATTACGTGCCCGGACCAATAATCTCTGTCAACATCAATTTGCCCGCCGAACAACCGAAACTAATTAAATGGTGTCCCATAAATTGCACATTAAAGCAAATTTATTGCAATCCCGAGCGAGCGCCGAAATCGAAGTTATTGCCAAAGTCGCGAAACGTTTAATAAACTTTGTGGCAGCGCGAACGTGTCGCGATCGTTACCCAAAGACCGTTTGTGATTTATCGAAGAAGAGATATGTGAGCAGTGGATTTATAAGAAGAAGCAGGTAGACTTAAGACCAGTTAAATTTGAGATTTCTATATCCGAAACACGTACGGAAAACGGAACAAAAAATTTAATTATTTTGACTTATGGATTCTAACTAAACCAATAAGTTCCGAAACTGATCCTCCTTTTAAAACCGAATTATTTTTATAGTACCTAATCTTAATTTAAAATAATAAAAGATTATATCTTGAAATGAATTTATTTAAGTTTGAACTCCAATTTTATATTTGTAGTAATTTATATTTGTATCCTAACATTTTATATCCTACAAATTTAAATTTTTTCTCTCGGTTCTTCCATTAACTTAATCCCAAATATTTTATTTGCCCAGTTAAATTTGATTGCGCCAACTGGTTAACGAATGCTTTTGAACTTCAACTTGATTTCTGGCTGCCTCTTTGATTTGAGGTCCCGGCATTAGCTCAGCATTTTGCTACCTTCGTCTGATTCCGCTGCTCCACAACAATTTGGGCTAACGATGTCCGTGAGCAATGAAAGAAAAATATATATTTCCCAGGAGCAGCAGCACGTGTCGGCGGAAATCCATAACGTTTGTTTGTTTGAGTTTCGGGTCGGGTTTATATTTCACTCATATGTCGCTGCAGGCTTTGCATTCTTGATTCCCATATATTTCTCTGGATGATTTATACATTTCTGTTGCCCTGTTCGGACGGGATTTTTAAACGACCCTTTGGGTTGTATTAAATTGTGTAACCGCAGCAAACTTGTCTGGGTTTGAGCTGTAGTGAAATCAGTTTGACATTATCATTGCAATGCAATTGCAGGCCGGAGTTCCATTCCACAACTACATACGAACGTTCCTCTGAGCGACTTCTGTCAATTACCGTTGGATGGCAGCTGTCTCCTTCTGGAGCTCCTCGTCCTCGCATTTTTTATCCACCCATCCCCCGATCCCTCCATGCACTGGAAAAACAGCAAGCACTCTTTTTTGAGGGTTGCCTGTCTAACTGTCTCTGTTGATTGTATGTTATTTTAGCTGCTCCCCATGTTGTTGTTGTGGGCGCTGTCTGTCTTGTTATTGGATTTAACGAAGTGCACTGCATAACGCGCATACGACATGTGCGCCCATTCCCAGGCAATGTTTTTGTAAAGTCATGCAATTCATATTTAAAGGGGGTGTGCACGATGTTACTTTAATATGAGACTATTTAAAGCAAGGTCCCCTTCAAAATTGACATTGAAAAGTGCATAAAAAGTCGTAGTGCCAAAAGAGGAATAAATAGTATGCATTAATTTCGTAGTTTTCTACTAGTCGATTTTTGATTTCTAAATATTATATTATAAATACAAGAATATAAATTAACCACATAAAATGTAGAAATAATAATGATCCCTGACAAACAATGCAGCAAAATAAACTATAGCCTGGAATTTTCACCTTTGAGTTTCTTTAGTTTCCCCCCACAACAACACATCACGCATACGCCCAGTTATCCAGTTTTGCGGCGTTCGCCGTCTGCTTTCAGCTGCCTGCTCCTCACAGCTTGATGCATTCCCGTGCGGTTTTCTTTCTGCGAATGCGACACAAAGTTGCTGTTGGCTGGTGGCTACACGGATACATCCACTGAAATGGCTGCTCTCCGGCCACCGCTCGTCATCGGCGGGGGGAGACATTGTCACGTGGTTTTTGTATTTAGTTGTGTCCTCCAGGATGCCAGCCTGCTGTTCTTCGCCTCCACCTGCAGCTTTTTCTTTGCGGTTACTGCAACCACTCCAATGACTTCCCATTCACATTCGTATTCACATCCAAGCTCACACCAGTGCAATAAATTCGTGTGCCATTGTCGAGGAGCTTTTCATTGTGCCACAAACACAGATAGAACTCGCCCCGCTCCTGTTTGTTTGCCTGCCTCTGTGTGGGTGTAGTTATACTGATGCGAGTGCCTGTGTGTGTGTGCGGTAGTTGAGCTGGAATTGTTTTGTTTGCCACTGCGACTACTTCGCTCCCTTTGTTGTGCTGGGAAATTGAAATAAATGTATGTGTAAATGCGTCAAAACTAAGTTTATTTCTTTTTCGTAGCCGTAGCTTTTTAAATGTCTTTGCCAGTGACAAGTGTCAATTAGAAAAAAGTTCAATTACATTAAGCCGAAGAGGGAGCAGGCAACAACAAGTGGCGGCATTGTTATAGGCATCGCCATCAAGGATATCCAGAGAGTCATTGTCAGTGTCGTTGTTTGTGCTTTTGTGCCGGGGACAACAAAGCAGCGTCACACTGACGTACGAGTATGCCAACTAAATTAGGACAACTGGGACGTAGTTTTGAGTTCGTAATGAAGACTTATAAACTGGCAGGAGGCCTCCATGTGTGACCTTAATTATCCATGGATGTGCAGGCAACCATCTTATAATTTAAAAATATTGTATTTCTAAGGAGGCCATTAAATACTTGTTAACACACGGAAATAATCCCAAAAAGGAAAGTAAAATAGTTTCATAAAAGTGTATTTAAATTTTAATTGGTATGAGGGTTTAAGAACAAGTTTTTAAGTGGTTAAAAATCGTTAACTTATTATAATCTAGATTTTTAAACGGTATAATTTGATATTGAATATTTCTTTTCCTTAAGTGTAAATTTTTAACTAATTAAAATCAAGTTTTTTAAACTCTATAACTTGATATTGTATATATCTCTTTTTCTTAAGTGATGAAGACTTTCATGAAATAGGCCTAATGGCCTTTCTTAGTCCTTTCAGCAGCATTTCGGACAGGGGAAAATTTAAATTGCACCCACCAAAGCACTTGACAAGGCCAATTAACTTGGCATTTTCGTATCTATTTCAAAATGTTTTGCTGCCCCAGCTAATTGTCTCCACATTTGGCCCCCGAAAACCTTATCAAGTGCGGCTTAAGGGCTGACAGCTTGCTGTGACGACACATGTCATTTCATGACCAATCTGCTAATGAAATAAAATATTAATTAAGAAACTCCAGACGGCAGATAGATATAGAGAGATAGTTGGGAATGCCAGCCGAACATGGTTTCATCGTTGGACATTTTCAGCTGTCGTTCGGGTAATTGTAATGTTTGGCATGCAATTAAGCAAATGATGAATGAATCATTCAGCGCCGCAGAGATGCGGCTGTGTTGTCTGGAGTCCAGACAAGTTGACACTGTGCCAAGTTGGCCAAGTGCGTTAACATGGCGTATGCGCAATAATTTAGTGCAGAGCAAACAATTCCCTCGTAGCAACGACGTGTTTAGTCAGCAGACAGCGGACACTCGCCGGCGTTTATAATTTGATCATTATTTATATTTAAATAGGTCCTTTTCCCCCACACGCACCCGAAACACATCTGTTCGCTGTATTCTTCTTTTTGCTGCCTTTGCTGGCCGTTTGCTCGTTTGCTTTGTTGTTTTGCTGGCTGGCCTGGCTAACAACAAATTGAAGGGAAATGATTCCATTTCATGCTAGATTAAACATGTGTCCACATAATTTATCGATTATTTATCATGTGGTCCGCTACGGGTGTGCTCTGTGTGGACAAAGTGAAGTGAAGCCAGGGGCCCCAGGCCCCCGACGATGGCTCTCCGTTTGCGGCTGGCCGGGGAAGGTGGGGAAAGCTGGGGCAAGCTGGGGGAAAGTGGGCGATTGCCCCATTGCGTAGGCCTTTTGCGGCCACATTGCGCACACAAGTGCAAAATTAGAAACAAAAGCTCTGCCAAAGGCGTTTACCGTTTACCCTTGGTCGCAGCAAGTGAAGTTCGATGTCGTTTGCCATCCAAGGCACTTGTCGCTCCAATCCGGAATTCCCTGAGGCTATCCATGGGGTATGCTGGCAACAGAAGTCAGAGTCAGCTCACTGGGCTCGGGCCTGTCACATATCTCAAGTATTCCGGAAAATGGGTCAATGCATCCGTTTCCATGGCTTCTACTTTGATTGATGATTGTAGTTACTGAAAATGTTGCTTCGCTAGCAATATTCGAGTCTATGATCTAAACAAAATATCTGGAATTTTATGGAATAATTTGTGCTTCCATTTCGAATTCTTTCATATTTTTTTGATAGCTGTCTTATAGTTATTCAGCAATTTTAAGAGGATCTGTATCCTTTTGAACAGGGTAATTGGATCTTCGATTGATTGATGATTGTAGCTACAGAAAATGTAGCTTAACTAGCAATATTCGTATTTATGAAAAAATCTAAAATTTTCTGGAATAATTTGTGATTCCATTTTGAGTTTATTCCGATTTTTTCATAACTTTCATGTAGTTTTTCAGCAATTTTAAGAGGATCTATGTCCTTTTGGCCAGGGTAATTGGATCTTCGATCAGGGAGGCTCTTTTTTCTATTTTCCGCCTCTGTATTTGGTTTTTCCCCGCTCTTTTTACAAGCCAGACGCATTTGCCAATGCATTTTTACCGCATAAACACACACTGACACAGGGCGGGGAGCCACTGGGCAGCACAACACGAAAATGGCGGCCATTTTGTAATCCGCATGTGGCTGGGTAATCACCCCTAAGCTTCGCTTTGCCACTATCCCCTGGCCATCGTCATCCCTTTAGCCCTCTAACCCCTCAGCCTCCCTTCACACGTGCGACGGCTTTTGCCGGGTTTTGCTGTTCGGTTTTTTCTCCTGTTTTGTTTTGCAGCATTATGTGGTCGCTTGTCGCTGCATTTTGCCCACTATATCTGCTTTTTCCCCATCACCATCGCCCTTTCGCCGCCATCTCCATCTCTCTATGAATGTTCTGATTTTGTTTGGCGATTTTCGGCTATTTTTGGTTTTCATTTTTCAGGCCCCAAACAGCCGCAGATCGATCGATATTTTAAAGCTTAGCCAAATGGTGCGAGCGCAGGCTTCGCTGGTCAGCTTTTGGCTAATTAGAAGGGGACGAAGGGTGGGCTCCTTTCGCTAGCCAAAAAGTAGCCACATTTATCAGAGCGAAATGCGTTGAATGGCTGCCAGGAAATATGAAATATATTTTCCTAGTTTTCCTGGCACAAACAACTTTATCAAAATTTGCAGAACTTCATAGTGCTCCTCTACTCCTGCTGCGAGTGAGTGTGGGTAATGCAATTGTTGAGCACTTTTTGACAAATTGTTGCGGCAGCCACTTGAAAATCAATTTGCCAGCTAAATTGACTTCCATTCTCAGAAATAAAACTTGCCAACTAACAGTGACTCCTTTTCTCATGGCATTCTCTACCAATTTCAGATGGCGAAATCCTGCGCGTGCTGGTGAACAGCTCGGCCCAAATCAAATGTGATGTGGGCTCCAGCCAGGCCGATGACAAAGTGCTGCTGGTCGTTTGGTACAAGAATAATTTACCCATTTACAGGTAGGTCAATCTGGTATTCGGTAGCCTGTATCCTGCATCTGTATCTCAATCCCTTTGACAGCTACGACACACGTGGCGCCCACGCAGGCACCCCTTCGCATTGGCGGGACGAGGAGGTCCTCGAGGATCGGGCCGTCTTTCGCACGCACAAGGAGCCGGCGGAATTGATTATAAATCCGGTTAAGGTAACCATCCCACTTCCCACTTTCCCTTTCCCCTCAGCACCGCCCATCGCGAGTGTCAACAGCGCGGCGCTCTATAATTGGAATTTCATTTCAGGAAAAGGATGCGGGCAACTTTCGCTGTCGCGTGGACTTCAAGCTCTCGCAGACCCGCAACAGCAACGTCAATTTGGAGGTTGTCGGTGCGTATACCCAGAACCGAAAGATGTCAGGAATCCAATCTATTTCGGGTGCCCCACACACGAATAAATAATTGATAAAATCTAACTGCCCTTTAATTAACATGAAACAGTTTTAAAACAAAATTAAATTCTAAAAATTCCTAAATTGTACCTGCACTTATGAAAATATTTATAGTATTAAACAAACTATATATTTCCCAAATAAAAGTGCAAATCGAGGTCATAAATCAAGTAACCGCCTATATATTTGTCTATCATAACAAATACAAATTTAAACTATTACAAAAAACCGAAACAAATTCATTTTAAAATTTACAAAACTCAAATGCACAATTGGATTATAATTCCCACTATTAAGTTTTCAATATTTTGATAGGATATATTTATTTAATTTATAAACAAAGATGGCCAAACTATGTAGCCAAAAGCGTAGGTAAATGAATAAAAATCAGATCCTTTTCTGTTTGTCCAACTCAAATCTTAATTAAAATTTTTCCACTTCAACCAGTTTAAATAAAAAGAACCATTAATAAATATATGTGGAATCTACGTGCATATGAAATCAACATTCACATAAATAAATAAATAAATATGGCCAGCCAGAAACGATTATAAAAGCAATTAATATTTGTTTCGTCCACACTCTAACACACACACACACACAGGACGATCCAACCAAACGAGTTGCACATAAATTAGCTGAAATGATTTTTCGGTTAGCCGCAAAACTTACAATTTATTATGCGAGCTATATGAGTAAGCGCGCTGTATAAATTTGCCTTTGCATTGCTTTTGACAATGGCAAATTATTTCTGATTTGCGGCTATTTAAAATCATTGTAAGCTAACCGGGTGTTTTGCAAGGTTTTAAATATTTAAACAGTCGTAGTAAATGCAAATTGTTTAATTTCCAGTGCCGCCGACGCAGCCGATTATCTTCAACGAGCGTCGCCTGCGAATCGATTCGAGGGCAGGTCCTTATGAAGAGGGAGGCAGCCTGGAAGTCACCTGCGTTGTCTACGGAGGTAAGTCCCCTAAATGCTGATCAGATATGATTATTACCTAAATGTGGGCCAGTGGGATGACAGCAAAATAAAATATTAATTGCCAACCCTAAAGAATGCAATCAATAATTAAGCTTTACAAGTGGCTGTAAAAACATAAAAGTATTCGGCACGAACACAATCAAAAATTAAAATCGCGCTACTGGCGGGCTGAGTAACTAAGCTTTGTTGGCATGCAAACAAAGCCGGGGAGCATAAACAACAAACAATAAATAAAGTTCAATTGTAAGGAAAGCGAGCACAGATGTCAGTGAAACAGGAGCCAATTGAAAGGGCCAGTGGAGGCAAGAAGTCCTGGGAGCCAAGTTAATTTCGCAAATGTGTCGCCTTAACAAAAGGATTAAAAATGCTCAAGGGAAAGAAGCAGTCAGTAGGGAAAAAAAGGGGAGCAGAAGGAGGCCAGCATATTGTAGAAGGTCCGCCGAAGTCAACAGGCTTTGTTATCGATGATTCCCAGGTTGATATGTTGATAAAGGCTTTACATGGAAAATTCTTAAGAAACCCCTAACTGCTTAGGAACATTTTGATATTAAAATTAAGGATCACTTATAAATTATTTTACTTAACAAAATTTAAATTTGTTTGCTTATCTCCCTTAGTTAAATATAAATAAGATAAGATTTAATTAATATAGTACCTTAACTCTTTTCGCAACGTGTACAATCAGAGAATCGCACACAAAAACCCTTAAGTCAATTGTTGTTAATAAGACCCAAAGTAAAGATTGGTTGATCAAATAAATTCGCCGGGAAATACGAGGCAGAAAAAAGGATTCAGGGAAGTCCGAGAGCCGCAATTCGAGAATCCAGAGCTGCTTTCTCCCGAAAGCCGTCACAGTGCCCGACATAAGTATGTCACCAGCCAACGACAATCGCGTGCTTTATCGCTGCGTACTCCCCTTTGTTTTCTGGGTCTGGGCGGAAGCGAAACCACTTTGAATGGTTTGACATGTCAACGTTGACATAAAATAAATCACCAAGCCAGCAAACTGCACTTGAAACTGCCCGGCAACTGTTAACTGGTCAGTAGTTTTCTGGGCGGCACTGTGGGCCGCGAAAGGGGTGAATCCGCAGGGGGTGGGAAGGGGGAAAAAAGAAAGCAGGAAAAATTGGGCACTCAAAATGTTGTATGTGCCAATTAAATGGGGGCAAGGAAAATGTTGCCAATGTACAAATGTGAATACATACGAGCTGGGGGAAAGCGGGGGGGTTGGTCGGCCTGAAAGGGGGAGAGTGGACAACCAAGTTGTTGACAAGCAAAAAGGAAGTCTGTTGATGTTGGCAAATGAGCAAGGGGTGGGGAAAAGCAATTGGAGTACTTGAAACTTGTACAAAACGAGTGGGAGAAAGTGAGTGTGTGTGGTCAGGCTCGTTGACAGTTGAAACGAACAAATTGATCCGAGTTGGAAGTAAAATGGCTGCACTCGAAAAAAATTAGATTCCAAAGTAAAGTAAAATATTTTGTTTTATTTTACTATTTAAAAAGTGATTATTTCGGGACAAATGCTTTTTTTAATGGTTCCTTTACAAGAGAGATTCAACAGATTAAAAATTAGTTTTTATTAAATTTGGATTGTATAAAAAACATTTTTCCTTAATATTTTGTAACTTGTTTATTATTTTCTTTAATTTCCAATAGTATCGATAATATTGATAGTGACCACCATCAATAGCCTAAATGGACACTTTGTAGTGGACACTATCGATTTTTTAACAACCCAACACCATATCAAATAAGAAAATAAGAAATAATCCAGTAAACTTTTCCGTGAGTTTCATATATTTAATTTTTTTTAGTGCACTTTAGAACTATTATCCTTTAACCGGACAGGTTCTTCCCCTTAACCGCTTAACATCCCAATTATGTTGGAACGACTTGGCAATGGTGTGAAATTGAAAATGCTAGCCGTCCTACTGAAATCTTAAACAGCGGGCGGATATAAATTGCAGGCAAATGCTGACATTATGCTCAGTCCGGCACCATCTCCATTTCCATTCTTAGCCGCTTTCGGTTCTGGGGTTCTGGGTTCCGGGGTTCTGGGTCTGGTGTGGTCAGGTCTTTGGCATTCAACATGCAATGTCCATTACAGAAATTGCAATTCTGTGGCCAAAACAAAAAGCCAGCGGGGAGGAGGCAGAAGGGAGTGGGAAGAGCATAAAGTGCTGAAAAAGTTGCCACTTAAACAAGTGCAATCAGCAGAAGTAAGTCAAAAGCGGCAGGCGATGAGGAAGGAGCGGCCCGGGATGGAAATTGTCGCTGTTTTGGATGGGAAAGCCAGCCGGTTTGGGCTTAAGAGTGTGCGAAATCGACAAAGGAGCAGTAAATTTTATTGCAGCCTAGGAGGAGGGCCACAATTGCAAATGAGCGCGACACGCCAGCCCCGAAAAACGCCGGAGAAACGGGGAGCGAAATGAAGTTATAAACCAACCAGCACAGTCTGTGTGGGTAGTAAAAATTACCAATCCCCCCTCTCCCCAGCAGAGCTCCCCTACCAAATCATAAAGAATATATACATTGGAACCGGGGGCAGCCATTGTGCGCTGGCATTGGGAAAAGCGGAGGGGGAAAAGCGGGAAGCGGGAGAAAACCCTGGGTTTATGTGGCCACTAATGCATAATATTCAGCGTTGCCTTCTTTTGCACGTCATGAATTTTACACACGGTGGTTTCTGCCCCTCTGCCTCCGATTCCCACTCTCATCCCATAACCAGAAACTCTCCGGAGCATATAGTATATATTGAAAGCGCCACCTAGCAGGAGAAAACATCAACTAAGCGGATGGGTGACATTTTAGGTTAGAATTTTGGTTACCCTCTTTTATACAAAACTTAGCTGATAATTGTTTTTGAAGTATAATAATAATCCTAGCGCTTTTTAAATTGTATTTACATCGTAATATTTCAATTTTAATTGTTGGTCTATTTTGTCTATGATTTTATAATTCTGACCACGTTTCTTTGTTAAAAATCTTGAAAAGCGTAACAGAAAACATATTCTGCCAAATACCCTATATACCCCTTCGAATTCCTAGCATAGTAAAAGTGTGCTAAAAATGGCTTTTTACCCTCCATTCTTTTTTTCGCTCTGTGTGTCAAACGGAAGTGCAGGCGTTTTCCGTTTTGGCCAAAGTGAGCGTTGGCCATATTGTTATTGTGCTTGCTGTTGTTGTTCTAGGCAGGTTGCCGAGTACAAAATTGTGTGCATTTTTATAAAAATTTCTCTCCTCACTTTTCTCGTGTTGTTATTATTATTATTACGACTACTTTTGTTGGCCTGTTGTTGTGGCACATTTCGGAGCACGGAAGTGCAACAATACGGAGCCAGGCAACAACACAAGTTATTTACTAAAGCGAAAATAGGAGCAACAAAATGGGGGAAATACTTAAGGAGACGAAAGGGGCAGAAGAAATAGTATATTGTCTGCCACAAAAGTTTGCATAATTTCAACTTCATTTATTTTTCATTTATGGGTTTTCCGAAAAGGCGCCATAAGAGGTATAGAGCCTTGAAAGTATCTGTAATTATTATTTTCTTCGCCTTTCTGCCTTCTTTAGAGCTTGAAATTCTTAAGCAAAAAAATAACTTTAATTTCTACTGCAAAAGCCTTCAATGGTATACTTCATAAACAAAGTACAAATGACAATTGAGTGTGGCAATTTCTGTTGTTCTTTAAAAGGACCCTCGAAGCCGGCAAGCCTTAAATTTATTTTACAGCTTCCTCACTGGACAAAAGGTCAAATGCCAAAAAGCACACAAAAGCGAAAGAAGGGAGGAGCGTCAGGGGGGGAGAAATGCGAACTGAATAAACAGAAAGTGTACCAAAGACAACAACATAAAATATATTTATGTGGCATGGCAGAGTTTCCTCCTTTTACTTTTTATACCCGTTACTCGTAGAGTAAAAGGGTATATTGTATTCGTGCAAAAGTATGTAACAGCTAGAAGGAAGCGTTTCCGACCCCATAAAGTATATATATTCTTGATCAGGATCACTAGCCGAGTCGATCTAGCCATGTCCGTCTGTCCGTCTGTCCGTCTGTCTGTCCGTCTGTCTGTCTGTATGAACGCTGAGATCTCGGAAACTATAAAAGCTAGAAGATTGGCGTTTTGCATGCAGATTCTAGGAGTTCCTACGCAGCGCAAGTTTGTTTCAAAAGAGTGCCACGCCCCCTCTAACGCCCACAATCGCTTATATACGATTTTAAAAATTTCAATATTTCGGAAAAGTAAAAATGCAGTTTTATTGTGTTTATCAATACCTATCGAAATGTAGAAGAAATTTTTCAAATCGGACCATTCGTTAAAAAGTTATGCGTGTTCAAAGTTTTAATCTCCATCTCCCTCGCACTCCCTTTACCTGAGTAACGGGTATCTGATTGTCGGGACACCCGACTATAGCGTTCTCTCTTGTTTTTATGTTACCATCATGAGTTCTACATTTTTGCTGCTGTTTCTTCTTAAGAGCTTGGTTTTCGTGGTCCCACCCCCATACACCCCCTTTTTTAGCAGTGTATCTATTTCGCCAGAGACAAATCCAAAGCCAAAACAGATGCAAGGGATGCAAAGATATGCAAAACTAAACAAGCAAATATTTCAGCATTGCATAACTAAAGCGAGTGGTCTAAGTTTTCATGTGCATATGCAAGGGTCTTTTCTCTTTTGTTTTCTATACACAGAAAACAAAGATTAACTTCAATATCACAAGTACATTTCCATCATTGGTGCTTCAATGCATTATTTATTTTAATAAAACAAACAAACTTGTGCTGAAATCAACAGAATGGTCAGTACGGTTAAATTGAAATAACATTACAATCATAAATCAAATCAGCTAAAAAGAAGAAATAAAAACATAAATTCAATTGTGAGATGTTTTTAAAGAAACCCGAGTCGGCAGGTATTTCGTATGGTATGTCTTTCTCATTGTGCATTTCGGTACGATGTGTATAAACAGAACAAATCTCGTATGAGGCAAGAAATATGGACTCTTTAAGCTGTGGTAACGTGTGTGCAAGAGTGCATAAGTGAGTCGGACTTGGCTGGCAGCGGCTTTAAGTCTCCGCCAAAAGGAAACGCTAAAAACTGGCACGCATTTGAATGCTGCCGCTCATTAGGAAGTGGGTGTGGATGTGGGCGGTGGGCGGTGGGCAGGTGCACGCCAGGTGGACATGGCAAAGAAATGCTAATGTCGCTTTTGCCGCTGCTACTGCTTTTCTGCTGCCTGGCACAAAAACCCGTTTTTTGATGCCTGCTCTAAAAATGGCAAAGCACTTGGCAAAAAAGCAAAAGGAAATAAAAGAGAGAGGCGTGGTTTTTTTGAGGAACGAAGGCAAAAAATACTCTTCTATAAGGATATTTTAAATATTGGGCTGAATTCAATTCAACCGATTTGTATTAATATTTCAAAGAAATGCGCCCTCAATTTAATAGTTATTATTTTTTTAAAGTATATTTTTTTAATAGTTTTTAAATAAATATCATACTTGTTAGAAATTATTATTATTTTGGGAGTTATTTTATTTTTGTTTGGTTTTTAAAGATAGTATAAATAGCCTTCTTACATTTTTAACAGAATAAATAGAATGGTTTAATAGCAGTCCTTCCATGCCTTTCAGGTTTTATAAGAAGCCATTGGCAAGAGTATGGAACTGCATGTTAGAAGAAAGGAAAGCTGAGAGAAAGTCTAAAAAACTAAGTAGTGCAAACTTTGGGTGTGTCTGTGTGTTGAGTAAATGCAAGTCAGCTGCTGCTGGTGTGTGTGTGTGTTTGTATGCGTCTCTTTGGGTGGTGGCACCTTATGTTGACATTAAAAAACAGCATACATCGCCCGACCCTTGCAAGCAAACTTGCCGGTGACTTTAAGCTGAAAGCAAAAGTCAGTTGAATTCTCGAAAAAGGAAAATGTTAAATTTAAGTAGTGAAAAAAAGAGCAGCAATTGCAATCTGTTTTTTGCAATGTTTTTTTGTTGATTTGTTTTTACCGTTGTGTTTCTGTTCGAGGGGAGGCCAATAAATCACTGACGACCATTAAGCCGCCTTGCTACACATGCGCTAATCTACTCTGGCCCAATCCCACACACACACACAAAGCCCTCTGCGAGTATGTGAAATATTTTCATAAACAACATAAAACTCTACCAAATGGCAGTTATTAATCAAAGTAATGTGCGTTTACCTCACTGTATGTCCCCGCATATACATATACATATGGGAAAATCTATATATACCCGAGCGACACATTTTTCAAACATATCAAGTGCAGTTTTCGGCCCATCCGTGGCTTAGTTTTAGTGAATTTCCAGGTGGATTTAATGGCACTTGCTCAGTCGCATTGCTTTTTATGGCCACTCATCAAGCATTTTGCGTAATAACTAAGTAATAATAGAAAAATATACAACAAGCTTGTCAGAGAATTTATTTGTGTCAGCTCCTGGACACTGGCAGAAAAGTTCGAAAACCTTTTGCTCTTTAATAAAATTTAATTAAAAGAGCTTGCTTTAAAAAAGAATAACACTCAACTGGAAAAGAGATTATCTACTTAATCCCCTGCATTGCACATTTGATTTATTACTTTTTTCACAGTGTATTATTTGCTCTCCTTTGAATGAGTGACCGACCACCCGTTGCTATTAAATTAATGTGCGCTCATATACGCACACAAAAGCTAATTTCAGCGCTTGATTAAGTTGAAGTCGTTAAAAGCGGCCAAGTGCCGCACGCTGCGTATGAGTAATGTGGCTGTGCGTCTGTGTGTTGGTTTAAGTGGCCCCCACCATTCAGCAATTGTACCACTCCAGCGGTGGTGGTGGTGGCTAGTCAACAAGCCCCACCAGCTAACTAAATTAGAGGTTCTAAGGATAGATTATAACAGGCACTTTAATCCAGGTGATGGATAATTTCGCTCACAACGAGTGGCTAGTCAATCTTGTGAAAATGTGGAAAAGGATTTACGAGTTTTATGGGTGTTTCTTAAGAGGGAATTACAATTACCCTAGTCCAACCATGAAATTTCATTATATTACCAAGCTTTGCTTCTATCTTAGGATTTTTTAAAGTTCTGAGATTAAACTGTTTACTTTCCTGTTTCAATTTATTTATTTAATAATATTCCTTATTTTTTCAGGATCTCCGCCGCCGACTGTCATCTGGCTGATGAATGGGCAGCTGCAGAACAGCGTTGTCGATTACACATACGATGGCGCCATCAACAGCAAGCTGGTGGTTCGCAACCTGTCAAGAATCCACCAGCATGCGGTCTACACCTGCCAGGCCAGCAATTTCCACAAGAAATATGTGGCCACCAACATAACCATCGAGCTCTATCGTGAGTATAAGACCAGGCTTTTGTAAAATAAAATAATTTAAAAAAAAAAAGAAGACATTCATTCTAAGGATTTTCAACCTAGTGGCTTTAAAGGCATAGCTTTATTTTTCCTTCTAAAATTTCAGGAGCCCAGACTTAGGCTTTCTGTGTCACTGAGCGCCTTCCGACTTTCCACTTTATAATAAAAAAAACTGAAAACTGTTAGGCGATTTAAAACGACCCAAATATGGTGCTAAAAGCGTTTTGCCAAACAATTTATTTATTTATTGTATATATTTCACTCTTTTCTGATCCTGACTGTGTGCTCTTGCTTTTGTTGTTCGGTTTTAAGCATTGCGATAAAAGTTTTAACAAATAGCTGCGCAGATAAAAACGAACCAGCCATTCCCCCAAAAGCAAAAAACAAGCAAAAACCCAGAGAGGCTGAGCAGCAAAAAATAGATAATAAAATGGCTTATGCAAATATAACAAAATGCAAACGGCAACAGCAGTAACATTGCATGCGATACCCACGTCCCGAAAAAAAATAGACTGCGAATAGGGAAAACCGAAATTCCAGTGCGTAACTTATCCTACCTTCCGTGGCCTCTGACCCGGCACATATTCTACTCCCAACATCATATCGAACTGCCTGTTTTTTCACTCTTTCTTGTTTTTTTTTTGAAAATATAGAAGTTGCGTTCAGGTTAGTGGACTGTGCATGACCCGAATGGATTTATTATTTTGTGACAATTTTTTAAATGCCCCTTTTGACACACTCTCCACGAGCAGGGGCTGTGCAAATTGTTAAATTGAATTAAATTGTTGCCAATTTCGAGTGCCTGACTGCGAGGGTGAGTGGTTAAGAGATTTGTGTTCGGAAAAGCTGTTTGCAAAAAATGTATTCGCTGCGACAAAAATGTATTCGCAATTCCGTCAGCTTTATTAGTGGAGCGACAACAGGGAGAATGTTAACTTATATTGACATAAGCTTTTGGAAAACTTACATTTCTAAAAAAGAAAAGTTTTCAAACTGCAAATTAGGGTTGCTAAAACATCGGTGGTCACTATCGATACTATCGATAATATCGGAATATCTAAAATTAATGAAAATAAAAAGCAAATTGCAAAAATAAAGGAAAATTATGAAAAAAAAATTATTATACATTTATGCCCGTCTCATAAAAATAATTGAAAAAAACGATTTAATTTTACAGCGATTAAAGTGACACAAAATTCAATGTTGAGCTCTAATCATTAAAATACCGTCGTGTTCTAAAGTATATACCTGAAAATGCTTTTTTATTTTAATATACCAAAAATGTCATGTAAAATTAATTTTTTTTTTAGCGATAGTATTGAGTGTAGGCCCAAACCATCGATGTTTACTAAATTTTAAAACCATCGATAGTATCGATAGTGCTATCGAATTTTTTACCAACCCTACTGCAAGTAATCAATTTAAGTCTATTTAGATACCAACTTATCGCCGAACCCAATTATGCATTATCCTTAAGTTTCAGCTACCTCTTCTTGTTCTCTCCCCCGTTGCCATGTAATATTTTTTTGGATGCTCGGTTATTAGGCCCATGGCATTGCGCTAACAGCCAAAGATTGGCCATAGAATTTTATGGCACTTTGGCGCGTCTGTCATGGCTCTCAAAACGCCAAAGCAATTGGACGTCAATTCCTACTTAGGCTCCCAGTGCCCGGAAAATAATGCCGAAATGTTCCAGCGACAGCAGCTGGTGATGCGCATATTTGATATTATTGCTTTGGGTTCGGGGAAAATACTGCGGAGAGCATAGGAATATGTCGCACTTGCGGTAACATAAAAGTTAACACGCCCATAAGAAAAGGCCCAGGATGAGGCGGTGGAATGTCGCTAACTTGGTCAATTAATGTGGCCACAGTTTCGTACTACGATTAACAAATGACCTTGAAACGATGGGGAGAAGAGTGGCGGACTTAACCAGGTTTTTCCACTTTTCCTTTACAGAAATTGTGCTGTTTTCATTCTGCTTTTGCTTTGCGTGTAATGACAGAATAGGAGCATGGGAAACAGGGCAGTTGAATAATAAGTACGACCTTAATTAGTTAATTTTATGGCCACTAACAATTAGATTACGCCCGTCACGACACTCGGTCCCTCGCATAAAACAATTATGAGAGTTCCTCATTAGCACACAATTTAAGGCCCCAAAAGGGCCGGTCGAAGTCGAACTGCAGCATTTAATTGAATTAAAATGTTCCCTCTGCATTCATAATTTTGGCTGCAGCTCAGATTTCCTTGGGCTTCCTTCGTTCGTCTTTCACATCTGATTGCATTAGAATCAAAAACGTCATGAAAAATAAGCTATCGATAAAATTCAAAAGTCACCTCTGACGATTTCACTCTTCAAGCCTTTAACAATTTAATGGATCTGTTTGCATAATTGGTCGCAATTCAGTCCTTGGGGCCTGGTCTTCTATGCTCGCCGGTGTAGTGCGTTTAATTAAACATTTAAATGATTTTCCAATGCAAATGTGCATAATTAATTTAATTACAATAAAGCGTTGCGCCAGCAGCAACAACAACCGCATTGAAACCTGTTCAATGCCCATAAAAACAATAAAAAGGTGGAATAAAATTGTAATGTATGCAGGAGAAAAAAAATAAAAAAATGTTTAAATGGCATTGAAATAAATAAAATTGTAGATAGTTGCCAGGCGTCGCCCTTTGGATTTCCTTTTTTATTATAGCATTTGGGCTTAACTGAAATGTCATGCCTTTAAATTAACGCATAAAATGCGCGGCCAACCGCAGTAAATGTAACAACAACTGAAAAAAGTAACAACAGTTGGCTTAACTCGTTAAATTGCAAGAAATTTTGCAGTGCGTTCTTAAAGGTCTCTGGAAATTGATACCCTCTAAGCGGTTTATTTAACTACGTTTTCTAAAATTATAAAATAATATTTAAACAGCTATGAAAATATTATTCCAGCAAAATAATTCGCTAAATTGTAATAATTTTCCAATTGAATACGAAAAAGCGTAATTCATAATTTCCCGCGAATGCAGCAAATAGATAAAAACTAGAAGCGAGAAACACAAAAACAATGGCAATGACAACGATATCGATGGGAAATCGTGTAATGCTGATAATGAACCTGGAATCCAACGCTTTACGTGACCATATTTGGGTGGCGGAAAAAAATATGTTTGTTATTGTTTATTTGTTTGGGCAATTTTCAATTTTGCGGGTAAACAAATTGCTGTCAACATGAATATTAACAAATATTCAAATTACATAAATGTAATTGCATGAATATTTATTGGCTGAAATTTAATGCATTGTTTGTGATCCACCAATCTGACAATGGCCTATGCCAATTGGCCATATGCCAATTATTTATTAAACCGTCATCCATCGCGCCTCGGAAATGAGGCCTTTCCCGTCAGACCTTTTAAAGTTTTCGCTGAATTTGTTCAACCGGAAGGAACAGCCTTTAATACGGTTTTTTTTTGCAATTATAATTGCTACCCATAATGATTAACTTTTGATCAAGTATTCGTTGTTTTCCTGCGAAAATAAATATTTAATTATTGGAATATTGGAAATGTTGACGAAAATTGCTCGATGATGCTTTGCCTCGCTTCGTTTCGTTTCGTGGCGGTTCCTTTGCCTTTTCCGTCTGACATTTATCATTTCATATTATGCGTCCCTTTATGGAAAACAGCAATATTTGCTGCCCTATGCTCGATATTGTTGCATTCCCCAGTTGTTCTTGTTGCAGTTCCTGTTGCTGGTGGCAATCGTAATTTGTTGCAATTAATTTTAATTGCATTGCCTGTCATTTCCATTTCGATTTCGATTTTTCACACACAATTTGAATAAATCAACAAAAAGCTGCTGTCGCACCGAACAAAATACAGAAAGCGAAAAACAAAGCCAGAAAAGTATCAGGGGAGAAAGGTTCGGAGAGAGTAAAAACCAACCTTAAATGTCATTTAAGCAAATAAATTAACGAGGGAAATTAATGCGCGTTCATAAACAAACTGTTTGCATTGCAGTGCGGCCTCTGCTGGTGGAAATCAGCTTCAACAATCAGCCGATGTCAGCGGATCGAAAGTACGAGATCGAGTGCCAGGCGATCGGATCGAGGCCGCCGGCCAAAATCACCTGGTGGATGGGCAACCTCGAGCTGCACGGTCACAGTCAAAAGGTATACTCAAACAGAACTCGTAGGTTTTTCACTACCTAATTCTTAATATTCTCATAGGTCTCTGAGGACGGCAACGTGAGCACTTCGGTGCTATCGATCACACCCACCAGAGAAGATCATGGCAAGGCACTATCCTGTCGGGCCACCAATGAACTCGTGCGCAATGGCATTCGGGAAACGGCCATGAAGTTGAATGTTTTCTGTAAGTACATTAACCAACCACAAGAGAAATATATATTTTGTATAAATAAATCAATCGAAACTGAAACGTTTTAATTACGCTTATTAAGGAAGCCATTAAACGAGTTAAACATTACGCTTGCAACATACATTTTTAATGAAAATATTGCAAACATCCCGCAATTAAAATAAAGATTAAAGGGAAAAATTTTAATATATATTAATATATTATATATATATTAATATATATTTTATTGACCACAAGTTTAATTTTCATAACTTTCATGATTTCAATAAATATTGCAAATATAAATATAAAACACTTTTTATTACCATTGATATTTCTAAATATGAATGTAAATATTCTTATAACTAGAATAAGGTCACCCATATAATTCCTAAAATCAATCAAAAGCACTGTCAACGATTATGCCCCCCAGAATATTCTGTGTACCAGGAACAACCGGCCCATTCCGCGCCTTAATAACACCCCCGTTTGACATATGCCTCTGCTTTATGAGTGCCCCATAAACCATCGATGGGCCCTCGTTCTGGTTCTCGTGCGATCCCATAAACTATGTCAACCGCTTATCGCCCATGTCCTTTGGGGGATCAATACTGTTTTGCATACCAATGCCATAGTGACATAACTGGGGGTAGGCGCGATTTCGGAACCCTGTTCCAAATATTGCCGGGCTTTACATAATACATTCAATTCTTTTTTTGCGTTCGCTTGGCTCGTATGTCAAACGTTTGTTTTATGGGCCGCGTCAACAATGTGCTGCTGGGGGTAAAGTTTGTTAATAAAAATTCTATGGCAAAATATTAAAAACGCGCGAGCGGCCGAGGAAGTTGGGCACACACTATACGACAAGCCGGAAAAGCTCACTTTAAGCCAAGCCCACTCACCCACAACCACACATATGCGCGGATAAACCTTAATGTTTCAATAGTCCCGGGGTCTCGTGTCCTCATCTTCGGGGCTGTGACGACAGCGTCTTGGGCAAACAGTTGCCACGTCTATTATCTAAAAAGCTTGCCGCCTCGTTGTTCCCCAATGTCATTGAAACTTTTACTCCTTTCGGTGGCAGCCGAGTTGATGGGGATGCTTCTCCGGTTTGCTGCAGATGATGCACTGAGAAAAATGGAGTCAGAGCTCAAAAAGTTTCAATAAAAAACTTATAGCTTGATAATAAATTTAATTTCATAGAACCAAAGTTCCAATTCTTTGATAATTTTGACAAAATAGGATTAAAGTTCGGTTATCTGGTATCGAAATCTTTTAAAAAAATATATATTTTTTAATTTTTTATGCCAGCTTTTCTCTCAGTGCACGCCTGTCTTGTGCGAAAGAGTAGGGCGCAGCTTCTGCGCGAGCGCTGATATAAAAAATTAGATAACAATTTCAATTTCCATGCTCATTTACATGTTTATAGCGTGCTTAAAATATTTTGGTCCCCCTCCGTTTTCCTTCGCCCGACACTTCCTGAGATTTCATATTTCCCGCCCGACTTTCCTCTTTCCAGCGAAAAGATTTTGTGTCTTTTTTAAGCGCACTCTTTGTTTGCCTCCTGCGACGGGGGTAAATTGAAAAGTTGATGCAATGTCGGCTGCCGCCAGAGTTGAGATGGGGCAGGTTGAAGTTGACGCTGCCAATAATTTTCTCATTATATTACATCACATTTAGCCGGGGCCATAAAAAAGTTATCTCTAATATCTTAATCAGAGAGCCTCCACGCAGGCGGACTTCTTATTTTCCACACAATCAACTCAGGTTAGGCTCCTGAAATTAAATCAACGGGAGAAGACAGGCCTACAAAAATTAATGTCATATCCGCAATAAACTTAATGACGAGGCAGATTTTTGTTTCATAATAATCATGGAGTGGATGAGTGGAAGTTCTGAGCAAAGAAAGGGAACATTTTTCATTATTTATGTAATAAAAAATGGAAGAAAGTTGTATAGTCTAGTCTGTCTGTCTGAAAGTAAGTAAAATAAATTTTTAATGGAGACTTTTCTCCGAATATTTTTCCAAACAACTTATTGCACTGCCAATGTATTGCAAACTTTTCGAAATAACTAAATTACACTGAAAAAGGATTTGAAAGTAGGAGGACTGAAATAAGCTTTCAGCCCGATGCAATTTATTCGTAAAGAGAGGCTAGTGGAATCAATTTAAGGACTGCTAACGAGAACTGGTTCAACTTGGGGCAATAGACAATGACAGGCTCCACCCACACTTATGTACAAACACCCACACACTGGCCGGCACACAGATCCTTCCAATTGCAACTGCAGCTGCAACATAATGTGGCACTGGCACTCAAAAGTCGTTACGTTAAGCTGCAGTTACGACTGGGATGGGCTTGCTTTGGTTTTTCCTCTCGTTTTCGGGACATTCAGGACTCCACAAAGGATCCGAAGGAGGGGTCCTGGGGGTCGCCGAGATGGAGGACCATAAAATGCATTAGCCAGACGTAGTTGGCCAGCTTGGCCAGTGACAGTTATTACCACTTAAGCCCATCCTAACCGCAACAGTGTGGCCTGCCAGCCACTTGGAACTTCCTTCGGAAAATATCTCACTGTCATTATGCAGTTAAAGAAATAAGAGGCGATCGTACAATTTAATTATTTTTGATTTTAATTAATAGATTAAAGTAGAGAACTTTAAAGACGTTAAGATCATTTTAACATCAAAAACTACTTTCTTTTATTTTAAATTAATCTATTTCTTAAATTTATTGTACTATAAAATTAGTAAAGCCCCCTGCTTGCTTATTTTTCGTATTTTAAAATAATATTTTGTAAGTTGTAAGTTTTGGTTCCTGTGCCTTTTTGAAGCCTTTTAAAAACCAACTTTTTTTGGCAAGTGAATATCCTGTATTTCCCTGGTTCTTTCGTTTCTGTTTAGTTTTCCATGCCGGCTTAAAGTCATCGCTAATGAACTTGTTGAGCGGGAAAAAGATAGAAACAATGAGGGGCACAGAGCGATGCTGGGACAGTGGGAAAAGTCTTTAAATTATGCAAACTGCTTTGACTCGTTCTTCCTGTCCGCTTTGTCCTTCCCACCCCTTCACCTCCCCCTTTTCTTCGGTTTACGTTCATTCTCTTTCCACTTCTGGGATGGTGTGTGTTAAAGCACTTTTCATTTTCATTAACAAGTCTTTGCAAAAGACGAAATCGGCTTAAAGAAACTTGCTTATAGAATGTGCCCCCCCAGAAAGTGGAAAAGAAAAAGGCAGCAGCGCTAAGCAGACAGAGACCCAAGACCAAAACTAAGAGAGCAGGCGGGGTAAAGTTGCCAAAAACAATGTGCAAAATAATAATAAACAAGTGGAAGGTGGCAAAGAGCCGAGGGGCATGGCCGGAATACATGGATAGATAGAAGGCGGAGACGAAGCGACACTAATCACGGATAAGCCCGGATTAACCCCCTTTTTCCACCCATTTCATGCCTTTCTTGGGCCCGAGCCGAAGGATTGTCCATCCAAAACAGCAAATTACGTCTGATGGACTCTCCTCCGAGCGAATCCCAATCCAGGTCTAAGTCCGCTGCCTTAGTCAAATGAATACAATGCTCATCCAGTGTTTCGTTGTTTGCTCTACCCACTTTCTTTGCAGTCATTCCCACCTTGCAGCTGGACCTGGGCTCCAATCTAAATCCGGAGGATATCGAGGAAGGCGATGATGTCTACTTCGAGTGTAAAGTGCATGCAAATCCGGCTGCTTATAAAGTTGTATGGAAGCATAATGTAAGTGAGCAAACAGAAACTTTTCTTGACTTGCAATATTTATGAAGGGCTCTTTCGCAATAGAAGAGCACTCTTTATTGAGACAGATACAAAGCGAGAGCGAGAGAAAGAGAATGGTCTAAAGTGTAAAGTAAACTTTTGGCAAAAAATACCTTTTAGTGCCATATAAAATATATTATATTCGGCTCTAGAGCTGGCGAAACTTCGACACTTTAGACGTCTTTGGATGCACAGAAAAAATAATACAAATGTTTAGATATTGAAATCATTTTATTTGTTTCCCTTTGATAAAATATTTTTCAAGTAAAACCTTTTATTCTCATTGAATTTTAAATGGCAAATGTATAACGTTTATTTCCAAATTTAATTGTAATTTCTCACCGTTCACTGACCTTCAAACACACTTCAAATGCTGCACTCAGGGCAATTCAGCGTACAACTGCCGAACTTCCGGCAATTCCCAAGACATTGGCGTGCCTTTCCCACACACGAGCCGCTCTCCGGCTGGCTAAATTATTATGAAACCGAAATTAAGTGGTCATTTTTACTGAATTATTGGCCAATTATTTTAAGGCAATTGAGTCAAGTGGCTGGCATAAGACAGGCTGCTTTAGGCAGGGGAGGCGAATTCCAGGAGTCCAAGTACAAGTTTACAAGGCAAATCATTTGTTTATTAGTGGCAGCACAAAGAACTTGAACCACGGCAACAGCAACAATGGCTGCCAAATAAATGTTATTCAATGCCGAACAAGAAACGAATCAAGTGTATGAATAATATGAATGCTAATTGAATTCATTCACAATGAAGTACATGACCAAACAAAGAGCTAAGCTAAACAACGGCAACGGCAAAGCCAACAACTTAGTCATAACTTTTACCGAAAACAACAATAAGCAAATACAAATACTCGAAGACGACCGAAAACTTTTTCGAAGTATGGGCGGCAAACGAGGGATATTTAGTACAAAAGAACTTCCACAAGACATTTGCCCAGGGACCAGGGAACAGGGTAGGTAGATAAAAACTTTATATGAAATAATAATTTGCCCGAGAGACAATGGGATGGTTTGGTTTGGTTTGGTTCGAGTGCTGATTCCATTACACTCTATCTTACGTCGAACAAAATGCTAATTATACGGGGATAGCAAAGAGATGGGTAAAGTGAAAGTGAAAGGTGGAGAGAGTGGAAAAGGGACAATCAATGAGCTTTAGAAGTCAATGTTAAATGCAAATCAACTGACGGCTGAAGTGGTCAAGATCGAAACTTAAATACCCTTGCTTTTCAAGAAACTAGGGTTTGTAAAAAAAATCGATAGCACTATCGATACTATCGATGGTTTTAAAATTTAGGAAACATTAATGGTTTGAGCCTAATATCAATACTATCGCTCAAAAAAATTATTTTATTTTACAATTAATTGTAATTTTAATATATATTTAAATAGATAGTAGACACTAACGATGCTTTAACAACCCTACAAGAAACCATATATTAATTTTAATCACTTCAAAATATTTTATGAAATGAAATATAAAGCTGAATTCATCCATTAATTTACCTAAAAATCAAACCTATATTATGAGGTAAAGCTAGTAAGAGGCTATAACGGGGCCTTTAACGGGGCTCAGAATGTGTATGACTGACTAACAAGCCAGAAAGCGACAGCAGCAGCGCAGTTAGTTAGTTAGTTGGCAATCGTCACTTACATTTACCCAGCTCAGCGTGAAATCCCCTTCACACTTTTCCCTTAGCCGAGTGTCATAACAATAAAAGTTCACTGCGGCAGTACAAAAATGGAAATGAAATGGATACGAAACTAAGCCAGCGAGCATACACAGGGAAGGCAGCAGTGAAGGGCAGAGAGGTTAGGCAGCAGACAGCCCCACTTGGTCGAGCCGTGCATATGGCGTATGCGTAATGAGTTCAAGGCCAAGCGGAAAATTGCAAATGACTTGGGCCAAAGTGATGAAGGCGAAGAAGCCAAGTCGGACGTACGTTCATTAAAAGTCAATTGTTAATTGGCAACAGCAACGGCGACATTGCAACCTGCAAATGCAATTAAAAGTCAAATCAAGTTAAATCAACTCCGCTGCAGCCAGTTAAGAAGTAAATTAACTTTGTTTTGCCACCACATCGATTCGGTTTGAAATGAACCCATTCTTCTTCGCAGAACAGCCACAGGGCAACTTATCTTCGTCTGTTATTATTCAATTAGACAAGCTGACAATTAACGACGAGCTGGCAAATTAAATTAACAATTAGTTTTATTAAACTTGCACACACACTCAGACACAGAGGCAAAAACTGGGGTGAAAGTTCTGGAATGTGCGTGCGAGCAAAAGTTTTCACATGTTCATTAACAACAACAAGCCGAAGAAGGAGCAGAACTTTGATGGAATCGTTGCCAGGGCAACCAGCTAGCTAGCTCCGAATGAATCCGAGTCCTGTTGCCAGTAAAAGTTATTTGGCCCACACACTCGCATTTATCTGCGTTGCGTCAGGAACCGCAGAAATAGCAAACATGGCCGGAAAATTTGATTAGAGAACAAAGTCAGTGGAAACGGCTTTAGAGTTTTGCAGCAACTTGAGCATAAATATTTACATAGTTCGACAAGGCGAACGGCAATGTCTGGTTGGTTGGGCCTGAAAGGCATTTCAAAATTTGCAATGATTTAAATAAATGTTTTTATTCGTTATTTTGAATTCTTAAAATCAAATAAATTCGATAATTGGAGAATATTATATTTTTTTAAACGATTATTTTAATGTTCAGCAAATATTTGATTAATTTTTCTTAAATGATTTACATTTTATAATAAGTACCATTTTATTTTTCAAAAATTCAAAATTCGTTCCCTTACACCTAAAATAATTTATTAAACATTCTATTGTTTATTTGTTATTTACATCACAATTCTAAAATTATTTTAGTTTTTAAAGAGAATATAAACTGTTTTTTATTTGTAAAACAATGGAATAATAATTTCAAAAATAAATGTTTTAGCTTATTTAAAATTCTTTAGGTATATTTTAAAGGAGAGCAGACGTGTAAAAAGCGCCCAGGGAAAGGCTAAACCAAATCAACTCAATCAGGCCGAGCCATCAGATAAATTACGGACACTAATTGGGTATTTATAGTCGGAACAAACATCAATGACAGACGCTCAGGAGAGGGCGGCTTGGATTGGATTGTGGCTCATGGCTCAGGGCTCTTGGAGCTTGGCGCTTGAGGAGTGGCTGGCAAACAAGTCGAAAACACGGCCGAGAGACAGACAAACAGAAATGGCAACGCATAAAATGCGCCATTAGCATTGAGGGGCACTAAAGGGTTGTGCAGACATCATCAAGTCAGCGGGAAGTGGGTGGTTGGGTGGCTTTAGTGGGTTGGGGTGGCGACCTCTCGGGCGTTGGGCGGAAATTCTGCAGCGGATGTGCCCCGAACTATTTGAAATAATCCTCAACGCCCACTCGGGCGTAACGGCTTTGCAGGCCCACCTTCTTTTCAGCCTTCTATTTGCCTTTGTTTACACTTTTTGGTTCGTCTCCTTTCCTTTTTTTCTCGCTTTTTCCCTTTTTTTGGCTGCGACAACCTTGAACTTTATTTACTTTTCGTATATGCCTGGCGACATTTTTATTTGTTTTATGACAACAAGGTCGCTGAGCCGCAATTCGTTCCCTTACCCGTTTCGAGCTATTTAAGTAGACCCCACGGGAATTGAGGCTGTGTGGAAAGCGAGCTGGGTTCCTTCCATGGGCTGGGGACACATCGCCTCTGGGGCTCTTATGCACTTTAAGGATCTTTAAGCAGGTCGAGGGAAATGCTAATAGCGGGCGAGCATTGCATATGTAATGGATACATCTGTATCTGCAATCTTGATTCCGATAGCAGTGACACTTTGCATTAGGATCAATCATTCCGATACAATGGCAATGGAATTCAATAGCCGAAATGTGAATAGTGAGCAAACATTGTCGTGACCCGGCATTCACCGAATGTCTAACCATCTCAATAATTGTTGACTTCTGCACAATAGAGAGGTCACACACCACAGGCCACCAAACAAAAGACGCGGAAAGTTATAACCCCCATTCCCCAGTGCATTTGAATATGAACTGTATCTGTATCTTCTCAGTGCTCTCTTCTGGCCTATTAAACGCTTTTTACACGCCGGGATCAAATCGATATGCGCATGGTAAATGTGTGTTAATTATAAGCATATCGCTTTTACCATGCAATACTGGTAAAATTAATATTAAATAATGTAATTTTTCCAAATTCTCTATTTCGGAGAGAAAGTCTATTCTGAAATATTATATTTTAACAAATATCTTTATGTTTTCGAATAAAATGATACTTTTTTCAATGCATATTTAAAACATTCATTCATTCAAGTGTAGTCGACAACACTATTATCTAAGTGTTGGGTTGCCGGCCTGCATTGTTTCTATTTATTTGCTCGCACATCTAGATATAGGCATCTCGGCATGGATGTGTGCTAAGGTCGGCGAGGCTTTGTTCGGCTGGCTCTGGCTTTTTGACTTTTGTCGACCATATTTATATACATTTTTACTTCTATTTCTATTTATTTCAATGCCTTCATTGTTGCCGCCCCATTCCCATTCCTGCCGCCCGCCGCTTGTTTGTTTGCTGAGCTCGGGCAAAGTGCGAATTTGTTTTGCTGCTAAATGGCACAAGGCTCTGGGGAAATGCGTCAAAATGTTGTCGAGTGCCGGCCTGTTGGGGAAAAGGCTACAAAACCAAAAGGCGAACATCGGGCTTCGAGCTCCGAGCATTATTTCAAAATGAGAGCGAAAGTGCGGGAAAGGCGGCCAGAAGGTCAAGCCTCTGTAAGCATTTGGGCGTAAAGGCCTGGCTGGCGTAACGACTTGTGTGTTTAAGGAAAACTTAAAGTAAATATCGGCTGATTTTTCAGTATCGATGCCAAGCACGTAGCCATCCGAGGCGCAGCTCCCTAATGAAGCTGCGAAGCGAACTCACTGATGCGCGCATTTATGAGTGCCTTTCCGGGGGGGCGGAAAGTGCGCAGATAGGTGACCTTGTATCCCAGGGATGTAAGTGAATATAAGCTGGTTAGGCGAACTTAAATTTAAAGAAAAACTTTAGTGGCAAAAATGGCTTTGACTTATAATATAAAAGCGATTTTTGAGACATTTTTAGGGATTTAATTATGATTTATAATTTTAAATATTATTTTAAAAATTTAAGCTCTTCAGTTTTTCATGGATTCCCTAAGCTCTTGTCAGGTATTAAATCCAGGTAAGTATTTTTTCTATCAAAAGCACCCACTCAGCCAGCTTAGAGGAGGTCCAAAGGTATTAGCAGATTACGAGATGAATAAAATCTAATTAGCATTGGCCAACAGAGCTCTTTCTCTCTTTCCGTCTCTCGTTTTATCGCTAGTTTACATACATTTTTTTCCGCAATCCTTTTAATTATTTCCTAATCCTGTCAATTGCAGCACCAAATCATCCAGCACAACCAGCGAGCGGGCGTGATTGTGAGCAGCGGAGATCTGGCCCTCCAGGGTGTCACTCGTCACCAGGCGGGGAACTACACCTGCACCGCCTCGAATGTGGAGGGCGATGGGGACTCCAATGTGGTCGAGCTGAAAGTGATGTGTGAGTATCGCGTTGAGTGGGCCAGGCCAGGATATTTGCGGGATATGTTGATTTGTGGCACCTCAGCACACATGCCATTGTGCGCCGCGCATTGTTGTGTTGGCTGACCCATAAAAACGCCCTCGAACTGCTGCGTTCGGGCCATTAACGAATGCTTCGGCGGAGGCTTAAATAGAAAATCGAATTGCGGCCCAAAACCACCCACTTAAATCCTTCTTCGCTCTCGCTGGTCCTCTTTCTCCTCCAGCTGCCGCTGCTGCTGTTTGGTTTCTCGAGTGGACCTTTGACACACAAAAACGAGCATTATTGAGTGTTCGAGTATGGCCAGAGATGAGGATGGATGGCAAACAGCGGGGAACTCCCGGCATTGTGCGCTCGTGCGGGCCTCTTGCAGTTTTATTGCGTATACGCCCCATTATTGTGCGCTGCTTGAATGCTCCTTTGTGTGCCGCCGAGCTGTGGACAGGGCGAAAAAGTGGATCTGCGAAAAGAGTAAAGCGTATTCACAACTTTGGTGGCTCAATACTGAAAGAAAGACCTTTCGCTATCTAAATAAGCATCGAGCATTAAAAATAAAATAAAATATTTAAATATTTTGTTTACCAGTTCATTGGAAAACATTTCTTCATTTTATCCTCTTTAAAGTTTTAAGATCTACATATTTTTTAAATTTAGGTATTATTTTCTAAATTATGTAAATTACTTTACGAGTCTCAAACAGCCAAAATAACTGTGTTAAGGGGTATACAAAACATTTCCTTAAGTATCCATATTCTTTAAAGTGTTTGGGTCTTTAGCTTAAGTTTGTTGTGGGGCCTCTGCGCTTGAAGGACAGGACCGCAAATCTTCTGCTCAATTTGTGCCGGATTCCTGAACTTGGCCCTGTCTAGAGTCAAACTTTGGTTAATTAGTTTGCCTTTTTCGAGCAATTTAGCAGGCCAGAGATGCTTCTATTCATTTTCGCTACCCCAACCTTTAGCCACTGCCGTTGTGGCCTTATGCTTTGGTTTTTCCGGTGCCATTTCCCTTTTATCACTTCCACTTCTACTTTTTTTCTGTTCTGTTTTGAGCTGGCCGGGTTTTGTTTCAAGCAGAGCTTCCGCTGGCCACAAAACTTAGAGTCCAACTGGCAGCGCTTCCCCACCCCCCTTTTCTGACAGTGTATTCCCCCGCTCCCCGAGCTGTGCTAAAAATTTGTTTACGGCTTGGCCAGTTTGGCATGCAATATCGACAGTTGTCAAATGGCACAATAAATTCGCTACTTGCAACTTGCAACTTTCGCAACTTTCGTGGCTGTGGCAAGAGACAGTTGAAAGATTTTCGCTGGCCAAGGATTAGAAAATTGAATATTCCCTGGCCTGCTCAACTCAGCTTTTCCTTGCATTTCCCCTTGCTGTTGCGAAAAGTTTTAGCCGCGCAAAGTTTTTCTTTCATTCAGGTCGTCTTTTCGTAGTGCTATAAAATTGTTTGAGTTCTGAATTTTTTTAAATTAATATTTTTTTTATTTATTTTTTGATTTAAATTCATGAAATAAAATTTTAAATTATTTAGACATGTAAAAAATACTTTAAAATTCAGCTCCCATTTGAGGTACAGCTTATTGGCCTTTAAATTCACTAGATTCATCTTGAAGACCCGCAAACGTATTTAGATCCTTTAAAATTACCTGTTCTCTTCCTCTTTTTGTTGATCCATCCGTTTCGATGATTTTCGGCATCTGGTTTCAGTACGCCGTTCTTTGCTCAGCTTGTTTGGCTGCCTGAATGGCCAACAATGGAGCTGGGGCGGACACACAACAGGGAAAACTTTTCAACTTTCCTACTTTCCTACGATTTCTGAACCGGTGAAGAGGCAAGGCAGGCCAAAACAAAGAGTTTTATGCGATTATTGATTCCAGCTGCAGATGCAGATGCAAACAGCAGAATGCACTACAGCCAACTTTTCGATCTCCGCACTCACCGAATGCTTTCCCCACCTTTTTGCCCTTTTCCTTACAGATAAGCCAATTTGCCGGCCCGATCAAAAGAAAATCTATGGAGTGGCTCGGAACGAGGCGGCCGAAATAGTGTGCGAAGTGGATGCCTTTCCGCCGCCGGAGAACTTCAAGTGGTCCTTCAACAACACGGCGGAGACCTTCGACATGCCGCAGAGCGGCTTCCGGCCCCACTCCGCCCAGGGTTCCACCCTCACCTACACGCCCGTCAAGGTAAGTTCCGAAAGTCTGGGATCTGGGGTCTGGTGTCCGAAGGAGTCGGGAAAGCCGCCTGGGAACCGACAAATGTCGACGGGACCGAGGTCTGCAGATGCGTGACCCATTCGTCACGTTAAATGCTAAGCACGTCAGACATTCGATTCACTCCTGGTGGCATGCGGCTCGCTGATGAATTTTTCATTTCATATTTCGCGGCGTTCGCCTTTAATGTGAAATTGTTATTGACACATTTGACATTTTGGCCGGGGGCCGTACTGGGCGAAAAATTGACAGAAAGAATATACAAACAAGAGAGAACGCTGTAGTCGAGTACTTCGACTATCAGATACCCTTTACTCAGCTAAAGGGAGTGCGAGGAAGATGGAGACAAGCAGTCCTCAAAGCCACTGGCGCCATCTATCGACTGTTTCAATTTTTGCTCTTAACTTTTTAATGGGTTGCCCGATTTTCAAATTTGTTTATAAAGAAATTTACATTTAAGTAGCTGAGTAGCTGACCTAAAATTCATAAAGCAATCTTATTCGTTCAGTGCATGGTAGTTACCATTGAACTCCACGGGGGTTGTCTGTTATTGAATAGCAAAAATTTTAATTAATAGGCGGGCCACATGGTTGTTGCCATTTATTTTGGCCTGTGTGCGTGTCATGTTGTCAGCCAGCAACAGGGAAAGTAAAGTGGAGCAAAGTCCTTCCTGATAGAGACAACAGCCAGCCAGGCATTCGGGGCAGTCGAGCGATTTTAATTAAAAATTCTATTAGCACTGCTTTCTAATTAAAAATCCAATAGCAGCAGTGCCACCTCCCCATCAACATCACCATCATCATCGTCCGCAACAACACCATCGAATGTCAAAGGTTATTGTGGAGGGGGAAAAAACAAAAAAGCTAGCACAAAAGAGCAGGAAAATTATTGGAAGTAAATGCCATTGACTTTAATAGTTATCATCATTGGCCAAAATGAAGAGGATAAAGCTAAGCACCTTCCACCTCTCTCTCTCTCTCTTGGACTTGACCCGTCTCTGTCGCTCTTTGCCAACATTTCGGCATTAATAGCCCCAATGGCCAACAGCTATTGCGATTGCAGTTTTCGGCGCTCCTCCCCAGCAATTGGCCAAGCAAATTGGCCATCAATGAGCTGCACTGCCATCAGTGTCCGAATCATTGGGATTTCGGGTTTTTGCATTTGATACTCCTATTCCCCATGTCAGCCTCTCGACAGCAGATGGTGCTTTGGCTGATGTGTAAATTTTTACGGTCAGCCAAAACATAGTTGCATGTGAGGCTGTCCATCGAAATTGGCAGCTTTGCCATTTTACTAGGTATAAGGACTTTAAATCAAGTTGTGTATAATGGCAGTTCAAAAATAAATTGTTTTGGTATTTTTATTTTAATAAGAGAGAACGCCATAGTCGAGTACCTCGACTATCAGATACCCGTTACTCAGCTAAAGGAAGTGCGAGGGAAATGGAGTTATGCATGCAGTAAAGCGACTGCTTGCACTGCTTGAATTTTATTATTTGCTCATAACTTTTCAATGAATGGTCCGATTCGAAAAATCTTTTCTACATTTCGATAGGTACTAGTAAAAACAACAAACATTGCATTTATTTTGTTTCGAAATCCTAAAAAACTATAATTCATTGCCTAGAATTAAGGTCATAAAATAAATTTTTGCAAGTGCTAACAAGTTAGTATGAAGTTTTCATAAAAATCTCCGCAACATTGGAGCACTTTTTGGGGTCTTGAAGACCAAGCCACCGCCTGCCAGAGATTTTTCATGGCTAGATTTTGCCCATCAGCCGGTCGCCACCTACATTTCCGCTTGGCTGTCTGACCACAAACGTGTTAAGTATTTCGGACCGGGCTTGTGGTCGCTTGTAAGCCAACATGGCTGCCATTATGCGATGACAGTGGAGGAGCTGCAACGGGATGCTGTAAATGGCATTGGGTAGAAGGTAGAAGGGCGGAGGAGGGGGTTGCTGAGAGGAGGCACTCAACACAGTTGTTCAAGTTGCATGGCACCCAGTTGGTTTGGTTTGGTTTGGTTTAGGGTTTCGGGTCCTTCGCTCCGTCTGGTTTTTCTAGCTGACCCAGTTTAAAATGTTGCGGCTCCTTCTGCAGTTTTCCCTGCTTTTCCGTCTCTTTTACGTATTTTTCTTTTATTTTTCGCCCCCTTCATTTTTCTTTTTTTGGTATGGAACTAATCAAACTGGCTGCGACAACCTCGGCTTACATTTCAGCGATCAAACGAACGAATTGCGAGGCAGTCAAACGGCATTCAAATGAGTTCCGCTCACAAACACTCGTCCACAGCACTGATTGGACACACACACACATGTACACTTACACCCTGCCGTTACACCGACACACCGACAGACACAGACATAAATCATTTAGCTCAATTGAATATGAAAAATCCCTTCCGTTCTGTTGTCATATATGCTGTTTCCGGTTTCCGCCAACCGCAGCTCAAACGTCGTCGTCGTCGTCACATTTCGGTTGGGATTTATCTTCTTCTTTTCGCTTTTCCCCCCAATTTCTTTTTTATATTTTTTTCTTCCTACCCGAGCGATTTGCTCAAAGGCAGCCAACAGCTCATTAATTTTGTTTTGTGCATGGGCATTCCTCTTTCTCCATTTCCCCACATTTTTTTTCTCAATTCCATTGCTATTTTCTATGTGTGAGCAGAGCAATTTTTTCCAGGCTTTCATGTCAAGCAATTTCCGCTGCTGACATATAAATTTCTCAAATATTTCACAAAAATAAATTTCGGTCTCTCGGCTTTTTGGAGCTTTTTGGAGCACGGAGCTCTGTGTGAACCCCAGTGCAAGAAACTCATTAAAATGTCACTTAAATGTTTAAATTTTTAATTAAAATGCATAAATAATAACGGCAGACTTGACTGGAAACGAAATGCACAGAATGCAATGCCTAGAAGTGGCATTTTGTCCTCTTTAGGGCCCTTAAGCACACACAGATGCACACATGGAAAAATATCAAGTATACGTTGCTAGATATCGTACATACATATATTTTATGTATTCTGTTTTCGTTTCTACGGCTGCTACTGCTACTGCTGCTGCTCCTGCAACAATATTTACACTTTTGCTGGCGCAACATTAGAACAATATAAACAAAATGAAATAATCATAATAAATAGAGGGGCATAAATTCAAAGTGCCCCAGGGACTAGAAATTATCAAGGATTGTCGGCCCGGGCGATGACAGTTGCAAATAGAAAAAGCAGAGCGTGCTGTGCATCTCCCACATTGATTATTACTTAAAATGCTAAAATGCCAGGCGATTTCTGGCTATGTGCCTTTGGTCCTGGCAGCTCCATTATTGCATAGTCGTAGCTCCTGCTGCAGTCGGCCACTTTCCCTTTTGGCCTTTCCCGTTGGTGTTGATGCGCAGTGTTGGCAGCTGCCAACTTGGCGCCTTTGTTAAAACACTTTTGCCACACACAACAAAAACACACGCACACATAAATAAATACCTATTTTCATTTTCATAAATTTGTCATAAATTTGCATAAGCACTGTTGCTTAAATTATGAGTCAAAGGCTACAGAATATTTGCAATTTATTTTCCTGACGGCAGGTTAAACTGTTTATTCACAAAGAAAGTTGAGGGGCTTGAAATTCGTTTTAATTTCGATTTAAGCCAGTTAGTCTCAGGGAAAAGAAGAATTTATTTATTTTAATAGTTAGTTTCAATTCCGTATTCAATTGGTAGAAGAGAAAATACTAATGTCATAATTAAAATGGCAAGGTAAAATGGAAATGATGTGAGAAAAATATGCATTCAATTATTTGACAACGAAAATAGAGAAATATAATTGGTTTGGATTATTTATTCAATAAATATAATGCAACTATGACATTTCGTCTTAATTTATATTTAAACAATATAGTATGAATGAGATTTAATGCAATAACAGATATCAATTCTATTTTAATTGATATGGTATAAATAAAATGAGTAATTATGATGAATTTGTTTTTTGAAGTAAAATATAATAATAATATTACTCGTGAACTCAATAAAGACCCTAATGGCAATATCCATCGACTTTTACTAGAAGGGATGCAATAGGCTTGGATAGATGATCAATCACTGCTCCCCAATTCCCAACTCTTTTTCTGGATGATTGGAGTTCCCATCAAAAAACCTTCCCATTCCCCGATTTCCATAAATCTCGACTTCTCCCCGGGCTGTTGGCAAACTTTCCCTTTGGCGTGCTACGTTTTTTCCCCAGCTTTTCTTTTCTTGCCCTAATTAAAATGACAGCCACGCCCGGTTGCGAGTCGAAAAGATAGCGAAAGCAAAGAGAGGCGGCTGAAACGCGTGCGGACTGATAAATAAGCTGCAATTTGCGTTGACATTTCGCCGTGCACCCGAAAGTGATTTCAATTTTTAATGAGGCCGGGCCGCCTGAAGTTGATTAAGTGCGTTGATTCTGGGGTTCCCAGTCAACGGGAAGTGGGGAGTGGGAAATGGGAAAGGACAAAGGTAAACACGCCCCACAAAGAAACAATGATATGGAGATATCGATTGTTGGGGACGTGAGCGAATGTGAATGCGAACGGTCCACTAGTTTGGTGGGTGTGTGTGCACTTGACCGGAGACGAAGGATTTCATTAGCACAACATTTGACAAAATGCAAACAAATAAACAAGAGGGACAAACCATGGCCAAGACCGCAGGCGGCCACTTAGCACTGGGCTACAATGGGATAGACAGGCATTAGGGCCATGTTAACATGACTTCCTTCCTCGCCCACATTTCGCACGGATATGTACATATATGTATGGGGATACGTATATCGAAGTGATGTGATGGCCGTGGGGGCGAACCACAAAATGCTTCATTTGTTTTTACTGCCAGGCATTTTTCCTTCCGCCTACCGCCTTTCTCCTTGGCCTTCCTGCATTGACATGACATGAAATTATATTAATGAAAAACTTATTGACAGCTGCAATCAATCAGGGGCAACTCTGACAACACACTGGCCCGTATCCATATTGATTTAATGAATTAAGTTCACATTGATGTCGAGCGCGGCTGCTTGAATTCCATTTAAATGTGTGTCCAAGAGATGAATTCAAGTAGATGCACTGGCAGAAAATAATACTATATTTGCTGGCAAGACTAGTTATACTTGAAACATTTTAAAATAAAAGATCTTTATTAACATAAGAATTTAAGTATAAAATGTATGGAAGTATATACGATATCGTATTTACTGGTAACCGAAAAATCCAATGACTATGATATTTGTAGGGCCCACTTTAATGCTTTTCTTTGTGTGCCATCTATTTTTAACCCATATTCACCCATTGAGTACTGACGAAACGCTGTCTCCTACGCTTTTTGCAGGAAATGGACTTTGGCACCATCATGTGCTGGGCCGACAACAATGTGGGTCAGCAGAAGGAGCCCTGTGTGTTCCATTTGATAGCCGCTGGCAAACCGGAAGCGCCCACCAATTGTACGGTGGTCAATCAAACGTCCGACTCGCTGGAGGTTTATTGCATTGAAGGTGAGTTATATGGCCCACACACTGCGATCCCACATATATATGTACATATACGTCAAATTGCCAGCCAATTTGTTGCCCTTTTTCATTCGATTCGGTCGCTCTTCCTTTTTGTTTCTATAATTGCTGATGAGCCAATCAATGGCCGAAAAAGGCATTGGTCAATGGGGGGCCGGAGTGGGCGTTTGGTGTTGCAAAGGACCAAGAAGACCGAAGGGGGAGTGGCCATGTCCCGAGACTTCCTTTGCAGCATGAGCACGAGTGTGCGAGCGAAGTAACGTGTATATGTTGAGTTTCCTGCAACGCTTTTCAGACTCATTTAAAATACATGAGCAACTTAAGTGCACTTTGGCAGCCATCTACGAGTATGTCTATCCACTCATACTCATACAGACAACGATTCGTATTCGTATACCCGCACACACATCCACAGCATCGTAAAGCAGAGCCAACTTCCTTTCGTGATGCAGACACAAATAATAAAAACGCAATGAAAGCATAAAACTAGAAAGGAAACGCATCGTAGAATGGGTAAAGGGATGGGAAATAATGTTGCTAAAATTTCAATTCCAGTTTAAAATTTTCAGTAATAAATAAAATAGAAGCAGCCCAGTGATGAACAGTGAGCCGAAGGAGCTGAAGGAGCTGAAGGCACGGCCGAAAGTTAAGCGCAAATTTGTACATACAAAATGTTTTGGCTTGTTAGGCAACTTGCTGCCTTCCAGTTGGCCAAGAACAAGAACAAGCAGAAGGAGAGCGGAAACTTTAAATACAAATTCAATTCGCATATTTTATGCGCAGCGCAAGAGTGGAAAACGCAAAGACAGAAAAATGCCAGCAAAGCGCAAAATAAGCAGCACAAATTGCAGTCCCCGAGTTCAAAGTTCGCAGCGATAGAGTTGCACATTAGCGCAGACAGAGAAATGTCCTCGCAAATTGCAGCAGCTCTGAGCTTATGATGCATTTATGCAGTCCTTGAGTGCCGAACCGGAGACAGAGGAGGAAAACTAGGGGGAAAACCGGAGGGAAAGGCAGGCGGATCCTGCGAAAAGGCAACGCAAATCAAAGCGTTGCATAACGAGGCGGCTGCTGCAAGAAGTGCAACAAAAAGCGCATAATAACTGCATACTTAATGGCGCTCTTTCCCGTTACTGTTTGTTACGCCCCCGCTTTCCACTTTTCTTTTCTCTTTTTCCAGCCCCCCTCCCCCTCCGCACCGCTTTAAGCGCTCAATGTTTTCCACCAATTGCTGGCAATCGCAATTGTTGTGCTTACTTAATGTTGTCTCAAGTGCTCGCCCACTCCGCGTATGCGTAATGTGTAATTGCATTACTACGCGCTGCAGAATGGGAAAATGCTGGGAAATTCCTTGGAAATGGCTTCGTTGTTGCGATTTACGAGACTCGGCACGGAAATGCTTGAGCTTTTCAATTTTTACGTTTGAAATGCCGGCTGGGTTAACTTCTGTGGTAGTAATAACTCTACGTATTTTATTTTTAATTGTTTAAGGTTTGAGATAATAATATATTAGCAGCATTTCATGTAGGCTTTAAGTGAATTTCGATTTAAAATAGAATATTGCAATTTCAATTATTAGTTATTATTTTGTTTTGTAATAAACTGAACTTCAAAGGTCTTTAAATTATTTTAAAATTCAATTTCAATACTCACTTATCTCAATAATAGTAATCTCAATAATTACTAAAATCATAAATATAAACACATTTAAATTCGGTACTGTTGAAGTAATCTTTAAATCATTTAGCTTAAAAAAAAACAAGGAACTATTTACTTATCTATCTGTCGGTAAGCGACCACACAGCGTATACTTGATGACCGAACTTTAGGTATCATTACGTATGCACTGCAGTGATGGCTTTAAGCTGCTACCGCCACATCTTCCCCTCTCGAAAAGCCATTGTTCGCCTTATTACCGCATCTCTCCCACTGCCACTCCCACTTCCGCCCCCTCTTCCGCCCCTCGGGCTGCTAATTTAGTGGCTGCACATTATTATCATAGTCATCAGCATCATTAAAACTTTAACGCAAGTTGTTTAAGCACAACACAAGAGCAGCAAAAGCAGCAGCAGCATCAGGATCAGGGTAGCGCGCACAATGCGATACTTTTTATATTGCACTCTACATTAAGGCGAACGACTGCTGAAACCCCGCCCACAGCCCTTGGTCGTTTGTTTTTATAATAACTCAACTTTAGCTGCGGTCGACTTTAATAAGCCAGCACGCAACTTGGCCAACTCAACTCGACGTGGCCGTCGCCGCAGCTCAACTCGGCTCAGACTGAACCGAACCAAACCCAACTGAACTGAACTTAAACCAACTCTGCCCGACTCGAATTGAATCCAATGTTCGCCGATGAAGACAACTCCACATCTTTAGGGGGCCAAGTTCGGTTGGCCACAGTTACTGCTGCTGTTTCTTTGCTTGGAAAACAAAAATATAACAAACTGACAGGGCAGCGGCAACGGCAACGGCAACTAACCAAACTCATCAAGCGTCGGTTTAATATAATAAAATTTCAGTTTATAACATTTTGCTTCGCTGCTGACGATGCTGCTGCACTGAGAAACAATTTAGTTTGGCAGGAAAGGAAATATAAAAATAGCAAAATATTATATCTAATTTTTAAATAAGTTTATACTTATTGAAGAAATATAATAACAAACTTAGTAGTATTATTTAAAACAAGACAGAACTCTATAGTCGAGTAGCCCGACTATCAGATAACCGTTACTTAGCTAAAAAAGTGCGAGGGAGATGGCGACATGCAAGCAGCTCAGCGACAGTAGCAAAACGACTGCTTGCACTGCTTGCATTCCATTATTTGCTAATAACTTTTTAATGAATAGTCCGATTTAAAAATTTCCTTCTACATTTCGACAGGTATTAATAAACACAATCATTAGCTTCTAAAAAATCATCCATTAAACTTATTCTAGGAATTTTTTTATGCGTGTACTGCTGCTTCTGCCCCTGTCCGCTCTTGTTTTATTATTTTTACTCCACTTGCGCAGCTTCCATTGTTGCTGTAGCCAAGTAAATAAAATTAACCCATTACAATGAAGTTTTTTTTTTTGCTCTGACAACGGAGCTGCGGCAAATTTCATTAGCTAAACGTTTTAAAGTGCGCACAAAATGGCCGCCGACGAGGTGCAGAAGGAGGAGAGAAGAAAATAAGAATGGAATAAACCCAGCGAACCACCCACCTACCCAACCCAACCACCCACCGAACAATGACGCTTTGAGGCAAAGGCCAAGCACATTCTCTTTACTCTATTTCCGTGCCCTTTTTCTTTGTGCCGGCGAATTCGGGTGGCTAAAAAAAGTGGCCAACAACAACTAAAATTCATAGCAACATATAAAACATTTTCCACAACAATTTCTTTCCCTTCTGGCCCGGGGGCGTGCGTCCCAGTGAATTAGTTGGCCGGAGGAGGAGGAGCCCGCCCCCGAGAACCTTTTCACTGCCTTTATTGCAAAATATTGTAACATTTTTCGCAAGTGTTTTAAGTCGGCTTTTGTGTCTACAATGAAGTGCCATTTGAGCTGCCAAAGCTAAGCAAAGGCAGCCGCTGAAGAAGTGGCCCAGCATTAGCCTCTTATTTTCTGGCCAAAACCGCCTCTCCCCTCCACTCACCACTCTCCACTCTCCACTCACCACTCAAAGGGGGCGAACTCGAGTGGGTTTGGCCAGTTCTTTTGTGGTGTGATTAAATGGCATTTAAAATTTAACTTTAGATTACTGTGAATACGTATTTCGACGGCGGTCGGCAGAGAGTTGAGGGGCCCTTCAATTACGAGTGAGCTCCACTCAAAGGGTTGACCTTTAGTTGAGTGCTTCTGGAAAATACTTTATGAATTAAGAGGCAGTTGAAACAAATAAAATTAGAAAGTCTAAAAATAAGATGTTATCCCCAAAGCACTTATCAGATTGTTTTATAAAGTTGTAGGGGTTTTTCTTACTAACTTGAACATTTAAAAATAATATTTATCGTGGCAAAATTATATTTGTTTATTTTCGTCATTACCTTTAACTTATTTGGCTTGAGTTTTGAAGCTTAAAACTTTTAGCCAGTCACAGAATAACATTGCTTATGATAATGCCATTTATCTGTTGTACCTGGCATCAAAGAAATTCCCAAACAAAAGTCCTGGCCAAGCATTTGCAGTCATAAATAAATCCTGGCAAACCCCTAAGCAAAGTACAAATAAGACCCGTTGTCGATTGGCAACTACTTAATATTAATAAGCTCAAAGTCCCGTCCCCTTGCGACTCCCAGCCAATATGCTAAGTAAGCCCCAGTTCGTGACAAGTTATGCAATCGATGTCTCCCTCTATTTCCGCAGGATTCGATGGCGGGATGCGGCAGTGGTTCCTCATGGAAATCTTCGATCAGCACAGCGGTCAGCTGCAGGCCAACATCAGTGCCAAGTTCGCGGCCCTGAGCGTTACGGGATTGGATGCCGGGCGCCTCTTCCGGATCTATGTGTATGCCGTTAATGGACGCGGACGCAGCGATGCCATTGCCCTCGATGGATACACCCTAAAGGCGGCCGAGAAGCAGACTGGTAAGTGACGATATACCACCCTTAAAAACCCTAAATGCTTTAAAAGCATTTAGCACTGTAAGAAAGTTGGTTAAATAAACTCTAAAGTTCATAAACAATATATTTGTAAAGTAAGTATTTTGGAATATTTAAAATATAACTTAAATCTCAGTTAAGTTTATTTTTAAAAAGAATATATAGCTATAGGTAAATAAGGTAGTCTTCTTTTCTTGCAGTGCCTTTGATTTTTTATGTATTTTTTATGCTAATATCAAGACTTACGCTCCCTTTTGCACAAAACGAAATAACTTTGCGTTCGGCTAAGCCTCTGTATCAGTTTCCCGCCAAAGATTGTTCTGGGTTTTATGATTATTATGCCACCTCGCAATTTAATTACGCTAAACTGCTCAATGAATTGTAAATTCAGCGACACAAAACTTTCGCCTGCAGTTTGGGGACAGTAAACGCAAATTTTTATGCAGCCCCCAGAAGTATAGCCCACAAAGTAGCGCAAAAAATCTGAAATGATTAGCATTAATGAATTGGGGCTGGCAGATGGCGGAAGGAGAGTTCCTTTATTGAGGGTAAGGGGTCTAAACGAAAAAGGAAATTGTAATGCTAATTAGCCAAAGGAAGAGCTGACTAGAATTTTATTTTCATTTTTGTACATTTCCCTTTTTGAGGGCGGAAAGGAGGAAAGTCGGAGGAAGTCGAAAAGCGGAAAGCGGGAAGAGCAACTCGGAGGGGCAGTCACATTTTGTGTAAACAACTTGAGCCGACATTTCAATTTTTCATAAAGTCAGTCGGAGCAATGGCAACGGGGAAAAGTGCAAAGCAAACAGCAAACAGAAGGAAAGCCAGCCAGAGATGGAAATCAGAAAAGAAAATTGTCTTGGCTAGGTCAAAGAGTGGATGCTCTGAGCAAAGGTTAAGCTTGATTATGATCAGCATTTGCAGAGGAATCATTGAGTCAAAGGAGCGGTTTTTAGTCTCCATTGCTGGAAAAGGAAGTTAGAATTGATTGGGGATGGAAAAAAGTACCCAATGAATTGTGAAGATTTAAAGAAAATATTAAATTAAAAAGAAAATGTACCAAATATATTACATCTTTCTGTTTTTACAAACATGTATTAATATTGTATAATTCTTATCATATATAATTAGACATTTTAGATAAAATTTAATTCTTTTCAAAGCGTTCTCAAGACATTTTCTTACAATTTCCATCATATTTACCTTTGCAGTCGCCTTGACCTCGTACAAGGGCAGCGCCCAGAGTCCGGATAACTTTGAGCTGACACCGATCCTCTCGATTGGCATCTTCGTGGGCATCCTGGTGGCCATCGTGTGCATCGGAATCGGCACCATTGCCGCTCTGAAGCTGCGCTCGCACAAGCACCAGCAGCAACAGAAATTCGTACATCCGAATGCGAAATTCTCACGTCCGGGCAATTTGCAAATTAAGGACAAAATCTCATTGCCATTGAGTCACTCCGAGGAGATGTACGACGAGAAGAATCCCGATGTTGTGCCCTACAATGAGGGTAAGTTCCCCGTAACTCTGTAACCCCATCCCTCTGGTTTTCTGGCTTCTGGCTCCGGTCCCCTCAAGATAAATGGCGTCTGCCCAGGCTTCTCTGTTCTGTTCACAATTTATGGACGCTGGCTTGAGGCCTCCCCTTATGCAAATGCATTTGACAGGCCGTTCGGCTCATGCAGGCAAAACAAACAGGAGGACCTGAAGAGCTGGCTGCATTTTTGTGCCAGTGCTGAAATATTTAAATGACAGCTAATTGCTGTCAGGTCCTCGCCGGTTAGCTTGTTTGCTCGTGTGTCTGCAGTCGAGGGCCTTAAAGACCCCTTTAAACAGCCAAACGGGGATAGAGTTTCGCCAAAGCAGCAGCAATTTCACTCACTGCACGTGCTCGCTTGATTAATGGCAATCAAGAAATCAAGCGGCAGCCAAAAGCAGAAGGAGACCAGCACAGCACAACAATTTAATCAATTTTCCAAACGTAAAGCAATTTCATGGCCAAAAAAAATAGAGTAAAGTCAAGTAAAGGAAGCTGCTGTTGCGAAGGCCAAGGCGGTGGGAAAAGGAAAATTGGGCAGGAAGAAAACTTGCTGCCGAAAATCACCAAAAGATTTGAGGGCGTCGGCCGGGCCAGAAACTTTTGCCTTGCTCTCTGGCTACTTAACAACAAAACAGAAACGACGACGACGACGATGGACGGCTCAAACTTTTCGAACTAACTAAGCGTTCTCCATTCTGTTTCGTTTCGTTTCGTTTCCCCCATCTGAAAATTTCCATCCAGTTGATGGCGAATATAAACAAAAATCAGCAACACAAACGCCATCGGGACATCTTTCGACGACCAGCGAGGTGGAAATCAGCTGCAAGCCGGGCTCAACATCCGGCACCGGAATCCTCCCGGCCAACTCGGCGGACAGTGGCACCTATCAGAGCAGCAAGGTGAGTCACCAGTCGCCAGTCGGGCCAAAACTTTTGGCCACCGAAAAGTTTTAATTACAGTCGAACTACTCTATGACGAACAACACTCCCCCGAGTGCCAACAACATTGCCATGACAAATGCTTTGATTTGATGTCGCAAATTTCTTGCGAAAATCTTAATGCCCTTGAAAACAATTTGTGCCAGATTAGAAAATAAACTTGTGAATATAGCCCTGCCGGAGAACAGTTTGCAAAGAATCCATTCGGCTTCTTCACCCTGGGGAAGGTTTCTCCCTCAAGGAGTTATCCTGCTTGTGCTCACCTGCTATTTCTTGGAAGGCCAAATTGGTTGTTTTTAAATTTAATTGAAATTTGTGTGGCTTGTAATTACCTTGACAAATGCCTTGATTTTGTGTTGCTCATTTCTAAGAACTCCTGGAAAACCCTAATGCCTTTGAAAACAAGAGAAATGTAAAGAAAGAAGCATATTTTTCAGTATAGCTGCAGTATTTTTCTACACATAAAAAAAATTTGATATGAAAAAGGGTCATTTCAACTTTATTTCATATCAATAAAAAGCCGATATGATTAATATCAAATTTATGATTCAAACATATCAAGTTGATATTTTATCTTGATATTTAAAGTGATAAAGAGATATTTAAAGTGATAAAAATCACATATTAAAGTGAGCTTTTGTCAATTTTTGTTCTGTGTAATTTTATGAATAGTATTTTTTCTATTTCTGAGAAATGCAGGCGAGACGAAGTTTTTAAATTTGTAACGGTTTAAATAGAGTTTGCGACAAACATTGAAATTTAATATAAATTGAAATTAAAGATCTTTTGTAACATTATTAATTTTCTTTATGAATATTGAAATGGATATTTAAAAGTACGATATCAAAGAGTGGCGACAAGAATTCCCTATCGGGGTTTCGACTGTATACTTCAATCCAGCTGAGTGCCCTTACAATTCCTGGCAGACCTCTGATGACAGTTTATTAACTACCTCACCCATTTTCCTCCCGGCAGGACGATGAGCTGCACTACGCGGAGCTGTCGCTGAACAACATGCCGTCCGGCAGCAGTTGCGCCTCCAAGAAGAGTCAGCCGGGCGGCGGCGTGGGGGTGGTGCAGCAGGTCAGCAGCAGCAGGGTCAGGTGCAGCACCCCCACCCCCTGATGGGTGGCACCCTGCCGCACGGGTCCAGTATGCGGAAGCTGCTGCCCACCATTCCGGCGACGGCGACCCTGCAGCGCCACAAGCCAAATGCGGGCGGAATGCAGCATCCGCACCAGCACGCTCCGCCGCCCACGTACGACTACGATTACTTTGAGGAGCCGACGATATATGCGCAAATCGATGCGTACAAGACGATGCAGGTGGACACGGCCGGGCAGGCAGGTGCAGCTGGGCCGGGCATCTCCTCGCCCGGTTCGCATGGCACACCCTCCACCGTCTCGCCCGGCACCGTGCAGATGTACACCCTGCCCCAGCATCCCGGCGGCTACCACACTCTGCCGCACAATCATCACGCACAGCAGCAGCTGGCGGGCGGTCCGCAGAACTCCGCTTCGATGATGCAAATGATGCAGCAGCAGCAGCAGCAGTTGCACCACCATCCTGCGTCCAACATGCCGCCCTCCTACCAGCAACACCAGCAAAATCAGCAGCAGCAGCATCATCACCAGCAGCAGCAGCAAATGGCCCATGGCCAAATGCTGGTTTCGAGCAACAGCAGCGGATTGGCCTCCACCACGGCGGCGGTGGCCAGTCCCAGTAGCTCATTATCGGGACTTTCGGGCGTGGGCAAGTCCTATTCGCGCGAAATCGTCACCGTTCGCACCCCGCTCATGTATTCGCAGCAGGAGAGCTGCGTCTAAGGTCTCCTACAGGCTCCCGTGGATTTATCCAATCCGAACAGCCCCAGTCCCCAGTCCCAGTCCCCGAATTCCAAAATTAACTAACGATTAACTAGTCATGTAAGTCTTGAGCTCTTCGTGGTTGGTGTCTAGGCTAAGTGTTGCCAAAACGAATTGAATTGAATTAAATTGCAGCATTGAGAAGATTTGAAGCGAATGGAATGGAATGGTATCGTTTGTGTGCTCGTCGAGGAACTGAATATTTTTAAAAGCAAACCCTAACACAAGGCTGCCACCTTACCCCTTAAATCTTCAGGGCATCATTTAAACCTTTTAAGCCACATCTATTGCCAAGCATCTACTTCCAATTGTCTCAAATCTTAAATTATTTTATTGTTTTTATTTCCGATATTTCACATCCTGAACTATTTTATAATTCTACAAAATATTTAAAAATGTTAGGCCATAATTTTAAAACTAGACTATAAAACATCTGAAATTACAACTTTGTAATTTTAACTGTTTATTTTTTACCAAAATGAGATTATTATTTACACCTAACCGCAATGCATCATAAATATTTGAACAATAAATTGAGCATTCCAATTCCTGAATACGAGTAAAGGAGAATGATATATACGGATTCAGAATTCATTATTTATAGCAGTGGCCTCATAAGTAGAAAAAGTTTTAACGCAGCCAGAGAAATTTAATTTTTTAGGTCTACAAGAGAATGATGCAGCAGAAGAAGAATGTTCCTTCCTTACAGTAAGTACTCAGATGGACAGACAGTCTATGCAATATTTTTTCAACAGATTAAGCCACACAAACGAGAGGCATGAATTAATTTTCCAAGGAGACTTTGTAAATGTTTGTAAATGTCAGCTGGTAGGTAAAGGGCTGCAATTCTTAGCAATTAGGCTCAAAGATCGCATACATCTAGCATATAATTAGTAAGTATATCCTTGATATAATAGACTTAAAGCTCACACTCACTCAACCAAAGATAGGCGAGCAACGCGAAGGCGCAACTTCTTGGCAATTATATTGAAAATAAATTACATTATTCAAATCTATGGTAAACAGTATAAATAAAACGAACACTCACACCTTAACACACACACACGCAAATTAGCTGCAATTAGCCTAGCATAATTGAATACTAAGTATTAATGTGTAAATAGCAAAATCGTAAATCAAATTTATTTTACACAACCCAAAAGCAAATCAAACAAAAACGATGCAAACTAATGAATGTAAATTAGTTGCACACTCTTTGCGAGAAACTCCAAAAGACTATAAATAACAAAAAAAAAAAAACACAACAAGGACCTATCGTTGGTATGTAAACTTTGAAAACAAAAAATAACAAAAAAACCAGATAAAGAAAAACAAAGGGGGAAATTGTTGTTTGTAAATTGCATTTATATATCAAATTGTATTTTTTCTCTTTAATGTATAAATCAATGTTTGAACTGTGTAAAGGTATGAAAAATAACAAAATAAATGCACCTTGTAAATTATTGTTACATTTTAATATTTGTGTTTAATGAATGGAGAAGTGGATACACAAACAAAACGAAAAGCTATACTCCTCTAAACAAAAAGTTGAGCTGTAATTGTAATAGACAGGATAATGGCCCAGCATGGCAAATGCAATTTCCATTTCAAGCTAGTTAAGACGAAAAGAACAAAAACCAAAAAATAAACAAAAACTAAAAAAGGAAACAAGTGATTTCTCTTACATCAATTAGATTGAAATACAAGCAAACGTACATATTTAGGTCGGTCATCATCTATGCGTATATTTCTGCATGTAAGTGTTCCAACCAATATGAATCTAAAAACTAAGTGTAGCTAATTTAACATCTAAACGAAGCCATAAAAGATAACTGTAAAATATACTAATGATTTAGTCTAAAGCAAGGCATATACTCTACAAATGAATTATGAATGTATGTAACGATTAAGCACTCGAAACGATATTGAAAATACCCCTCCCCTATCCAAATGAATACAAGGAATACAATAATAACTTGAGACACAAGAAACAAACTGAACAGCAAACAACTGAATGAACTCAACCAAATAAATCCATACAAAATTTCAATGAAAAGCTGAGTATTCTTACTTTGAGAGCGGGCTTACAGATTTTTCAGATTTCCGATTTCAGATGTCTGCCTTGGTGGCATTATCCCTTCTCAGTCAGCGATGAGAGCTCAAAAGAAGTCCCGGCCCATTAGCGACAAGGCTTTCACTGCAGCAATGTTCCAACGATTTTAATGCACACACAAATGCAGTGAGAGAAAAGTCGATTTTTATTATTTTTCTGTAACAAAATATATTTATTTTTAATAGTGTGAAAGGTATATTGTGTTTACACCCAAAAAAACGTTAAATGAAAGATGATCGATTTATGATATGCGGGCACCTCAATTCGATATGCTCGAGATGTAAGCAACAGGCCAGTTCGAATTTTTAATGTGTGTTTCTCCCTCCCACTCATATTTCTCGCTTTATTTCGAATTGAAGTAAATTAAGTCGCAACATTGCTTCTTCATATCTTTTTCGAAGTCAGAGAATCTCCGATAGAAAGATTTCGGTAATATCGATATGCGTTTGCAATACCATAGATTTACCATGCGCATTTCGATTTCACCGCGACGTGTAGCTATGTAGTTATAAGTAGCTGATATACCAAGGTTTATTTTTATTTCACTGCATTTAAATATAACACAATATTTTCCTCTGTGTACAAAAAGAAACATACACTCACACTGGCGGACATAAATTGACAATGCCATGTTGTTGGCGTCTTCTTGCAGCGGAGGCCCCAAGGCCAAAAGCAAGGCAAGTAGCCTTTTCAAATTGTGCACTCAAATGGACACAGGCGAGGACAAGCGACGACATGGCGTATGAGTTATTTGGGCATGTGTATGTGAGCGGGACACAAACATCTCTTCCATTTGGCTTTCCTCATTTTCCCTGGTCGTGGGCTGGTTTTTTCTATTTCTTTTTTGGCAAACGTTTGCATGTGCAGCGAAGCGTAGATCTAAGAGAAATAAGACGACAGCAGGAGACATCACATGGATTTGTGGCCTGGCAATGGCAATGGTCATGTTTGACAAGCTACCCGGGATGCTCTTGACTTTGCTCTCTGGCCATTTTCTCGGTCTTTCAAAGTATTTGCGTTACTTTGTTTCGCTTGGTCCAAAATTAAAAAGCACACACACACAACGGCTCCCAAAAATGGAGAGAACAGCAGCCAGAAATTGTGATTGCTGGACGGACAGAAAATGAAGCTGTAGTCCAAAAATAACGACTTCGTTCAGAGTTACACTTGAATTTTATTATATTTTTAGTTCTTAAAGGCTAAAGTATATATTTTTTTATATTTTTCCACTTTATAGGGAGCTCCCTAACCAATCTAATTTTATGCTTAAAAAATAGAAGAAATATTTGATTGACAAGACTAAAATTTTGCAAAGTGTAGAATGAGACAAAGTTCAGGTCCCGGACTGCCTCATATGTCACTTTGTAGTCCGACAGCCCTGGGAGACTCCTTCCGGAGTAATTTATGTGACGCCTTTTATCGGGCAGAAAATGTCGTTGGCTCTTTGCTTTGGTGACAGATTTGGCAAAATTAAAAACTTTAAAGTCTACGGTCAATTAAACATATTTGCCAGGCGGTGTGAGACATCTGATTGTTGGCCAGACGGAAGAGCTTTAAGAAAGAGTTTGGTGAAGAAAGAAAATACTTGAATTGAGAGGCCGTATTTATTCTATAAAATACAGCATTTTTTTGCCACATATACCCATGCATATTTATAGGCACCATCGATCCCTGCTGAACGGGATATGAAAGGGACCTCAATCAGGCTCCCTCGATGGCTGGGTGGCTGGTTGGCTGGCACTTGAACAACCCTTCAGTTGGTTCCTCTTCGCTTTTGTACCCACCATCCATTGTTATCTGCTGGCCATTTGTTATGCGCAGACCAAGCACCAAACACCGTTCCGTTCGATGGCAACCAGGTCAGTTTATCCTGGCCAAGGGAGCTTGGTAGGGGGGAGATTTGTTGGACACCCATTCATCAGAATCGGGGCGCATAATGCAGGCGTATTTATAACATTTGACAGAGCATCCACAAAGCAAAACGAAACGAAGTGCAGCCAGGCAATCCGTAATCGCACTCACAGGCCCGCACTCTCGAGCACTATTTATAATTATTGCACTCGGGGATTACGGCCTCCTCCGCCCCGGCACATGTGAGCAGCATCCGAGCAATGCGAGTGCAAGCAAAACAATCTCATTACCATTACTTTTAAGATGCTCGAAACTTTCAATCAATTTCCCTAGCAATATCCGCCGGGGCACTCGGCAGAGCTTGGGGACCTCGAGCCAGTCTCAAGCACTCGCTTCTTGGCCATTGTTGCTGCCTCTTCATACCCAGTAGATGGAAGTAGAGGTTGCTTGTTGGGTTTTTCTCATAAGCAGCATTTCACATTCGATGTAAATTTTTTAACGAGTTGAGATTTTAGTAAGATGATAATTTGAATATAATTTGCATTAAATATTGAAAATAAATATTTATTATAAAGCATTTTTATTTTGATTGATACAAAAGTCCATTTATTTTTCCTGGTATTTCAATCAATCATTTAATTTTAATGAATATATTATGAATAAATATTAACTTATTTTCAAGCACAAAGTAATTATTAAAATCTTCAAGTTTTTCCGCATTTTCAATGGGTATCTGACGGTGGTATACCTCCCAAAGTATTGCCACTTTCCTTGCTCCTCCTGCCGTGCTGATGGCGCTGTGGGATGGCAGCGACGCCCAAGTTGACAGCATTGTTTTGCGCCATGACGCAGCTGATGCTCCAGGAATTGCTTGCTTTGAAGTAAACAAGCAATTTTGCAAAAGAAAGCAACGGAGCACCCTTTCCTGCCCCAGACGTACTCGTATGCATAACTCGGGGCCTGCTCAGCCTCTTTGCTGTCAGCTGTCAATGCACTCGACGCGTCTGCTCCCCGAACCGAACCCATTTCCCATTTCCCAGCCCCATCTCCCCCCGCTTTTCCTTTTCCTGCATTTTTTATGCTGCATTGCACTTTGACTTGGCGGGGCTTTGTTTGCTCGTTCGATACTCGTAGACTGCCTTATCGCGGGCGAGTATTATTCTTTGCCCGACCCCCCGGCGACGTCGACAACGTTGTCATCAACATAATCATCAGTGGTAAAGTTTTGGCATCCACCCCTCGATATTAAAATGTCTTTGAAGCCAGCGCGTTGTTCCCTGTTTTCAGCTATGGCATAATTAACAAATGTTTCACATGCAGATGGAACTCCGAACGAAGTACAGTACCGAGATCTTGCAGTTCGCATGACAAATGTTGGCCAATAAATTACAGTTACGCCTGCAATAAATATTCAAATGGCTCGGACCGAGCCGAAAAGGAATGCCAGACAACCCCAAAAATGGTCACAGCAGCACTACTGCTAACTAATGATCTATTTGCCCCGGACTTGTGTCCTCCCTTCTGGCTTCCGTATCTGTTTTGTATCTGTATCTGTAGCCGAGTTTCTCATATCCGGTGCTCGTCTTATTAGTTCACAAAAGCGACCACGTTTGACTTTTATTACACTCAGTGTGTCAGTCGTTGCAAAAGTAGTTTTCTGACACAGAAAACATTTATCTTGCTTTGCCCGGCTTTCGGGTTTCCACCGGATGTTGGCCAACTTACAAATGAGCTGGGTATTCAATTTGTCTAAACTGATGCAAATATGATTGAACCCATTTGTTAGCGCCAAAATGGGAAAGAGAATCTCCGAGCGGATGGCAGCCAATTTTTGGAGGGTCCACAAAGAAATATAATCCTAAATATTTTTACCAATGTTTTGGTCAAATTTGATTCAAGCTTCCCTTCTGCATAGCTTACATCCCAATTTCAAACGAAATCCCACGAAAGCTTTATGGACTCTGGTGCTAGCAACTTTCAAGTGAATCAATTGTGTTTCTCTCATCATCAAAATCTTTCAAACAGCAATTGCTTTGGCTGCAGAAAGAGTTTGCCACCACCTCAGTCAAACTTGGCAAAACCCGAAAACTTTAACTGCCATCTGGATGCCATTTATCGCAGTGGCATTGGCGATGCCGGAAAAAGTGTCTAATGCGCGTTTTGGCGACACTTTTCATATGGACATAGCCAGAACTCGAAGCAGAAGGATACTGGGAAGCAACGAGAGAGTCCGCGCAGGACGAAACAAAACTGCAAATCCAACTAAAAACTCAGCGGCAGTCGTTCGAAGCTGAAACAAAAGTTTTGCGAGCACAAAACATTTTATTGCACTCTTAAGAAGCTGCACTACACATTTCGTATCCGCCATGCAGTACGGCTAAGAGAGCCCGTAACTCCCCGAGCCCAAGTAAAATATGAAATATATTTCAACTTTTGCACACACCGAAATATGTGCGGCATTATGGAGGCAGAACTGGGGTAGATGGTAGTTGGTAGATGGTGGTGCAGCTGCAAATATGCGGCCAAGTCGCTGCCTGGAACAAGCCTTAAGCATCTGGGGCATGCTACAAACGAGAGGAGCAACAAAAAAAAGAGAAGGAAATTCGGGGCAAACTCAACCTCGCTACTGGGAAAATATGCCATGACACAAATACGCGCTGCATGACCCAACGAGGTGGAAAAGTTTGCCTTGGCAGGAATGGAATGGAATCCGAAATCCAAGTCCGAGCTCAGGTGAAAACTATGTGGGGGCTGGTGTGGGTTGGGGCTATTGCATTTCAAGGCCATTCCGGCCAAATGGAAAATTATTTGCTCCCTGTCATTATTTTCCCTCAGCTCAGCTTGGCTTAGTCTAAGTGCATTCCGTGCCGATGTCAGAAAATCCATTCGAGGTCCAACGGATTGCTATTATTTATTTAACTCAACACACTTTCTGTATTTTATTTTGTTCATTGCTACTCTCTAAAGCCCGAGGATTTCGCAGATTAGTTGAATCTTTTAAGATACATTTTAAATGCTTTCCATGCAGTCAAGGAGAGCAAATAATACGTTTATTTAAACAAAGATATAGTTGTATTTTTTGAGTAACACAAGAACATATTTAATTGAAACATTATTTTGCAACCTATTTATTGGTGGGATTAAATAAACTTATGGAACAGCAACTAGCTTAACGGCTTTTTAAAGAATCCTTAAACACCTCAGAACCTTTTCATTTCGAGACAGCAGAGCAAAAAACTTGATATTTGTGACAGTAAATCGATAACAACGTTCTGCACTTTGACCAGAAAATTATTTTGCATTCAACTCAAACAAGGATTTCCTCGTTGACCAATCAGTAGATTATTACCCGCACTTTGAGTATCTTGCTCGGAATTCATGTTTAACATTTATGAGCTGTCACGCCTCCCTTATCAAAGAGCTCCTATTTATCATGTGACCGCCTTCTCCTCCTCCCATAAGGGAAGAAGAAGAATGGGAATTGGCCGGCCACAGTGCGTATGCGTGACATTGTTTGGCATGGGATTGGGCATAAAATGCACTTTTAGCCGCAGGACCCTCCGCTTTGCGCAATGTTTAATTAATTATCAATTAATGTGTTACAAACCGCAACGGCATTAATTTCATACGCCGCGTTGCACATCCGCAATAACGCAGTGAGACGATTGGATTGGTTTGGATATTCGATTGGATTGGAATGGAATGGCATGGAGCTGGGGCGGCGGCGGCAGCATCATCATCATTATCATGCACACCGCCTGTAAAGCTGTCATAGCTTTGATTATTATCGATTTCTTATTAAGCTTAACTGGGCTTCATGTGTGAGTGAGCCATTTTCAGCTGGCCGGCCTGTACATATTATTAGTGCGTCGGCACTTAGCCCATCAGCAAATAGGCAAATTGGTGGGTTAGCGCATAAATATTGGGGTCAAGCAATGGCTCTGGCTACATTGGCCCAAGCAAACACGGCAGGCCATCGAAGGCACATTATCGGGACAAACAATGGGGTTAATTCCACGGTTATCTGGTCAGGAGCTTATGTTTTGGCTAAGCTAAGGTAAATGTATACATTATATTAGCAGCAATATCGAAATTAGGCATTCTGATTGTTCTCAATACGAACAATAGAGTATAGGTAATGTAATTCTCAAATAATAATAAATAATATTTACTTAACCAATTTTTTAAGCTATTTATACCAGTTACTCTTAGAGGGAAAATATATATTGTATTTGTCGGAAAGTATGTAACAGGTAGAAGGAGGCGTTTCCGACCCTATAACGTATATATATTATTGATCTAGCCATGTCCGTCCGTCTGTCTGTCCGTATAAAGGCTGAGATTTTGGAAATTATAAAAGCTAGAAAGTTCCTGAGCAGCGCAAGTTTGATTCAACAAGGTCCCACGCCCCCTCTTACGACCACAATCGTCTTAAACGACTTTTAAATGTGTCTGGCGCCCTCATATTTAAAGGTTTCGAAATAGGTGAAATGCAATGTTGTTGTGTTTATTTATACCTATCGAAATGTAGGAGAAGTTTTTCAAATCGGACCATTCATTAAAAAGTTATGACCAAAAATGTAATTCAAGAAGTGCAAGCAGTCGTTATGCTGCATGCATATCTTTATCTCCCTCTCACTTCCTTTAGCTGAGTAACGGGTATCTGATAGTCAGGCGTTCTCTCTTGTGTTTATTAAACTCAAGTGTTTTTCCCATACTTAAATGAGACTCTTAGTGTAGCCAGCATGTCAGATGTTACGTATTCGCCTCTTAGGCATTCTGCGACCTATCTCAACATAAAACACTTCGGACACGACCCGGCAGATAACTATCTTGGCCAAGTCGATGCCCCGGCTCCATTTGCCAGATCCTGATATTTATGAATGGCCCAAATGTCCAAGGCTGAGCTCCCAGCTCCTCCGCTTCCATTCCGAACCGCTCCTTTGCCTCGGTTGTTGTTCTCACTCAAAGTCAACTCATTTTTTCTCATCTAATGCACGCTGGGGATCAATTTGCCATGTAAACAATTTATTGACTGTTTTGTTTAGTGCGCTTTTGGGATACTTTCGCTCAAGTTTTGCTTCTGCGCATGCTGGCTAAGTAAACAGAAAGTTACAGAACGGCCAAAAGCGGCAGTGGCCGTTTGCCTTAGCTCCGCTTGCCACTAGGAATTTTAAAGCGTGAAAATTCATTAGCGAATTTCCGGCAAAGGCGTGTTAATTAAGGTGCTGTGTGAGCCCGGCTCGGGCTGACCACAGCCAAAGCCTCCAATTAATTTTAATTACAGTTTGGCAGCAGGACGGCGGAAAGAAGAAAGGTGATAGAAAGGCGAGGGATAAGCGGCGGACGGCGAAGATGCAGAAAACAGCAACAAACTGTTTGTGTTTTCACACCTTTTGGCCAGCAAATGCGCTGTGAAGCAGCGGAGCCGAGAGACATCAACCTGACCTGGCCGCAACTTTGTGCACAGTTTGAGTTCTTCTTCAATTTTTCTTCTACTTTTAGTACCCAGTGTAAAAAGAGGTATGTCGGTTTGACTAGCATTTCACCAGATAAATTAAAAAAAAAATACAAGTAAGAAAATACAATAGTTTAAATGTAAAATAAATGCAGAAAGCTGCAGTAAAGTGACTGCTTGCACTGCTTGAATTTCATTATTTTTCTCATAACTTTTTAATGAATGGTCCGATTTGAAAAATTTATTCTACATTTTGATAGGTATTAATTACAGGAATTAAAAATGCTAAAGGAGTTAATCAAAAGTTCTTCTCTGATGTATTCTTCCTAGTTGAATAATCAATTCAAAAATTCGAAAACTTTAATAACTATTAGGTTACATGAAGTGCTTTCAGGATGTTAACTTATAACTTAGGAATTACTTTAAAAACATTTTATTTTGTAAGTTTCTGGCCTCAGGTATCACAGAGTCCCAACAGCAGATTAACGATTTTCCACTTTATAGCACATCCACTTCGCTCTCACTTGTGAAACATTTTGTTCTCCGCGGTTTTCTTGCTTCTTTGCCTAGTCGCCGTACATTTCCATTTCTTTCTGGTCTCGGCTAAGATTTCTTTTCTACATTTGCTTACACTAATTATGACCCCAGGTGAGTTGGGCCCGTCCCGCCTGACACTGCATGTAATTAGTGGTTAAATTGCCGCCCAGAGGTCAGTGAAGCCGCGACATCTCGGTGGTCGGGTGGTGCAGCCCTTGGCGTCAAGGTGTCATGCTCATTAACAAGTGGCTTACGTTCGCGATGGGAAGGTGGGGGTGGGTTAGCTCAAAGTGCTTCGACACGAGGCCAAGCTCCTTTGCCTTGAGTGGATTAATTTCCCCCCTTCGCGCTAATTAGAATGCGAATTTGGATCGTTAGTCGAACGTTTGGCAACTGCAATAGGATCGCAGACAATTATCCGTTGGCTTATATACACAAAATGGCCCGGCAGGGCAGACAAATAGAACAGATTTCAGGCAAAGCAAAGGGAGACTGAGGGCGAAATAAAATCAGCATCATAAGGCATTTTAATTCATAAGCTGACATTTGTCTCGCTGGCCAACGTTGACTGGCTGACTGAAATGGAAAAGATATTTCATGCTCATTTACATGAAATTTTCATTATGCGCCGCACGCTGAAACTTATGCAATGCCAGCCAGCAGACGGATTTGGCCAGAAAGCTGGGGGGGAATAGGGGCGGGAAGAGGTGCCGGGACGGAACTGACGGAAAGACAGAAAGCCAGCAACAAAATCACGTTCGTTTATCATCGCCGGCGACATCGTCCCGACTATGATGTTGATGCTGATGTTGATGAGCGCACAGACAGCCAAGGACATGATAAAGAACGGGAATGGAAGCGGGAACGGGAACGGGAACGGCGGGATTGGTTGGATGATGATGCGAAGGAGCGGACGACAAAGCGTGTGACAGCATTTTGCATACGCTGATGAATCCATCATCTTTACTCAACGTCACATCATCAAATCCACAGCGCTTAGTTATACTTTGTGAGCGGTGACGGTGGCAGCGGCGACTCCTGCACTTCCTGCAGCCTGAATCCGGAATCCTGCGGATCCCCGACACATCCTGTCGCAACTCTGGATCCCCTGCCATCCCAGCCACCACCTGCAGATCCCACGTATGCAAATATATGCGGGCCAGGGGCATTGGAAGCTGGAAGCACGACACATCAAACACTTGTCATCAGACAACGCATTCGCATTGGCTGTCCGCTGCTGCTACCTATGCACCTTTGATTTTAATACACTGAAGGCAAGGAATAGCACAAATTTATTAATAACTTAATTGGCATTTAAAAATAATTTATTATACAGTTCCTTTTCAAGTTCTTGAAGTTTTTATGGGCCGCAACATTTTCAAAATATTATTTTCATGGCCTTAAGATAGTATTTCTAATACATAATCCATTTTTTGCAGTGCCCTTTCCACCGATTTGAGTGCATTGTTTACGCTGCGTATACGTAATGGCCTTTTTTCAAGTGCATTCCTTTAATTGTTTAACGCAAAGATCCCAGACTTCAGTCTGTGTTGACAAAGTGGCCCCCATGCAGCTCCCCTGCTAACCACCCTACCAGCCTTACCCTCCACCCACCACCCCCTGCCCACTGCACGTACACTCGTTGGCACTTAAGGGGATTTGTTTAATTGAAACGAATGCAGGGCCAAAAGCGAGGGCGGCAAGCAAAACAGAATGAACCATCCGAAACGAAACGAAACGAAACAAAGCGAAAGAAAGACGCTGGCAAAATGAAAAGCGAAAGACAAACTGCTGTTGGCCAAAAGCAGGAGGCTTGGGTTTGAGTCAAGATGTGACAGCAGCTTAGTCTAACAAATAAACAAAAATGCACTTGGCTTTCGGTGGGTGTCGAACGGTAGTGGGTGGGATTGTTGAATTGCGAACAAACGTAACAAACCCTGTCCAATGCCAAAAGCTGTCACTGAAGCTTCCACAAAGCAGCTGTAACAATAAATGGCCATTTGGCTAATTAGAAAACGCTTTCGTCATCAGCTGTCCAAGGTCAAGTGGTTGGGGCTGATCCCTTTCTAAGAATAGAGTCGAACTTTGGCCATGTCAAAGGTCGAAAAGCTAAGCTCTGATGGGCATTAAGTTGGCAAATATTTCTCTATAGAATTTCTTTGTATACAAATGGAAATGGTTATGGTAGCTGATCAAAATCGTGTACTATTGATTATATTTAAAATCGTTTTTTATTTTAAGAGGTGGTATACAATTTCCGTTTATAAGGGATGGGTTAATGAAACTTATTAGTTTTAAAAGAAGGGCAAACATTTTTTTAATATTAATGAGGAACAGAGATTTGTGTTACAAATTTGAAAATCAGAATCCGGTTTTTTTTTTTTTTTGGTAAAAATAAGATTTTGAATAGTTTTATTTTTGCTGTAACTTGGCCAAAAATTGTTCAAAATCAAAAACACTTACTGTTTTACAATATAAGAACTGATCCACTTGACTTTTCCCTTGATTTATAAAAATATTATTATTGCCCATTTTTTCATGATTTTTAGAGAAAAATTATCAAAAATTAAAATGTTTGGGTTTAAAGGCCAATCGATTGGAAAATTTAACTAATGCTCAACGAAGTATGACATTCCACGCTCGGGCAAAAATACTGAAACTCAAAATCGGGAGTTTTCCTAAAAATACGAGTAGTAGTACTTTGTTTAATGGTATTTCATACCTTAACTGGATCAAAAATGATCTCAAATCAAGCAAGCGTACTGTTTGGTACAGCTTACAATCTAATAAATTTAAATTTAAAATCGGGAAGTTTGTGATTTATCGAAAATGTAAGTAAAGGTCCGATTGTCACTGATTTTTTAAGTCGTCAAGAGGTGTTTTTTTAAAACTTTTATATATATATTAAATTATAAATAAATATGAATGCAGTATTAAGTTTAATATTATTCCTAAAGAAATGTAAAATTAACAAGTGTTAAATGAACTAACCAATCAGTTAAGCATCTCTTTCATAATTGCGGCTTTCATTCTCTTTTCGTGGAGCCTAATTCCATGTAAATTAAAATGTCAACGAAACCATCATAAGGGCAAGGCACTTATTGCCAATTGGATGATATCACAAAACAGTCGGAGGGTCTGCAGGATAAGCGACATTCGTAAACAGTCCACTTGATGACTGAAAATTGAAATTGAAACCGTAAGACGAGTCTGCAGAGACAAGTGAAAGGAATCAGGCAAATGGCCAGCTTAGTCACTTGGTCAGCGGCAAGGAGCATTTTGAGTGAGCCAGAGACTCAGAGTCTCGGAGTCTCAGTCGCAGGACAAGGCAAGGGCATGACAAAGGGAATGGCCTTTAATTAAATTACGAGCAGTCAAAAGCAACTTTGATCCCTTTTTACATTGCTCTCTATTGCAGCTTCCTTGCTCAGTCTATCTGTCAGTTCTCCTTCCGATTTTCTCTCTCGGCCCACTGAAAAACTTGACTTGTGTTTGTAATTGCGTTTCTTTTCAGTTGCCAAGCCAAGCTGATTTTCCAGTTTTGACCTTTTTCACTACACCCTAAATAAGGAAGTGTCGTACCTTCCATCGTGTAGCCAAGTACAGTATTTTATAACATTATAAACATGCTTTTGAACGATTGAAATATTTTAAAATTTAAGTTTTCCAAAAGTTTCTTTCCAAAACATCTATTTTATTAAAGTAAATGTTAAACTGTTTTCCTCAATTCTGTTAAGTTTCCGAAAAATGTAAGAAATCAAACTTTTCCAGGGTATTTTAAACTTTGCTGCTGCAACCTTTTTTTCTGTATATATTTTTTGTGCCTTTCGTTTACTTTGGCTGGCTTTTCATTACTTTTGCGTTCGTCAGTGGGCTGTTGCTGCTGCTGGTCTTGTTTTTCTTGCTGCCATCCTTTTTTTGTTTTAACTTTGGCCAACGTTGCTTTCGTTTATGACAAACAAAACTTTTGCCAGCCGAGCCTGACGTGTGCAGCCTTCAAGAATAGTGCCAAGACGAAGTGAAAATTTCCCCTGCCCCCGGAAAAGGGAAAGTCAAACGGCATAAGTAAACACCGGCCGAGGGGAGGGGGCCGGGGGATTTTCTCAAATGGAAAGTGTCGCTTGGCCGGAGCCAATTAAACTTGCAATGCTAATTAATAACCTGCAATCGTGTGCAAGTCACCTAAAATGAAAAGCGACAGCGAGCAGTCGTTTGCATAATTTTCGTTTTGTTTCGTTTCGTTTAGCTATTTTCGTAAAATATTTCTTTTGCGCTTGTGCATATAATTAAAATATTTTTTCACAGCAATTAAACAGAGCATAAATACGAAGGCAGCAAAAGTTTCCTGAGGGCGGAGAGATGCGAATTTGCAGGGAGGGATTCAAAGAAGGAAAACCGCTCACCTCTTGAAGTGAAAGTAAAAGTAAAACGATTAAAAAGCTTTCAATTTAATTGAGGCAATTCCGCTCTCGCTCTCTATTTCGCCAGCAAGGTTTTAATTGGCCCCGAAAAACTTTGAGGCAATTTCGCATTATTGCAACAAAAAGAGCGTTAATTGCAAAGTCTGGCACATCGATGATATACGATAGACTTGAGCCCGCTCGATAGAGCAAAAGTTATTTTTATGACGTCCGCCTTTGATGTGGTCATAAAAATGTCGAACCGCCCCGGAGGCGAGCGAATGGCCTGCAGAGGCGGCTGCCAGGCTGCCACAGGGCGTATGATTAACATAAAGCCAAGAACAGACAGGGCAAGGCAGCGGCAGGCTCAAAAGGCAGAGCTGATTGCAGCATTAAATGGGATTGAGGCTGCCGGCAGCAGCAGGCGCAACAGAAGCCACACCATGCATATACACACATATATGGCATATACCGTAGACCAGCAGAAGGCCAGATTTCCCGGCTAAAAGACAGACTTGGACGGCAAAAGAAGTGCAAATCGAAGTGCAAATGGCTGGGCTGGCAAAAGGCTGCCAAATGGACATTAACCACATGCACAATTCATTGAATTTTGCTCTGTATTGACCGGATTCTTATCGTCTCAACCTTTTTTTTTTATCCTCTCACACCAGCTGTCTGTTTTTTTTCAACGTTTTTCCTTTCCTTTTATATATTTTCACATATTACATTTTTCTTTACCGATGTTTGTAAGAACACTGCCTAAAACAAATGTTCTATCCACTTTGGTTTTCAAATAGTTTTTAGATACTCGTACTTTTCTACAAGATTAACTTCAAAGGATCAACTTTTTAAAATAATTTGGGTATAAAATGAGTCCCAAAAAATATAAACCTAAAAAATAATATTTCTAATATTACGAATTTGTAGAGTATTCATAGTTCGTTGAGTTAAATCTTTTTCTGCCGCCGCGTTTTAATTTGCCAGTTTTCAATTGCAGCTCATTGCTTATTGCAATGTCTGCCCACAGTCTCCTCCATTCGAACCACTCCGCATATCTTTAAGGTAAGCAAGCATTAAATGTCAACCCAGTGGGCGGAGGAGGGAGGCGAAATGCCTGCGGTCACAGAACAGGCAGAGAAATTTAAATAAAGCCAGAGCGAAAAAATCGCTGCACATAAAGGCACATAAATCGAAATCTGTCACAAAGAACATGCGCAGCCAATAAATTTCCTTATCTCAATAGCAGCGACAAGTGGCAAGGAGCTGGAGGGGGCGGAGTGGAGTGGTACAGTGGAGCCTCGGATGCCTGGAAGGCGTATCCATTGCAAGGAATTCGAACATGTTGCATATGCAATGCGGACGCTACTTTCACCCTCTCCTGATCCCTGTCTGTGTGTGTGTGTGTGTCGTATCTGTGTGCTGGCTGTGCTTTTGTCTTTCATCTGCCGCGCTATTTGTTTGCCCTGTTGTTGCCGCCTGTCACATTGCAGCGAAAATTGAAATTATTGCCGCAGTAGCAGCACCAGCCGCAGCATCCTCCGAAACATTTTGATTAATATTTCTTTTTATACACATTTAATTTGCTCTTTTCGCTGCCTGATTTCCGAATGCCCTTCAAAATGTGCTGATGAATAAAGAATATATGATTTTGTAAGACATTATGCAACGATTTTTACTATGCTTCCTAATTGAAGATCTGGAAAAATTAAAGAAAATGATATTCACAGTGGCGAATCCAGGAACAGGTTGTGGCATACTTTTTGAATATCACATTTCCTTGTACTTTTTAATCCCATATCCCCTATTTTTAGACGATGTCTGTAATAGAGCCCTGCATGAATAAACAGTATGCTTAAATATTTCAAAACATACGAATCCCTTCTGTCAACTGTATATATGTTTCGAAACATCTGGAAATGATTCGAAACATTCTAATGTGATTCGAAACATTGGGGAGGCGTTGCTTTTACAAAACTTCACAAGCTGTCAGATTTTTTGTTTTCTGTTAATACCAAATGTTCTATAGGAGCTTTTCTTTTTAAGTCACGTTTGTAGACCGAATCGTAAGTATCACACTGTTGTAGATGTTTCGAATCATTCGAACCTTACTGTGAAAATGTTTCGAAACATAAAATGTCTCGAAAACTGTGGATTCATGCAGGGCTCTCTGTAATAAACTTGGTTGACCACCAAAATTAAACTTACAAACCATTTAATTTTTGATAATATTGTCACTTGGGCACCAGATTCCTTAAGATAATATAACCTTACAATCTATACAGTCATTATCATTTTTTGCAAAAATAAACACATTGTTTTGAGATATAATTTCCTCTAGCTATCAAAAATAATACCTGCTTCCAAAATTAATCATCCCCAAAATTATAATTTCCAAGAAAAACAAAAATCCATCCAATTAAGCCGGCTAACCGAACTTGCAGTAGCCAAAGAACTAACAATTCAAACATGGGGATAGAGATGAGCCGGGCATCCCGGGAACGAGGCGTATTAAGTATACAGTTTTAAATCCATAAATCACACATATAATTATGCAAATTACAAAAATATGCCCAGACCAAGTTGTAGGCTCCAGTCCAAAAAAGCGGTCGCCCCAGAACCATCCCCCCATCCACAGACCAATGCAAACTAAGCCATCATCAACTTGCTCAGACGAAAATAGAAACCGAAAACTGAAAACGAAACTCAAGTTGGATGCGGGCACGTGTTTGGCTTGCTGAAATCTACATAAGCTGGCTGGCAGCCAATTTGGTAAGGGACTAACTATCCGAGCCGGGGAGTCACTCTGTCAGCCAGCTGGCCAGGAAATCCTTCCGGGAGAGGAGCGGTCGAAAAAAATAGGTGGTTAAAAATCTGTTTTGCCAACATTTGCATGGAATGCGTTGCCGGGTTGCCGCTGCCCCTCCGCCGTTCTCGCCATAGTTTTTCGGGTGCCATTTTGCATAACTTGGCCCGAAAAACACACACTGATCCGCATTTCGAGAATTTCGAATGGCCATATATATGCTGGCGTATATATCAAGTTTTTGGTTCGTTTTGACAGCCGGCCTAACGAAACGAAACGAAAAGCGAGTCTCCACCGTAAAAATATGCATACATTTTAATAGGTAGGTAAGAGGAAAATAAATAGAAAGCCTATGCTACGACGCATGTCAACTTTTCAATATGTTTTTTCTCTTTTTTTTTTTTTTGTTAAATCCCAAACCAAAACCCAGGCAATATCCGAGCCCGAGCACTCGACCCAGACCATCTTAATGTGGTCAAGTGTGCTTAAGAATTCATTCAACAGTTTGGCTGGCTCTTCATCATCGTCTCTTTGTTTATTACATTTGCATATTATTTATTATTTATACAGAGACATATATATTTGTGTAAGTTCTTTTATGACTTCCACCATGCGCGCCCAGCACTCAAAAAAAACGAAGAGGGAAAAGGAATATTTTCCCTTAGTGGGTGTCTATATTTTGGCTAGCGGTCCAATTGACATTGCGCTGCTTATTTCATTAGCAATTCTTTTGAATAAGAAGGCGAAATATACAATATACTTTTCAAAGCGAGATACAAATAAAAAAGAATGAAAGAAAATTCATGAAAATATGCTGGGAAAGCTGAGAAATCGTTGGCAGCGCTTTAACTACCGGAAATTCCTTTGTGCTGCTGGCGCTCATTTGCAGGCAGCCACGCCCCCTTAACAGGACACGCCGCCCACTTTCTGAGCCACCGCCGAACTCACGCCCGCACAATTTTTCGCTGTTGACAATTTTGGCGGTTGTTGTGGCAACACGTGACTTGCAAGCCAAGCGAGAAAAGCGGAGAAAGGCGAAGGGAAAGCCGGGGAAAAGTTCCTTGGAATGCGAAAGAATGTTTGCTCCTGAGCAGGAGATACTTTAAACTGGTTGTCGCACGCTCTTGACCCACCCCACCGATCGAATCGAAATCAGTTTCAAAATAATTTGCTGTTGAAATTCAATTTGTTATTTCCACTTGCCAATCTCTTTCCCGATTTACTCCCCCTCCCTCCCTTTCGGCATCGCATTAATGCTTCGATGGCTTTATTGGCAACAACATTTTTATTTAGCTGAAAAAAAAGTAAATTATGTCATTAGGGCTCAATTTGCCCATTAATGCAAGCCCAGCAGCGAACGTTGCCGGCTAAGATTTCGCATTTGAGTGCCTTGGCACACATGTCGAATACGCAATTGTCTTGAGTGGCCACTTGGGGAAGTAGTAGCAACTAAGTGTGAAGTGGGCCAGAGAGAAAGGAAATTGAGCCATTCAGCACTGGGATGAAAGGATTTTTAAACTTTGCTCAAGGATGCTTGGCCTGACAACTACCGAGAGTCCGATGTCTTCAATGCCAATTTGGTCCTTCGGTTCCATTAACTTCTCGCGACGCATCCAGAGGACTTAAAGTCATAAGGTAATGGTGAGGCATTGGTTCTAAGATTTTATACTTTTTTCTTCCAAAATTAATAATTAGTTTTGCATTTGAGAAAAGATCACATGAGTCCATGCAAAAAAATAAATACCATTTACTTTTCCAGTTTTAACAAGAAAGAAGATGGATATATGTACGCAGCAAAACGAATGCTTGCACTACTTGAATTCCATCATTTCCTATAACTTATTAATGAATGGTCCGAATTAAAAAATGTCATTTACATTTTTATAGGTATTAATAAGCACCACAAAATTGCATTTATTTTATTCAGAAATCTTTGAATACGAGGTCGCCAGACACCTTTTAAAATCGTTACATATTTTTGCACGAATACAATAAACCCTTTTACTCTTCGAGTAACGGGTATAAGAATATCGTTCAGAAAGCACATAAATCCACTGTCTATACTCTTATTTGCCTTATTCGTATTTAAGGTGCATACATTAAACTCACTTGAGGTCGCATTGATACCTTGAACTCATGTTTTTATGTGCAATTTTTCATTATCGCCACCTGCTGCGATTTGGCCTTTGAAGGCGATGAAATACACGCAGCCTTATTTTGAACTTCATCATCAGGAATCGCATCGGCTGTGTCTAGACGGGCCTTAGACTTCTTGTGCCCCGGAGCAGGGAGTATTTATACCCGTTACTCGTAGAGTAAAAGGGTATATTGTATTCGTGCAAAAGTATGTAACAGGGAGAAGGAAGCGTTTCCGACCCCATAAAGTATATATATTCTTGATCAGGATCACTAGCCGAGTCGATCTAGCCATGTCCGTCTGTCCGTCTGTCCGTCTGTCTGTCTGTCTGTCTGTCTGTCTGTCTGTCTGTCTGTCTGTCCGTCTGTCCGTATGAACGCTGAGATCTCGGAAACTATAAAAGCTAGAAGATTGGTATTTGGCATGAAGATTCTTGGAGTTCCTACGCAGCGCAAGTTTGTTTCAAAAGGGTGCCACGCCTCCTCTAACGCCCACAATCGCTTATATACGATTTTAAAAATTTCAATATTTCGGAAAAGTAAAAATGCAGTTTTATTGTGTTTATCAATACCTATCGAAATGTAGAAGAAATTTTTCAAATCGGACCATTCGTTAAAAAGTTATGCGTGTTCAAAGTTTCTATCTCCATCTCCCTCGCACTCCCTTTACCTGAGTAACGGGTATCTGATTGTCGGGGCACCCGACTATAGCGTTCTCTCTTGTTTTTTATATATTTATTATACCGAGACATTTGCATTTTCAAAGTCAGGTCTGTGCATTGAACCAAGGCTTTGAGGTTGGCAATCGAAAGACAAATCGTTTATCATCTCAAGGCCTCAGCCATTTCCCCTTAAGAATCGCTAAGCTAAGCTAGGCAAAGCCAATGGAGTTCCAAACGTGAAACTGTACTTGGTCACTAATAAATTGACTGCCAACTTTATTAGAGCGACTCAACTTGAAGGGGAGGCCGAGGAGAAGAGCTCGGTGTGCGCATAATTTATTGTTGCGATTGTCTGGCAGCCCCGCTTTTGGGACATTGCAGATAACGAGCCACGTCAATGCTCGCTAATAAACTCAAGAAGGATTAATTTTGTGATTTATGATATGCACTAGAAGCCGGACAGTCAAGCAGATCAAGGGAAAGCTTAGAGGCTGTCCAAAATGAAATCCCCAGCATACTTTTCATCTGTCGCTGGCTCTGCTAGCATCTATTAATTAATTATCTGCTCTTTTGCAGACAATTTGGAAATTTGATAGGATAAAAGTTAATTAGTAATGGCGAAAGCCATATAAAAATTGTAACAACTAAGTTTATGACCAACAAAAGGTGGCGAAAGTTTAAGCATGAAAATATAAATAATTTAAAATGCTTATGGTTTTATCCATACTTGCAGGTGAATTGTAAATATATTTCTTATGGCTCCATGTTGAAAAATTGACTTAAAGTGAAGTACGTTTCAGTATGCTTCCAGAATGAAATCAACCTTTCAGTTGCGTAATGTCAGGACCACTCCGCAGTTTATTTATTTTCCATGAACACCGAGATGTTTTGTTTTGCGCCCCCAACGATTTTGAAGTCAATAACTTGCAGCACACATAACAGAACCAAACGGAACCGAAGGCAGAGAATTGCGGCAGCTTGAAAGGGTCCTGATTCTGGTGGTCCTGGTCCTGGTCCCCGGTTAGACTCCTTTGGCAGACAACTTTGCATTGAGCCATTTATGCTATCATGTATGAAATGGGCGCCCACATAAAATGTATTTTCCGCATATATATATCCGCATATATGAACCAGTATTTGTATTATGAAGGAGGCCACAAAACAAGCTGTTAAAACAGCTGCCAGCAACTCAGAACTCTGACTGCAGCCAAGTCCTCTGACAGTTTGTGCCCCGACTATAAAAATTGTTTGCTGAGGCATTAAATTGAATGAAAATTTATGATCTTTTCATATTTGCCTATGCGGCTGAGGCAGAGGCTGAGGCAGGGCCAACTGGCTGGCAGCAAAGGAGCTCAACTGCCAGCGGCTAGCAACCTGTATGTGGTTTCTCAGCCTCCGCCATGTGTGGGCCATTTAAACAGGAGGGAACTTTAAAGTCGCAGCCAGCACACAGTTTGCAAATCAAACAAATTCCGCCAAAGTCAACAGACCATCAATCAAAGTGAGCAGCGCGCATATTTGCAATATATCCAATAACTGACCTATGACCTGAGGCAGCAGCAGCAGCAGCAGCCGCCGGTCGATTTATCATCGCAAATGGCAAACAAAATGGACCGTGTGACAAAGAGGCGATGAAAGCTAAGCCTCACTCTGGCCACCAGTTTAGCCGCCCCGCCAATCATGGCTAACAACCAGCGCGAAGGCTTTGTTTTTTCATGAACCGTCTCCCATCTCACATCGACCATCTCCCCTCAGGTGACAAGAAGTTCTCCTGGAATGCCGAATGGAATTTTTCGGGCAGGTCGCGCAGCCTGAACAACAGCGGGCATGTTCTTAGACTCCGACTGCCTCCGTTTTCAACTAAGAAAGATTAATGATCCCGATGACTGTGGCAGCGGTCGAGAGCATTAATATTTACACAATATGCAAAGGGAGTACAGCACGAGTAACAGGGTCAATTTGTAGTTTGTCTTCTGTGGCAATTTGAAGTCTATTAAAGACGAGGTTCAAGAAAAGGTAAATAATGTTTCGGAAAAATATAAAACCATATTAAAGGGATTTAGGATTACATTCTAACTTTATTAAAACTATGTTTATGTTTATAGAAAGATAACTTATTTTAATAGTTATTTACTATTGATTTTTCAGGATTATTTACTTTACACTTAAACGGAATTCCCAAAATAGTTGGTATAGCTTCCAAGAACTACTTTTAAACCTTTTCATGCTCACATGAAAATAAGACTAAACTGTCCTGTAACTAAAACTCAATTTCGGATATTTTTCCTGTGAATCTGCCAGCGACTCGAATCCTTTTGATAGGATTTCCGGTTAACTGTTGCTTTTGATTATGCAAAGCAATATTGATTTGTGTGAGCAGGAGGAAAATGAGTACGAGTCGGCCGCCTGACATGAGATTGACTTTCAGAAGTGGCCATAGTATATGCATACCCAGTGTATTCATGGGGGGAGGACGTGTGTTTAGGGCACATGCATAAATTTTGAGTAATTTAAGCAGCAGCAAATGTCTCAAGTTATCCCGGCCCACAGACAAGCAAATGGCTCCATAACTCTCCCGGTCCTTTGGCTGCTGCTCCATGTGTGCCATGTCGGACATGTTGGTGGAAACAGCTCGCCCGCCCGCATATTGCATGAATGGCTGGCTCTGGCTCAAACTCGGTCTCTGTCTCTTGGCCCTGTGCATGTTCACTTGTCAAAATACGTTTGTTGCTTGTAACTCAATGTCGGTTTCGAGGCGAAAGCACCAGCAGCCAGCTGCCTTATGCGCTCGCTGACACAAATGCACTGGGACTCGGGCTAAAACTGGTACTGGGACATGCAAGACAAGCGCAATGTCAAGCGAAATAATAGCGAAAGACATGAGGCAGAGCAGCAGCAGCAGAGCAGCCCAGCTAAAGAAATGCCCCACAGTGATTTATTGTAGCACTCAGCCAGCTGGTGAAGGCATCGGTATCGGGACTTGCAGCCCGACCATCTGACACTCCGAACAAATGCGCGAGCTTGTAACCCGATCATCACCAGCTGGGAGGAGCAAGAAATAGCCCACCTCATCTGGGGTAATTACAGCCATGCATGTTCGCAACGATGGGGTTCTGAATGCGGGGACTAAATTCAATTGCCTACTTCAGGGGGTTAGGCTAGGAGCCTCCATATCCAGAAAGTTATTCGAATCTTAAGGAAATTTCATAAAGCCTTAACCAAAAAAATATTTCTTAATCTTCTTCAAATTAACTACTAGTTATACACAGTTTTCTTATATTTTTAGTACAAACCATATTATTTTTGAATTATTTATAGCTGCATTTTTGTGCTAAGCCAAGTAAAAAACTCATATTGGTTGAATGAAAAAGACCTATAATTATTATTCCCATAAATAAAACGATCGCAGCTGGAAATGTATATCCATTCTCTAAGAATTCCCCCACGTCTTAAGATTTCTGCTTAGTTGCATGGCCCAACTCTCTGATTTTCTTTCTTTCTGCATTGCCACATAGCCAGCCATATTTTGCAGCACAGGGACATTTTTTTAAGACTCAGCTCGCTTTGCGTATGACATATGGAAAAGTTTCCGTCGCCATCTGCGCAGTCAGCAGATTTGGGTAATAAGAGTGAAACATGAAAACTAAAACTTTATGGCTATTTCAGATGGTATTTTATGGTTTCCACAACAGCAAACAAGTAAATTTGGCGCTGGGCCGCAATTATGTTTCTAAGTCCCAAATTGGGTAACTTTCGAATAAAAATAAGAACGCCACTTCTGTTTTAGTGGAAACAAATCCAATTTTATGTGTTCTAAATATGTAAATATTTAAAATTTAAGAAAATATTATATTTCGCAATAAATAAAGCAAAAATGTATAGGGTTGTCAAGAAGAACGGCTCGCAATTTGTTTCTGCCTTTCCTTTTTCGCTGTCTGAAGGCTTCTTTCAACTCTAATCAACAGCATTTCATCAGCGTAAATTTTAATTAATATAAATTACATCAACTGACGGACGGAGAGGAAGAAAAAATGGTTTTGGACGCCCGAAAAAGGGTTTTCTGCATGGCAGGTGGCGAATGGCGAATGGCGGCTAATCATATTTCAAGGCTTTTGGCCAAGACACAGGACTCAGAGCAAGGGCAACAACAGCGAAAGTGAGTAATACTTGGCCACGTCGGGAGGCTCTGTTATTAGCAATGTCATAATTTCATTACTGTCAACGACCGCCGCATGGCTGCTGTAGAGCAGAGCCGCTCCACTCCTTTTTGGCCACTCCTCCTGCAGTTTCGTTCGCTGTCTCCCCGACCGTCTAAATTACACACGCGTGGCAGGTCTATTTATTACCGTTAGCGGTAATCCTAAGCCACGTCGACGGCATCAGAAGACAAAAGGCATAAAGCAACAAAAGGTTCTAAGGGGGAATTACCAAGGTATCGTTGATACCCTATACAATTTTTATTTTGTGGACAGCTGCAATAAATTAGGTTAATGATGGGTAATAGGTAGTTGCTACATTCCACAAAATGTACGTATGCTTCAAATAAATCGCTTTTCTCTTTTAATTTATTATAAAAAATTAAATTTAAATACAGATGGTATTTTTTATATTTTTGAATATTTAAAGATAAAGAGGTATTAAATGTGATTGAAAATGATTTAAATATACTTTATTTTTAAGAAGCAGCTTAGCAAGGTATTTTACATTTTTTTAAATAATGTTATTTTATGTGAATTCTTTTTCGTCACCATTTATGCTAGACTTATTACCAAGTAAATATGCAACCAACTCTCAAATTGCAAAGTTTGCCTTCAAATGAATCACATTTATCATTGGGAACCAACAATCTGTAACTGACCCCCAGTTTGGACCAATATGCCTGGGATATCCATCTTTTGTGTCCCCAGCTAAGCGGTAAGTTCTGGCTGAAAAGTTTCCCCGAAAACCATTCTCATTTTTTTTTGGCCGGGTAGCTGCTGTCGCGCAAATTTTTCACAGCCAATATATCATTATAATTTGCATATCCGGCGCTGTTGGAAAATTGAGTATCCTGGCGAAGGATGAGAGCAGACTGGAACCGAAGTCGGGAAGAAAGTGGAAATGGGAGCGAAAATGGGAATGGGAATGGGACTGAGGCCAAGAACGAGAACGAGAGGAATCCCTTTCGCTGGCAGATGTTGCCACACAAATGTCTCAAGTGGCAATCAAGGCACTTCCATTCAAATTTACGTCGCAACAAATTACCGCTCATTTGTCAACTTGCCACGCCCCACGCCCCACTCCCCCAAACTTTATTTTCTTTCAGGTCCCACACTTCTGGAATACCCCTATATGGTAGTGTGAAAAATCTATGCCTGGCAGTAAATGTTCCGCGAAATGTGACCAGAAAATCGTCACAATAATTTATATTTTTATATAACGTTTAATTAAATATTTGTTTATTCGATTTTATAGGACTTATATATATGAAAAGTTAGTTTTAAGGGTTTACCTTTAATTGTCTTGTAACCATCGTGGTCTGAATACCTAACTTTTAGTCCAAAATACTTGATACACTTTTCTTGTCTTAAGAACTTTGTTGGCGACCAAAAAGCACAAGAAAAAGCTACAATGTAATGCAAGGATTTTTAAGGTAAGGGTGTGGCAAACTATTTAATCATTTGCGGCCAGTTTTAAGTATCTCAAAGAGAGGAGCAAGAAATATTCAGGAAAATTGAGCGAGGCAACAAAATTGCAGCCAAAGATGAAGCTCAAAGAAAAGTTGCTACCTCGACGGAAGCTGGAAAACAAACACCGTAATTTCTCACCTATTTATGGGCGTAATAAACGTTTATGATGATACCCTGGGCAGGATCCGTTCTTCGCCCCCTCTAAATGTTAGATTATGGTAGCAACAATGTTGTCGAGCACAAAACTTTAAGCATTTCTGGCCACTTCTCGGGCAACATATGTTAGTCCAATCCTGACTTTTATTAACCTTCGTCATCTTATTCGGTAGGGTAGCTCTTCTACTCGGTTTGCCCTTTTGGCCAGTGCTGAAAGGTCACTGGGTGCGAACTTTTCATCGTTGTATAAACATCAACTCAATGTGTTAAGTTCGAAAAGTCCTTTTACAAGAGCTTGTGGGCTAAAAACAAGAACAATCCTTAAAAAAAAGTTCCTTTTTAAACTAATATTTGAATCTTAGGTATATAAGAGTTCTTATTGACACACAATACTAGCAGCTATTCGATTATGTTTGTTCAATATTAATACAGTTGTGATGAAAGTCCCAAGTTAATTACAACAAAAATTCCAATTTTAATTATACAAAACCAGAAAGGAATCACTGCATTTGCAAAGGAATCCATCACCGACATATTTTCCTGGCCGCCCGGCCAGCAGGGACAAACTGATTAACTGCAGTTTGGGCCACAAGCTGGAGATATGTCATGTGATTTGGCAGAAACCAATATTCCAAAACGTTGCAATACCAAAATATGCCCCACCGCTGTTGGACAAACATTTGTCCTGGTCTGGTTTGTTCTGCTCCTGACCATCTGCAGACCTCAGGGGCAATCAAGTATGAGTTGAGAGGGCGAAGGGTGAAGGACAGGAGGGCAAGCACTAGTCCGACATTGTGGTTAATGCACATTACGTGAGAGTTGGACACAAACAATCTTTAATTAATTAAAATTCATTGCAGTCTGTCTGGGCCAGCTCAAAATCACAACATTCAAATGGCATATTAACTTACTTAGGCAAGCATGAAGCGAGGCGAAGGCGAAGGATTCCTGCTGCCCAGTGTTTGGTCAGTTATTATTATTATTATTGCAATTATTGTTGTTGTGGCTCCTGGGCACTACTGTCAAACTGGTTGAAACAATGTTGATGGCCCAGCACAATATTTGCCCAGCCCCAGACTCCGGAGTCCGGAGTCCGGACTCCGCATTGGATTACTATTTGATTTGCCTTAAATTGGATGCGTTAAACTGCAGGACACGTTGCAGCTCTGTAGCCATGCTGAAATGAGTCTAGTTATGAGGATCATGACAAATGCATTTCAATATGAACACTCTATTCAAGAACGGGGGAATCTATCAAAATTGGAAAGTGAAAGAACACGAGAGGACGAGGGAAAAGTGGAGTTATTCATGAATCAAATGCAGAAGTGAAGCTGTTTGAGTTTCCAGTTGCCCGCCAGTCACCGAGATTTATGGGTTCGGCCATGTGTGTGCGAAAGAGAGAGGGAGCGAGCGGAAAAGAAAGAGACGGCGAACGTAGGAAAATATGCAAATGCCTGTTCTCGGTATTGGAATTCTGCCTCTGCCACTAAATGTTTGAAATATTACTTGTAGCAATATTTTATGCACAGATTTCAAAACGAAGAGCCCAGGATAAGGCAAGAAGCTCCAAGGCTTTCTTTCGACTGACATATACTCTCTACCTTTTTGTAAATTTATCCACTCAATTAACTCAACTTTACTTATAAACATATTAACTTAAAATATTTTCAAAAATTGTATAGGTTTTAATGTCAAGAATTTAAGAATGGTTATATATTTTCTTTGGAACAGTTTTAAAAATACAAATTAAAAAAAAAACTTTTCAAAATCAATATGCCTTTTATGCTCAGTACAAAGACTGAGAATGGAATTCGTTGCGAAGCGACGTAAAAAGTAGTCAAGAACGAGGCTAAGTAAAAACCAAAATTATGTGGCCTATATACGTTAACGATATTGTGCGCTCCTTAAGTGCTTTTCAATGTTCTCGTACCACACTCCCAAATTTATGTATAAGTACAATTCAATTGGTGATATATTTGAAACATTTTTAATGCATTATTGATCTGAAAAATTGTAAAAATAATGCAATTCAAAAATACCTTTTCTTCTGGGCTCTCTGGTTATTTGGTCTTTATTCAATCACAACATTTGCAAACCCCAAAATTGTACCTTAACAATGCCAATAACCAAATCTGCACACAGCCAAAGGGAAACACAATTTTCGGGCCCACAACATAAAATTGATCAATCAAAACGTAAACATTATTTACGGTTTCTCGCCCATGGAAGGATATTCATGGGAGTTCTCTGCTGAAATATATTTTAACAATAATTAAAATTGAATATGCTAATCAATTGCCTGTGTCGGTATGCGTAAATATGCCTGAATTTCGGTGTAAGTGCGTGTGTGTGTGTGTGTGTGTGTATGTGAACTGGAAGTAAACAACATTTTGCATTTGCGGTTTTCAACGCAATTTGTTAGGTCGAACATTTTGACAACTCAGGACCCATACGCCCCCTTGCATAGAGAAAAGGTAATTTTATTAAAGTACAAAACCAATGGTAATGGTAACAATAACAGCCAACATTCATTTCAATAATATCAGCAACAGAAACAACAGCAAAAACAACAACGAGAATGGGAACATTAGAAAAACCCCCTTTAACCCTCGACATTTATTTTGATTGCTCTGAACCGTAAAATGACCCAAAAAACAAAACAGAGAGCCAAAACGAAAACAAAAACAGGACAGCAGAAATTGCAGAAAGAGAAAAGAAATGAAAACCAAAACTAAATATCGACAGGACGTAAAGCAAATAGGCCAAAAATTGTTTTATTTCAACTCTAATTTGGGCCAAAATTTTAATGATGATTGGCCTTCCGAAAACTCACACACACACACACACACTCGCCCAAACGGAACCCTTAACCCTTTTTGCGGTGGGTCGTGTTGATTATCCTCGAACGAGAGAAATGGGCACAAAACAAACCGATTTTCTGTGTGATTTTTAAGTGGAAAATTTTAATTATTTATGCAGCTGTTTTGTCAGCACGCCCTCGTTTCGCCCAGGCAATTAATAACTTGCTAAGCAAATCTTTTGGCACTCGTTCCTAGCGATGGTATGGTATGGTATATAGCATGGGTCCCGAAACTACCTCAACCAGTTGATTGCGACACTTTGCCGAAGACTCGGGGTTATGTGGCTGGCACATAAATTGTGACAGGCGAAAGTTTTGCAGCATGCGGCTGCGGTTAACCAAAAGTGAAAGGGAGCAGGGCGGAGAAAGCAGAAAGCAGAAAGACGAAGGGATAAGGGCGCTGCTCCCGAGTCTTCAACATTTATGAGCAATATGTGGCAACTGTTGAAAATGCCAGGACTCAAGACGTGCCCCGAACTCGCACTGGAACTCATCTCACGACATCACATCACAGCACATCACCCATATACGGCATATAGCACCCAAGTCAAGTCGGCGTTTGACATGTGATTGAAAACTTTGACTTTGTTGCATGTGGTTGAGCAGAACAAAGGCGCCGGGAAAACACAAAAAGTAAAACGAGCAGTGGAGGTAAAACATAATATGAGGATGCCTGGTGACAGGCAGCAGCAAAAACAACCAGCGATAAACTTTAGATAACTGGCCTCGAAAATGAAATATCCTTTAACCATTTTATAAAAAGATCTAAAAATAATTTAAAGACAATGCCTACTAGAAAAATAATATTTTTTGTCTAAGTAATATGATATTTATTCAAATTTCTGAGTTACATTTATAGCAGATTTGCCTCACCAAAATGTATCAATCTAAAGATTCTAAAAATTGGTTTGTCCATGTTCATAACTAATTTTAATAATAATAATAAAAATATTTATATATTACTATATTTTTAACAAATTAATCAAAAAGTAATCCTTTTGTTTTTATTCCCACAAATCCACTGTACCCCTATTCCCCGAAAATACCGCGTGTTAAAACTAAAAGCACAGGGGAAAAAAGCGAAAAGCTGAGAGGTTCGCAAGTTGGCAAGATTTTAATAAAAACCCGCTCGTTCGCTCCCTTGTCTTATGACAAATTCCAGGTTAGTTGCTGCCACACACAAAGCTCAAAGTTACGAGTATTGGGAGCCAACATGAGGAGCACTAGTAGCACCTGCTGCTGCAAAGGGTAATAAGAGAAATATTTTTTGAATATTCCAAACCTCTTGGCTTGCCTTAGAAAAGTGCAATAAAAAACTAAAGCAATTAGTGGGGCGAACGGTGAACTTTTGAACTGGCTTTATTTGCTCGCCCTGAAAACCTTTTTTATTTCCCATTTCCTCTTTTTTAATTACATTCTTCTTCCCCAGCAATTTGTCCTAGATCACTCTGGTGTTTAATCTGCTTTTTCGACGCTATTTGTCAGATTTTTGTTGTCACTGGCTCGTAAATCCCGACTTCGGCAAAGATGAATCCATGCATTACAATATAAAACACATAAACAAAAGCCGATCACAATACATGTCAGCAACTTTAGTCCAAATGATTAAGGGGCAACAAATTAATGGAAAGTCAAGGCAGACCACTTATATACTTTTGGTGCATTTGTTAAATTTAACAGAAATTATAATTGTTATAAATAATTTACTATTTTAATGTTTTATTCCAGAGATTGTTTTATATTTTTAAGTTCAAAAATAATAAACATAAATATTACGTTAGGATTTGTTAAATTTATTTATTGTAAGCAATATATTATATATATAATATTTTGCTTATATCCTCTCTGATTTTAATATTTTAAAAGTAAATCTATATTATACAGGTACAAAATATAAATCAGCATACCCATTTGTCGGGGCATTAATAAATCCATATACAAAGTCAAATGGGTTTTCACGCATATCAAAAATGATTACAAAAGGGGTCGGAAAAAAATGAGATCAGGGGGAGTGGGAGAGCGAGCGAGAGGGTGAATTGTGTAATTACAATAAATGCGACATTTAAATGCCTTGCTTATCGGACGCGCAATTACAATGACAACGATGCTGACCGACACGGAAACGAATCGAAATGGAAAGAAAGGATGAGGACGAGGACGAGGATGAGGCGAGTGAAACCGGCCAAACCAAACCGATTCACATTAATGCGCATAAATATGAAATCATGCGTTAAGATCAACAATTCAACAATTAAAACTTAATTGCATTAACATGAAATGTGCATCATCAACAATGCGAATGGATGACTGAATGGGCGCGAAGGATGCACAAGGACACTGGCCATGTGACAGTTTTCAGTTTCAGTTTTCCATTTCCATATCCAGATTTCCGCACAAAAGACCGATAATCTCGAGTGGACAGACATCTGGAAAAGGAAACGCTACCAATATCTGTTATCTTCGCGCTCGTTTGCTGCGGTCTCCATCGTCGATTTATGGAAAATTGTTTTGAAGTAATGAGAAAGTTGGCTTTTTTATATTTTCGGTGTGTAGCGTGCATTAAAAAGGGATCAGCCGAGGGCAGCTCACACATTGGAGAAGTTCTCCCCTGGAGTGTGGAGCCATTAAATGGTTAGGTTCCCCTTCGAACGAACTCCTGTACTTGCCGCCGACCTCAAAATGCTTAAATGGCTTTTTTGTTACACGTAGCAAAATACTTTGTTGTCTGTCCGTGGCAGAGGGAAGGATGTGGAGGTGGATGTGGATGTGACGGGGTTGGTAGTCTGAAAGTCTGCTGAGAAAAGAGGATGCTGCTTTTGTGCGTTTTGGCGCTGGCATGCTGGTGTGAATTTATATTACAAACTATTACTGTCAAAAAACACGTTTACATAGCACAAATATACCAAAAGCCACACTCGTACACACAAACACACTCACACACCACCCACACACCCGCCGTCATATGAAGGTTTTCCCCCACCTTAACCCTCTGCCACCCCCTGGGATGTCCTGCCCCTTGAAATGTCTTAGCCTTCCCCTTATATATGTGTGCATGTGCGTGGGCCTGGGGTTTTAGGGCGGGTGGAAACATCTTGCTCGGGGTCACACTCACACACCGAAAATTGAAGGTAACTGGTGGGTAAGAAACACTATAAAATACCCTGCATTCGAATTAACTAGAAAATAAAGTATAGAAGTATTTTGAATTAATAGAATATTTTTTAATAAATATTATATAATATATTATTGGAACTATCTTGGCAAGCGCGAAAAAATAAATAAAATGTTTACCATTTTTAAAATAATAATAATCCTACATTATAGACCTTTTAAACCTATATGTACTATACATTTAGATACAATTTTAACAAAGATAATATTTTTTTTTATATATTTTATTGTTATTATATTTATTAAAGTGAAAATATTTTTTAAAAATATCTTTAGTTCACTTTTTCTTAGAACGATAAGGTAAAATAACAGCTAATGTATATAGCTAATATACCCTAAATTTGCCTAAGAAATGTCTAGGGTATTAAAAATTGCTTTGCTGACACAGTTTGTGGCAATGGCTCTGAGCTTTGGCATTAGGCAACTTGGACGTGGCTGCTGCTACAAGGTGTTAACGGTCGGCCTTATGGACTTGTCCATAAGCTCGTCTCTAAGACTGTCTGTCTGGCCCTCTCGCTCCCACTCACGGTTCGAGCGCCGCATCAGCATTAGTTTTAATGCGTCGCCCGTCCGAGGGCAACAAACCACTGCCAAGTTGCACCACCAACCACCCAGCGCCCCGAACGCCACGCCCCTTTTTAGGCGGCCTATATAGTAGAGCAATTATTTACGAAAATTTCATTAGCACAGCTGGCAGCCAGAAATGCTGGAATGGCAGCAACAGTCGGCCCATATGCCGAGTATGAAATGAAATTTAATTTAATTTGCAAGTTGCTTAATTTATAGCATGTTTACAATTTGCAATTTGTACAATTCGATTTATCAACAAAAAGAAAGCGAGGAGGGGGCGTTGAAAACGCACGAGTTGCCAAATGAAATTAAATACTGAATGCTGAAACATTGAAGGAGGAGCCGAAAAAAGCTAGGCGGCTCAACTTTTGTGCTCGTTGCGTGTCAACGTTCAACGCTTTCACTTAAATGTCTGTGTCGCTTTGGGGTCACGCCCCCATTACCCATATTTTTGTTGTTGCTGCCCAGCATTCCAGTGGCTGCACCACCCAACCACCCAAAAGCTGTGCCCACTTGCCTTTTGCCTTTGTCTTTAGCTGTGGCCTTTGGCCTGACTGCCAAACAGAAACAGCAGCAGAGCCAACAGGCAACACACTTTAACTAGTTTGTCTGTTTGTCCCCCTTGTTTGTTGTGCCTCATGCCTCGTCGCTCTGACCCCTGATCCCCCATCCAACCCCCTTTTAGCCGGTCTCATGCAATTTTTGTGCATGTCCTCTTTTATGGTAGTGGGCCCAACAAAAACCTATTTACCTCATATTTAATTAAACTGCCAACGCAACTGAAATTTCAATGCTTTATTTGCATTGTTAAGTATTTTAGTGTACATTTTGTGGCAGGCCACGTGACACGCTACGGAAACGGCTAGGCTACTCTATACTCTTAAGGATTTTTGATTGCCTATCGAAGGTAATTTTGGATTAAAAAAATATATTTTTTAATTTTTTAAATACATTAAAGGTGTTGAAATTTAATTTGAAAGGTTTAATGATTAAGTTTCGATTTTTTCTTGTCTTGTTTATTATTTTCTAAATATTTTAAGGACTCTTAAGGATTTTTGATTACCTATCGAAGGTAATAATAGAATTTAAAAAAAATATATTTTAATTGTTTAAATACATTTAAAATTTTTAGGTATTTAAATTTAATTTGAAAGGTTTGAGTTTTGATTTTTTCTTGGCTTTTTTGTTATTTTCTAAAATTTTTAGGGACTCTTAATGATTTTTGATTACCTATCGAAGGTAATGATAGGGTTATTTAAGCTTTATATTTAAATTTAATTAAAAAAGGTTTGATGAATAAATTAATATTTTTTCTTGTCCTATTTTTAATTTTGTAAAATTGTTAGTGCGTTGTCCATTTCATCGGCACCCAAATATTTAACTCCCAGCCTATTTTGGAACCTCCCTAGTTTCACCCACGCCTCCGATAAATCTTTCAACAATTTGGTTTCGTTTGGTAAATAATAGCTCAAAGGTTATTCCAAGCCGAAATTAAAAATGCTTCCAACAGAATTATTCAAGCCCAACAAGGGAAAGGGACATTTCGACGCATTTAAAAACGCATGGCATTCCTTTTCAACACCGCATCGCCAGGATTCCCAGATCGTTGTAATTTGGCTAATTTAATGCTTCATTCGGCACACAAAATAGATGCCAATCACCAAGTTCTTCGGCGCATACACACACTCGTACACTTAATTATGCTTTGTGCTTTGAACTTTTGGCCCCTGACTCCTTGGATTTATGTGCACGTATACGTAATTTATTTATTAACCCTTGAACGGTGTGCGTGGGAGGCCCAAAAATGTTCTCCTCCAAAGCGGCGGCATCTTGAAATAAATTTAAATTAGTTTTAACACATTAAGCGCAAAGAGGCAGGCCCTAAAAGTCAGCAATCGACATTATTGTTGTCCTAACACGAAGGCAAACATAAACTTTAATGAATTTCACCAAATCCAAATATGCGTCGGTGAGCATATGAAGTTATTTTGCTAACCTTTTGCCGCCATTTCGTCGGTTGCCATAGCAAAAGCACCAGAGTCAACCCAAATATTTGCATGAGTGCGCGAGGAAAAACCCGGAGGATGGAAAATGGAGGATGGAGGATGTTGCTGCGCCACCGAAAACATTTTAGTTTGGTGAGAAAATTAAACGCGCACACATAGATGCTCGCACCCGGCTTCAGACTAGACAGTTATATTTTTTGGGTAGCAGCCTCAAATTGCAACTTTTCGCACTTGAATATGCCAAAAACTTCACACCCCACAGTCGCGCGAAAGAAAGAGATGACAGGCGAGTGTTAGAAAGAGAGGGAGGGGCCTGAACTAGGGATCCCGAGACCTCTTGAAACTTGTAAGCCGCAGAGAAAGGGGGTCGCCTTCGTTACGCCCTCACATTACGCATAAATTTTGCACTTTACAAATTTGCCACGCACACGTTTGCGGCATTTTGTATAACATTTACACAGTCCGCCGGAGAGAGTGGGCGGGGCAGTGGGCGGGGGAGGGAGGAAAATTAGGAGGGTTCGAGGTAACTACATATGTAAAACGTGCGCCATTTGTCAGGCTGACAGGCGGGCGCAAGGTGACACCGCTCGAGGGCCTTTCAAAACTACTGCGCCCCGAGCTAAACTAGCCAGCTTTGAATACCCTTTACAACTAGATATTAAATTAAACTTTGCCATGTTAAATCCAAACTTTAGGCATCAACATGCTGCTGCAAGAACTGCTCATAACTGAAATGTTTTGCAGAAAAACAAATTATTAAAATCATTTAATGGTAGAAGCTTTTTTGAAGAATAACTGGCTTTAAAATTAGTAATAATAATTTGGATACAAATTTTTAGGTAAAATATTTTAGTAAACTATTTCTTTTCAAAATATTGTGCTCTGTTTATAGCACCCACAGCAAGGGTGTGGTGATTGGGATGAACAAGCAACGTAATGTAAGCAAGCACTACACTAGTAATCAACTTTCTTATATGCCTCTCTACTAAAAAACCACCCAAACACCTCGTCTGCCGCACGGAGCATAATGAGCCGGGTCAAAATGCTTGAAGCGCCGAAAACTCCGCACGTTATAACATCACTTATACGGTTTTCTATCTAACCCAAACGCCTGCACACACAGTTACATAACAAATTAGAATTGGGTCTCGCACACACTCACACACCCCGCATATTCCCCGGCCACGCTGCGTATGCGTAATGCGTTCCCATGTGCTGGCGTTGTTGCCTCTTGTTGCTTGTAGCCTGCGGTGCTTGTAAACTTGTAGCCCTGTCAAAATGTCAAAAATTTTCGAGGGTAGTCAGCGCCATTTTCCGCGCGCCTCCGCCCACTTTTCTTCGCACACTCTCGACGATGAGAACGCCTAAAAAAAAGGGACGGTAGCCGAAAGTGTAATTGGGCGTCGCTCGGGTTAATAGAGGTTACGGCATGGGCGCGATATTTTCGACGATGTCCCGCCCCCGCCACTTAGTTTTAATTAGTGGCTTACATTTCATGCAAAAGATATGACAAAATTGGTTTCCCGAAATGGAGCAGCCTCAAGTGCGGAGATGGGTTCTAATGCCATCCGCAAATTATTTTTGCCAGCTCTCTTATCTGATGTTTAAAGTTTAAGGTGGCAAGGAAATAGTGCTAGATAAAGGTAATTCTGTTTTAAGAAGGGTTTTTTCTATGGATGGTTTTAGATGGTTTTAGATAGTTTCGTTTATGATAATATTCAAATATAATACTGGTTTATAAAACTTAAGTTTCCATTATGATTTAGCAACTAATTGAAATTGATTAAGTTTGAATGCAATCCTAATTTAAAGATACCCGCTTCACTGGCTCATCCATTTAATACCTTTTTAAAGACCCTGATAATATTTAATGGTTTTTTAAAAGTTTCTTTCCCTGCATTGACAAAGTCATTTCGTTTTCCCTCTTTTACAAATCTCAACCACAATGGCACTGTTCCCTTCGCTGCTTTTACTTTTGTTCCGCCACTCGACCTATTCCACTTCCCCATAAATTGAAGAAGGAAACCCCCAGCGAAGACTGCGAAAGCCGCGACAACAACAGCGCATACATTTGTAATTACATGCAATTCATTAAAGTGTAAATACAACATAAAAAAAACTTGTTTATTAACAATTACGAGTGATGTAAAGGACTCGACATAATGTTGACTCGTTGAAGGAGATTTTTTGTATGTGAGAAAAAATTAAATGTCGGTTTAGATGTAGAAGAAATTTGTTTCACCTTTGATTTTACGAATCATTATATGGGGCATAGCTTAGATTAAAATCTATAAAATCCACAATTCAAAATAAATATTTCAATTTATTTAAAAATTAATAAAATTAAATCATCTATGTTTTCGACTTTTTTGAAGTCATTTATACATTTACTTTTTTCAGATTCTTTAATGGTCTGTTATAACCCTTTGCTACCCTTGATAAGATGGAAAATGATTCTAAAGGAACCGCAGCTAGAAGCGGCTATTACTTTCCACCCCCTCCACCTGCCGGCTCACCCTTTTTTTGCACAGGATGTGCGCAGACAACAGGCATTTAAATTGTCATGGCAAGCAGCCTAGACGACAGCCGACTACAAGGACACGCAGAAAGGCTTGTCGCTGGTCTAAGAGTGGGCTGGAAAATGAGAGAGAGGGTGGCGCTGGTGAAAATGTCTGCTCGCTTGGCTGTGCTTTTTGTGCGAACTGGGGAAAAAAATATTACAGCCTGACGGAGTGGCGGTGGCAAACATATTTACACCTTGTTGCCATATGCTTAATGAGCAAAAAGGCAAGATGAAGGATAAAAATGGAGGCGGAGGAGGATGCCTGATGCCTGGCTGCCTTGCAATTGTAATTTTTGTTAAATTAACACGTTGCCAACTGTTGCCAGACGAAGGCTAAGGGTAAGGGTAGGGGTATCCATCCCCCCGCTTGTTGCAGGAAGTTGTCAAGTGGCGTCGGCATAAATTCAATTAGCAAAGTGGCCTCGAGGGGAGATGGCTGGGCTTTAAGAAGCTATACGAAATCCTGCACAATATATTAGCTTCTGTGCATGGGCATTCGCATTTCGTTAGCCTTTTTCGACTCACAATCAGCGCAGTGAAGCGCACATCCTGTCAGCCTGAATGATTGTCCGGAGCTGTGTCCCGCTCTTGATTTAAACCGAAACTGAAATGCACACAAATGGATTCCGAACTTGACCTCGGCAGCCCACTCCCTTCTTTACGGTTCACCCAAGCCGGTTTCTATTATTTTGTGAGCTTTATTTATACACGACTGAGGATGGGAAAAGTTCACTGGGGAAAAAGGCAGTAGTCCTTTAGTGTTTTTTCTTAACTTATACATTTTTGTAGGACTTTACAAATGCCTTTCCTAAATTTCAGCATGTGAATTTAAAGGTTTTATAAAAATAAAAATATCCTTTTTTTAATAAAATATTTTTTTGATATGCATAACAGAATGCTTATTGGCGAGTGATTATAAAATATTTAGAAAATCAAGATATATCATTTCTATCAGTGTTCTCTTTTCTTTTCCCCATTTCGCTCAAGTCAATTTTGGTTTTCCCTGCCATGATTTGATGCGTGTGGGAGTGGCTTTGAGTGGGTGAACTGGGTGAACCCACCCGCTGGTGGTTGAGATTATGGCCCTGGGCCACTCACCATTTATGCGCGATCCGTTGGCCTGGCGACAACATCTTTCGATTTGCACCTGCAATTTGCTCCCGGCAACCACTAAAATGTGTCACTAAATGCTCAGCACGCGAAACAGCTCTGCACTCTGTACACAACAATGCAACCCACCATCCGAGCAGCCAGCAATCAACCAAACAAAACTCAACAATGCCGCGGGGTTAGCTTAGGATAGGGTATTAATGCAAGTGTTATGGATTCTCTTAGCTGGTGAAAAAGAAACTTGAACTAATATTTCTTTTAAATTATTTATCACAATTTACATAGATAAATTAGTATTTCTTACGCAATAAAAACATCGAAAATGAAAGAAAAATGTATTCTATATTAAAACAGATTAATTAGAAATAAAATATATATTATAATAAATTCAAATTATATGATTGAATATATTCCATTTTTGTTTTAAATCGATACATTTTGCAGTAAAGATTTAAAGATCTGTGAGTTAGGGAACTTCGGAATTCGTTGCTTTCACAAGTGGCCCAGCTGCCTGCTTGTTCTTCCTAGTTGGTTATGCATTTGTTAAGCCCGCGAAAAGAAATTGCAACTCTAGCTTTTGCCCCTTTGGTCTCTGGTTTTGAGCTCATGCCTTACGACGACTGCTGCTGCTACACGCCCAGTAATTGCCATTGCAGTTGTTGTAGTAGATGTAGTCCTTGTCCAACGCCTGCCACGCCCACCCCTGAGCCCTCGCCATCGCCACCGTTAACCGCCCACAGAAAACCCGCTTGCACTTGCACCCGTGGAGCCACTAAAAACAACCGCAACACAAAACTATTTTGTTCACGCAATGCGAAAATGCATTGTTGTTGGCGCTCGCTTGCCGCTGGCATTTGGCGTTACGTATACGCAACGTATGCCCGGGCGCAATTTGCATTTGTATGCACATTGTTGTTCAAGAGGGGCGGCAGTGGGCGTGGACTTTGGCTTGGTTTCCCTTGTAATTGCTTTAAACGTCATCATCACAGCCTCTTGCTCCGCAGCTGAATGCACTCATTGTTGTTATTGTCGGACGGCTACGCTTTGTTTGCCCCCTTGCTGAAGTTTATTAAATTTGGTTTTGATTTAGCAATCAATATTGAATTTGGTTCGGCATTGTTACAAAATTTCAGCTGTAAGCCTATTAGATAATCCAATGATATGAACAATCCATGGCGGGAAATCGGCTTTATCAGCAGGCGGAGGCCAAAGAAGCATTTGAAAATCATACGGATCAAGAAACGCATTGCCAAGTCAAGGAACATTTTTGAGCGAAGACAAAAGGACTTGATTCACCTTCATTTAAGGAATCGCATCAAGTATTTAATTATCGAGCATCTGGAGTACAGATTAGCAGATGGTAAAACAAAGAGAAAAATACAGAAAAAGAAGAAAGTAGAATACAACTAAATGGAGAAATTATATTATTTCGTTCAAAAATTGATAACAATGACTACTTAATTACCAATCAAGCTTAAAGACAGATTAATACGAAATAACCTATTATCGCATTTCTAAAAATATTTTACACTAAATTTGGCAATTTTCAAATCAAAGTCATAGATGAGCGCCAAATCGATTTCCTTTGTTTGCCACTCCATTCAGATTATGAAAATTTGAAATAAAGTTTGGCTGGGCAGCGACCACAAAATCATTTTCAAACCGAGCTCAATAAAAATCAAAGCCACTGAAGAGGCATCGCATCGGATACTCGGAATCCAAGCCCAATGGAAAGTTTTGCAGCATTAATAAATATTTACAGGCACGTCGCGTCCTCTTCAATGGAATGGCCTACTGGGCAGTTCCAGTCTCAGTTCTGGCAATGAAATCAAATCAAATATGCGCGCTGACGCTTTATATATCGCACCGAGGAGGCGGCAGCAGCAGCAGCAGCGTCGTTTGCTTTGGTGTGCTCACAAGAATTTAAATCATCCGACTTACATGCTACTTACAAGCCAAAGCGCCTATATGTATGCCCCATAAAATGCGAGCAAGACCGAGTGCAGAATGGGCAAGTGGAAAAATGTCAGACAGATCACTGAAAAAAAGCTCCTAATATTGTACTCAGAAAAAAGCGAATTCTAAAGAGTGAAATAATTAGACTGGAATTTATATACCATGTTTGCACTATGTGAATTAAAAAGTACGAGTCTAATTATTCCACTTTTAAGATTTTCTAAATATAAATCCGTTAAAAAACTCCACTTTAAGTATATATATATATATTTTTTTTTTTGGGAAATTAAAGTCAAAAATTATTAAAAGAATGTAATATTTATTAATGCTTTAAGTTTTAAATAATTTTTACTAATATTACTGTAGATATTTCTTGTATCATTTAAATTCAAAAATGAGGATTTTATTGATTGTTTCTTGCAGTGCATTAGACTGAAAGAAGCCAGAGGGCTGGGAAACGGAACGGAGTGGCGAACGGTCTCTGGCGGGCAGTTTTTGGACAACGCAGCAGCCTGAGACTGACATCGCCCCGGATAGACAGATAGATAGATGGCCGCCCCCATTGGCCACCCACTCGGTTTCCTTGGCGAGCTGCAACAAAAACAAAGTTATTATTCGGGTTTCGGACGCTGGGTGGGGCTGCCTTTCCTTTTTATGCACACGGAATTTTTATGAGTTAATTTAATTTATAGTTTTATTATTATGTTCAGGGCATAATAATGGGCAATGGCGCGAGTATCGGGGGGTGTTGGACCCCACTCCGTCGAGCAGTCGTTAAGCCCGGCCTTTCATGCACTTTTCAAGTGTGAATCGCCACACGACGATTGCCTCTTCACCCATTTTGCTAGTCAGTTTTGTCTTTGGCTCGGCTTTCTCCTCTGGCGGCCAAACAACTTGTAAACAAGTCGAAATGGCGCATAAATTTAATTTAAACGCCGGACTGCTGGAAAGTATGCTACGATTTTTGCACTGTTGATTTATACGCTAATAAAAGCAATTTCACTGAATGCCAAATGAAAGCAGCTCCACAATCGGAGTAGCTGACAGATAAAGGGGGCGAAAGTGTGCGGAGAAAGTCGGGTGAAAGTCGGATGAAAGCCGAGAGCCGAGAGCCTGCCTTTGACATTGTAGACAAGCTGCTCAAGTGGTTTCCTCGGCTTCTGGTCCGTACATTTTGGCCATTTTGGCGGACACTCCAAGTTTTATTTACGCAGCAAATTTAATTATTTACTCTGACTTTTCGACTTGAGTTTTGTGGGCCAAACTAATGGATTGAGCGCCGCACCGCCCTCTCCTTCGGTCTAGCATTATGATTAACTTTTCCCTTGGAAAACCGACCTTAAAATTGATTCTTTAAAGCATTATTAATGCAGGAGAAATCAACGAATTCAGGCTGGCTTTCGCCGTTTTTCAGCTAATATTGTTTACATTTTAATAACACGAATACCTAACATGCATTTAACATGCACATTTTCGGGGCAATCTTATTCAATGTTCGCCCGGCAACAAAACATTTACATTACAAATGTATTAATTTTGCAACATCGCAATGGTGGCGTTAACAATAAAATATCGCCGGTAAACTTGACGCACGGTGACTAATGCTGGATGACTTTCAAATGCTTTAAAGCCGCCTAAAAACATTGTTTAACAGAGGAGGAAGTAACGAAACACAAGGAGTGAAAAAAGTGAGAGCCGGTTCCTGAATATTTCACCTGATCCATACATACATGAATAAAACGAAAACGCACACTCATGCCGTAAGGCATTAAGCTTTAATGAAGCAATAAATTTAAAATCCGCCTTTTATTATGAAAAAAGGCCCACAACACTCATTGTGCGTGAGAGGGAGAGAGAGAGAAAGTTCCGTCAGTTTGCCGTGTTCGTTTGTATAAATACATAAACCTTTTTAAGCTGTCAAGTGATATGTCAAAATTGATATCCGAGTCATTTAAAATGCATGCAAATATGGCGCATCGACAAAAAACCAACTCAACCCGAAGTTCGGCGAAAGAAGCTGATATGTAGTGAGTAGTTGGACAAGGATAAAGGAGCAGGGGCAGCAGGACTCAAACACGTAGCAAGCAGGACTCGCAGCACATTTGCATAAATACGTTTACGTAATGTGAAATGTCAGCGAAAGCGTGAAGAACTTTACATGAGAAAGTCTTTCGCAAAAACGCACTCAATGCCAGTAAGCCTCGTTTACTTGCTTCTATTTTTTTCCGTTTCTTGCAGTGCACTTTTTCAGTTCGAATTCGGTCTATATTTTTTCCTGACGCCCCATTGAAATTCATAACACATCTGATGCATAAACGCCCCCAAGCTGGCTATGGAAATTTCACGCATTTTATTAACACTGCAGGGGGCGTGGCACTGCCTGTCCTCGACATGAGTGGAGTGGCAGTAAAAAAAAAATAAACAAAAGTGAAAATAACCAGCGGGATAGCCACTGCAGCACCAGCGGGGGCTTAATTATGGATTTATTAATTATAATTTTACTTTCATGTAGCAGACCAAAATTACTAATTAATGGTTATATCAAGTTATATTGTTCTTAGGGTTCAAGTGGCTTTTCTCTTGGCCTTTCTTTATAAAAAAAGGTCACAAAGGTTGATTGTCGCCATGAAATCATAACAGTTATATTCTTAGATTTATTTATTTAACTGCGAAAAAAAAGGCTTAATATATATTTTTAAATTAATTCCTGTTTTTAAAGACGTATAAGAAAATTAAAATAATGAAATTTAATAATAACTTCAAAAATAAACACAACACATGCCGATTAAATTACAATGATAATAAGTATTGAATAATTATATATTTACCATTTACATTTATTTTCGATGCGCAAATACGCTTTGCAGAAAGCAAACCCCGGAGAAAACCATTAATTTTTTAATTATTTTAACTGGGAAAAATTGTTTATTGGTTACATACCAACGGAAAGATATCAAAACCGCGTCTGATTAATTTAAAGCTTCTTTAAATGTATCAAATGCTAACAATCGATTTTACTTCCACCATTTCACAGAGTTTATTTCCTCAATCTCTTTAATAGCTACATACAGTTCCGCAGTTGCCCTACTTAAAATCCCATTAAATATTTCTAATGTCTCTATCCAATCGCCTGGAGCTTGGCTTTCTCATTTCTGAAGCACCTTTCACTACTTAATCCGCAGATCGGTGGCAACTCCTTAAAGTCGCTGCCTGGCAAACATATTCATGTCTGCCTCGCACTTCACTTCATTTTCCTTGGCTGCATTTGGCTTCAGTTTGCACGTCCGCTGTTGCAACCTCATTTGCTCCTTCATCTTTCAAAAGCTTTGGCGCCCTCATCCAGTCGCCTATGTTCACTCCATCCTTGTCAGTCTGCCTGATGGCAACATATGGAGGCGCATTCTCCGCATTGTTGCTGCTCGTGTGGCTGGTGTTCCTGCCACTACACTAGGCTACAAATTTTGTCATTCTACATTAAAAGTTGGTTTTAAATTATTAAAAAAAACTGAACTTTTACATATGTCTTTTTTAAAAAACAGTTTTGAAGAAACACAAATAATTGCCAATTAAAATAAAATTATAATTTACATGGTACACACAAAAAAAAATCGTCGCGGTCAAATCGATATGCGCATGATAAATATCTGGCTTATCGTTTTTACTGATTTCTCTCTCTCCGAGATTCTCTGACTACGAAAAGAAGAGGAAGAAGCAATGTGACAACTTAAATTACGTGAGTGGGAGCGAGAAGTAAAAACTCTCTCAATTCGAAATAGAGCGAGATAGCGCTTAACATTAACATTTGAGCATGTCAAGTCAAAATTGATACCACAAAAAGTAAAATCATTCATAGTTGCATATCAAGTTTTTTTTTTGGGTGTAAAATTAATACGAAGTTCTTTAAAAATAAATAATGCATATATTTTGATTGTAATAAAAGTTTACTAATAACAACATTTTTCTTAACATCGAAAATATCGAAAATACGATTTTTATTTTGTAGGCCAGTGTTTTTTCCGACTGCATTTTTGGGGCGCGCGCAAAACGTTGATGCATTACTTTCAACTTAACGCGTTTATTGTGCAATATAACGCGCCACACACACAAATTCGCGTGGATGAAAAACCGAGTGAGGGGATGGCGGACCAGGTCCTCTGCCATCGCAAAATGTTGCTTATGAATTATTATGAGCCCCATGCACGCATTTTGCATTTGGCAACATTTTATGGCACCGAATTTTGTTTTTGCCCTTGTCTGCCAGCCATTTGCCAGCCAGCCGAAAAGTTTACCAGTTTTGCAGTTCAGGCCGTGGTTGCAAGTTGCCAGTTGCCAGTTGCCAGTTGCAAGTTGCAAGTTGCAGCCATGACCAGAGAGACAGGGAGCCCCAGTTTTGGGCCATTTATGAGTGATTTGCCAACTGGTTTTGTTTCGGCCACACCGCATCGTCGCGCGTTCCAATTTAGCCGCTGCCGAGCTCCAAACTTATTTCCAAGTGCATAATTCATTGTTTCGCCCACATTATTTTCATGTCATAAGTTGGGCAGCTGTTTGCCAGTCTCCTCCGATCCTCCGGTTCTCCGCTCCCCAGTCTCTTTGGCAATTGGCTACAAGGCATATGGAATTAGTTCTATTTTAGTTGCCAACTGCCACTGTCACTGGCAATATTCAACAAAAACTTCTCGCGGCGTGCAGTGGAAATATAATTTCGCTGAGCATTTAATTGAATTGTTCAGCTTTCGAAATGGCTGGGGAAAAAAAGAAGTAAATGCAGAAGTACACGGAAGACAGCTGACATTATGCCATTAAAAGAGTTCTGTTAAACAAGTCAGGAAAATTCTTTTTGGAAACTATTTAGAGGGAAAATTGTTTCATTTTATAGTTATAATTCGTATATACTAGTGAATAATAAATATAATAAAATAATTTTAATATTATTATTTTATTTTTAGTTAAAGAAATTATCAGAAATTTGGTTCTTTAGCACAACATATTCAGATGAAAAAGTACAAACCAATACAATAAAATAAAAATGATTCATTATACATTTATAATAATAACAAGTTTATTCGTAAATAAAAATATAACAAAATAATTTTAATATTATTATTTTACTTTTAGTTTAAGAAATTATCAGAATATTTTTCTTTAGCACAGCACATTTTCCACTTTTCTCCATATGTTTCTTGGAGAGCAGCACCTTCCGCACATTTAGCCTGGGCCAAATATATATTTTTTCCTGCTTTCGCTCACGCTTAATGCATTTGGCAAATCTAGTTAGTTGCTGCTGGCGAGAGCAGCTCCATTTGCTCCATTTCCACAGCAGCACTCAGCCAAGCAGGAAACACGGGTCCAAGGGGCTAAAAGTCTGGGCTCTGGCGCTGTGCACCTTTAAGCAAATTCAAACTCGATTTGCACTCAAACTAAATGTGTTTACTTTTCACTCGCAGGCAAAAACTATTTACGAGTGCTACACGACTTCAGTGGGTCGGGCAACCTTGCCGGCGGCTTAGTTATTTACATTTGGCGGAGGAGCAGCACCAGGAGAGACACCTCTCCTGCACCTTCGGTTTTATCTGGGAATGGGAAAGGGAATGGGGATGGGAATGTGCGCCATTTCGTGCACCTTTCAACGCTGCCAGGCAAAGATGCTTCATCAGCCGCTGAATGCTCCTTCTTTACCCCATCGGACAGCATCAATCGCTTCCAAAATAACCGGCAGCTGATTGTTTTTTCCCAGGGATGTTAAATAATATCACAGAAAGAAATCTCTATTAAGTTATAGATGTATATATATTTTTAACCACAAATTAAAACCATATTTTTACGGTACCTTTACGAAATTTTTTAGCTTTTTCCAAGAATTAAAATTCTCTCTCGAATTAATCAATTTAAAATCCAATTTAGTGTTGTGTCATCATCGAAATTACTTTGATAATAAAGAAACTGATTGGAAAATTCGAAACTGACATTGCTTCGATTTTCTCCTGTGCAGAACTCCACTTCCTTTGGGAAAATTTCAATTGTAAATAAACTGAAATAACGTGGCAGAGTCGAGAACAACTTCTCCTTACATCCCGTTGCAGTCTTCAATTAAATCGATTAATTCGAGATACAAAAAAACAGGAGAAGAGTTCGACGAGAACGAGAACAAAACTTTGGCATCGCCCCGAAAAAAGGCTGAGATAAATGGCAGCCGTTTGGGTCTCTGGTCGTTGATTAGCAGCCCTTTCTGAGGAGAAAAGCTGAGCATTTTAAATGTTGTTCTTCCACCGGAGAAACTGCAGAGGAACTGCACCAGGAGCTGGAGCTCCGAACGAACAGTTTGCCATTGTCCGTCCGCCTGTCACTTTGTTTGTCTTGTGCAAAGTTTGTTTATTTAGCAAAATTGGAAGTTCCAATGCATAGTGGAGGAGTTGTTTAATTGCCATTGAGCTGTGACAAGGCAATTGCTCCAAGGAAACTGATTGTCTTACTTGGGTTCAGGGTAGCTTTAAAATTTCAATAGACCATTAAAGTCCTAACAATTGGATTGAGCTGGAGGGGTTTATAAGGAAAAAGTAGGAAGAAAAGAAGAAAGTAATTAAATATTAAAGTTTGTATCGTTTAAATGAATTAATTTAATTATAATATAATTATCTGGGCTTCAAAACTCGGAAATTCCTAACTTGAACACCTTTTTGGATAGTTTCCATAGCAATTGAACCTTTAATTGGTATTCAATTAAATTGACTGCCTGATTTCATTTTATCTCACCGTGTACATAACCACAAAAGAATGAAATATTAACAAAAATATTTAATTATCTGGCTATGAAAATTCTGGGAAAATTCCTAACTTCAAGTTACAACCCTTTTTGGATAATTTCCTTAAAAATTATCCTTTAATTCGTGTTTAATTAAATGGCTGCCTGATTTCATTTTATTTCCCCATGTTCATAAGCTTCAAAAGGAAAAATAATGAAATATTAAATAAAAATAATTAATTATCTGGCTATGAAAATTCTGGAAAATTCCTAACTTGAACCTTACAATTGCAACCCTTTTTTGATAATTTCCCTAACAATTTAACCTTTAATTCGTATTCAATTAAATTGCCTGCCTGATTTCATTTCATCTCCCCGTGTTTAATGTCAATTTGGTTCAGATCTAAGTGAAAACCGTTGGGAGGGGGGTGAAAGTAGTGGGCCCCTTTTGGGGTGGTTATTGCAATCGTTCGTTTATGTTTGTCCTGGTCAGGCAATAAATATTTTATGCATTGACACTTTTTTGGCACTAAGCCAATAATACGCACACGACAATGAGTCATTGTTGTTGCCGTGGTGTTGCGATTGCCATTGCTACTCGTGTTGTTGGGCCAGTGTTCTGTTGTACTGCAAATAAATTAAATGCAGTGTGGACTGTGTTGTTGCATTGTTGTTGCTGCTGTTGCTGTGTGTAACAAATGACACTGTTGCAATTTGTAAAAGCTAATCAGAGATGGAATGGGAGTGAGGGAGTTCGAGAGGCGGTAGAGATTGGCGACTCACGATGGCGGCCATAATCAAAAGCTTTCATGCGCATTACCAATACAATTAGCCCTATTCAAAGCCGGTCATTGTGTGCGTGCTCCATGTGCTTGTGTTGGCTGGGGGGTTAGGGGGCTAAGTGGTGGGAAAGTTTTAAGTGCCGCACGTTGCACACTCGCATTTCGCAGATAGGGTCAAATATCCTCTATACACACTCGCTGGATGGGCCCTGCAAAATGCAGTTAATTTTGCATTTTGTTTGCCACAAATTGTTGTTTCGACAGTGGAGCAACAAGGGCCGGAGAGCAGAGATAGCCTATTTCGACTGTTAATCTGCTGGGGCACTTGCAAATTTATGGCAATTGCTTTGATAAATGCCCCCGAGCAGCGAAAAATTGTCAGAGGAAGAGAGTGAGCCAGAAAGCCAAGTGAAAGCAATATAAATTGACAAATGTGCCGAGGACACGACAACAACTTCCCATCCCTATAAAACATTTGCCCAGATAGATTACCCCCGCGCACCACAGCCTTTGATTTCTTGGAAACATTTTTAATTAAAACGAGACCTTTTAATGCTTTTAACCTAAGCATTTAATTAAAAACGCTCATAATTAGAAGATGAAATAGAAATGGAAAAGACAAAGGCCTTTGACCGAAACACATGAGCGTACAATTTACTTAAATGGCACATACATACATCTGCACAACAAATGGGACCTCGAACAAGCAAACCGAAATAAAATGAAAATTTTTAGCTCATAGGACCCACAAAGAAAAAAACAAAAAGGTAAATAGAAAGCAACCGAAAATCATGTAGGCAAACATAATTTAGCATCAAGGTCAAGGGATTGCGGGGAGCAAGTTCCGAGAAAAAAGCACTAATCTCATGTTTATCCCACAAATGAAAAAGAAATTGACTAGGAGTGGCTCATAACTGGAGGATAAGGACGGCTAGCTGATGTCCTGCAACGTAAGATATTAATTTGTATTTTTAAGTAACTATACTTCATAATATTTTTAAAGGATTTCGCATTTTAAGAGACGAAAACTGTTTCTCTACTTTTTGTTTTATTTTACATATAAAGAATGTTGAAAACCTTTTGACTCCTTCTCTCCAATCAGACCGAATAAATTGAATTGTTTCAGCTTGCTCGCAAGAAGTATATAAAATTTATGAAATAATACCCATTAAAGCACCTCTGTAGAAATAACAACAGATATGGAAGAACCTTGTTTGCCAGACACATACTGGTCAGAAAAAAAAGTTTGCTAACATAAAAATCAACAAGAAGAAATCAGAGAGATGTATACACATATACAGGCAAACATATGACCAGCACACACAGATACAAATCACTTGGCCACACATGCCAGACGTGCCACGCCCCCCTCCCGGCCACCGCCCCTTCCCTGGTCAAAAGGAGCAAAAGGAAAGGAAAATCTTTGGGCACACACTCTCTCGCACAGAAAATAAAACTAACTTGACCCGAAACTACAATAAACAAATAGCAGGGGCCAGAACTCAAAGCAACTCGGACATTCTGGATATCCTTTTTTTTTTTTGAGGAGAAGGGGGGTGTTGGATAAAAAAATGTACAAAAAACGGGGAAAATCCCAGAGAAAGCTGAACGAGAGGTTGAGTTCATATTTTATGCGCATAGCGGCACATGCTTAAATTAACATAAAGCGAAATTGAGCTGCTGCCAGGGCGGTGCCCGAAAGTTGACATTAGGCACACGCACACATACAGACTGCGACCTTCACCACCCACCGCCCATCCCACCGCCCAGATGGACTCAAAAATTCCACACAAAAGTTGAATTTTATATGTCAAATTTTGGGCTAGGGTATAAACGCAAGTAAGAAAAAATGGAAAATGCAAAAGGATTTTTGCGCGGCCTTTTTACATATTTTTCCGTTCGGGTCAGGCACACATAACTGTGCATGGCATAATAATGATGCCCCACTCAACCGCAGAGTGGATGGTCAATGGGGGCGGCGGCGTTGGTTGCTGGGGGCGTGGCACCTATGAAACACGATGCCAACTGCTGTCTGGTCAATGGTCAATCCAACGCCGGAGCCGCTCAAATAAAGTGGAAAGTCGATAAATGAGAAATCAAGACGGAAATCCGATTGGAAATGCGCGGCGCCCAGGAAAAGGGGGAGGGATTAAAGGATGGCATGGAATAAATGAATGATCATCTTAATCACTAATAAAGGCATGAGAAATTACACAAAGCGAATACTTTAAAGTTCAAAAATATTTATTAAAATATTAGAAAATAAATCAGTGATGGACCAATGGTTGGTTTAGATAGCCACATGTTTACTTATTAATTACTCAAAACCCTTGCCATATCATGAAATTTTCATCGGGCAAACGCCTCCAACACTCTCCAACACGTTCTTTGGCCAATCTAATGCCACTTGGCTCGTGATTTATTCACTGGCTCAATCATCGCTATGCTCGCATTCGATTCGGAGAGGCCAAAGGAGGTTTATGTGTCCGGAATGCCATGGACAGATGATGCGGCCAAAGCCTTATTACATTGCCAATCGACGACGAGCAGAGCAACATTTGAAAATAGCCAAACGCAAATACTCGCACATGACCTAGGCCGGAATCAGAATCAGACTTGGCCTTCTCCATATATAAGCCTGAGTATCTGTTATGGCATTTCTCCTTTTGATTAGGAGCGCTTCAATGGCGCTCAACTGAAAGCCTTGACACTGAAATAAATTAATTCACCCAAAATAGTTATAAGTTTATACTCTTAGCGGATTCAAAATTTTGTTGTGGGGGGTATTTTAGAAAAAAATATTTTGTTGCACACTTTAATTTTTATGCCGATATTCTTTTTATTTTTTTTTTTTATATTTTCTTTATTTATAATTATTTAGATTGATTGATGAGCAAGCTTCGTTTACAGTGCATTACTCCTGACTTCAGCTTGTTGGCTTGGGCAATTTCCTGGTAGAAGCGAAAAAGGGACAGCCCATAAATTTATGGTCCGCCCTTCTGGCCTCAATAATGAGTAAAAATTTTCGATAATTCCCGGGTTTGTCGGCCGCTTTGTTGTCCCTTTTTTCGTTGCGCCTCGCTGGACACGGCTCATTTGTAATTCACTTTCAATGTCTATTTATTTGAAATTTATTATGGATCGTTTGAGAGCGAACGAGAGGAGACGTAGAATCGAATGAAATGCCGACCCATTGGATTATCGAACGGACTTTGATTTTCGGGGGCCTAGAGAGTTGGTAAGCGAATGGAGGGGAAGAGGAAGAAGTCTAAAAAATCCCATAAATGTTAATTGCATTGTTGGCCCTATTGTCTCCTGACAGCTGCCTGGAATGAGGCCGACAATTATGTGGCTCCCGTCTCAGCCCATCACACAATCACACACTGGGCAAAAGGGCAAGGCATTTTTCGGCCAGGACATCAAATTCATTAGAAACGCTTCGCACTGAGAGCCAACGGGATGTGTCCTGGCTTTTGGACTGCTGATGCTGGGCTGCTGCCTGTGTCCCTGCATGCAAAACGATGTTTTAATATGAAATTAGTTGAGTCCTTTGCTTTTTGTTTTCGGTGCGTGCGGCAAGCTGGAGATCTGGAGAACCGGACAGGACTCAGCACTTGCCAGAAGTAAAACAAATACAAATTGCTTGCCATGTACTTATTTGGTCAACAAATGACAGGACATTCACTCACACGCAGCACATGGCGGGGGGTTGTGGGTGGTGGGGGTCAGAAACGTATAGCCAGCATTAACACAACATTGCGACTGTTGACTTACGCAACGACCAACTGCCAAAGTAGAAACAGTAACAGCCGCAAAAGTGGGAATACAGTAGGAGCTGGAACGGAAGCCGTTAGCATTTAAGTCCTGGCTAACGACAGGCGAGGAGTCCTTTCAAGATGCAAAGCCTGTTGGCCCAAACAATTAAGACAAAGTGTAAATGTTTGTTTCCACTGACATTTTAAATGGAAATGCGTTAACTGTGCTGTGTCTGGCATTTTTGGGAATAACAAGATGGATAGGGATTTTGGGATAATCATGAAAAAATAGCATACGTTTGAGATTTAAACCAAGGTATATTAAATAAAATAGTTTTATTTCATTTGTAAATATTTTTTTACATTTCCTATATTTAGGTAAACACATTAATTAAAAATTATGATTCTAAAACATTACTCATACATCTTTCCGCTTCTTCCGATGAACAATATACAATGCCATGTGAACTGTAAAACTGTATCAAATTTCATTGAACTGCCGTAACGAACGACCTAGTAATTTTCGCACTCTTTCCTTGGCCAATTTGGAGTAGATTTCGCCAGCGAACACTAATAGACGTGGGGCCTCCAGCTCCCAGCCCCTATCTCCCGGCACAGCCATCATCCTGCCGCTTCGATTTGACATGCGGCAGGCTGCCTGAACTTTTTCAACTGTCAATTAAAAGCGAAACTAATTAAACTTTGCAACACTGGCACAGACGAGACGCGTAATTAATCGACACATATACCAACCAGCCGCAAAAAACGCCCACGAAACACTCAGGATGAATGGAAGTGCGGCCTGGAAGGCGATGCTAATGCAACAAACGCTTAAACTTTAATTAAACTTTGATATAAACAAAGAGTCACGGCCGCCATTGACGATGACGACAATTATTAATCAATTTGGTGATTTAGTTAAGCAAAAAGGATTTAACGGCGGCGAAACAACAAATAACTTCCGCGTGCAAACAAAATTATATCCGCTTTTCTCTTTGTTAAGCCCTGCGAACTCACACCACACAAATCCAAAATCACCACCCACAGGAAGGCCAAGAAGAAAAAACACATTGTCATCATGGGGGAAAGCCAGGCGGTAAATGACAAAAGGGAAAAATATATTTCGGATATTATGGATTTTGGGAATCGAAGTTTTCAATACCCTTAAGTGTCATAAAGCTCAAATTCATTTAAATTAATTATAGAATAAATTATATTAACCGATTTAAATATTCAACTGTTTACGCTGAGAGAGAATGTCCAAAATGTTTATAAAATCGAAAAACAAAAGGTTTTGCCGTCGGATGTTATATGCACAAAAGCCCTACTGTCGTCCACAAAAGGGTATAAAAAGAGAGGAAGGCACTGAAAACAATATGGCGTCACTTCCGGTCGCGTATTAACAGCAGGCAGCCCACATTGCATTGTCATGAAGCGTGCCGCACAGCTTAGTGGGTGTCATTGTGGTTGTTTGGTCCCATTGTCTGGGCGTCATCATCATTAACTGGTGGGCCGGACCGAATGTTTTGATCGATATACTACACCTTGGACCAGGGGACCCTAGCAGTTCGGTTGAGCAATCATTTTAAATTTCACCAGCCCGTAGGCGTTCTGTGGCATCAAATTAGATTAATGACCGGGGTGGCACTGCAAAGTGGGGTGACCGCAGAGCGGGACAAAAACCAAAACCCCAAACCAATCCGAAGTGAACTGAACACTCATTATGCGCCGCACGAGTTCGATTTGATGCTCATTTACTTGTTTGTCTGCCCCATGATTTTTCTTTCAGCCGGGATTCCCTTTTTTCTCCTTCTTTTTCTGGCCTTCTTCTTCTTTTTACGCCCGCCCTGTTGTCTCCGACTCCTCGGCGCTCGCATCTCACCGCAATAATTGGAAAAGTTTTCATTTGAACGCCATCAACGACAGCGGCAACGGCAGCAACAAGAACAATGGGGCGTGTTACTACAACAAGAAAATTGCGGTTCCAGCAACAACATCTAGAGTAGCAGTAGCATAAGCATCAGGAGCAGGGACAACAACAAAAGTAGCAGCATCGGCGGCAAAAAGTCATCAAAAGGCTACTAAAGGTTGACGCAGGCAATGGCCAGTGAGTGTTGTCCCCACTGCTCTCCATGTGCCACTACCCCATCCTCCTACTTCATCGCATCAGCATCAACACCACAGCGTCAGTAGCCCTCGCTTTACACTGTCCACACTGGGAGACATTTTTTGAAAAATTCTTTATGTACACCCAAAACAAACTTGATATGAAACGATGATCGATTTTACGTTATGTGGTATCAATTTTGACTTGATATGCTCGAAGTGTAAGCAACATGCCAGTTTGAATTTAGTTATGTCTTTCTCCCTCCCACTCATGTAGCTTTAAGCGCAATCTCGCTCTATTTCGAATCTCCGAGAGAGAAAAATCTGCCAGAAATTTACCATGCGCATATCGATTTAATTTTTCATCATTTCAGAAAATCTTAGCATCCCTGCCATCATACATAAAGATATTTTTAGTAAAATTACAATTTTTATAATTATTGTAATAATTTAGGTCTTTCTTAGCAGTGCACGCCCATCTTCAACCAGGCAAACCCATTCTGTCCGGCAACTTTTTGCGGCCATTGCACGCCCTTATAGATTTGGCACGCAACGGACCACGAAAACGAAACGAAAACACTTTACAGGCAGGCAGCGAAAGCGAGAAGGAGATAGTCGAGAAAAGGACAGGGAGGAGGTCTGCAGACGGAGTTCAGGGACCGATCATTTTATCCTGATGATGCGCCTGCATTTTCCGATGCACTGCCATATATTCGTTAAAATAGTTTCCAAGGGAAAACATTTCTAAGTTCCACTTTAAAACACATTAAAGATCTATGAGATCTATTTTATAAAATTTATTAATTGAATTCAGTTCGACTGCAGTTACGATTTAGGTTTGACTATCAACTTGTATACATTTCATTAACTCTTTATCATAAATAGTTTGCAAGAACATTGCGCATTCGCCTAGTTGGCAGCGCATTTCGCTGACCGTCCTAGCATTGCAGTTTGCCTACAATGATTCAAGTTTTCATTATCAAGCCTGGCACCTCTCACTCTTCACCGGCCAAGTTTGCCAGCTGCCGTTGACCACCTCCCAAACTTTTCCCTTGCCCTGGCCCGATTTTCCATTTCCCCCACCTTTGAAGCCAACGTGAGCATGGAAAGGCACAGAAGCAGCAGCAGCAGCAGTTAAATGTGAAAAGTTCCATTTCGTGTGGATTACGTCGTTTATCCTGGCAAACAGGCAGAGAGACACACACATTCGCATTCACACAAACGAAAACACCCACACAGAGGCTGAAACACTTGCACAGGATAATCATCCAGGCAGGGAACCGCTTTCGATCGCTCGCTGGGCAAATGCATTTTCGACGCGCTTCAAATGCGCCGCCAACCAATCCGCTCCCCCTCCCCTTCCCACCCCAGCGAAAGAAAAACCAATGAAAATGTTTGCCCCGCTCACAATGCACTTGGCTTCGAGGACGCCAGCAGGACTCCAATCGTGGGAGTGGAAGTGGGCGTGTGCGTGTGCGTGTAGGAGCGGCATTTTTGGGGCCGGAGGAAGTGAGTTGCCAGAATTTGTTATAGCAAATGCTAATGAAAAGTTCCTCGTTACCAGTGGCTGTCTCTGTGGCTGCGGTTTAGGGATTCGGCATTAGTTGTTCGGCTTCATTTTTGGTTGCCAACTGAAGAAAAAACGCTAAGCTTCAGCTTTGAAATTTAAACACATGGCTAATTTTAAATAGACTGCAATGATTGTGTGAAAGGGATCTGAGATTTATATTAAATGTCTATCTTAAAGCGAACAGATACAACGTTTATGCTATGAGCATCATGATTTCTTAAAAGCACCATATAAAAATAATCTCTGTTTCTACGAGACATTCGAAATCATGAAATAATATGATATGAAATGAATTTTATATAGAGCTCTGTAGAGTTAAGTAGGACGGTGCCTCGCCAACTCATTCATCGAGGCTGAAATCATAGTCAACTTTCGTGTGTTGTCCAAATCACACGAATCGGAGGAAATCACGAAATTAAAGCGTGATTTGGGCATCTTTTAAAACTGAACTCAATATTAATATTTATTTTTAACGTGAATTAGAATAATAATACGCCGTGCTATCAGCGGCTATAGATGCCTTCCATGGCGACTAATTCCAAAAGCAAACCCTTTTGTTTTTTACTACCTTACAGAGCATGCGTGGATGATAAATCATCCCATATATATCCCCCACTCGGGTGAAAAATAAAAGGAATTTTGGTATTCAAAATTAATGCAACAAAAAGCTTGTTCTGATATCACCCCCCCCACAGCAAAATCCGCCACTGCTACAGCATCTATAGTACAGACTCTTATCTCTTGATTTTACTGGGCGACTGAAAGATGTCGTATCTCCGAAATGTAATAAAAACGATATAAAATTTGGCACACGCCAAAAAACAAATACAAATATTTGAACTACTCGGAATTCAAATGGTTCGGGGGCCTGATCATAAGTGAAAGACAATCGTTATTTCCTTGAGCTTTTGTTCAGCCTGCCCAAAGGAGGAAAACAATTGCCCAAAGAGGTTTTAATCAGCAGAATCAGAGCCTTTGTGGCATTCCCTGCAATATCCTGCTGGCTTCGACCGAAAATCAAATGGAAGCCGAGACCACACAAGTAACACTACTCTTTCTTCACAATGCCCCATTCGAATGAATTCCCTTCCAACTCATTTGTTTCCACTCGCTACCGCTGCCAGTTATCTTTCGGCACTCAACATATACTTATACTACTGGCACCACCTACACTTCCACATCCACGTCCACGTCCGGTGGTACTGGCACACATTGCTGGAAATGTTGTACCAATAAGCCAGCCCGAATCCTGAATGAGAATGAGAAGTTCTGAATGGTCGGGGGAGGAATGGCGAGGAGCTGTGGGAGGAAGCTGGAGCTCCGGTAGATTTGCTTACAGCTGCAATGCCATGCAATTTAGTTGAATTACCAAGTGAAACAATGGCATCTGTTAATTGGTTTCCTTTGTCCTCGGCCCTCGGTAATGGGGTTGCATCCGCTTTGGACCCAAATCCTGTCCCCGATCTCTCCCCGGCATCATCTCCGCATCTCCGGCTGCCCTTGGGCTATGGCTGTGGCTGTGGCTGTAGCTGTGGCTGCTGTTTGCCAATTGCTAGAAGAATTTAAAATTGTCTTTGCCGAGGCAAATTTATTAAACAAACAAAAAACCCAAAGTCAAGAACTTTCGGACGGAGAACGGAACACGGAGATGGAAGCGGTTGGGCAGTGGATCTCGAGCCTTGAAGCTAGTGAAGTGCAGCCATGAAAATTTGCATTTCGCACTAACTAACCTAAGGACAGGAGCACCGAGGATGGAACATGGAACATGGAACATGGACCATGGGCGACAGATGGCAGCTCGACCAGTGCTAATGAATGCCAAGTCTCAGCTGCCTTCGAATGCACTCAGAGGATAATCGTCCTCTTAGAGCTTGAAAAAAATATTAATTTTCAAATGAAAGCCTGTCAATAAAAATGTTATTAAATTCTAGCACATGATGTTCAAGCCAGAGTTTTAAAAGGATGATAACCATAAAATATATAGTCCTTGAAATATAGGGTTCTTAAATATAAAATCTTTAGGAAAATTATAGCTTATCGAGTAATTATTTAATCATAATTTTATGTTTCCAGCAATTTAATAATAAAGAGTTAAATATATGTTTTTTGCAGTGTGCCCTTATTGTGATTCTTACCTTGGTGTCATTTTCCCCAGACTTATCCGAATGTGTTTTGGACCAGCTTGCTTATCTTTATGACGGCGCATAACTAAATGGCCAATCAGTGGGGCTGCAGCTGACAAATGATTGTCTTGGTCGGTCTTCACTGTCTTCCTTGATTTCTGCTCAGCCATTTTTGGAATTAAACTTCAAAGTTCAGCTGGAATTAGTTCGTTGTTTAGATTGTTTCTCAAGCTGATGTATATTTTATGGTTTTAAAACTTCTTTGGAGATTCGTTGAACTCGTTTTTCACATAATTTGAAATTATTTTATATTGCCAATTTTTATAACAACCATTTTGTTGGGACTAACAAGGAAGTTTTATTACCCTATTTAATTTTACCAATTAAAATGTATTTCTTGATAAATTCGAAATTAATAATATTTAAACGGATAACTTCTAAGAACGTTATAGGATATAGTCAGATCAGAATGAATTTAAACACATAAAAACAGGAAGGAACCTTATAGTCGTCTATAACCAAATTAATTTGGATGTAAGCCTAAGAAGTCTGAGCATTATAAACAAAATTTAAATTTCTCCCATAAACTAAATCTAAATCTATCACCAAATCCGACGAGGCCATATCAATATTGCAATTGATTTTAACAGTTGTTAAAAGCACACAACGCTGAATGGCAAAGTGAAAACCCCCGCATTTCCATTGTAAAAGTTTTCCCTGGTTGGAAATATTTGCATACACTCGCGCAGAAAGAGGAACGAAGAGCGAAGCGTAGAAGCCGAAAACTTTTGGCTTTTGTGGCAGGCTCGACTCCTTTCCTTCTGTGTTTTTTTTTTTTTTTGGGTCTCGGCTTTTAGCTTGGCTATAAGTCAATAAGCGAGTGTTGAGCTGCAAAGCGGCGCAACTTTTGGCCGTTTGAAAAATGAACTCAGCAGTCGGGCCAGCTGACTGTCGTCATAATTTGTCTGGCAAGTTCGCTTCGGTTGGCATTGATGACAGGCAGGCAGCAGGGCTCACACACTAAATCAATTATGATTAAAGCTCATTACACTTGCAGCACACGACTTGGGGGTCCGCGGCAGCCACAAACTTGTGCGGAAATTGCAAGGGGGTCTTCTCGATTTGGGTTTGGGGTTTTCTCGGTCTGGGGTTTGCGTTGGGTTCTCCAGGGGTCTCGGAGGTGTGGCGGGGGGGATTGTGTGTGGTTGCGCCCTGCGATGACAATGATTTGCATTGCCATCGACTGCTCGAGCGCTCACTAATGCATGCGCCATGTCACTAATTTTCAATGCCCCGACCAGCCACACAAAAGCGGCGGGCGGAAAGGGGGTGGTGGTGCTGGAGATTCGGTTTATAATTGAGAGAATAATTAGATGAGTGTCATGGGTTTCGGGGCTAGTGCCTATAATAGTCCCATGTCCAATCAATTGGTGCAGTGCACACTGAAGTCAGGAATGAATGCGTGAAAACGTAAGTTAAGACATCTTTCGTTTAAGTCTAAGTTTAAGTAATCTATTCTTATTTGCTGTCTTAAATATTTATTTAAGCTTATTTATACAACTGTTTTTATTACTTAAAAAATTACAGTTAAAAAATTGCGTTAAATACTATAGTAAAGGTCCTTAACAGGCTTTGCTAAAGAATTCGCGGTCTCTTTTCTTTACATTTTGAATTTTTTATTTAAAAATTACTTTAATATTAATTCTGAAAAGTTTTTACACTATTTAATCATCAGTGTAATGCATCATAACCAACTCTGTAGTAATTTTCAAGAAATTTGCTTAGCCAAAAACCACTGCACGAAACAAAACAAATTGCGAGGCCGAAGACTGAGGGAAAGATAAAAGTCTATCGAAGTTAATGACGGCGTCAGCTTTCTTTAGAATCAACTTTGCCTGACTGGCAAATGCGTTGTCTAAGTTGGGGGACATTCTGTATTATTTAGCTTGCGTTTATTTCTCATTCAATATTTGTTTTGTGTGTTGAAAGACACACACAGAGGCACACACGCACACACGCTGACATGGCACAGAGATATAGCATTACAAGGGTGTGAGTGTTTCGCTTCATATAGCGACCGTCTTACTCTGTATATAAATGCCTACTTATAACGACATTTAATTTCAGAGCACGCACGCATAGGACGAGCCTGCAATATTGAATATTGGAGCGACTTCCACGGATACTCACTCGCCAGACAGGGCCACAGTTGGGTTAAGTAAAAGGGGCTGATTTTTCGGTGAGTTCCAGTTGAGTGATTTAAAAGTAACCTTTAAAAGGTTTTCTTGAAAAAAGTACCTTTAAAGTTTGCTAATTTCAACGCTAATTTTATATAATTAATTTTTAATATATTTTCCTTTATCAAAACCTTTTAAAGCCATTCAGCCTTGAGCAAATCCCGTTTAGTACAATGTCAACTAGCCAAAGTCGACAAGCGGGAGAAGCCAAACAGCGATAAACTCTTCATCAGCCAATGAATGCGAAATCAATGTAGAGCCGAGCCTGCCAGAGAGCCCATGCCAATGCCCCCTTGAAGCTGCGCCCCTGGCACGCATACCAAATACCCTCGCACATCCATTTGCACCTACACGATCCTGCTTATTTAGTGGCCATGGTCGATGGACAGAACTTGGTAGCGGGGTCGTTGGTTTTGGGCTTTCGGCCTGGTCCGCTTTGTTTGCTCATCGCCACAGACAGTCAATTTATTTGCAACACATGCAGCAGCGGCAGTAGCAGCGGTAATGGCGGCGGCGGCGGCTTCCATCCGAAAATGGCGTCTTTGCACCTTCTAATCCTGGGCGGGTTTGCGATTTTGTCCCCGAACTCCGTGTTTTTCGAGGTCCTCGGGGGGTCTGCGCATAAATCTCGCACGCACAACATAATTATCCAGCCAACAAACGCTGAATGGCCGAGCGAATGAATGGACAGGGGGCCCAGGGACCCCCTCTCTCCCTCTTTTCCAACCCCCTTTCTGCGAGTGAGTAAGTTAGTGGCGCCCAGTGGCAGCGACTACTTAGTGGCAGGTCCAGGCTGCTACAGCCGCATTTAAGCCCTAAGCGTATGGCAGTCACTGGAGCTAATAAAGGCTTAAAGTGGCAAAAAACTAGGCACTTGATTTGGGGACTAGGTAAAACCCAAAAGTTCTCATCGCTGATAAGTTAAATAGTAGGTTATAACCTTGATTTTCATTTGCTGCCATTTAACATGAAAAAATATTCTGCATTGTTTGTATACAACTTTTTTATTGTTTCTATAATTCCGAAATCTGATTATATGAAATGAAATGAATACCATCATATTTCTGATTTTACACACCAAAAATAAATATGACCCCATAGAGTTTACCATTTTTAAAAAACCCATCAAATTGGTCACTTGACATTGGACCTTGCACGAGCACAATCATATCCTTAACCCACTCCTGACCCTTAGACATTCGGAATTAACATAAAAATTAAAGCTGCAAACAAGGCAGCAAAAAGTTCACACGAAAGTGGATTGAAGTGGTTTGTGGGCCGGCTTAATTCGGTTTGTCGGCAGAGAGTTTAATTCTTTTTTTTTCCCCAGTATTATTATTATTATTATTATAATTGTAATGTAGTTCTTTATTGTTGGGTAAGCCTCTCACTCTACTTAAAGTTATTAGAGCAGAAAATCACATAAACGCAAATGAAGTAAGTTTCATGCCCGCGCAATGCTTAAGAGCGTGCAAAAAGCAGCCAAACAACTGTGTAAAGTACAGTAGCAACAACCACAACTACAACTAAAACTAACAACTGTTAACAACGCAGAAATAAAAACAAAAAGAACGGAAATGCCATTGTAAGCGGAGGACTCGAAAGAAGAATACCCGGCAATCCTTTTGTAGCATACTTTTTGGGGTTTACCATTATATAAAATAAATGGAAGCTGTAGAAAAAGTATCTATTACTATTATTTCCTACCTAATGGATATTTTTTTAATTAATTTTTTTAAGACTACAATATACCCTTGGACCCCGCGATTACTGGGTACTACAAGTAGGGATTCTGCGAGGGGAGGAACAATGGGAAATGCGCGCAAGGTGCAGGAGAGAGGCTTGGAAGAGAGAGTTTTTGCCATTGCCAAAGCAAATATGCAAATTGTTGATTACAAACTTTTGTTGCTGCAGCTTCGCCCCGCTTTCTCTGTGCCACACCCCCCTTCCTCCACCCTCCGCTCACCACCCTCCTCGGTCCCTTTGGTTATATAAATATTTAAGTATCTGCGCATTGTTGCTGCCGTCCTTCTTCCTTTTCCCGGACGGCATTGAGAATTGTCTAAATTAGACTTTTGAGTATTTTGCATATTTAATTGAAATTGCATTTCTTAAATAACTCACTGTCATCTGCACAGCTCGCACACAGAGAAGTACATGTGCCGTCTATTTGTGCATTTATCTACAACAGTTTGCCTCTCGCTGCGTTCTGTTTGCTTAGTTTTATAAGAGTTTATTCAAGTGCATGTCTTACCCAATTCTTTGTTTATTTACATTTAGCCAGAACAAAAACGGAAGCTACAACTACAAGGCCCGCAAAAAAAATCCGAAACTCATTTGCAATTTGTTTAATCAACACTCGACGCACAAGCAGCTGCTCCGCTCCACCCACACATCCACAGGCCAACGTGGCCCGAAACTCGCATTACACATACGGCACGTGGGCCCGGGACGAAGGCTGAGCGCCCTTAGTCCCCTAGAAAACTTTCCGCTTGCCAACAAAGTCAAATAAACATGCTAATTAAAAGGCGTCCAAATAAGGCAAGAACGAGGAGCGGAGCCCTTGAGTGATAGCTGGGGAAATGCGGTGCTGTTTGACCCAATTTAATTGGATATCCACCGAAAGAACTTAAATCCCATTGAATCATGCAAAAGAATTGGCCTGAAAGAGGTGAAAGAAAAGGATATCTCAAGAATTTGAATGCTTTATAGACTTATAGATTTATAGACTTTATAGATATAGATTTATAGACTTTATAGATAACACAATCAACAATGTACAATTATATTAACCTAATCACAGCTTAGTAAATACCTCATAAACTGCAATCCAAGACAAGCCAAGAAAAATATCATCCAACTGCAGTGCCATTTCGTAATTCTTAGCTTAGCTTTCGTTTTCGTTTTCAGTTTCGTTTCAATTTCGTTTTGATGGCTATCTAAATGCGGCTAATGAATGCCATTAATTCGGTGGGGCGACTGCAATGTCCCACAGCTGGGTGTTTTGGGGATTTCTGTGCCGATTGAAATCGGATTAATAAATGAGCGTTGCGCAGAAAAATTCAATTAGACAGGAGCTGCAAGGAGCAGGGTGACGAGGACGGGGAGCAGCAGCAGCAGTAGCAGGAGGCAATCGTGTCCTGGCTTAACTACCTGTAATTTTTCTACCTTTAATACAATTACACAGCCCGGACACGATGGGCGCCTTAATGGCCAACGGAAGTCGCAGCTGCAGCGGATCATTTTTAAGGCTGACATTTTGTGGTCTCCCCGGCGGCAGCTGCAACTACTGCAAAAGCCTGTGGCCTGTCTGATTTATGTCTGCAGTAGTTCAATTGGCAATGACAAAGTTGGCAATCATTGCAGCCAAAATCAATGAAATGGTCAAGGAGAAACAATCACTAAAATACAAAATCATGGGCGTCTGGGGATTTAATGATTCACTCTACTGGTTTTGAATACACAACAAAAAAATTCGATATGAAATATGGTCAACTCTATCTTATTTCATATCAAAAAAAAAGCGGATGTGATTTAAACATATCAACTTGATATTTTATCATGTCATTAATTTGATAAAGATAATAAAAATACCATTTTAAAATACCACATTTAGTGTTTTTTAAACAAATAATGTAAAATAAGATAAACATAATCTTTATTCTTATGAAAATGATATAAATAACTTGATCTTTAATATTAAAAAATTGACCTGCACATATCAATCTGATCTGTTGTCAACTTTTATTTTGTGTACAGTTTTGTAAAGAACTTGTGATAACTTCATAATTTTAGTTAGCTATTTTTTGCATTATTCCTAAGTGTACCCACCTATATGTCATACAATATTTTAAAATTTAGTAAAATGTATATCTCATTTAGACAGCTCCTTGTCAGCTTGCAGTAATTTTAACCCTAGACTCTCAAGCAAGGAAAAGCGCTTGCTGCTTGATTATTTATTTCAAAATACAGACATCGCTTAATCCCTGGCTGCCATAAATCACACATGTGTATAAGAACAAAACCCGTCCAACCAACCACTCGGTCCAAACTTATCGTTTATTCTGGCTTTTAATTAAAATTTAAAAAACCAATTACAACTGCGACAAGATTTAATAACAGCAGCAGCAGCAGCATGGAAGGGTGCGAAAAAATGGGTTAAAATTACATAAATTTTGCAGAAAATATGAAGCAGCAGGAAAAAAAGTGAAAAGAGTGTCAGAGCTGAAGGATCCAAGAGAGACAGAGAGAGGGAGATACAAGAGAGACAAGGACAGCGACAAGGAGACACGAAATGGACATGGTCGTGAACGCGAAAGGGGAAGGGGAAAAGGACAAGTCCAGCTCACACATACTCGGAAATGTATGAAGGATGAAATTTTTGCGGTTACGCACACACCACACACAACATGCACATCAATGTCAGCGAAAGAGCTGAATAGGAAATGGTTCCCCGTTCCTGATTCCTGGGGATCCTGGGGATGCCAAGATTGGGGCTTTAGGCTGCTGGCTTCTAGGGCCGCTTGTCAGATGTTGGCACCAGTTTGAGCTTTTCGTTTTGGCGTTTTCCTGCAGTCACTCGACTGATTTAAAATGTTACCGTTATTTATACACGTAGACCAGGCTATATAAACAGCGGGAACAGGAACAGCAGGACAACCAGCAGCGCTCTCTTTCCCATTTCCCATTTTCCCCCTAGAGAGAGAGCCAGCGAATATCGCGTATATTTCTCCTTTGAGCCATTTTTCATCATTTACGGTTGCGTGTGTGTGTATGCTGGTGTGTTTTGTGTGCGAGCATATATCGGAGTATGGCTGCAGGACGAGAGCATCCTGCAAGTGACTGACTTGCGACTCGGGAGCAAAAGCATCCAAAGCAGCAGGGGCAGCAAATAGAACCGAGGAGCTGTAACAACACCTCGCATCCTTGGCTCTTGCTGTTCGCCATTCGCTGTCAAAAGAGATTTTTTCAAATTAACTTTTTCTTATATTTATGTACGTTTAAATTTTTGAGCTGAACCCCCATTGGCCAGGAAATCACAAACTTACGGAACATTTAGGTAAAGTAATAAAGTAACAATAAAGATAAGCTTTAACTAAAATAAATACTTGAATCAGTAATAAAATATTTATTTAAATATAGAATGCTTTGAAAAATAAATCACCTAAAATTAAATTTTTTTTTAATTTATGGAAAATAATTGGGTAAACCTAAAGGTCTTCTCTTTGAGCTCTAAAATACTCCGAGTTATTTAATGGGGAATTTAATTTTACATTTTAAAATCTCTCCTTCGATCTTCTACTGTAGTAATATTTCTTTTATAACTTTACCCTAACAAATTTTACTTTTGGTTTCCTGACTCCTGACTGAATGTGTCATAAACGCTTGAGTTGCGAAAAAGTAGTAGAAGAAAAAATGTAAAATAAAGGAGAAATGTCAAACAAAATATAATTTTTCATATATCCCAGACACACAGGGAGTTCTCAACTATTAATGAAAATAACGTTGAAATTTTGGCTACGCGAATAGTCAACTCCCGCTTTTGTGTCCCATGAATTTTTCAGTAGGTAAAATGCAGTTTTCCTTTAAATATTTAATATTACGCCAAAAGTTATCTTTGGCTGAAAATTTAAAAAAGTCTTGCGGAGAAAAACCGGTACACCTCTTTGTAAGTGATTTAAAATCAAGAAAGAAAGATTTAAAATCAATAAAAAGAAGACATGGAAAAATTGCACATTCGAATTAAAATCGAACAGCAAATACTCAATTATAATTATATTATATATTATATTATAATTATAGCTAAACAATTAGCTTTATTGTGGAATTCAGAGTGACCTCTTCAAGGGTATCTCAGTCCTATACACTTTTCAAACCATTCTTGAAGTACCCTTGACGATGGCATTAAGTGCGTCACATAGCGCTACACCTCATTTAATACAAATGCAAAATTATGAAGAAAATTAAGAGAAAGGAAAGCGAAGGGACAGAAACATTAACAAAGAAGTAGAAAAATAAGCGGGGCTATAAATAGAGAAAAGAGCTCACAGCTCATTGGACCCTTGGCCGCTGTCTTTGCGGAATCCATTAACTTTATTAAGGATCTTTAATTAGTTACCCCCAACTGTCCCAGTGCCTACTTTTCATTAATTACCAGTGCGACCTGCGACGAAGACGGAAGGCCAAAGGAGAAGAATAAGAAGTCCCGTCTAAGCCATCAGATGAGCCGAAATGAGTCGAGCCAAGGCAACCACTTAAGGACACTTCTTACCTTTTGATGGCCGCCTGCGGCCAAATAAATTACAAACAGCGAACACAATGGATGGAGGGCTGACTGGCACTCCAGAGTTTTGATTGAACACTCGCATCCCAACTTTTGACGTTAATCTTTGATTGAAGGGGGCGACGGCGTCGTTTTCGCTGACACTTCATTATGTGATTTTAATATGAATATACGTACAGCAATGGCCGCCAAATGGAGGGTAGTTTTTGGCCCCTTGCGATGGAATCTCATTTGGACCCCCGAAACGTTTGATCTTAATTAGTGTACTTGAACGTTCCATCGCTCCTCCTCCTCCTCATCCTCCTCCTCCGACGATTTCGAGTGTCGGCTTTGCATCAGCGAAAATGACAAAATGTCGCAAATCACTCGGGTTTGCGGAATGGAAGGGGCGGTCCTTGATTGGCATCGTTTTCCTCCCGATTTCGCTCTTGCCTTTCCTTTTGTTTAAGCGGATTTCATTCGCATATTAATTGAACTTTACACAGCAGCAAAAAGTCGTCAACCGAATGAGAACTAATTAAAGCAAGTTTTACACTACGAAATGTTGAAAGAATATAACTTTAGGGACAGAACTTTAAAGTTGAGCTAGTGTTAGAGTTCTCATATGATTCTATTCTTTAAAAATATAAATTAAATAATATTTAAAGAATTGTACTTTCTTTTTTAATTCTTTATCAAAATGTATATATCTTTTTAATATAAATCCTCCAATTTTCTCAGTGCATTGTCATTGAAATACCTAATAGACGGTGGTGGGGTCATTGAGTTCCGCGTCAAAATGTCAAGCACGCTGGAAAGCTTAGTGTGGGTAAATATTTTTCAATTAAAATCGCTGCCCGGGTATTTGCTCAGCACTTTAGCAACACGCATAAAAATTTAGTGGACTCATAGTCGAAGGTATTTCGCGGGATTTCATTAACGCATTTCGAGGGAGAAATGAGGATTCAGTCAAGCACTTAACAAAGGTAATAGGGAAAATAATGAAAAATCTCTATAAATCTGCAGTTAATTAACATTTTTATAGTGATTAAACTAATTTGGAAAAAGGAAATTAAATTGTATTCAATAATTAAACGTTAGTTCTTAGCCTTAGACTATTTACACATTTCGTTCTTTAAACTCTTTGAATTAGAATAATAAAATGTAAAATAAAAATGGCCAACAGCTAGTCATTTAAAAAAAAACGCAATAATCATGGCCTTTGGGAAACAAAAACTTTGGTCCAAACTAAACTTTTCATAACTCATTTTGCAGTTGAGCGAGTTTAAGTGGGCACCTCCCTGCAGACACAACATCAAGCATACGCCATGTTATCAACGTTTAAAGCATATTTTAGCCACACACTTAATTACCCGAAAAGTCAAGTCGGAAAAAGCTGAAGCGGTTGTTCCCTATCTTCCGAAAAATGCTGAGGACCCTGCCCCCCGGAATGCGGTGCTTAACTTTTCAACTGCAGCAGCAAAAGCAAATGGAAACCTCGGTGGCAACAAGAACAACGATCAAGCAGCAAGCAGCAAATGCCCTGCAAAGTGTCGATAATTACCTGTAAAAGTTTGAGCCAAACCATTAGCAGCATAATGAGGCCTGTCTAGCATAGATTTCCCAGTCGGACACAAGCAGCCGTTCGTATCGTGTGGCGCATTTGGAAAATCCCTCTGTCCCTCACCTCAAATGAAACAAACCAAAAAAGGGAAGGCTAAGCGAGTTGAAGAGGGGCGAAAAAAAGCAACAAATACAGAAACACAACTAAAACTTTCACCCATTTGAACTTGGGGCCCAATGCGGGGGAAAGTGGCCGGAGAAAGGCAGGAGCCAGAGTAAAAATAATGGCAACAACCACACTTGACTGGCGTTGAGTGGTTCATAATTAAAGGGGAAAACCCCAAAAAAGCCTTGAACTCATTCAACTGGCTGTGGCTGCATTGCGTGCAGTTTGGCCCGAAAGTTGGCCAAGTTGCCCAGGCCGCACAATTGTTGCACGCACACAGTCCGACCACAGTCAAGTGGAGTGGAAAAATGCCTATGGGCGTGTCCCCACTCGAAGGCTAGCTGCACGCAAAACAAAGTGTGAAAAATCTTGGAAAATATTCGAGTTCACCCAAAACACCTTGTCACAAATATGTTTCTTAGACCTATACCTTAAAAACGTTTAAAACCTTATATTTAAAGATCCATAAAATATAATTACATTAAATTTATTTGGCGTCTTCCGTTATAAATTCTACAAAAAAAATTAAAATAAAATAGATTTTTAAAATATTATTTGGAAAATGATGTGATATTATTACGGATTTATTATATATTTCACAATAACGCCATAAATTGTGCAAGTGTAGTAATTTGTTTGATTGCATATGCATATATAGACATACACCTCAACACATATTCATATTTTCCCTGAGGCCTGGACAAGTTTTCCATGGACTCTAATTACCATCTTTGACTTGAAGTTGGCGTGGCCGAAGCAACTTTCTGCCTGGGTTAATTTCTTAATACTGCACTTGATTGCTGTTGCCTACTTTACAGTGAAATTTGAGCGCAGAATGATTTTGTGGCGTTGTTGAACTTGAAAGTGGCGAAGGAATGGCTTGCAACTTGACTTTTTATACAGTTGTGTTTTCCTTTGAAGAAAACGTATTTCTTGTGGTTGGAAGTTGCTTAAACATTTGCTAGAAAATAACAAATTTAATTATATTTAAATAAAAGTTAATATTTTAAATAATTTATTATTATTTTAAATATTTAATACATTTAAATTTTAAAATCCTACTAAATAAGCATTGATTTCAGAGTTATATTGACTAAAACAAAATTCTCTTATGATCATTTCGCATCCTTATTGGCGTCCTTTGCATCCCTCTTGGGATCTTTTTTGGCGTCCTTAGGTGCTTCTTTCTTCTTCTCATCCTTTTTTGGTGGTGGGGGCTTTTGGCCCTTCTTCAATGGCTTGGAGAGATCCACCACCTCCTCCTTGACCTTCTGGCCGACGTCAACGGCTAGCAAACCGGCAGCCAGCGCAATCGACAGGACCACAGAAACATAGCCGGTGGCATAGATCTCCGGTATAGTAAGGAATTTGTTCAAGTACCAGATCAAGTGTCGTGTGCCGGCAACCAGATGGTAGGCAAACGGCATGACCACCATCACCTTGGTCATCGTCACAAGGCCGTGACAGTCGCATTTCTCGACCTTTTTCACAAATCCATCCATATCGCCTTGCAGGCAGAGGCCTCCGATTCCCAGAACCCAAACGAATACGGCCAGGGCAAAGCCGCTAATACGCAAAAAGGCTGACAAGGTCGACGTCAGTTGGATCTTGTAGATGGTCAAGTGAGGCGACAACTCCCGACCCAGCAACATATTGCGGTCGTCATAGGGTAAATCGGGGGGCATTCGAAAGGGTATCACTTTCAGGGTGACGGGCGGAACCAGGATATTACCACCAGGACCAATTGTCGTGGGTCCACTCGCCTTGACATCCTTCGATCCTTGGCTGGCCAGCAAGCGAGCCGAGTTCAGCGGTTTCTGGATGAGCAGCTGCCTCAAGATCAGACTGCTACCATTCAGATTTCGTGCCAGTGGACGACTGAAAAAACGTTAAATAAGATTAACTATTAAATAATAACACAAGCTTACTCACCAAGCGTACATTTTTAATACAAATGTACAGTGCGGGTCCTTAAAAAAACAATGTTTGTGTCAGCAAAGTGTCATCAGTTTTTATAAAATGTGTAGAAAAGCCAATTTGTTTAATAAAATCCTTCAATTGAAAGAAAATATATGCCATATCAGGTTTTGTAAAAATCTCACTTGATTTCGCTGTATAAGATCCTCTACTTTTCCCTTCTGTTCGATACAAGTAATTTGCTTTTCTGTTTGGTTACAAATATTCATATTTGCACAGATTTATATATTTCTCTTTTTCAATTCCCTTATACGTGGACTGATGGAAATTCGATTGGCGCTGTAATTGCATTATTTGGCCAAGGACCTGAGGACCACATAAGCATCCTGTGCATATGCCATAAATTTATGCGACGATTGGATGAGCTAAAATTCGATTTGACGATGGCCAGGCGCCTTTATTAGATTTCTTTGGATTCACCTTCCCACCGACGTTAATCTGCCGCTCGTTATTTTCCTTTCACCCAGCTTCACTCACTGCCAATTGAAGCTGGGGCTTTCCGCCTTAAAAGCATTCCTTCAACCGCTGAAATTTCATTTGCAGCTCTTTGCAATCATTTGCCTAAATAAATACGCCGCACACAACAAAGAAGCCCAGAAACAGAAACATCCATACACACTCTCAAAATCATTTCAATTTAATAAAATTCATTTGAGTTTTGCGTGGCTGCGGTTTTCCTTTTGCTGTCTTGACACATTTCATGTTCATTTCCTCCTTTGCTCGCATGAATTTGCGGGGCCGGGAAAGCTCGGAAAACTTCACGCTCAATTAGCATCTGTTATCGTTGCTTTCGTCCCAAAACCGAAATTTATTCCTTGCCACACATCAAAGACATGCACTCAGTCACTCTTTCGCCCATCGATCAATCAATCAATCAATCATTTGCTGTGAAAACATTTCATAAATCAAACGCAAACGCATACACAAGAGCCAACAAAGCACACAAGAACACGCGGTCAGGGTGCAGGTTAATAAAATTAAAATTAATCGAATCAGTAGAATTGTAAAATGAATTAAGGCTTAAAAGAAGCCGAACAAAGTTGGCCTTGGCCAGTGCCGGGAAAAGTTTCCATGCCGCTTCAAGTGTATGGAAAAGTTTTTATGAATACGTGTGTGGAAAAGCATGCCAAGGAGTCATTAAGCCTATATATGTACGTATACTCAATGTAATGATAAGGCGCAGGCGACCAAAGTTTCCATATAAGTAACCTTTTAACCCTTTTAATTAAACCTTTATTTATTTTGATTGTTATGAATATAATAAAATACTACATCTACATCGAAATCTAAAATGATCAGTAATTTTCTTTTGATAAAAAATGTTTTAAATTATTGTTAAAAAAACAAGAGCGAACGCTATAGTTCGGTGCCCGACTATCAGATACCCGTTACTCAACTGACAGAAGTGCGAGGGAGACGGAGATATAAGACTTTGATCGGGTATAACTTTTTAACGATTTGATTTGAAAAATTTCTTTTACATTTCGATAGGTATTGATAGACACAATAAAACTGCATTTTTAGTTTTCCGAAATTTTTAAAGGTGTGGGCGCCAGACACCTTTTAAACTCGTATAAGGCGATTGTGGTCGTAAGAGGGGGCGTGGCCCTCGGCTGAAACCAACTTGCGCTGCGTAGGACGCCCAAGAATATGTGTGGGTAATTCCAACTTTATAGCTTTCGTAGTTTCCGAGATCTCAGCGTTCATACGGACAGACAAACAGACAGACGGACATGGCTAGATCGACTCGGCTAGTGGCCCTGATCAAGAATATATATACTTTATAGGGTCGGAAATGCTTCCTTCTAGCTGTTACATACTTCTGCATGAATCAAATATCTATTATATCTACAATGATACAAAGAAGTTTCAGATTTTATGGCATTATCATTTGTATTTGATTTTGAATAATTTGCATCTTCTTTTATAGGCAATATAAATTTGAAAACCTTTGTCGCCTGACATATATCTCCGCATATTGTGCATAAGTCGGGTATACTTTGCCCATATATGAATGAAAAAATGTTTTCAGCTGAAAGGCAAAATCGTAAAAGCAAAGCATACTCTGTCCTCGTCTCTTTCTCTGAACCTATCCAGCCTTCTCCTTCTTTCTCGCACTCACACAGACTCACACTGGAGAAGTCAGACGATTGCTTTTGCCTTTCAAGGAACTCAATATGCGTATCCGTGTTTAATTAAGATTCGAGTTCGTATCAGTGTGTGAGTGCTGGTGCCGTTGTGTGCGTCTGCGTCTGAGGCATATGAATAAATGTATGAGCGCATGCATTTAATTTAATTTTCATTTCAATTGATTCGATGACTTTACGTTTCATTTCACGTCTCGATGCGATTTCAATTACAACACTCCTCAGCTCACGAACACACTCACACTCGTAAGCACACGGAGGAAAAGCTCTCACCTATGCGCGGATAGATGCGATTGTGTGCGGCAAGTTGAGACTGGAAATCGTTGACGGACTCGAATATTTATTTTTATTGGTGAAAAGATCAGATAGTTTGTAAGATGTAATATTTTTGATATATTGTTTTCAATTTATTTTTCATTTTCTAAAGAAATATATCTTACACACGAAAACCACAAAATTAAATTCATTATCTCCTATCTTAAAATATTTAAAAAACATAAATATAATTAAAATTGATCTTAAATTATTTCATATAAAATGGATTTCCTTTTATATTTCCTGATTTCCACTTTTATAGATCATTTAAAAAAATGGTCTTTAACTTCTTCTCTGGCAACATTTAGGTCCTTTTTAGTCTCATTGGCCTTGGAGTCACACATCGTCAGGCTTAAAAGTTTACCATGCACCTTTTTCCAGCTAAGCCGAAAGCTAAAAGTAAAAGCCAGCCGCAAAACTAAGCGCCTGCCTTTTTGGCCACATGATTTCGTTTGGCCCAATAAGGCGGCTGGCATTTAGCCCAGCATACATACTTTCAGGCCGACATTTAAGGTTGGTGCCATTGTTACGCATTTTTTTGTGGCACTTTGTTGCTGTTGCAAGGCTGCGACGTGATTTTCTTTCCACATTTGGCAGCCTAAGCTTTGGTTTTTGGGAACTGCTGCTACACAAAGCCATTTTTTGCCCGCCTCCAGTTGGCTTTTCCCTTTCTCTCTCTCGGCTTTTTCTGGCCCAGTGTGTGCTTTCTTTTTTTTGTAACAAATGCAACGGAAAACCTATTTCCTTTGTGGATATGAGTAGGAAAATGCTTGTTAGCGCCGCATTTGCCACAATCTCATATGTGTGTGTGGGTGCAGAACCTTGAACTTGTTGCAATGGATACGAAAACTGTTAGTTTTCCTCCACCTTCCCTTTTTGCCCCTTCTAACAATGCTAATTTCATTAGACCAACTAAAAGGCACACATACCAGTACGTACACACACACCGGCACGTAAATGAGCGCAAGGACGGATCGTGGCTAACAACGTTCAACGTTTCCTATAAAATGACAATTACATTTTCGACAGCAGGGCAAAATAAAAAGGAAACCAAGGAACATCGAAGTGAAAGCAAACTTTTAATTGCGCATACGACAGGTGTGACACGGCCAACGCAGCTCAAGTTGCGAGAGGGTGTGCGGGTGTCTGTGTGAGTTTCGGTGAAAGTTTTTCCAACGTTTCCATCCCAATTAGTGGGCCACAGAAAACACAGAAAAACATTTGCAACTGACAAGCATTTTGACAAACGTCTCTTGACTAATTATAAACATTATTTTATAAAACTGAAATCCATTCGCTAAGGTGCTACACTTTTGTACTTGAATAAGCCGTCGGATTATATCTACAAATAAATTATATTTAAAAAAATCTAATTTTAATGGTCCTTTAAGTTGAATATTCTTTAGAAATAATATGTCTATTAAATAATTTTACATTTTATTAGTAATAAAATATTTTATAACAAGAAATCTTCGAAGACTGAAATTTTTAAATAATATAACAATTTTTATCTTACAGATAATAACTATTAAAACTTAAAAAAAGAATGTGTTTTATTTTTATAAAGAGCAATACCGCCCTAACTTAAATTCTAACATCAATCGGCACCTTGGCTGGAGAGTTTTCCTTGCGGTCTGTGCCTTGTCTTAGTTGTCAGTTTGTAAAATTGAATTCTTGCCCGGTTTGTTTGGCTTTTGAGAGATTTATAACATGACCAGCGGGTTGGGGTGGAGTGGGGGTTCGAATGGCAATGGCCGCGTATCGATAAGCACAATGGCCGGCAGAGTGTGTGTCTGTGACAGTTACACACACAGACTGCCACACACAGTGAGGCACACACCAATACCAACGCCCATCGGCGACAAACTTTTTAATCAAATTTTTTAACGCAATTTCTTTGACTACTTTTTGCTCTGCTCTGTCCTTCTCTCAATCGCGTCCTCCCTCTCTTTCTCCGGCTGCTGTTGCATATGCATGCTCAATTGTGTTTGTATTGGCAAAGGACATGCTTTGTGATTTATACACGCATCACACAAACACACAACAAAGGGGCTGCTGCCTGTGAGCAAACAACAGCTTTTTTTGATTTATGAGCGCTTTGGGTGCCGCCATCGTCAACGACACACACACAAAAAATATAAAGAACCAACCAAAACGGCAAAGAATCGACAGCTGAATATATTGAAGGCAAAACTTTCGTATAAGTTCAAACCGGCAAGTTAATAAAACTGGGAAAAAAATGTAGAACTTTCATTTAATGAACAATTTTTGTAAGCGCCTTAAAGCTCTTCAAAAAAAGGTATTAAAAATATGACAGCTACAATGTGTTAATTTTATCATTATTAAAGTAGTTTAATTATTTTTAGAACCGAATAAAATGAAAAAGCAAATATGCCTCCATAATTTTCTGTATTCCATTCTATCTCATCAATGGAAACCAGTGGCGGATCTAGGATTTAGTTGTGGGGGTGATATCAGAACAATTTTTTTGTTGCCTACTTTTTGAATACCAAAATTCCTTTCATTTTTCACCAGAGGGGGGTGATCCGTGGATCCGCGCATAATGAAAAGCTATATTTAAAAAACTGAGAAAAGGTTAAACATTTTTCATAAGCTAATAATACTTATACTGCCAGCGGCATCATTTTATTAAAGCTCAACCTTAAACAAATAACAATATTAATCTCCCGTTTTAATATGCGCCTAAGTGAACGCTATTTTTATATTATTAGTTATTTGACGGCCGCATATTTTTGGTATAACCGCGAATTTTCAGGATATTATGTAGCCAGGTCAGAATTTTTTCATATCCCATTCGGTGTCTGTCCCTATTGCCTACCGATTTTTATTAATCCCTACTGACAGCAGCAAAATGTTATTTATAAATACGAAGCGCATGAATTTTAATTAAGCGCAGCCCGCAATTGCTTTGCCCAGCCAACTCTGGTTTGGGTTTGGATCGTCGGTTCGTTTTTGTGTGTGGCTTGAGCCTGGTCTCGGGCAGGGCCATTGTCCATATGAAAATTTGATTGATTACTCCCCGAACATCAGGGCCTTACCCTCTAACTATCGATTGTCGCTGTCATAAAAAGTGGGGGGAGCCAAAAGCGCACATATATGCATAAAGAGAGAATGAGTATGCAATGCCGAAGCTTATGCAAATCAAGACATGCCGCACACATCACTTTGTTTTACCAGCCGCCCCCTTCAGCCGCCCCTTTTTTTTCCACCAGCCACCAACTACCGCCCACCAACCACCGCCCACCGGCGAGTTCAGGAGCTTGTCAAAACTTGGTTTCCCGTTTTTGTTAAGAATCTGCTGTAAAAAACGAGCTGGGAATTCTGGTTGATAAAGCAAACCATCAAATACGCTTAAAACTGTTTGAAAATTTAAAAAAAAAATTATTTTCGTCTTTTAAAATTGTTTTGTATTTATTTAAAAATATTAATTAAAAATCAAAGAATTTTCAATTAAATTGACATGTTTACTTGGTTATACATTATTTTAGATTGCTAATATATATCTAGAAAGTAAAGTATTGAAAGAAATTGAATAGATTGAACTGATTGTATAAGAACAAACATATTTATGATCCATTTTTGTAGATTAATATCATCTAAATTATAAACTTTTTTATTTCTCGAACTTAAAGTCTAGAAAGAATCCGACTGAAGAGTATCGAGAGCGAGCCCGAAAAAAAATGATGGCCACTGCATATTGTTTCCCGTTGTTTGGGAGCCCAAAAAGCAGGATCCAAGAGCAAAAATCATGCTGGGACTGACTCTGGGTTCGAGGCGCAGGCAGATTCCGCTGGCGATGGTGCAACACTTGCCCGAGTTGATTTTTGCATATTCCTGATAGCGACGGCATTAGTCTCCAGTGAACTGGCACATAAAAGCACAGTTATGGACTGATTGTCGGGGCCGCTATCCAACGTACGTGTAAATTGCCAGCCATCTTCCCTGCTCCCCATTCCTCCTGTTCCTTCCATTCGCCCCGCGATCCTGATCCTGTCTATTGCAGGCAGCAAGTGTTAGTATTTCAAACTTTTGTTCAATAAGATTTATATGACTGACAGTTCGGGGGGTGGCGGGGGGTGGCAGCAACGAGACCCGGCACAGTGCGGCAAAAAACAAGTTTTGATTTTCGATTCTATTTTTGTTTTTTTTCCCGCTTCCCTGATATGTAGTTTCTCTCTTTAGTTTTTTTGCGTTTTGTTTTTTCTTGTTCACAGCTTAACTGCGCGACGTTTGAAATCCTAGTTGAAATGCTGAATTTTTGACTAACGTTTTCATCTAGTTTGGACAGAATTTACCACTGAACTTTTTGCTTTCCGCAGGCCTTTAAGATAAAAATAAAATAATAATATTTTTAAATTTCATTTAGTGCATAATGAAATTATATAAAAAGTTCACCATAAAATGTTTTTACATTGTAACTGTTTATTTTTGTAAATAAATGTATTTTGTTTAAACCAAAAATATGAAGAAAAGTTAAACTAAACAAAAAAGAATTAACTAGACTGAGACTATTATCAAAGGCGCAACTAGAATATCTTTAAAATCTCGTTTAACAAGCCATAGTAGCAATCTGAACAGATATAATCCACTACAGATACTGTAGAGAGATACGCAGATACTTGAGTAATAACGCACCATTTTCATTGTTGGCTTACGCCGCTGAGATGTTATTTTGCCCGGTGGCATATTAACTGCATCACGAGCCACTCGAAACGCAGCAAAGCCATCCATTCAACGGCGCGGCCTCTTCACTGAACCACATGGATATAAACGCACATGGACGAGGATGATGATGATGCCAGGACATACAGCCGCCACACTGGCAACAATGCAGGAAGGATGAAGGACGAAGGACGAGACAAGAGCGTACAGCCAAGCGAATACATAGAAATTCCTCGACTAGGCGCTGTTATTGAAACCACTCGAGCGCGAACTGTGAGTGCTAGAAGCGGCAGGATCTGTAGTGGGATATAGGGATATATATTGAAGGAGTGGGTCGGGGGATCGGAAACGAGAGCGCGGGGAATAGCGAGCCAAGTGCACACCTTGTCCGTATAGGTCTACAATAATTGCCTGCACTTTAAGTGCGCCATTAGTACTAAATTACAGACAGCCAGCCAACCAAGCGGCAGCTAACGGCGCGGTCTAATTACGCGCTCACCTGCAACTCCCCCATTTTTGCACCCACACACCACCCACAAGCCCCACCCATCGAAGCAGCAAATGCAGGAAAAAGTAAAGTGCGCTAATGGCAATTAGAAGTTTACCCGAGTGCAGTCAAAAATTTTGTAACGGCTGCGCAGCTGAAACTGGGAAATGGAAAATGGAACCCGATGCTGAAGCTTGTGCTGCATTATTGAACATTTGGCTAATTGCCGTATAATTATTGCAGTTAAAAAATTTAGCACAACGCCTGGTGTTGCTGGGTGTTGGCGGCAATCCTTGACCGTAGCAGAAACTCCCATTTGGCCAGGTCATTGTTACACTTGAATATGCTTAATTACGTATACGCAACGTTTGCCCCAGTAAAGTTCGAGCAGAAGCCACAAACATTTGCATTGCATTGGCCAAGACAGACAATCATGGGAGTTTATACACTGAAGGAGTTTTAAGTTATAGTTTGCTAACTTATAAAATTATTTTTAAATATTTTAACTAACTATAAATCATGCAAAAATATTTACAATAATAAAAGAGAATATTTTAAACACATTTTTCCTACTTAAATAATTATTTAAAAATTTCTCTTAAAATCTATTTTAATTTTAAATCTTTCTACAACCAATATTTGATTGCAGAACACTTTTTAAAGTTCCTAAAATATGCAATATTTCAAGAGACTTTCTCACAGTGTTCTGTTGAGGCAAAAGTGATGGTACTTTAGCAGCTGGGATGCATTGCCGCATTATGCAGTTGCAGTTGCTGTTTAGCAGTTGCATTGGCTCCCATCTAATGCAAATATTATGGCAAAATCTCATAATTAAGATAAGCAACTCGGTTGAGTGGTTTTAATGAAAATCAAACAATTGCCAAATGCAACAATAACAGTGACATAACAAGGGGCAGGCAATGCAAGCGGATGGATGGATGGAGGGGTGGGGGTAAGCCGATGCACCCAACATTGGCCGCCAAAGCCTTCATGTCTGCTTTGGTTAATATTTAATTAATGCTTAGACCGTGTTTGCTAATGGCAGGGCACTGCTGCATCCATTGCCGTGGCGACCAGCATAATTATTTTGCCAGTATTTTGGCCTGGTCACAGCCCGAATTGCGCTCCTAGATCCTGGCAAACAATGTATGCCACTCCACAAAATTCGATCGGAATTTCTAAGGCCCGCAACATGAAACTGGATGGAGTAATGAACCGTGTATGTTTTCCCATTACATGCATTTGATGTCTGAACCCTGTGGCAGGCTTCAAGTTTTTGGGCTAGTATTTATATATGTTACTCGTAGAGTTAAAGGGTATATTGTATTAGGGAAAAAGTATGTAACAGGTAGAAGAACGGGTTTCCGAGCTTCTAAAGTATATATATTCTTGATCAGGATCACTAGCCGAGTCGATCTAACCACGTCCGTCGGTCCCTCTGTCTGTCTGCAGGAAAGTTGGTATTATTTATACAGATTCTTGGGGTTCCTAAGCAGCGCAAGTTTGTTTCATCAGATTGCCACGCTCACAATCGCCTTGAACAATTTCAAAATGTGTCGGGCGCCCACATCTATAAAGTTTTTGGAAAAGTATAAACGCAGTTTTGTTGTGTTTATTTATACCTAAATGTAGAAGAAATCGTTAAAAAGCTATAAGCAAATGATGGAATTTAAGCAGTGCAAATAGTCGCTTTGCAGCGTCTCCATCTCTCTCGCACTTCCTTAAGCTGAGTAACGGGTATCTTGATAGTCGAGGTACTCGACTATAGCGTTCTCTCTTGTTTTGCCTTAATTAGCTGAAGATTTTTTAATACGACTTCTAAGTAAAGCTTTAAAAGGTTTAGCTTAAGTTTCTTAGATAGGATTTAAAGTTACTGACTTAGCTAGAAGATTTTTTAAAAATGTATTCCTTGTAAATCTTTAAATCAAAAAAGAACTAGAAGTAATAATGATTATAATAGTAAATATTATATTTAACAATTTTTTGTAAGAGCTCAAAGTAACGAATTTCTAAATTTCTTTAACGGTTAACAGCTTGCTCTTAATCCGCCATCATGCGTTATCGAATCGTGAAACTGAGACTCGATAATTAGAAGAAGAAAACTGTGTCGCGCCAGAAAGTAGGCAGAAACTAGGACCTCGACGGGGAGTGCTTATAATTAAGGCTTAATTGAACGCAGCAGTCGTCACGTAAGCCAGTTAATGATGCACACGTTACTCGCCTTTGACACGTCATGATTTCACCGCAAACAGCTCGCCAAACTCACCGATTTCGTAAACCTCTCAAGACCGAATTTAGTTTTGCGGTGGGGTAGTTGTAGTATGCATGTAGTAAGCGGGATTTTCGTCTAACTCCATTAAAACATTTGCATTGCGGACTTTTCGAGGACCAAGCGCTTGTTTGAGGTCCTTTTGTGTCGCCTCGCCCGCAGACAGAGCATTGTTTGAGGTGTACTTTATTACATACCCGAAAAGTTGAATATGCAATTCGGTGTGCATATTAACCCGCAAATTCTCCTCGGGGCGGGGGGCGGTTGGAAAAAGTTGCCATTTTTTGGCCCAACTATTTAGCATAACGACGGGCACTCATTATGAGGCAATGTCCCCACCCCCGGCCCTCTTAACTTTATTTGCCCAGTGTATTTGACCCCTGTTATTCGGAGGAACAGGAGCCGGGACATCAGGAACAGGAACAGGACAAGACGGCAGTTAGCTGAAAGCAGCTACCAAAGCACCGGGCACGTAAAATATGCGCAGTTGTACACCGGGAGTGTATGCCAGAGATCACTTGACTATAAACGAGATTAAAAATTCAATTACGTTGGAGTTGGAAGCTGCATCGAGTAGCAGCAAAGAGCGCAAAAAAACCGAACGAGGGCCAAGCGAGGTAAAAAAAAACATGGACAGCCAAAGTTGGCCCAAGCTGAACTAACGTGCAAAAGAAAAAACAATCATGACGGAAATAGTATCCTTTGCAGGCCGAAGTTTAGAACACTCTATGCAATCTATTGATCTATTGTTATGATAATAATAACCATTGCTACCATAATTGCTACTTCTTTTAAATTTTAAAATAACCAAGAATGAATCTCAAGAATCTTAAGAAATTGAAAAGTTTTTGAGAATTAAGTTGATATATTTATTATTATTCTTAGATCTTCATAGATGTTTATACTACTAAATTTATACATGATGTGTAAGTTTTAATGATATTATTTTCCAATTCTTCTAAAATTGCATTTTTCTCATTACAAATGTGTAGATAAAATCGCAATACCCCAACCAAGGACTCTAAAAATGGTAGAAAGACAAACGCCATGGCTCTAGCGTATGCTCTCAAGTCAAAGCTGGCCATACGCTGGTGTAACCAGTTCGGGCAAAGGGGTTCCCGGGGGTCGATGGTTCCCCCGGCGGAGCAGTGGAGCAGGTGAATCGCTGGACACAGAAGTGGTCAGTGGCGGCGACGATGTCGCAGCCAACGGAAGTTGACAACAATTTATGTGCCTGAAACGGATACAATTTACAAGCCGAGCAGCGATGGCCCGCTGACTGTGCACGTGTAGCCCTGTAGAAGAGGTGAGTGCCGAAGGCTGGGTGCCCACTGTACAGGTGCTGCCATGGCCGAGAGCCGAGAGCCCCGGCACCGGCACCCAAAAACTTCAAACGGAATTTTGTGTGAGTACTTAGTGCAAAGTGGCTAGGGACAGGTTTCCTTTTTGCGTATGTGTGGCTGCACTTGGAAAAATTCAAACAGAATTTACTTCAATTATTTGATTTAACCTTTGTTTAATAATTGGGAAAAAATGAGTTAGGCGTAGAAAAAGTATTAAGGTAATTACAGACCTTAAGAAAAATATTAAAGGGGAAAGGGATTGTTTTGGGGTAAACTTTTTCAAACCTTAAATTACAATAACTAGTTGATTTTGTACGGATATTAACTTTATTTAAGTTAATAATTTAGAATGGATATATTTATTTGTAAAGAAATAGAAAGTTTTCCATAGTCAAGAATATTATAAATATTTCTTGAACTTGTAAACACATTATTTTGCTGAGTGCGTATGTGAATCGCATTTTTTCACTCCACTTTTCTCCCCACCACCCCATCTCCTGAGTTGTTAGGGGCAACAGCCGGAGCCGAATCGCATTTGCAGGCCGAGAAAAACGAGCGAAACATTTGAATTTCGTTTCAAGTTGAAGTTGATAAAAAGCCAGAGATTTAGGGCGTGTCCTGGTGCTAGCAACGGACACAAATTTGGGTTCACTTTTTCCGCCGGATTCCCCCTTTACCCCCGTCCCACCCAGCAGTCCCTTGCTTTCATTCCGCCCAGGTAGCTTGCAGACCAGTCGCAAAAAAGTAACCCGCAATTAAGATAAAGTTTTTTTCTCCAGCGATATATTTTTAACTCGGTAATTTTTGTGTACTTTGGCCAAAGTTCTTGGGAGTGGGCGTGGCTTGGGAAAAGGCCATTGGGGGCGGAAACGGCGCTTCAAAAAATAAATTTACTTAAATGCCTTTCATTTAATCAAGCACCAAGAGGGTGTTAATAAAGAGAAAGAGACGCGAGAGGAATAGAACAACCCATTTTCAATGCCAATTTGATTAATATAGCCTGTATGAGCTAAGCTTTGGTGATACAGCCCACGCTCTACTACATTTCTATTGCATTTAAAATGGTATAATTTGTATGCAAAACAAAAATAATAATAAATGCTTACATGATGAGAATAAATAAGAATGTGTCGAATCCGTAATAAGAAATAATACACAGCAAAATAAGTTTGAAACCCACCGAAAACTGTGGAAGCTTTAAAAATTTATTTGACCCACTTAAACTCAATAAATCATTAAGTATTATAAACAATTTCACAATAAAATAATTTATGAGATTAAAACGATCTAGTATCTTATCACTTTGATTAGACAATTAAACCGTACAATATTTTCCATTCCCACTGTGTAAATAGAAACCTGTTTTCAGCTGAGCGTTATCAGAAGCAAACTCAAACAAAAAACCACTCACACAGCTGATGCTGATAACAACCGGCGGTGTTCCCCAGCTATTCCTTAAAAAAAAGCGTCACACACCCGAAAGAACAAACAACATTTGAGTAATAAAAAATACAATTTCAACGATCGTATAACTAGATAAGGCTGATAAGACAACTAGGTACTTAGGACTGTAAACAACAAACAGAAACACAAATCCTCTACTGTTTCTTGAGCTTATCGGCATGTGGGCACTTTTGTTTCTTGCCCCCCAGTAATTTGCAAGATAACTTGAGGAGAACTAGGATGACTAGTAGGGGTACGCCCAAGAGCACAGCCCATGTGTCCAGGCTGTGGAGCTGAATGCCGTTGAGGTCTCGGGCGGCAGATCGCAAGTGGGGAGCGCCCTTATGTCTGATAATGTATTCCGTCCACCAGACAGCTCGATCGAGAGCTGATTCCGGCTGATCGCGATACCGTTCCGAAATGGCTGCCGATGCTTTGGCATAGCTGGGATCGTTGAGCAGCGTTTGTATGGCCTGTTCCAGTTCCTCTTGCTTCAGATTGTTCAGATCCAAGCCCAAACCGAAACCCATTCGCTGGGCCCGCTGCACATTCATGTGCTGGTCATAGAAGCACGGCAATCCCAGCACCGGTTTGCCAAAGTAAACACTTTCCGTGGTGCTCAGCAGGCCACCGTGGGTGATGAACATCTTCACATTCGCATGGGCTAGAATATCCGGCTGGGGATACCATTTCTTGATCAGCACATTCGCTGGCTTTCCCGGCATATCATCGTCCTCGAACTTCCACAACACTCGCTGCTTCAGTTTGGCAAAGGTTTTCAACAGTGTGTCACGGGTTTCCTGCGGCAGATCCTTGCTCTTCACATTGGAGCCCATGGAGAAGTAGATAACGCCATTGGGCGAACCCTCAATGAACTGCTTAATGTCCTCTGGCAGTGGTTTTGGCTTGTGCGAAATTTGCATTCCACCGACCTCGATCATGTTGGGCATATAGGGTCGCGGATAGCTCAGGGAAAAGTGCTGTCCCAGCAGAATCAACGAAAAACTGTCCATGACTTCCTCCATGGTTTTCTTTGCATTCGGGAAATACTTCTTGAACACCTTCTGCATATTGGGCAAGTGAACCAATTGCCGGTGAATATCCTCCACCAGCACTTCGTAGTGGTTTTCCAAGCGTTCCACAAAAGTCATCCTATCAGTGCGGGGAGAGGTCACCAATGGGTTGTACGAAATGGGTGATATATTGCCAACCGCCTCGTCAATCCTTCTATCTGTTCCGAAGCTGGAGAAACCAATCAGAGTGGCATCGAAATGTTGGGCAAAGGCGTACAGCGGTTCCATTTGGATCATCTCGGACAGCACTATATCAAAAGTTTCTCCCGAGTTCAGCAGCTTCTGGACACCCTCGTCTTCCAGCGTGACTTCGGTGAATTTGGTTATAATGTAATCCAGTGCATTAAGCTGCTGCCACAAATATGGCACATTCAGCAGACTCATCATTTCTGCGGGTAATAAAATTTAAAATATTAATACATGCCAATATTTTACAATCCTAAATATGCTTTTGAGAATTTGAAAATTTAGTATGTGATTTGAATTTATATTTCTCTTTCTTTCAAATTGAAGAGGTTTATGCTTTAATGTTTATATTAAATGCAATTATTGTTTTTATAAACATGTTTATTTTTAAACTATTTATTAAACTGATTTGCTGTTTAGAATTACAATCGCAATCGCACATACTATTTTTTTAATCAATAAACAATCTTTATCTAATTGATAGAGCTATATTGAAGACGAATAAACACTTTTATTAATACCCACCATCAGAGAACTCATGCACTTTAGGAACCTCGATGAAGCGAATGTTTGGCGTTTCCTTGTTCTTGAAGCCGTTGATCACAGTCACCTGGTGACCCCTTGCGGCCAGGGCCTTCAGGTAGGTCTCCATAAATATGTACTGAGAGCGACCCGGAAACGGCAGGGTAGCCAAAATCTTGGCACCTTCCGTTTCGAGCGGCTTGGCGCTCAAAACGCAAAACACAAAGGCGATCACAGGTAATAATCTCATAGTTAGTGAACGAGTCTCTAGCAACGACTAATTGAACAGATCGCCCAAGCTTCTCTATATATATGGCAGGCTTTTGTTGATAGCGAGCGAGAGAGCTTTTCGATCAGCGAATAGCGCTCAATCATGCTGATGAAGGGCTTTAGCTTTTGCATTTTCATCGTCGTTTGCTAGTTGGAGAGGAGAGATTAGAAATTCGATGGCGATTCCCAAGTTAGGGTAGTCCAAGTAAGACTTTTCATTGCTATGGCTATCACCCCACTGATGAAATAGCAATTTTTAGCAGGGCCAGCAAACAATTTCACATTTTGTTCAAATATTGCCCAATGTGTTTGGAGCGAGATTTCAATAATAAGCTTCTGGTACGTGATGGCACAATCGTGATGGTAAAAGTTTTCGGGTTAGTATCATCGAATCTGGTACGCACCGGTACCACAATCAAGTCGTTAAACACCTTAAACTAGTTTATGGAATATTTTTTACATTTTTGATAAGAAGCAGCTAAAATGAATATTTATTTAATATACATTTTTAAAGTGTTGTTTAGATTGATTTAAAATATATGTTTGATGATATGATATGATGGTCAAAAAAATACTAAAATCATGTTTAATTAACAAGAACATTATTAAAATTGAACTTTAAAAAATTCCTTTTCCTAAAAACATAGGTCTTACAACTTCGCTCCTGTTCCGATATTAATTTCTCAATTTGTGCAAACTACTTAAAGTTGGCAAACTCCCAAGAGTCTTTTAAAGATCTTCCCGTGGAGCGGAATCCGTTGGACTGAGTGCTAGGCAAATTCCCCAAAGAATGTGCGTGAGAAGTGCAGGCCAAACAAGCGGAGGAGGCAACTAAAAACAAAACGCACAACAGGGAGCAGCGCCAAAGGACGAGGATGAGGACGAGGAGGACGAGAACAAGGCTCAAAACGAGGACCAATGCAGCTGGCCAGTGGGGAATTTCTGCCGGTGGAGGCGGAACTCGGCGGAGCATAAAAGCCAAAGCGCTGCCTAAGAAAAGAAATTATTTGCTTAAGCGACGGCAAAGGACCTTGTCCGGAGCTTCCTTTTTTCCTTTTCCCGGAACAAAGCGCGCACACACACACACACAGCCAGACAAGGAACAACAAGAATGGAAATAAGCTGAATGAAAACAGCAGGAAAGAAGGGAGAAAAGGGAAACTGAGTGGGCAAGAAATATTAAACTTTTATGTACGAAAATTTTTAAGTGTATGTCCGGCGGGAAAAATTGTAACTGTTAATTTATAAATAAGGTGGAGTTGTTATTGTGGGCTTCTTCTGACGGAATGTGCGACGGACCCTTCCGAAACCCCTCAACCAGCACAGTGGGAACCCCTTTTTAACCCACTACCACCACCACCACATCCCGGGCTATTTGTTTTCACTTCAATTTATTTGCTTTCTTGCGCACATTTTCACTCCTTAGCCCTTGTTTACTCCTTTCATCCAACCCACTACCATCTTACCCATCCTTCTTCTTTTTTCATCATTTTTCGGGTCCTGTCTCCCCCTCCAACCCTCTGAGCTCTTTTGGCCCTCTTTTCTGTGGCCTTTTCTTTGGCCGTTTATGATGGGGCTTTTCGTTTGGTCGGCCCCGGATCGCCTTGCAACTTGATTCAATTAAGTTGCCTGATTATTTTAGCTACAAAAAAATGATACCACAAAGGGCTCGAGACGGGGAGCAACGAAGCAGCCACCTTTTTTCCTTTCTTCGGTTAGCAATTTTAATTTTTTAATAAAAGGCATGTGTAAGGCGAGGGCTCTACAAGTGGGGTATCTTGTGGTTTCTGCTACCCTGATGTATTGGTTCATCATCAACTCAAGTTCGTGGCGAGTCAACAACTGATCCGGGGTTAAGAAAAGGTCAACAAGCTGTTCACTTTTCAAGGGATTTTCCCCAGAAGAGGTCCCATCTTAATGGTCAAGAGCAATGAAAACAACTATGCATACAGCACTCGGGAAAAATGGATGAGCATACCAACTTAACCAGATGTCAAGTATTTATGATTATCTACAGGATGATTTTAACTTAAGCAAGAGAGAACGCTATACACGACTATCAGATACCCGTTACTCAGCTTAAGGGAGTACGAGGGAGATGGAGATATGCAGTCGTCAAAGCTACTGGCTCCATCTAGCGGCCATGTACTTTTGATCATAACTTTTTAATGGATTGTCCGATTTTAAAATTTTCTTTTATATTTCGATAGGTATTAATAAACACAACAAAATGGCATTTAAACTTATACAAAATCTGTAAAGATCTCGGCGCCATGTCAGCGTTCATACGGACGGACAGACAGACAGACGGACAGCCGGACATGGCTATATCGACTCGGCTATTAACCCTAATCAAGAATATAACACGAATACAACATACCCTTTACTCTACGAGTAACGGGTATAATAATTACAGCTTTTATCTTAAACAAATTTATAAATATTTCTATATTTACCTGAGAAAAATCTTAAAATGCATTGCAGTTTTCCTATCTCAGAAAGCGATAAATTAGTACTTAAGCTGTCACACTACAGACAAAATCTTAACTGCTCGACTATTGCCTGAAAAAACTGGCAATATCTCTTTTGTGCACTAAATGCTCTTGGCCTTTATTCGACTCGTTCGTCTCGTCAGTGGAAGAGCCTGAAAAAACATTAATCAGGATTACCTTGTCGTGTATTTCTCCCCACCTACAAACAACCCACACATGTCTGACTACCGAGGATGAAAGGAATTATCCGGAGGGCTGGAGAACGAGTAGCAACAGCTGCCATATTGACGATGCTTAAAGTGCAAATGCAATTTATTTGCAACAAGCACTTGGTGCACGTGCAACAATGGCTGGCCAGGAATTGAGATTGCCCGAGCTGCGAAACAATTTGCCCATAAGTAAAAATCATTTTTCATTTGTTTTCATTTCCGTTTTATGAAGCATTTTGATTTCTGCATAGTTTCCGACTTCCTCACACTATCCACTGCCCAGTCCTTCTATCCATATCCTCTCTCTTTCTGGGGACTGGGGACATTAGAGAATGTTAAGTGATGGGCAAAACCGGAGTTTGGCAGAGCGACCCCGGCCATGTTGCTCCTGCATACCTGAAAATCACTCGGCCAGGAGCAAGTAGAATCCTTGAAAGGATGCAGTGTTGGAACTTCGCTACACACTAACTCGCTCGAAGAATGCCAGTCAACGTTGACAATCGACTTTTATTGCTGCTGAAAAGGACCAAGAGCAAGGCAAAAACAAGAGATCGGAAAAATCTGGAACGAGGAGAAAAAGAAACGCATGGTTGCGCTGAAAGAAAACTTTATCGTTTTCCTTAAATCATGATTCATCTGTCAGGAAAAACGCCATCACTTTTAAGCCGTTAAAAAATGTCGTTTTAAATAAATTAGAAATAATACCAGAAAAAAACATGTTCTTTTAGTAAGTAAATAATAATATAAATCAGGGGTATATTTAAGATCTGATACTTTTTTTCTGTGTACCATCGACTTTTTCAACTTCCAGTTATTACGTTTTGTTTAACATTTCAGCAAATTACACTGCATTGTCTAGAGCTCAGCTCCAGAGTGAAGTTGAAATCCCCGTTTTCTTTGGGGCTTTTCCCCATTCGACAACTTTTTTACATTTTTTCTATCCCTTTTCGACGTACTGACCTCGTCCGGATTTCGATGAGAACTTGTGCAATTGCATAAGCACAATTTCCGGTTGGCACTAAGAAAATATCTGCTGCAGAAAAGCAAATGGCGATGTTATGAGGTTTGGATGCGAAGTTGGCTTGCTCTATGCGAAATAAATGTATAATGAAGAGTAAATTAATGTGGATTTAAAGGTTTTTAGGATTTTTATAAACTTGACTTGTGTAAAACGATTTTCTAAATATTTTCTTATGATATTTAAAGTTTATAAGTCTAATATGACAGCTACAAATTTTATAAGGATAGCTTTATTTTATAACTCCAATTTCGAAATACTATTACTTACGTTTTTTTCATGCTTCATAATCAACCTATCCTTTCTAAAGATTTTCTCTTTGATCTCACAACCAAAATAAAATGGTATCTGCTGCTGGCAAGGACATCTAAAAGTGTGTTACACTATTTTTGAAGTCAGTGACAGGAAATTGAAAAAGTGTGGGGCGTGAACCGAAAGCTCAGGAAATAAAGAAAAAGAAATAGTTTTCCCTTAATTAAGTGCGTGTGTTGGGATGGCCAGAGAACCTGGCTCCCACAAGTAAACAACGAATGAATTCTTCGGTCTCAAGGTAAAAAAAACCCCGGGTCTAAGTAGTCCAGAAAACCACCGAGCAGGCGGTGGTTTGCCTTTGCCACCGACCAGTGGGTCAGATGGTCAGTAGCCAGGCATTGTTTCGTGTGCACTTTGCTGCGCTTGACTGCCCTGCTCGACGACCTCCGACCCCCAAGCGCCAAGCTATTATTTCAAACCTCTCGGGGAGTTCAACAACATTACGCCACACAGTTCAACCATTTTTTCCATGTTCCGTTTGCTCTGCGTTTCCAGCTGCTGCTCCTGGCCAAGTTCACATTGTAATCCATCCGGGGAATAATTATTGTGTACATATTAATATAGAAGCCGAGGAAGCCAAGAGGGTTTATCGCTTAGCCGCCATGGACGGCATTATGATGCCCTCTAAATTAAATGGAAAATGGATGGTCTATAAATTCTCGCTCTTGGTTTTAAAGTTGCGAAAAAGGTTCCTTAACCGAGTCGTAAAGAGGTGTACGAATGGGGTTTCTTTGTGGATTTGGTTATGGTTAACTGAGGCTTAAGTCGGGTTGATGGTTACTGATTTATGCAGCTGGGCGAGAGAGGGGAAAAAAATGCATTAAAGCTTAGGATGGTTAAAACATTTCAACGCGGACTTGTAAGTAGGAAAATATTTCAGTTTATATAAGTTTCCCAATTATAGGTACTTATATATTCCATCTCTCTCTTTAAAGATAATCCCCAAAAACCCTGAAATCCATAAGCCAAATCCAAGGATGGCTGTAATCCATTATAAACTACAACTCATTAACCAGAATTTAAAGGTCCAACTTTATGCACACTCTCCAGCGGATTAAGCTGCCAGGTTTATGCCACTAAATTGCGTCGTTGTTGAGCATAATTTATGCATTAAAATTGCATGCAAAGGAGAAGTTGACTCTAAACTTGGATCGTACCGTGCTGCAAATTAAATCTAATTATGTGCGGCCAGGAAACGCCGGTGGTAAAAAAGAAAACACGAACGAGTACAAAGGGGCTCGGCGAAAGGGGTTTTCCTGTTGGGTTCGGACATGGCTTTCTTTTTGCCAAACTGACCCGCACAAATGCGTCTATTGACTGAAACAATGCAGACAAAAGCGACGCAGTAACTGAGCCGGGATCACGAAGCGGGCAGCGGGAACGGCAGCTGCTGCACCTGGAGGTAAACCAGGTGAAACAGGTGAACCAGGTTGGCGACCAATGGAAGCGCCATCATTGAGCGATGAAGACGGCGGTGGTGGCGCGGGATGAAAGGCAAATAACGTGCAGTAAATGAGAAACAAAAGAACTAACCTACACTGCAATTAAATTATCTCTTAAGCTTTAAATACATAACTCTATAATAAGTAAAAAACTAAACAAAAAATGTATTTGTCATAGGATTGTAGAATTTACTAGAACTGATAAGTCGGAACATAAACATATTTTTAGAAGTATATCTTATTTCTAAAGTTGTAGAAAGCTCAAGAAAGAAAACTTAAGCAATAAAGACTAAGAGTAGATTTTCAAAAATTATTATTAATAAGTTTTCTGATGACATTTGACAACCCTTATTTTTGCTCAGTGCAAATCTAAAAAGAAAAAATTGCCTGAGCTCGGCTTGCGCCTGAATTGAGCTTATGAATGGATAGCCAAGAGGGTTTATAAAGGGGGCGAGGCGAGCGGAAAAGCGGTCAACTTATGGCTTAGACGCACGACAAAAATCCATATTTATATATATGAATGGGACATGGCCATTGAAGTGGTCAGGGGGTCCTGAGTCCTGGGACCTGGGTCCTCGCTCCTCGGTCCCCGGCGACAAGGGAACCAGACCGGATCGGGTTTGGGGACCGGGACACTCGGTTACTTATGCTTCAATGGCTCCCTGAAACTCGGTGCACGAGTATGTGCCGCAATTGCGGTAAAATATGTTTGCACAAAAGGAAATCGCCAAAGCCACGTGTGCAGGAAATGCTGAATTTGTCTGCTTGGCGCGCTAAAACAAAGCCAGAGTCGAATGGACGGCTGGCTATTCCCGGAAATGCTTTCGATTGGATAGGCAGATTTTTTCCATTGATTAAAGCCAAGAATTTCAACATTGAAGGATGAACATTTTTGCCATTGCTGATGGGTTTTACCTTTCAATAAAGAATTTTATGTGAAACTATTTGATCCGATCTATATTAATGAAACAAATATTTTCTAAGGTTTTCTATATAAAACTGAAAAATTTTATTTTTTCAAGGGTTTTTTATTTTATGTAAAAATAGACAACGAAATTATTACAATCTGCTCATTACGCATTTTTGATAGAGGTCTAACCAAATTCTATGATAATAAATAACTCAATAAACATTGATATCACTTTAGATTAACGTGTATTATAGAAAACAACTGCAAAATAATCCATTATTAAAACCACATTAAATCAAAACGATAATCGCTGCAATGCGGAAACTGCCATTATTTGAATACTCTTTGTCGGCCATTTAGGACCATTTGAAAAATGTTAATAAATGTCGAATTGAAGCTAACCAAGTGGAACCAGTTCTGGGAACCGGCTGCCAAATGGGCACCGCTTTTTTTCGGGTATTATTGCAATATTGCTGCCAGTGCGCCAAAAACTGTGCTTTCCCGGGCTAGATGGCGAACTACGGCGGCACTTCCGCTGCCACTGCCACTGGCACTCCGGTGTCTCTCGCCTTCCTGTTCATCGGCGTCTGGACTGGACTTTTGGGAATATTATTGAAAAGTTTTACCGCAAGCTGTGCCGAAGCGGAGCTCACTGCAAAAACAACCAACGTATTGTTCGCCGGTTGGATGGTAAAACCAACCCACCATCCCATCATCCCACACCCGGCAAAAAGATTCGAACAAAAAATCTGGAAAAAGTGGGGAATAATAAAAGGCGAAGAAGAAAGCGAGGATTAAAAATTTTTGCCAGTCCAAAGTTTCAGTTTTGTTGCAACTTTGGCCACGGACACCACAGCAGCCACACCTACTGCTTCTCTCCCGATTCCCCAGATCAGCCCTACATATATGTATATGGCCATAGTTCGTTCGCCCACATTTTCTCTCTTTCCCCGGGCAGTACATAAATTTTGCCGGCCATTTTCGGGCATTCGCCCAATCAGACATCAAGTCACTAAAGTATAAAAAAGAAGCAGCAGCTAAAACTTTGAAGCGTGCCGGTTTTGTGGGATCTTTTCCACTGCAGTGTGACTATTATTATTAGATTGAAATATATATTTCCTTTAAGATGTGTGCGTACTAAAATCTATGTGAAAGATAGAATATATTTTTAACCTGATCCTAAAAGAATATTTAACAATTTTTTAGAATACATCAAACTAAAGACTTTAAGAATAGTTCTAAAGATAAGAAACTGTAAAAAACTATGTGAGTAAATGGTTAAACAATAAAAATCGCCTTTTAAGTTAAACAAATTCCAAAAGCAAAAGCGCCAGGCAAAATTTCAATTAAATAATATAACTTTTAATAATAAAAAGGAACACAAGAAATTGGATTTTTACTTTAAAAAATACAGCTTATTATCCTGAAAAAGAATAGTTAACTCCGTTCTATTGTTAGGGTACTTCTCGCTTTCTCACAAGGAATTGCTTAGGTGCCCTAACATCTTTTTCCGAATCGCTGGCAATAAGTTTCCACTATTTATGGCAAAAGTTTAATACTTCAAATGCAATAATTTAAGCGAAAGCGAATGAGAATTGTCGCGGCAAACACTTTGACTGGGTCTCTTTCCCGGCCAAGGCCAACGGGCAAACTCAAATATATTTAAGCTAATTGCATTTTTCCTTTCTGGGCGAGAGGCAAATGATGGCCAGCGGGGGTAACGGTGGCACGAGATTGCGAATCTAATATGCGATGGCAAATGACAGCGCACAAAACTGAATGACCATGTGTTTGGGATAAAATTTGCACAACCTTGACATTTTCATCCCCAATCAAATTGACCCAACACGCTCCGCCAGAGAGAAAGAGAACGGCTGAGCTGGAGGATGGATGGATAGTTTCAAATATGCAATTCGATGTTGCTGAAAGCGGAACAAGCACCAATCCATCAATTATACAGATTAATAATCAACATTCGCTCGGCTCACAATCTATTGAAAGTTCCTGCACTCTGGAAAAAGTAAAGAACCGTCTTAAAATCATAATATATTGTTATATTTTTTGTCATTTAAATAAAAACTTTACCATGTCACAACAAATTTTATTTTATTGTTATTTTATTAGTTTCAAAATCTATAGATATTATTTTTTTGTTTTTTTTAGTTTATAAATCATAAAAAATTATATAATAAAAAAAATGATGTGTCATGATAAAGTTTTTGTTAAAATTAGAATTTTTAATATATTTGTTAGAAATAAGTTTCTACAAGGGGATTATAATTTTGTGTTTATACTTGAACTTGTAGAGTCAAAAGATGATAGGTTTCTATATATAGTATATGTATAATATTCTTGGTTCAGTCGGTTCCATTCTCCCTTAACGTTTGGATACATTTAAATACTTAGGTAGTTCCAATTTTTGGGTGTAAAGTGCAAGTGACAGTGGATAAAAATTTTTGCGGTCGAGAGTGTGTGCCAAGTAGTTGCCAATCAATTTTTGGCATCGTAACGCCGCCCGCTGCCTACTTATGTGGGTGCAAAGGAGGGGGAACGGGAGTGGCAGGACATCACCATTACCATCCGGCATGGAGGCCAGGAGCCGATGCATCTGCAGCGGGGAATCAAGGAAACCACCCTGAGCAGCAGCAGGATCGTCAATGGCATTGTGGCCAACAGGCACGTCGATTTCAATTGAATGTGGTGCGGCCAACTACCAATGTCTCCCGTCTCCTGTCTCCCGGTGTCTCCCCCGTCCACTTGCCACTTCCCACATCACCCATTATGACACGCTGCCAGCAAACCAAACACAATCACAGGAGGCTGCAGTGCCCACCGTCACACTCACTTGCAGTTGACACTTTTGTAGCCAGCTCGCATCCTGGCATCCCGGCATCCTGGGATGTCCTTCTGTTTGTCAGCCGTCCAGTTTGCTGGTCCTCGTCGTCGTCGTCTCGTCTCTAGTTGTCTGTCACTTGGCCTATGCCATCGATGGTTCCTCCTTCGAACCTCTGGCCACCTGCCTCCCTTGCAAGACCCTGTGATTCACTTGCAACATCAATTCCGATGACGTGCCCACTCACCTCTCCCTTTGGTTGCCACTTTCAATTCTGCAACTGTTGGCTCGCATCAAATACGCCCGGAACAATGAGCTAACCCAATAAATATGAGTACAGGGCTGCCAAAGGTGTGGAGTCTGTTTAATTAATATCTCCTATTAGGCCTGTCGAGTCATGTATTTGCCTTTAATAGTTAGAACTAGTTTATGGGTAAGTGCCTTAATTGCAGTAAATATTTAAGGTTAGCAAACCCTACAATTATGCAATAATCAAGTTAGGAAAGCTACTTTATTATAACATTTTGGGCATAATTGTCTGCCTATCTGTATTTATTTATCTTTCAAAAAAGCCTAGGCCGTATCACCAATCAAAGCAGTCGATTTCTAACACTCGTCAATAATACCCCCTGATTTTGACACACCAACAGTTTTTACCAAACCAACTAAATTAGATACTAAACTCAAATGGCTAAGCAAACACAAAGGTATATAAGTTTGGCGGGATCCATGGTGCGCAAGTTTCACACCGCGCAATTCGCACGATGTGATAAGGTATCGATGTCGAATTTCGACTGTGGTATCCCTTTGCCCTATAAGAAGTTAAAGGAGACTCTGGCCTGCGTCAAGGCCAAACTCAAAGGACCGCTGACTTTGTCGGAAAAGATCTTGTATTCCCATTTGGATCAGCCGGATTCGCAGGAGATCGTGCGAGGCAAGTCCTATTTGCGATTGCGTCCGGATCGTGTTGCCCTGCAGGATGCCACGGCCCAGATGACGCTGCTTCAGTTTATTTCGTCGGGCTTGAAAAAGGTTGCAGTTCCATCGACGGTGCACTGTGATCACTTGATCGAGGCCCAGGTGGATGGCAAAAAGGATTTGGCCCGGGCAAAGGATCTCAACAAGGAGGTGTTCGAGTTTCTTTCCTCCGCGTGCGCGAAGTATAACTTGGGTTTCTGGAAGCCCGGCAGCGGAATAATCCATCAGATCATTTTGGAGAACTACGCCTTTCCAGGTCTCCTGATGATCGGCACCGATTCCCATACGCCGAACGGCGGTGGCCTCGGTTGTCTGTGCATCGGGGTCGGTGGTGCCGATGCCGTCGATGTGATGGCCAATATCCCGTGGGAACTGAAGTGCCCTACAGTGATTGGCTGCCATCTCTCGGGAAAGATCAGTGGCTGGACCTCGCCCAAGGACATCATTCTAAAGGTGGCCGAGATCCTGACCGTCAAGGGAGGCACTGGCGCCATTGTGGAGTACCATGGACCCGGGGTCGAGTCCATATCCTGCACTGGGATGGCCACCATTACCAACATGGGAGCCGAGATCGGAGCCACAACATCGGTTTTCCCGTTCAATGATCGCATGGTCTCCTATCTGTGTGCCACGGGCCGTGGCAAGATCGCTGCGGAGGCGATGAAGAACAAGGATCTGCTGGTACCGGACAAGGGCTGCAAGTACGACAAGGTGATCGAGATCAATTTGGACACCCTGGAACCGCTGGTGAACGGGCCCTTCACACCCGATTTGGCCCATCCCATCAGCAAACTGGGTGCGGACTCCGAGAAGAATGGCTATCCAATGGACATAAAGGTGGCTCTGATTGGATCCTGCACGAATTCCTCGTACGAGGACATGGGACGATGTGCCAGCATTGCCAGCGATGCCATGCGTCATGGCCTCAAGTCCTGCGTTCCCTTCAATGTCACCCCGGGATCGGAACAAGTTCGAGCCACCATTGCGAGGGATGGTTTCATAGATGTCCTGGAAAAGTTCGGCGGCACCGTGCTGGCGAATGCCTGTGGGCCCTGCATTGGCCAGTGGGATCGCAAGGATGTGAAAATGGGCGAAAAGAACACCATTGTCACTTCGTATAATCGCAACTTCACCGGCCGAAATGATGCCAATCCGGCCACACACTGTTTTGTCACCAGTCCGGAAATGGTAACGGCTTTGGCCATCGCCGGACGCTTGGATTTCAACCCCCTGACGGACGAACTTGAGGGAACGGATGGCAAAATGTTCAAACTTAAGGCGCCGACCGCCGAGGAGCTGCCGGCCAAGGGTTTCGACCCCGGCGAGGACACCTACCAGGCTCCGCCCGAGAAGGGCGATGATGTCAAGGTCAATGTGGATCCCAAGTCGGACCGACTGCAAATGCTGGAACCCTTCGAGAAGTGGGACGGCAAGGACTACATTGATTTGATGGTTCTGATCAAGATCAAGGGCAAGTGCACTACGGATCACATTAGTGCCGCTGGACCCTGGCTTAAGTACCGCGGCCATTTGGATAATATCTCGAATAACATGTTCATCGGGGCCACCAATGCCGAGAATAACGAGATGAACAAGGTGAAGAACCAGAAGTCCGGCCAATTCGACGCCGTTCCAGCCGTGGCCCGGGATTACAAGGCCAACAAGTTGAGGTGGTGCGCTGTGGGTGAGGAGAACTACGGCGAGGGATCCTCCAGGGAGCACGCCGCCCTGGAACCCCGTCACTTGGGCGGTGTGGCCATCATTGTCAAGTCATTTGCCCGGATCCACGAGACCAATCTCAAGAAACAGGGCATGCTGGCCCTGACATTCGCCAATGCCGGCGACTACGACAAAATCCAGCCATCGAGCAAGATATCACTGCTCAACCTCAAGGACTTGGCACCGGGAAAGCCGGTGGACTGCGAGATCAAGAACAACGGTGGCTCCGACAAAATCCAGCTGAACCACACCCTCAACGAGCTGCAGATCAAGTGGTTCCAGGCCGGCAGTGCCTTGAATCTGATGAAGGAGCTGTCTGCCAAGGGCGGTGACAAGAAATAGTTTCCATAGTTTCCTAGACAGAATATTATTTTAACTAAATTTTTACGTTATTTTATCTTATGAACACCATAAGTAATATTTCATCATTAAAGTGGTAATCAATTAAAGGCAAGTATTCGTTTTAATTATACATTTGGTAAACATTTAATACAAATATATTATTTATCTATCTACAATTTTGTAGGACTTCTATACGAATTATAAGCGTAATTATCAACTAAAAGTTGGTATTTTTATCTTTGACACACATTTTCTTCATACCAGCAGACCACAAACTCATATAATTCTTTTTTGATATCTGCCAGATGAATATCCCCTTAAACAATTATTCCCGAAAATAACTTAACTTTACACAAACCGCAGGATACTATAATGGGGCAAAGTTTAATGCCAAAATGGCACATGAAATGCCGAAAAACTAAACCGAAAGCCGAAATAATTCAAAACTAATTAAAATCCATTTAAAATTGCACACAGCCTGCAATGCAGAAAAATAATAATAAATTTTCCGACTTAAGCTGGCCAACTTTTTTGTCAACTGGGTGGATGAGTGGGTGGTAGGTGTTGGGTGAGTAAATGGGTGGTGCGGAGGGACAATAAGCGACGCTTATCAACGGTGCCAACCGAAACTGTCACATGCATTGTCATTGTCACAGGGGCGGGTGGCTCAAGGGGCTCAAAAGGGGGTTTTCCGAGCAGAGGCCGTGCCATATTTGCATTTTCCCTCTCTTTTCTGCTTGTGTGTGAGTGTGGGTGTGCGTGCGGGCGTATGTGAGTTGGCATAGAAAATTATTTGCTACTTTTAATTAGTGCCAAAAAGTCATTCACAAAATCCAGCAAGAGAGAGAGACAGAGCGAGCACCCAGGGAAAGAGACATGCGACGAGAGTTGGCTACGGAGCGAAAGGGACCGATATGGGGAAAGCGAAAGAGACGGGCAGAGGATATAGGAGCCCCAGTGCACAAGTTCAACGAGCAAATACAAAAATGTCTATATATATCTGTATCCGTCTCGCTCTGCGAACTGCCACTGCTTTTTGCGGCAATATTTGCACAGCCTCCGACTGAATGAGCGGGACATGAATGTGGTGCATGTGGCAATACAGTGCGTTTCGGCCTAAAATGGCAACAGGAAATCAGCAAGCAAGTCAATTGGGGTTCATATATACAAATATAGCTTTTTGTTGATATTCAGTTAATGTTAATGTTCAAATAAAATACAACACCTATTGTATTAATTACAAATTAATTAGAATACAAATGTTGTATAATTTATTAATTAAATAACGTGTTAAATATTAACAATGGATTTCGAGCCTCGCGTGCTTTTATAATCACAATATAGACAGATCACATACCAAACATAGTCTGATTAGCAACATTGTAACATGTTTTTTAATGGAACCGATTACAGATTGAAGCACGCTAACAATGAAATAATAATAAAAAGATAACATAATATTTCCATGGCCATTGAATCAACCTAAGATTACATGTTTTTTATATTCCATTAATTTAATGGTAGTTTTTTTCTAAAACTGCATTGCTATAATAAAACGCACTGTTCACCGTAAAAGAAGCCACAACCCCAATCAAAAAGGCCAACAAAAAATGATAGCAATTTAGCTCGGCCTAAAACCGAAAATGTTCAATTATTAACTCGTAATGGTAGGATGTGTATGTGGATCGGGGGCCTGAAAGGGGCGGTGGCGGGCCCGAAGGAGGTCCAGTTGGTAAGAAGTCAGCTAAGCTGGCGGCCCGAAATTATAGACTATGATTTTTGTCAAATTGCATTCAATTTTGCCAGAGCTCGAACAGGACTCCTTTGTATCTTGGCTGCCACAAGCATTTGTATCTCTGTATCGGCTGGATCCATCACCTTCCGCCCGACCCCCGACCCTCCCTGTCTCCTTCTGTGTTCTGTGTGTGTGGGCAAGTGCATGGCAAATGTCACACATGCATTTCAATTTGAATTTACAATATTTCTAGCTTCAAATGCAGGCATGTGGTTGCGTGTGTTCGGCTTGCCAGGCACTTCATATATGTCTTGGTCTCTTCCCATCTCCCGTCACCCTCTGTTCCCCTATCCCCATCTCCCTCGCCCAGTTTGTCATTTGCATACTTTGCACTTAAGTGAATTTAATCTTTTCTGCATGCTGTCCTCTTCGATATTTGTCAGCCATGAGTGTATGTGCGTATGTGGTGCCCTGAGCTAGCTGAAAAATGTGTTTATCTTTTGTATGGATTTTTAATGCCATCTATTGTATCGGGATGCCCTGCCCATACAATACCATATTCGCCTCCCACTCTTGTTATTCCGGTTCCTTGCTTAGTTTATTTTATTAAAATTTTAATTGCTTTTTGGAAAATGTTTTGTCAATGCGTAGACGCAGCAACAACGAGTTCATTGATATACAGCGACGAAAACGGAAACATTCTAGATATTTTTATGATACACAAACATGTATTTTTCCGTTTTCCTTTTGCTCGGCTGGGTAATAATGGATTTTTCAATTGAACCCACATTTTTTGCAAGTTTGTCAGTTTGATGATGGGGCAAAATGTAAATGGAAGGAAAATGTTTAAGATTTAGAAAATGTCTAAAGCTTGTGCGGAAGCTGGCCAAAAGTTATATTAATAAAAATATTTACTTTGATTGATTGCTTTTAGGAATCAATTGCACAGCAATGCATTGTAGTCTTTAGTTGAGAAATATTTTTATGGAGTTATTATTTTTGTGCATTGTTTTTGATAGTTAGTTTTATTCTTTTTCGAAATAAATTCTTTGATTGAGTTTTTATTTGGCTTCAATCGTTATGAATTCCTAGAAACAGTATTTATATTTATTTAGCTATTTTAAAACATTTTGTGTTTAATTTCAAGATTATGTTTTCTATTCCTGTTCATATAAAATATTTCCAAACTCCCCCCGAAAGCCCAGCACCTCCTTCCGCGGATTAGTTCCCCATCTGCCAGCTGCAATAAGAAAATTACACGCTTGACTCGAACCGATAAACGTAAATCACACACAAATGACAACTGCCAATAACCTTACACGAGCATCCAAAATAAAAGCAAACCGCAAAAAATAAGAAAAAATTGAAAGCAGAAACACAAACAAGCAAAAATCGAACGAAAATAAAATGAAACTCGCTCTCAACAAATAAATTGCATTTTGGCCGCTGGCGAGGTAAACAGCCACAAATGCCACACGAAAATAGAAGAGAACCCAAGCAATAGAGCGGGCGGGAAAATAAAGCAAAACTTGACAATAATCGAAAAATTATTTCCACACATTGTGTGCTGGGTGGCGGTGGATGGTGGATGGGGGGCGTGTCAAATCAAAGAAACAAATAAAATGAGGAAAAACAAGCGGAAAATCCACAGTGCACATAAAGCGGGAGAAAAAGAAAGGAGCACGAATTAAGTTAAGCACTTTTATTTATTATTAAAAAAGTTTTCATATGAGGGGGTGAACTAAAAGTGGAGAGGGGCCGCGGTGGGTGTGGCGAAGAAAAATCAGCAAAATCTGCACATAATGCAAAGAAAATCCCGAATTTATCGTATCACTTAGATGGAGTGTCATGTGTGTGTGTGCGAGTGCTAGACTGTGTTGGTGCTTCCCCTCTTTTAAAGGGGTTAGAATGCGCATTATAAAAGTTACAACTGTGGTCATAAATCTGATACTTTTCCTTCAATCTAAAAATATACATTCTAATATATATGTATTTATTTGTTATAACAATAAGACAGGTATTTTTTTTGGCAATAATAACAAAAAAACGTTTTTCTCCTTTTTTGAATATTAAACTAAAATTTTAAGAAATGCTTCTGAAATAGCTATCATTTAAAAATCTGTACCTAAGCCACTTTAAACTGTAGAGAATAAAATGTACCATCATTTGAGTTACTACAGTTATGTCTGCGACTGTCCTCCCCGTGTTTGTGCATTCATAATATAACTGTTGATTATTGCGCCAACACGCACTCGACGTAAGTGAACCAGCAGCAACAGCTTCAGCAGCTTTGACTGTGAAATCTGCGAGCTGGAATCTGGCAACGTGGCGTATGCGCAATATTATTAGATATTGAAAGCAGCCATCGATGATGATGGCCAAACGCTGGCCCTCTTCCCTTAGCGTTTCCCCTCCCACCACCGAAAACCAAAAATCGAGAGTCGAAAGCAATTGAAAGCAGCCACAGCAGCAGACATATGAATTTTTTCCTGGCTCCCTTTAGCACTCGGAATCGGAATAAACCTCTTTTAGCCCTGGCATCTCATCTCCCGCATTTATATGGAGCATGTGTGATGGGGGGAGGGGGGTTATGCGATTTGGATTCGGATTTGTCTGTGGGCGTGTCTTTAGCGCAGAGCTCTGCGGCCCCATGGTTCCTGCGGATGAAGCTGAAGCTGTATTAAATCGATGGCAATGTGCTAAATTTGTGGCAGATTATTTATTAGTGTAATGGCTTTAAATTTGCCAGCACAGATGCTCAAATCGAGGATGCTTTTCTCTACGAGATTTATGTTTGTGCTTTGAGTATGGCTATTTAAATATTATGTATAGATGGAATTTTTATTCGATGCGATGAACACAAAATGATTGAGTTGAGATTTAACGCGTTTTTTATGCGGTTCTGAACAAATTTATTGTGGATTTCAGGCTAAAGCTTAAAAAAAACATAAAATCTGCACAGGTCAATTTACCTATGCATAAAATTAGCTTATTGAATTTAGTCGTTCCTATAAGTACCATAACTATTCTAGTTCGTAGCTACATACCTACATAACTATGTGAATAAAGGATGAAAAATGATCTAATTCCAAAAAGTTTATTAATTCTGTAGCATAAAGTTCACACTTTTTCAAATTTGTGTGAAAAAGATTATAAAATTTCAAAACATATCCGATTTTAACACTTGAAATTTTAAATTACCACTGAGGAGTAAGATCTTCAATGGAAGAGGTAACATTATAAGTGCCGACGTGAATTTACCGACGTGTCGGCAAAGACCGCGTGGCATTATCACCGGCCAGCGCTTGACATTAAAGGAGACGTTCTTCTAATAGTACGTCCCCTTTGGAAAAAGGAAGGGATTGGTGCCTACAGATAAGTCGGTCTTAACTCCGTACTTAATGTTGTTCCTTATGTAGTCCCCGTGTTTCTTGAACAATCTGCAAATTCCTTGGCGTGGCAAGGATAAGGGCATCAGCTTAAAATTGTTATCTCGAGCGTAATTGGTATAAATATCTATAGCCATTAGGTAGTGTGCATCGTCCAAATCCTCAAGAATTTTAAAAGTTCCATTAAAAGTCCGCTCTCGGCCAATCAGTCGAAGGTTAGTTGCGTCACATGGCTATGAGTTCGGTGAATAGTCGATGGATGCAAAGTTAGCTTCATACGACATTGGTATCTGAAACTAAAATATAGAAATACATTAAACAAAATAGGTGCCATTTTAAAATATTTTATATAAATTACCAGTGCTTTGGTAATCACCATGAGAAAATCGTACACTGTGTATATCCACATCACGGCCAGAGAAAGATTCAACCATTGAAACCCAAACTCAGTTCGGCTTTCCATATTTATCCACGCTTTTTTACATTGATCTAACGTGTTTTAATCCATTTTATAAGTGGAGATTATTTTTAACACCAACTTGACATCAAATAACGTGTTCACTTAGTTACATATTAATAATATTATATTAAAACTATTTCGACTAGCATCAACTGTGATTATTTAATACTGCTTTTGAAAGTCTTAAACAAAACCAATTCAAACAAATTTATCAGAAAACTTATCGAAAACTTCAGGATGCCATGCCCATAACCCTTTAGCATCAACTTATCTGTCACACTCCATCTCCAAAGTGGAATTGCTTCCATTTCCCCAGCTCATTCACCCCTTGCAGCTTCTAATCTTTCTAACCATTTGGCCATTTTCAATTCGTTTTACCCCGTTCGGTCGCTTTTTTATCTGGCCACTTTCAAAATCAAATCTTACAAATTCACAACTGACAAACAAAAAAGAGGAAAAAACCGAGGAAAATAAGTGCGAAAAACCAGCAGAAGCCGACAGAAGAGGACTAGACAAAAAAGAGCCAACACGAAAAATCTAATAAAAGAATAGCTCAAAATCGGTGTGTAAAAATCAAATAAACGCTGCAACTGCAACGGCGTCCACCAAAGGGAAAGCTTGCCCCCAGCTGAGTTTTCTCTGGTCGGTAAAAAGTTTGTTTTTCGCCTTGCGCCAAGTTTTGTGCGTTTTTAAATGGCCCGAGCTGTGCTGCTGCTGCTACTGGCCCAAACAAAAACGAACAAGAAAAGCTGGGAAAACCATTGGAAACACATGTCCAGCCAGCGGACAAGGACAAGAGCCATGGATCCTTGGATCCATGGACCCCGGGAGCTGTGCAAATGTTTGTGAGCTTGGATTTCTTTTCGGTCATTACATTAAGTTGGCTATCTGTGGAGATTCGTAGCTGCACAAGCACACAAACTCCCCGATATCCGCATAAGTGGTATTTGTGCTTGTGCTTTCTGCTTTTGCTTGGCCCGCAGATGGGGAGCAACGGCTGCTCCTAATGGTCAACGATTCGTAATATTTTTAATATTTGCTCAATAAAATGTCAGACAATTTCTGTCTCTGCCACTTAGACTCATTACATTTATCTGTACGGTTGTTGCTTTGTTTGTGCTAAGGCCATCCTAGGTCGGGACCAAGCCAATTGGAAAATACTCTTAAAAATTAGTATATTCTCTGTTAATTTTGTTAGATTTTTAGAAACTATAGCTAGTGAGTGAACTTTGTTTTAAAAGGGAAATAAACAAAGTTGCCTCGTTCAGATGATAAAACAAGAGAGAACGCTATAGTCGGGTGCCCCGACAATCAGATACCCGTTACTCAGGTAAAGGGAGTGCGAGGGAGATCGAGATAGAAGACTTTGAACACGCATAACTTTTTAACGAATGGTCCGATTTGAAAAATTTCTTCTACATTTCGATAGGTATTGATAAACACAATAAAACTGCATTTTTACTTTTCCGAAATATTGAAATTTTTAAAATCGTATATAAGCGATTGTGGGCGTTAGAGGGGGCGTGGCACCTTTTTGAAACAAACTTGCGCTGCGTAGGAACTCCTAGAATCTGTATGCAAAATGCCAATCTTCTAGCTTTTATAGTTTCCGAGATCTCAGCGTTCATACGGACAGACGGACAGACAGACAGACAGACAGACAGACAGACAGACGGACAGACGGACAGACGGACATGGCTAGATCGACTCGGCTAGTGATCCTGATCAAGAATATATATACTTTATGGGGTCGGAAACGCTTCCTTCTAGCTGTTACATACTTTTGCACGAATACAATATACCCTTTTACTCTACGAGTAACGGGTATAAATATTAATATTTGTTGCTTTGTTTGTGCTTAGCAAGTTCTCTATAGCCATCGTAACTAGGGACCAAGCCAATTTGATGATACTCCTAAAAATTGGTATGTTCTCTGTCCACTTTTGTTTTAAATATAGTATGTAGCTATAGCTAGTGAGGAAACTTTGTTTAGGAATTGAAATAATAAGTTCTATTATTGATATGATAAGATCATAAGAGTAATTTTATGATACAAAAATAAATAAATAAAGGGATGAGTAAAAGTAAACATTTTTATCCAGAATAAATTTTAAAATGAATAATTTATAGACTTATTTACCTTTTCTGTTTTATCGGTTTTTTAATGGATCAAATCCAAATAAATTAAATTAAGAAATATTTATACGGCAGAAACAAGCTAACTTACCGACTGCGTTGTTAAAAACAAACGTTATCCTTGGCATTTAATTTCGTTGGAGTATCCTTTAGAGTATATATTGATCCCCTTAAGGGAAGCCGAGACATTATTCTTCATATGCGTTGGCCAGGAAAAGCGGAGAATCCCGAGAGAACGGCAGCGTGTAATCCTTTTTGTAGTTGACGCAAATCCTGTTGCTCTTTGCCAAGTCATAAAGTTTAATTTAGTTTTAAGCCTTTCAACTGGAAAATTGCATGGCTGAGGGAGCGAGACAGGGACAGAAGCGGAGAGAGAGAGATCAACGAGTGCACACCACTTATCCCGCTCCCTCGCATCAACAAAGGCGAATGGCGTTGACCGCAGCCTGTCATTTCGTGTGGACGAGAGGGGGACGGAGATAGGACGGCCTGACGACTTGCTGCACTGCTCTAAAATTAACACACGTTTAATATGCAAGTCGTGCATAAATTGCGTTGTTGTTTTTGTTCCTGCTGCAGGCTGCCACCAGAAAGAAGAAGCATTTTCATCTTCTTCTTTACGCTTTTTAATTTGCCATCTGACGTCAGAGTGCAACAACAATGACCACATGTCAGCGCCCTGCGAGAAAATCCTGTGTGCACTTCTCTTATTTTCCCTCTGACACTTTTCGCCAAAGGGAAAATACGTGCCCGTCGTCTCGTTATCATCGTTATTCTTATTATTATCATCGTCATGGCGGCCGGACATTAATGTTGATGCGCTTTAATTGCCAATTGAGGCGATGCCCAGGTCCTTGCACTCGATCCAATCAGAAAACAGGCACTTAAAGCACGGCCACCGACGTAATTTCATTATTTATTGCCCGCCGTTTACTCGTACACTTATTCGCGCACTTTTTTCATGTCTCTCACACACGATTTTGTTATTAATTCGCTATTTTTTATTTCAGTACAAAAACGCAATAGTTCCATTTCACCAGCAAGCGCGGAGTTGCATTTAGTTAGCAAGAGGCGTTAGTACGTTTTTACTGAACAGTGTTGCAAAACGCCAAAGGTCAGATCGTTTGTTTTAAATTCTGCATAAACTGTTTAACTGCAGAATTTTTGAAAATTCAATTTTCAAACAGTTGTTATTTAAAAAAAAAAATCACTGAACTTGAAACATGTGGAAATTTCATTTTTTTTATTGTTAGTTACTGTCTAAAATGGTTAGCAAGGTAAGAAGAACTACAAACATAATTTTTAATTTTAGTCCAAGTAAATAATTTGTACGGGTGATACCAAAATTGTTCAGACTTGATTTGATTTTTAATAAAATAAGCTCTGGTTTTCAACGATTCCGCAATTGCTAAAATTTCTGAAATTCAACAATTTAGCAATTCCCGTAAAAGTTTTTAACGAATTGGAAGCTTTGAAAACATTACTTATCAATGAAAATAACAATTTTAATTTTCTCCTTTGGCCAATCTATTCTCCCTAATTTATGTATTTTCGCCCATTTATCCCTGTTTTTGGAGCAGACGCGGTTTCCGCATTTTTGAGACAGTGCCAAATTTCTTGGCAGTCGCATTAACGACAAATGTTGCCAAGTAAATTGGCATAAAACAAATCGGCGTCGTCATCGTTATTATCGCTCCTCTTCTTCCGCCGCCTAATTAGATTGTTCTGGCAGCTCAAAAACAACTGGCGAATAGCAGTCGAAAATTGTTAAATAATTTAAACCGAAATTAGCGTTTATTTTGGGTGTGAGCGTGTGTGTGTGTGCAGACAAAACGGCATGAAAATAAAAATTGTAACCAATTTCATGCATAACAGTTAAATAAAATTTAATTTAGCAGAAAAACGAAGCAAATGCGAGTTAAAACGGGCAAAAAGCGAAAAAGAAACAGAAACTGCACAAATTGCCAAAAGAAATAAAAATCACGACCAGATGAAGAGGGAAGTGAACAGTAGAGGCCACATAAGTATTATCTTAAAGTATTATTGCAGATAATAAAACTTATTTAAACATAAATATAGGTTTCAATGAAAATCTTCGTACATTACAAGTTTATTATTAAAGATACGAATTTTATGTACTTATAATCCCGACTTTAATGTGATTAAACATTTAATTTAATGTTTAACTAAATACTTTGATACATCGAAGATATTAACAAAAAACCATCAAATAATATGTTTTTGCTGTCTAAAATTCTCTTTAAAAATTTGTTTTTTTTTCCAAAAATATGCTAAATTTATCCATGTAAAAACTATTATTTTTGACCTTAATTGTAAGTGGGAGAAATGGTAGAAAAGAGAGAGTTTCAGAAAATAGACAGCGCAAAATGCGTCGGCCATAAGGAAGACTTTATATTTGTGTAGCAGCAGCAACAAATGAATGCCGTCCACATTTATTATTAATTTTAATATTTCAAAGAGCTCGGCCAGCCAAACAAAAACACTTAAAAAGAGAACGCCACTTTTCTTTTTGTCCACCAATAGCTGCTGGGCTTGAAGTGAAAAGCAAGGAAGTAGGCAGCTGGAATGTTTTGGCAAAGAGCCGACACACTAATTTAATGGCTTTTGTTGTTTGCCAATCGCAAATGGCCGCATTTAAAAGGAAAATGCAATTTTTGACATATAATTTAGGAATTAGCTAACCACTCTTTACACCTCTCGTTGGCCGCCAGCGACAACAATTAACTTTTAAACCATTGCCAGAGGTGCACAAATTTAATCAATTTTTTTCATACCCTACAAAAACAGAAATAAATGCGACTAAATGCATATGAAAATTAGAATTTCATCAAGTGAAAACATTTGCCTTCGAGCTTAGCCTGAAGTTTTAAGCTAACATTTGATTGTTTAACGAAATTAAGATGGGTTAATTTATTAACAAAAAACAACCTAAAGAGTTTGAAGTTGAAAAGAACTTTAAATATGATCTTAAATATTTTTGTATTTTATTTTTTATGGATTTCAAGTTTTATTTATAAATAATAATATTAAATATTATTTTGTTGCTGTATTTAATTTAAAGATAAAAAACATCTGATCAAAACGGATGTAGATGGTAATGCAAATATTACTTAAAATACGTAGTCATACATTGAATATTTCCTTTGTCTAAGCTGTGCAGTAAACGATCTGTCATCTTGTAAATTGCGCGTGTTAAAAATGCCAATAGAAGCCAAAGACAAAACGAACTTAATTTCAACGACAACCAAAAAATAAATGGGTGCAAAAAAAGGAGCTTTAACAAGGAGAAAGGAGCAAAGCGAAAAGGGACCAAAAAGGCATCAACAATGAAAACCACAAAGCGGCGCTTTTGTTTGCCAGTGTCGCATGCAGTCAATCTATATATACATATGTGTGTGTGTGTGTATGTCGCCTGCCAATCAACTCAACAATCGCAATCAATTTGCCCCGCTGCATAGCCCCTCTATCCACCCCTTCGTATGATTTTCCCCACCCCATTTTCCATTTCGGGCGCATTGTCATGGTGCAAGTGCAACTGTCATTTAAAGCACAATCTCTGCATATGCTGAGGGGGGTAAAGGTCGGTGGGCAATGTGTGATATATCAGGGAAACTTAAAAAAAATAACACAAAAAATAACGCCCATGGCGCCGCAGTGCACTTTTTAATTACGATACTGCGACATTAAGGACCGCAGACGTTACATGCATGAATCATCGCCCCAAGATGTTTAAAAAACAGCGAAAAGAAAATGTTTTTTTCCCATAGGGGTTGCACTTAAACTTTAAGGCTTAAAGTCAAAATTTATTAATATTTAGAGACTTATTATTTATTTATTTAAAAAAAAATAAGATATACCCTATTTACTTATTTTATAAAAATAATATTATATTTCTAAATAACTGTAATCATTTATTTTTTAAATATTTCGTATAGTTTATTTTCAACAGGGATTGTAAATAAGAGTTACCCTATTCAAAAAATTGACAAATAAGTCTTATTTTTAAATTTTTATGTAACGGTGTCCTTAAAGTCGAAATTTTTGAACATGGTTCTGAAATACTCAGTGATTAATTTATTTTATTAAAATATTATTATAAATCTAAATGCTTGTTATCATTAATTTTTTAAATAGTTCTTATAGTTGTTTTCCCTCACAGGTCGCCCCAAAGTAGGCTTTAAAATTGTCCAAATTTATGCTCATTATATGCGAATCAAAATCGTAATCATAATACGCATACGCAGCGTTGTACCCGCACACACACACGCTCGTAAATTTGCCAAGCATTGTTATGCTAAATTTATTTGCCCTCGCAGCCATCTGTTGTTGCTACTGTGTTTTCGGTGTTGTTGTTAACTTCATCAGAAGTGCGATTGAAACGCAGCTTCCGTTTCCGCAAAATGGCTGTCAATGTGTGTGAGAGGTGGGGAAATGAAAGAGCGGGAAAATTCCACTTTGCCTGCAAACAAATCAACTTGAACTTCCGTTTCATTTCGCTTTTTCTTGCGATTTCATATTCTTTTGCAAGTTCACCCTGCGCACCGCTCTGCTCCGACAAAAAAAGAAAACCCACTCAACTCTCAATTTTTATTTTCCCTTTACTGTGCATTTCGGCGACTTTAGCGTAAATTTACTTTTCACTTTCAGCGCGCCATCAAAAAAGTTTTTGTGCATAGCTAACTTTTTGGCTCACATTACGTATATTTTCCATATTTTTCCGTGCTTCACTTGCTTTGCCCCTCGCTCAATGTGTCTTTTCAATGTCATTGCACACACTCTTATACAAAAAGAAAATTTTCAAACTTGAATTTGAAAATAACATAACGTAAAAGAGCAAATATAAAAATAAATGCAAATAAGTTAGTTGGAAAATAATTAGGGTTTTCAACTTATTTAAGTAGGTTTTAAATACAAATTAAAGAAAATTAAAAAAAAGAATAAACTGTAATAAAAATTTGATATTAAATTAAATTTTTAAAAAATATATTATTGCTTTCAATCATTTTCTTTTAAAAATATCACAATATTTTTTCGCTGCGTACTAGCACACTCGGAAAAGCTTTCGTGTATGTTGCGCGCGGGAAACTCTGTCTTTTTGGCATTTCATTTCCTTCATTTCAGCCGTTTTGCACCTTGGAGCGGTTTCCTTTTCTTTCTTTTCTTTTTTTTCTTTGCGGCGTGGACGTGGGCGGAAGGTACAGTGGCACTCCTTGTGTTTTTCTATCCCGACTCACTCTTTCTGTCTGTTTTTCCGCGACCCAAGTTGTTGCTGCTTAATTTAATGCTCGAGTGCCTATTTAAAATTTCGTCCCTCATCGTCTGCATTTCCAATTTTGTTTTGTCATTTACGTTTGGTTTATATTGTCCTCTCGTTTCCCAGCGAAATCAATCAGCGACCGGCACGTGTGTGCATTGATAACGTGGCCAATAATAGAAGAGCGAAATGTATTTTTGGCGGCCCATGAAAATACATCTCAACTTTTCGATGCGAGTTAGCAATTGTTTGTGCGATGGGTGGAAAAGATGAAAACAATTTTGTGCTGTTAGGGAGTAATTTGCTTTTGGCGTCGGAAATGTAGGGAGGACAATGGAAATGGATACGGAGGCAGAAATTCAAATGTTTGGCAATTACAACGGTTTGTTGGAGATACTTAAATACTCAATCTGCAAAGATTATAGTCTCTTAAAGGTTTAACAATGTTCGAAGAATACGATTTTATTGTACACTGATAAAAAACGTAGTAAATCTAAAAATTTCATATTCATCAAATATTTTTCGCTTTGATTTTCATCCATTGAGGTTTTTATTAAATTTAAATATGTATAAAAAATTTCTTTTAATTTTTTCGAATTTAATTTGCGTATATTTTGTAATTTTTGTGTAATTTAACAGTCATGCCTGAATTATTGTTTTTTTATAAACTAGAGATCAACATTTCTAGTTACGTTTAACTTTTCCGTCCTGATTTTTCTTTCCTCCGGATAATATTTTCTTAAATAGCTTTAAAATGGCAAATGGCAGTCCAATTAGCAGAAAGATCACTACTCCAAAAATGATAAGCAGGACGTCCACATTGTGATACTGCCACCAATTCAGTCTTTGGGCCGCACTCTGCAAATAGGCAGCTCCTTGATGGCGGGTCACATGTTCCACCCAGTAAATGGCCGTCTCCAGAGGTGTATTTTGCTGATCCCGATATCGGAAGGACATGCCCTGAACCACTTGCGTATACGAGGGCTCACTCGTAATCCTCTCGATGGCTTCCCTGAAATCTTTGGCGTTCAGCGACTTGAAGTCCAGCATTATGCCATATCCTGTTTGCTCGGCATGAGCCATATTGAAGAACTGATCGCTAAAGATGGGCAACCCAATGACGGGTTTGCCATGATAAATGGACTCCGTGGTGCTCAGCATTCCGCCGTGGGTCACAAAAGCCAGGACCTTCGGATGGGCTAGTATGTCAGTCTGTGGGAACCAGTCGGAGATGTAGACATTATCCGGTTTATTGGGCAGATCCTCTAGCTCGAATTTCCACAGAACTCGCTGTTTTAGTCCGCTAAATGCTCTCAGGATCTCCTGAACCTTTGCTGGTGGTAAATCCTTACTCTTGAGATTCGATCCCATTGAAAAGTAGACTGCTCCATGTTCTGATTCGTTAATAAATCTTTCGATCTTCTCGGGCAGCGGACTCAACTTTCCATCGATATGCATGCCACCCACTTCAATCATGTTGGGCGAATATGGTCGCGGGAAACTCAGTGACACGTGCTGATTGATGAGCACCAGAGAGGCATTTCGGCGCATTTCGTAAAAACACCTTTTGTTTCCCGGAAAGAACTCTTTGTACAGCTGCTCTTGTCCTGGCAAATAATAATAGTCCAGTAGAAATCGTTCATAGGCCAAGAAAGCCACGTTGAGTAGGCGTTCGTAAAGCGTCATGTGATCGTTAAAGGGCAACATTATGTGGGGCACAAATGAAGCTGGAGCAGGAGAACCAACCTGATAAGGGAACATTTTCATTAGTTACAATGTTTAGTACTATATTATTGATTAACATTTTTAATCAAATTCAAGAATGTTATTTCACAAGCATTTTATAATGAAAGTTTCAGATCATTTTTACTTACCATATCTGTGATAAAGGTCAGACCTCCACCAGTGCTCAATCCAATGAGTGGGGCATTGAAATGCTCTGCCAATCCGTAGTGAGCATCATTGTAAAAGGTCTCACAAATGACTGCATCGAAAGTTTCGTTGCTCTTCAAAAAGGCCTCGAAATTGGGGTCCTCGAAAAGTCCTCTTGTGATGCGGAATCCCATTTGATAGTGATCAATAAGCTTCTGGGTCACTGGCTTCTGGATGGATTCCCACAAGGCAGCAATGTCTCCTGATAAAGACAAATCACTTTTAATGAAATAAAGTAATATTAAATCAATGCTTTTTTCTACTTACCCCCCATTACTTTGAACACATTTGGCACATTTATGTCGTGATATCGATCCATTGGTTTCTTCAGTGGATAGACGGAAACCACAGTGATCTCGTGGCCAGCTTGGACCAATCCCTTGGCCAAGGCATGACCCACATTAAAGTGCGACCGACCGGCGGAATTTAGAACCATTAGGAAATTGTAACCACTAGAGTAACCGAGGCTAAATATTAGCACCAAGATTGAGGTTAGTAAACGCATGGTGATGAAAATCGATGTAGGAACTTATAACCGAACCGAACGGAGCACGTTGATACAACACACTGAGAATGTTTGGCGAGGGCAACATAAACTTATATAGCTATAAGAGTATATATATATACACTTGTATGTATACACACGATTATTGTGAAATTTTACTTTTGCGTGAGGCTCAGCATGGAATGGACAGAAGCCCAATGGTAAACACAAAATATTTGATTGCGGAAAATCGGGTGTATCAAGTCGACTGTCGAATGATCTACATCCAAAAGTACCTATAGACTTTCGATTTTAAAAATATAAGTTTGTTTTTTATTTCTTTAATAATTATACAATGAGATCCAGTATTTTGTTTCTAAAAATACACAACAATTTATTTATATCAAACATTTTGCAGTGTAGTGTCAAGAGTAAAAATATGATCAATCAGCATTTGAATTAAAGCACTTAAGTTCTCGAGAGGGAGAGAGAGAGCTCACACAAACAAAACTTGTTTGACTCAACTCAAAGCTTTTTGGGTAAGAGAAAATGTATTGAAACAAAGAGTGAATGGTTTTTAAGAGTAAAAACTATAACTTAACCAAACAAAATAATAAAGAAAGTAATAAATACAAATGTATATTATTAAGTGATTGTCAAAATAATTTACGAATTTCGGCTAATTACCTAAAACATTAAATTTAACAAAAAAAATTGTTTTAATAAGTTAGATATTTTATATCTTTCATAATATAATATACTAAAACTTGTTTATCAATGAAAATTAATGGAGACAAAGTTGGGAAATTTTGTAATTATCACATTGTATGGTCTAGCCACTTCAAACGTATCACTAATCTACTCACAACTGTTCTTATCTAAATCTATAACTAGCAGTGAAAAAAGTAGTCTCTCTTCAGTCTGCTTAGAACTTCCGAAAGTGCTGTCGCAATGCGTTGGCTCCCCAATTCCTGGCTTTTTCTGTTGGCGTCCTTTTTGGGCCAGACATGGGGTTATTCCTACCTGTTGGTGAGCCATACTGCATCGAAATCACATCACGCAGTTGGTTTCGCCCTGGCCAAAGGACTGGCTGCCGCCGGTCATGAAGTCACGTTGATATCACCATTTCCCCAGAAGAAGCCTGCCAAGAACCTAATCGATGTAGACACGCCGAATGTTATCACCGTGATGGGAGGTGAGTCCTAAGATTTCGTTAGATTAGATCATTAGAACCTTTTTCCCGATCGGGCACGTATTGCTTATCGTCTGGCGTTAGCTTTGCGTCATATGATAAGATACGCGTGTGAATTGGCTTGATTACCAATGGGTCAACAACAAAACGGTTGTTAGTTTGTTGGTTCCAATATTTACAAAATTATATTAACCAGAAATGTTTGATTTTTACATAGTTCATAAGGCGCGAATTCTGGAAAACGCCAAGAAGCCGGTGATTTGGCGCTATCCAGTGATGAGTGCCATGGGTTTGGATTTGACAGAAGCTCTTTTCAAGGCGCCGGCAGTGCAGGAGTTACTGGCCCAAAACCGAACCTTCGATGGAGTCATCTGCGAGACCTTCATGAACGACGCCCACTACGGATTTGCCGAGCACTTTGGAGCTCCCTTGATCACCCTGAGCACTTTGGGAGCCACTGGCTGGACCTCAGATCTGGTGGGCACTCCGTCACCAGCCTCGTATGTGCCGCATAATTTACTGCGCTTCGGTGACCACATGAACTTCTGGGAGCGAGCCCAGAATCTTGGGTTCCAGATTTACGAATTTATCTACCAGAATTTGATCAATCTACCCAGACATGAGGTGTTGTATAGGAAGTATTTTCCCAACAACAAACAGGACTTCTATGAGATGCGCAAGAGTACTTCATTGGTGCTGCTCAACAATCATGTTTCGCTTAGCAATCCGCGTCCCTATTCTCCAAACATGATTGAAGTGGGTGGGATGCACGTGAATCGAAAGGCTCCAAAGCCACTGCCCAAGAATATTCGGGAATTCATCGAGGGAGCCGAGCATGGTGTCATCTACTTCTCATTGGGCTCCAATCTGAACAGCAAGGATCTGCCCAAGAAGAAGCGAAAAGCCATTGTGGAGACTCTGAGGGGCCTCAAGTACCGAATACTCTGGAAATACGAGGAGGAGAGCTTCGAGGACAAGCCTGAAAATGTGTTTGTATCCAAGTGGTTCCCCCAGGATGATATCCTGGCTCACGAGAAAGTCATTGCCTTCATAACGCATGGCGGCCTTTTGAGCACCATGGAATCGATTTACCATGGCAAACCCGTCGTGGGAATTCCCTTCTTCGGCGATCAGTTTATGAATATGGCGAGAGCCGAGCAGTCGGGCTATGGAATCACAGTGAAGTACGCTCAACTAAATGCTCCTTTATTCCGATCCGCCATCGATCGGATTACCAGTGATCCCAGCTATCTGCAACGGGTCAAGGTCATGTCCAATCAATTTCGGGATCAGAAGGAGACCCCACTGGAGCGCGCTGTTTACTGGGTGGAGCATGTGACTCGGCAGAAGGGAGCCAAGTACCTGAGAAGTGCCTGTCAGGACCTGAACTTCATTCAGTACCACAATCTGGATGTCCTGGCCGCTTTCTTTTCCGTTCTTGGCATAGCTCTTATTTTTGCCTTTTTAACAATACGATTTGTGGTAATCAAAGTAAATGGTAGTCTATTAAAGCCAAAGAGTTTAATAAAGAAAAACAACTAGTCTTAGATATAAATATGTATTTAGTTAAAATTGTAGTAACTGAAGAAAATTTCTACTAGATATGAAGTCCGATCTTGACAACATTACAAATACCAAAAGACAAAGCCTGTATAGATACTAACTAAACGTAATATTAAAAAAATCTAAACTTGCTTGTATAATATTGTATCTTATTTTTCGGTTGTAAAAATACAAACAAAGAGTTATAGCTTAAAAATATAAATTTAAATTTGTATTTAAAAAAATTATCAATGCATACAATTTTTATAATTTCGAAAATCTGAGGTTTACAAAATGTATGCAAACGATTTTTAGATTGATTTTTTAACGTTTTTCAAGTTGTAAGATGGGTCAATAAAATTTCATAGCGCCATTTATTACTCTTTACTAAAAATAGTTTCTTATATGCAGTATGTAGGTATATAACGTTCTTCATTATCAACCAAACATTTTTGTCAAATCATGATTCAACACCTCCAGTCGTCAGAAAGAGAAGAGAAACCCAAAACCGGCCGATAAAGCCGGTAAACAAAACAAAGTAAACGAGAATAGACAATAACACCGTATCGAAAACTGATTATGGAGGCGGTGGAGAGCGAGAGAATAAAGCGGAGTTATACAGATAATAGATCGTGAGTAGCGTACAAAATATTGAACAGGGATTTTCGGCATCGTAACGATGATGAGAGATCGTGAGCATAATATTGCTGGTCATTCGAGATATAGAGAATGAGAGAAAACTATATTGAAATGCCCTCTCTTCAAATGTCATTGGAACCTAGCCCAACCGCTTATAATTACCTCATCGCGGGCCCATGTAAACTCAGTTTATTGCGAGGCGCCAAGACGTCCGCACCTACCCCTGTATCAGCTCCATAGAACACGATCGTCGGCCGATAAGAACGCATTTCACAACTGGCAACGATTAAGTCGAATTAATTGTTTAGAATTAGTAGTTTGGAAAACTGAAAATGAAGCCAACAGCCGGCCAAACGAGTTTTCTGGCCCTGCTGCTGCTCTGCCTGCTGAGCTGCGTGTCTGCCTACAACTACCTGTGCGTTCTCCACACCGCTGCCCGATCCCATTACCATGTGGGATCTGCCCTGGCCAAGGGTCTAGCCAGCGCCGGGCATCAGGTGACCATTGTCTCCCCCTTCGCGCTGAAGAAACCCATCAAAAACATCAAAGATGTGCATGTCAAGAGCATTCTGGCCTCCATGGAAGGTGAGTTTCTATATTAAATATTACAAAATGTTATGTGGGAATTCTCTGTAATTCTAAAGTAATGCAATTCAAACATTTATCAATTAAATGTCTTTATAAATTCCAGTATGAGTTCTAGGTGCAATGAATTGACTAAGGCATTATACAATCTAATGTGTCTGGTGTGATGTGATGTAATATTAAATTGAAGCAATTCAAATGCAATTAAAACTATCATCAATGAAATTTCTTTATTAGTTTCAATGCTAAATCTTATCGTAGTTCAACAAAGCAGTGTTCCATAAAAAGTTTGGCATTCCCTTCAAGCAAAATTCATTCTTCAATTCTGTAATTATAAAATATTAATGTTCTTTATTCGGGATTGGAAGGCTATACATGTTGTTATTAATAAATAAATAAATAATGAAATAGTTGGATTTGGCTAATGGTCTAAACCGGTTCTGTTCAGAATATTTCTTTTATATTTAGACAAAAGCCATTTCTCTCTATTTCTCTCTTAGGTATGACACATATATTTAAATATATTTTACACATTATTGAGATATTTACACTACAAATTTACTTCAGCTAATAGTTATACCGATATAGAAAACATTTCACCAATAAAATAACTGTGGCGTCAACTACTTCAAAAAACAATCGCTCAGTCTTCCACTTAGGACTTTTACCATAATCTTTTGTTTGTTATCACGAAATTGATAGCAATGTAATACATGTTGATTGAAAATGGCCATCAATGCATGAAATCGTCAGTCATTCAATTTAAGACTTATTTGTTATACAATTTCAGGAAGAATGACAAACCTGTTGGAATCATCCAAGAGGCCAATAATCGAGCAGATAGTTAATTTTCATGAGATGGGCATTGAAATTACCGAGTTGCTGCTGACGGAACCCTCCGTCGTGGAGCTATTGAAATCGAATCAAACCTTTGATGCTGTGATATCCGAGGTGTTCCTGAACGAAGCACATTTCGGATTTGCCGAGCACTTCAAGGCCCCGCTTATAGGACTGGGCACTTTTGGGGCCATTAGCTGGAACACAGATCTGGTGGGTTGTTTTGTGAGAGAGTTATTTTTGTAACCTGTTTTATTAATGTATTTTTTTATTAATTCTTTAAGGTGGGATCTCCTTCACCGCCCTCATATGTTCCAAATGCCCTGCTGAAGTTCAGTGACCACATGTCCCTCGCCGAGCGAGTGGGCAATCTGGCCTTCCTCACCTACGAATATATCTTCCTGAACTACTTTTATCTGCCGCGTCAGGAACTTTTGTACAGCAAGTACTTCCCCAACAACAAGCAGGACTTTTACGAGATGCGCAAGAACACGGCCTTGGTGTTGCTCAATCAACATGTATCGCTCAGCTTCCCACGACCCTATTCGCCCAACATGATCGAGGTGGGCGGTATGCACATCAACCGAAAGCGCCAGCCGCTGCCCAAGGACATTCAAGAGTTTATCGAGGGCGCAAAGGATGGTGTCATATACTTCTCGATGGGTTCGAATCTGAAGAGCAAAACTCTTCCGTTGGAGAAACGTCAGGCACTGATCGACACCTTCGCCCAGCTGAAACAGCGGGTGCTGTGGAAGTTCGAGGACACTGATCTGCCGGGAAAGCCAGCTAATGTCTTCATTTCGGACTGGTTCCCCCAGGACGACATTCTGGCCCATGACAATGTGATAGCCTTCATCACCCACGGCGGTCTGCTGAGCACCACGGAGTCCATTTACCACCGCAAACCCTTCGTTGGCATTCCCATCTTTGGCGATCAGTTCTTGAACATGGCTCGTGCGGAACAGAATGGTTATGGAGTGACTGTCCATTACGAGGAATTGACTGCCGAAAAACTTTTGGCAGCCATTCAGCGACTTATTCAAGATCCAGAGGCCAGCAAGAAGGTGCGCGACATGTCCGACCGGTATCGGGATCAGCCGCAGACTCCATTGGAGCGCGCTGTTTTCTGGGTGGAGCACGTTTCCCGGCACAAGGGTGCCAAATACCTGAGGAGTGCCTCCCAGGACATGAACTTCATTCAATACCACAACCTGGATGCCATTCTAATCCTATATGGCGGCATTATATTCGTGCTATATTGCATTTTCTTGCTTATCCGTTGGGTGTGGCGTCTATTGCAGGAATTGTTTGTGAAGAAGGAGAGTCCGAAGCCGAAAAAGAAATCGAAACAGAACTAAACTCATGTGATAAGTAACTTTAGTATTCATGACCAGTTTATAATAAGGGTGCTAAGAAAAAGGTGTTTTAAAATATAATTATAAAATAGGAATCCCAATATCCGAAATTCAATCCAGCATTCCAGAAATAATTATAATAAACTCTTTAATTTTATTTTAATTTTCCCCGTTCTAATTGCTTACAATAAAATACAGCAAATTTTGTTGCCAGTATCTATGGGGTTTTCAATAAACTGTCTTCGAATTTGCAACCATTTGGTGTTGGTGGGAAAAAGCTCGTGAAAATTTTATTTGATTTTACAAAGGGGTTGTGCGGTTGCTTTCGGCCTGCGGCTCGAAACTTGTAAACTAAAATGGAAAATATTGTGAACTTCTATCGAAAAAATTCAACGTTGCCTTCCTATTCTCCTGGGTCTCCTTTTTTATTCTCTGCAGCTTAACTTTACATTTATTGTTGTACACTCTTTTAAAAAAATAAATAAAAATTAATATATTATTCAAAATGTACTATTCTAAAATCAAGTAAGTCCGAAAAATCGTTCACCATTTAAATAATGATTAGTTTGTTATTTTTCCCAAGGGTATGTGTAGTTTCGATCCAGCTGTGATAATTTTTCCTGGTTGGGTCCTATTTTCAACCACTCTCTACTTTCCTCCTACTGCAAGTTGCACATAGTTAACGCTTCAGTTGTAAAAATGCCCATCAGCGCGTTCAAATTTTTAACAGCAACCAACTGAGTGCCACGCCCACTCCCCCTGAACGCCCCCATGCCACTCCTACTAACGCCTCCGGCTAAATGCTTTTATTTTCTTTGCCGTGCATCTTTCCCTTCTCTTTCCCCTTTTTTGCCAGGCAAAAGGCGTGTAAAAGTTTTGGCCCAACTTATTGAAACTGTTTTGGGCCATGGCCGTGCTGCTGGAAAATCAGCGTCCGTCGCGGAAATGTTGGCGGCTTTAATGCCAATCCGGCTTAAGAGTGCAGCCAAGGAACTATGGTTTTTGTGGTACAATTTTGGGCTGTACGGAAAGTCTTAAGAATAATGCAGGTCCCAATTAAAGTAATCCCAAATCCCGGATAGTTTTTACTAAAATAAACACAACAGTTTATTTATTATCTATAAGTTATTTTTAATCGACCTGACTTTACGAAAATGCGAGAATTTTTGGCGGACTCAAGGTCAAAGTTGGTATCATTCACTCAACTGTTTGTTAGCATTTCAACACACTTGCACTCGCTGGGGAGTGAACTTCGGACTTTCCGGGATTTATTTTATTATATATTACACACAAAACTAGGCCTGCATTTGTTTTTATACCCGTTACTCGTAGAGTAAAAGGGTATATTGTATTCGTGCAAAAGTATGTAACAGGTAGAAGGAAGCGTTTCCCCCCTAACGCCAACAATCGCCTTAAACGATTTTAAAATGTGTCTGGCGGCCACATCTTTTAACATTTTAAAAATGTATGTATGCAAAAGTACAATTTTGTAGCGTTTATTAAAAACTATCGATATGTAGAAGACATTTCTCAAATCGGACCATTCATTAAAAAGTTATGCGCAATCAAAGTTTTATATCTCCATCTCCCTCGCAATCCTAGCTGAGTGACGGGTATCAGATAGTCGGGACACCCGTTAGCTTGACGGGTAATTTTTCTAGCGTTGACAGGCAATCCAGGGCAGTAACATAGAAGTCATAAAGACATAATAAGTTCAATTGAAAGAAAAAAGTAATCGAATGAAATCAAATTTTTTATTTATCATATTTTAAAAATTTTTTGGATCGGAATTAACTTAACTCTTTTAAAATTTATACTGATTTTTATATATTACTTTACTTTAATATTGTAAAACCAATAATCTTTTATGCAGCTTTTTAAATCTTTTCTCATGTTCTCATCTGAAGCGTCTATTCAGATGTTCACCATCGTCTTCTATAGGTAAAAATCTATATAAATAGAGAAGACCAGGTGATCTTGTTATTATGCCACATCAGTTTGCAATCATTGCTGGGTAAAGCCCCAAAGTTTTGTGTATAAAAACGACAACGGAAACTTTTACGACTCAGTTTAAGGCAGGCGGCAAGATGATGAAGTTCATCTTAGTGGAACTGCTGGTTCTGCTGGCCAGCCCATCGGTTTTCTCCATCGAAGTGGACACGGAGTTGGGACGAGTGCGCGGTGCCAATCTGACCTCCAGATTGGGCTTGACCTTCCATGCCTTTCGCGGCATTCGGTATGCCGAACCTCCCCTAGGAGAACTGCGATTTTTAAATCCCCAGCCCGTGAAGCCGTGGTCCCCGAAAACCTTCGATGCCACTGAGGATGGACCGATGTGCCCACAGCCGTGGGACAATATGACGGATGTTTCCGAGGACTGTCTGCGGTTGAATGTGTACACTAAGGATTTGAAGGGCCGTCGACCGGTGATTGTGTTCCTGCATCCCGGAGGCTTCTATGTGTTCTCCGGTCAGAGTAAATACTTGGCCGGACCCGAGCACTTCATGGATCGCGATTGTGTGCTAGTCTCGCTAAATTACCGGCTGGGTAGCTTGGGTTTCCTGGCCACTGGAACCAGGGAGGCCCCAGGCAACGCGGGAATGAAGGATCAGGTCCTGGCATTGCGCTGGATCCAGAGGCATGTCCATCGGTTTGGTGGTGACCCCGGCAGTGTGACCCTTTTGGGCTATAGTGCGGGTAGTATCAGCGTAGCTCTGCACATGCTATCTCCCATGTCGCGGGGTCTCTTCCATCGGGGAATCGCCATGAGTGCTGCGCCATATAACCCAATCCAGTATCAAAACAATGATATTCGGCTGGCCAAACGACAGGCTGGTCTACTAAAGTGTCCCCAGGAACCGGCCAAGGAAATGGTTGAGTGTATGAGGCAAAAACCCTACTTGGATTATGTGAACACCTTCGAGGAAATGTTTGAGTTTGGCGGGCAACCCATACTGAACTGGAAAATCGTGGTCGAGGAGGATTTTGGCCAAGAACGCTACCTCATCGAGAGTCCCTTTAAGACAGCTCGGCGTGGTGACTTCTACAAGGTTCCCATCATTACTGGTATTACGGAGTTTGAATTCCTTTCTCCAGCCGTTTGTAAGTAAAAAGTAAGATTCAACTAGGACATTATAATCTAAGGCAGTCTTTTTCAACGCCCTTCAGATCATCTACGAGATGAAAGCATTTTGAGGAACTACAACCAGAACTGGGAACACTTTGCACCTATTCCCCTGATTTTGGACCGTAACTCAACACAATCGCGAGTTGGTAGTCGCGTTTTGAGGGAGAAATATATGCCCGAGAGTAGGGACAAACTGGAGTACCCGAAATCCGTCAAGGGCTTGGGAGAACTCTACAGCGATGCGATAATTGGAGTGTCCTTCAATCGGTTTCTTCGCTTGATGGCTCCCCACACACCTATTTACACCTATCTGTTTCGATACAAGGGAAGATATAGTTTCTTTATAAATCCCGATAACCAGCAATCCATGGGTAAGCAGAACGTTTACATATTTTCAGGTTGAAAATGATATACATCTTTCAGTTTTTGCAGGCCCTGTTCATCATGATGAGCTCCTTTATTTATTCCACGTGGGCCTTAAGACTCCTCTGTTAAAACGAGAGGATCCCGAAAACTTTATGATTGAGCTTATGACGCGTATGTGGTTTGAGTTTGCTCAAAAAGGGTGAGGAGTATAGTTTCTATATGTTAAGATTTTATTATTATTTTTTCTTCTTTCTAGTAATCCACACAATAAAAACGATGAATACCTGAAAAATCTCAACTGGCCCCGGTACAATTCCCAGGAGAAAGGTTATCTGGAAATTGGTACCAATCTAACTGCAAAAACTGGCGGCTTCTTTCTGGATCGATATCATATTTGGGATGAATTATTTCCTCTATCAAGCTTTTGCTGATTGTCTTTTCAAGTCTCGGAATGTATCTATCTATTCTTTACATTTATTATACATTCTTCAATATTCCAAACATTTTATTTAATGAACCAATGTTAATCAATACTAATTTCCAATATTAACCAACGTTAAATAAAAACAAGAGAGAACGCTATAGTCGGGTGCCCCGACAATCAGATACCCGTTACTCAGGTAAAGGGAGTGCGAGGGAGATGGAGATAGAAACTTTGAACACGCATAACTTTTTAACGAATGGTCCGATTTGAAAAATTTCTTCTACATTTCGATAGGTATTGATAAACACAATAAAACTGCATTTTTACTTTTCCGAAATATTGAAATTTTTAAAATCGTATATAAGCGATTGTGGGCGTTAGAGGAGGCGTGGCACCCTTTTGAAACAAACTTGCGCTGCGTAGGAACTCCAAGAATCTTCATGCCAAATACCAATCTTCTAGCTTTTATAGTTTCCGAGATCTCAGCGTTCATACGGACAGACGGACAGACAGACAGACAGACAGACAGACAGACAGACAGACAGACAGACAGACGGACAGACGGACAGACGGACATGGCTAGATCGACTCGGCTAGTGATCCTGATCAAGAATATATATACTTTATGGGGTCGGAAACGCTTCCTTCTCCCTGTTACATACTTTTGCACGAATACAATATACCCTTTTACTCTACGAGTAACGGGTATAATGAGATTAACCTGCAAAATGTTGACGTCTTTTTAATGTATTTATGGCTTATCATTTTTAAGTAGCTATGTTGTGGCAAAATTTTGGGCTGTAAGGAAAGTCTTCATAATAATGTTGGCACGAATTAGCTAAGTGACGGATATCTATTAGTCGAGGCACTCGACTATAGCGTTCTCTTTTGTTTTTTCTAAAATAAAAGCTCAGAGTTATTTATTACCTCTATATTGTACCAATATATAACCGTACAGTTAAAATAATTACTTAACGTTTTATGCTCAAACTGTTTCACTACAACTTCTCTGAGGGCGTCCAGTTCTCTCTCTCTCTCTCGAGACCGAGATTCTAGTGCTCGCTCGATCGATTTTAAGTTGTCAAAAATCAAAATGCTTACTTTATTGTTTCGATTATTCCTAATGGAGTCATAAGATATTTAAATAATGCTTGGGAAAGTTCATCGCAATAGCTTTTAAACAAAGGACCTATAACGGACAGAGGATCATGGATAGATGGACGCTGTTGGTGCTTATCAAGACTACATACTATATGTGTATATACTTTATGTGGTTGGAAACGTCTCCTCCACTGCGCTTCAAGCTTCTGACTGAAATTATAATACCCTCTGCAAGGGTATAACTAGGCCTGCATTTGGTTTTTTTCAACTTGTCGGGGAATTTTCCTAAGTTTGACATAGAAATTAATTCAACGGAACACTAAAAATTGTGTGATGCAGTCCAGGAGGGTTATCTAGAACCAAAAAATTATAAAAATTGTATTTACAAGTAAAAAAATTAGTAAACTCGTATTTCGTAAACTCAATATTTATACCGACTTAAGGTTTTATAATTTTATAAATTTTTAAACTATTTTTATACGTTGTAAAACAAAGAACCTCTTAAGCAGCTGTTTTACACATTGCTTTGTTCTCAACTAAAGCGACTATTCACCTGTTCGCTATCGTCTTCTATAAATCTGTACATATAGCGACGACCAGGCGATCTTGTTATTATGCCAGATCAGTTCACAATCATTGCTGGGTAAAGCCCCAAAAGCAATTTCAGCCGCTGGGTTTTGTATAAAAACGACAACGGAAACTTTTACAACTCAGTTTAAGGCAGGCGACAAGATGCTGAAGTTCATCTTAGTGGAACTGCTGGTTCTTACTGGCGAGCACATCGGTTTTCTCCATCGAAGTGGACACGGAGTTGGGACGAGTACGCGGTGCCAATCTGACCTCCAGATTGGGCTTGACCTTCCATGCCTTTCGCGGCATTCGGTATGCCGAACCTCCCCTAGGAGAACTGCGATTTTTGAATCCCCAGCCCGTGAAGCCGTGGTCCCCGAAAACCTTCGATGCCACTGAAGATGGACCGATGTGCCCACAGCCGTGGGACAATATGACGGATGTTTCCGAGGACTGTCTGCGGTTGAATGTGTACACAAAGGATTTGAAGGGCCGTCGACCGGTGATCGTGTTCCTGCATCCCGGAGGCTTCTATGTGTTCTCCGGTCAGAGTAAATACTTGGCCGGACCCGAGCACTTCATGGATCGCGATTGTGTGCTAGTCTCGCTAAATTACCGGCTGGGTAGCTTGGGTTTCCTGGCCACTGGAACCAGGGAAGCCCCTGGCAACGCGGGAATGAAGGATCAGGTCCTGGCATTGCGCTGGATCCAGAGGCATATCCATCGGTTTGGTGGTGACCCCGGCAGTGTGACCCTTTTGGGCTATAGTGCGGGTAGTATCAGCGTAGCTCTGCACATGCTATCTCCCATGTCGCGGGGTCTCTTCCATCGGGGAATCGCCATGAGTGCTGCGCCATATGGACCAGTTCGTTATCAAAACAATGATCTCCGGTTGGCCAAACGACAGGCTGGCCTATTAAATTGCCCCCAGGAACCGGTCAAGGAAATGGTTGAGTGCATGAGGCGAAAACCCTACTTGGATTATGTGACCACCTACAATGGTATGTTTGAGTTCGGCTGGAATCCCACACTGAACTGGAGAATCGTGGTCGAGGAGGATTTTGGTCAGGAGCGCTACCTCATCGAGAGTCCCTTCAAGACAGCTCGACGAGGTGACTTTCACAAGGTTCCTATTATTACAGGCATTACGGAGTTGGAATTCCTTTCTGGAGCATTCTGTAAGTGAAAAATAGATTCAAGTAGAACATTATAAGCTCAAGCATCCAATCTTCTTAACTCGCTTCAGTTGATTTGCGAAATGAGAGCATTGTAAGCAACTACAACACGAACTGGGAACACTTTGCCCCTATTGCCCTGATTTTGGAACGTAACTCAACCCAATCGCGAGTTGGCAGTCGCCTTTTGAGGGAGAAATATATGCCCGAGAGTAGGGACAAACTGGAGTACCCGAAATCACTCAAGGGTATGGGAGAACTCTACAGCGATGCCATGATTGGTGTGTCCTTCAATCGCTTTCTTCGCTTGATGGCCCCCCACACACCTATTTACACCTATCTGTTTCGGTACAAGGGAAGATATAGTTTCTTGAAAAATCCCGATAACCAACAAGCTATGGGTGAGCAGTTCTTTTATATATTTATAAATTGCTAAATATAATAATTTCTTAAATTTTACAGGCCCTGTTCATCATGACGAGCTCATATATTTATTTCATGTAGGTCTTTTGACTCCTCTACTAAAACGAGAGGATCCCGAAAACTTTATGATTGAGCTTTTGACGCGCATGTGGTTTGAGTTTGCTCAAAAGGGGTAAGGAGTAAATTTTCTAAATGTTAAGATTTTATTAATATTATTTTCTGGTTTCTAGTGATCCACACAATAAGAACGATGAATACCTGAAAAATCTCAACTGGCCCCGGTACAATTCAGAAGAAAAAGGTTATCTGGAAATTGGTACCAATCTTACCGCAAAAACTGGGGGCTTCTTTCTGGATCGATATCATATCTGGGATGAATTGTTTCCTCTAGCCAGCTTTTGCTAAGAGTTTCAGTTTTAGAATTATTACACCACTATTTTAGCGTTCCAAACATTTTATGAAAATGGAAAAATATTAATATTTCAATCACATGTATAAAAAACTTAAATAAATATGACATTATCCTGTAAAGGTGCTACATCCTTCAATGCAGTTTTTGTATGCTGAAGAGAGCTACTCTTCAACTTCCATGTTTCGAAGTAAAATCGAAAAAAAAAATCCGATGACATAGTCATCTCCTCGGGACAGAATTCACAAAAATTAACAAACAAAAATGACAAAATGGTTGAGCGAATAACTATCGCCAGGTGAACGAGCATTGAGCACATTTTCAGCAATTTCCATCTGCAGCTCGGATTTTCTCGACTTTTTGCCTGCACAAATTGTTGTAAAAACACGACAGGAAAAGCGAGCGAAATAGAGGAATGCAGTGAAGCGACCGATTTGCTTGGACAAGTTACCGATTAGATTCAGTCAAGAAGTGAGCTGATATTTCGAGACATCTCGGATACTGCAAATTGGAATTGCTGACATTGCGTAAATAATAGCTTCAGCTTGAACAAAAAACCAGAGAGTGTGTATTTTCTTGTTTGAAGTGACTATTAAACGTCAAATCCTCTGCCTGGGATATGACAAATCATCATTTTTGCTCATGTTTCCGCTGACGATAATCAACAGCTCATTAAAAACGCGTCGAACCACAAAACAGGACATCATTAAATAGACTCTTCTCCATTGGCGACCACTCGGGGGACATTTAAAGGGTTAAGAACCGGGAGCTACAGGGGTCGCCAGATCCAAACCCTAAATCGCATGAAATTATCTACATTTGCATGCCAACACAAAACACACAGAGCTAATGGCAATTCCAGCCACACCACATTTATATAGCTCATGAATTTTTGATTACGCATTTGGCAATGCGGCCAAAAACGGCCAAAAGCACCAGCCGAGCCCAAATGAACCAAACCAATCCAACGGAAGTGACTCAGTGCAATTTAATATTACGCATACGCAGCGAATGCAACTGATTGGCAGCGGTTAATAAATGCGCTCAAAACCGGCGCATATATACGTATGTACGTACGTCCATAGCCAGCCACGCAAATATTTGTATGCGTATTCCATAATTCACTGGACGCCAATCGAGCAGCTTTGCGTGTGACCAGAAAAGCATCGTTATAATATAAATACGCGCATCATAATATCCCATCATTTTGGTGCGCTATCTGTGGCGAGAACAAACTGGGAATCGAGGGGCCTCTCAGAGGTGAATATTTGCGATAGGTGCTTATTTGCCAGACATTATCCGGGAGGTAATAAGAATGTAGTTCGGAAATGAAATTATCAGAAAACGTGTCATACATGGAGTTCTAAACCCTTTTTAGGTGTAATCCACGCCTCCCTAGAGGTAAGAGTACAAAATTGTAAAATTTAAACAATTTATTTAATAGAAATAAAGATAGAGCTTTATTGCATTTAGCGAACTTTCTGCTTTTGTTTTCTTTTATTAACATCAGAGGATGGGAATATCATCTTCAAAATCTTAACCAAGCTAAGGATAAGAATAAGAAGAATAACTACAAGACCTAAAAAGAAAGTACCTAAGACATCCAGGCTGTGATATGAAAAGAGGTCTAATTCTCTGCCCGTTACTCGCATATATTTAGCCCCCTTGTGTCGAAGGATGTAGTGAGTCCACCATACTGCAGTTTCCAAAGGATTCATGGGTTGATCCCGATATCGAGCAGCGGTGGTTCTGGCCGTAACATCGAAACTCTTTTCTGTCAGCAACCGGAGAATATAGTCCTTGAATTCCTCTCCTGTCATATCCTTATAGTTCAGAACCAAACCATGGCCCTGTCTTTGGATGTGCTCCATATTGCCAAACTGATCGTAGAAGAAAGGCAACCCGAGCATAGGTTTACCATGATGAATGCTTTCTACAGTGCTCTGCATTCCTCCGTGAGTTATAAACAGTCTAACTTTTGGATGGGCCAGAATATCCTGCTGCGGGAACCATTTGCTTATATACACATTCGATGGCTTTTCTGGCAACTCCTCATCTTCGAATTTCCACAAGATGCGCTGTGGCAGACTGGCAAATGTTTCGATCAACATTCTCTTACGATCCTCTACCAGGTTTTTGCTCCTTACGTTGGTGCCGAGGGAAAAGTAAATTACTCCATATTCGCCAGCCCCTTGGATAAAGTCCTCCAAATCCTTGGGTAAAGGTTTCGGTTCCCGATTAATATGCATGCCTCCCACCTCGATTATATTCGGTGCATATGGCCTAGGTGGAGCCAATGTAAAGTGTTGATTGACCAAAATCAAGGCAAAATTTTTGGTAATCTCCGACAAAGGCTGTTCGTCAGCAATTTTTGGGAAATACTTTTTGTAGAGTGCCTGATGCCTCTGCCCATGACGCCAGTGCCAGTTAATCCATGAAAGAGAGCGATCCACAAAGTGTGCCAAACGTCCATTGTAGGTTCGCAGGTCGAACCAGGAAGCAGAAGGAGACTGGAGGTATGATATCGGTGATACGTTGCCTACTAACTCGTCGATCTTCCAGTCAGTCCCATATGAAGCTATTCCGATTATTGGAGCATCAAAATAGGCTGCCAAGCCATAGAGACCATCGAGCCGCCAAAGGTCCACAATTATTAGGTCAAACTGAGCTTTCCCTGGCTTGAGAACCTCTCGACGCACACCGTCATTGTTCAGCACTTTTTTTACAAGCCCAAGGTTGTAAGTGTTGATGTATTCATTATCATCCCAAGTTCCCCTGGATGTGCTTAAAGCGTGTATTAATTCTGAAAAGAGTTTTAAGATAAATCTGTTAAAATATAGTCACAAAAGGTTTTAATATAATAGACTCACCCTCAATATTGTCAAACAATTCCGGAACAGGAATGTCGCGAATGTTATTCACAGGTTCCTTTGATGGAAATGGACTTACAGAGGTAATTTCATGCCCCAAAGAAGCCAAGCTTTTTAGATACGGAAGGGCGTGATAATAATGCGAATGACTTGGTATGGGAAACAAGGCAAGGATTCGAGCTCCTTCCAAGAAACGGGGCAGAAGAGCCACCAACAAGACGAACGATCTCGGCACCCACATATTCTCAGACTGGTCGTGTTTTAGCTTTAAGTTCAACTGGAAGACCGTCTGTTAGAACTCACCCAACATAATTCTTCTCGCTGATAAGCTTAAAAGCCAGTCATCCACAGTCAGTAAATTATTAAGTTCCCGTTTCTGATTACACATGATTACATGAGGAAAAGTACCGTAAATGAGTTGGCTTTAAATCAAATATATCTTGCTTATATACTACAGTGTTATTTTTGACCTACCAAACCAACATAAAATAAAATATATTTTAATTCTTCATCAACCTTTATTATTGTTACATTACAAACTTATTTAATTACTTTCTATTACTGAACCTTTTGCTTTCTCTTTGAGTTTCCAAAGCCAGCCAATCTAGCAATTTTTCCTTAAAACACACAATGGGATTAGAAGAGTGACAAGGGCTCCTCCCAAGAGAGCTCCTATGACATCCAAGCTATGATAGGCAAAGAAACCCAAATCCTGGCCAGCGACTCGCATGTGGTAAGCTCCTTTGTGCCGCAAAACATACTCCGTCCACCAGATGGCCGTGTCCAAGGGACTCATTGGCTGATCCCGATATCGATCGGACATCTGCCTGGCTGTTTCGGCAAATTGCGGTTCCTTGACCAATCGCTCGATGGTCGCCTTGAATTCCTGCTGCGTCATTGTCTTGTGATCCAGTCCCAATCCAAATCCCGCCTGTGTGGCTCGCTTCACATTCAAGAACTGATCGTAGAAGAAGGGCAGGCCCAAAACGGGCTTACCATGATGAATGCTCTCGATGGTGCTCAGCAGTCCACCGTGGGTAATAAATAACTTGACCTTGGGATGGGCCAGGATATCCGGCTGAGGGAACCATTTGCTGATAAAAACATTGGAGGGTTTGCCCGGCAACTGATCGTCCTCGAATTTCCACAGTACCCGTTGCGGCAGACTGGCAAAGGTTTTCAGAATAAGTTCCCTTCTCTCCGACGGCAGATCCTTGCTCTTAACATTGGAGCCCAGGGAGAAGTAGATCACGCCCTGCTCCCCGGAACCCTGAACGAACTCCTCCAAGTCCTTGGGCAAGGCAGCTGGCTTGTGAGATATATGCAGACCACCAACCTGAATCATATTCGGAACGTAGGGTCGGGGAAAGCTCAGCGAAAAGTGCTGATTGAGGAGCACCAGGGAAAAGTTTCTGTTCAAATCGGTGAGTTGAACCCTTTTTGAGGCCACGGGAAAGTATTTCGCATACAATTTCTCCTGCTCTGGCATGTGCACTAATCTATAGTTGAGCCAGGCAATTGTAGTATCCACAAAGTTGGTCACCCGTTCACCGAAAGTCATGCGATCCGTAAGACCCGCTGTTACCAGGGGAGTATACGATAGAGGGGATACATTGCCCACCAGCTCATCAATATTCCAGTCGGTGCCAAAGGTGGAAATGCCTATAATGGGGGCATCAAAATGGGCCGCAAACCCATAGTAAGCATCCGAGCGAAGAGCCTCCACAATTATCAGATCATAGTGATCCTTGCCAGGAGGCAAAAGGGTTTCTGTCACCTCTTTATTGGTGAGAACGGAGCGGGTGATGTTCACAAAGAACTTGTTAATGAAATTGTTCTCCTGCCACAAGTTCATTGGATCGTTTAGCTCATTTATGATATCTACAAAAAATGATACAGTTTAATAAATGCAGCACACTAATATCTTAAAACTATATTACCATTGTAGTTCTCAAACACTTCTGGGATGGGAATATCTCTGAAGTTGCTCACTGGTTTCTTCTGCGGAAATGCATTAATCGAGGTCACGTGGTGACCCCGAGATGCCAGTGTTTTTAGATAGGGCACAACATTTATGTACTGCGATGGTCCTGGAAAGGGAAATATGGCCAGTATCCTGACAGCCTGCATACAAGCAGGCAAAATCAACAAGAAAGCACCTAGCTGTAGAGCCAACATCTTAAAGATCGTCTGGTTTTCGCAAACTCAAGCTTTGAACTGAATCAGAAAACGCACATTACAGCATAGTCCGGGGCTATTAGATAACACCCACTGAGACACCGACATGCGATAGCAATTCTCTACAGATGCGATTACGGAACGTTCGTAGGCGATCCACATCTCACCGTGGCACCCCATCACTATTTTGTTTCCTATCTTATCCCCTTCTATCCCAAAATCAGAAAGCATCATTACACTGCTCTAGTGAATTAACAATTGCTACAGTGAGAGAAAAAATAAGTAAGTTCGGTATTTCAGATAGATAATTCAGAATTAATTAGATTTTTTAAGTGTTATTTACCTTATGTAGTGTGTTTTAAGCATAAAGAAGCACAAAACAGACATTATCTAAAACACATTTTTTCGAGTGATAGCCTTTCATAGTGATAGCTTTAAATCAAAAGGTAAACAAAGTCTAGGGGTTCATGCGTGCACTAAAATGCTTATAATGATAGCATTTTATGTTTTAACAGTAGACTCTTTTGTATATAATTATTTGCCCTCACAAAGAGTTTATTCACTATGATCCTTAGATTGTTGATAAAACATGCAAATAATATAAATATTCTCACCTAAATTGCTTGTTTTTATGTTATTTAATTAGAAATATAATTATTCTTAGTATAACGATGTTTATAAGTGGTAATAACATAAGAAATAATTTCAAAAAGTAAAAATCGGTGGCGGCATGAACTTGACTACTTAATAGAATTTAATTGGTTACTGGCTCTTCAATTTGCTCGACCCCTGACGACGCTTTGAGATGATATAACTGAGACCCCTTAGCAGGCAGTTCAGTGCAATCACGAAGATCAGTAGAGACACAAAAGCGACTGCGACGAGCAGACCCCAGGTATCCAGACCATGAAACTGTATGAATTCCAGATCCCGGGAGGCACATCTCAAGTGGTTGGCGCCCTTGTGCCTCAAAACGTATTCGGTCCACCAAATGGCTCGCTCCAAAGCGGTTTCCTTTTGATCACGGAATAACTTTGATTTAATCTGAACTGCTGCCGCATAACTAGGTTTATTCAGCAGTTCCTGAATAAGAGTAGTGAGTTCTGTGGCATTGGTACTCCATATATCCGCACTAAGACCATAGCCCGCCTGCTTGGCCCTCTGGACATTCAAGTGCTGATCGTAAAAAACTGGCAGACCCAAGACGGGTATACCGAAATATATGCTCTCGATGGTGCTCAGCAATCCGCCGTGGGTAATGAAAAGCTTCACATTCGGATGGGCCAGGATATCCGGTTGGCGGAACCACTTGCTAATAAACACATTCGCTGGTTTTTCCGGCAGCTGATCATCCTCGAATTTCCACAGAACACGCTGAGGCAGGCTGGCAAAGGTTTCCATGAGAACTTTGCGAGTGGCTGGCGGTAAGTCGGCGCTCTTGATATTGGAACCCATGGAGAAGTAGATTATTCCCTCAGCGGATTGCTCCACAAATTCTGCCAATTCTTTGGGCAAAGGCTCCACCTTTCGCTGCTGTTGCAAATGCAGACCGCCCACTTCGATCATATTGGGCAAGTAGGGACGTGGATAGCTCAGCGAGAAGTGCTGGCCCAGCAGCATCAGCGAAAAGCTATCCAAAACATCTTCCAATGATTTTCTGGCCCTTGGAAAGTATTTCGCATACAAATCCCGCTGAGTGGGCAGGTGGACAATTCTCTTGTGCAGCCACATTATCGTAGCTTCCCACACATTCCGCAGACGATCCTCGAAACCCATTCGCTCGGTTCGCGATGACAGCAGCATAGGATTGTAGGATAATGGGGAAATATTGCCCATCAACTCATCGATATGAGTGTCTGTTCCGTACGATGAGATGCCTATGGTCTGGGCGCCAAAATGTTGGGCTAAACCAAAGAGCGCCTCGGTTTGAACCGTTTCCATGACAACCAGGTCGAAACTCTCCCCGCTGGCCAGCAAATCCTGTACAGCCGGATCATCCAGAACACTTGTGGTCATAAGATTGAGAAACTGCGTCGTCATTGTCAAGGTCGTCCATTGACTTGCCTCCTGGTTAAAAATCATACTTCCAAATGCTGTAATATAACGTTTTTGTTATTCAAAAGTTAATATACAAATTTCTCATCATTTTTATATCGTTTGCTATCTTACCTGCCATTATTTCGTGAATTTTTTTGGCACCAATTACCCGAAAGTTGGGCTCGTTTTTATCGCTTCCGAAGGTATTGATCACGGTGACATTGTGACCTCGTTGGGCCAGTTCCTTGAGATACTGCTCGGCAAATATGTACTGCGATCGGCCGGGAAAGGGAAACACGGCCAATATGCGTGAACTTTGAACCCCTTCATCGGCACTAACGTTGAATAGCAAAACCAGGCCAAACAGCAAAAGGCCCAGACCAGTTCCAGAACACATTATTCCCATTTCAGAAGCAACCACAGCGATTCGCTGACGAACGACAACTAATCTAATATAAAAACTTTTCTATATATAATTATCGGTGGGTGCCGATTAAAAGAATCGCCCAAAAATTTGCTCATTCTACACAAAGGAAGTTCACTGAAGCGAGACCGAAGCTTGGTTTTTATACCCAACCAAATTCGCTCTTTCTGTATTTTAAAATTTATTGCCATATGTACAGTATTTTTTGGCGTCACCGGCATGCCTCTAAACAACTTTGTTGATTGTTTACATTTAAGTTCAGTTGTTACGCAAGCGATAAGAGAATTAAATAATACTCTTTTTTTCCATTTGGTTCTCTTAAGTTCTCGCTTTATCGCCATTTGACTCTCTAATTGTCAAACTCTCCACTGATAAAAAAAACGTAGTAAATCCAAAGATTTCATATTCAATCCAAATATTTTTCGCTTTGATTTTCATCCATTGCGGTTTTTATTAGATTTAAATATGTTCATATTAACTTTTTTTCAATATTAAATTTAAATATGAAAATATTTACTTTAAAGAAGAAAAATAGATTTGCTTGAATGCTCATGTAAGCATTTTGCCACGAAGGAAAATAATATTGGCGTGGCTCAGGGGCCAAGTGTGCTTGCTCTGCTACTATTTTGTGCTCGGGGGTATGAGGTTCAAATCCCGCTCACGACATAACATTTTTTTTTAGTAGTTGTATTAAACAACTTTTGTAATACAGTATTGTTTTTTAAATTGTTATAGAAGTGTTCGAGATACATCATAAAAACTTTTTACTCACTCTGCCTTAGTTGGGTTTTGAACCCGGGTCCTCCCGCATTACAGCCAGACGCCTTACCAATTGCGCCATCGCACCATGTTACGCGGGAGTCCATAAGTTCAACTTAAATGTGAAGTTAACATGTTCGCTAACATTTAAAACTTTCTACAACTTAAAATATAACGTTTTCCATGTGCTAATTGTATTTAAAATAATTTAATTTAAATCTTTTTGTTAATATTTTGAATAGGTAAAATTAATATGAAACATTTTTAATTTCAATACGGTTTTTTTTTAATTCTGAAAATATTAACAATAAATATAAAACTTTTTCAAATAAATAAATCCTTCATGGATTTTAATATTATAATATTAAACTAGGCATTTTAATATGTTTCGTATTTAATACCATGTTTTTTGTATTAAATTTAAATACCAAATATAAGATTTTGAATTCAATAGGAGGATATTTAAATTTACTATTCCATTTTTTTATCAGTGTCCGTTTGTTTTTGTTTACTCGAACTTTTAATTGAACACGCTTTTTTGTGCTCAGAGAGCTGTGAAAATAAGTATACCCTGCTCTCAACGTGAATCTATCTAGTTGTTGGTTTTATATATTAATGAAAAATTCTAAAGCACATAATAAAGTTACTTCTGCATTATTAATATAATTTAATTACCCATACTAAGGGTTAAAGAAATAATTAATTTGTAAATTCTATGATGAAAATCAATTAAATGAAACTGAAACGTCCAAAAAATAAGTCGAAAACCTCTTAGAAACAATCATAAATAAATCGGCAATTAAGATTAGATAAAGCTACCAGTGCTTATCATTCATTGTCCCCACTGTAATCAAACTAACAAACCACAAAAATAATTCAAAATATGCACTTCACTGCGCAGCTCAACAAAAAAACAAAAACCACAAAATCATACATGTAAATAAAGCTTTTTATTAATTTTGCTCTTTTTTTAAATATTAAATATAAATAATTTTTAAATTAATTAAATAAAATTAAAGTTAGTTAAGAACGAATATTAATATATCTAGATTATTTAACTTATCACATCGTTATTTCGTTGAAAAAGGCTTTGCAAAAGTGGTCAGACGGTTCAAGCAACACCTTCCTTTGGAAAGGGCCAAAAACACGATACCCACCACCAGGGATAACCGTATTCCCACCATTAGGAATTTATCCAGGAAGTAGTACTCAAACAGCTTTACTTGTGATGGAGATACTTTCATATGACTTGCCCCCTTGTAGCGTATGACGTACTCGGTCCAATAAACGGCGGTTTCCAGGGGATGCATAGGCTGATCCCGAAATCTTTGGGAAACTGCGAAGGCATTTTCTCGGTATTTTGGCTGGTTTATCAGACGATCCACAGTGTCCCTCAGTTCCTGTCCTGTCAAGCTGTTGATGTTCAACTGGAGGGCAGCACCCTCCTCCTCCAGGATTTCCAAATTCCTGAATTGATCGAAGAACAAAGGCATGCCCAGAACAGGCTTCGCATAGTAGGCCGCTTCAATGACGCTCAGCATTCCACCATGGCTAATAAAGAGCTTAACATTTGGGTGAGCCAAAATGGCTTGCTGTGGCAAAAGCTTGGCGATGTAGATGTTACTACTTAAATTCCTTGGAGGAGCACCCTCAAACTTCCAAATAACTCGCTGTGGCATTGCTTTGAAACTCTCTAGCAGCATTTTCTGAGTTTCCTTCGGTAAATCCTTACTTTCCTGCTCCACACCTAAAGCAAAGTAGATTACACCATGCTCCGCCTCATCAATGAACACCTGCAGATCCTCGGGCAGTTTTGGATCCTCTTTGGGAATGTGAAAGCCAGCCACTTCAATCATTCCTGGAACACTCGACCTTGCCCGAAACAAACTAAAGTGTTGATTTAACAGGATTAAGGAAAAGTCATGTCGGATCTCATGGAAACTCCGCTCCAGATGGCCGAAGAAGTGATCGTGAACGAGTCGCAGTTTCGGCAGGAAAACCAAATTCACCAACAGCCACTCTTCAGTGGTGTAAAGCCAGTTGTAGATGCGGTCCCATATATTTCGGGCGGATTTTATGCCGAAAGGCATTAAAGGCTCCACCAAAAAGGACGTTTCATGACCCATCAGGGATTTTACATTCCAATCCGCTACGCAGGTTGAAACACCGATCTGAGGGGCATCGAAATGAGCTGCCAATCCGAAAAGCACATCAGTGAAAGATGGTTCCACAACCACCAAGTCGAATGTGACTTTCGATTGCATTAAATTCCGAACTTCTAAATTATGGAGTACATTGAGGGAAGCATTAACCATTAACTTGGTCATAGAAGTCATTTCTCCCCACTTGTTATTCGCGGAAGCGAACTCTTCAAAGTCTACGAAAAATAAAAAGTAAGATATGTAAAATGCAATTATTTTAAAATAGTTTTAAATTGTTGTTGAATATTTTTGAGATATAATACTAACAGATTAGGTTTTTGTTGGCAAGCCAATTTAAAAACATTTAACTTTAAACTTTATCTTCCTTCATTTTGCGAAGGAATAGTATTTGGTATCTCGCGTCTGAATGTGCATGAAGGTAAATTAGCTTGTCTAATAAAATGGTGCGTCTTATACGGCATACTAGACTCAATGAATTGGTATGAATGATTTATACCCCACAAACACGTACCTGAGTAAACGTTTGTATTATCCCTTACACGAATGAAGGTCACATTCTCAATGAGCTTGCAGTGTTTGAACGCATGAATCACCGTCAGCTGGTGACCCCGATCGTTTAGGGCCTGTATATAGGGAGTCATCATCATGCACTGCGAATGCGACTCAAAGGGGGCGATGAGGAGAATTCGGGCACCGCCAATCCAGCAGATCGCGTTCGAAATCAGCCAGAACACCGGGAGAAGCCATCGCCCCGGTGGAAACATATCGGCCGAGCTCCCGCTTTTCAACTGTCTAACTGAAGAGTTTTCATTTCGAACTCTTGCGTATTTTCGCTCGTTTCATTTCGCTGATTAGATTGCCTTCCTCATCGAGCATGTATAGTGTTTTCACCAAATCAAGGCAGTATCACATCGGACAGCGGCATGTGCTGTCGATTTCATGAGATTTTTAATGGACAGAAATGTTTCACTGGTCCTACACCTTTGTCTTGCAAAGAGTTGCTGATCCATTTAGTTTTAAGTCTTAGCTGATAGAGATCGAGAATATAAAAATAAATATAATCCTTTTTTATTTCTATACTTTATTTACAATTTATAAAATAAACTAACATTTCTTAAAGAAATTTAAAATTATTATGTGCCCAATTTATTATTTGTTAATATTATAATATTAATATAATATTAAATAATATTAATTGAAATATTATTTCTTTGTATATTTCTACATGGGGCCAGAATCGTTCCAAAAATAAGCTTAAAACCCGACTATCTTATACCCGACTATTTATACACAACAAAATTGCATTTATACTTCTCGGAAATCAGACACATTTTAAAATCGTTAGTGGGCGATTATGGGCGTTAGAGGGGGCGTTGCGCTCGGCTGAAATAAACTTGCGCTGCATAGGAAGCCCAAGAATATGTGTGTGAAATCTCAACCTTTTAGCTTTTGTAGTTTCCGAGATCTCAGCGTTCATACGGACAGACAGACAGACGGACAGACAGACGGACAGACAGACGGACAGACGGACAGATCGACTCGGCTAGTGACCCTGATCAAGAATATATATACTTTATAGGGTCGGAAATGCTTCCTTCTAGCAGTTACATACTTTTGCACGAATACAATATACCCTTTTACTCTACGAGTAACGGGTATAAACACTTAGAACCTATCATAAATAAAGCGGCAATTAAGATTAGATATTGCTTATCATTTATTGTCCCTGCTGTAATCAACCGCGAAAAGCCATAAAAAAAACAAGAGAGAACGCTATAGTCGGGTGCCCCGACAATCAGATACCCGTTACTCAGGTAAAGGGAGTGCGAGGGAGATGGAGATAGAAACTTTGAACACACATAACCTTTTAACGAATGTTTCGATAGGTATTGATAAACACAATAAAACTGCATTTTTACTTTTCCGAAATATTGAAATTTTTAAAATCGTATATAAGCGATTGTGGGCGTTAGAGGGGGCGTGGCACCTTTTTGAAATAAACTTGCGCTGCGTAGGAACTCCTAGAATCTGCATGCAAAACGCCAATCTTCTAGCTTTTATAGTTTCCGAGATCTCAGCGTTCATACAGACAGACAGACGGACAGACGGACAGACGGACAGACGGACAGACAGACAGACGGACAGACAGACGGACATGGCTAGATCGACTCGGCTAGTGATCCTGATCAAGAATATATATACTTTATGGGGTCGGAAACGCTTCCTTCTAGCTGTTACATACTTTTGCACGAATACAATATACCCTTTTACTCTACGAGTAACGGGTATAATTATCATACCAGAAGGTCATACATACATATTAATAAAACTTTTAATGAAATGTCTTTTTTTTAAATATTAAAAATATACATTTTTTAAAATAAAAATTAAAGTAGTAAAAACACAATTCTCATTTTTAGACATTCTTTAACTTGTCACATTGTTATTACGTTGAATTCCAATAACGGGCAAAAAAGGCTTTGCAAAAGTGGTCAGACGGTTCAAGCAACACCTTCCTTTGGAAAGGGCCAAAAACACGATACCCACCACCAGGGATAACCGTATTCCCACCATTAGGAATTTATCCAGGGAGTAGTACTCAAACAGCTTTACTTGTGAAGGAGATACTTTCATATGATTTGCTCCCTTGTAGCGTATGACATACTCGGTCCAATAAACAGCGGTTTCCAGGGGATGCATAGGCTGATCCCGAAATCTTTGGGAAACTGCGAAGGCATTTTCTCGGTATTTTGGCTGGTTTATCAGACGATCCATAGTATCCCTCAGTTCCTGCCCTGTCAAGCTGTTGCTGTTCAACTGGAGGGCTGCACCCTCCTCCTCCAGGACTTCCAAATTCCTGAATTGATCGTAGAACAGAGGCATGCCCAAAACCGGCTTAGCATAATAGGCCGCTTCAATGACACTCAGCATTCCACCGTGGCTAATAAAGAGCTTAACATTTGGGTGAGCCAAAATGGCTTGCTGTGGCAAAAGCTTGGCGATGTAGATGTTACTACTTGGGCTCCATGGAGGTTCAATCTCAAACTTCCAAATCACTCGCTGTGGCATCGATTCCAAAGTCTCCAGCAGCATTTTCTGCGTTTCTTCCGAAAAATCTTTACTCTCCTGATCCAAACCCAAGGCAAAGTATATTACTCCATGTTCTGCCTCATCTATAAATAACTGCAGATCGTCAGGTAGTTCTGGATCCTCTTTGGGGATGTGGAAGCCAGCCACCTCGATCAGGCCTGGAACACTTGACCTGGGCCGAGACAAGCTGAAATGCTGATTTAGCAGGATTAACGAGAAGCTATGCCGGATCTCCATGAAGCTCTGCTTCAGGTGGCCAAAGAAGTGACTGTGAGCAAGGCGCATTTTCGGAAGGAAAACAAAATGCATCAGGAGCCACTCTTCAGTAGTATAAAGCCAATTGTAAATGCGATCCCAAATATTTCGCGCGGTTTTTACCCCCATGTGCATCACAGGCTCCACTAAAATGGAGGTTGCATGTCCCACCAGGGTATTTGTATTCCAATCCGCTACGCAGGTGCAAAGTCCGATTAATGGGGCCTCGAAATGGACTGCTAACCCGTAAAGCACATCGGTGAAAGCTGCTTCCAGCACCACCAGGTCAAATGTGACATTTGACTGCATTAAGGTTCGAACTTCCAAATTATTGAGTACATTGAGCGATGCATTAATCATTATGTTAGCCATGGATGTCATTTCTACCCATTTGTTGACTGCAGCACCGATTCCCAAGAACTCCTCATAGTCTAAGGTAAAATAAAGAAAAAAGAAGAAAATATTTTCAACGTTGGTTCTCATAATAAAAACAAGAGAGAACGTTATAGTCGGGTGCCCCGACTATCAGATACCCGTTACTCAGGTAAAGGGAGTGCGAGGAAGATGGAGATAGAAACTTTGATCACGCATAACTTTTTAACGAATGGTCCGATTTGAAAAATTTCTTCTACATTTCGATAGGTTTTGATAAACACAATAAAACTGCATTTTTACTTTTCCGAAATATTTAAATTTTTAAAATCGTATATAAACGATTGTGGGCGTGGCACCTTCTTGAAACAAACTTGCGCTGCGTAGGAACTCCAAGAATCTTCATGCCAAATACCAATCCTCTAGCTTTTATAGTTTCCGAGATCTCAGCGTTCATACGGACGGACAGACAGACAGACAGACGGACAGACGGACATGGCTATATCGACTCGGCTAGTGATCCTGATCAAGAATATATATACTTTATAGGGTCGGAAACGTTTCCTTCTCCCTGTTACATACTTTTGCACGAATACAATATACCCTTTTACTCTACGAGTAACGGGTATAATAATGTATTAGAGATATAATATTAAGCGTTTTGTTTTTAAGGTAGAGATTGTCAATCGATTTTATCACTTTGCGATGAAAAAATATTCTAATCTCAAGTCTGAAAACGGTATGAGTGCAAATTAGCTTATCTTATAAAGTGTCTGAGTTTAATGGCATACTAGACTTAATCAATGGGCATGTAAGACTTCCTGGCTTATACTTCTCTATAACGTACCTGAGTTAACGTTATTATTATCCCTTATACGAATGTAGGTCACATTCTCAATGAGCTTGCAGTGTTTGAATGCATGAATCACCGTCAGCTGGTGACCCCGATCGTTTAGGGCCTCTATATAGGGTGTCATCATCATGCACTGCGAATGTGCCTCAAATGGGGCGATGAGGAGAATTCGGGCTCCGCGAATCCAGCAGATCGCGTTCGAAATCAGCCAGAACACCGGGAGAAGCCAACGCCCCGGTGGAAACATATCGGTCGTGCTCCCGCCTTTCAACTGACTAACTGAAGAGTTTTCATTTCGAACTCTTGCGTATTTTCGCTCGTTTCATTTCGCTGATTAGATTGCCTCATCGGCCCCATCGAGCAAGTATTTCGACCAAATCAAGGCAGTATCACTTCGGGCAGCGGCGTGTGCGGTCGATTTACGTGAGATGTTTAGGGCCCCGGGCATTGCTGGTCTGCTGCTCCCGGTTCTGCTCGTTGGCCTTCTGTGCCCCAAACTGGCCGAAACGGAAAATATTTTGGCCATATTCTCCTACACCTTTGGCTCATCTTATTTGCTGATCACTCCGTTTCTGAAGAACATCGTCCAGCGGGGTCACCAGCTAACTGTGATTTCATCCGTTGCAGAAATGCCCCACATAGAGGGTGTCCATCACATACGCGTGAAAAAATTAGATATGCTGATGCAAAGTAATGATCCACGACGATATCTAATCTCAAAAAAATTAAAATATATTATAAAATGGATTAAAATATTAATCGTGTAATAACCTTAAAATAATATAAATTATACGAAATGTTTTAAAGGCACCCTGCTGAGTGCTTTGAAATGATTATTCTGCCATATCATGAATTTAAAAAGTTCTTGAAAAGAATTATCAAAGCATTTTGGTTTTTGTCTTATAGATTTTACCATTTCTTCTATTTTACTTCCTACCATAATTTATTTTTAACAATTATTAATTCATCTAAAATAATTATGAATTTCAATTCTTTTCAGTACTCCTGGATTACGACTTCGACTATCAATCGAGCAAATGGATGGAGGCTCAATTCGTGTCCGACTACTTTTACAACTGTTCAAAATTCGTCCTGGAGGATCCCGGGGTGCAGGAGCTGCTCCACAATGCCAGTGCCCAGTACTCGATGGTTATTCTGGAGGCATCCCACACCGATGCCCTCTACGGATTTTCGCAGCACTTTAATGCACCGCTGGTGGGCATTGCCGCCTACGGATCGGCATGGAACATTGACTTCCTGGTCGGGAACTCGGCACCGAGTGTCTACGAACCGATGTCCGCCCTGGGCTATTCACCTGGTCTCAGTCTGATGGAGAAGTGGCACAACCTGATCTTCATCACCGAGGAGCGTCTGGTGGAGCGATTCATCTACCTGCCGGGCCAAATTGATTTGTATAAGCAGCATTTTCCCGGAGTGCCGGCTAGTATTCACGAGCTGCGCCGCAGATTCTCATTGATCCTGATCAATCAGCACTTTAGCATGGGTCGAGTGCGCAGTAATGTTCCCAATATCGTGGAAGTGGCCGGCATGCACCTGGCCGAACCCACACATCCCTTGGATGCGGAACTTAAAAAGCTTTTGGATGGGGCCGAGCATGGAGTCGTCTACTTTTCGATGGGTCTGCAGGTCCTTGATAAATGGTTGCCACCTGGAATGGTTGATGCGATGCTGGCCGCCTTTGTGCAACTGAAACAGCAAGTGATTTGGAAATTGAACAACACAGCGATAGCTGACAATTCGGGGAATGTTTATGCGAGATCATGGCTGCCACAGCGAGAGATCCTCAATCACCCCAATACGAAGCTCTTCATCACCCACGGTGGCCTTTTGAGCTGCATCGAGGCGGTTCACTATGCTGTTCCCCAGCTGTATTTGCCGCTATTTTACGACCAGTTTCAGAATACAAAGCGCATGGAGCAAATGGGCGTGGCCAGGAGTTTGGATATCACAAACCTCTTGCCAGACGAAGTAGTCATGGTCATCGAGGATCTCGTGTACAATGCTAGTTATAAGATAAATGCCAGGGATCTATCCCAGCGATTTCAGGACCAGCCAATGTCGGCCATGGAGACAGCGATTTGGTGGACCGAATATATCCTGCGGCACAAGGGAGCCGATCACATGCGAATCGCCGAGCTGGAAATGTCCCTCATGCAATACTATAACGTGGACGTGATATCGGTGCTTTTTGGACGAATCGGATTGAGTGTTATCATCGTGATCTTTGTGGGCTGGAAGCTGGTCTGTTTGGCAACGAGAAACCTTGAGTACCGCTTCAATGTGCCCATGGTAAGGTGAACCCAAGATAATTTTGTAACCCCATGATGAACTACAAAAAATTGTTGTATATAAACCTACAATTTGGTAAACTTTTGTTTTAAAAAGTTTAAGTCAGATTTAAAATACTTTGGTAGTGGTAAATATTTTTAAATAATACAATTTTCTATAAGATCACTAAGCAAACCTAAAATGTATAACCTTACATTAGCTTAATCTGAATTGTATATGTGTATGTTGATATGAGTCTACTACAATATCGAGTATGGTAAAAGAAAAAAGTGTATTAGTTGTAAATGGTTCTATCGCATTGATAGCGATTTATCTTATCAGTCTGTTAAACGGCCGTGGAGACGCCAAATAAAATATTTCGACTACCGTCGTTATCAATTAAAAAATTTAAAAATGGGTAAACATTTGTTTGATATTTTTTTCATTGGCTCTAGAGAATATCAGGTAATATTTTGAATAATTGAAATGTATCTATAGTCCTCTCTTAACTGCCACGCATATTATAATTAGAAAACTTTCGCTCCTTCAGTCGTTATCTATCCAAACCTTTTCACCCTCGGCCCTTATTTTTTTCGCCCACAAACATAACCGCGCTCATTACGCATTTTACATCAATCAGCACGTGCCCAGCATGTTTTCAACTCTTTTCACAAAAAAAACAAAGAAAATAAAGAGGGAATTGAAAAAAGGGTATACTGGAGGAAAAAGGGACATTAAAATGCACAGGAGAGGCTGGAGAAAAAAGTGCGCACAATTGCTCCCTCAATTGCTGGGTGAAATACCCCAGAAACGTGAACCAGAAGATGTCGATGCCGAATAGTCCAGCGAACTTGAAGGTGAACCCGAAAGTGTCCAACTTCCCCTTCATAACCATCGAGGCGTAATGTCTGTGACGGTCCATCGATAGCCAAGGTAACGAACGCACTGCGCATAAAAACAGACCCAACCACAGTGAACGGTCCGTAAAATGGTTAAATAAACAATCGCATTCTGATACTGCCTTGTGCATTTGTTGGTTCGGTTTATTGATTAGATAACTTGATTGCAGTTTGTTTATATTGAATATTTTGCTAGCACTCTATAAACGAATTTCCAATGTAATTCAATTTCAAGAGCTTATTTTATTTTAATAGTAGCCAAATAAAATAAATAATAATTATATTTTAAATGAATTTAATATTCTCAAATCACTGAAAAACACAATTAGTCATTGCTTACCGTGTTTCCAGCTCATCAAATTTATTTGAAAGCCGCTACTAGTAATTGAAAACAAAAATCTATAAAAAGCGCTCTCTGCCCACAAGAATGTCAAATTATTTATGCCCAAAAATAAACCTAACAAGAGAGAACGCTATAGTCGGGTGCCCCGACAATCAGATACCCGTTACTCAGGTAAAGGGTGTGCGAGGGAGATGGAGATAGAAACTTTGAACACGCATAACTTTTTAACGAATGGTCCGATTTGAAAAATTTCTTCTACATTTCGATAGGTATTGATAAACACAATAAAACTGCATTTTTACTTTTCCGAAATATTGAAATTTTTAAAATCGTATATAAGCGATTGTGGGCGTTAGAGGGGGCGTGGCACCTTTTTGAAACAAACTTGCGCTGCGTAGGAACTCCTAGAATCTGCAGGCAAAATGCCAATCTTCTAGCTTTTATAGTTTCCGAGATCTCAGCGTTCATACAGACAGACAGACGGACAGACAGACGGACAGACAGACGGACAGACGGACATGGCTAGATCGACTCGGCTAGTGATCCTGATCAAGAATATATATACTTTATGGGGTCGGAAACGCTTCCTTCTAGCTGTTACATACTTTTGCACGAATACAATATACCCTTTTACTCTACGAGTAACGGGTATAAAAAGCGAAAATAAAATGTGTGCCAAACGTTGGCATGTTAATAAGTTAGGCGAAAAGGACCGAGTACCAAAATTGCACTCAACGTGTTGTCAATTTGATGTTTATTGCAGATTTTTATTTGATTTTATGTTTGCTACATTTGAATTTATGTGCCGGCCATAAACTGCCGTCGAGTCTAATACGAAAATTCTTGTAAAATTGCCAAAGCCTCGCTATAGAGTGCCTGGGCGAGGAGTTGAGGAGTTGACCCAAAGTCAGGCCATTTTATTGGCCATTTGGCAGAGGCGCCATGGCAAACTTTGTCCCTCATTGTTGGCGTTGGCTTTAGCGCTGCTCTTAGCCAATACTCAAGTGGGCGGCTTTCATTGGCGCTTAACTAACTGAAATTAAGTAAACTTTTCTTTTGACTTTCATAAGCCTTTTAATAAGCCATAATCCCCGCTGGCATTATCTGGCCCCCGTCACGAGCGCACAAAGGACAAACACACACAGACACAGACATGGGCATAATAAAATCTAATTAACATCCAGGACTGAGCTCGGGCCAAAGCCCGCGCAATAAAAATCATCAATAGTAGGCAAGAAGTTTATTAAAAGTGATTTTCATCACTGCGGCCAAGTCTCTGTGGGTTGATATGCTGGTGCAGGACAAACAGAAACTAATGTTAGGGCCAGAACGAACATTTCCCGGGCCGATTGACTTTATAACACATGCCCGAACCGGAAGGGTCGCCAAATCGGAGATATGACCAGCAGCTTTTCTACTTTTCTTGAGCCTGGGGATAGGCTGAAGTCTTAGGAATATACTCTTAATAAAGAGAAGAGCAGAATTTATAATAAAAGATGAGATTTTCTTTTTGTATCGAAAAAATGTTCTAGAACAGAAGAAAATTTAAAAAAAATATGATAGTCAAGTCTAACAAATATATCTATTATATGCCCATTTACTCATTTTAAGTACCTTAAAATCAAGCTTGCAAGTTTAAATATTTTCCCTTATTTTCCTGGACTTAAAAGAAACTTTTTTATATTTTACCACGAAATGCAGAGCATATCCAATGCGTCACATCGATAAAGGCGGTAATTTTCATTTTCCTATGAGTCTTATACACTTTTTTTGTTTGGTTAGAAAAGTTATGCGGCTGGCTTTTAATTAGCGCCTGCCAACCAGTCAGCCAGCCGTCGTGGCCAAAGTCCCAGAGCGCATTACGCATACGCAGCGTTGACGCCGATGTTGCCGCTGAGGCTGGCACATTGGCTTTGGGATTGCCGCTGGCTGGTCGGGCACGATTTTAATTAATTAGACTTTTATGAGGCGTACATGCAGCTCCGGGATTGTTGGGTTAAGGCCCAGTTATTGTTTTTTCCTTTTTTGGTTTTTTTCTCCCTTTCCTCCTGCTGAACTCCCTTGTGTTGTTCTTGCCGCTTGTTGGCCCGGCCTAATAAGCGTTTCAGAGCTTAACACCGCCAACGAAATGTGTATCAAAATTTAGCATTTATTTTTGGTGGACGGGTGTGAGGGTGAGGGAGGAGTCGCGCTCACACATGTCCATGTCCGTTGGCCATGTCGTGTGCGGTAATGAAAATTGCGGTGGCATTATGCTCAACATTTGGCATAATTGCAGTCCAGGATATGCGTTTATGCTCAGAGATTACTTTTTGTGGCTGCTGGCCATTGACCAAGCCCCACCACCACATATAGCACCACCAAACGGACAGAGCGGACACCATACGGACAGCACCACCACCGCCACACCAGCAACAACATGGAACGGCCAAGCGTAATAAAAGCCAGACGATGTCGCCTTTTGTATAAAGAAATAAAAATAATACCCAGCTCGGCCCCAAAAAACCCCGCCCTCGATTGTTGGTTTTGTGTTCCAGCTCTTGTTATTGGTATCTCGCTTTGCTACTCTCCGGCTTCTTGTTCTCCATTTTTCGCCGGGTTTTCCAGGCAAATTAATTTCCACTTGCTTTCGTTTTTTTTTTCGGTGGCGCGACATATTATTTGTCGTTGCCAGACCTTAAAAAAGGGATCCTTAAGGGTAAAAGAGGGGTAGAAAATGTTTAACAAAAGCATTGCTTTGCTTAAATATTCAAGCAATGTGCTAGGTCTGATAAAGAATTTAAGAACATTTGAAAGTATATGTATAGAAATCAAGATATACATTTTGAATGTATGGTTGTAGTAAGAATTTGCATTAACTTACTTTCTTAGATTGGCTTCGTTTTATTTCTAATATGTAATTCTTACGAAAGCCTAATACTTATCGCCTTTACATTTTTCCCTTTTAGTCAGTGCGAATATGTGGTAGCAAAAAAAAAGTCTCCCTAAAGTGTAAAAGACTTTTATCGTGCAAATCAAACAAGACCAGCAAAAAGTAACCAATAAACATAAAAAAGGCAGTTGCAAAACAATAATTAAAATGCACACGCAACAATTTTCTGGCTAGGCAAATGTATACATAAAAAAGTGAATAAAAAATAAAGAATAAACCAAATTATGTTTATTATTATGCACGATGAATGGGGATGGAAGTGAAATGGAAGTGGGAGCCAACAAAGCGCCAGAAGAAAAGTGAGCTGGGAAAAAAGCTGTGAAGAGAAGGGAAAACTTGGGGGGTGGCGCCAAGTAATCCGCTTGTTAAAAATAAACGAAAAGGAAGAGACCGGAGAGCAGCGAGCAGAGGAAGCGCACACAAAACATAATCATCATAAACCGGAAATATCCCGACGGCAAAACATCCGCACATAAATTTTTTAAATAGTCTACAATATTTCGTTTTGCCGTTCGGCATTTGCCATTTGCCATCTCTGTTTCGGTTGGGTCTTTATTGTTGTGGTGGTGGCACTTCCACTTGTTGTTGGGCCATATCGCGTGTAAATACGTTTAAGTGTCGGTCGGTGCTCTCTCTCCCCAAAGATGGTCCGAATCCGAATCCCCAGCCCAATCCCAGGCCCAGCGCCGAGCCGAACTTGGCCAACTGCAATAAACACACAAATTAACCCGTAATACCCAAGGCCAAGCCAAGGACCAAAAGGACAACGTGCCGCAATTCCAATTCGGTTTGCTTTTGCTCTTGCTCCTGCTGCTACTGCTTCTGTGGTTATTCCAGAGCCAGCAACAACGCACATAAATAAAATATTACAATTTTAATTTGTCTCTAATCCCGTTGGACATTGAATGGCTTGTGGCTGCCAGCTATCCAACCATCCAGCCAGCCGAGTGGCTCTGAAATTTCGCCCCGGGAAGGGATTTCATAAATTGCTTGAATACACCCAGACCACGTTTATCTATACGGGATTTGTAGTCACGAAACAATGAATACATAAATCAAAGGGATCGCTCCCGCTGACAGAGCTTATGCGGTGTACGGTCTACATTAAGGTAAGGCAGCTCCTTTTCTTTCTTCTTCCCAGATTGTCGCGGATTTTCATATAGTTCACTGATATTAAATCTGGCCAGCTTAGCGTCCAATGCTTGATTGAAAGTTCTGTCGGTTGACTCTCCACTGATTGACCCTGAATTGAGAACTTAGCTCTTAGCCTTTCTTATTTCTTTCGTTTTTATCAATACCTATTTTGTTACGATTATAATCTACTTGATCTACTTATAAAGCGTCCTTTTAGTACCACATATTTTATGGTCTATATTTCGTAATGTCCCATTTCAGTTTAAACTTAGTGCTCTTTCAAAGTTGTCATACGTTCCATCATCAACGTTATGTGTTGGTCTACTTACTTATCATAGTTTCCTTATATTCGTCGCTTTCCACTCCATTCCAAGCACACGCTGCGTATACGCAATCCACGCGTTCACTTAATTCAGTGGGGTATGATAGCAAGCTCTTCGATTGCAGCCCACTAAAAATCGCGATTTGAGCCCGGTTCTCGACAATAGCCGGCGGCGCGACACTAACGGTAACCGTTACGGCAACAACAATAACTACAGCACCAGCAAAACTCAAAAAGCTCTGGGCCATGTCCTGCCCTCCACTGTTGTTGCCTTTGCCTTTGCTATTGCCATTGCGATTGCGATTGTGATTGCTACTCGCTGCCATCGGTGTTGTGAACTTGGCTATATCCAATCTGCATTTACTGGAAAATAGTTTTATTTTTGAACTATAAACAAGTTACCTATATCGGAGTTAAAATAACAACCGAAAACTCTCAGATATCATCAGAAAACTATATTTTACTAATCCGATATCATGTTAAACTTTAAATAAAGGTAGATTATTGGCGCTGTGTTACAAAATTAATGCTTTTTAAATTTACCTCGATGGATGTTATATTTTAGAATTCGCTTCCCAAGATAAACAGCTTTTTCCAAAAAGTTCCCCGACGCAAGGATTCTTAGCACAAGGACCTCAAAGTTCGAAAAATGCAGAATAATTTTAAGTTTTTTTTTAAGGAAGAAAAAATTAAATTGCAATATAGCCATAAACAAAGGAAAACAAGAGAGAACGCTATAGTCGGGTTGGTGTCCCGACTATCTAATACCCGTCACTCAGCTAAAGGGAGTGCGAACGCTGTACTCGGGTTGGTGTCCCGACTATCTATTGGGGCTAAAGGGAGTGCGAGGGAGATAGATATATAAACAATTTTGATTGCGTATAACTTTTTAATGAATGGTCCGATTTGAAAAATGTCTTCTACATTTCGATAGGTATTAATAAACACTATAAAATGGCGTTTATATATTTTTAAAATCTTAAAAGATGTGGTCTCCAGACACATTTGAAAATCGTTTATGGCGATTGTGTGCGTTAGGGGGGGCGTGGCACCTCGATGAAACAAACTTGCGCTGCGTAGGAAGCCCAAGAATATGTGTGTGAAATCTCAACCTTCTAGCTTTTATAGTTTCCGAGATCTCAGCGTTCATACAGACAGACAGACGGACAGACGGACAGACAGACAGACGGACAGACAGACGGACAGACGGACATGGCTAGATCGACTCGGCTAGTGATCCTGATCAAGAATATATATACTTTATGGGGTCGGAAACGCTTCCTTCTCCCTGTTACATACTTTTGCACGAATACAATATACCCTTTTACTCTACGAGTAACGGGTATAATTAGTCTTTCAGGACTTTTACTAATTTGCTCAAAAGTATACTCTATATTTAGTTCTTGGCAAAGTCCTGCCATTTTGTATGGTTTATTTTGGGCCAGGATAGTTGCCAGCACTGATTTTCAGGACTCCTGCCAGGGTCTGCTATTGCTTTCACGTCTCTTTTATTATTTCACGCCATTTCAACAGCCGTGAGCAACAAGATTATTTATGCGTTTTTCTCGGCCAGTCCCAAGCACGCTTTAAAATCGTCCCGGGTTCATGTCCATGTCCGGGTCTGGGGCCCGTAGTCCATATTCTGTATTTCCTATTCCAGGAGTCCGGGAGTTCTGGAGTCGGGGTGTCCACGGTCCGAGGCCAAACGCATTTTGTAGACGCGCGTGTTTGGACACAAGTTAGGGAGTCTGTCCATTGCCTACTTCGCGGCGTTGTTACATTGTGGGTGGTGGGTGGTGGAGGGTGGATGGTGGGAAAGTGGTGTAAGTTGAGCAGAATGGGAACCGAGAGGTGTGAGCACTTGGAGTGCTATAAAATGCCGACGGAGGGACTGTTATTGTGATTTTTGGCAATGAATACGAAATGCCGAGCGTCTCCGTTCTCGTTTTCGTTTTCCTCCTCGTTCATCACCATGCTCTGCCCACTTCCCCCACTTGTTCATCATCGCTACGCCGTGTTGTCTTTTGACAAATGGCTTCGATGATGTTTTTTATTGCCCAGACCTATCTGACTCAACAGTGTGTCTCCATGGCTGCTGACATTGTTATATAGCAGTCGCATATATATGTATATGCCTACATATGTATATCCACGCATCCCGCACACTGAAGCATATTTCGTTCATTACATACGGCCCAGACTCCAACCTGTTCCTAACTCTATTTTTTTGGGCTAGTCAAATATTTATTTTCCCTTTTTCTCATTCTTCAACGCTCTGTACTGTATTGTTTGCCTAATAAGGTTTTGTATACTCTATGGTATCTAAATGTTATAAATAGAAAAGTGTGGTTTCATTTTCCAAAAAAATTTTATTGAACAAAAAAAATATATTTATATTATATAAGGAAATAAATAATTATATAAAACAAGAAATTGTCAAAATTATTAAAGAATAACTATCTGTTACAGAGTATTTAGCTGTTCGACGTGATATAGCCCATCCAATTCGATTTCTTTTTGTATTTATTTTATTTTTTTGTGTGCTTTTATTGTTGTCATGTTGCTTTGGCCGTAATGGCAGCTCGTAAAAATGTTTCATTTATGCTAAATTCATTTTTGTGCCTTCGAAATCTGTTGCCGCGCCAAAGTAATAAAAGGATTCTTTCCATTTGCCACCATTCATTCGTTTCCTTTTCTAGTGGCTGGTTTTCTTCTCGCTTCTTTGTTGTTCGGTGGCTTCCGCACTCGCATTCCCATTTCCATCCACTTTTTTGACCCACCCAACGGGAGGGCCGGAGTTTATTGGTCTACAAATTATATTTGCTTTGTTCGGCAGTTAATGAGTCTGTTAACGTTGTGTGTTAGCGCTTTTGAGTGTTCATAAAACCAGCGAGTGCATACTGAGTGGCGTTTTGAGTCGCGGCATCTCTTCAGCTATTCATGGACATTCGGGCTCTCACCCTTTGATGCCGCATAATTACTCGATAATGTGCATTCAAATCGTAAAATCGCCAAGGCCCGCGAACCGCCGAAAAGGGCTGTTAACGCCGAGGAGCTATAAGGCGTGGCCACCTGGCACGCTTTATGATGGCCATCAAATTGTCCAAGTGAAGAGTGGAAATTTTCGCGAAATAGTTTTCAATGGATTCCGGGGATTCGATGTTCACGTTTGCATTTGCAGCTAATTGCTGAATCCACTTAGCATTCAAATCCAACTTTTTATGGCATACTTTCGGGGCAAATCGCTCCACCAATCCTTGCACTCGAAATCGCATCCAATCCCATCCAAAGACAGCGACAAATCAGAAATCCAACAAGCTGTGCAGCAATTCACACCCCAAACCTCGGGACTCAAACCACAGGTCACAGGACTCCCGACTAAGGACTTTGGAATCCTCGAATCTCTGGAATCCTTGGCCATCGCCAGCGAAGCGTGGCGCAAGTGACAGGCATTAAAACCGAGTGAGACGGAGGAAGGAGCAAAACTGCGAGGCACCCAACCGCCATGTCATTAAATGCGAGAATCCATTAAAAGCCGAAAATCAAACCAACTTTATTGAATATCAAATTAACATGTTCATAAAAATGCGCACATTAAATTAAAAGCGGATTGGCGGAGCATCCTCCATCGCCTTGCCATCCAAGGACAGAGTCCCGAGTCCAATACCAATTTCAGTGGCTGTGGTGTGAAAAGGAAATAATAAAAATTAACCAGCAGGCAGAGAAAAAAGATATAAAAAGCGATTCTCAAGACCAACGAACTACGTTTATGGGATCGCAGTTTTTTTAATTCGTATATAATGACCATCAATATGAAATTAAATGCTATTTAAATAAACTATTTATAAAAAACATTTTTAACCATAATACGAACATTTTCACAACAGTTTAATCACATTACTATTTTTTGATGTCCAATTATATATGTATGCACCCACTTTTGTATTGATTTATTGAATTAAATATTTAATTAACTAAGTGAAATTGCATTATTAATAATTGTTTAAGGAATTTAAGCCACGAAGCTTCCGAAAAATAAATAAAGCAAATTTTTCAAAGCTATAATTTTAGTATTATCCTAATTTCTATATTTGGTTCCTTTACGATATATCAACGTGTAAACCCTCGGATTCAGGAACACTTGTTAGCCAGGACAAAGATGTCCTTTGGTGGCCTGTGAAAATAGCACGAACATTTTATTTATTTATTGCGCTTAGGTGACAAGGACATCGGAGGAGATTTTCCCAGCTCCTTTTCCGATCCACCATCCCCTGCATCTCCTTTCCCTGGCGCTTTGTGTGTGTAATTAAGTGAGGCATAAATAAAATGCCTTTTTAGTATTCATCACAATTTATGCTAAGCTCTCAAAGCATCAAGTTGCCTATGACAAGGCGCCAGAATCTTTTTCGCATTCCTTGCGAGCAGTGGAGAAAGAGAAAGCCGGGGGAGAAAGTGGTGTGGGTTGGAGTCTGGGTTTTGTATCTCGCTACTCTGTTGCATAACTAAGTGCGTCGTGGGTTGGGATTGGGCGGATTATGGTGGTATATCCACTAGTTTGGGGCTCCGGCCCCACGCACATTCCACCATTTGCGTCGCCGACCGGTTCGCAGCTCATCAAATATGCAATTAAATCAGTTTCCGTTTAATTAAACCGGAAGTGCGTCGACTGCCATCTCGCTCTCGGTTATGTATTGGCATCCCAGTCTCACACTCTGCGGTTTGATTTTTAAGTGCTGCGCCAAGCTGGGATTTTTACATTTTTATGAGGTTTTACCCAGCATTCCATTTAATTTTCTCGCTGTTTTCCTCTCCGGCTCATTGGTTATTTTGCATTTTATTGACTTGAATGAAAGGATCGGTTCGTAACGAATCGAATTGGATGGGGAAATGAACGGCAAGCCACAAATGAATCAGCTAAGCTAAGCATGCAGGAAGGCTTAGCTTGGCAATTAGTTAGCCATTGGCATTGCCATTAAGTTTGCAGGCTGCAAGTTGCAATCGCCGTTGCCTTGACTGCGCTTTAAGCCCTCAAAACTGCTAATTAAACCACGAGAATTGGGCGCCCTAAGTTATGCCACACTCGAGAGCAACAATATTGCCAACAACAATGGCAATTGCTGGCTGGCATTGCCTCCTTTTCTGTTCTCTGCTTTCCGTTTCGCTTCTTGTGCTTATTTCTTAATTATTAATTAAGAATGAAAACAAGGCAAAAAGTAAGTTGCATGCGCGTACTTTCGCTGGAATTGCCACAATTTCACTGGGACGCCCGTGAGCATGCAAAAGCTCCTTCGCACTAACATCTTAAAGTTTACCACTCAAATGCCAAATCAGGTTGTTTTATTGTTAAATCATTGTTTATTTCAGTTTTACTTACAACTAGTGCCTTGAAATTCAGAAAAATAAATTATATTTTTTTTACATGCATTCAAAACGCTAAAAAATAAATTAGCAAATCACTTTTCATAATATTGAAGCTAGAGTTTGAACTTAACATTTTTTAAAACACAACATTATGTGGATTTTAGTTATTTATTTGAAAATGTTTGGCTTTATTACCGATAAACTATTTTTTTGGAAAGAGCATTCACCGCTTTACTTGAAAGATATTTAACATTTTGCAATTTTCCCACTTTGGCAGCCTCGTCAAGACATTTGGATACAACAACTGTGTCACTTCAGCCATTCACCTCACCAGCCCGGCCACCCAAAACCCACCACGCCCACAAAGCCCACCGCCCACGCCCAAAGCCCCGGCACTTGTATACCTTAGGTATTATACAGCGTTGTCAACGGCAACCAACGACAACAATGGCGATGATGACGATGATGATGACGAGGAAAACGAAGACGAAGACGATGTTGCCATAAGTTAATTTGCGTCTCATATATGCATGCCTGCATTTGCATGTGTGTCAGCCAGCCTGGGTTTTGCATTAAAACTTGAAAATTTAAATGCCCTAAGTGATGCAACTTCAACTGTCTTACAAGTGGCCATATAAGTATGTCTCTCCTTGTGCCAGTATCTTTCACTCAACTGGTTCAGCAGCGATTTCAGTTGTCTGTGGCTTTCGTAATTAGCATGAAAATAACTTTCTTAACCGCCTCGAGGCGGAGCTTTAAAGATTTTTCGCCGAAACAAGCATGCAAAACGTGGCACTTGCGAGTAATTGAAACAAATGCATATTTAATGAATTGCGCATAACTGCTAATATGTGTCATCTGTCAATAGAGACGTTAGGTTTTGGCCAGTAATTGATTTTGCGCATTTATCACGCAAATTAATGTTAATTGTGAGCTAATATCGAAATTTATCACCCCGCCCACACTGCGTATGATTGATATGCGCTCAAGTGCAGCACTTCAACTCGATGATATAGGGGATGTGTTTGAATAAGGCACCGAAAATAACAGTTAATTGAGGTTTCCATTTATAAATAAAACTAAAAAAAAACTATTTAACTATTTATTATGCTTAACTAAAATTATATGGAGTAATTTCCCCAAGCCCACATCACAAGTGACCCCACGAAAGTATTGGAGAAACATTCTTCACTCTTTCTTCCGCATGGACTTCGTTTTCTCCTCTTTTTTTCAATTTTAATTACAAAACTTTTCAGGGAACCGAGCAGTGTTCCGTGGGGGTCCCTGTTCGGGCGCCACGCTTGATTACAGGGCGTGCTTATGCGCTGATTGCTTGGCTATGAGTTCCATTCACTCGCTCCTGCCCATTAGCCCCTTCTACCGCACAGCGCCCGCCTCACTGATTGTTTCATGCAGCTTGACTTTGCCATCATTATTGGCTATTGGTTGTTCTTTTATCTCTGCTTCTATTTTTGTGCTTTTTGTGTTTGATTTCGACTCCCTTTTTTTTGTTGGTCGGTTTAAATGCCACATAGTTGTCCTTTTTATTATTTATTTTCTTTTGACTGCAAGCAGAAGCAACGAAACTTTTTATCAAACATTGTTCTGATGTTTTTATTACTTTCTAAATACTTTGGTGGGGCATTGGTGATTATTTGCACAATGCCAGAAGGGAAATACTTTTAAGGCAATCATAATCACAGGGGAAGAGGATACATATTTTTAAAGGTGAAGATGGAAATACCCTATGTATTTATAAAATAAGACAAATTAGGTCTAATAAGTCCCATTCCTTTATAATTTTAATAGAATTTGTAATTTTTATAGAGAGATCTTAATAATAATATAGAAATTAAAGCAAAGAAGTTTTGTTTGTGTAAGTATTGAAGTAGTTTTTAAAATGTTACCTCTTCATCTAAACTAATCTAAAAAATCTTTTCAAGGCCTCATACCTTTAGATAGAGTATAATGACGACTTTTCCGCTTGATTGCTCGCAAAGGTCTTTTCGATACCTTTACCTTTTTGGTCTTCACTTTCTTTCTAACCTTTTTCCACTTGAACTTTTGTCTAAGGAATTTTTCACAAGGATTTAGGCCAAGTTTCATTTAACCAAATTAATTTTCCAAATTAATGGATGGCATGTCTGCTTACCTCGTTTTCCAATTGCCTGGCCCTCCTCCGCCGCTTTTAACCATAACAATTTCTTTAAAATCTTGGCAAACGTGTATGTTTTGTTTCTGGGGAGCGGGTTGAAATATGTTGGAAATGTTGCCACACTGCTGGCAGGCAAAAGAGTTGACAGCCATCTCCTGCTGAGTGGCAGTGGGTGGAAAGGGGCGGGGCAGACCACGACGAATTACAATTATGATGACACAAATTGGTTATGTTTCTGCATGTGTGTGTTGTTTTTTGTTCTGCCTTGAAGTTGGTTTTATTTTTTTATTTTACTTATTTTTTTGCTGCTTTTTTGGTTTTCTAACAACCCAAAATGTCAGGATACTCAGACAGGGTACATGGCATGTGGGGCTTGTCATCGTTTCGTTGGCATTCGGTTGGCTCTCTATCCATTTGAACATCTTTCCGGCTCACCCCAAAGCGAATAAAAACAAAATCGTAAAAAATCCTAAAGTATAATGCTGAAAAATGTATGCAAAAAATGGCTTGCTAGCCTTCTGGCCAGACCAACATATCCGAACATAAAATATGAAATTACATATAATAAAAAATCAAGCCATAAAGTTGTTTGCTACTGCGTAAGCTCCACTCTTTGATGCTGGTTTCATATTCGTTGGGGTTCCTTAGGCCAAGGTGGAATGGGGCCTTGTGCCGCCAGTCTCGCCCTTAAAGGTAACTAGAACAAATTGCATTTGATTAGCTCGATTATGGAGTGTATGCGAGTATGAAATATGAATACCTACATAAGTGAGCTGAAACAGGGAAGCTGGAATATAAGGAAAATCAATTTTAAAGTATTGTAAATTCTAACACAAATTTCTTCATTATGAAGAACGATATTAAAACTGCAGCAATTAAAGTTTTTCAAATGGGAAATCCTGAAAATTCATTTATTAAAATCCAACAGGTACAACTTTTGTGCGAAAGTCAATTGTATGCTCAATAGCTAATAACCGCTGGCTATGTGTGCGTGTCCTGGTTTTGCAGTGGGAGGGGGGTGGTGGGGAGGGGGAAAACAATTTGGAGTAACAGACCTCCCGCATACAAACGACTATTTCAACCCTCTGGCTAGGAAGAAGAGCACACCACCACCCACTGAAATAACTTTCCCACCTGCTGGCCAACGAAAACAACAACAGCAACGAGGGCATATAAATAACAATGTTGCCACTGAATATGAGGTGGAGGGTGGAGGGGGGTCTAAAAGTGGGAAAATGAAAATTGTTTACGCTGCCCACGGAGTTCTTTTGCCAACAGCATAAGACCCCAACTTATTAAATTATTGTTTTGGCCATAATTTCAACGACACTAAAATTAAAAAACCATTACCGAGAGCCAAAAAGGCATTATTTGCTAAAAATGCGGAGGAGAATCACCCTCGCGTTCCACGGCAGGAAAATATATTTCCGCTTAATTTATTAACGATTTTTGTAAGCCATAAACTTTTCATGCGTGCGTGTGTGTGTGTGTGTGGGCCCTCTGGCCCTCCACTAAGTGATTTTTATCTTAGACGGGCCAACCGCCCCCGTTTTTGTTTTTTTTTTACGATTTGCACATAATTATAATTGAAATTGCGACGAAGCCGTGAGCGCCAACGACTTTCATTCGAGTGCCAATAAATAATAGAATCAAGTCATAAACTGATAAATGATGTGCCTCCATCAGCGGCAGGAGGAGGACGAGTGGGTGGTACTCCCACTTTTTTTGTTTTCTTTGGCTGTAATAAACAAAGTTAATCATTTAGGATAATTGAAATTTTTACGAGACACTCAAAGTTATGTTTGCCTCTTTCTTTTTCGCTTCTCTCGCCTTTCACCAATTTGGCAGGTAGCTTAGACCCGGGACCCTCATTAGTCTACCCATCGGGGGTGCTGTTGGTTCCGATGGCTCGATGGCTAAGTATTGGGTACTTATCGATGCAAGCTGTTGATTGGAATTATGCCCACACGCCCAGGAGAACAATGGCCGATGAGGACGAGATGGCAAAATACATAAATAAGAGCCAACACGTGGACCATCAAAACGCCTGGAAGTAAGCAACAAATGGCGAGTCAGCAAACAAAGCACAAAGGACTTGAATTTTGCGCTGGATGAGAGCGGTTGTCTGGACAGGTTGCATAATAATTCCTACTGTAACTAAAAAAATATTCTATTGCATTAAGAAATTGAAATTATTTAATAATATTTATTTAATTATTTTTACCAACAGTTTTAAAAAAATATTTTAATCAGTTAAATCTCTCAGAAAATATATTTTAAATTTGAAATGAAGTTTATTTATCTCACCATTCAATAATTAAATTTGACATCCACTTTTGCCCTCAAAAAGGTCGTTCGTTAACCTATTCCCTGCCACTCTGGCCACATTTGCTGTATACAAACCAAACATATGTTCTCCCCCACCAAAAAAACTTGCTGGCAAAATACATTAAAATTAAATATTAAATTTAAGTGCATCATAAATGAAAAACAATGAACCCATCAGACAGTCAGAGAGAAAGAGAAAGACAGCCATCGAGTGGGAGTATGAGATGGGTTGGGAATTTACCTGGGCACAAAGTGTCGACGCCTCAATTTTCATCACACTGAAATAAGAGCAGAGGTGGAAGAAATCCGAGCCCAACCCCACAAAAAGAATGAGACCCGAACGTAAGCCAACTGACAATATGTTAAACCGAAATGGTGGCATGGAGTGACGAGGTGGGATGCCTTGGATTAAGCTGCACCAAAGAAAAATTCGAAAAGTGGCGAGAGTTCTGCACTGGGAAATACAGGTGTACATTTTGTGGCTTTTTTATATTTCTTACAATTTGCTTTGTGGACAAAACAGTATTAAAATGCTATTTTTACGTTAAAAAATACAAAATAATGTTGTCTTTTGAGAAAAGAACAATACAAATACCTTTTAATTTCGGTCCCTGTTTTAGACATCCTAAAACCTTTATAGAGTTTTAAAATTATTAATAAAGGTGTCTAAAAGTATGCAACATTTATTTTTAGCCCGTTAGCGACGAATATGATGTCGAAAGACGGCTTTAAATTATCTACAGTATACCTTTAGGCATCTTTAAAATGATTTCAAAACCCTACTAGTTGGCAGTTTTGATATTTTGTTTTCAAAGAGTACCAAAAATAGGTTTTCCGTTAAATTGGTACCCATAAATCACTCCGATTCTTTCAGTGTAGTCCCACTGTTACTGCCACTACTGCACTTGTCGATATCGACGTCAAAGTCTCGTAATGCCGGCACTCGCACTTGTCAGCCTAAAAGATGACAGTGATGGCGATGTGTTATTCTTGCCACGGTGTGGTTGCGGGAGCGAGATGGCGACTGAAAGGACGCGAGGTCCTGGCGGGTTAACACATATTACGGCCCTTGCGTATTGATGTCGATCAAACCGATATATGTATGTGCCCGTCTGCGAGTGTGTGCGGCTGTATCCAACGCAATTGAGGTCATGTCCATGCGGCATCGGCGAATGGCGACGTATATGCCAAAGCATTAACTCGGCATTTGTTTCAAGCTGCTCGGAGGCAAGTCCGAGAAGGGCGACATGGGTTAAGGGGAGGGTATAGGGGGTGGGGAATACTGGGATGCTGGGGTATTGGCGGGTGGACAGATAGCGCAAGTTTGGGCCGAGAGTTGCGACATATTGAAAATCATTGCACACATACCCGTACACTCACCAGGCCGGGGAAATTCCAAAAAAAATAAAGGAAGCAGGAACAATGTATTGAAAGACAAACGGCATTGGCATCAATTTTTATTTGCCTGAACTGGCATGTTTGTGTGACTGTGTGTGTGTGTTTTGGCCAGAGGAGAAAACATTTTTATTACATTGAAAATTTGCATAAAATATTTAAGCCAAATGGTCGGTCGATTGTACGGGTAGGAATTGTGGCCAACAAAAAAACATCCTTGATGTGATGGCAGAATAGCAGCGCCACTCCTGTAGGCCTGCGAAAGCTGATGGGATTTGTTGTCTGAAGATTTGACAGGCCTTAAGGGCTGCCGAATGGTAACCGACAGTTGCGGTTTCGATATGCGAAATATCCCATAATGGAGTACCTCCTTGAAGTGTGCTGTGCAGAATCGATATTGGAAATATTTGAGTGCATTCGTATCGATATAGGAAGAAATAAGCCTTATTAATACCTATAATTTAAATATTCAAAACAGTTTAATAAAAATTAACTTTAAGTTTTTTGATATGAAAAAAAATTTTATTTAGCCTTAACAAATTTTATAAAGATATTTTCCATTCCCGATTTTTCTAGACTTGCGCCTGTGATGAGTAATCAGTATCTTATATATTTCTTAGAAGTTTACAAAATTAAAAAAAAAACTTTTAAAATAGAAAAAAAAACTGAAATGCGTGACTGAGATAGCACTACATTGTTATAGAGACAAATGGATGGAAAGAGAGAGAGGAGCTCCGGCAATATATAGAAAACTTCAAGGATTCGCTGCACGTTCGCATCTTTAACGCCATATGTTGACTTTTGCTACAATTTTCATGCTAACCCACAATAAAGTGGGGCAACAGGAGGGGAGGGGCTGTTGGCCATATCCTTTATCTTATATACGCTATTTTATGCCTGCACCACACCACGCCAACTCCCCATCTTATACGGCTGTTGTTGTTTCTCGCCTCTTTCGCCAATAGATTGTGCCACCACACTTTGGCATTTTATAACATAAACTTTCATTTGTTTTCTTTCGTTTTTCTTGCTGATATTATTTTTTTTACTTTTTTTTCGCCACATTTTTTGTTTTTTTTTCTGTTTTCATTGTTGTTGCTAGTGCTTGTAATGCGCTCATGTAGTTGTCCCTCTCTTCTTGTCGTTATATTCGGTTTGGGTTGCATATGTTAAGCCCCGATGTCTTGACATCTGTCTACCGGGGGCCCAAAGCGCCCAACCACCCAGTTTTTCGGCTTTGACAATCGTCCAAAAATGTAGATTTGCATGCACATCAGCATTGGGCATACATTTATCTCGCCCACTGTCGACGATGGGCCCTTAATGCTATGGCACGCTAAAAAAGAGGACAGAAAGATCCTACTTTAAGGAGGGGATTAAAATATGGGACTTGAAGGAAAAATTGTGAAAATTGTATATTACTAATAAATTATATATCTTCTTATAAACTATAAAGCAATTAAAAATCTTTGGTTTTCTTATTTTTATACCCGTTACTCGTAGAGTAAAAGGGTATATTGTATTCGTGCAAAAGTATGTAACAGGGAGAAGGAAGCGTTTCCGACCCCATAAAGTATATATATTCTTGATCAGGATCACTAGCCGAGTCGATCTAGCCATGTCCGTCTGTCCGTCTGTCCGTCTGTCTGTCTGTCCGTCTGTCCGTATGAACGCTGAGATCTCGGAAACTATAAAAGCTAGAAGATTGGTATTTGGCATGAAGATTCTTGGAGTTCCTACGCAGCGCAAGTTTGTTTCAAAAGGGTGCCACGCCTCCTCTAACGCCCACAATCGCTTATATACGATTTTAAAAATTTCAATATTTCGGAAAAGTAAAAATGCAGTTTTATTGTGTTTATCAATACCTATCGAAATGTAGAAGAAATTTTTCAAATCGGACCATTCGTTAAAAAGTTATGCGTGTTCAAAGTTTCTATCTCCATCTCCCTCGCACTCCCTTTACCTGAGTAACGGGTATCTGATTGTCGGGGCACCCGACTATAGCGTTCTCTCTTGTTCTTTTTAATAAAATGCTCACTAATCGGTTTAATTAAAAAAATGTATAAATTCAAACTTTCACGGCTATCCAACTCTAAGCTCTATTAATCTCTTGGCTTTTAATTCGATCGGGTAAGATGGATATCCTGACCGACCTGAATGCACTTTGATTGGGGTGGATGTGCTCAGTTCCGTGATTGATTGATTCGAGTAAGTGCAACAGTTTATTTGCATATTTTGCAGAATTTTATTGCACAACGGTAAACAGAACTGAATTACTGCAAAAATATGCAAAATATTTAAATTGGCAAAATATCCCTTAGCCGAGCACAAAAATAAGAGTTCGCAGATGTCAAGGGAGGCCAAAGGGATGACCAGTTGCAGAAGCCAAACAAATGTAAACTCGCTTTGTAGTTTATTGAAAATTTAATAAAGTGCTGCCCACAAACGAACGGACCAACACAGGGAATGGGAGATAAAATAGGGAAATGCCGAAATGCCAATGAATGCGGAGACTGCATGAAATAAGAAATACCCAAATAAATATGCTATTTGCCTTTATTGCAATTCAATTTACTATCAAAGCATCAGCCCTGGAATCAGCATCAGCAGCCAATGGACATATTCGGGGCTAAATTTATTCCATAAAGGATTTGCAGCTCCCTCAGCTGCTCGGTATTTTTGGAATTTAAATGGAATTTAAAAAGCATTTCTGTTCGGAATGCTTGTCAAGAACTCCGCACAGGTATGATGACACAAGTCCACCCGCAGGTAATGCAAAAGCCAAGACTGGGACAGCATTTCGACCTGGATGACATCCGATTTCTTTGCATTTTTGCGATCAATAAGTGCGGCTGCATGAAAAATGCTTCTAAAACGAATGAGTGATTGTTTTGAATGCGTTATCCATTTTTAATTTAGTACCCTTGGAATTTTGTTGAATCATTTTCAGATGAAATACAAAAACAAAAAAATATAATCAACTTTAAAATCTAATAATTACCAGTGGAAAAACAAAAATGATAAAATGCGGACTTTAAAGAACCTTACTATTATTCACAACGCGATGAAATGCTCTATATAATTGCCATCAAACATAAAGCAAAGAACCAACAAAAAGGATCAAAATTTGTGAACAGGACGAATATCAACTTGTATAGACCAGTATTGTTTTCATAGTTGTTTCGAAGACAAAATCAAAATCCAACAATATGGCAATAAACGAATTTCGGTTATAACAATGCAGTTGACCTCCACTGGTTTGTTTCCCCCCAAAAAAAAACACCCTTCTACACAAACTGCGTTCGACCGCATGCAATTTTGTTGGCATGCACATGTATCCATGGTCTGGCTATGAGGACAATGGTCATATCTGGCGAAAAAGGGTTCCAATTGGGGGAGGGAACCTCCTAATGGGAGACGGAGAGCGATCCAAAAATGTCCCTAGGTGTTGGCCACATGGGAGCCGAATGAACGCATCTATTTGTATTTTGTTACAGGACATGCTCTCAGTGGGCATATCCTTTACTAGCCCGAAGAGGCAGGAAGGGCTGTGGGATGTGTCATAGGGACATCATACAGAGACTTTATTGAAAATGTTCAATGGCAGATATTCATAACTGCAACAGAGAAGTACACGTGAAAAAATATAAGGAAATGTTCCTTTGCTTTTTAACAAATAAAAATGTATTAAAATATAACGAAAATTTTATGACAATAGCTCTAAAAGATATAAATTAACTAACCCCACTTTAAAACAAAAATACCTTAAAAATTTTAAAGAAAAAAAATAAATAAAAGGTACAAACTAACGAATAATTTAACTTTTTCGTGCAGCGCATTGCATTTAGGTATTCATTTTGAAATCAAAAATGGAGAGTCCTGTCCCCCGGGCAGGACATTCGACTTCGTCTGCTTTTATGACAAAGAGAATTATTGAGTTTTTGCGAATCGTTGAGTAATACGATTGCGGTGCTAATTTAGCTGCAATCTGCAGTGCTTCAGTTTTAGTCTCTTTTCTGTCTCTCATATCCGGCACTTGGTTAGTGACGTTGGCAAATCATTGAAACGCTTCGATTGCCGCCAGGGAATCTTATCAATGGCCGGCCAAGTGGCCGTTGGCTCTGCGGAAAGAGGCTCTGCAAAGTCAGTCAGTGTCAACATGTCGTCGTGGGTTGTCTCCACCACCGAGCTGTACGACGGTCCTACATCATCCTCAGCCACATCCTCGCGGCACACCCGACTGATCCTGCTGGTCTGGCATAATCTGGCCGAGAAGTGCCAGAAATTTGGTAATTTCCTAAGACGCGAGACGAACAAGCCGCTGCCCAAAGAACTGAGACGATCGTTACGTCTTAACAAATCGGCCCGGCGGAAAGGCTATCGGAGTTGCGAGAGCGAGGCAGATAAACGGTAGGCATTATAAACTTATGTATTATATTCGAATGGGCTAGATAAGCCCATTGTTATTGTTTACCCCAAGGTTCGTCTATGTACAGACACCTGCTAGAGTGAACCTCTTTAAGGTAATGCATATATTTTCTAACTTTGAGTGGTTTAACTGGAAGTTACTATCCATTAAGACAGAAAGTAACTAGAACATTTAGTTTCTATATTTCTACATTTGACTTATAAACAATTCCAATTTATAAACAATTCCAAATTTTGTTAGAAACATCTACATAAAAAGTGTGAGAAGTGATTTAATTGAGATACAACCGAACCTTTCCTAAATGAAATAATCAAAATTGTCCGTTCTCCAGGCTGATGAAAGAGCGTTTAAACGAGCCCGTCAACATATCCATACGCATGGGACCGGCCTACGACTATAGACCGTCGAATTTGTAATGGATCTGGAAAAGGATAATAGGATATCGCCCTTCGAATTGTTAGCTCTGCTACTTACTTAGCCTAAGATGTAATGTTATTGTTACTAACTGACTGTTGTAAACTGTTATTAAAAGTTTAATTTTTACACATTTTTACATACATGTCGTAAGTTCTGCAAAACAGCTGATGAAATCCGAGAGCTTTGCGCAGCAATCAAAGCTCTACGTTTCTCTTAGGCCCACTTGTAAACTTGATTCGATGAACTCTCTTCAGCTCTTAAGAACGCCCACACAAAAGTTTATTGCCCCGCTCACAACAAGTGGACGTGACTTGGTGTATTTCAAAGAGGGTATATTCGCTTTTTTAATGGGAATTAAAGCTTAACTTTTAAAAACATTTAAAATTCTAAATATAAACAAATGTTCCAATATTTGTATATGTGCAATAGGGCGGTCCACATTTTTATGGAAATTTTTAAGGACCCACTCTCAGCCGCTTATACGGTGCAAATGAAATTCTTTGTAAAATCACGTTTTAGGGTCTGCCAATTGGCTCTAGATCTAGATGGCGTAGATTTCAACAACTCATTTGATGTTTTGCTCTCCCTTTTTTAAACCAATTATTTCAATGGGAAATCGACCAAATTCGAACTGTTATACGTGTCGTATGTGTAATTTTGAATTAAATCTTTAAGGACGTTTCGCAAGGTCTAAGTCCCGAAACAAAATTTTTTAGTTTTCACATACTTTAATCTACTTTAATCTAATCTGAGAATGGGAATTTATTTTCCTTGTACAATTAAAATAATATTTTTAGTTCAAAATTAAAAGAAAATATTTTTTTACAACTTAACAACTGCATATTAAAATTCCCAAGTTATTTTTTAGCCCAAATGGTGAAGAAATGGGGAAGAGTACCCGGGGAGTCGGTGGGGCCTTGTGTTTGACTCGAATCTCGGATGGCTTTTCCTTTCTGCCGCCTTGCACTAATGCGCGCCGTCTGACACTCTCACTCTCCGCCAAGCACTCTCTCTTAATTTCCCAACTGGACTCTTCTCATACGTCACAGAAAGCGTTATCTCCCGAGTTTTTTTGTGCGGTGCCCGCTTAGTGTGAAAAACGTGTTCGACGCGGAAATGACATTGATAGTGAAATTTTAACCAAAATTTAACGAGATCGGGTTTTGTTTTTACCTTTTATTTGCGGCCAGCAAACAAACCAGTTACGGAAAGTCTCAGAATTTGTTTCGATGAAAAGTGAACTTTGATTAAAGCCACATAACAATAGTTTTCACCATAAACAAAGGGTTCAGTGCAAAATGAACTTGATTTCCACATTTGTTTATTTACTGGTGGCATTCTACAAATTCGTCAAGAAGTTCCTGTAAGTGGCCCAAATTATCTAATACTATTTACAGGCCTTCTGCTTTTTTTTTGGGTGTGCCAGGCCTTGTCCTTTTTTCGCCCTTTTTTTCCTCCCCTAAAACAACAACAAATCTTGGGGCTTATTGATATAACAACAAACCAAGCATTTCGTTGGTGCTGCTGCTTTTCATAAATTAAGTTTTCTTTGTAAAGCTTTTCCGTCTCGGTCTTTGTTTGCTGTTTTTCTTTAAGTTTTTTTCCTTGGTTTTTGTTTATGTGGTTTGTTTTTGGACCTGCAGTTTATTACACAAAAATACAAATTTGCTCCAATCTGCTGACTTGTGCGAGCGAGAAAGAGAGCGGGATAGAGTGCGACCCGCTCTTTGTGTGCTCTTCCCGCACTCTCCCCGTCCCGCTCTCGCACCTCCCCACCCCAGTAGCGCCACGTTTTTGTTTGGGTTTGAGGCCGCTAGGAAATTGGATGAGGTTTTGTTCCATGCGGAGATTGTAATTTACCCAAGTGCCAGTATGTTTGGGTGTGTTCGTCGGGCGGGGGTTAAAGCAGAAATGGGTTTTTAATTACTATAACTGTCCTTTTGTGGGCCTGTTTTCTGAGAGCTCTTCAGCTCTGAGGGCGTTGTACACATAATTTACAACGAGCACATAAGATCTGTTCTGATTAAAGTGAGTATCTGTTGTTGGAGGAATCCGTAATTTCATCACAATTGACCGGAATTCCCCGGCTCCAAAACATTCCACTTGTTGAGGGTAATCATGAGTGACAGAAAGTAATTTGGTGAAAGCTAGTTAAACGTCCTTTTTAATTTCTCCAAAGAAATGTGGGCGCTATTAGAAATAACAACATTTGATTTGCAAAGCTTAAAGGTATTAAATAATGTAACTATAAAGTAAACCTATCGATCAAATTATTTATCAAACAATTGACACTACAAAGCATTTAGGTGGATCCAATATAGATAAATTGTATCTATCTAGGTATTATACATATCTTATCTTATGCAAAATATTGGATAGCCAAAAATGACAGGATAATCGTTAAAATTATTAGCCATCCTTATGTTCTCTCATCGTAATTTTAAAGTTCATCATTGAAAAATGTATTAAAATAATTATTACCTAACCTGCGCTCGGTTAAATCACTAATTTATTGATATTTTATTGGTCAAATAAAAAATTCGACTGGACTTTTAACCATTAAATGGGTTTGCCTGTACTGTTTAAGACTGGGTGATAAGAGCAAAAATATGTAGAATATAGAAAACGGTCCAAATTCCAAAATAATAAAAGTAATATTAATGTGCTATGCACTCGTAAATAAGTCAGTATGTACATATGTACATAATACAAACGGCACGCGTTTGTCAATTCCGTTGCCCAACTGATAAGGCGAGAAAGTAAGTTTGGCAGATGTGAATACATGACACCAAGCCTCCATAATTAGAACTGTATTATATAGACGATAAACTAATGGGCGAACTTTATACCGAAGCACTTAAACAAGGCTGCTGTTGGTCCACTCCAAAGCCTTATCTTATCTCAGCGGCTAGACCACTGGCAGCGAGTAATAGAAATACTAAATGCTCGGCTATACTATGGAACTAAATAGTTGTACTCCCCTACCTAATCGGCAGTCACCATTGACCTTGACAGGCCAACTGGGAGCGGGATTTGCGAGAACTACGCAAGTCCAACCGCCTAAAACTAATTGAAACCAATAAGATCTAGGCTACGTCACTTTTTTGTTGCATTCCCCGTTCTTATCAATCAAATCCCAATTGAAAGTTTTATAACTGACCCGTGCGAAGGAATTATGCTGGGAGAAACGATTTCAAGTGGCTAATGCCTCCGTTTCCTTCGCCTCAAAAGTGCTCCCGATAAGATATACACACCAGACACTAACCAGACACGATCCTCATGTCAATGGCATTGTTATCAGCGCGAATTTACAAATTGTTCACAATTGACCCACTCAGATCCAACAAAGTTAGTGAGTCATTTGATTGACGTCTTTGAGTCTTTGTTTGTCGGGGGAAAGTGATAGGGAATTGCCTTTTGAATGTTCTAAATATTATAAGCCTGACTAGATTGCCTTACTTACCATTAAGTTCGCATGAAATCTTAGTCTGAAATATCTTTAAAGAACCTTTGAATAAGTTTAGCAAGATAAACTATAAAGTTTTAGACCAAAAAGGAATAAGGCTGATTTATTTATGTTTTTTGATACCGTAATTCGAAGTTCTGATCTATTGAATAATGATAATATGTTTTTTGAGAATATAATAGTTATACTCTTTATAAATCTTTCGGAAATACGGAAGATCAGCGTCATAATGTTACAAAATGTATGACCCTTCCAAATAATTTATTTACAAAGGTACCATACGGTATAAATATTTTTCTAATCACATACACAAAAGTATGTATCACTCATACGCGGGGTATGCCCAATAGAATCCAAATAAAGAGCCCCTCGCCCGTATTTACACTAGTGTTACAGACCCTGAGAGCGTCAGCCATTGAACTTATTACGATAATGAGGTAGAGAGTATGAATGTACGAGAGAGGGGTCTTCTCGCCGGGCGATTGTGCAATGGTGATGGTTGCTCCGTCGACCAGGCCAGGCAAACAGAGAGGGTCTCTTGGCATTATCCTTATCAGCCGATGGGCACTGAGAGCGTTGGTATAAATGTCGCAAAGCACGTACCATCGAGTTTAGTTCTTTGCAGCTCGCCGGAGCAATTGAACCGCTTGAAATTCGCGCTCTGTCAGTCCGCATTAGACGAATTCTCCGGATCGCGAAAAGCCTGTGCGGGCAGTCTGGATACTCTGTGATCGCCATCTAACCATGTGTGGTAATGCCCAATAGTGCAGGCTGCAAAATGGTGAGTCTCAGCGTCCGGTGCGATTTGCCGCATTTGCCCCACTGAACCACTTGCAAAGTGCGCCACAAACCTTTCGGGAAAAGCGGTCGAAGTTTCATATTGCGTCCAGATGGAATCAGCTTTTGCCGGAGTAGAACCAGTTTTTTCCAAGCCAAAGCCGATGCGATACTCTCCATATGTAGTACGCGTATGTGTCCCAATCTGTCGCTATGCTGTTGTATAACAAAAAATAATCGCAAGGCAGCCACTAAAAGCACAACGCGTACTCTATTTGTCGATACCCTGCAAAAAGACAGACAGAGACCTTAAAAGTTCATATATTTTACAAGAAATAAAGATAGAGATAGAAAAAAATGCTATTATTTCATTTTTTTTTTGTATTTCAAAAAATATAAGTGTCAGTCAGGGAAAAAGTTATTTACAATTTTCGATTTGGAATGATTTTTAAAAATATTTACTTAAAAATATAAAGGGTTCAACTTCCATGAAAAAAAAATTATAAAAAGGCTATTACTTTGAACAAAATTGTAGTAAACAAGCCTTGATAAAAAGAAGTGAAAGATCGAAAGCTTACGTCTTTGCAATCTCTATAGCTATTTAAATATACTTTTTTTATATTAAAATCTGGGGCAGATGTAGGTCATCTGATAGTCGAGCATCCCAGATGGTTTCGTGAGAAGCCTCCTGATAAGCTTATCAAATCGTTGGCGTTTTTCCCTTTTCATTCGTTTTTGGTTTGCTTCGGATTAATCCATATCAGATGAGTGATCGATGACCCGATCAGCCAGCGGGAGCAGGTGGTCAGCCACTAAGTAGTCAGCTGAATTAACAAAAAAGTAGTTACATAGTGGCTCGCAACCATTTTCTATTATCTCACCCACGAGGCTCAGGCCTGTCATAAATTGAATTGAGCGAACCTGTTGCCAAGTTCATGTGGCATTCTCGCCATTTGGACGACTCCCCACAGGCCCGTACACTCACGTACATATAGCCATATAAATAAAACTCAATGTCGGCCGCTGCTCTTGTTGATTCCGCTCGACTTTCCGCAGTGCATTGCCAAAAAGAATCAAGATCCGTAGAAACGATTGTAGAGCAGTCACACCTGCGGAAGGGGAAGAGAATATTATTTTCAATTAGTGCTATATCGAAAATTGACTCAAGTTATATAGGTATGTATGTACGGCTAAAAATATAGAAAATGTACATTGAAGTAGACCAAGTTCAATAACAGCTGAGCAAACATAAAAGGCAAGCTGAGAAGTATGTTTGTTAAATAGGAAACTGCAGTTTGTGGATCAATAAACATATTTTCAATTTCTAATTTATCGTTTGTATCGTACTAATATTTTATTTTCTTAACTATCAAAATCTCTAATATATATAAAATCTACCTGATATTGAACAAAATGCTCAACTTGTAAGACGTATGTAAAATTATAAAACTCTTGCCTACTTTTAGGCAGCCATTTAAATTTAAATTATTTAAAAATTTAATTAAAAATAGAGTGAAGTTAAAATAAATAAATAAAAGTTTAATAACTTTTAAATATGTATACTAAATAGTAAATTAAAAAATCATATTAAAAAGAGATTCATAGATAGAAGCCATAAATCACCGTATTGCGGAAATGAATGAAAGTCATTCGGTTCATTCAATTTGTATTTAGTTTATTAGCCAAATGAAATGCAATCAAATTGCACTTGAATTAATGCAAATCTTGAAAGTGCATAATAATTTATTAGCTACAAATTAGCATTGGAGGCTTTCGTCTTTCCTATCATTCCGTTTCTATGACGTTTTGGGGGAGGAACAAAATGAGGCGTAAAATTAATTATGTCTGTGTGGATGTCAAGTGACAGACAGCCGACATAGAGCGTAATTAATCAATCGCTGTTGATTGAAAATGTTCTTATTTATCTGTAATTGATTGTTTGCGGAAAACGGAATGCCAATATGGCACTTTAAAGTTAAAGAACACATTTACAATTGATTAGAAATTGATGTTTTGCTTGTTACTGAAATTACTTCCTTTAATTATAATTATCTTTAACATTGTAAACACAATTTTTGAAATATTTGCAATTATTTCACACTCGCTGTAACCTTAAGCAGCCGAAAGTTCAAGTGGAATCTTGTTTGTTATGCTTTCGAAACAATAACAACGCTTGTTGCACTGATTCATCGGGTCAAGTTTAAAGTCAAGTCGATGAAAGTATTATTTAGTATTACTTAGTATCAAGAGTATGTCTGTTATGTCAGAGTCTCTATTTGGCTAATAATAAATTTGACATTTTGGAAAGTAATCAAACAAAATGTGGTTTGCCTTTAAAGTTTAAACGAACCGAATGAGAGCGGCAATTTCAATTTCAATTTCATGCTATATTTTATATATATTATATGAGTACCTATGACTGAACAGCGGCAATCTGTCTGCGGCTGCTCTTTTTTATTAATGAGAAAACCAGAGAGAGATCGGATCAGGGAACCGAGCAACTGGCAACTGGCAGCGGGCACTTGATTGCCTCGATCTCGACTAGAGTCGCCCAGAAAGATATAAATAAGGAAAGGCAACGCACGCGCGTATTAATTGTTGGCTGTTCTAAACGGCCAGAAGTGCGCTCGAATATTACGCATACGCAGCGTGGTCGATGATAATATAAAATAAAAACTGGTCAAGTGAAATGGATCAAAAGAGTGGAGTACGTGAGAACTATGGCCATCGTCGTCAGCCAGCCTTGGGCAAGGCCATGCCAGTGACGGCGCTTTTGTTGAATTTGGAGGTGCATCCTTTGGATTACCGAAGAAGTGATGGTGGATCTGATCAGGTGGTGGAAGAAGATGATAAACCGCCGCAGTTGTTTAGCCTAACCGATGAGCCACCTTCACCCAACGAAGACGAGGACTCTGGGCCACCCAATCACTATACGGAAGATAAAAAACTGGCTGGCGATGCGCAAAGGGATATACCCTGCTTGAATTGCCTGCAATCGGCACCCGATCACCTGATCGATCGCAGCTCGGCCATCAACGAGATGTGCCAGCGACTGTGTGGTCCCGAGTGCAGACGACCCCAAGGCCTCACGCTCGACGGTTTTCGCCAGGATTTCCTCAGGCAGTACGAGATCGCGGAAGCTGTGGCCAAGACCTCGGCCATGACCTCCACCGTTCAGATGAAACAGCGCCTGGCGGCGCGAAAACTGGAAATCGGCAAGGAAATGGATGACCAGCTGGGCGTGGCCAGCCCCCAGATCGATATCAATCTCGGCCAGAGCTCCAGTTCCGCTGCAGTTTCGGCTGGAGAGTTTGAGTTTGAGCCGCCCCGCGATCTGCTCTTGTATCTGGTGAGGTGAGAGACTCGTTTCGCACGGGCGCTATGGATATGCCTTTACCTGTCTGTCGGGCTTATAAATCAAGTTCATGGCTGGCGGCGTGTCAAGTGTTCTTAGGCATTGGCCAGGCCTCAAAGCCACTTAGCGGCAATCAACAACAACAACAGATCAGCGAGATCACCAACAAAAACTAACCTTGCACAATTTGCGCGAAAGTGATCATGACAAAACTGACAGTATATAAATATATATAGCTGTGGCCCAGGGAAAGGGGAAATACGAAAGATTTTATTAAAAGTATAGGCTTTTTAATTGGCTTGATATGCACTTTATGCACATTGTAGTTGTATTTTTAGATGATTGAATTAATTTGCATTTGGTAACATCCAATTAGGCTTTTTAGTCAACTTAATATGCAATTAAGGTATTATAGCAGTTTCTAAGAAACATCGTTAATTTTCCATTCCATTTACAATTAATTAAGAAATGCATTTAAATAACCGACATTCTGATGGGTTATAGGTTATATTAAATATTTTGCTTAGAATCTCAATGAGTTCAACTTGATTAACTGTAGGAAAAAAGCTCATCTAAACACTTATCAAAATATTAATTGGTGTTGTAGACATTAATTAAATCCCGTTTTCTTTCCACCTTCACCAAGCTCTAACAAATACTATTCCCCCGGATCGCAAACAGTTTTTTTATAGGCTTTAGTGTTTATTTTGTTGGCTTATCTAACACAAAGCTGAGAACTTAATGGCTTTCCATTAAATGATAAGTCATAAGTGACACTTAAATTGCCATCATATCAGGGTAAATGAAGCAAAAAAGATCCTATCAATGAATAAAATAATTGCATTTAGGTCACGAAAGTGTTTCGACACGTGCCCAATGATTGAGTCAAGTTCAAAATTCCGCTCCGAGATTAGTGGGCATCTTGCAAGTGACGTTCAGCGAATGACCAACCCCAATCGAACCCAAATAACTATCATCTAACCCTGTAATAATTTTGCCTTTCTAGGAAACACAGATGGGGCCGCGTCTCTTTGACATTGCCATACTGACACTTAATATAAAACATTTCAAGTTATCGTAATATCTAAACAAGAAACGAATAATCCCAGAATCCCAGTTAAACAGTCAGAAACCGAATAAACTGAAAGTGATAATTTACTTGGACGTTGAGTAAAAAGTTTGCAGAAAACGGTTCGAAAATGGAGTTTCTAATGAAAACGTCGCGATTGATCGTCACATCGAAAACGTTCGCGAGACGTGTGGCCGTGCCGATTCCCAGGTAACGAAAACGAATTCGAAATCAAAATCAAAATCCCCCCTCGCCAGAAAAAGTTGCAGATACCGCAGATATATATATGGATATATCTTCGGGCGGACAGCTCATTACGCATGTAACTGCGTTGCTGTATAAATTGTGCACATACAATTGTATCTCTTTTGTCTGCGCAATTAGCATTTGAGAACATTTGGGATTCTGCTTAGGCATACAACACCGCCAGGCATTAGCTAAGGATGCTGGATTTTGCATACTTTCTATACTCATATATCTACACTCATACAGACATATATCTGAAAAGAGCACTTTTGTTTTCATTAACTGATAGCCTTACCCCCGCTGCCGCCTTGGCCGCATAAATAAATAACGAGCCCCGTCAATAGTCAGTCATATAGAATCGTTCTTTTGTTTAGCATTTTGGCGGGGCGCTCTCCACACGTGAGCCGAACGTATTGATCTCGTTCTGGTTAGCCGGGGGTATCTGTATCTTGCAGATACATCTCGTATGCGAAATACCCGTTTGTGCGTGCTCTCCTCGCGATCTTTTCGCTTTTCGCTGCCTCGAGCGCGAATGATCTCTCTAATAAAACCCCGCACTTCAGTTGGCATTCAGTTTCGCCAAAGTCGCTTGCAAGCGCACCTCGTTCCGGCGCCCCCAGATCGCAGATTTGAGATCCCAAAAAAACACCTAAAACGAAAAATTCTAGATCCCCAAATCCTTTTGATCCTACCGCCAACATGGAGCCAGCAGTGCCAATAAAGCGGGCCAACAAGGCGCCCTGCAAAAACGACCGAAAGGCCTATCTGCAAAAAGTGATGCTGACCAGGTGAGAGGGCTGGCATCTTAGGGCGCATCCGATTGATTGATTGCGGTGACAGGCCGCAAGCCCGTAAGCCCCAAATCCAGTCCCCAGCCATTCGCCATCCAATCCCCGGCGGGAACTGGTTTCGATTCTCTCGCGGAGCGGACCAAACCAGCCCAACAGCTGCGAAGCTATTGACCGAGCGACATTTTTCGCCTTTGTTTTTGTCTCGCGGGATTATCATCGCGTGGGCGACCCACCATCTCCTCCCCTCTAATCCCCCAACACCCGATTCCCGGTAATCTCCTTAGAATCAGAGCATATGTGCTAATTGCCGAGAGCTTCGGTGTACGAAAACCAGAAACGATCTTTCCATCAAGAAAAAGAACTCAGTAATGGAATACAGTTCCAGCTGAAGCGGAATCCATCATCAGGAAATCCGATTATTTTTAGGCAGGGATCAAAAAAGAATCATTGTATAGACATAGATATTTGTAAAAGATTTGATCCTTAAATGTAATACGTATTTTCTGAGAATTCCTATCAATCCTTCACTGTTTTCTTCATGCCATTTTTATTCCTTTTTAATGTTGCGTTTTAGTTATTTGTTTCTGTGCCTTTGTTAAATTAAAAAAAAAATGCAATTAAAAAAATCCTAACAGTTTTAAATATTTTTCTCCCTCCAACACACAATTTTTAACACGACCAAATAATACATTTCAGCAAGGGGAAAATGGAAAAATTTTATTCGAGTCAGCGTCATAGTCATAGCCTATTCATTTTCAGCATAATACTGAGAAAAATTCTGTACAGAAAACCAGATGCTTTGTGAGTACCAGAAAATGTTGACATTATACATATATTTTATCGATGTTGTTTATTTGGTGTTGTTCGCTGAAAGTTGTTTGTTTGTTGCGAGAAGCTTTTATCCGTTTTTTTTCGATTGAAATGCCAAAAGAAAACATATTTATAAAGAGTTGCCAACGAAAGACTAACAATATTTTTGTTGGGTTTACCTTTATGTTTTGCAAGCAATATAATCGAATTGTGAGTGATGAACACGTTTGCTTCGCCGAGCTAAATCTCTTTTTGACTATGATTTCAAAACTGATTTCAACCGATCTAATCGTTTTCCAGAATGGGCTCATTCAACTCGGCTCCAAAGATCAACAACGTGGACTCCCAGGACGATGGCCTGGAATTGCCCACGGGTCTGAGCACCTCGGCCCTCCTTCAGCATGTCCAACAATTGAGGGGTGGTGGAATCGAGCAGCCCTCGCTGCTCACCCGCGGCTTCCTGAAACCGCTTCTGGTGGATGAGGATGTCGCCGACGGACTGCGACGCCTCCAGCTGAACTCCGTGTCGAGGGGTACGAATCAAATCCTTGTCTTTTCCGAGGGATAAATATTCTAATGTGTGTATTTATGCAGTTTGCAGTGCGCCAGTTGAGGGCGAAGCCTCGCAGAACATTCGATTACTTCAATGGAACATTCTATCGCAAAGTAAGTATCTAAAACCTATCTAACATTTATAACCTTATTTAAAAAAAGAACATTTCAATATGTAGGTATTTAAAAATAAAATAGGATTTGTTCATAGAATCTACGATCAAGTTCTAAAATCTTTGATTCCAACAATTTTTTTTAATTTTCTAAAATATATAAAGTTTTTTAAAATATAGGTATTATATTTCCCAAATAATATATAATGAATGGCGTTTTCTAAAAATGCTAAAATGTTGTATTTATTTATTTTTGATTTAATAATTATGAATAATACATTTTCTGAAATAAATGTACTTTTGTTTTATAAGATTTATTAAATTAAAATGGACGTTTTAAAAAAAATCTATCTTAATTTGTTCAATCCTTAAAATTCAGCTCTCGGCCAACACAACGATGGATTTGTGCGCTGTCCCGAGGAGGCGCTCACCTGGGAGCACCGCAAGTACCTGATTGTCCAGGAGATCCTGCAGAACCAGCCCGATGTGATTTGTCTGCAAGTATATTCACACCAAACCCGATCTTCAAGCGGTAGCGCTTTAACGTGTATTTTAATGCATCCAAACAGGAAGTAGACCACTTCAAATTCCTGCAGACCGTGTTGGGAAGCCAGAATTACGAGGGCATCTTCTTCCCGAAGCCCGACTCTCCGTGTCTGTATATCGAGCAGAACAATGGACCCGATGGGTGTGCCATTTTCTACAAGCGGGATAAACTGCAGCTGCAGGGCTACGATACCAGGATCCTGGAAGTGTGGCGGGTGCAGAGCAACCAGGTGGCCATCGCCGCCCGGCTGCGAATGCGATCCAGCGGTCGAGAATTCTGTGTGGCCACCACCCACTTAAAGGCCCGCCACGGCGCCCTTTTGGCCAAGTTGCGTAACGAACAGGGCCGGGATCTCATCCGGTTTGTGAAGCAATTTGCCGGCGAGACGCCTCTCCTACTGTGCGGCGATTTTAACGCTGAACCAGTGGAACCTATCTACGCCACGATCCTGGGATGCGATCTTCTCCGTTTGGGCAGTGCCTATGCCGATGTGAAGCTGGACCGCGAGGAGATTCTCCAGCCCAGCGAGGATGTGGGCGAGTTCGTAGCGGAGTCGATGAAACGGGAGCCACCCTATACCACCTGGAAGATTCGCGAGGAGGGCGAGGAGTGCCACACCATCGACTACGTCTTCTACACCCCCGATCGCCTCAAGGTGGGTTTTTGCAACTGCCTGAAATCATCTTGATTTCTATTATCCTTGAAATTAATTCAAAAATGTATCTACAATTTCAGATCAAAAACTGTCTAGACTTTCCCGAAGGAGATCAAATAGGCAAGAACCGCACACCCAGCTACCAATATCCATCGGATCACTTTTCTCTCGTCTGCGATTTCGAGCTGCTACCTTCGATGGAAAACGGAAAGGAAAGCGCCAGCGATGAGGAAAATGGAACGGATGGCAGCAAACATGGAACCATTCAGTAGAAGACTCCAGTTTCAAAATTCACCAGAGAAGAAGTTTCAATAACATTACATCGATTGTGATATTAGTTGTTAGATACATATTAGCCTCATACACAACCGTTGCACTTCAGCTTGCAGCTTTTACAAATGATAATCCAAAATTCACAATAAATAAATTACATAATATGGAAGAAAGTTAACAAAATGGTTTTTGTGCAATACCGTAATAAGTTCTGGGTGGAAACAATAAAAATCAATTTAAAATTTAACAAGCCATTAAGGATGGTTTTAAAGTTATAAGATCTATGACATTGGATTCCGATCTATGCTTTACTCTCAAAAGCCCTCAGATTCTGCAGCTAAAGCGGGAATAAATGAACATAAGATCGTCTGCAAAATATGATATTTTACTAAATATTTTTGATAGATGATGTTATAGATAAATATAGAACTTGAATGTCTAAAGTTATCTTATCTTATTATTATCCGACTTCAAATGAATGTTAATTTCCCAAGCAATAAATTTTGCCGACTTTTCGGCGCCAATTCTGTTAACTTTCTGTTAACTAGAGTCGATGATTCGGGCGTATACTTGATTTCCCTGCCGTCCAGAGACCGCAAATTGACTCCCAAATTGGCCTACAAATTAAGATCTTCATATGAAATGCACGAAAATCGATGGAAAACACGCAAGTTCGGAAAATTGCAGTGAAAAACAATCGAATGCAGCGCATCCAAAGCCGTCAAAAGGGTTGCGTAACACAACAAGTAGCCTTATAAATATACACACTACATGTATTTAGTATATAACAATTTTCACATAATGCTCGCACTAGAATTTAATAAGTATAGCCGGGAACTTTGGCTTAGAGCAGGGCCAAGATGGCGGTCAGCACGAAAGAAGTAGCAACCATTGCGTAACCGGTCGAGTAGACCTCCTTGATCTTCAGGAATCGCCCGGTGTCCCAGAGGAGGTGGCGGATTCCATTGGCGGTGTGATAGCCCGCCGGATAGGCGATGATGAACTTGATGGCGGTCAGAGTGGCGCCGCTCAGCTGGAGACCCTCCACCATGGTCACGTAGTGGCTGATGTCGTGCGACGAGATCAGGGCGCCCAGTCCCAGGCCCCAGACGCCCACTCCCAGGGCCAAGCCAGTGCCGCGATGGACGATCGACAGCATGGAGGTCAGCTGCGGCTGGTAGATGGTCAGATGGGGCGACAGCTTCCTGCCCAGCCGCTCGTTCTTCTCGAAGTACGACTCGTCCTTCTGGGTGGCGGCCACGGAGACCACCTTCAGCGACACCTGGCGGCTGGCAGCGGCCATCTGGAGGCCCTGGCGCAGCGCCGGCGAGCGGATCAGCGTGCTGGAGAGTGCAAACCTGCAAAAAGCAGTCACAAATCAGGACTTTCGCCGTGCCATCGCAGAAATTACGTACATTTCCTTGTTTTTCACTCGAACTTATTGGTGGGACCGTACACTGGCTGCTCCAAATTGCCGCAGCCGGTGATGCCACAAAGTTGTATAAAGTCAGCAGGGAATCGGTTCGATAGTATCGAACCGATTAATTATTTCGTAAAACTGTTTCTTAAACCTACACATTTTAGCATGATGTTTAAAACTATTTTTATTAAGTCGACCTATAATTTACTATAACACATACATTTTTCCACTCAATTTTAAACAAATAAACAATTCAACAAACAAATTGCAACAATAGAGGGAATGACCCTAAACTTTAGGGCCTAAAGTGAAACAGGTAATATGAGTTGTAAACATTTTTGAACCTAACATCATGCATAGCCGGGAGTGTCACTGAAATTATATCCAACCGAAGTCCGTTATAGTTCTTACGTACATCAATACACAAGTCCACCGTCTTTGGTATTTGGTTTGGTATTGAATTTTGATGAAATCACAATTGAATTTTGTTGAAACAGCCGACATTCAATAGTTTCAGGAATAACCTTAGCATTTGTATCGATATATGGTAGGCGCTGCCACACCGGCGTTTGACCGTGCCAATCGATATTTTCCTCGACTCTCCACCCCTAGTTCGCTGTCGCCATTTTTCTTGCTCTTCCTTTTTGCTGTCGATTCGAGCGCGTGGCAAGTCGTTCCGCAGTGTTCCCGGTCCGGTGCAGTTGTAGTTGCATATTCGCCAGCGATTTAGACGCCATCTTCCGACCCCGACAAGCCAATCACCATGAAGATCTACAAGGATATCATCACCGGCGACGAGATGTTCGCCGACACCTACAAGATGAAGCTGGTGGACGACGTGATCTACGAGGTCTACGGCAAGCTGATCACCCGCCAGGGCGATGATATCCAGCTGGCTGGAGCCAACGCCTCCGCCGAGGAGGCGGACGAAGGCACCGATATCACCTCGGAAACTGGAGTCGATGTTGTGTTGAACCACCGCCTGTCGGAGTGCTTCGCCTTCGGGGACAAGAAGTCCTACACCCTCTACCTGAAGGACTACATGAAGAAGGTGCTGGCCAAGCTGGAGGAGAACGCCCCCGACCAGGTCGACGTGTTCAAGACCAACATGAACAAGGCCATGAAGGACATCCTCGGCCGCTTCAAGGAGCTGCAGTTCTTCACCGGCGAGTCGATGGACTGCGACGGCATGGTGGCCCTGGTGGAGTACCGCGAAATCGATGGCAACAGCGTTCCAGTGCTGATGTTCTTCAAGCACGGACTTGAGGAGGAGAAGTGCTAAGTGGCTCGTAATCCATCGACCGCCCTCCCCCGGAACTATACTCATGCATACCTTCTACATAAATATTTATCAGATGCTTAGTTACAATTTTGAAAGTCTTAAATTTATGTTAAACGCTGACAAGATGCCTGTCCCCTCGATCTGTGCGATTTTATTTTTGATTTCTTTCGGCCGGAGCACTCATAAATTCGACTCAATGTATGTTTATTGTTTAAAATCACACCGAGCTAAACAACTGAATTGCGCCAACAACTATTGTAATAAAATAATATTTTGATAGCAACACCTTAAATTTTGTATGCATTTTCGCTACCATTTATGCAGAAAATAGAAACAAGCAAAAAATTACCGCAAAATGGGAACACCAGTACTGAAATTAAACGGAAACCATATAGAACTGTAAATCCGCATGCTTGTACTTCTTTGCATTTAACCGTTATGCGTAGGTAGACGCCGCCATATGGTGGCGCGAGTGCGAGCGAGACGGCCAGCCCGCCGTCTGAGTCACACAGACTTGGGTTATTTTTTGTTGTATTTTTTGGGCAATCGCGGAGTTATTGACCTTTGACAGTGATGTACACGTGCCGCCCCCCGCACACATGTACTCTGCACGTAAGTATTTGGAGGTCATGCGCAGTGCGCCCTGGATTACTATTTTCTGCACGCTGCAGTTCCACTTGCCCCAGTTTCGCACGTTGGATTCGCCCTAACCTCAACCGCGCTAACGAAATGCGTCGCTCTCGGCAACAATTTGGAATTCTATAATCTAATTCTAGGGCGGGGAGTACGTTCTTTATTATCTGCTGGCGGGGCGGGGCGCACCGGCACAGGTGCTATTTCCATTTCAGCGAAACGTGTCGACCTGTTGCCATCGTCGCGTGAGAGATGCCCACAGTGGGCACTCGCTTGAGCTAACTTTGCCAAAATATGTGTGCATTCAAATAAATTTTAAAATTGCTGTTCAACTGGAATAAATGAATTTTAATTACGGCCATAAGAAATGGTTTTTGAAGACATTTTTTAAATTACGATACCTTTTTTTTACACAATTTAATAAATATTAGAAAAACCTTTTTTTTTAAAATTTGGAGAAACGCCTATTTCGTTATTTACTATTGAGTTTTTCCTGAAAGTATTTAATATATGTACCTTTTTATTCTCCTAGAAGAGGACATAAAAAGCGGAAAATAGACGAACTTTATTGTTTTAATAATCCATAATAGAAGCTCCGGCTTTATTTTGAGATTCAGCTGTTTGCTGAGTTGGGCTATATTTGTTCGTTTTATAAATAAGATGATTTAGCTTTTACTGAAACCGAATTCATCGAACTGAATGTTGTTTTTCGTCTAGAGCCCACGAATAACAATCTAAAATTACTTTCAAATACCCACCCAACCGGAATTAAAACTCCTTTCAGTTCGGTTTACGTATAAAATTGCTAATAACAAATTAAATTTTATTTCGTTCATAATTTTGTTGCTTCAAACTGTGGCAAAAACGGTTCACTCAATGCACTTCCACCGCACAGCGGAATGTCCGTGGAAATGTCAGTCAGATTAGTTGCTATTTGTAGGTATGCATGATTCTGGTTTTGTTCATTCTGAATTAAAAAAGATCTTTAAATATATATATTTACTCTTGCACAAATTCTTTCGCTTAGCTTACAATTACACTAATGCTCCTCGATCTCGACTATCGCATACGTTATATTTTTTCAGTATGTTTAGAATGGAATGAATGCCGAACGCATTTTAACAAATACAAACGTTAATAAGTTAACAAAATTCGGAAAATAACTAGTACAACTGAAGATTGAATATTTTGTTTTACTTAGCTCTTGGAGGGGACTTTTGGAAGTGATGGGGGTTTTGTGGCGTTGCAGTGAACTAAAATTTCAGGATAATTTTTGATAACATCGCCGCCCGTTCGCACTGCACACAAACATACAACACGCGTTGTTAAATATACACATCATTGTACAAGGACACCGGTGGGTCGATCTCATCTGGATCAAACGTAATCCAGCTGTATGTAGATCTGCTTCACGCCCACCGCCTCGAAGATCATCCGCGTGTGCGTGACCACGTACTTGGGATCGACGTTCTTGGACACCTCCAGCTTGAGGGCTCCCACGTAGACATCGGAGCAGAGGGTCCAGAAGTGCGGCTCCTGCACCGCATAGACGCCGGCCAATCCCGTGACCTTCTGGTAGCACTGCGGCAGTGATCGATCCAGGTCGGAGGGCTGACGCTGCATCAGGATCATGATCGACTCCTTGATCAAACTCAGCACACTAAGCGCTATGAGCAGGGCGATGAAGATGGAGCAGATGGGGTCCGCAATCATCCAGCCGAACATGTGCATCAGCACTGCCGAGATGATCACGCCCACCGATCCCAGGGTATCGGCCAGGATGTGCAGGAAGACGCCGCGCATGATTTGCGAGTTGCTGCCCGACATATCTCCATGCGAGTGGCCATGGCTGTCATGGTCGTGGGAGTGTCCGTGACCTAGAAACATAGGGAAATTCATTACAATATTATCAGAAAGAGCTTTATCTCACAGGTCCTTATCATTAATTAACCCAAGCAAGTGTACTATAAGAAAATCACACGCTTTAACAAAGTACAAATTTTTAGAACAAAACAAAAGAAATTGTTAACCGAAATAATGGAATGGAATCCGACTCTAAATGATTAAAAACTGATGTTTTAAAAATAGTGCATGATTCAATATTTCTAACTAATTCATAGCAATTAATGTATGTAGCATGAAGAATATTATTATATAAATTAGGCTTAGTCACAGCGTAACTAAACCGCACCCTTAAGATTAGCTAATAGCTCCTCCTCCTAGTATCTCTTTGAGATATAATCTCGTTAATCACGTTACCATTGTCCAAAGTGATGGCCTGGTGATTGTGGCTGCCGGCGTCGTTGTGGCTGTGCGAGTGTCCGTGTCCATGGCCTCCGCCGTGGGAGTGCCCGTGTCCACCGCCGCCGTGCGAGTGTCCGTGACCGCCGTGATTGAAGGCATAGATGCCCACCAAGTTGACCAGCAGGCCCAGCACGGAGACGACAAACAGACGCTCGTGCTTGACCTCAGGCGGCTCGATCAGTCGCTCCACGCCCTCCGACAGGATGAAGAAGGCGATGAACAACAGGAACAGACTGTTGACAAACCCGGCCAGCACCTCGGCTCGCACATAGCCATACGAGAACTTGTCGTTGGCCTTCCACTTGGTGATAACCGAGGCGGCCAATCCCGCCAAGAGGCCCGTGCAGTCGAAGAACATGTGAAATGAGTCGGAGATCAGGCCTGCGGATTAACCATCAAGAGGGTTATATACTGCGGATGAGATAAAAGACAATTAGTGGCCAAGAACGCACCCAAACTATTCGTCGCAATGCCGTAGAAGAGCTCCACGAAGGCGAAGCTTAGGTTCAGCAGCAGGAAGAGGAACAGATTGCGGGAGTTGCGGTCGGAGAAGATGAGCCGCTTCCAGCTGTTTAGCTTCTCCCGGACCCGGTAGCCGAAGCTGCTCCGGTCCTTGTGCGACAGCGGTATCATCTTGCCGGCTATGGATCTGCAAAGGAACCCGAGTTCTAAATGAGAATGGAATGCCTCCGATAACGCGCTTTGTTTGCTTACGTGGTATTATCGGGGGGCTGTAGCTATAGCCGAGAGTTCCAGCTGATTCCGTGATTCTCACTCCGACTCTGGCCGAATCCGCGAGAATCTTTATCGGCGAGCGGCGGCGGCAGGTCTTTTCTTTGATTCCGAAATTACCTCACAGCCCGAAACGCTTCCTGCTCGAAGTCGTTGTCGTCTTGTGTGCACAGTTGTGCGGCGCGGGCTGGTCGATCTGCGATTTTGCTACAGCTTAATTCATTTTTACTGGCTGCCAGATACCAGAACAAAACCGAACTCCCGTCTTTGCCAGCACCAAACCAATCTGCCGTGTTGTCATCAAAATAAAGGTAACCACGTAAACATTTTGCCCGAGCGCAGGCAACCCTTCGCTGTGAATGGCAACGGGGCACAGTGGGTATCCGCCTGAATGTTCGCTGGGTTAACAATCTATCGTTGGGGCTAAGCGGTTTTATTTTAAGCCCTTTGTATTTGGGTTAAAATATTATACCCTACACATAAAAGTTGTAAAACATAGCAACAAGCTTAGGAATTGTTCAGATCCGACAACATTGTCATTATTTCTCTTTATAGGCTGATATCTGAATTATAATTCGTGCAATTATTATTTTACACATTATTGTTCAATTCAACAGCTTACTCCATGCTTTCAGAGATATGCATGCTAAGGCTGTGTTAAAATATTTCATTGAGAATCGGTTTTTTTTTTATTTTTTCGAACTATAATATAAGATTAAACAATAACAGAGATTTGATAAAGAGGTTTTCAGTGTTTTGTACATAAAATTTGCTACTAGCTCGCATATTCCAGGGCTTACTGTCACGTGATCACGTAAAGTGTGAATGTCATCACAAGGAAGAAGAAGACGTGAACAAATTCTTATTGGAAACTCAAAATCCAAAATTTTTTTATAAACAAATATGTGTAGACGAGTTTATGTAAAATTACCGCTTATTATAAAAACAGGAATCCTCAAAATTAAAGGTGTCAACTAAGTTTATATATCCACTGTTAATTGCAAAAGTAAATATTTGTATAACGAAAGTATTTGTATTCTATGCGAGTATTTAAATTCATAACAAATATTTTGTTTCTTAAAAAAATAATCTTTTTTAAATCATGAAAGATGAATCGTTTTTTCAATGTGGAAAGCGCAGTCCTATAAAGTATCTTGGTTTTCCTTGCAGGGGATTACCATTGGTATTTGATTTTATGCATTTAGCTGATAAAAAAGGGCATAATAAAAAACGAATAATACAAAATACCTTCATATTACAAAATCTTGACAATAGGTGCTAAAAGTTTTCTAGTGCTAGAAACCGAATATTGAAATGCTAGCACACTGTTAAGTAGAGTAGTCTCTTAGAACAGCAGTAGATACATATATTCCCAGCCATCGAACTCGTTTGAATTCTAAGATCCATTGCTCCGCGATAAACTCTTCGATGAGAGAATAAAACATCACGCAAATGTCCCTTACATCAATAAGAAAGCAAGTTTATTCAACATTTCACACACAGCGGCATCGTAGTGCTCCCGAATACAATCAGTGTTCTATTGTAAAGCGAATGCAACCACGGATTTGCGAGACGGGTAAAAGGTAAAACATTTATGCCTCATCACCCTTGGTGGCACGTGTGTAGATGACCTGGGAATGATGCTGCACGACCTGCTTGATCAGACCTGAAAGCGGAGAGGATGAAGGATTAGTTCTAGAACAAACGGGACACAGGACTCGAGCCGGAAAACATACCCTTCTCGCGCAGCTCGATGAGAGCACGCTTGGCCAGGGAGCCGCGGATCTTCAGACGCTCGGAGACCACCGATGGGGTGATCAGCTTGTAGGCGGGAACTTCCTTGTACAGCTTCTCGTAGGTAGCCTTGTCGAACAGCACCTGGTTGTTCAGCTTATCCCTGACTTTTCCCTTGGACCACTTCTTCTTCTTGGCCTTGCCGCCGCCAGATCCCTCCTTCTTCTTCTGTGTCTTTTGCGGCTGCTTGGCCGAAGACTTCGCGTCCTTCTTAGGCGGCTATTGGGGGATAGACAAACAAATGGATTGTGTTAGTTGCTGGCACCAATAATAATAATACAAATAATCTCCCCCATTGACCACGGAGCAGCACCTGGAGAGCTGGCCGCTTTCGAGGTTAGGGCATGCTTTTGTTTTTAGCCCGGATTTTCGCATTCTCCCCCTTTCGGAGGGTGGTGTTTTCATAGCCCAGGCCGAGGGCAGCACTTCAGTCGTGTTTTGCCTTCGTTTGCAGGCCACTTTCACAGTAAAAAACTATTATTTTCGCAGAATTCAGCAGCAGCGAACTCACCATCGTGAAAAGTCAATGCAGAAAGATGGAGGGCGGAAACGGCCAGAGTTACCATCCATCGTCTGGGGCTGCCTATCGTGCCTATCGATAGTTCGTGTCGTGGTGGGGAAAATACTAAAAAACATATTTTTAATTATTTTCGAGGTAAATATAACTTTTGACCTATTAGCCTAGTACTCAGTTCGGCTAAGAGTTTTACTAGTCGAAAAATATTAATCTTTTAGTGTGGCCGAAGTTTTTAAAGTTCATCCGCAATGCATGTAGCATGGTCTTACTGGGTTTGTTGACAAACAGCAAACATCAACTGGCGCCAATTTTAAAATATTACAAAATGTTGAGCCGACTTGGGTCGCAAGAGTTAAATTCGCTGTTGGCATGGCGATATGTATTGCCGCAAATCCTACAGGCACTTTTCCATTGGTTTTCGGGGTTTTCCTTCCATTTATAATGTGTTATTGGCACACCGCTTCTGCACAAACACAGCCAAAGATCAAATTTTCTATTCTTTGGGCCGCGGCTAAAGGCGTTCATCTAAATTCATCCGCTAAATCTGGTATTTTTTTGGTATTTCCTTACTATTTCCTTAGCTCAACTGAGTACCGAGGTGGGAAAAAGTCGCAGCTAAAGGCGTTAGCTACCTATTTGCCTCTCGCTTACTCCTATGCTTAGCTAGCAGTTTTCGTCGTACTGAGTACTAGGCTATTAGTAAAACTAATTTACATTTAACACATAAATAATTTTACGAGTGGAGAAAAATCTTCTGATATGCATTGATAAAACAAAAGGATTCTAAACTATATTTTTGAAGTTCTGTGATCATAAATACATTGGGTTGCTTAAAAAATTTAAATTAGTTTAACATTTGTGTATGATAAATCTAAAAATAAATCTAAATAAATTAGTCCATCACTAATATACAACCAAATTTGTTATTTTAAGTATGACCAGCCATGAATTGTGGTATTCCGACCAACGGGCATATCTTTTGTGCTTGTCAAACAAATAAATTTAAGTAATTGGCAAATCAATTGGGCAAAAATGAAGGAGTTCTGCCGCACCTGCGGCAAGACCATCGTGGCCGACCAGTGCCTCCAGATCTTCTCGCCGGAGGGTCGAAAGCTGCTGCAGTGCGTGCGCTCCATAACAAATTGCTGGGTGAGCACGAAGGGTAATAAATTCCAGCGGGGATTCCTTTTCGACTAAAGATTGTTTACAAACTTGCAGCTGCAGGATGCCCAGGATTGGCCCAACCACGTATGCCCCGATTGCCAGGTGCTGCTCAAGCAGGTCCAGAAATTCCGTCGGCGATGTGCGAAGATCGAGAAATACTTTGCCAGGCGGCGGAGCAGAATGAATCTCGGGGAGGCGCCTGCCGCTGTGACGCTGCAGCTTCCCGTCCAGCAAACGGGCGCTCCGGATCCGCTGGGCATCGATGAGCTGATGGCGGCCAGTGAAATCAAATTGGAACCCAGCCAGGTGCAAATGGAGCAGGAAACGGAATCGTCGTATCCAGCAGATCAGCTCCAAGAAGGCATTAGCTATGAGGATGCCCCGGGTGAGGATTTTCTGCCTCTGCCAGAGGACTACGGAGAAGCACAGACTGAAATGATGGCCACCAACACCACTACTACTGGCAAACCGGGTCAGGGAAGGATCAAGACCAGTATCAAGTCCAGCAAGCACACAATGCGCATGGGCAGAAAGCTAATCCACGTGAAAGTCATCGACGACAAGCAACCGAAGCGAATTGTGGACCGTAATGGTCAGAACGCCAAGCCCTGCATCTGCGAGCACTGCGGCAGGCAATTCAAAGACACCAGCAATCTTAATGTCCACCTCCTCCGGCACACGGGCACCAAGCCCTTTGAGTGCGAGCAGTGCCACCAGAAGTGCTACACCCTCCATCTGCTGCGACGCCACCAGCTGAAGCACACGGAGGGTCCCTACGCCTGCACTTTCTGCGGCTTGGAGTACAGCACGAATAGCTCTCGGGTGAGGCATGAAAGGTGGGTAGTCCTAGGTTTTATAATGCTCTATGTACATAATGTACATTTCCGTTTGACAGAGAGGCGTGCAAAAAGGGACGAGCTCCGCAGTCCAAGTGGGAGATCATCAAAAAGGGCGAACGCACTTTCCAGTAAGTTTCCATGCTCAATACCCATCGCCTTAGCTAATTTTCCTATTTTCTTCAGCTGTGAAGTCTGCGATCTCTGGTTCCTGCGCGCTGGCAACTTCACCCAGCACATCAACTCCTCCAGTCACACTGAAAACGAACGCAAAAAGAAACGCAAATCGAAAACAGTTGAACCTTCCGCCATTAATACATGAAAAAACCGCGATTGAAAATCAAACTCTCGTTTTATTCGTCTTCAAGTAATGGTTCTTGTCCCGATTTGCGAACGTTTTCCTGATGCATTTTACTGCTGGCATGAGTCTTCATGTTGTACTTGTAGCGGAAGTGGACATTGCAGACCTCGCACCTGCAAAGATTATTAGTTTATCCCTTGTAATTTGAACATATTGAATTGTTAACCCACCGATAGGGACGCTCTCCGGTGTGGATGAGCTCGTGCTCACGCAGTCGTGTGCGCTGATAGAATCCTTTTAGGCAAACATCGCATTGCAGCGGCCTCTTCTCGTGAGTCATCTCGTGGCGCTTTAGCCCATTGGGATTCGAATAGCACTTGCTGCACTGCTGGCACTTGAAGGTGTTTGCTTCGGTGTGCGCCTTTACGTGCCAGCTCAGCGCATACTTGGAGGCGTAATGTTTGTGACACAGCTTGCACTGGTAGCGCACATCCTCTCGTGGCTTGGCCATGGGCCTGGGATTGATTCGATTCACAATCAGACGGGGAGCAGCATTGTGGATCTCACTTAATGTGTGGAGAGTAGTTTCATAAGTAGGCAGTCGTAAAATGTTTATTATATACTTTATTTACCACCTACCTTTCATGCTTTTGGCGAGCTCCCGCATAGGCAAACGTTTCGCTGCAGAAACGGCAGGAGAAGGGCGTTTCCCCGCGGTGACAGATGCGGATGTGCATGTTGCGCATGTAGGCGTCGTAGAAAGTCTTCGGACACTCGCTGCACTGGTAATTCTTGGTGCGACTGTGCCGGAGCATGTGGATTCGCAGGTTGTGGGGCATGCGAAATGCCTGGCCGCACTGGTCGCACACAAAGTTCGGCGCTCTAGCCCGCAGCTGGGCACGTCGTATGAGGTTCCTCTCTTCTTTCGTCTTCGGATTGCGGTTTGGTTTTTGTTCACGAACTGTCGGTTTTATGATCCTGGGCTTATTAACAATTGGCTCTTCTTTTTTTGGCCTACTTTTTTCGTGACCCGTGTATTGGTCTATCAGTTCCTTGAAAATCTTGGCCCCCAGAGCCACACTAAGTGGATCATGTGTGGTGGGGTCAGAGGATTCCCCGGCTGGCTCCGGACTTAATTGGTCCTCCGTTGTGGGGTCAGAGGATTCCTCGGCTGGCTCCTGGCTTAACTGGTCCTCCGTTGTGGCATCATCTTCCGCAGGCTCTTCCTCTGGATCTTCTATCTTTTCTATGTTAGTGTACTCTGAATCGAATAGCATATAAGGTTCCGTTTCTGCTAAGGACTTGTCTTGGCTGATCCTGAGCTCCGCGTTGATGCACATCTCCCGGAAATCGATGGCCAGATTCAGGGATAGAACACAGGCAGGGCACATGAGCTGGGGTTCGTCAGGTTTCAGGCTGATCTGAAGGATAATTGGCAGACTAGGCGATAAATTTGTACATGTAATGATGGAAGCAACTAACCCAAACACCGCTAATGACTTCTATGTGGAAGAGCAGGACACTGTTGGCCTGGTCAAAGAGATTCTTGGCAGTGGAGTCCACGGTGAAGTCCTTGTAGCAGATGCGGCATTTTTCCAGTTCTTTTGGCTCATTCTTGCCCATAAGCGGATCAAACTCTATTGATATAACCTCTGATAAATCCACATCCCGCACTGGACTGACTGGAGCAGAGACCACTGGAGCTGGAGTCGTCGTGTTGGTCTCACTTTCCTCCAGGAGTTTGGCCACCAGTTTCTGGTTCTTGCGCCGCTGTGCCCTTGCCTTACGGGCTCTTTCCTTCGCACTTTCTTTATCCCTGTTTATGCAGGGAACCGCACCCGGTCGCAAGGTTCGTTTTTTGGCCAGTCCTGGTTAAAGTACAAGGATTTAGTTGTTCATTTCCAATGGCATACTGTTGGCACTCACCCATCTCGAACTTTAGGGCTCCCTCGATATCCTCGTCCTTGAAGTGTTCAATGCAAATGCTGGGATTCTTGTTTTTCAGGGTGTCCTTTGTAAGTCCACAGAATGCGAGCCAACGTTTGAATGTTCTTGGGCACTTGGGGAACTGGAAGAAGCACACCTGTTGCCGCTGAGCCGGATTCCTTTTGGTTCGGCAATTCGGCACCGCACAAGATCTCATATTTTTAGAAAAAAGTGCGAAATGTTTATAAAATTTATTTTTTCAGCATTTAATTAGTGTGACCAACCATTGCTTTGGTACGATTACCAGAGGTCGAGGTGGTTATCGTAGTGACGTCACAAATGTTAAATTAATTATTTCGATGGTCCGATGAAATTGAAATTCAAATATACCCTGATTAAATTATATAAGCTAATTGCGCAGAAATAACATTAGAATCTTTTATTTGACGTACAATTAGTTAGCAGTAATTTTCTGAATTTATTGGGCACCTTTGCAAAAAATTAGCAAATTAGATGTTCATCTGTGACGATGTGGACATTTCAAAATGATTATTTTTCCCCCCAATTTACAATGAATTTTACGGAAATGTGAAATATACGTACATGGATAATATGTATGAGTAACTAAGACTAAACTAGGCATACTTTTAAGACATTAAATTTAAGAGAGTACGATAAGGAGCGGAAAAGGACCCTAATTCTTGGTCTTCTCCACCCGGCCAGTCTTGACTCCATTAAGCTTCTGTTTGGGCTCCTGCTTGGCGGGCTTCTTGGACTTCTTTTTCTTCTTTTCGAAGGCGCTGAAGTCGACAGTGTCGGAGTCGTCCTCGTTGCCGTACTTCTCCATCAGGCGGTCCATCAGGGAGCCAAAGTTCGACTCCCGCTGATTGCGACGGGCCAGGATCATCTGCTGCAGATCGCCGCCATTGTCGGCCAGATCCTGGTCATCCTTCTCCTTCTGGCGGCGCTTCAAACGCTCCTTGATGACCTTGGCCTCCTTGAACTCGCGGGCGTACTTCTGGTGGCGCTTCTTGCGCTTGGCGGCCGGCTCCTCGGTGAAGATCTTGAACTCGGGCACATCGCCGCTGGCGATCATGTCCTGGACGATCTTCTGGATGCGCGGCTCGTCCTCCACCTTCATGAAGGGCACGTGGTTCATCAGGTAGTTGATGCACCCCTTCCCGCCCAGATAGGCCTTCTTCACGTCCGTGCGCTCCAGCTCAGAGTCCACATACTCCTTCTCGTAGTTGTTGATGTCCTCCTCGGAGATGGGCTTGAAGATCTTGCTCCAGAGGTCCAGCCACGACGACAGCTTGGACTCCGCCTCATCGTCGTCATCGATCACGCCCTGCTCGTCGTACAGCGCCCGCTTCTGGGAGTCGGTGAGCACCTGGTAGAGCTTCGACAGGACCTTGAACTTCTCGGTCGACTCCTCCTTCTGCTCCTCCGGCACTCGATCGGGATGAACCAGCAGCGAGAGCTTGTGGTAGGCCTTCTTCACCTCCTTCTCGACGGCGCCCTTGGCCAGGCCCATCAGCTGGTACACATCGCGCGTCCCAAAGTACTTTTCGCACAATTCTAGCGTCGACATTGCGAATTTTTGCCTTTATTTTTCGACACAAGCGCTAACAACAAAATGCGCCAAAAAATACCAAATGCCAAATGATGGTACACCCTGTTTTCTGGCGCCAAATCGTGGCAGTGTGACCGCGCCAGAGACGGACAAATAATCTCGTCACTTAATGGTGCGAAACTTGGCTGTAGTTGATTACTTAAGGCCCGTATACACCGCAGGATTTCATATTAATTTAACTTAAGCTTTTGTTTGGAATTCGTTGATTGACGCCTATTTCTGACTTCAATAAAAAAGACTACGAAATTTAAATATTTATACGAAACTTTGTTATTCGGTGCCCTTTTTGGTGCGCCTTGGAGAAAAGGACAGATCTTGGAAAACATGCGAAAATGGACAAAAGCTTACAGTGAGCCAGTTCATAGCTCATCCCAGGTTTAATAATCTTTTACGCGAGTTATACGTATCAGGGGAAAACAAGCTATGTACATATGTATATCCACATTGCCGTCCAACGTGGTGGCCAAGAGGCGACCTTGGGCACGGCCTCCAATGCACAAAAAATTAAACTGAAACTGAAACTGCCATTAAATTGGCTGATCAACGTTATAAATTCTATAAGTCATATTACAAATAAAACAAAAAAAAAAAAAAAAAAAACTGAAACTGAAAAAAGCCTTTTAAGCAAATGTTTTTGTTATCTTTTATTTAATTGCCTACAATTATATTAACTAGAATAAATTTATAAATTATAAACAGACTTTGAGGTATATTGAAAAATAATATATTTCCAATGCTTTTAATAATAATCGGATATAACTAGTAAAATTGAACGAATAGAGTGAAAAATTTAAAAAGCCTTTTTTCTATTATAAAATATTTAGCTGTTTATTACTTCATGTTGCATTGCATGTTGCATTTCTGCAATTTGTAATTAAATAGCAATGCTAACGCAATTAAATACCATAATTAAATTATTTATAGTTAGAGGTGGGGGAAACATTGGAACATCTCCTTGCCGATGTTCCACCACTAACGAAGCTTTCCCAGGCTACAGCCGTTATTATGTTATAAAATGTCCAAAAGTAATAATAACTATTATTACGGCAAAGTAATTATAAATAACTTTTACAAGTCGGGAAAGAGGAAGCCTTCCGAATCTGACTCCGACTCGAATTCCTCGCCGCCACCAGCGAAAAAGCGACAGACCTTAAAGAAGCCGGACTCTACTCGTCCGCTGATCACAGAGCAGCCAGAGTTTACACCTCCACCACTGATCACAGAGCAGCCGAACTCCACTCCTCCACCGCTGATCATCCCATCTACCCAATCCCAGAGATCCCTTCACCGTACCCCATCTACCCCATCCCAGAGATCTCTTCTCTGTACCCCATCTACCCCATCCCAGAGATCCCTTCTCCGTACACCATCCACCCTTCACCAGCGCCAGCACTTCTTAGAGTCTCCGCCAAGTCCGCAATCGTCGCCGCAGACGCCACGAGGACCAATAGTGCTAAATCTTTCCCCAAGGACGCAAATGCGCTGCCCGAAGTGCCGCTCCAAGCGGTACTCGACTAAGGATTTAATTGACCATATTGCTAGCTGTGACCCCTCCGCCAAGAAATTTCTTTTCTTTTAAGTCGTTCGTGAGTTATAGCGTCGCAATCATGGAGCAAAATAAAGAGAAGTAGCAGCTATTAATAGTTTCTCCTTTAAATTGTTTGTTATGTTAAAATAGTCTGAAACAACATGTGAAAAAACAAATTCCAACTCGACATAAGTTGCAGAACGTCATCTTTACACAAGGGTTAATAGTCTGAAAAAAATCGTCCGCACACAACCTCTTCCTTTGACAAAAAGCCGAACGATTAGGCAGCCGACGAGACTACCTTCTATAATTGTACCATGGGCTGGCCTCTTCCATAAAATGTGTGGTGTGCGATACGCGTAGTCGAATGACAGATCAGCATATAACTGAACTTGTTTTTTTTTTAACTTTAAATCGAAAGTTCTGGAACCTTTAAACTTTTGTTGCCTTTTTATGTTATCGTTTATATTTTTAATATCTCAAGCCTTATTTCGGCTCAAAAAATGAAACTGAAACTGAAACTGAAAAAAGCCATATATATTTAAGCAAATGATTTTGTTATCTTTTATTTAATTGCCTACAATTATATTAACTAGAATAAATTTATAAATTATAAACAGAGTTTGAGGTATATTGTAAAATAATATATTACCAATGCTTTTAGTAATAATCTGATATAACTAGTAAAATTGAACCCAATAGAGTGAAAAATTTAAATACCGATGTTCCACCACTAACGAAGCTTTCCCAGCTACAGCCGTTATTTATGTTAAAATGTCCAAAAGTAATACTATTACTACGGAACAGTCACTATTAACAACTTTTACAAGTCGGGAAAGAGAAGGCAGGTGTCCGAATCTGACTCCGACTCGGATTCCTCGCCGCCTCCAGCGAAAAGGCGCCAGTGCTCGAAGAAGCCGGACAATTCTCCTCGATCGCTGACTCCTCCGCTGGCGAGTACTCCTCCGCTGGAGACTTCTTCTCCTCCACCGACGAGCACTCCACCGCTGAGCGCAGAGCAGAGATCCCTTCCCCGTACCCCATCTACCCATTCCCGAAGATCCCTTCTTCGTACCCCATCCCAGAGATCCCTTCTACGCACCCCATCCCAGAGATCCCTTCTACGCACCCCATCCCAGAGATCTCTGCTACGCACCCCAAGTCCGCAATCAGTGCCGCCGACGCCACGAGGTCCAATCGTGCTGAACCTTTCCCCGAGGACGCACATGCGCTGTCCGAAGTGCCGCTCCAAGCGGTACTCGACTAAGGATTTAATTCACCATATTGCTACCTGCGACCGCTCCCCCAAGGAATACAAGTGCGACTTTTGCGACTACCGGACCGAATCGAAAACAGGGAAACACGTTCCGAAGTTTTCGGAGTTCATCCGCAATGCGTGTAGCATGGTCTTACTCTCAATTTGCTGGGTTGGTTGACAAACAGCAAACATCAACTGGCGCCAATTTTAAAATATTACAAAATGTTGAGCCGACCTGGGTCGCATATAGGGTTTTCGAATTTTTAAAAAATATCGGATCGATGATATTTGGTTTTTGAAAAAATATCATTATTGATATTTGAAAATATCAATTTAAAATATCGAAACACAGATGATATTTTCTATTTTTTCAAAATGTTAAAATTTTAATGAGAGAGAACATCACAGGCTGCTCATTTAAAATTCACAGCGATACTGTGCGCTTTAAAATACCAGATATAAAGAAATTCAAGAAATCTGACCCTTTTTAATAAATCAATTTCAAATTTTTTATTAAATACAGGAATGCTAAAATTAAAGCTTAGGTTCTTTTTATATATTTGGATGCAATAATTACGAATTTGGCCAGGAAAATGGTCTCCAAGAAATGGATTTAAAAAAATTTCCTTTGAAATGCTAAGAAAATAAATCTGTACTTAAAGACTTAAAAAATACTCGCTCGGTTATATGCTGGTCCGTCATACAACTGCGTGCATCGCAAACCACGCATTTAATGGCAGAGGCCAATCCTTCTAATAACGCAAGTTAGGGATTTAAAGTGACCAACCATTAAAAAGGACCAAAATATCATTTACAAATAACATCGATATTCGATATTTCGGCCGCTTTAAATGGCATGGCGATTAGTGTTGGCTAAAAAAACTGCTCTTTTGGGTGAACATGTTCACTTGTTCTTTTTTTCTTAATGAGTTATAACTCACTTAAGTGAACAATAAAGAACAAGTTCAAAGGAACATGTTCACCCACTCATGAGCAACCCAACACTAATGGCGATATGTATTGCCGCAACTCCTACAGGCAGTTTTCCATTAGTTTTTGGGGTTTTCCTTCCATTTATAATGTGTTATTGGCTAAATGTGGTATTTTTTTGGTATTTCCTTACTATTTCCTTAGCTCAACTGAGTACCGAGGTGGGAAAAAGTCCCAGCTAAAGGCGTTAGCTAGCTATTTGCCTCTCGCTTACTCCTATGGTTATCTAGCAGTTTTCGTCGTACTGAGTACTAGGCTTTAGAGTAATCATTCGGTTGACTCCCCCTAACAAAAAAATCTGAAAACACCAAAACCCTAAAATCAGATCGAAGGATCTACTTATCAGAGTTCGGAACCAATGTTTGCGCCTCAGATATGTAGTTCGGAGACTACTTTTTCAGTGCATTTCATAACTGGCCTCTGGCCACACTAACAGCCAATCGCAACCAACTTCGCTTTGCCGGCCAGCACTTCCCTTCTTTTCGTTTTCATTAATCTGAAGGACCAAGACGTGTGGGGCCTAGCGTTGTCATGGTGAAGACTATACCCTTGCGATTAGCTTGGGCTGGCTCATCTTTCTTGCTCCATGATCTTTTTCATCGTTTTTACCATTCAAAGAGTTTTGAAGAGAGCGAAACAAATGGTAATCTGAAGGACCAAGACGTGTGGGGCCTAGCGTTGTCATGGTGAAGACTATACCCTTGCGATTAGCTTGGGCTGGCTCATCTTTCTTGCTCCATGATCTTTTTCATCGTTTTTACCATTCAAAGAGTTTTGAAGAGAGCGAAACAAATGGTAATCTGAAGGACCAAGACGTGTGGGGCCTAGCGTTGTCATGGTGAAGACTATACCCTTGCGATTAGCTTGGGCTGGCTCATCTTTCTTGCTCCATGATCTTTTTCGTTGGACATTATTGTACACAACCCCCTTTTCGTCGCCAGTAATGATCCGCTTCAAAAAGGATTGCCGGACTCACAAAAAAAGTCCAAAATTCATATCCAAGGCGCAAACATGGTTCTGAACTGTGATAAGTAGACCTCGGATTTTGCATATTTTATTTTTTTTGCATATTTGCATAAAATGCATATGCATAAAATATGCAAAATATATGCAAAATATATGCAAAATATGCAAAACATATGCAAATGTGATTAACCAATAAAGAAATAACACTAAAATTTAGAATTATAGATGATTTATATATTATTCAAGATAATTGGTATTGCAATATATAACCAGCATTTTTATACCCGTTACTCGTAGAGTAAAAGGGTATATTGTATTCGTGCAAAAGTATGTAACAGGGAGAAGGAAGCGTTTCCGACCCCATAAAGTATATATATTCTTGATCAGGATCACTAGCCGAGTCGATCTAGCCATGTCCGTCTGTCCGTCTGTCTGTCCGTCTGTCTGTCTGTCCGTCTGTCTGTCTGTATGAACGCTGAGATCTCGGAAACTATAAAAGCTAGAAGGTTGAGATTTCACACACATATTCTTGGGCTTCCTACGCAGCGCAAGTTTGTTTCATCGAGGTGCCACGCCCCCCTAACGCCCACAATCGCCATAAACGATTTTCAAATGTGTCTGGAGGCCACATCTTTTAAGATTTTAAAAATATATAAACGCCATTTTATAGTGTTTATTAATACCTATCGAAATGTAGAAGACATTTTTCAAATCGGACCATTCATTAAAAAGTTATACGCAATCAAAATTGTTTATATATCTATCTCCCTCGCACTCCCTTTAGCCCCAATAGATAGTCGGGACACCAACCCGAGTACAGCGTTCGCACTCCCTTTAGCTGAGTGACGGGTATTAGATAGTCGGGACACCAACCCGACTATAGCGTTCTCTCTTGTCAAATTTATATTTACTAATATTTTCACTAGCGACGGGTTCCAGTCCAGTAACATCTTTAGAATTGAGACTTAATATATTGTTAATTTTTAAAATTATATTATAGTCGGGATTTCTCTTTAAAATTGCTTCAAATTTATGTTTTAAGTCCATTCCGAGGTCACCAGATATATTTCTCCTAATCTGTTAAAATTTGATTTTATATAAATAAAATCTCGACGTAACTTTGAATTTTTCAGCAGTTCTTTTGCCAGCTTTATGGATTCGGCATCTTCTGGGTTCAGCGTGTCAAGAACCTAAATTAAAAAAATATATATTTGTTGGTACAGTGCTTACCTTTTAGCACTTTATTATCTTACCTCTTCTATACCCTCTATATTATCTGCATAAAATGATGCTGCCTTTAACCACCATTTATTATATCAATTTGTGGTCATAAATTGTGTTTAAATTTAAAACGTAACAGCTGCCATTTATTATATCAATTTGTGGTCGTAAATTGTGTTTAAATTTAATACAGGGTTAAATATTAATGAAGACGTCCTTATTTCGGGTCGCTCTATTCAAATGTCGCCCAGAAATACTTTTATTTTTGATTTCTACTTTTTAGGTCTGGATAACAGTACTTTGATTTTATAACAATATACGTCTATCTACAAGCTATTAAAAGGATTAAAATATTTGATCAACTGTTTCGAGTTCAAAGTTAAAGCTAAGGCGTGTAACCATCTTAAACGAAATTTAAATTACATAGTAGTAGTTGATAAAAATGTCCGAATTAAAGCTAAAGCTAAGGCTATACAAATTCCGAACAATGGCAGGAGCACTTCATTGGCCACCAGTGGATTGATCCAAATCTTAATGGTCTCCTCACACGGCTGCACTACTTATTGCACAACTCAATCTCGCTTGCCATCATCTTTAAGGTTGGATTCCATTGCAAAGGATCGTAGCGGACCAGTGTACAAGAATCTCGCGTCAGGGAAGACAGATTCTGGAGCAATTCGTTTGACTGCAGGGCAGGGACCCTGACAGAGCCGTCTTCTTGTCCCAGATGCAGTGCGTCTTCTCTCTACCGTTGGACTGCGTACTAAATCCGAATATTACCACACCGAATATTCTCATAGTAGCTCCTCGACTGAATCAGGCACCTTGGCATCGAATCCGGGTCCTTCAATGAACTTAAGAGTGATTTAAGAGCATGAGGGCCAATTTCCCATCGCATCGCAGACTGTACGAAATGTCCTCGGTGTCCAGGGATCAGGATCGGTTTCCTAGAATAGTGATAATTAACTTTAAATTAAAGTGTACGGATCGGGATCAACTCCACATACCAGAGTATTCGGAGATCACAGAAAACTATGCCGTGGACGGTCCACGACCTTCGACCGAGGGCGATGGTGCGTTCATTGCCAGGCGGACGGGGCAGGAGTCCTTGTGCACAGCTAGTGCGCTTTCTCCGCTGAAGGTCAGGGTGCAGTGCATGCACTTGTACACGCGGCGGGTCATCAGTCGGTTGATAACCACCGGGTTTTGACGACACTGCCCCTGGTGTACGTGCTTCCCCGTCTCCGATTCGGTCCGATACTCGCAAAAATCGCACTTGTACTCCTTGGCCGAGGGGTCGCAAGACGCAATGTGCTGAATTAGGTCCTTGGAGGAGTACCGCTTGGAGCGGCACTTCGGACAGCGCATGTGCGTCCTCGGGGAAAGGTTCAGCACGATTGGACCTCGTGGCGTCGGCGGCACTGATTGCGGACTTGGGGTGCGTAGCAGAGATCTCTGGGATGGGGTGCGTAGAAGGGATCTCTGGGATGGGGTGCGTAGAAGGGATCTCTGGGATGGGGTACGAAGAAGGGATCTCGGGAATGGGTAGATGGGGTACGGGGAAGGGATCTCTGCTCTGCGCTCAGCGGTGGAGTGCTCGTCGGTGGAGGAGAAGAAGTCTCCAGCGGAGGAGTACTCGCCAGCGGAGGAGTCAGCGATCGAGGAGAATTGTCCGGCTTCTTCGAGCACTGGCGCCTTTTCGCTGGAGGCGGCGAGGAATCCGAGTCGGAGTCAGATTCGGACACCTGCCTTCTCTTTCCCGACTTGTAAAAGTTGTTAATAGTGACTGTTCCGTAGTAATAGTATTACTTTTGGACATTTTAACATAAATAACGGCTGTAGCTGGGAAAGCTTCGTTAGTGGTGGAACATCGGTATTTAAATTTTTCACTCTATTGGGTTCAATTTTACTAGTTATATCAGATTATTACTAAAAGCATTGGTAATATATTATTTTACAATATACCTCAAACTCTGTTTATAATTTATAAATTTATTCTAGTTAATATAATTGTAGGCAATTAAATAAAAGATAACAAAATCATTTGCTTAAATATATATGGCTTTTTTCAGTTTCAGTTTCATTTTTTGAGCCGAACTAAGGCTTGAGATATTAAAAATATAAACGATAACATAAAAAGGCAACAAAAGTTTAAAGGTTCCAGAACTTTCGATTTAAAGTTAAAAAAAAAACAAGTTCAGTTATATGCTGATCTGTCATTCGACTACGCGTATCGCACACCACACATTTTATGGAAGAGGCCAGCCCATGGTACAATTATAGAAGGTAGTCTCGTCGGCTGCCTAATCGTTCGGCTTTTTGTCAAAGGAAGAGGTTGTGTGCGGACGATTTTTTTCAGACTATTAACCCTTGTGTAAAGATGACGTTCTGCAACTTATGTCGAGTTGGAATTTGTTTTTTCACATGTTGTTTCAGACTATTTTAACATAACAAACAATTTAAAGGAGAAACTATTAATAGCTGCTACTTCTCTTTATTTTGCTCCATGATTGCGACGCTATAACTCACGAACGACTTAAAAGAAAAGAAATTTCTTGGCGGAGGGGTCACAGCTAGCAATATGGTCAATTAAATCCTTAGTCGAGTACCGCTTGGAGCGGCACTTCGGGCAGCGCATTTGCGTCCTTGGGGAAAGATTTAGCACTATTGGTCCTCGTGGCGTCTGCGGCGACGATTGCGGACTTGGCGGAGACTCTAAGAAGTGCTGGCGCTGGTGAAGGGTGGATGGTGTACGGAGAAGGGATCTCTGGGATGGGGTAGATGGGGTACAGAGAAGAGATCTCTGGGATGGGGTAGATGGGGTACGGTGAAGGGATCTCTGGGATTGGGTAGATGGGATGATCAGCGGTGGAGGAGTGGAGTTCGGCTGCTCTGTGATCAGTGGTGGAGGTGTAAACTCTGGCTGCTCTGTGATCAGCGGACGAGTAGAGTCCGGCTTCTTTAAGGTCTGTCGCTTTTTCGCTGGTGGCGGCGAGGAATCCGAGTCGGAGTCAGATTCGGAAGGCTTCCTCTTTCCCGACTTGTAAAAGTTATTTATAACTACTTTGCCGTAGTAATAGTTATTATTACTTTTGGACATTTTATAAAATATAACGGCTGTGCCTGGGAAAGCTTCGTTAATGGTGGAACATCGGCAAGGGACGTTCCAATGTTTTCCCCACCTCTAACTATAAACAATTTAATTAGGGTTATTAGTTATTTTTTAAAAATAATAAACCGAAAAGTACGTATTTTCTCCGACTTTGGTTTGGTTCATCTGTACCATATAAAATTCCAGTTCGCTGGAAAGTTCAATCTTTCAAGAAAAAAACGCAAAAACTGTTTGTAATTTATAAATTTATTCCAGGTAATATATCGCAGCCAGGAATACCCATACCAAATATCGGCGGCCGCATCGAAAGAACTGCCACCTCTGAGAATACCTGGTCAAGCGCGGGCAAACTTAAATATGGATTTCAACGTGCTGGAGCTGTTCGCTGCGATCCCCAGGGTTCCCAGGCACCTGGAGCTGGCCAAGGAGGCCCTGATGATCTATTCAAGCCCGCACGAAATCCCCTTCACCGCCGCGGGCACAATCCGCTACTTCCAGGACTTCAGCTGGACAACCCCCTTTTTCTTAATGGTCGACGAACTGGGCATCGGAGGCCGTGGCCGAGGTCGCCTCCTGACCTTCTTGGCCACCGCGGTGGACGGCAAGATGCGCCGAGTCCTCTTCATGCGACTGGCAAGCACTGACACCTCCTGCTTACATCTTCAGCTTACACTTACACCGTTCACCCGCAGTCCGACGCGCCCCACAACATGGCCCAGCTAACCCAGGACCTGGAGCTGGTGGTGGACTTCATCGACGACCAGGGCCTGAGTCCGCTCCTGCTGGGCTTGGTGGCCGACGCGTGCCCAACCAACAATATACTCAGGTCCCTGCGGCTGCCAACCATCTACGACAAGCGGCACCTGAAGAAGTGCCTGGCCGAAACGTACATGACCGTGGAGAACAGCCTGGACGAGGCCTACGAGGAGGTCTTCGAGGCGGGCACCTTTCGGAGCGCCATCCAGGCGTACGCGTCGCGGATTCAACTGGACCAGATGGTGGCCGACAGCGCGAAAGGCCTCCTGCTCCGGGAGTACCTTCTGATGGGCGAGATTATGGAGGCCAAGTTCAGGCTCAACGCCTCGCCCGTCTCCTTCGCGTGGGTCAACAACGACACCTTGGAGCTGTTGGGCGTGTCCTGGGCCAACCAGTGGCGAATCATCTCGAGGACGCTCTTCGAACGCCAGCCCGACATGATCCAGCCGCAGAGTAGGGATCGGCTGCTGCACGCTCTGAAATCTGGCTGAAACCAATATACCCTCTGCAAGGGTATTAAAATACGCACCTCAGGCTGCCAACTCTGTTTTTGAAAAATATGGAATGGTATTTATAGTATTTATAGTATATTCTTGAGACCAATTGGTATTTATAGTTTGGTCGGGGCGGTCACGCTGATCGAATTGCATATATAAATGAAGAGAGGCGACCGCACCCCTCTTTTCGTTTTCATCGTCTGAAGAGAACAGACATGGTAAGCCTCCTCTCTCTGAATAAGATAAAATATGTGAACGGTGAAGATGGATTAAGTGAAAGTAAAAAGATGCCAAGAAATACAAGCGATTGGTCACAAGCAACGCAAGCAACGTAAAGACCAAGCCGTTTTTCTTCATTTGCGGCTCTTGCAACATCCACGTGTTCACCTAACCTCAAAGTGAAAAGGCCAAGATTGCTGATGGATTTCTCCGTTTAATTTGCAGTCGCATCGCAAGTTCTCGGCGCCTCGCCATGGTTCCATGGCCTTCTACCCCAAGAAGCGCTCAGCGCGCCACCGCGGCAAGGTTAAGGCCTTCCCCAAGGACGACGCCACCAAGCCCGTCCATCTGACCTGCTTCATCGGCTACAAGGCCGGCATGACGCACATCGTCCGCGAGGCCGATCGTCCTGGCTCCAGTAAGTACCCACTTTCACCCAAAAGCACCCGAAATTGCTACTTTTTCATGATGAGTAAACTAGAAGATTTATGGTTAGAACACAACTGATTAACCGTGATTATCTCAACTAGGGCGGACTGATTAAAGCCCAGCAAAAGTTGGATTTTCGATAGCTAGCATGGCACGAGTTTAATGGCCTGTTTTCTCCTTCTCCTACAGAGATCAACAAGAAGGAGGTGGTTGAGGCCGTCACCGTTCTGGAGACCCCGCCCATGATTGTGGTCGGTGCTGTGGGCTACATCGAGACTCCCTTCGGTCTGCGGGCCCTGGTCAACGTTTGGGCCCAGCACTTGTCCGAGGAGTGCCGTCGTCGCTTCTACAAGAACTGGTATGTATCCCGAGGTCCACGTGGTTTCCACCCTTCCCTCTTTCCATTCGACGCCATTTTGTTTGCACCGAATGTGTGTAACACACAGAAACCACGTGTTTTCTAGGGCCTGAATGATGATACGATGGTATCTGAATGAGCAAAATATTGTAGAGAAGCCTTTTACCATCTGCTGCCTTCCTTCTGATCGGCCTCATAGAAAACACTAGGTTTTTGTACGTTAAATCTTGTTAACCAACCATTACACAGCCCCTTTTCTTATGAACCCTTGACAATTTAAAGACCCCTTTATTAAATGTAAAAATGCAATCATAAAGTTCTTCGATCAGCTTGCTGAGAGAGCTTTTTAAATCGCTGTCGGTTGTGTGAGCTGTCAGGTTTTTGGTTAGGGGCTCAGCCCCTGGTTAACTGAAACTACTTGACGAGTGAGCACGACATGGAAGACTGCATCTCCGCTCGCCGCTTGTTTGCGATGAGGTGCACTTCCTGTTCTATCTCGCCCCCACATAAACAGCAGCGCGGCTAAGAAGTTGGAGTACACATACCCCAATGGATTGCGTCATGTCGCTCGTTTCTGACCACTGCATCTCCAACTTGACCATCGTCCATCAGGTACAAGAGCAAGAAGAAGGCCTTCACCAAGGCCAGCAAGAAGTGGACCGATGATCTCGGCAAGAAGAGCATCGAGAATGACTTCCGCAAGATGCTGCGTTACTGCAAGGTGATCCGTGTGATTGCCCACTCGCAGGTAAATATCAATTGCTTGTGTAGTCTAGTAGAAATTCACGACGTCCTTGGCCTTGTTGCGCCACTGGTGCTGGGTCCTCGGGCTCGGTGCCTTTGGTGCGCCTGGCCTAAAGCATTCGCGCTGTGGTCTTCAATGCACAGTTTAGGGATGCAACGTCGCAGAGCAAACTGCCCCTCGGGTGGCGGAGCTTGATATATTCCAGTAACGGTGCGGAGCCGTTCAGGCGATGATAGCGCGGTTAAACCATATCACGCACAGTCCTAACATTGCAATTTCATGTGAATGAAACTAACTGAGTCATCTCTTTTTGCCTCCCTTTTAGATCCGCTTGATCAAGCAGCGCCAAAAGAAGGCCCATGTCATGGAGATCCAGCTGAACGGCGGCTCCATCGAGGACAAGGTCAAGTGGGCTCGCGAGCACTTGGAGAAGCCCATCCAGGTCAGCAACGTCTTCGGCCAGGACGAGATGATCGACTGCGTCGGCGTGACCAAGGGTAAGGGTTTCAAGGGTGTCACCTCGCGTTGGCACACCAAGAAGCTGCCCCGCAAGACGCACAAGGGTCTGCGCAAGGTGGCCTGTATTGGAGCCTGGCATCCGTCGCGTGTGTCCACCACCGTGGCCCGTGCTGGTCAGAAGGGTTACCACCACCGTACCGAGATCAACAAGAAGATCTACCGCATCGGTGCTGGCATCCACACCAAGGACGGCAAGGTAAGCAGTAGTACTCCATCTGTCTTTGACTTTCAAATCCTATAAGGCTGTAAAGAAATCTGTTGCACTGATGATAAAAAACCAAAAAAATCAACGACATCGAAAACAAAAAAAGCTTGATGAACCGTGATATTTATAATGATAGGACTGATCACAGATCTCAGCCAAATACGATTGGATTACTGTCATATTCCAAAGTAAACAATAGACTGACGCAATCTTTATCTTTTGCAGGTCATCAAGAACAACGCCTCCACTGAGTACGATCTGACCGACAAGAGCATCACCCCCATGGGTGGCTTCCCCCACTACGGTGAGGTCAACAACGACTTCGTCATGATCAAGGGCTGCTGCATCGGCTCCAAGAAGCGCATCATCACCCTGCGCAAGTCCCTGCTGAAGCACACCAAGCGCTCTGCCCTGGAGCAGATCAAGCTCAAGTTCATCGACACCTCGTCCAAGATGGGTCATGGTCGCTTCCAGACCCCTGCCGACAAGCTGGCCTTCATGGGTCCGCTCAAGAAGGATCGTCTCAAGGAGGAGGCCGCCGCCGCTACCACCAGCGCTGCTGCCGCCGCCGCCGCCCCCACCACCGCTTAAACAAAATGTCGTGTCAACGGTTAATTGTCTGCTCGCCTCTACCGCCCTCTGCTGCGGTAGGGCAGCGATCAATAAAAAGATTTTGGCTAAGCTAATTTGATAAATGTTTTGAATTAAAACTACTGGGGAAAGACTGATAATTTGACTGCGGATTTAAAATTGGTATTTCTTACCTATACAAATACTATTTTACCGATCTTGAAATGGATTTGGAAATAATCTTCAATGCATGGCCCCCAATTTACATTGCAAGTTAAATTTTGTTATCTTATTGCTATAAGTTAAATATAAATTATTATTAGGTTTACCAATAAACAATAAAAACCTACAAAATAACATAAACCCCTCAATTTGATTCCAATACATAAAAAAGATATTTAAGATTTTAGCAATTTATATTTGCAAGAGCTTTGTATAACAAGAAAAGTTTGAAAACAATTTCCAAGTCCATTTCAGTTCCTAGAACACGTGAGCGCCTTCGACGACCTTCTCGTTGTCGTAGATCTCCTTGGCGTAGCACAGATTGGGATAGTCGAAGGCGGCTCCATAGCGGTTCTTGCATCCCGTGGTGGCCTTCTCTCCCGGAGTATAGACGGGCTGACCCACAATGTTGGAGGTGGCGAAGTTGCAGGTCAGCACGAAGTGGTTGTAGAAGTCGCGGGAGAAGCGCACGGCGGCACATCCCACATGGGTGTTCTTCTCGGCCACGGCAATGGTGAACTTGGCCACATCCTTGCTGGGTAGCTCCTCCGGGAAGCTGGCCAGGATCTCAGGAGAGGCATTCGAACGCTGGGCGAACCAGTTCTCGATCTGCTCCTTGACAAGCTCCGCATCGGTATACTCGGTCACGGCTCCACTGTAGCTGAAGATGGCGTTGTTCTGGCCAGCGTAGGCGAATCTCTCCGTGCTGCGGCACTTGTCTGGCAGGGATTCACAGGTCTGCACGTTGAGCAGGGCCAGGTGGGAGAGCTCCTCGCACCAGGACATCTTGGCCATGCGGATCGCCTTGGGTAAGCCTTCTACTTTGCCTCCAGCCACATTGTTTCGCAATTCATTGAAGATGGTCAGGATCAGTTTGTGGTGGGGCTCGATCTTTACTTCACGGACATCATTGGGACAGTTTTCGCTAAAGTTCTGGAGAAGAATATGTGAGTATCGAAGAGAATTATGTACCATTACTTACTCCTTTGTTATTGCAGGCTATGTGCTTATCCAGGCAAGTGGGCAGGGAACAGTAGTCCAAGGCTAGGGCTGAACCAAAGAGAACAACTGCCAGGAGCAGGAAACTCTTGGTAAAAGCCATTTGCTTGAATTGCTTCTGAATTGCGACTGACTTTACTGGCTCAAATATGCAGCTTTTATACATAGAAGATTGGAGCACTGCCTGGTTAAGCTACCACCATGATTATTAGGAATTTGGAGCTGGAAACTGATATTTCTCCGAGAACAGCTGCTCATTTTGCAGGTGATTACTGAAATTCGAGGAATCCGGCTGCAGCCTTCCTATAAAAGGAACCCGCTGGAGTATTGGCAGTTCAGTGAGGAGCTAACAGCGGAGATCACCATGAAGTCAATCATTGTACTAGCCTTCCTGATCAGAGCCACCATTGCTGTGGACTATTGTGCCCTGCCCACTTGCCTGGATAAGCACATAGCCTGCAATAACAAAGGAGTAAGTAATGGTACATAATTCTCTTCGATACTCACATATTCTTCTCCAGAACTTCAGCGAAAACTGTCCCACTGATGTCCGTGAAGTAAAGATCGAGCCCCACCACAAACTGATCCTGACCATCTTCAATGAATTGCGAAACAATGTGGCTGGAGGCAAAGTAGAAGGCTTACCCAAGGCGATCCGCATGGCAAAGATGTCCTGGTGCGAGGAGCTCTCCCACCTGGCCCTGCTCAACGTGCAGACCTGTGAATCCCTGCCAGACAAGTGCCGCAGCACGGAGAGATTCGCCTACGCTGGCCAGAACAACGCCATCTTCAGCTACAGTGGAGCCGTGACCGAGTATACCGATGCGGAGCTTGTCAAGGAGCAGATCGAGAACTGGTTCGCCCAGCGTTCGAATGCCTCTCCTGAGATCCTGGCCAGCTTCCCGGAGGAGCTACCCAGCAAGGATGTGGCCAAGTTCACCATCGCCGTGGCCGAGAAGAACACCCATGTGGGATGTGCCGCCGTGCGCTTCTCCCGCGACTTCTACAACCACTTCGTGCTGACCTGCAACTTCGCCACCTCCAACATTGTGGGTCAGCCCGTCTATACTCCGGGAGAGAAGGCCACCACGGGATGCAAGAACCGCTATGGAGCCGCTTTCGACTATCCCAACCTGTGCTACGCCAAGGAGATCTACGACAACGAGAAGGTCATGGAAAATGCCAAGGTGTTTTAGGCAAGGACTGTATATGGATTTAAAGGATGACGAGAATGGAATGGTCTGAAACTTTTTAGTGTGTGAAAAGAATGAATTAAAATTTTAAAATAAGAAATATAAAAGTAACGGATTTTCACTAGCAGCTGTTTTTTAGCAAGTGGGCAGTCCCCTTTTGAGATAATTTTTATACCCTGTACTTGTGGGTAAAGGTATATACGAGTAGTGATTATAGATTAAGTAGTAAAAATTAATTTAAAAAAAAAACGTGTTTCAGTCTATAGAAAATGTTTAAATTATATTATTGATGCACTTATTCTATTCTGTTTAGGAAAAAGTTTAGACTTATACATACACAAGCAGTAAATAAAAATTAAATGCAGGGTATCCCGCTGTCGAACGTCTTGCCTTCTCAAGTTTCACATATTTTTCGTAGCAATTTGTTAGCCGGCTCGAGATGTTACGCGAAGCTCTAAGGATCGGCAGCCGGCGCTGGTATAGCTACAAGTCTGTACGTCGTCCGAATCTTGGTGCCACAGGTGTTCCCAAGGTGGAGCCGGTGAAGGAGCAACCCGGAACATCCTCCACATCGGAAAACGGACATGGCAGCCTGGCCAACCAGCTGCGCGCCAGAATTCTGGCCACTGGACCCATTCCCGTTGCGGAATACATGCGCGAGGTGCTGACCCATCCTCAAGCTGGCTACTACATGAACCGGGATGTGTTTGGCCGCGAGGGTGACTTCATAACCTCGCCCGAAATATCACAGATCTTCGGAGAGGTAAGCGAACACCATTAGAAGAACTCCTGCTGATGCCTTCCTTGTCCACAGCTCGTGGGGATTTGGCTGGTGAGCGAGTGGCGCAAGATGGGCAGTCCCTCGCCCTTCCAACTGGTGGAATTGGGTCCTGGTCGCGGCACTCTGGCCAGGGATGTGCTAAAGGTGATCACCAAATTCAAACAGGACGCCGAGTTCTCCATGCACATGGTTGAGGTTAGTCCGTTCCTAAGCAAGGCCCAGGCCCAGCGCTTCTGCTACACCCACGACACCCTGCCGGAGGACTCACAGCTGCCCCATTACCAAGTGGGAACCACGGCCACTGGGACCAAAGCCTTCTGGCACCGCCGGCTGGAGGATGTGCCTCAGGGATTCTCCCTGGTGCTGGCCCACGAGTTCTTCGACGCCCTGCCCGTGCACAAGTTGCAACTGGTTGACGGAAAGTGGCAAGAGGTGCTCATCGATGTGGCGTCTGACGGTGGTGCAAAAGAAGGGCAGCCAGCCGATTTCCGGTATGTCCTCTCGCGCAGTCAAACGCCCGTTTCAAGCGTTTTCCAACCACTGCCTGCCGAGGCGCGATCCTGTCTGGAGTACTCCTTGGAGACGGAGCGGCAGGTGGGACTCCTGTCGGAGCGCATTGAACGGGATGGCGGCATCGCTCTAATCATGGACTATGGACATTTTGGCGAGAAAACAGACACTTTCCGTGCCTTTAAGCAACACCAGCTACACGATCCCTTGCTGGATCCCGGTAGCGCCGATCTCACGGCCGATGTGGACTTCAAGCTGGTGAGGCACACCGCTGAGCAGCGCGGAAATGTCCACTGCTGCGGACCCGTGGAGCAGGGACTGTTCCTGCAGCGCATGCAAGGCGAGTCTCGACTTGATCAGCTGGTGGCTCACGCGTTGCCCGAAAACCAGCAGATCATCCGCTCTGGCTACGAGATGCTGACGGATCCCAAGCAAATGGGCAGTCGCTTCAAGTTCCTGGCCATGTTCCCTGGCGTGCTGGCTTCCCACCTAGAGAAATATCCCGTTGTCGGATTCAGTTAGTAACCAATTTACGATGTGATTTTAAGGATTTAAATATGTTGCACATGATTGTTAAACAAAATACGAATGTTATTTCTTCTGGAATGAGGCATTGATCGCCTGCATCTCGGCGGTGGTGAACTGGAGCACCGCTGAGATGGCGTTCAGCATGTGACGCTTGCCATCCGCGTCCCGGGTAACAATGTAGCTGATGATCACGTTCTTCAGGTACTCCAGATTGGCGCCCTCGCGCGTCTTGCAGCGTTCGAGTCTGAAAAAATGAGTAAACTTGTTACGCCCATATTGGATTGACCATGACGTGAACCCACCTGTCCACCTGTTCTTCCAGGCATTCGATCTTCTCATGCATTTCCTGTTGCGATGTCACCTTGTCCTGGATGGCCTTTCTCAGCGTCGACTCGGCAACGTATTTGGCCTTGCGCAGGTTGGTGATCTCGATGTCCTTGCGAGCCAACTCATTGGCGTAGTGCAGCATGTGGCAGTTCTCGCCCAGCGACATTTTCTTGGAGCGCACCTTCAGCTTCCGTTCCCGCTGCTCGCTGCCCTCCGCCTCTGCCACACTGTCGGCGTCTGAGGAATAGTTGAACGATTCGGAAGCCGCTTCCAGTGTGGGAGTGGCCAGTGTGCTGCCCACACCGCTAGCCGAGTGAAAGACCTCGAAGGAGGTCTGCAGTGTCTTGATCTCCTGTTCCTTCTCATCGAGAAGCTGCAGGGATCTCTGGCGCTGCTTTTGCAGAAGCTGCTCCAGTTCGTTGAGCTTGCAGCGTGTCTCGTTCTCCAGTTCCGCCTTGGCCTCCTGCCACTTGGTCCGCTCGCTCTTCAGGCCCAAGCGCAGCTTCTCGCCCTGCTGCTTTAGATCGATTTCCGCCTCGTCGATGTTGCGATTGAGCACTTGCACCTTCTCCTGCAGCGTCTGGATGTGCGAGTGCTGCAGTTGCACCTTCTGTTCGAGTAATTGTCGCTGTTGTTTGGCTGCCTCTAGCATTTGCTGAACTCCCTGCAGCTGTTGCTCGCAATGGGCGTGACTTTCGGCTCGCGTTGTCGTTTGGCCGCTCAGGGATAGGATCTCTGCGAGATCCATGGGATTGGCAGATCGGGCATTGGCACTGGTAAGCAGCTTCTTAAGGCGCACCATCTCGTCCACCAGCGTGGCCACATCTACATCTTCACTAAGAGGCTTTAAATTGGATGTGGGCCGAACATGTGCCTGCTCCAAGTCCTGCAACTGCTGCTTGAGGTCGTGGATGCTCTCCTGATCTTGCTGACGCAGGCGATCGTAGCTTCCCACTGTGGTGCTAAGCTCCGCCAGGCGTGCTTCAAGGCTGGCCACGCGATCCTCGTGCAACGCCGCCTGCCTGCGACTCTGATCCTCGGCCCGCAGCACACGTCTTTGTTCCTGTCGAATGGCCACAGCATGCTGCTCCTTCAGCTGCTGCATTTCTAGGCGCACCTGCTGCAGCAGAGCAGCACTATCCGCACTGGCGGCTGCAGCGGCAGACTGCTCCGCCTTGGTCTGGAATTGCTTCAGCTGGGAGCGGGCCTCCTTCAGTTGGGACTGCAGTTCGCGCAGTCGGCTGTTCTCCGCCTCGTTGCTGGCGAACTGAGTCTTGAAATTGTTTAGCTGCATCTCGATGTTGTCCTTCAGATGGCGCTCGTCGGCATACAGCTTCTGCAGCTCGCGGATCATGAGCATTTGGTTGTTGGTCTCCTTCTCACGCTCCTGCCGCTCCACAATCCACTTGGCCTTGACCTCGTCCACGTCGCTTTTGGCCCGCACAGTCTGTTCCTTGGCCCGCATGTGCAGCTCTTGGATGGACTGCTCCTTCAGGGCGATTTGGCTGCGCAGTTGCTTCTTGTCCGCCTGGAAGGAGGCTTCCATGCGGGATTTCTCGGCCGACAGAGTGGCCAGCGAGTTCATCAGGGTGATAATTTGGGTCTGCAGTTGTCCGTCGGCGGGAGGAGGAGGAGCAGATGGACCTGGAGCACCACCATCTGCCGCTGCGTCCGCGGAATCTGTGCTGGTGTTCTGGGACTCCACTTCCCTGGCCGGCGATCCCGAATCACCCACCGCCGTGGCCTCCGCATGCGCCGCCAGACTCGTCTCCAGCGCCTCCTTCTCCTTCAGCAGTCCCTTGTAGGCAGTGACCACGTCTGCAAATTGGATTAATCACTCTGGATGCACTGGGAAATTGGGAAAGTGCTCACCTTTCAGCCGCTTCTCATAGCGCCCCAGCTGCTCCTTCTGCGTGGAGACCAGCGCCTCCAGCTCCCTCTGCCGCTTATCCATCTCGCCTCGAATGGGAATTGGTCGCGTAACTTTCAGTTGACTTGGCGGCTCTATTTATTTCTCTCCCGTGGCATTTTTGCATTACCTTCAATTAACAAATTTTAGCAGCTGCCAGGCGGTGCTGCCAACTTGTCGCCTTTGCAAGAGACTAAAAATGGTCAGTACCGTGATTTAAATAATTGTATTTAACTTGGTCCCAAATCACAAAAACAAAATAATAATTTTAAACATTAAATTATTAATTATTAAAATTACAACAACCAACTTTTATAAACGAAGGGCGGGAACACTACTACTATTTGACCGCAGCTGTCTGTTTTTACGTTTTATTTTTAATTTATTTCCTTGTCTTTTTTTCCCTGAAAAAATCTTAAAATTATTTTGAAAATGGGTTTTGAATGATAAAGAGGTGCACTTTTTAAATGCTTCGACACTACAACAAACCAAGAATCCGTTTTTTCTAGCATTTTTCAATCTTTGAGGTCCTGTTTCTCAGAATCCTTGCGTCGGGTAACTTTTTGCAGAGCGCAGTTTAATTTGGGAAATTATAACGAATTTAAATATATCGCATCCAGAGAGTTAAGCTTAAAAAGTGATTGGTAATACACAAATTTGGAAATTATAGAACTACGTCGACTTACATTTTTTATTTTTTTTCATTATCATACACAATTATCATTTAAAACATTGCTCTGTGTATTTTGTGTAACCTAATTGTATCTACTTAAATTCCCTTAATTAATTTAGTCGTCCTCGTCCTTCATCATCTGCTCAATTAGCCGCTTCCTCTCCTCGGCCTGACGCATTTTTCGCATGACCAGGTCCTCGTAGTCCGTGGTTGAGCTTCCAGTTGCGGATGATTTGGATGGCTGCTTCTCTTCCGTTGGCGGCGTCACCCATTCGAAGTGCAGTGGCTTGGTGGGATCGCCCTTTTCGTAGGCCAACACCATGTCGCAGGCTTCGCGGGTGGCCAGCTCCACCATGGCGCGTCCGCGTCGCTTGCTGTTGACCACCAGGGCCACCACGTCGCCGTACTTCTTGAGGTACTTGAGCAGCTGATCCTGCGTGTAATCCTGGCCGGGTTCGGCCTTCCACTTCATCTTGATGCGATGCTGGGCCGAATCGAACTGGGCCGGCTGTTGCAGAAGCTTCTGCTTCTCGGCGTGATTGCGCCGGAACTGCTCCTGCATGGCCCGCTGCTCCTCCTCCAGCAGTCGGGATCCCTCCCGCCTCAAACGCTCGATCTGCTCCTGCAGCAGCTCCTCGTCGCTCTTGGCCACCGTGCTGTAGGGCTGGGCCCTGGCCAGTTTGTGCAGGGCCGCCCGCTCCCGTTCCTCCAGCTCCTGCTTGAGTTTCTGCCGCTTCCCGTCCAGCTGTCGACTCCTCAGCTCCGCCGCCTTCTTGGCCTTCAGCACTTTGTCGTAGGCTGCGCGGGCGGATTCATCGGTGAGGATCTCCAGGGCCTTGGACAGTTCGTGGAATCGCTCGACAGCCTTGGGATTATCCGGATTCTTGTCGGGATGGCAGTCGAGGGCTCTTTTGCGGTACGCCTTGCGTATCTCATTTTGATCGGCCTCCAGGGAAATTCCCAAAAGGTCATACAGATTGATGTCACTGAACTTTTTGCTCGCCATTTCGGCTTTGTTGGTTTAAAATATATTTTAGTTTAAGTTTCTGATTTCACAATTGCAATCAATCACAAACAAAACATTTGCTTGGGTTTACCAAACAAGACTGAATCAGCTGTTTTAAGTGGCTATTTGTGGATATTGCTTGTCCTAGCTTAACTAACTGTATTTAATAAAAAATATAAGTTTTTTTTATTATTAAAGCAACTAATATATATAAAAACCGCAGCCGGCTTGCATTGAAATGAAAATAAATCATTTACTGGGCATTTTGTTTACTGAATCAGCTGATCTGTGCACCGAGTTGGCAGCACCGCCACACAACGTGCCCATTTGTTTGGCGTGGATTTATCACAATCGCCCTACAGCCTAAATATAATGTTTATAAACCCCTAGAATAAGAAGAAAGTACGTCATGAGCATCTATCACGACGAGGTGGAAATCGAGGACTTTGAGTACGACGAGGAGGAGGAAATGTACTACTATCCCTGTCCCTGCGGCGATCGATTTCAGATCTCCAAGGTAACGAGGCGTATACGCAACCCTATCAGACCTTTAATAATTTGGTAATTTTCCACCCTAGGAGGAACTGATCGAGGGCGAGGAAGTGGCCACCTGTCCCAGCTGCTCGCTAGTCATCAAGGTCATATACGATCCGGTAAGTGATTCACCCAGATGAATCTAGAAACCCACTAAACGTAAGGTATATCCCGAATTTCAGGACATGTTCAAGGCCGAGGAAGATGAGGAATCCGCTCTGAACGAAAAACTCAGCGACTTGAAGCTGGAGAAGAACTAACACAAACAAATTGGGTGTAATTAAATAGTTTTTATTTATATACTTTTATATATAGACTTCGTTTTAGTGTAAATAATACGTTGACTAGTAAAACAATGAATTCAAATTATTCAAGCTCGCGGAAACATTTCGATTTGTTATGGATTATTCGTTTTGGTGAGTTACAAATGATTTATACACGCATTGTACAATATCTAGAACTAAAACATGGGGTTATTACAAACATACATATATTGCACTGAGCACTTTTTGGTCTAAGTAAATTTCACAAGCAGAGCGCAATATGATACCCAAACGGAAAGTGACAATTTGGAAACACAAATCAAAGGAACTGTGGGCGCACCAAGTGTGGAAATGTGTGTAGTACAGAGAGTTACATACAGAGGAAAGCGGTTGGAAAAATATATATATATATAACATACAGTTACCACTTTCTGCTTACGGCTTAGGAATTCGACTTAAACTTAGCACGTACATATTGTTATGGTTCGTCATGCAGCATCCAGTGGATTGGATTTTGGATATACTCTGCTCCTGCTTTATTTTAGAGAGCGTGCTCGTTCAGCAAGTGAGTGGAGGAGAACGGGACGAGAGTTCAAGTCCAAGTCTCCCCCATTATATGCGCTTAAATGCCGTCTGCAATGTATTTCGAGAGTGGGCGGAATCTACTGATTCTACTGTTCCAACCAAGATCCTGTGACGGCATTGGGTGACTTAAGCTGTAAGGCAAGAAGTTTAATGTTTGGATCCCTCTTAGATCTATCACCAAGTCTCACCTTTATGTTGAACTGCTTCAGAGTGCTTTCCAGTGCCATGGCGTTGCCCGAAAAGTAAGCTGCGATGGCATTGTGCAGCAGAATCAGTTGCTTGTGCATCACTTTAATCTGTGGGGGGAATATATATTACTGGGGTTTCACTTATTGTTTTAGCAAGCTTTAACTTACGCGATTCTCGTCGAGGAATTGCATTTTAATAGCCACGTCAGAGCGCAGCTTCTCGTATTGCTCCTTGTGCTGCGCATAGCTGCGCTGGGTCTCCTCCAAAGCCGCAGCCGACGGCGTCAGCTCCGGCTTGGTGTTCTCCAAGTCCATGCGATAAGCATCGAATTCGATTCTAAAGGGCGAAACGAAATGTATCGTTCGATTCAGAGGAAATGACTTTGTTTGTGCTTATAACTTTCAAGTTGTTTGAGTATGTGTATATGCATATAAATTAAAACTTTTCAAGGAATGAAAATGAGATAAGAAATATTGTGTAGTTCCATACAAAATATATACAAAACAACGCTTAAATAATCATTTAATAAAGAGATGTATTAAATTTAATAGTTCATTTTTGAAAGATATATATTAAAAATAATTTTATCGGATGGAAACTTCTATCATAGCATGTAGGGCCTGAAAATCACATTGAACATGGCTCTAGAGGATTGGAAATACTGAAAGAGCTGAGTTACCTGGCTGTTTCGTAGTGTCGTATCGTCAGCAGCGTGTCGTCGATCGTCTTGTTGCACAGCGTGTTCACCGACGAAATGAAGAAGTTGAGCGCGTTGAGCAGCAGCTCGCCGTTCTTGGTGAGGTTGCGCTGCGTCTCCGAGTTGCAGATGAACTCCTTCTGCAGCTCGGGGTTCTTCTGGGCCAGATCGGCAAAAGAGTCGGCAAGTGCGTGCTGGGTGACGATCACGTGCTGGAAATGCGAGCTGAACGCCCGCGTCAGCCTTAAGATGGACAGATACTTGCGCTGCGTCTCGCGCAGCTGCTCGATCTGGGCCTCCAGCTCCGAGTCCACGGTGCGCTGCGACTTGCCCAGCTTCTCCAGCATTATCTGCCGAGTGCACTTGTACGTGGATATACTCCAGTTCTTGAGGCTGTCGATCTTGGAGGCGCTAGTGCGTATGAGGCTGCCGCTCCCGCTGTCCGTGGGGCTCAGGATGCCGTTTCCGGATGGTGGACTACTGGGCGACATGGGTGTGGTGGGTGCTGAATGGAAATATCGATGGATACGATGAGTCAGGCTGGCAGGTGGGCCGAAAACGATGAGATAACAACTCACCTGAATGGTTGCGCAGCGGCAGACTGTTGGGGGCGCCAAAGGGACCGCCCGTGGCCCCATGGCCCCCACCTCCGCCTCCTCCGGCGATGCTGTGGCTGCTGGCGCTCCCGAGGACCAGGCTACCGCCCTCGGTGCCCGTGTGTACCGCTCCGCAGCTGTCGTTCAGGGAGGGCGCGTCCTTCAGCATCTCGTGAATGCTGCGCTCGCGGTCCGCCATGGCGATTGCTTTCTTTCGGCTCCCGAAAACCCTCAAATTGTCTGCGGAAAATGGCTTTTCCTGTCTGCCCGTGTGTGTGGGGGTGCGCCTGTGTAAGTGTGAGAGGCGGCGGAGAAGGCGGTTCTACTGCGATTACCACGCCGAAATCAATATCGCACGCTGGCCGAAGCAAGACTCTAGCAACCTATGCCCGAACTCTCTGTATTCTCGCAATTGATCCGGATAAAATAAAGTTCATCAAACTTTTTTAACTGAAAATCTGTGTGACCGTGCGGCGTTGTGTGTTAAATACCGCACTTGCAGGATACCGGCAGATATTTTTGGTATTTAATAATACAATACAAATATTTAATACCAGACATTTCGACGTTGTATCAAATAATTTGCAGGATATCTTTCTAGAACCATCTGCGTTCACACCAAAGTGGACACTATTTTTATTTTTGGGGGATTTCACGGAAACCCAGCGGCGTTCCTTATCAGTTGGTTATTTAATCCTTTGAATTGCGTTGTTTTGAGAGCACAAGTCGTTGGAAATGGTTTACCTAAATATTCTGGTTGGCCTCGGCGTGGTCTTGGTGGCAGCTGCCACGGCCATCTACTACAGCCAGCCCACTTACCAGGCGCCTCATCGCCAACCGAGGAGTCGCAATCGCAGGGATGAGGACGAGGAGGAATTCGACAATGGAGCCAGTCTGCACCGGCAGTTCAGGGACCAGCGAACGCGGCGCAGGTTGGTGATGCCAAGAGGTGAAGAGAATTCCACGTTCCTAAAACCCTTTCTTGTTTTACTTCAGCGTGCCTGGTGACAAGTGCGCCGTCTGCCTGAATGAAATGCGACATGGCGACATGCACTTCATGAAGTGCGGACATGCCCTGGACGGAGGCTGTTACGAGGAATACCGCTACGTTCGCAGGAACTGCCCCCTGTGCTACAGGACCGTTAATCTCAGTCTTCCCGGTGACAGCTGCGCGATTTGCCTTGACTCCCTGGAGAAGTCCAACATGGAGCACCTGCGCTGCCAGCATGCTTTGCACTTCGAGTGCCATCAGCAGTTAATTGCCAGCGGAGCCAACTGCTGCCCACTCTGCCGAGAGCGACTGTAGGAGTCCCACATATCACTCAACTTAAGTCTGCTCCGCAGGAGGATATTAAGGGAACCACTTGCATTATAATAACAAGCAAGTGCTACACGCTTGGTGCACAAAGAATTTGTACTAATTAACATAAGGAAAGCGATAAGCAATCGAAGCAAGTCTGTAATAGCGTTTAATTCTCGACAGTTTTTTGTTAAATAAACCACTTAAAATGCCTTAAATAAATGCCCAGATCTTACTTTGTAAAGGTAACGAGCGTTGCGGTAAATGGAGTTATCTCTAGTCTGTTGATAAGGTTTTATAGAGATAAAATGTAAACAAAACCTCGCTCGCCTTGCCTAAGTTGTGATCTATCAAATTATTGGGAAGGAGTTGTGATGTACATATAAATAAATATTGGGGAATAAAACATGTATTGTTTTTTACTTTCTATACCATATATTACAGTTTTCTTTATTTAGATGCGAAATATAGCCAGTGCGTACACACTAAGAAATAGCCAAGTGTTATCAACAAACATCAGCTGTTTTGATTGTTCTTCTTCTTTATTCTACTGCCATTCACCTGAAAATGCAATACAATAATATTTAACTTTTAAAAACCTTTCGATGTTGATTGTTTCGTGTTAATAATATATGTATATTCAAAATGTCTGAGCTGCGCTTAGTTTGCCGAACTTGTGGCAAGAATGTGGAAAATTCGAGGGCCACCAAGCTCTTCGAAAAGGACAATTATAACTTAATAAGTTTAATAGAAAACATCACCGATATGTATGTATGTATGCGAGCATCTAAAAATTGAAGTCTTTCGTTTAATCAATTGATTTAATTAATTGCTTAGCTGGAGTTTGACACTTCTATGCCAGATCTCATTTGCCACTGGTGCAAACAGCAGCTGGACAGAATTATGGAGTTTCGAAACAGTTGCTTGAAGGTCCATCAGTCCTTTCTGGCCTCCAACAGGAATCGTTTGCAAGGAATGGCGGTAATTAACGAGGAACCCGATGAGCAGGAGGTGGAGCTAGAGGAGTCTCACCAAGAGGACAAGGCCGAGGAGGAGGATATCCAGCTGTCTCCCAGGACCATTATCTGCGACCGTGGCGCTAAGCGGTCGACGCCAAGCTCCAAGACCTGGGTCTGTGACCAGTGCGGCGGAATGTTTAAGGCCAAGTCAGTCCAAGATATCAAGCTGCACCTGCAGCGCCACACGGGCCACAAGCCTTTTGTGTGCGACATCTGCCAGGCCAAGTTCTACACGAAGAATGAGATGCACCGCCACAGGATCCTGCACTCGGATGCCAGGCCCTACGCCTGTCGCATGTGCAGCAAGACCTTTCGCTCCTGCAGCAGCAAGGCGATCCACGAACGGAGTCACACAAACGAGCGGCCCTTCCAATGCCAGCACTGCGACAAAACATTCACCTCCAGTTCGACGTGCCAAAGACATGAGATTCTGCACACCGCCGAGCGGAAGTACCAGTAAGTTGGAGTACTACGAAAAATGTATCTCCCTGCAGGGCGTAATAGCTCAATCAGCCAGTTTGGTCTGCTCATGCTGATTAAGCACAGCACTTTACATATATGAAGAACGCAAAATAAGGTGCTTTAAGGACCACAATAACTATTATATATGTAATTGGATAAAAAAGGCAAAAACTATATTTATAGTTAGCGTATAGCAAAAACTACCTTTTTACCCTTGATTAATATAGTTAACTGTATTTGTTTTCCAGCTGCGAGACCTGTAACTGTGGGTTCTACCGTCCTGAGCACTTAGCCTTGCACAAAAAATCTAAACTACACCAACAGAGAGTGAAAGGTGCTTCGACTGACTGAAAGAAAGCAATAATCGTACATAGTGATAAGTTAAAAAGTGGATAAACACAATTTTAAGTTGCTTCGACTGCCTAAAAAGGGAAAAAATATGATCTTATTATGACTCTACAACCTGTAAAGAAAGTACACCAATACTAGACACATTACAGCCTAAAAAGAGTGATAAACTTAATTATTAGTTAGGAAATGGATAAACCTAAGTTTTTGTTACTTTGATGTTTAAAAAAATCAAATATTTTCATCTTGAATTTACTATTTAAAAAGAAGATATAAAAAATGCAATTTAAATTGCATTGACTGCATAAAAACGGAAAAAAAAACATGATTTAATGGTCTCTATTGCCTAAAAAGAAGATATAAGTTACATTAACTAAAAGAAATACAAGACTTCTAATGTACCTAAAAAGAAAGAAAATCGTAATTATAAGTTAAAAAGTGGATAAACCTTATTTTATGTTACTTCGACAATAAAGAAAAAATTTAATGTTTATTTGGCAAAAATCATAAAAAGAGGTGAAAAAGTCATTTTTGAATTCTGGGGGATGACCGCGCTGCGGGGCGAAAGTCAACTTTGGGGGTTGCAAATTGCGAATGCCCTTTTCTTGTTCTTCCGTGCAAACAAAACTATCAAATACTTCCAATCGATCTGGGGTTTTATAATTTAATTTTTTAAGCCATGCGGTACATTTGCAGGACCTGCTCGCGAATGGCTGATCCTGCGGCAGCCAAGAACCTGTTCGAGCCATCGAGTTCTTCCGTTTTGCGACAAATCGAGACGCTGACCAGTTTGCAGGTGAGTGCGGTTGTCCCCATGGCAAAATACCGGAGGTTTGGCTAAAATCTATAATTACCCTGCAGCTGAAAGAGGACGACAAGCTGCCCAGGTTCATGTGCCAGGAGTGCCAGCACGACCTGCAGATTGCCATTGACTTTCGCCGGGTTTGCATCGAGGCCCAGGAGCTGCTCGAACTTCAGCTGAGGCAGGTGGAGAAGGAGGAGGAGGCCTTCGAGAGCCTGGCGGAGCAGTGGTTGGACGACTGTCCGGAGGACTTTTCCCCGTTGCTGAAGGGTGAATATGCTCTAGATCCGGAGCCACATGATGGGGACATTGAGGAAATAGAGCTGCTGGCTAAAACTGAATTCAGGAATGAAATCCTGGCAGAGGATAGTCCGCTTGTTGTTGCAGAGCTAGCCACGGAAAGCCAGTTGTCGGATGAGAACTTCGATCTGCTACTCTCACCGCAGCCGGACCCTCCGAGTCCCCAAGGAAGTGAAGACATCGATAATCCGGACTCCTCCAGTCACACGTGCAGCAAATGTGGCCTTGAATTCGACAATGTGGACGAGCTGACGCTGCACAAGTACCATCTGCACGACGTACCAACAGATACCAAGTAATCGTTGTTCTATATATGCTAGATAATTTAGTTAGCATGATTACCTATGAATTCATTCCCTTTTACCAATTTCAAAATTATCAAAATCTAAATAGTGTAGATTCCATGGCGAAATTTATTGTTTTTTTTGTTTAGTTTTTGATTTTAAAATAATATTATTTCCGTTTTAATTTTTATTTTAGAAAGATTTTCTATATCATTTAATTCCGGATGTTTTGAAGAGAGGAGATCTTTTAAACCTTATCAAAGACTGACCATAACTGTCGCCCACAGCTTATTCACAGTATGAGAAAGCAAGCCATTGGGGAGCAGCAACTACATTTTTTTTCCTTCCAGATTTGTTTGCGACCACTGCAGCGAGGGCTTCCGATCGGCCGCCGCACTCACGCGGCACTGCAACATGCTTGATCTTCCAAAGACGCACCCGTGCACCAAGTGCAGCAACCAATTCCACAACCAGATCCTGCTGGAGACCCACGAAGAGCGATGTCAGAAGCCGCCGGACGCCCATCATGTGTGCCATATATGCGGCAAGCGGCTGACGACGGCTTTTAACCTGAAAAACCATCTGGTTCGCCACGCAGGAACTCGACCGCACAAATGTGACCAGTGCGACTCCTCCTTCGCCGCCGCCGCTGAACTTAGTTCGCATCGGAAAACCCACACAACTGAGCGCCCGTACGCCTGTCGCTATGACTGCGGGAAAACCTTCCGCTTCTGCAGCGCCCGTAGCATGCACGAGAGGTAGCCAGAACTCCCCTATCAGTTAACCCGAAACTCACCTAAACTTTTATCTCCCCAAGAGTTCACATGGATGCCAGCAAACGAATCTACCAATGCGAGTATTGCCCAAAGTCCTATGTAACTCCAAGCGACTGCAGGGCCCACCAAAAGTATCACAACCTGGGTCGCGATCACAAGTATGCATTCCAAGAACATCTACCTATTTATTGCAAGTTGTTAGTCTGATAGAGAACACATACTCTTCTTAAGTTTTTTTCCTTTTAACATGCCGACCAATCTAAATATATTTCCTATGCAAATTTAGCTTGTACCCAATCGACATCTCTTCAATTTTCTTAACTGCACTATCTATGCAAATTCTTGTATTTTAAGTTAATTCACTTGCCTTTTGATGGATTATGATAATGAACATACTATGCTTTCTCACCCCTAATCTCTTTTTAGGTGTGACATTTGCCGCATAAGTTTCAAGACAGTCAAGCACTATAAATCTCATTTAAAATCAAACGCACACAAGACTCTGGAAGCGCGTGCTAAGTCTACCAAGTCCTGAATCCCAACATTCCCATCATGAAAGCTATTCCTCGAATTGAAATTATTATCGTCTGCTGCATTTTAAATATATATATGTACCTTAATGATATTAAATAAAGCTTCCGTTCCGTAATCATGGGGTAAATCCTTGTGTCATGTCCAACCTAGAACACCTTAGCGTTTTCGATGACCTTCTCGTTGTCGTAGATCTCCTTGGCGTAGCACAGGTTGGGATAGTCGAAGGCGGCCCCATAGCGGTTCTTGCATCCCGTGGTGGCTTTCTCTCCCGGAGTATAGACGGGCTGACCCACAATGTTGGAGGTGGCGAAGTTGCAGGTCAGAACGAAGTGGTTGTAAAAGTCGCGGGAGAAGCGCACGGCGGCACATCCCACATGGGTGTTCTTCTCGGCCACGGCAATGGTGAACTTGGCCACATCCTTGCTGGGCAGCTCCTCCGGGAAGCTGGCCAGGATCTCAGGAGAGGCATTCGAACGCTGGGCGAACCAGTTCTCGATCTGCTCCTTGACAAGCTCCGCATCGGTATACTCAGTCACGGCTCCACTGTAGCTGAAGATGGCGTTGTTCTGGCCGGCGTAGGCGAATCTCTCCGTGCTGCGGCACTTGTCTGGCAGGGATTCACAGGTCTGCACGTTGAGCAGGGCCAGGTGGGAGAGCTCCTCGCACCAGGACATCTTTGCCATTCGGATCGCCTTGGGTAAGCCTTCTACTTTGCCTCCAGCCACTTTGTTACGCAGTTCATTGAAGAGGGTCAGGATCAGTTTGTGGTGAGGCTCGATCTTCACCTCCCGCACATCCTTGGGACAGTTTTCGCTGAAGTTCTGGAGAAGAAGGATGAGTAGCAGAAATAGTTACATAAGTATAACTACTTACTCCTTTATTATTGCAGGCTATGTGCTTATCCAAGCAAGTGGGCAGGGCACAGTAGTCCACTGCAAGGGAGAATCCTACCAAGGAAATCAACAAAATCAAAGACTTAACAGCCATGTTTGCTGGATTTACACTGAAGCTTAGACTGCTACAAGTCTCTATTTATAGGATAACGTGAGAGTGTCTGTGCAAGTAATTGGATATCAATTGAAGCCTGCCTTGCAGTATTTTCACAACTGGGTTGAGTGGAATTTCTGGCGAGGAATACGTAATTCAGCTCCACTTGGGTGCCTTATAAAAGCAGGCCCATCGACTACGGTTCCACAGTTGCAATCTAGTAGCTAAGCACCATCAACATGGCATTGTCGAAGGTACTCCAAGTGATCCTCCTAGCTGTCGTTGGAATTTCCTCAGCCGTCGACTATTGTGCTCTTCCCACCTGTCTGGATAAACATATAGCCTGTAACAACAAGGGGGTAAGAAAAATAATATATTTTCAAATAAGATGCTTCCTAGTATTAACAAAATCACATTGTAATTCCGTAACCTCACCCAGAACTTTAGCGAAAACTGTCCGAAGGATGTGCGTGAGGTGAAGATCGAGCCTCATCACAAACTGATCCTGACCCTCTTCAATGAACTCCGTAACAATGTGGCTGGTGGCAAAGTAGAAGGCTTACCCAAGGCGATCCGCATGGCAAAGATGTCCTGGTGCGAGGAGCTCTCCCATCTGGCCCTGCTCAATGTACAGACCTGTGAATCCCTGCCAGACAAGTGCCGCAGCACGGAGAGATTCGCCTACGCCGGCCAGAACAACGCCATCTTCAGCTACAGTGGAGCCGTGACTGAGTATACCGATGCGGAGCTTGTCAAGGAGCAGATCGAGAACTGGTTTGCCCAGCGTTCGAATGCCTCTCCTGAGATCCTGGCCAGCTTCCCGGAGGAGCTACCCAGCAAGGATGTGGCCAAGTTCACCATCGCCGTGGCCGAGAAGAACACCCATGTGGGATGTGCCGCCGTGCGCTTCTCCCGCGACTTCTACAACCACTTCGTGCTGACCTGCAACTTCGCCACCTCCAACATTGTGGGTCAGCCCGTCTATACTCCGGGAGAGAAGGCCACCACGGGATGCAAGAACCGCTATGGAGCCGCCTTCGACTATCCCAACCTGTGCTACGCCAAGGAGATCTACGACAACGAGAAGGTCATCGAAAACGCCAGGGTGTTCTAAATCTGATAATTACATCCGACAGATCATCTTCAACGGCGTCTTGTATCCGTATCCATAAAAGCATGCAAATAAAAAGCTAAAAGAGCTAAACATTTTACAATTTTACCATTGATTTAAAACAAATTGGGACTCTTCAGGATATTCAAACAAATTCTTTTTAATCTAAATTGTTTTATTTAATTATATCATATCATATCATGCGAGAGGTATTCATCATCTTGTCGTCTGCCTTCAACAACTTCGTTTGGATGTCCATCTTGTACATTTAAAACACACAATATCACAATCTTACGCAGGTATACAAACATTATCTAATTCTCAGGGCTTGGACTGTCGAAAGTTCTTGCGAGAGTCCAGCCCTCCAGTGTTCTTAACCCTCTGGACCGGTATGAATCTTTTAGGATGCAATAAATAGTTACTGATTGCTTGGGTGTAAGTGAGTTAGCCAATGTCATCCCGATTTGTGTTGGTGGGTGGTTTTTAGAGAGGGAGGCCGTACAATCAGATGATCTTTAGTTAGTCAATGACTTTGTACTAAAATGAAGAATAAATCAAAATAGGTAATAAGTGGAAGAAACCAAAGGGGGATCACAAAATAAATAAATATATAAAAAGTAAGTTAAGTAATAATTAACATTAAGTAGACAAGTATGCTATTTCAGATTACAAGGATTATGGGATTGGGCTTCGGTATTTCTTGTGTACGAGTGACAACAACTAAAGCTACATCTAGTATTAACTAAGTAGGAACTGGCCATTACTTCTCCTTGGGCGCCTTGTCGAACAGGTACTCCTTGGCCATGCTGTAGGCCAATCCGACGGTCAGACATCCGACGACGGTTCCCTGGGCGGCCACTCGCAGCTGCATCAGGAACACACTCGTGCTCATCGCTCCGCGGTTCCGGTACTTGTATGCTCCAATCACTCCGGCGGCCACAAATCCAGCAATACCTGTAAGTAAAAGTGGAAATCACTGATAAGTTTCACTTGGTCATTGTGTGAGTGGTTTGTTGTTGCTAGCTGGCTGCCCGAAACAGCTGATAAAAGCCAGACGTCGCACAAATATAAACATAAAAAAATATATGAATATAGTGCTGCCAAAAAGATTCTAGCTATTCTATTGCGATTTTTTTCCCCACCAATTTCAACAAGAAAGTAAAGCTGAAAATATCGTATTCATTCTAGAAAATATCTTTCTAATATTTATTATATTTTTTAACTTCTTTTTATAGATTTTAGAAACTGTTTAGTTTATGGAGATTGGATATGCTTAAATAAACAGTGGCATTTCAAAATAACGTTAAAAAACGCAAATGGGTTTTACATGGTGAAATGATTTTCCAGATGTTGGAAATAAAATTCTATGTAAGTGCTAAACATATATGAAATATCAATTTTCTAGTGGGTTTTCAACGTCATCCAAATAATAGCCAGATAAAGAAAATCGGTCAGATTAGCAACACTTGTTAGCGTCAGCTGTTAATTGTCACACACGCAGACAAGCAAGATAGTTGAGTATTCGAACACGCGCCAAGATCAGATGGCAACGTGACGTCACGGATGCGATAATCCCACGTCCCGTTGCATTTCGCACGAACACCGTCTCGGAATTGCGAAATATTCCTGTTACATCATTCGGTTTCCAGAAAAATGACAGATCACGCAGCTTTAACCGTTATGTCACATAGTCTTAAAGGAGTCCCCGAATTGCCATTGACCTCAGCGCATGATTTACATGGCCAAGGTCAAGATTAGCCGACTTTCCCGCACACGCATTATATATGTATGTATATATATATCTGATAGTCTGCAGCCAAAAGTTTCCATGTGACGTCACGGCGGTGGAAATTCGCAAAACTCACCCACTAGCATGAAGGGCGAATCCTTGGCTTTCCTGGCCAATTTGTTGGACTGGGCGGCATCCTCCTCACTCTCGAAAAGGGACTTGGAACTCATTTTGAAGGCGGGCGGATTTGGATTGGTTTTCCCGTTTTGCAACGTTCGCGAAACTTTTTACCTTGTTGCCAGATGATGCCAGATGCCCCTAAAAAATCTGAAACAGTCGATATTTCCCCCTAAAAAATCCCTCCATCGATATTCCACAACGATTGTATTTCGTTCCAATTAGCAACTGTCAGCTTGTTGCCATTTGATTTTCAAAACTCGTTTTACATATTTTTCAATTAGAAGCACATATAATTGAATATTTTATTGTTAGTTTTTTACTAAAATTATTAGTAAACTAAGAAAAACTTAAAAACATTCTTCTTAATTTAATTTGAAAGATAAGAATTCGTCCATTTTTGACAATTGGGTTTGACTGCAACGAGCTGAATACCCTAGCTATTCCCGCTGCTGCATTGGTCACACTGGATAAAAATACCAAATACCGCCATCAGCTGTTTTTGGGCTTTCGGCGCTTTCCCGTCAGATGGCGCTTCGCCGTTTCTGTCATGACATAAGAAATTGGTATTTTTTAAGGGAAAGGGGCGGACTGCAGAAATCGACGTTGCTTTGCCTTGGCCGCTAACTCTGTTTTAAATTCGAGTCTTTCAAATAAATTGACGAGTGACAATTACCGCCGACCCGTAATCCGCGAAACAGAGTCGTCGCAGCAATGACGGGAATAATTTCGATCGTAACGAGGCGGCTGCCCCAAACTTTGGGAGTGCGAGCCCTGCGGAGTAATGAGGTAAATTTTCGGTGCGCTCCGAGGGGTTCCCGGGTGAAAGGGGGCTCGCCAGGTGTACGATCTATGTGCTCCGCCGATATATACACATATCCATTTTTATCCCATGATTGCTGCCCGCCTGGCACTCGGCGGTTATGTAATTGTATGGGTGTGTGTGCGTGCGCGGCTGAAAAATGGGAAAAACTTTTGTTTTGGACGCCCCGCTGCACGTGATCCGTCAGCCGCCGTCGCCTCCTGGTTGTGCAATCACTAATTTTCTCCTCTATCCGCCAGCTGAAGCGCTGCATCCGCCAGTATTCCCGGCTAGTCGTCTGCGCCGCCCAGCAGCAGCAACTGCTCCGCCACGATGCCTCCAATCGCTGCCAGGATGCCACCAGGTGAGACCGGCACAGTCCATATATGACTCTCCATTCAGACTCATCTACTTTTCAGGCTCCTCACCTGGCAGGGCTTCCACACCACGTCGAGCATGTGGTCGGAGCAGACTGTGAATGTGCCTCCCTTTGCCGACTCCATCGCCGAGGGTGACATCAAGTAAGAGCAGGCCAGTGAGCTGGTTTTCAGCAACAGGTTCCCCAGTCATTAATGGCCAATGCTCCCCCGACAGGTTCACCTGCAAGGTGGGTGACTCATTCGGCGCCGACGAGGCCGTCATGGAGATCGAGACCGACAAGACCACGGTGGCTGTGCCAGCTCCCTTCGCCGGCTCCCTGACCGACATCCTGGTGAAGGATGGCGACACCGTCAAGCCTGGCCAGGCCCTGTTCAAGATTAAGCCCGGTGCAGCGCCCGCCAAGGCAGCTGCTCCAGCGGCCGCTGCCCCCGCTCCTGCCGCCCCCAAAGCTGCCCCAGCTCCCGCTGCTGCTGCTCCCAAGGCGGCTCCCGCTCCAGCTGCCGCCGCAGCCAAGCCACCACCACCGCCACCGAAGGCAGCGCCTCGTCCTCCGCCAGCTGCCCCAGTGGCCGCCCTCAAGCCGGCTGTCGCCCAGGTGAAGGTCCCACCGGCTGATGGTTCGCGCCAGATCTTGGGCACACGGTCCGAGCAGCGCGTCAAGATGAACCGCATGCGTCAGAAGATTGCCGCCCGCTTGAAGGATGCCCAGAACACATGTGCTATGCTCACGACCTTTAACGAGATCGATATGAGGTGAGTTTCTCGCTGAAATTTAAAGTTAAACGAACTTCTGATAGCTTTAAATTAAAATGGAACTACTAAAGTAACTAAAGCTCAAATGAGAAGTAGCTTATAATATTCGTTTATTATAATATACGAAGACCGGAAATACCTTTAAATGAAGAAATATTTTGATGAGTTTCGTAATTATAACCTTATCAGAAATCATAAAACAAATTTTTGTATAGCTTTTACATATAATTTATGCTTTAACTAAACCGAATATCCCTATTTTTTCAGCTACGCCATGAACTTCCGCAAGCAGAATCTGGAAGCATTCGTCAAGAAGTACGGCATTAAGTTTGGCTTCATGTCCATCTTCTCGAAGGCCAGTGCCTATGCGCTGCAGGATCAGCCAGTGGTGAACGCCGTCATCGATGGCACGGTAAACAAGCCTCCGCCCCGCCTTCCGCTTATCATTCCTCTTATCGCCCGTGACGTAGCTTGATAAGCCGTGCTGTTTAAAGTGCCCTTATCAGGCGACAATTGTGCTTTTTATGTTGGTTTTGTTTATGCAATTTCCCGTGGCGATATGATGATGAATTTGGAATATTTTGTGTTGCCAAGCGCTCATAATTCCTTTGAATTCGCAGGACATCGTGTACCGCGATTATGTGGACATCTCGGTGGCCGTGGCCACGCCCCGCGGCCTGGTGGTGCCCGTCATTCGGAACGTGGAGGGCATGAACTACGCTGATATCGAGATCGCCCTTGCCGGCCTGGCCGACAAAGCGAAGCGGGACGCCATCACCGTGGAGGACATGGACGGCGGCACCTTCACCATCAGCAATGGCGGAGTGTTTGGATCCCTGATGGGCACGCCCATCATCAATCCGCCACAGAGTGCCATTCTCGGCATGCACGGCATCTTTGAGCGGCCAATCGCTGTCAAGGGAGAGGTTTGTTTTTCATTCAATAACCATAACTACCTGGTGACTTATCCTCATTTTATTTCCGAAACCAGGTCAAGATTCGTCCCATGATGTATGTAGCCCTGACCTACGATCACCGAATCATTGATGGACGTGAGGCGGTTCTGTTCCTGCGCAAAGTCAAGGCTGCAGTCGAGAACCCTGCGATTATTGTAGCCGGATTGTAGAGTGAATTGTCCCCAAACGCGTCCACGGCCTTCAGTTGATATTAGCCTCCATAATTTGAAACTAATTTTTGGTTATTTATTATTTTAATTCGCGAGCGTCACAAAAAAACAGAAAAGCAACAAAATTCGAACTCTACTCGTAGCTTTGGAAGTAGTCAAAATAAATCAAACGTGGATCTTTTCTTAAAAATAAAATAAACTGTGCACTGAATGTTACTGTTAACCTATGACGCTGCGATGAAATGTCGTAATAAAGCGATGACGAATATTGACCAACCTCAATGCATGCGACTTTGATCGTTACACTTAAGCAACTTGCACCGCGTAAGAAAGTGTTATTGTTATTTGTACTATCTAATTATTTCAAGTGGCGTATTAAGAAGATTACCTTATCTTTAAAATTTGTCTATCATAATTCAAACAGTCTTATCAAATACTGAGTCATGTGAGGTTGGCTTTTAATTGAATTGAAAGTAGCGTGCGGTAATCGAGGGGGATTATTACTATTGCAAATTTGACGGTAGCTTTTGTAGATATGGTAATTTGTGACTAATGAACCTTGGATATTATTATGCACGCGGAAAAAAGTATTGAATACGTTCCTATTTTTATTGGAAGTCTTATAAATCCCTGAGGGACTGTAAAACAAAACTTAATTCCACATAACTTCTCATCCAAACTGTTACTTTTTTTGTTGAGCTTATGCTTTAAAGTACATGCAGATGAGGTCTTATAAACATTGTGATCGTTTTGATTTTCACTTTCGGAATACATATCAATTAATACATAGATTTCCAATATTTTGTTTTCATGTTGTTCTCTGATGGTTTCAAATTCACTCCAGAATGTAAGTCAATTCGTACAGATCTTCAAAGTTTAACCCAACCGAAGTCGAAGATTTATTTGTCTTGGAAAGAATAAAGTTTATAAAATACAAATTCCAGATTCTAAAAATACATTTTTAAAATTTGTGTATGTTCCAAAGGTCATAATATACTTGCTTGATCCTCGACTTACCGAATTGATTTATTTTATACAGTCTTGGCAAGTCCAACATGGTTTAATGATGATTTAGTGAAAATCTTGTTAGGCTGTGGAACCATTTTTTTCTACCTTGCCATGACTTTAATTCATTACAATCAGGTAGTCAATAATACTTTGATTAGTAAAAGAGGATTCCTGCTGACATAATTACCAGAACTATTGAAGTTGTTTCACCTGAAATACCATTTTTCGGAAGAACTAATCGCCACTAATAATAGTAAGGTTAAGTAAAAGTCGGATTTGATTGTTTTGTTATTAGAGCAAATTGGCTTGTACAATTTTATTGATTTGTGTTTTGTAATAGTAATTTAACTATTTCTAATGTTTACAATATTTATGTGGTTTCGAGGTTGTGCGGTTGAATTAACAATTTAAAATATATGTTCGTACAAAGGATTAAATGTGATTTTTGGAGGTCTGCTAAATTATACTTTTGGTTACATGAATTTTGTTTTGTATAACTTACTTATGAAAAATTAATTTTGTTTTAGATCTATCAAAGATTGATTAACACAGTTTTGATTTAGTTTGGTTCCTTAATTGAATTTGTTTTTCCTGATGCTTTTCATAACATTTTTGCTTATCACATGTGTCGAAAAAAAAATGGTTTGAATCTGACGACGATAATGATAGTAGGGAGAATATCGAAATAAAATATATAAAAATATACTTGTGAGTGTAAATGAATGTAAATATAAAATCACATAAAAAATGCGGCAATCGTTTCGTCTAAAACGTTTCGCAATCGAATTGCGAAATTTCCAAGAGTTGAAATTTTAGACAAAAGGATTGGCATTATCTACATTAGTTTTCTTTTCTTTTGCGTTTTTTGTGAGTTTTTGTGCAATTTCTCGTACTTCTCGTATAATTTTAGCTTAACTAAGGGGATACAGAGTGTAGTTACGTGGTACAATTCGCGCTTAATCGTAGTTCCTGATGATGGTGCTTTTTGGGTCTAAAGAGGCCTAAGGTGAAGCTAGCGTTTATCTTTTTTGATCTGCCCGATGGGGAATTTCCATTGTCTAGGGGGTGAGTTAGGGGTCAGGGTCCAGGGCGTTTGTGGGCGGGGTCAGTCGGCACTGCACTTGGGAAGTGCAACACTCTTAATTCTAAGCAATTACACTAGGTATCCCCAACCTTGTGACCGAAATGTTTTCTTTTCGCGCTTTTCCTTTTTCTTCCTGTTCTGGCTATATATGTTCTGAATATATATGTATTCTCTATCCTTTTTCGTTTGGCTTGTCTCTCTCTATCTATCTCTATCTGTCTCTCTCTTTGCGTAGATCGTGGTCGGGAAGGATAATATTCTTTTTCTTTGTTTTTTGAATGTCTTTCAATAGAACTATTGTACAAGATTCCATTTGCTACTCTTCGTGGGTGCTTCTCGCGTCTGTCTCAATGATTTTGCAAATTTCCAAATTGCCCGAAACTTCCTTGGTACTTTTCGATTTTTCGTTTTCGATTTTTTTCCTACTAGCCAAAGGTGGAAGATGCTGCTCTCTGATGTAAGTTGGGGTTGTGCGTAAATAAAATTCATAACTAAATTTCTGGGCCGGATTCGGGGGGTTCGAGCTTTTCTAACTGCTTCTTCGTTGTAAATTTGGTTGCTTGAATTTGCTTTTTTTGGGCTTCGGCTTGGGTGTTTTCTACGGTGGTTTTGCTAGAACAAGGCGGAAATGTGTAATTTCATAAGACGGTTTTTGCATTTTCTTGTTTGCCAAGTCTCTGGGGTGGTGTTGTGTGTCGTCATATAGTCATCGTGGAGTCGGCTGCCACTTGGCCGGGCAACTTTAGCCATGAATTTATAAATCAAAACGTTCTGCTGTCTAGTGGCCATTGACTGGGTGCTGGTCTGGAGGATGGGCGTCTCTCTTTTGGATTGGGTGTCGTGTCTCTTCTTGGCAGAGGGTCTGTTCTCGAGTCCTGGCCCTGATACTGCCCCTCATGCCAGCCATATTTTATTTATTGATGGCAATTATGCCTCGACCTCGGCTATTGCCAGTAGTTTATATAAATTTGGAGTTTTGTTTGATGTGCTTTCAGCTGCATGATGGTGGTTCGAACTTTTGCCAAAGAAACCAAGTCTGACCACATTTCTGAAAGGGATTCTGATTCTGGGAGTCTGGAGCTGGGTTTGAGTTGGTGATGGAGTTGGAGTTTCTAGTTTTTTAGCTGTGCTCGTGACACTTGTCTCGAATATTACTTAAAGTTGCGGTTCTGCTGGCGCGCTGCTGTTTGTTGCCTTCATTTTGTTTGAGATTTTGATTTTGATTATAATTTTGATTTCGAATTGGATTTGGGTTAAGTTGTAGTTGTGTGTCTTCGAATTTCAGCATTTTTTGTGCGGCGGCCTTCGGGCGAAAGTAATGCGCTTGAGGCCTCTCCTGGGGCGGATCAAAGTGGTCATAGTCGAGAATCTTTTGAGGATGGATGCTGATGATTTTGCCGGGTCAACTGATTTTAGTTTCTGGTTTTTCAACCCCCTTCTATGGAGAATGTTCTTTGAAATCGCGTGCCATTGTTTTTGTTTCGGTTTCTGTTTCAGTTTTCTATTTTCAGTTTACAGCTTCTGTTTTTGTTCTTGTGGATTTGGAATTTTCACGAGAGCTGGGAATTGTTTTGTTTCGCTGTGATTTATCTGCCGTTTGCCGCTCGCCTCGCCCTCGGCCGCCATTTGTAAGATTTTGGCCAGAAAGTTGCCAGGAGTTTCCCTAACCATGTTCCTGTTCCTGTCGCGTCTTCTTCGCCAGCTCCAGCTCGGAATTTTGGTGCTTTTCGGCGGCCTCCGTTTTTGCTCCTGACATTTGTCGCATTAAAACTTCCGCAGTTTCTTGTAATTTATAATACTGCCTTTTTGAAATTTAGCTAGAGCTTTTTTTCTCTTATTTTTGAATTTTTGCCGTTGTTTTGTTTTCTGAATTTAATGGGTGGGCTGCGAATACTTAATCATCTTAATGTGGTAATAATGATGCACCGAAGGTTCCTCGAATGCTGCGACTTCTGAACAGGATTTGTTTGGTTTGATTTTTGAATTTCAGATTTTTCTTATTGTCATTTTAATTGTTTTTAAAAATAATTCTGCATTTTCTCGTTTTTTGTTTTCGTTGATTTGGATTTGTGCTGAGCTTTTGAGTTACCTGGTCTGATAAAATGCTTTAAATTAAATTTTGAACTGAATTTTGAATTTTGTGGCCGGTCAGTGGATGAATTTTGACTTAAATGTTGGTGTCAGTTTTCAAGTTTGATGATTGCCAGAGGAGCCGAAAGTTGAAATTGGATTTTTTGATTTGGTTTGGCTGGTTCTAAAATAAAATAATTTAGATAAATATTATTTTTGGTTTTAAAAAAGGTACACCTTTCAGTCGAATAAAATGAGAAATATTTAAAAAGTGTTCGATTCTATTCAGTTTAGGTATTTTGATTAATGTTATTTTTGAGATATAAATTTGTTTATTTTGTTCTAGACCTCAAAGTAATGCTTTCTATGAGCTCAAAAAATCTTTTAAATTGGTGTCAAACATTTGATGAATGTAACTAAATAACTTTAAAGGTTAAACCAAAATTTTTAAATATTTCGAATATGAAAAATTTTAATGCAAAATTTGTTAAATTGTTAAATGTGTTGTTAATATTTTTGAAATGTTAAAACTAATTTTGCTTTCAGAACTAAGATTTTGATGGAAATTAATTTAATAAGTTGTGGTTATAAATCAAATTTGGTTCATAAAGCGATTTAATTTTAAATCTAATTATTGAGGGATTTTGATTTTTGTATTGCTTTTTGAGTTATAATTTAATGAATATTATATTTTTTTAAAATATCAGTCTTGAGGGCGATCTTGTCTAAACTTTGTTTTAAATGTTGTATATTTTTAAAAACAGGCTGGCGAATTTAAATTAAAATTGTATTTAATATTTAGAAAGTAAGAAAAATGTTTTAAAGTTGGTTTTAAACTAGCTGCGCTGCCATTTAAATTTCGATGTATTGCAACTTTGGTTTTTTTCTGTTTGTATTTTGTGAATTTCCATTAATATAGTTGGTTTAATCAAAATTGGCTGAAGAAATGTTTTTTAAACTTTTTTTCAGGACTAGCTTTCTTGATTTTAGAATTTTATGAGATTGCAATTATGTTTTTTAGTTGTATATATTTTTCGATAATTTTCTTTTTCGAATTGCTCAAACAAAACTTTTAAAAGTTTTTAAATGTGTTAGAAAAAATATTTAGACTTTCACAAACATTTTTTGGATTTCCTTTTTTTGTTTTTCTTGGGCTTAATTTTTTGATTTGACTTGGATTTTATAAATTTTCTTGCATAGTCATATTTTTTTAAAAAGTGTTTTGCCAGTTATATTTTTTTAACAGTTTCGTTGTGCGTATTTTATTTGTTGTGTTGAATTCATTTTCAGCTTTTGAAAATCGTGTAAGCTGAATTATATATTATTTCTTGTTAAAATTGGTTTGCTCTTTTAAATGATATGTTGTTTCGAATTTTCAGTTTATGCAGAGAATATTGTTAGATGATGGCACTGATTTGTTATTTTTGGTAAATAATATTATTGAAGAGCATTTTCCAAAATAGATTTTATAAATATTATCAATGCTTTGACGAAATATTTTTGGGAAATGTAAATTCATTTTTAATTAGAATTTGTATTATTAATTTAGAGCTTTTCTGTTTAATATGTTTTGAATAGAATATTTCAATGTTTTTCTTGATAAGTATGATTTTCAAATTGTTTTTATTTTGGGTTCAGAATTAGAATTAAAAATGGCATCTTATTTTTGTTTAGCTGCGGTTAAAAATTTGAATTTTTCATATAATATTTTTAGTTTTTTCTAACATTTCAAGAACCCAATTTGTTATCTTAAAAGTGACTGTGTTTATCTTTTGCTTTGAAGTATTTAATCATTTTGAAATTATTTGGACGTTGAGAAATTAATTTTATATTAAAATTTTGTAAAAATTTTGGTCTTGTTTTAGAACTAGTACAGATATTTACATTTGTAAATTTGAATTGTGTTATAATTTTCTTTTTCATTTTGAATTTTTTAAATTTGAAACGACTTTTGAATTTTTTAATTATTGAATTGTGTTTTTTTTTTCTTTGCTTCGAATTTAAATATAAATAATTACATTTTTGTTTTGAAATTGTGAAAGTGAAAGTGTTGTGCTTTAAAATTTAAAATTTTGTATGCTCGTGTTAGTAGTTGTAAATTATATAGTGCTGTTTTATGATTTTGAATTGCACTACTGGTAATTTTATAGATTTTTAATTTTGATTCTGATTTTGAATTTTAAGTTACGTTTTTTTGGGAGAATGATTTTGTTCGTGATTTTCAATTTGATCTGTATCTTTTTGGTTGATTCATTTTTTGTCGAGAGTGAGTTCTGAATTGAATCATTTAATAATTAAATTGTAATGTAAACTTTAGTGATTTTGGATTTGGACTTGAAACATACTGAACCTTTGTTGAAATCTTTTGAATTTGCATGATAATCTAGGTAGTTATATTTTTGCGGCAAAGGTGTTCCATATAAAAAGTATAATTGTAGATAAATTGTATTTGCAATCTTTTAAATTTCGATGTGGTTCCTTTTTTTTTGTTATTTTGAGTTTAGAGAGTGACTTTTATTTATTTTTTTGATTTGATATTGAATTTTGATTGTAATTTTCTTGCTTTTAATTTTTGTAATGTAAAAAGTATAGTTGTATTTTTAATCTCTTGAATTTGGATAGGCGTTTTCTTGATTTGATTTATTCTTTTGAATTTAAAAGGTGAATTTTTGATATTGAATTTGGATAGTAATTTTCTTGCTTTAAATTTTTGTAATTTTGTACAACTGAATATAAATAAAATTGTGTTTGAATTTGGATGGCATTTTAATTGAAATCATTTTTGATTCCTAATTTTCAGGTTTTCGCAGTCTGAATTGTACTTTGGTTTGTCATATAATAGGCTGAGTAAACTGGATATATTTTTTCTAGTATTGAAATGGTGCCGTAATCTATTTAATTTAGATGGCTTTGTGTTGATTTTTTTCTTATATAAAAGTCTAAAAACAGTCTTTTAAATTTGGATGGTATTTTATCGGTTTCAAATTTTTCGACTTCATCATTATGTATTTCTGTTGAAATCGTATTTTTGTCGGTCAAATGTGGTTCTGAGTCAATGACCAAAAGACATTTTGGTGTGCTTAAGGGTTGAGGGTGGTATTGATGACTTCCTGGGGTTTTGTACTGGTTTGTTTGCTGTACAAATTTGCAATAACATTTCTTGCGCATTAAATATTTCTTTGAAATTTTCAAAAAAGTGTGTGATTAAAAATTTCCGCAACTCCTTTGCTTTCCTTAATGAAAATGTCAACGAAATATTGAAAGCGCTGAGAAATGCTTGAGTTAAACCTGAGTTTTGAGTTGGCTATAGTATTTTTCTTTTGTTTTGTTAACCTATAACTCGTTTTCGTTGTATTTTTCTATCGAACTTATGGGGTCAGGCTATTTCTTTTCTTCTTGGGAATCGTAGAAGCAGCTTCCTTTGCAGCCATTTTATTGCCAAAGGGGTGTGAGTGTTTGGGTGATTGTGTGTTGGTGAGCATACCCCTGCGCTTGTGTGTGTGATGCCTAATGTGTGTGTGTGTGGTGTGTGTGTGTGTGAGTGAGTGTGGCTGGGTGGTTGATTTGCGCCTAAAGCTCTGGGCCATGCGAAACGGTCTTTTTAACATTTTGCTGATTTTAGCATTAAGATTGTGGTTTTAACTAAAGATTCGTAACAACGAAACATGAATTTAGAATTTCAATTCATTCGATTTGCGTTTTGGGACACAAAATGATAAACTATTGCATTGAGTGTGTGGAATTTGGCGGGCAGGGGCGAACTCTTTGGTTGAATGAGAAAAAAAAATTCAGGGATTCTTGGTTTGCCTTCTGGAAATGAAGCCTTCTGCGATGCCGTAGAAGAAGAGTTCGTTTTTGGATTTGGAGTTGTATCGGTGGGATTTTGAAATTTTGCTTCTGGGCTGCTTGTATAGAGATGGAAAGATGGTCTACCCTTGGCTCGTTTTAGGGTTTTGAATTTGGATATTTTTTGAGTTTAAATTACAGTTTTTTTTGTTTTTGGAATTTCTAGTTAGGTTTCAGAGGGGTTACTCAAATTTGTTTTTGAAATAAGTTTCTAAACAGTAGTCAAAACATACTTGCGAAATTTGGAGAGCAAAAGGTGGACACTCTCTCGCTCTCTCTCTCTCTCTCTGCTGCTGCTTCGGCTCTCTCTTTCTCTCTCTTTCTGTCTCTCTCGGATTGTGCTTGTGTGTGAATTCGCCGCAGGATGTGGGCTGTATGTGTGTGTGGTCTTCTTGTAGAGGGGTGGCTTTGCTTTTGCTTGTGCTTGTGCTGCTTGGGGTAAATCACTGCCCCTGCTTAGATATTCAGCAGGATATCTACGGCGGGGCAGCTTTCTCCTTCTTTCTGGTTATCTGCTGCTTCTGCCGGCGTTGGCCTCGCTGCTGCTCCCTTTCGTCCTTTTGCTCCTTTCGCCGTCAAATGCTCGATCCTCCTCCTCGCAATCGAGTTCATCATCATCAGCTTTTCGGCTCGGCGGCCCAGCAAAAGTGTACTTGGATTTTTGGTGTGTGCCTGGACTTGAATTTCGGTTTCCTTCCTTGCAGTTTCTGTCGGATTTCTGTGTGATTTGCTGGCCGGATTTTTTGCTTGGGCCACAGGACTCTTCGGTGGGCGGCGGCGTCGGTGGGGCGTGGCAGTTGCTTAAGACACTGGCAGTTTGGCTGGTTGCTTTGAATTTTGATTCGATTTTGTTGGCAGTTGGGATTTTGAATTTCGTTCTTGGCGAGATTGTCATAGCAGTAGAGAATTATGAGCAGTAAACACTTAAGAATTCTGTTGAGTTTCATAACAATTTCGTTGATGGGGATGTGAGTCTGATCCGGATGCAAGATGTGTGGTTACTGCTCGATCCATAATAGCTTTCCTTCTTCAGCTTCTTGGGGTTCCTTTGAAAGAAATATTCTAATATTAAATTTGGTTGATGATGGGAATAATAATAATTGTAATAATTTATAAATAAATGAAAGCGATATTTACCTGTAAGATATAAAAACGATATTATTATCTCTTTTCACTAAAGATTTTTCATCTCTGTTTGGCCAGATGTGTAAACTTTCCAATTGGTTCCAGGTATTTTACGATTTTGTTGGTTCTCAGCTTTCCTTGATTCTAGTTGTTAGTTTTGAATTTTGTTCGGAATTATTTCGTTGTGAAATTAGCTCAAGGTGATATCCATGAATTGTATTTTAATTTAGTTTGGATTTCGCTTATTTATGATTTTGGATGTTTGGTTTTTGAATTTGTTTTAACTTTTGCTTAAATTTAGGGTTTGGTTTGTTGTTTTTTTTTTGTTATACTTTAACCATCTCACGAAAATGTGTAAAAAGTGAGTTTCACATTAACTATTTTCGCAAATTGTTCGTTTTGAGTTTGGCTTGTTGGTACTTGGGTTTTATACAAATTAATCTGACATTCGGCGGTTGAATTTTAGCAACTTTTCGACTGAATTTTGTTGGGCTTGCTGCGTTGGATTCGGTTGATTTTCGGTTGGTTTTGTCGGTCGGTCTGGAGATGCTGCAACAGCCTCCCTAGCGCCGCCTGGTCATGGCGGTCCGAGGAGTCCTCGATCCTGGTGCTTCTGTTGCTCCTGTGCGGCTCCTGCTGCTGCTGCTCCTTCTGCTGCTGCTGTTGATCCTCAGCGTTTGAAGATTGAAATGAAACTGATTGATTCTCCGCAGCAGCCGCAGTTTATATACCCGCAAGATCGGGCGAAGCGACGCTAGGCGATCCGATCGCAATCAGGATGCTAGAGCTTTGTCCATTGTCTGCCAGGATGTGGACAAAGGACGCCGTTGGCAACAATGAAAACCCGTTGGGCAAGTTTATTGTAGAAAAAGCGACGCTCAAAAGATCGGAAAACGCTCGCGTTTCCCTTTGGTGGTGGGTCTGGGTCTGGGATCGCGGGGTGGTTATAGGGATGCGGATCGGAATCTACAGCATCAGTTGGCACACCTGGCGGGTGAAAAAAGCTGCAGCAGCCGCAGCCTCTGGACCAAACTGGTTTCCAGGGTCCGAGGGTTTTTACCTTCGTCCTCGCGTATCCTTGACCATTTGAACTGCAATTGTCTGGCCATCTGATGATGGGAAAAATTCCCCATTTGAACTTGTTTTTCCACACTCAGTTCCTTTTCGGTTTGCAGACCGGCAAACGAGTTTCTTGATCTAGCGAAATTTGTCAGCTTTAAATTTATGGCTCGCACAGGTCTGCAGCGGGTTTAAGGCGAAAGGTTCTCCTAACCCAGATTTCCCCATGTAATCCATTCGAGTGAGCCGCTGCCCCCCATTTGAAATCCGTTATCCATCACCCACATCATTCGCAGCTTTCCGCTTGTGGGTCAACCTTTTCCTTCGGTCGCCAGCCGGCGGTGAATCCTTGCTCCTTTTCGTCCGTTATTTTTTTATTCGCATCTTTGCTAGTTTCATTTTGGATGCCATCTTTCGGGCATAGCAACAAGTTAAGGGTTGCGCCGCTTTTTCTTTTTTTTTCGCTCTTTCCGTTTCCCCGAATCCCAGAGCCGAGCACTTTTATTATTTAAATTGCTGTTAACCCTTGTTTGGCCTGGGTTGGTCCCGGTCATTGGGTTAGAGGTGGGGTCACGACATCTACGCCAGTCTGCGAGTGTGAGCGAGCATTCCGAAACGGGACATTAGTGCTCGTCCATTGTGAATGAGCCGTTTGGCTGTCGTTAATGATACGCCCTGTGTGCAAATTGAATTCCGGAAGTACATACAGTCCAACATCCTTAACATAAATCGCATTTTCCTGGGAAGGTAATTCGTAAAAAATATGGCTAAAACTTCAATCAATTTGATTACAAAATAATTGTTGTTAATTTTATTAAATGGCACAAGTACCGGTTTAGTAAAGTTTGGCAGTATGTTAAGATATAAGAAAACAAAAGGATATATCTATTTCAAACCCTTAAAAATATTTTTCTTGTAAGTAGATACATTAATTAGAACGCTCAATCTCAATGGAAATTTATACTTTATTTATAATATCCTCGCAGTTTTTGTAAAATGTTCGACAATAAAATAAATATTTATGTATGTTTTTGTAAAATGTTCGACAATAAAATAAATATTTATGACACTCAAATTAAGGAATAAATCAAGAAATATAATTTATTTGAGAGATGCTCGATATAACAATACATTTTCGAGCCCTCAAGAGTTTTAGAGCGCACATTTTCTTTCCCAAAACTTGGCAGTACAGTTGTGTACAAAATGCCCAAACTTTAGATGCCGTTAGGCTCGGGTCCTTTGGCCACCTAAAATGTGGAAAAGGGAGGCCTGGACGAAAAGAAAATTTACATATTTCTGTTAATTTTGCATTGAAGTTGGGTTCATAACGAAGAGGAAACACTTGAAATTTGCATACATTTTCCTCGCTCACACAAACACCACAAACTCACACACACACACACACACGTAGACAACGAGGGGACTTCTATATATGCAAATTTGTGTGTTGTAAAGTTTTCATATAAAATACAAGTAAAAACCGAAAGAGAGAAAATGGATTTGGGGATGCGGCCAAGGATGGGAGGATGCTGCCTGCTAAGGACAACGGGCACAAGAAGGACAACAACAACAACACACTGGCACACACACACACACACACAAAGACAGGGCCTACACAAAGGAGGCCCTTGCCAAGAAGGATTGTGCGTGCCAGTTTATCCTGGGAAAGTGTCCTGCCCGTCTGTATCCAGGCCGAGTATCTGAGTGCCTGAAAAGTCAGCAAAAGATACACACAAACGGCACACACTCACACACACTCCTACTCCAAAAAACCCACACGTACAGATATGGGAAATATAAATTCAGCAAAAGGCTTTTCCAGAGAAAATGCTGGCCTTTAAGAAGAAGGGGGTCAAAATGGGTGGGGGTTTAGTCCAGTCCAGTCGAGTCGAGTCGGCTGGCATTGTTTGGATCAAAAAGGCGCCTAAAAATACTCGCACAAGTTCCTATCTCTGCCGACGACCCTCATTTTTGGTTGGATAACCATTTTTTTGTCCATCCTTATCCTTTCCTACGTTGCTGTCCCGCCTCCCGCCCACATTTATGTTACCATAATTTGACTTCAAGAAAAAAATACAGAATGAAACAAGTTAAACTGCGGACAAGGAAAGATGGGATACTCTTTTTGGTAACTGAATCTACATGCTTTGGGAATGAGCTAGATCCACTTTAAAAACTTGTTAGTCAATAATTATTATTCGTCCTTAAACGTTGATTTTATTGTTACTTTTATACGAAACTTTTTTATTTTATATATTTATATCCGTTACTCGTAGAGTAAAAGGGTATATTGTATTCGTGCAAAAGTATGTAACATGTAGAAGCAAGCGTTTCCGACCCCATAAAGTATATATATTCTTGATCAGGATCACTAGCCGAGTCGATCTAGCCATGTCTGTCTGTCCGTCTGTATGAACGCTGAGATCTCAGAAACTACAAAAGCTAGAAAGTTGGTATTAATAATGTAGATTGATGGGCTTCCTACGCAGAGCACGTTTGTTTCATCGAGGTGACACGCCCCCCCTAACGCCCACAATCGCCTTAAACAATTTTTAAATGTGCCTGGCGGCCACAGCTTTTAAGATTTTAAAAATGTATAAATCCATTTTTATAGTGTTTACTAATACCTATCGAAATGTAGAAAACATTTTTCAAATCGGACCATTCATTAAAAAGTTATGTGCAATCATAGTTTTATATCTCCATCTCCCTCGCACTGCTAGCTGAGTGACGGGTATCAGATAGTCGGGAGACTCGACTATAGCGTTTCCTACTACAATCGATTACTGCAAATGTTACCATTATTCAGAAAACATAAATAATATAATTTTATTTCATTTTACAAAACTACATTTTACATAAATATTTGTTTGGTTTAAATTGTCTAAGCTTTTAAACAAATTGATCTGGATGATGTACACTTTTTAACGTGAGTTTTCTTAAGTATTATAATTATAAGGAGGTTTTTAGCGAGTAATACCAATATACAATACTCATATTATTTAAAACAAGAAAGGAAGCTAGCTTCGGCAAGCCGAAGCTTATATACCCTTGCAGATCATTCTATTAATTTACAAATCGCAAAAATGTTAAATTTCCTATTATTTCACATTAATTTTTTGATCGTTCCTATGGCAGCTATATGATGTAGTAGTTCGATATTGATAAAATTAAAATCGAAATTCGAAAACATTTAAAAAGAGTCACATCCCAGAGTAGAAGAGAATACAATAAAAACCAACGAAGCAATAATTTATTTCCTATTATATTCCCATTAATTATTTTATCGTTCCTATGGCAGCTATATGATATAGTCGTCCGATTTTGATAAAAATTTATTCGAAATTCAGAATTAGATACAAAATGGTATTTCCAAAAGTAGGAGGTGATATGTTCAAAAACACCCAAGATATAATTTTTTTTACATTTTTTTCCCGACTATTTCTATGGGAGCTATATGATATAGTTGTCCGATCCGGCTCGTTCCGACTTATATACTACCTGCAATAGATATAAGACTTTTGGGAAAGTTTTAGCCGGATAGCTTTAAAACTGAGAGACTAGTTTGCGTAGAAACAGACGGACAGACGGACAGATGGACAGACGGACAGACGGACAGACGGACATGGCTAGATCGACTCGTCTAGTGATGCTGATCAAGAATATATGTATTTTATGGGGTCGGAAACGTCTCCTTCACTGCGTTGCAAACTTCTGACTGAAATCATAATACCCTCTGCAAGGGTATAATGATCACCATTTACAATGTCAATTGAAGAACCAAACATTCCTAACTACTTTTAGGCAGGGATGATAACGCATCCTTTTTAGGTGCATCAAACACCTATCAAAATGCATTGGATGCAGTTGATCGGAGCGCAATCTTCTATCAGAAGGGTATGAGAACAAGGACACTCATTAAACACACACACATACAGGACACCCACACTGGAAACGGGGGCCAACACTTGCTAACCGAATTTCCGGCTGTAGTTTTTCGGCCATGATGGGTTCATTTTTCAGCACCCACACACACAGAGACACTCGCAGGGACATGTGAGGCAACCACTTATGAAGCGAAAGTTGGCATGCGCACACACACACACACCCCACACACCCACACACACTCTTAGAAGGGGGGCCATTTATGTGGGTGTGTGCGTGTGGCGTTCTTTTGCGGATTTTGCAGTCAACTTGAAAGCCAACAGGCAAAACTATATGGCTAATGTGTTCATGTGAGTGCGAGGGTGTGCATAATGTGTGATTGTGTGGAAATTTTTGGGCAGTTTCATTTCGTTCATATTTATTAGTTGGCCCAGACACCCATACACACATATATATAGTTTTACTTATACACCCACAGGCAGACAGAGAGAGAGTCATCAAAACAGGACAACAAGAAACGGAAACATTTTTTTACTTTGTATTTCGTATTTTGTATTCACCCTCATCAGTGCAAGTTTAAATGATGTTGCCTGTTCTATGGCAACTATCTCCAGAGTGGTTGTACAGACAAAGAAACAATTATTTTTTACAATTTATTTAAAAATATACCTTAAAAATGTAAATTAAATAGAAATCATTCTCATAATCATATAATAAAGTAAATGTAGACTAAATATTTTACAATTTCTTATGAATTATTTAGGTAACAAAATATTAGAAAATTAATTCTAGATGATATTATGTGTTTTTTATACTTTTTCTATCACTTTTGATACTTTTTCTCAGTGCTTGTGAGTGAGACCCATTTTCATCCACAAATACACAAATACTTGGACATGCTTGGGCCTCAAGGATATTTCCTCCCCCTTAATAGTTGGTGTTAGTGCAAGAAAATAGAGGGAGGCTTGCTTGGGTCCAGTGGGCTGGAATGGGTTAAGCCTGGGCTTCTTCTAGCCCATTTCCTGACCAGCCAACAGTTTTGCATCTCAACTATAACTACTGGGCTTCTGGCTGCTGTCCCCAGCAAATGTAATCAATTTTTATGCCATTATTGATGCTTCGCAGGGCAATTTCATAGGAAAAGGAGGTAGGATGGTTGCCAGTTTCTATTTACGCCTGAAAATTGATGTGCAAATTAATTGGGAATTTTTGGCTGATTTAGCCTGGCGAAGGAAATGGCTTCCGGTTGTGTCTGGCCTGGAGATTGAGTCAGCCTTTAAATGGAGGCGTAGCTGGATTGTGGTTGGGATATCGGGATCCTATCGTTGTGAGTGGAGAGCTTAAACTGATATGTAGGCAGGAATATTCTGGTAACAAGCAGCATTAAAGTTGTGTTTTCAAAAAAGGTTTGAAATAAAGTTAATATGAATAAAAACACTAATAATAAAAAATTGTAAAAATAAAATACCTTTTAAACGTAATCGTATATAGGATTAAAAGTTAATCGAATTCATACCATATATTTTATTTTCCCGGGGATACATTAATCTTACAATATTTTTTGCGAAATTAGTTTATATCCCAAACTCAGGTTTTTATTTTCCTTCCATAAACCCTTCCTTCTGACTAAGGTTGTATTCGTCCCCTGCGTATGTCTGTGTTCGTGTCCTTTTTCGTCCTCTGGCCAAGAGTTTTGTATGTCTGCCACATTTGGCATTAAACATGTGTGTTACCCATTTTTGTATTTTTATCATTAACGATTTTGTATGCCAAAGAAGAATCCTTTTGTTTCAACTTGAACCCTTCAGATATGTGTCTCTGCTTTTGGTCCTCTTTCTGTTGCTGTATCTGTATCTGTGGGTCCTGCGAGAGTCCCTCGGCAAGTGTATGTGTTTTTTCCTGCGAGTGTGTGTCCGTGTGTGACACATTTGTTTCCTTTTATAATTATGTCAGCTGCAAGTATTCCTCCTACAAAAGAGTTTATCAGCGCCATAAAGACACAAGTGCCTAATGGCTCTGTCCCTCCTCCGCTGTGAGTTGGGATTTGTTTTGCTTCGAGAGCTAAAGTTTGCCCTTTCAACTAAAACAAATATTAAAAAAGGATGTAAGTAAAGGATAAGATTTAAACGCTTCAAAAAAAGTTAAATAATAAGATGTAGACTTTCCTCTGAAATATTTAAAAACAAAGAAAAGGAAAAGTATATCATAATATTATTAAAAGTTAAAGAAACAACTTATATTCAAGGGCTCCAAATAATTGTTCTTTCAAGGATAATTATTGAAATTAAACCTTACTCTGAGGTTATTTCTCTCTAGTACTTTGCTGATGGATAATTCAGATAATTATTTTCTTGATTGTATTTCTCTGCTGCTCCATATTCCTTAATGAATCTTTTAATACCCGCCATAAAATGTCCGTTATTTTGCCGCCATCTGCAGCAATCATCACACAAACACACACTCAGCCGAACGAGTATATTAAGGACTCGCAGTACTTTCTTATCAGAGTCCTTAATCCCTGCGGGTCTCACATATACACGAGCACACGCACACAGACGAGGACGAATTCCATTAGCATAAAAATGTCATAAATAAGAAGCACGCTTACTCGGCCCGTACTTACGTTTCGGATTCGGGTACTCTCCTCCTACAGAACCGGGGGTTGTTCTCAAATTCAAAATGGCGCCGCTTTCTTATTAGAATCGAGAAGGGGCGGAGGTTTCAGCCGGCAGCATCTTCCTACGTGCCAGGGGTGAGTTTTCGCAGCAACAGAAAACCGAACTGAATCCAGAAAACCCGTTTTCCCACACCCTCACCCCATCGACCATGCCACGCCTTTTCTTGTGTGAGTGTTTTTTAGCATGGGTGTGTACTGTACACTGTGCCCTCATTGTTGGTCCAAAGTTTCGGAGGCGGCCAAGATGACGTGCTCTAATTGATGTCGCCACGAAGGGTACAGAAAAGGAAGGATGCCGCATCCAGGCATTTGAATATTGATTTTTCACCACCCCCCCAGTCCCAAATTTTTGGGTGGGAGGCCGTTCGTTCATTAATTAAGCTGACTTTGACGAGGGGAAAGTTTCCGCACAAGGCGGACGAGCTGGTGAAATAGTTGCTCTTCCGTCCAAGGCAGATCCGTAATGCGTGCGGTCGAACATCAAAAGTGGAACATGAAAAGCACTCGGCCGTGGAGTATGTGCGCCCATAACCACCCACCAGTTCCCCCATAAGCAGCATCCAAATTGCGTGTGTCCCACCTAATCGCCCCACTAAAACACTGGGCGAAATTTTCATAACTTATGAATTGGGGGATTGTTTCAACCGAAAGGACTAAACACAAATAATAATTAATTTAGAGAACTTAAAAGTATGAATCATAAGGACTTGTAGAATTATCAGCTTGATAGAACCATCTAAAATAAATTAATAAATATTATAAAAACCACTCAGATTGGTGAAATAAAACCGGAACATTGGTGAAAAACAAAGTTTAATTTTACTATTATAGTTTGAGTATGAGATCGAATGCGGGAGATCCTAAAACTAAGGATATGTTATTCCATATATTATTTACAAATGCCTGGATGAAGTTATTTTTAATATTATTTGAGTTAAGTTTAAGCGAAAGGGGCATTGTGTTTTTACAACACCTAATGAAATGATGAAAAAACTGATATTTTTATCCGAAAATATTTTTTTACTCCTATATCATCTATTTAAGAGACATTTTTCCCAAGTGTCCTCCCACTTAGGCAAAATCGAAGCTGGGGACATCTTCTTGATGGTTGCGATAAATCATAAGCAAAGAGTCACAAAAAAGCAGTCGACAAAATGTTATGTACATGAATGTATTTAGAAGCCATGCTAGATGCGACTTCCATCCTTTGCCGCTTCCTGGCCCATTTCCCCCTCTCCTCCCCCTTTTGCCTCCGATGCTTGGCTAAAACTTCTTGGAATTTGCTGCTGCAAATAGTTGGAGTCTCGTCCTGCCGCTGCCTCCCGTTTTCTCCGCCTCCGGAATATTTATAAATGAAAATTCCAACAAGAACATTTTCTATTAAATTTTGCCTGCCTCTGCACGAGAAAGTTTTCTTGCCAAGGCCCTCCGTTTGAGTTTTCGGCTTTGGGTTGGGTTGGGTTGAGTTCTGTTGGGTGATGGAGTGGGTGGGTGGGTGCCTAGGCCAAAAGTGTTTTCGTTTTATTGCATTACATTATATACGATTCGCATGTACACATAGATATACATAGGTTCTTTTTGCTGAGCAAACTTTTTGCTTTGGCAAAAGTTTCTTGCGAATAGAGCGAGATGGCGAGGACCCATTCAGGATCTCCCATTACTTTTCAGCTGCAAAGTAAAAGTTCTTAGGAGTAGCACCATCCCAATTCCGCATCCCAACCCAACCCATGGCCATTTACCAAATGTGCCAACTACTTTTTCTCAAGTACCACTGCGGGACATTAAATCCTGCTACGTGCCTCGTCCTGGCCACTGCCGGATTGTTGGATTGTTCAACTGTTGGAGGTATTATGCCATGACCGAAAGTTTGAATAGTTCTTGTGCAACAAAAAGTGTGGGAGGATGTGGTGGAATGCCACTGCATTTTGGCAATTCGTTTTGGGCCCGGGCCCCAACTATTAGATAAGGTTTGACCCTGCCATTACTCACAGCTTGTCTTGGATCGCTCCTCTGAAATATTATATCTGTTCTCCTCGAAGATGCTCTTTCCCAGACGAAGGTGATTCCACAACTGGACAGCATCCGTTCCCACAGTCTGGAGGAGGCTGTTTGGTTTTCGAAGGGTCCTAAAACCCGCCTGTCCGGTTGCCGGAGAAAAGAGTTGAAAAGCTGCCCAAAACTGTGTGAGAAAATCTTGGCCAGATTGACCTCTGACCGCCCAGCAGAGAAGATCGCAGAAGGGGTTGAAAGCGGACTTCGAAGATGCTGCATAACCCAAGATATCATATGTGTTTTTAGATGTTTCTAGATCCGAAATTCGGTACAATCTTTATTTCATTAGCTGGCTTCAAAGCACATTCAGTTTGTTTTAATATTATGTTATAATCAGATGTCCCAACCCTTAAGCCAAGTGACGTCTGCCAAGATATTTGAGGGTTCTTTGCCTCCTGCCTCGATCCCAAAATAAGTTATGTTACTCGGTTACCATATCCAATATTCAAGGGACAACCACAATGCCCAGCTCCAAGAGCTTTTCGTTTTCTAAATTTATCAAATTGGGGGTTGGACTCTACGCAAACTCGAGCTGGGAGTGTGGGCGAAAGAGGCTTAAGGGGTGGGTAGGCTGGCAGGCGATAAGTTTTTATGTCTTGAGCTGATGGTGTTGAAAAGTTTTTGTGAAACTAAACACAGAACATCTACCACCCACCCACTGGCCATCTGAAAAGGATATAGTTCGGGGGTTGTTGGCCAGGAATATGGCCGCAGCAACTTTTGTGCGGGCGTTTGCGAGTGGGTTTTAATGAAAGAGTGTGCCGTGTATACACACACACATAAACAGGATACCAAGCCCCAGGAACGGTTTCTTGAAGGAACCGGGGCCGAAAAAAGGGTTGGAAGGGCACATCCTTGCCGGACATTGTCAGGAGGATATGCTGTTGTGCATAAAAGATAATGATGTTGCCTTAAACTTTTGGGAATAAATAATAGTTGTAGTTCCCCCCGACTCGCTCTCCCTCTCTTCCTCATCCCTTCGGCACAATGTCCTTGTTTCAGTCTGGCTGTAAGCTAAGGTTATTATCTTTCAAGTTTTCAAGCCCCATGTGGAAGTGCCACAACAGGAGCAACAAGAACAACAACGAGCGGGCCGTAAAGGGACGGGACCCAAGGCCTTAAGCTTATAATTAATTGCATGTTTGGTCGAGACGAAATAATCCTTTGTACAGAAATACACCCGACCCTGGATTCTGGACGCCTCGCCCCCTCACATCTTATGTTTGCCCATGCGTGTTTTTAAGCCCAAACCTCCCTCTTTGAGGATAGTTTCGAGCAGCGCCCCAAAGTTTGTTACATGCCTTTTGGGAAATTTACAGGCAAATGAATGTTATCATAGCTCCCACCGCTCCCAAAAAACCCCCACTCCAAAGGCCTATCCATCCACCTACCAGTGACCAGTGACCAGGGCTTGTTCAACCGTAAAGAACTATGCCATAAACCCAACCGCCGTTCGTTTATGGTAGCCATTTCGCTTGCCTCTTGCGGTTGTGACCCGTTGGAAATATGAAATGTTATTAAAATTGATGAATGTGCCGCTAATTAACGAAACGCCGACCCGTCAAACCGGGCTAATGCAGCCTTTGTCCCTCTGATTTAACGTAATCCATCTGGGGCGAAGTCGTCCCGGCGTTTATGGATATTAATGACGCGCTTTTGTGCGTGGGATTCGCTGACTAATCAGTCGAGTTAGACGAATCCTGTCAGTAAGATAACACGGAAAAAAGTGGTTTCAAATTGTAAGACGAGATTTTATTGGAGATTTTTTCAAACTACCTTAAAATGCTTAAGCTTACATTCGATAACAAGAAATTATAACTAAATTTATAAATCACAATCACATAAGTTAGTATTAGCTTAGAGTATCATATTGTATATATGTTGTACAAATGGAATTTCTATACTTATAATTATTTATATAATTTACATTTATAGCATAGTCTTTTGATTTGTTCCTCGTAATTTTTTCAATCTATTCAAAATATTACGGATTATACAAATATTGTAACTATATTTATTTATTTAGTAAGCTGGGTTGTAGTCCTCGACAATTTAAATATTTATGGCGATTTTTTTTCAGTGAAGTGTCAGTAATGAAATCAGATTTCGGAAGTTTTGAAGTTATTCTTGATTGCCCTCGCAGGCTGTGAGATATGTGCATAGATGGTCAGTGGTCCTCCGGCTCAACTCACGCCCCTCTGGCAGTTTTCGGCTCTATCCTATGACAACAAGAAGCTGGGAAGATTGAGGAGGGCAGGCAACCAAATGACAACAATGGCCAAATTTTAATTGAAAACTTTAATTTGGCAACACAACGAAGTTTGCCTGGAGAAGAGAAGCCGGGTCCGCAGGGGGAGGAATGGATGCTGCAGTCTGTAGTCTGGAGTCTCTAGTCTGCGTCTTGGTTGAGGTTTAGGTTTAGGTTTATTTTGTCGCTGTCGTTGTCATTGCCCTTGGCTACGTCTTGTGCAAAGGAGCAAAGGATCTGGGGCTGGGGCTGGGCAGGAATTTGCCAACAATAAAATGCCGAAATAAAACAAGAAATTCAGCTCGGTGAGCGAGAGAGTGTATTTACTTATGGCCAGACAGCATCACTCCTCCTTGCTGTGTGTGCCTGCTGGATGTTGTCCTTCGCACGCCTCGGCTCGGTCCTTGTGCATCCTTATATCTTGCTCTTGATTTCTTGTTTCTTCCTTTCATGGCTGCCCCTGCTGCTGTAGCTGCTGCATTGTTCAAATATATGCACATGTCCTTCTGCCTGTCAGCCAGATCCTTTTGCATTTATTTCCAACGCTTTTATTTATTTATAAAGCCAAGGCTCGTAGCTGGTCTGGATCTAACTGCTTCTTGTTGGGCTGCCATGTAGCTGCCATGTTCGGTTCAATTGTTTGCCATTCTTGGCCATTGTCTGGACGTCTCCAGTTCCATTTTTGAACAGCCCCAGCTCCATCTTATCCTTACTCCTTTGTCCGCAGGATTGGTCTGCCTGTGATTCTTGTTCATCTCCCTTTTGTCTGGGGGCCCATTTGAAATTGATTTCTGAATTATTCACAAATTTGTGTTAGTCCTCCGTTTCGCCTCAATTGGCAGCCTCGCATTAGCCAATAACTTTGGCCCACCCCCCACCGCCACATCCACAGCCCACACATCCTGCCTGTCCTGGCCATAAGTCATCGGATGCTGCCTCCTTCTTTCCGTTGGCAGCAGCTTGCTGTTGATTGCTCCATCGCCTCCGCAGCTCCTCCTTCTCCTCCACTCTGCACTCCACTCTCCTCGGCCAGTTCATCAACTCAAATTTTATGCATTTTAGATGAGTTTTCCTCACAGTTTGTTTGCAACAACAAGAGAAAAAACAGCAAGAAGGAACATTTTGTTTTTCGTTGTTATTTTTATGCAACTTGATGAAAATTTCCAACATCAACATCAAGTTTGGCCAAAATGTCAATGGGGTGCCTCGCCTTGGCCAGCTTCTCTACAGTTTCAAACTCAAACCCATCCACCATCCATTCATGTCCGGCAGCATTTTGTGGCCATTCCGGGGCAGGAGCGAATTCTTCAGCAGATCTGCAAAAAAGAAATATAATATATAATCAATATTTTCTATATTATAAAACAAATAAGTTTTTAAATTGTGTATTATATTACCTAGAATTTTCTTTATTTATTATTAAAAGAAGGAACGTTTTACTGCTGACAAAAATAGAAAATATTATATTAAATATTATTTTTGAATTTTAAAAATATTTCTAAAGACACTCTATAAGTGAAATTTTTGGAACTTTTGTTTCGCACTAACCGGAAATATACGATTCATATGAAATGCGAATGTCCTGGCGCCCAAAGAAACCGCTCCATGTCCCCCAGAAAATTCATCAACTTTTCTGCATTTTTACTAATTTCAACAGTTAACTTCCTTTGGTTTTCATAGTTAACTTTTACCAGCATGGAAAAATGTTGTGCCTTGGCAAAAATTGAGCAGAGTTACTACGAAAGAGGAGGTCGAAGAGTGGGGGGAATTAGGAGGACTTGCAGGAGCAGCTCGAATTTTCAACTCAACTCACAAGTTCAATAAAAGTTTCGACGCTCTCGTCCTTGTTGCAATTTTATTTGCTGGCTGACGAAAATGCAATTTCCAGGACATGGCTTTCTCCCGCTTTTCAGCCTCCTTGGTGTTGCTGCACCTAAGGCAAGAATTTTGCCCCCCCACCGGCAAATTGCATAAAAGTGGAGCATGCCGCTCGCCTCGAGCGGACCAAAGCAAAACAGAGTCCTGGCCGAAACTCTGCTGCAAAACTTTGCTTTTCTTAATTTATTTTGCTCACGAGTTGGGCGAATTATAATTACCAGCCAACCCACCAAGCAACAACGGCTAGTGGTGCATTTTGGGAATAGTGAACTGGGAGAAAAAAAACCTTTAAATGTTTTAAAAGTTTATAATTATTTATGAAAACTGAAATATCAAAATTATTATAGTGGTTTCATTTTTTTGGTTTTCATTCTTAATCATTTTGCAATGCAAATTATAAATAATTTGTAGAATAAATTATATATATTATACTTTAAAGTTATTATACATTTTTTAATAGATTTTTTTCTTCTTTTTCTTTTTAGTTCATTTAAAATTTATTTTACCAAAAATCAGTTTTCCAGTGTGAGGTTAGTTCAGGCTAGTGGTTCGTTTCGGGTTTGCCAGCTCGATTTATTGGCTTGGCTGGCGCCGAGTTCGATATTAGTGGTCAGAGCTCTCAACAAAATTTTGCCTTTCTGCCGAAGGACGAGCCGGACTAGGAGCCGCGGGTCGCGGGGCGGAGGGACAGCCATAAATATTAAATATGATACTTTATGCACTGGACCTGCTGCTGCAACTTATCAAATATTCCTGGCTGGCAATTGGCCATCATCTCCAGCGCTGCCTTGGCCACATCCTTGCAGGATTTCCAAAGCGTGGCTGAATGAGCTTCATTTGCTTGCCCAGATACGCGCCGTATTTTGCATAACAAACTTTGACTGGGACTGGCGATGGTATGGGATGTGATAGGATGGAATGGAATGGGGCTATCCGGAGCGGAGCCCCAAAACTAATTAGTCGCGTCGCCCGAGTCGCATCGCATGGTGTCCTGTAATGGGCAAAGGAACGAGGTCCTCCAGCGAAGACACGTGAGCTGCTGTTGCTGCTTTAGGACTAGGACTGGCTCGAGTCGTGAAACTTATTTTAATATTAATGGCTAATTGCGGCCAACTTGTCTTTGCCTGCCATGGTAATCGGATATTTTGGTTTTGGATCGTTGTATTTAAAAGGTGTCTGGCGACCACACCTTTAAAGATTTCGGTAAAGTAAATTTTTCAAATCGGACCATTCGTTAAAAAGTAATGCGCGATCAAATTTTGATATCTCCAACTCCCTCGCACTCCCTTTAGCTGAGTAACGGGTACCTGATAGTCTGGAAATCAACCTCTTTTAAGACATTTTCAATAATTTGAAGGTCTGCGAAAAATACATCTTCTCATTTTATAGTAAGGAGTAATATTTGTATTATACAAATTAATCATTTAAATGTACTATTGTAGTTTTAGTTCAAATTCGTGTTTACTTAAAGGTATTAATTGCTGAATTATATCTCTTTTATTTTAAAAGTTTGTGAGGATTATGCATTGTTTAAACCAAATGTAAAATTTCTGAAATTTGTATTTATAACTGCGAAATTTCGTACTTTGGAGCAGTAAATATGCATTTTTTTATTTAATCAAAAATTCGTTATTTTCCAAAATTCTTCGTTTCAGCCTGGATACCAAATCCACTTGAAATTTCATTTGATTTTCCAGCGGAAGCTGTCTCAGTCCCGGCAGGAAGCTCAGCCATGTCTCTGGCCGTTCCCCCGATTTATTCGGGAGTTGGAACTTTGTAGCTCATTAGAATATTTTCTGCAGAAGTTGGGCCTGCCTGCCCGAAAACTTTCCTCCAGCTAGAAGGACAGCATCGAAAAGGACAAAAGAGATGGAAAGCAATTGAATGGGGCTAGTGAGGAGGCAATGCATGCATTTATTTATAGCGCAAAAGTAAAACGAGTGAAACGAGAAAATAGCATTCTTTGTTGGCATTCCATTTAATTGGTCTACGAGTTGTTCCTGTCGAGACTTTGGACCAGCATATCCCAGTCCTCATCCAGGAAGTTTCCCAGGCTCAGCCTCTTGCAACTGGCTGCGAAACAGGTCCTGTCACCGCTGGACCGACCAGGACTGGTCCTGATGGTCACTAACCTTTGGCCCAAGTGCAAGTTCAGCATCAAAAAAAGGGTAAAAACCTCAGAAGATGCTGCGCAGATTTCTCAGATTTTCTCATGATTTTCTTCGCTTCAAACTGGTCAGCAGCAGGATTCGGATGGGCCAAAGGATTGTCGGCGCTGGGCATCTAAGGGTGGTTTTAACGGACAGTTGGTCGAAGGAATCTTTACTTTCGTGTCACGTGAGTGTTTATGTATACAGAAAGAAATGCTTTGGTAAAATCAACAAGTTATACAATACTCAAATTGATCTTCGGCTATCCAAAGTACAAAACAGTAAGCCTTTTTGATTTAGGATCATTTCAGCAGGTCAAGTTACAGGAAAAACACTACTTACTTTAAAAACCGCCAATACAGATTTTCCAACAAAAAATATTAGTATTTTGGCCAAATCAATAAAAATTGTAGTCCAAATATGGAATGTCATACCTTGTTGAGTTCGTAGCTAAATTCCGAATTGATTGCCATTTAAGCCTACACATTTTATTTTTAGTCAATTTTTCACAAAAAATCCTGATGTATCCTTTATAATAAAAATGTAAAAATGTACCAAAAAATTAATTTTTCTCAGTCGTGCAAAAAGTGACAAGGAGCAATTTATTATATTGTTAGCTCTTCAAAATAGTACGCATTTTTGATATGTGACAATTTTTGACCAAGTTAGAGACAAAAAAGCGTTAGAAAAATTCCTCTTTTTACCAAAAATAGAGATACTGCATTTTTACAATTTCTAATACTTACTCAAAAGAAAACTAGCAGTGCTGTGGATTTTAAATATCAATTCCCTTCTCATCCCTTTGAATTCTCTTAGTGTCTTTGGCTTTTATATTACCGCCCTCTGTCGTTCGGTTTCCCAAGCAACAGCAAACCACTCTGTACTTTGGATAACTCTTTAAAGGTTTGGCCTTCAACCACCAGGCGGCGCTCTCTCCGGATAAGTAAATTATCCGTAAGTGAGAGAATTTTACTCTCTCGACTCTCCCTTAAAAAATTACAATAATAATAACAATAATTTTCGTTGATAAATTTTATTTATTTTTCAGAGTAATAATGTTAAAATAAAAATTTAGGTAGTTGTACAATTTTTTAACTATTAATAAATTATTTATTTAAATTATTGCACATAACCACTGTTAGAAAGTAATTTATAATTAGTTGTTAGCATTATATAAATAAATAAATAAATTCGAAAAAAGCCTGGAGTAAATTTTAAATTAAATTAAATGTAAGTATTTTTTATTTTTGAATCCTCCATAAAATGATTGTAATAGTGTTCCATTACTTAATAATTTGGTTTTAATTAAATAGGAAACTAAATTTACGTATAAATTGAAGAAAGAAAACGCTTGAAAGTCTTAAAGTAATTCAAGTATTTTTATTTTTTAAGGAAATACAATATGTGAAACCATTTTGTTTGTAATAAAATTGCTTAGCAACAATTAATTAAAACTACCCGGGGGCTGTCTGACCCATCCATTTCCGCTCATATAACCCAACCATTCCACGATATCCCTTTTTTTTGCCGTTACCCAGAGAAAATCTTATTGGTGAAGGCGAATCAAGGCGACCTCAGGCCAAGTCCTTCGTTTCCACCTTTTTTCTGCACTCGCAATCGGTTTGGGCTTCGCATTCGCCGTCGCGTAGGAAAAGGAGGCAGCGATATAAAATAAATTAAAAGAAAGAGCCAGCAGCAGGACGAAGCCGGGAATAGGAGAAAAAAAAGGACCTGGGCAAGGAGGAAGCCCAGAAGCAAAGCAAAGCCAAGCAAATGCTTTGCATTTTTAAAATAGAAAAGGGGCGGAGCACATTTAAATGTGGCTTGGTTTTTTTCCACTCCCCTTCTTCTTCGTCCTTGTCGTCCTTTTCACTTGGCTGCTGCCACTTACTCTCTGCAGTCCAATAAGACGAGGCGAAGGCAAGGAGGCGAGCGACAGAGACGCAGATAGAAACTAACTGGGAAAATCGGTGAGGGTAAGGGTCCTGGAAATGGCAGGACGTGCACTTAAAAGTATAAAAGGCAGCAAAAGAAAATTATCAAACGAAAACAAATATTAATGCCAACGAAAGGGGCGGGGGGAAGTGGGGGAAGAGGCAAATGCAAATGACAGCTGGTGGAATGAGAGTCCGAGAAGTAGCAGAAAAAGGACCCAGTGACAAAATGGCACTTTGAGGGCACGTAACGATGGTTGAAAAGGATATGAAAGAATTTTCGCAAACGTAGTTAGTTCGGTTGGATAGTTGGGCAGTTGGGCGGTTGGGCGGTTGGGGTGGTTCAACAGCCGCTTGTCTGATTCTCCAAAGGACCAAGCCCTCGAGGAGCAAGGACCAAGGACCAAACGCCCGGCGCCGGACTGCATTCATTTGTAAATATTGTAGCCTACAGGATACGTATGCAAATAACATTAAGAGCATCGCATAGAAAAATGTAATTTCACTTGATTTGCTCAAAAATGCAAACAGAGACGAGGAAGCACACACACACAGGCAAACACACAGACACGAAGGACACGTACACGTACACGGGCAGACAGATAACGGGCCATAACATGGTAGAAAGTTAAACGAAGATAAGAGCCAGAAGAAAGGAAGGAAGGAAGGAAGCAGCGGCAACAGGAAAAAGTCAGCTCCTGACAGGATATGAAGGACGAAGGACGAAGAACGAGGGGCAGTTGTGGGCCGCTGGAAGGCATTCGAGAACATCGAGGAAGTAGGCTGTTACTTCGATACGACTGGAGCGGGAAGTAAACCGCTCAAGGGGGTAGGGTGGTCCAACCTCAAATAGGTAAGGTGGATCACACGGTTTAACCAAAAAAGAAGTAATTGTTTGAAAAATAAAAGAATAAATTTCTGGCAATTTCTTTTGGTACCAATACAATGTTTTCCAAAATTTTGAGTGGGTAAAGTTTTTCAGCTTTTAAATAATGAAATTATTTCGCAAAAAAGTTTTTTGGTAAAATACATACTCACGACAAATTAAAACTTTTTTAAAAATATTTTTTACATATAGGGCTTAAATATTTTTATAAACTTTAAATGACTGCCAATATGATAGTATTTTGTAGTTTTTGTATATGTTACTCAAGCAGAATTATTCCTAATAGGAATATTTTGGTTTTTGGATTGCTTTGTCTTGAGACACCCTTATGCAAAACCAGCCTACTTTCGAGTTCTCTGAGTCAGTGTCTTTTTCCCAACCCATACACCCCTCAAAGTCTGGTCTGGTGTCTGGCGAGCCTAGCAACTCAATCGTGGCTGCTGCTATACGGGTGTCCTGCTCCTCCTGCTTCTTTGCCCTGTCTATGGAAATATCTTATAGCTGACAGCTACGAACACCGTGGAACAACAATCCCTGGATCACTGGAAAAAAGATGCGAAATTTGGTTTAACTTAAAATAGATAGAGGGCTTTAAAATTAGTTAGTGATTGTTATTGTTATTACTCAAGATAAAAATCTTCATATGTACGTGATAAAATCAAACTGCCTTATTGCTTTGAAGATGCATTCGTTTAATATTTAATATTTTTGTCTGAAAAGAGATTTTAGGAGGGTATTTTATTTATTATTATTTTTTTCCGGTGTAGATACACAGACCCCGCACACCGACACAGTTGCAGACGGTCGGCCTTTGGCTTACATTTTAAGTGTCTGAGGCCTCAATTGCTTTACTGGCTTTTCGACTGCCCAGAGAGACGATGGCGATGGCGATGATGATGACGATGACGATGATGGTCGAAAGTCTGGGGAAAGGTTGGCTGAGGGCCGATGGCTGGGTTATGCAACCAAGGCGGTGAGTCAATGGACTCCAACTCGTTCACGTTACTTGCCTTTGGTCCTTTTGTTGCACATTTTATCAGCGCTTTAACGTTCAATTCAATATAATGACTCCCCTATGCATAAAATGCCCGATGCACGGGGACTGGAAGGGAGGAGATCCTGGCAAGTGGAACGTCTGTGTGAACGAGCACATACTTTTTATGGCGCCATCGAGTGCAGACAAGGATGGGTGGTGCGGTGTAGGAATGGGCATCCTGGAGCAGTCGACTTAAGGGGAAGATTTTAATTTGCATTCGTTTGCTTTCGTTTGCAGGATGTTGTTGCTGCTCCTGCCTGCCTGCCTGCCTATATTTAATCGTTTTTGCAATTTCTCGTGATTTTCCCCTGCAGTTCGGTTCCGGGTTTGGGGTCTTCGGCCTCGCCGGCAAATTGTTAAGTCGCCCATAAATTTGACTTGTTCTTGCAGTTTGGGGCTTTATGGGGCACCCACTGAGGCTATTTGCATAATGGTTTATAGAAAAGACAAAGCCCGGACTTTGGGGTCTCGGCATTCCGCACAAAGGACACACACACGGGCACAATGGCATCCCATTGCCTGGGTTGATTTTCCTCGGTTTTGTTGTGGTCTATGGCCTCCCTTCTATTCCAAAACCGGAAAACGAGTGGCTTTAAGGGCCATGCTCCTTTGTCCAGCATCCTTGCCTCGAAGTTAAAACCATCAACCACTTAAAATAAATTAAGGCGACGCCATTTTCCTTTCGCCCCGAGAGCATTCAGCAAACAACCCCGAGCTGAGGACCAACCGAGCAAGGGCCAGGACTTGCAGGATACACAGGATACACATCCCTGCTCTCCCCCCAAGACGACGAAGGTCTCCGTGCGCCGTGTTGGCCATTACTTTTTCCAGCTTTTTCGTTTATTTTTATATTTCTCCGTATATATATATGGTATAGTATAGTATGTAAGTGTGTAGAAGCCCGATGGGATCCTTTTTGCTATTAGTTTAGCAAGAGCTGCAGGGTTGGTCCTGGGCCCCGGCCCTGTCAAGTACAGTTTCGTATTCTTCTGCTTAAGCATAACGAATGTCCTGGCCCACTCCCACTCCCACTGGCACTTTTGGCCAACATAGTTGGTCGGACAATTCCCTGGGAGAGAAACGTCCTGGGCAAAAGTAATTTTTTACTGTTAGTTAAATAAATGCGAATGCGAAGCAGCTGCAGCAGCTGGCACCGCAGGACCCAGGACACAGGATCCAGGACTCAGGACGAGGGCGTTAAAAGTTTCCACCATTTACTTGTGCCGCATCCTGTTCGTCCTGCCAGCTTTTTTTGCCCGCTTTTCTTTGGGGACCAGGACGTAGAGCACTGCCTTGTCTCGCTGGCTGAAAGACGTGCCAGGACCACGGGCAGGACCTGTCTCTCTCTCTCTCGCTCTTGCTCCTGCCAGACTGGACTGCCTGGCTGGCTGGCAAGATAAAAAATTAGTTTGGCGAACAAGATGAATGCCTTTTGCTGATTAAAATTGCGCAGCAAGCGAACCGAAGGGCGGAAAGGCGAAGGAAAACAAGGACAGCTCTTAATGAAATAATATGCGAAGGAAGTTAAATTATATGCAAACAAAAGCTGCTATTTATTCTGGCTTAAAGCCGTTCTTGGGTATCTGACTATTTGCTTGGCAAACAAATTTAATTGTAATTATTAAAGAACTTGTTTTTTAACAGCTGAACTAAAATAGTTTCTTTTAAATTCTTGAAAAGGTAATTTCTTGTATTAACTAATTGATAATATTATTAAATATTAATAGGTAATAATCAGGAGCTAGAATTGAGTTATAATGAAAATATTTTAAAACATGTTCAAGACTTTCTAGAAAGCTTATTAAAATATTCAGCAAACTAATTTAAATATAATTATCAAATAACTTTTATTTTAACAGCTGAACTAATACAGTTTATTTTAAATTCTTGAAAAAATAATTTCTTGTATTAACTAGTTGAAAATATTAGTTAATATTAATAGGTAATAATCAGGAGCTAGAATTGAGTTATAATGAAAGTATTTTAAAACATTTTCCAGACTTTCTAGAAAGGTTATTAAAATATTAAGCTGTAACTCCGTTTAACTTTTAAATTTATTAAATGCAAAGTAAGAAGTGAAGGTATTCCGGGATTTTTCGTGTCACTTCACCAATCGCTGCACATCATTTGTCTGAAACGAAATAGAAACCGAAAACACATTAGAGAGATGATGCCAGCAAACATTTTCAATCCGACAATGGCGCAACAATTAGTGTAATATTCAAATCGTAAATCATAAATAAGGCGGCCGAAGGGCTGACCCTGTCTGGTCAATTATTTGGCCAATTGCGAACAGTAATTTCCACACAGGACACCTGATGGCCGCCGCAGTGGTTCACCACCAACAGAACATAACAACTGGGTGGCGGTGCGAATTAGTCGCGTGGCGAGGGCAACAGTTGAACGGTCAATTTTGATTTGCCATAAATAAAGCTTAATTGAATTATTGAACGGAAAACACAAGCGAGCGAGGCGAGCGGCACACAACTGTTGCTTCTGACCCCCGTGATTTCTCCATTTAAATATGAATTAAACCAATTTCGAGTCGATTAATGTCGACGGCTCTCCGCATTCGATTTCGCCTTTCTCTCCTTCCCTCGCGACTGCACTTCATTTATTTTTTTTGTTTTTTTGTCCTGCAATTATATTTATTTTTCGGGTTCCCCAGCCTCCTTTCCCTCATTTCAGCTTGTTTCCTCTGTATTTTTTGTGCCTTTTTTTTGTGGGTTTTTATTTCATTTTTTCGGCTACCCGGCACTTTCGGTTTCGATGCGGCATCGGCACCCGGCGCCCAGATCCGGGACAGGATCCAGGACAGTCCGGCTTATTAATGCGTGCATTGATGGAATACGCACACCCATCCAGCTGACCCACACACACGGACACATGCGTAATGCAGGCGGTTCCATTCGAGTCCATTTTTTTTTGTACTTTTTTTATGCTGTTTGCGTTTTTTGTTTTTTCGGGAGAAACCCAAATAAAAATTGCATATTATGTAAAGAGCGGCGGCTGGCGTTGCTCATGTTGTGGCATTGCTGTTGTTATTATTGTTGCCGGTGGGGCGGCAAAAAAAAGCAAAAAAAAAGTGTGCAAAAATAATTCTGGGTGAAGGACGAGGACACTGGCCAGCCGGCGGGTGCATCCTCCTCCTTTGTGCTGCCCGTGCTCCTCCGCATACGGGGCGTATGTGCGATGCCCGCTCATTTTTCTCGCTTTTCCTCATTCCCATTGTACGGTAAGCGTTGGGTGGGTCACTATTGGGTGGACCACCCGGGGTAACCGGAGTCTGGCGTTTCCGCATGCATCATCACAGCTGGCAGACGAGCGGCAGACACCACGACCCCCTTTCGGTGACCGCCTACCTCCTTCTCCCACTCATTAAGTGCAATAAACTGTGAACGGGAAAACAGAAATTAACTCCCATGCCCAAGGACCCAATTGGTACTGCAATTGTTTCGCGAAAATCGCTTAATAATTTGGTGGGGATATTAAGGTAGCGGGATTTATTCAATCAGTAGTTGGGATCTCAGCCAGTTACTGGTCTTCGGCATTTAAATAGTTCAGATTTTCTGACTTCAAGCTATCAGTAAGTTATCATTGCTTTTTGTAGCTTAGTGGTAGTAATTTTGTAGTTGAAAATGGCTGGTAGAAAAAAGCGTTAGTACTCCTAATTAACGACAGAAAATATAAAGTTAAAATTTAAAAGTCAGTGTTTATTTAATTTATTTAAAACATTTAATTTAATTAATTAAATCAGTTGTAAAAGTAACAAAATCAAAAAGTAACAAATCAAATGTTTAAAAATGAACGTTTTTTTTATTGATTCAATAAAGTACACAAGAAAAAGAATATACCTATACCGAATTTATTAAATAATAATTTTGTAAACATGTTTAAAAATATTTATTAAAACACATTCTTGACCAATAAGTGGAAAAATGATCAAGGACAATCCATTTCCAGGACCTTACTCCCATTTCTCTTTTCGAATTTTCCATTGCATACTTTTCAGCGGCGACGAATTTTATTTTTTGTTAATTTTTTTGTTTTTTGGCCAATTTGCCCCGGCGAAAGTATCTGTGTGAGTGAGTGCAGCAGTGTGTGTGTGTTAATGCGGCTCATACACGTAATTGGCATTAAATTAAACGCCAGCCCCCAAACCTCCCACCCATTTTCCGTCTGGTGTGAAAAAAATGAATGACCAGCCGCAGTCTGGCATTCGTCTCTCCTCTCCAGGATATTTTTAGTTTATTCTTTTTTCGGCTGGCACTCACACCGACGTGCATACGTATCGGTATGTGTGTGTGTGTATGGGAGGCTGTTGCATCTGCTGCTTATGATAATTGCCGGTTGCACTGCGTTTTCTGGCTCTCCGGCACGTGTCTCTTTTCCACCACCCCATGCCACCCCCTGGGTTTCTCTTTTTTCGGCTGTTTGCTTTTCGCATATGTGCTGGATTTTTTCTCCTTTTTTTTGGCCGTTCATTGACATTGTCAATGTCATTGTTGCCATTTGAGTTGTCGTCGTTTTTTACTCATTTACCTTTTTTGCCCATTTTTTCGCTTGTTTTTTAATTTTATTTCTGCGCACTTTTGCAGCGCATTTATATTTTCATTTTTTTATTTTATTTTATTTTATTTAATTGCAATTTGTTTTTGCTGGCGCGTGCCACTTTTACAGCGGCGAAATTTAAGTTATTTTTTCCTCTTTTTTTGACACTTTTATGATGTTTACATTATGACGTCACGGACGGTACATATACGTATGTGTGTGTGTGGAGTGTCCTTTTTGGTGCGAATCTGATGGCAGGCCGAAAATCAGCTGTTTGTCTGCAGTTTAAGTTTAATTGACGTTTAATCGATGATTACTGCATACATTTCAGCAGCTGGATTTTGGGGGAGTGTCCATTCATTTTGGGGCAATTTTAGACTCATAGTTTTTAAAGCTAATTTAATATTTTATATTTTGGAAAAAAATTTAAATTGTCTCAATATTAAGAGGATTAATATCATATACCTGCTGATGATTTTATTGTTAATAATTTATGCAAGTTAATCATTATTAAGTTCAATTCAGTTAATTAAAGCTGGGAGATTAACATTTTTAAATGGACTGTCAGGTAATGGTATAGATTTCTGAATAGATAAATTTCAGGGTATAGAAAATGAAACTTTTTCTGGCTCTTGATGAAATGATTCATCTGCAGATGGGAAAGTGGCGGTATTGGGAACCGAAAATTAACTAAAACGTCAGGCGCATACACATATTTGACGTTTGAGTGAAAATGGTGAAAATTTAAGCTGCCAGAGGGGCAAAGTTGCCCGGGGTTGTGAGGCCCCTCTCGAACAAAAACAACAAATTTCCATCACACTTCAAAAATGTTGAATTTCATTTTTCATTTTAATGAATTTGTGTTGTTGCCGCACTGATGTTGTTGACGTTGCTGGCAGTTTTTGTTGTGCCGTTTCAGGTTGCCGCTGGGCGGCCACACACGCAAATTACCTTATTTAGTGCACACATCGCCGCATATATAATATAATTTACTGTACATAGACCTTTTTTCCACATATAAACATATATAAACTGGCAACTGGCATGTGTGGGTATGTGAGTGTGTGTTTGTGCGTGGCGGGCTTACACTACCGCTCTTCCTGTTCTTGTTGTTGTTGGCGTACATAATTTACTCAACTGGTTTTCGGGTTGGCGCTTTTTTCCACTGCGGCTATCTGTCCCAGTCCCAGTGCTATTCCCAGGATCAGGATCGGGACGGACCAGGCCCACTCCCCGGCTGAAGGGACTCCCTCTAACCTTTATCGTCCTGGTTATTCGCCAACTTTGCGAGTGTGTGTGGCGTGCTTTGTGCGTTTGGGGCCATTTTTCAGGATATCCATGGGGACCGGGCGTACCCTACATTTGAAGGACGATGTCAATTCGTTGGGATGTACTTTCTCAGAAAATTGAAAAAATTTCCTTAAGGAAATTACTAATAAAATAAACAACTTAAATGTTTACATTTTCGTAAAAAATTTAAAAATAAATTTGTTCTTGTTCTTAAGAGTTTTTTAAAGTTTTTATAGGACTTCTTAAATTTGTGGCTGTTTTGTATAAAAGCTGTTTTTCGCGAAGAATTTAAAAATGATAATGATTGTAAATATCCGATTCCTTTTGCTTGCTTTATTTTAATGTTGTAATTCCAGTTTCGTCGCTGCTTTAATTAGTACAAAAAATATGAAACTAATTTGTTATTTAAATGAGGAATATATGGATTGGTTTTATCCTTACTCATATGCATAACTTTGGAGAAGGAATATTCAGAATAATGGCGAGTTATATTAATTAAAGACCACGAAACGTAAGCTGAAACCCTTTCCGCTCCCTGTAGGACTTTCTCGATTCGTTTCGGCTGTCAGTTTGAAGTTTTCCCCCAACTTTTTGTCTGTCGGCTTAAACTAAAAATGGTAAAATTTTAAATTAACGACGCACGCACACAGCTGCAGATGCGGAGTCCGACACTGACAGGACTCGGAGATCTGATGGTTGTGCGTGTGTGTGTGAAGGGGTTTTGCGGGCATTTTATGTAATGTCGTCTGTAATTTGACGTTGGCGTACGCAGGCTGCATTTAAAATGAAAATATATATTGCCACACACTCTGATAAATGTGCAAAGAGAGATGGGTAATCCGTGCGTGTGCCAAAGCTCCAACTTTTGTGTTTAAGTATCTAATGGATAGGCGAGGAAGGCCTCCACCGAAAATACTATTAATCAAAGGGCTTTGAAAATGGTTAGGGGTATTGTTTAGCCCTAAGTCCCCACCAGTAATCGGCAGCTGCTTTCGAGGATCCGCGGCTTCTATTATTCAAGGCAAAATAATTGCAACTCGCAGCTGCTTTTGCGTCAAACAAACCCAACCCTCGCAGCGAAAAAAGGGGGTGGAATGGGCTGGCGAGGGCTAAACAAACCCTTAAGCCACCAAAAAAAGAGGGTAAGTTCTCCGGTCGGCCATTTTGGATTCGCAGTCCACAGCATAAAGTTGCAAAAAGGTGAAACCTCAGTTTTTACTTTAAATTCAATTTCATTTCCCACAAAAAACTTTCAGCTACTGTGTGCAGATGCAACCGATTAAATTGGCAAAAAACGAGTCACATTTGCCGCGCTTTTTGCAGCTGCGGAGTATCCGTTAGATACAGATGAAAATGTAGCCAAAGAACGCCATATTTGCCTTATTTTTGGCTTTAAGATTAATATCTTGAAATGAATTTAATATTATTGTAGTTGATTGATTGTTAAAGCTAAATATAGCTTCATTATTTTACCTGCAAGTCGAAAATTATAATACCTTTATTGGGTACCCCATCTTAATGCTCTTAATGGGTTTTCCATTTCTCAATTCCCCGACTATTATTTCCCGACTCTTATCTCTCAAGGTGGAGCCGATTACCTGATGAAGCAGCCGCGATAATGATGACAATGTGAGCCGGCACAAACAAGGAAAACTTATTAATGTAATTAATTAAAACAAACAGCTTCAATTGAAGCGCGACAGTCCGGATGGCATTGGGGGCGTGGCAGTGGGCGGTGGGCGGCCGGCAATTAAAGGAGTATGTGGCTGCCCTTGTCCCACGTCTGCAGGCGACACACATCAAAAGCAGCGGCAACACACACAGATATTATTCCTAGCAAGGGATGAGGGCAGTGTTGCCAGGATTGTAAAGCCAAAAAAGTCCTTTCTTAAACAAAAATGAAAATAATATGATCAAATAACATTTAGGAATTTAACATAAAAATTTTGTGTATGAAATATATATTTTTAAAAATTAAATTATTAATTTAAGAAAGAAAAAGGGTTCGAAACATGTTTGTGCCGTTTTCAAAATACTGGAACGACTTAAAAAATCATTTTTCCAAAAGTTTAAGTCCTTACAAACCGTAAAATGTTTTTTTTTAATTTTCCTATGACTCAAATAAATACCAAAAGATTCTATAAACGCTTTTAAAATTTGTTCCCAGGCTTGCAATGGTTTTTAGAAAATTGTGTGAAAATCTACTCAAGCGAAAAGCAGATAGGTTGAATATATTTCGCCATTAAAGGGCGCAAAAAAGGCTGGATTTGACGTGAAAAGTGCTGAAATGGCAGCACGGAATGTGGGTGAGTGGCTGGCTTGGATACTTGGTCTTCACACCACGCGTTCGAAATTTAAATCATAAATCATGAGCTTTTCCTCCACGGCATTTTTCATGCTTTTGTTTTCCACCTCCCACCAAAACGACCCTCCCGCCCCACCCCTCTGTCCGCACTCGCTTTTCTCTCAGTGTTTTTTTCTGTTGCTCGCTCGCTCTTTCGCTTGCTGCATTTTGTTTTTCGCATTTTTCTTTCGCCAACGGACTCTGGGGCGCTTTTTAGTACGCATAAAAAGAGAAAAAAGAGCCGCCATTTTGTTTTTTCCACTTATTTTCTCATTTTCGCCCGATTCACTCGCATATAGAAAATAAAATGCCGCAACATACAAAGGCAGAGGCAGCAACAACAAAAATCGAAATTGCTGCATACAGAAAATGCGATGCTCCCCTTGGCTCATTTATTTTGCAGCCCCCCATTGAAAACCCTCCACCCTTCAGCCACCACCCACTGACACCACCACCCCCTGTCCGACCTTAAGCTCTATTTGGGCATTAAGGGTTTTCGCTTGGGTCCTTTGCGAAAGGGTTTTAGCTGCCTGCTGCCAGCTCCTTGTTTATCTGTTTTTGTGTTTCGTTTTTGTTTTTGGGGAAACGCTCAAAGACCCTAAATTATTCACGCTCCCCAGCCTCCCAATTTTCCCTTTTCCTCGGTTGTTTGGGGGTTCTTTTTTTCCGAAGGGGGAAACCTGACATGGGAAAATTTCGTAATTCAAAATTAACATTTAAGGATGACTTGGAGCTGGCCGCCATTCTCCTCGCCATTTCCCTTGACGCTTTCGCCTGTCGTACGGCGAAAAGGATGCGAAATGTGTACACAAAATTAACGAAAAAAGAGAAAAAGCAGAGTGCACAACAAAAAAGGATTAAACAGTACAGTTGCGACAAAATGCGATTTTTACTTTGCGTTCGTTGCGAGTTTACGCATTTTGAGGTTGTTTGCTGAGACTTCTCAGCCGTATTGTAATTGGGTTGGAAAAATGGCAGGTTCCATGTGAAAAGGCTAGGATTTATGTCAAGGAGTGTGCCAAGGTTAAATTGTTAGTCTTCTTGAGCTGATTTAAGCCTTTTTTGCCTTGAGTAAGAGTTTTGGAGCCTTGAAGAAAAAATAATATTAAAATATTCTTTTAAATTTATTAGTTGCCTTCGGTCATCGTGTTATTCGCATTATTGACTATGATTTTGTACCATTAAAATTAAGTGCATAATATTGTAAAATATTTTTAAAAATATCAATTAAAAGCAAAGTTATTGCTTATTGATCTTTTAAGAAACAATTAAAAATATTAATTTTCATTTCATGGTAATTGTAATTATTTTTCATCCCCACCAACTTTCAAAAATTAGCTAACAATAATAACATAATTAATATTTGTTGATATCATTCTTTCTGAGCTAAAAGGAAATAAAAGCTAAAGGAATAAATAAGAACATTAATAGTTCACCATTAGGTTTTATTTTCCAGACTAAACTTGCCTTATCTTTATTGTTTTTTCCAGTCTATTTTCAATCTAAATCTTAATAATTTTGATTTATAAATGGATATACTTTATTTTATTTTTAGGTTTCATTATTGCTTTCTTATCCTAGCTTGTCTTCCCATTCTTTTCAAGTCTTTTTTGAATTCTTTTCTCTTTTTTGGATGCCTCTGCATCTTTGTCTTTCTTGTGGCCAGGATGCAAACAATTTACGCAATCTGCCATTGCACTTTCTCCACCCAACCACCCACTAAACGGAAACCGAGCGAAAAAGAGAGAGAGTGTGTCGTCCTCTGAGAGAGAGAGAGAGAGAAAGCCGGCCGAAGGATTTCTCTCTCGCAGAGTGACTGAAGGAGCAGAAGAGTTTGAATAAAATAAAATCAAATAATATGCACGGAGCAAGAAAAGCTAGGATGCCTTGCTGTTCCAGCCCCACAGCCGCCCACTTTGCAACACCCCCTCCCAAAGAACCACTTCCACCCCGTCCGGAAGTTTCTTTCCCGCACAAACACATGCATACACTCTCACAAGCGGCTCGGCTTCGTATAGAAAAACGTGGCAAAAAGTCCGAGCCACCCACCTGACGCCCCCCATTTTTGCTTTTTTCGCTGGGGAAATTTTTTGTCTTTTTTTAAGCTCCACCTACTTGCTGCTCTGCCATTGGCTGCTGCTCCCGTCGACTGCGAAAAGCAGAAAAAGCCAGGCAGCAGCCGCAGCTGCAGCAGCAGCAGCAACAAAAACTGGCTAAAAGGGGGAAAAAAGGCTAACTCGGCACACATAAAAACCCCAAGCACACACACACATACAGACTCCTGCCGCCTTTGATTCTGTGTTGTTTGCTTTTTCACATTTTATTTTTAACATTTATATTTTGCGTGCGTGTTTTATGAACAGGCTTCAAAGGAGAACAGTGAAGGGGGTACACACTCACACATATCCACACACAGAGGGATATGATATATACTATAGTTAACAGCATTATGAAAAATGAAAACGATTTCCCTTTGCAGCGCTTTTCCTTCACCCGACTAGACGCGTCTGTGGTGCGTCTCCTCAAATTTTGGCTCAACCCTAAATAGCACCGAAGAAAATTTTATATCGTTAGGGATATGATATCAGACGACTTTTAAGGAAGTTCCCTATTTCATCTTAAATCAAGACCTGATAAAGACTCGTATTCTTCGTTCGAATATACCTACTAAATATAAAAAAAAACTATAGTCATTTAAATTGTTTTGTTTTAAGAGAAACATATGTATTTAAAAAATCCATTAAATAAATAATTATGACAAATTGGTTAAAGATATAATATCATTATTAAAATTAATCACTTCACATTGGTAAGAAATTAAGAAAAATAATATAGCAATAGGAATATGATATCATACGGTTTATAAGGAAGTTCCCTGGTTAATCTTAAATGAACACCTAATTGGAACTCAAATTGTTTTTTCAAATATACTAAGTATTAACAAAAGCTATAGTCCTTTTATTTGTTATGTTTAAAAAAGAAATTGTATTTAAATAATTCGTGTTCTATTAACTAAATAATCATGGAAAATTTGTTAATGAAATAATATCACTATTAAAATCATTCACTTCACATTGGTAAGAAATTAAGACTAACTAAAGAAAATCATTTAAATTATTACTTAATTCGTATAGTGCATATTTTTTAGGTATGTCAAGTTAGTTCAATCGAACTAATAGATATTATTTCTCTGTGTGTGCTTTTGGGGTCCTATTCCTTTTGCTATGGCCCAACTTTAGCCGCTTGGTCACGTTGCACTCGCATCCTGGCAGCAACAATGCGACCCTGGCTCTGCTGGCCGGCAGTGGTTGAGTGTTTAGTAAGTGGTTTAGTAAACACATTTAGTTATTTGCCAAGCGGCGACCCGGCAAACAGAGAGGCCGTAAAAGGACGAGGGGCAAACTAAAGCAAGGCCTCCCGCACGCACCAAAGGACATCGAGTGGAGCACTTAATGACACTTAGTGATACTCAATTATCACTGCGGCTCCTTGCTCAATTACTTGACGAGGCCTCTATCCTTTCCTGTTTTCCGGTAGAGAATCCAACCCCCTCCCTACACTTTTCCAATCTATGTAGGTACATTTACATACCTCCCCTCGCAAATGTAATCTGAAAGTTTAGCGAAACTTCCGCCCGATTCTCTGGCTGCTGCAGTTTTCGGCCAACTTTTATTAGCTTTCCCGCTAATTGCTTCTAATTTAATTAAATTTAAAAACTTTTGCGCCCTTTTAGTTGGAAAATATTGTCCATGCGGATTTTTTTGGGGGCACCTGGGGTATGGGGTTCGGGCAGCTCTACACTGAGCTGGCAAATGAGTTTGGGCGTGTGTGTCGCATAATAGTTTAGCTATAAATTTTATGCGTCTGCTTGCATTTTGCAGTAAAATATTTTATAATTAAATATTTGTTTAATTAGTGCGAGTGGCCGGCGTCGCAGAGCATTTCGTTTCGGGTTTTTGAAGGGGCTGGGGGATTATGGCTGCGGTTCCCGAAAACTGTTCATTTAATAAGTGGCCAGCATTACATTATTTTGCCCTCTGTCCAACGGGGTTAGTTTGATAAATTTAATTTCGGTTGAGAGCTAGAAACTCCGCTCATGCAATGGATATTAAATTGTTAAATTGGCAGAGTTCAGCAGAATTAATTGAATGCTGCGATTTAATTTAAGTCAAGACATTTGCTCCTCGGAGACCTATAAGTCTTAGCATGCAACCTTTTGTTTGAGATAAATAAGAAATGGTCTTTACAGATAAACATAATTGTTGAGACAAGTACGAGTGCAATGAATTGATTGTTTGTATTGAAATAGACATTTGCTTCTTGTCTATCCAGTTATTTTTAACAAATAGTCCCCAGACATCTTGAATGTTATAGATTTCTATTTGGAATACCTTGTTGTTGTGGTTTTATGGTAATTCTACTTAGGAAACTTTATTGGTACAGAAAAATTCAAAATATTTTCAAGTTTGAAATACTGAAATAGTGGTCCTGCTAAAAGTTATATTAATTATGTATACTTTTTACAAACCAAGCGCGGATCCACTAGGATGAAAAGTACAAAGAAATGTGATATTCAAAAACTGTGCAACAACAAATTTCTTTGAAAATACTGAATCTTGAATCTCAAAGAATCCTTCACTAAGTTCAAGGAATAACATTTATAATATAAAGTTTTGCATTCTTTTTCATATATAACTATAGTCTATTTATTTTGATTTATGTTTGGATCTCGTTAAACCATCCTCGCTGGCTGCTTACTTTATTTTGGACTATTTGTAACTGTCGATAATTTAACTGAAATCGCCTTCTTAGCCTGGTCGGGGGTAATTAATAAGCGTAAGCCCCGCCGACATCGCTTCAGCTTTCAGCCATTTGTCAGCTATTGTCTGACCCCGGTAATATATCAGCCGGAGAGATGTGGAAAATACGCTAGAATCCATTTTGGAGGCGAAACAAATTGGGGAAAAACAAAATAGCGCTACAATAAGTAAAATTAATGAGCCAAAATGTAATTTTATAAATTGTAAAGAGCTTCCGGCGTATCCTGTCTAAAATGGGAAATGAAAGCAGAGCATTTGGCAGGCCAGAGAAAGTGAGGAATTATGGAAGCCATTTCGAAAGGATAGATGAGAGGAAGGAGGGACGAGGAGAAGGAGGAACCGGGGAAAGCAAGGGTGAAAGTGGATTTACTTTCGTCTACGTGACACGAGTCCTTGCCCCCTTTTGCGGTTGTTGCCGGCTACGATGATGATGATGAGTCCTGTCCTGTCCAGGTCCTTCTCCCTGTATCCTTTCCATCCTTCCTCAAGCAGGAGACACGCATCGCGTGGAACGTCTGCGAGCAGATTAACGTTCACGTACCGAAAAGGGGGCTGTGAGGGTGATCCCCCCACCAGGATTCCCCTGGGTCCTGGCCACGTCCTTGCTGTCAATGGCAGCAGGAGTAGCAGGAGCAGCTCGAACATGGCGGCCATGATTTTCGAAATTAATTCAACTTGATTTTGCTTTCTTCCTTTTTGTTTTGCTCCCTCACTTCGTTGGTCCTTCTGTTTGCAAGTGGGGTTTTTCGTTTTTTGGGTTTTCGGTTTTTATTTTGGGGTATGGGTGAATGGATGTGAATGGCTGGGTGCTCGCTGTCGGGCACCGCAGACAAGAAATTAAAATTCATTTCAAAGGCCAAGCGGGGAGAAAGGTTTTCACGAATATTCACAAGGCGCAAGCCTAAAAGTATGCAAGGACCGTGGAGATAACCAACCCTCATAAGGCAAACAACAACCCTTCTTGGGGGCGGTTTTCGTTTTTTGTTGTTTTCTGCCTTTCTGCCTTGCTGTTTCTGCTTTCCACAATGGCTGCCATGTTTCCTTTTCCTTTTGTTGCAGGCCAAAAAGTTTCCTATTGTTTTTCAACTGTCATGATGAACTTTTGCCTTTGTTGTCGCATACTTTTGGCAACAAATTTCCGTAACCCCATAACCCTCTTCACCCCATCTCACATCGACTGCACATATTTTATTCTGCTCGACTTAATGCGGGCGACTGTCAGTCGCTTTGTTCTTGCTGCGTGTCTGCCAGCTGTCGTCTTTATGGCACAGATCCATTAATATTCCCTCCTAAATGTGTGCCTCAGGTGCAGGCGGTCTTTGTTCCCGGCTTTTTTCTGCCATTTTGCATTGTTTGAGACGCTGCCATAGGAACTTGTCCTGACAGCTCGGCTACCTGCGAGAATTGAGCCGTAAGCTGTTCAATTGCCGAGTCTAGTCGAGAGAGGAAATCTGTAACAAATCATGGTCTCTGCCTTGGCCTAAAGGCATGCCAAGCACAGCGTCTCGTACACTGATTTTTACACAGCAAAAAAACCGCATTTAAAATGCTGCCCAATCAATAAACTCTGTAGGGTTATTTAAACTGGAAATTCAATTCAAGGTGTCCCTATGTAAGTCCAGAATTTTCAAGAATACGATTTTGTTAGCATACAAATAATATTTGTTGTTATTTAAAATCTAAAATATATTTTTTAATAAGAAAATAAATTTGGGCTATTAAATTTAAAGAAATTCACGAATTTCACGAAAAATCGGATTGTATATTAATGGAAAAACATGTTATTTAAGTATTAAACCAGCCCCATTTAATAAGAAAGCGAATTAAATATATTCGAAAACAAATTTAAGTGCAAAAATAAAAAACAACTATTTCCTTCTATAGCCTTATAGTTTGCTTATTTTTAGTTACACTCAAATGTTTAGAATATAACTGTTCTTTTGGGATTGAAAAATTCTGAGTAAGCTTTTCCCATCTAAAGACAAATTTCTTTGTGTGTAGACGGCTTTGAGTATGCGAAAATTGTTGTGCCGTTTCATTTTATTTGCATGTCTCCCCATTTTATGTGCACAAGTTTTTAACCCTGGCGAGTCATAAAATTAAAACCAACGCCGACTCTTAGGGTGCGACTGGTGGTCCTGGATCCGTTACTGCTTCTGTGCCTGCCAGATTGCCATTGCCTTTGAAAGCAGACCCACCTTGCCCCGGCCGCAGGGCTTCTTGGGCTTCACCTGTCCAGCCCCCAGTTCCCACCACTGGGATGCCACCTTCCACGGCCTCGTCTGCAGCAGATTCTGAATGCAAGCCTAACGACCTGGCATTGTCGTTGATAAGGTCCAAAAATGCTTGTCTACCGATTTTTTTAAGCCAGCTTTTTGGTGAGTATGGTTGGAAATGGTTAATGTTTATGCAAAGGGGCCAAGATGGTTTTGGAAGGGCGGAAGCTATGCTCACTTGGATTCACTCAGGCGAAAGTGCTTGGAATCCTGTTTAGTCCAAAGTGGAGAAATTTGGAGCCTGACAGACTTTTAAGTAAATATTCGGCTAAGCTTTAAGATAATCCTCATAAATTAGTCTACTAGCTTCTGCCTTTTTTCGGCTTTAGAACTTTTTCCTATAATCCGATAAGTGATGGTCGGAAGATTCCTTAGCTGAAGTTGAATGAGTTGAGAGTTGAATGCACCTTTGCATTTACTAATATATTTACTTTGGATAATTATACCATATATTTAAAAAAATTTATATTTTTAATAAGTGGCCGATCATGAACTTCGCTGTGTTTCATACCATTTCCTTTAGTGGCATTTACCTTAAGTGGAATTTAGGACCTCAAAAAACTAAATATTTGTCTGATACATTGCAAAAAATTATCAAGAAATTGAATGTCACACCGCGTTAAGCTCGTAATAAAATTTCCAATCGACTGGCATTTAAGACTGGAATGTTTATTTTTTAACATATTTTATTTTGCAAATCGTAATGTTAACAAATATGCCAAAAATATTTTCCTTTTAAAGTATCTAAAGTTGGTCAAGACCGTCATTCCTTTAGCTGAAGCACTATATTAAGTCAAATCAAAAAACCACCAAATAACGTTCCTGTTTTTGGTAAAAGACCAAAATCCTAATTTATAACCGAAAAATTAAAAATGGCAAAAATTTAAAATTGTAAAAATAATAATATGATGTTTAAACGAAATTTTTTATAGCGAAATTTATTCTTGGAACAGTCCACTCATATTCCTCAAAGACCTACCCTCTCTCAAGTCATATTCTAATTTGCATATTCAAGTTGGGCGAGTGGAACAGGCCGAAAGCTCAACGAAAAGCTTTCTGATTTGGTATTTTAGAAAGCGTTCCATTCCCACCCCCTATTTAGTAGAGATTCAAGCACCCGTCTATAGATGGCGCTACTAATAAGTTGGCATGCACCCTTAACTTATTTTTATTAGTTCTCGAAGTGACGACAGCAGCCAACTTAAAAAACAAAAGAAATCAGCCAAAGGAAATAAAAAAAGTATTTAGGAAGGACGAAAATCATGACAAACAATTAATTATTTTAGGTGGGATTTTGTTTACTTATTAAAAATAATGAAACGCCTAATTCAATTTTTTTATGATCTTCTGGGCATAAATCAGAACAATACTTTCATCTTTTAAGCATCTCAATTCGCAGCCCTTGCATTTTTTTAATTACTAAATTTCGAAATTTTTTGAATAGGAACTATGGAAAACAAATTCAACCTCGAAACTTTAATTTATTAACTTATTTTCGAAAAACATGGCTAAAATCCCGAGAGGTTTTAATCAGTAAAGACAAAACTTTTCGGAAAAGGTTTAAAGGCAGCATTTAATGATTATGACTATGATAGATAACAAACCTGCCATTAAATAGTCCCATCAGTCGATCCAGGTATCTGGTTTTGCTGCTGCTGCGCCTCGTGATTATTGAATTAGCTCAAATATTAAAAAGCGAAAATGAAAATTGCCAATAAAGTCAAAGCATTTTTATTCAAATTACGATTATGATAATTATAATAAGCACAAGCATATTATTGATTAACTAAAAGCCAAACTACACACAAATCATGAATTACAGCTAGAATTACTAAAGCTTTCCTTATCAACTAGTTCGGTTAGTGGGCCTCTAGTTAAGCACGAGCTAAATGCAATTTTCTGGCCGGGTCCTTGGGGGAAATCTGCAAAGATAAAGAGAGAGAAAAACGGTGAACAAGTTGAACATTCTGTTTCTGGAGACAAAAAAGCCACAGGAGACGACCCGGAATGGACATCTCCGCTTTCCTTTCAGTGTGTGCCCCCAACGCAAGAGTTTACAACAAATTAAACTTGCTTGTGGGCACTAAAGCAACGGCAACAACATTGGCAACATGGCAATGTTTTCACTTCAGCGAAAAGTTTTAATAGAAAATTTTAGTTAATAGTTTTTAACTTTGCCGCTGCGGTGGATTTGATAAGGGACCTCCACCCAGCACACAACACATGTAGAACTTTTTAGGAAACGACCGCAGCAACAAAGGAGGTGGCCCCAAAGGGTGGGATGGTTTGGGGTTGGTGTTGGATAATGGGGTACATAGCCCAGCCCTCAGCTCCTGTCCTGCTCGGATCTGCTGGCCAGCGTCTGTCTAATTAATTAAATTCGCTTTTGTGAGGACATCGCCTCGTCCAGCGAAATCCAGTCTAAGCAGCAAGATAAGCAAAAAGTTTCGGGTTCTTTCGGTTAGATAAAGTCGCTTGGGTTCTTTGGTCTTTCGATAACTCGGGTATCCTATTCTCTAGAGATAACAGATTGCTGATTTTAGTGCCTTAAATTGGTGAATGAAATATTTTTTATTTAAAATACAATTTAGATCTATCCTAAAATCTAAGTAACATATATTTCAAAGGGTATCTTTAAGGCGATCCCCTTTCGCTTTGCTGCCCGCTTGCTAATTTCCTGTTTGCTGATAAATAATGCGCCACACACATGTAAGGCAGGCAGGACATAGAAAGGAGTTAGAACGGCGCTGTCCATCCCCGCGTTATGTAACTTTAGAGCACCTAAAATATTAAAACGCCCCCTCAAATCCCAATCCCCAGTGGGAGGTCGGATGGGGGGCTTTCCTGAGTGACTGGAGGAGCGGCGGTACTGCAGATAAGGCGTAGCTGGAGCCCGTTGGCTTAGGATGGCCAGGATGCGCAGGACACGTTGGGAAAGAGCTTAAAATGTGGCCCTAAAATAACTTTGACTGACCTCCCGCCCACTCACACACACTCTCGAACACTCGCCAACCCCCACGTCCACTCGCTGCTAGGATTTAGTATGCCACGCCCACTCCCCCCCTCAAAAGGCCACCCTCCCACATTTTAACTGCTTGGGGCATACATCAAAACTTTGGCTTACGCTTAGGATTTATTTATTTTCATATTTACCGAGGGCCAACACGGACGCACACGCGCCGCAAATGAGAGGGGAATGGAGGTGGTGCGGGGTTGAGGAGGGAGTTTCGGAGGGGCAGACAAGGATCTCAAGGATTTGCACCTTCTGCAGGGCATTTTACGGCAGCGAGCACAGTACGAAATTATAATGCGGAATATTCTTTCTGTTCGTCTTTTTTCTTGTCAAGAAAACTCAAAACAAATATTATAAATCAAAAAGTTATTTTTAAATAATAGCTCAAAATAAATAATTAAATAAATTAAACAAATAATAAAAAATTCGCAAGAATTTAATGTTAATATTCAATTGTATGATGACGATCTTCTTTATATTTAAAGTGTTTAAAAGGTATCCTTTCTTACTTTACTTAATTTCAACTCTAATGCATATTTTTAAGACATATCATTTATCTCAGTGCACCTACATCTAATACGGTTTGGGCTGCCTGGCGCCACTGGCCGTAAAAAGGAAGCTGGACCAAGGGGGCGTGGCAGGTGTCCTTTTTGTGTGTGAGTTTTAATGACTACGTGACCAGCTCCCAGGCGGCGTGTCCAGCGCTGCTTGGAGCGGCTTACGTGGCGTATGCGCGTTATCAGCAGGACGACATCTTCTCGGGAAGGACTCGCTCAGATTTAACGTATTCGAAGCTATTAAGAAATGACATTAAAAAGCGAGCAGTGCCCCCGAGCAGACCCAAATCTCCTCCCAACCACCCCACTCGATCCCTTCGCTCGTTGCGTATTTAAATGCGCCATTTGCATATTTATTAGAAGGACTCGACGCGGGTTTTATTTAACTGAGGTTTTTTTGTTGCTGTTTTTCGGGGGAATCTCTTGAACAGTGCGTGGCTGGAAATTATTAAAATAAGACAGCGCTACGTAATTATTTTGCACCCCACTCACGGACGGCAACTTGGCATTTATGGAAGGCAAACAAAAGTTAATTTAGACGCTGCTTACATTTTACAAGCAATTTACCCGGCACACCCCGTTTATCCCCCATACCCCTGGCAGCCATTGATGTCGCCTTTTCGCCCCCAAACTCATGCCCAGTTTTTCGGATGGCTTTGTGCCGCCGACTACGAGTACTTTTCATCCTTTTCACAAACAAATTTGCACTTCCACGCATTCATTAATTTGCTTATTAAGAGCCAAGGGGCAGGAGTGAGTGACGGTATGTACAATGTTTCCTTCTCCACATGGAAAGTACCTCCCTCTACAGAACTCGCATACTGATCTGTCCGCTGAGCTCTCTTGTCCAAATTTAAGCGAAGTGGAGCCAAGCCAACTGCAAACTGAGAACTTATGCCAAGAGCCATTATAAATGCATATGACAGCCTTTCCTTTTGCTGACAAGAAGAACTTTCCCTCGGTTCCCTTTTCACCGCCGGACAAGAAGCACTATATATAATTTCATAGTCGGAACTGCTGTACTTGCGGTAGCTGCAGTGGCTCATGTATGTCCGGTCGAAAAATGGTTAAGTTCTCTAAAACAATTTCGCGATAAAATACAGAAATCTCGAATAAAAATCTATAAAATAAAAACTCTAATAAAAAATTGAGAAGGTGCTTTAGATATGTGGAATATTTTATTTTCTTTAAGGAATCTCTGAAAAATCTTAAATAAAAAGAAAATCTAATTTTAAGATACAATGATGATCTTGCCATAAATCTGTCTAGAGAGACCTCTCTAGTATATAGTCTTGTTTAGAGGTTTCCAATAGAAATTAAAACCTAGAATGCATTTTACTTATATGCATGTATCACTAAGTAAATAGAAGCCACCGCTGGGGCAGTTAAAACTAAAGCGGCAGGGAAACTTACGCAGAGTTAGAGGGCTGATGGAGATGGGCTGTCAGGGGGGGAAAGCGGACTGGAGACTGGAGAAAGGAGAAAGGGGCAGGACAAGGCCAGTCGCAGGCATGCAGCAATTACAAAGCCAAGGGTTGTGTCTGGGAAATGGAATGGGGATGAGAATGAGAATGGGCAATGATGGGCAATGGAAATCGGGGGGTGGACACGTAGAAACTTGCAAATATAAAATTGCACAATTTAAAACGCAGACAAAAGACGGAGTGGGCGAGGCGAGAAGGGGGCGTGGCGGAGCGGGGCACGTAGGAAGCCGTGCTACGTGCAAGGAACAAGCAGCAGAATGTCCTTGTGTGGGTGTAATGGTGTCCTGTGCGCCATTTACATTTCACATTTCTAGTTTTCAGTTCAGTTGAGTCATTATTTTATTGCCAAGATACGAGCGGGGACTCTGCGTTTGCGACTTCAGTCCACTGAAACCACCCACATCCTCATACCCCATTCCCCATTCCTTTCATGTGTCACTGCAGGACGAGAAGGACTCGAAGAACTAGAAGAACGAGGGTAGTGAAGAGGCAGCAGCAACAACACTTTTGCTTTTGCATTATTTCAGGGGTTCGGGGCCAACGGGAGTTGCAACCACGGACGTTGTCTCGTCTCTCCTGTGGGTGCCTCCTTTCGTTTTCGTCCTTTTTCGACATTGCTACTTGCGCGTACGTGTATGTGTGAGTGAGTGTGTGTGTGTTATTAGATTGTTTCAGCTGAAATGTTATTAGAAAATTTTGAATTCAAATTCAAATGACTTCGTTCTTCCTGCCCACTTCCAATGGCATTTCGTCCTTTCTGCAAAGGACGTGCACTTCCTTTGTGCACTTGCATTGGTATGCGTGTGCGTTGTTGGTTGCAAGTGTGCGTGTGAGTGTGCCTGTGCGTATGTGTCTGTGGCTCGGTCTCTTGCATAATAACATGGTTGCTGTGGATGCCTTCTCGTCCATTAAACGTAAAATGTTTGGAGTGCAATTTGCGTTCGTTGCTACACGTTGGCGCACTTCTAAAACGAGCTTAGGGAAGGGACCATGGAACGGGTGGCTTATCCATAAGGGATGATTTCTCAACCATGTAAGGCACTTTGCTCCTTTCAAAGCCCGAAAGAAAAGGCAGGAGATGACAAGTTTTAAAAAAAGTCAAAAGAAGAGAAATAATCTTTGGACATATTTTTTATTTGTATTTTTTTTATATAAGTCCCCAAAAATTACTTATACACAAACCCCAAATTGTTTTTTATGGTTTCGATATTTTACTTATATTTGTTTGGTCCCTTAAAAATGACTATATATATATTTACAAAAATCGAAAACAATTTCCCGTAATTCCATCCTTTTTTTACCATTTAACAAAACATTTCTATATGGTGATTTTAACCCATCTTAAAACTTAATAATCATTGCCATTACATGGCAGAAATCGCTTACGCAGATGAAATTATCGACGAAATGAAATAACAAGATTAAACAGATTTTCTCTTGTACAAAGCGGGCCAAAAAGAAAATTCTTACATGCCAAATGGAACCCCGTTTTCAATCTTGAAGCAATCAATTATTTAATTTCACCAATTCACATATATGGAAGTCTGCACATAGGTATGTGAGCTTTTGCCCTGCTCTGACCTCGATGCATTATGCCAGTTGGCAAAGAGAGATCCTTAAGTTTGGAAGGGGAACGGCAATCTGGGGGAAATTTCAAATATTCCTTGCTACGTTTGCGGCAAAGAAAAGTTAAAATAAAATCCAAGCACACAGGCGGGCTTAGTCGGATGGCCAACCCCTGGGTTCTGGGTTCTGGGTTCTGACCATGGCCAATACACAACACCCACAGTAACCGCAGTCGTAACACGGGCTGGAGTGAGAGTAAGAGGATTTAGAGAGTGGTAAGTGGGTGGCGGCTGGCCAACCTGCAGCGTTTGCAAACTATCTGAACTGAGTTTGGGTTCGGTTCTGTTGAGGAACTGCGGTAAAGTTGCTAACGTAATCATACAAACCTTGCTCTGGTTAGATGACCATTGTGGCATATATAGCCTCCTTCCCTTTCTCATTCTCGGTCCTTTGTCCTGCCCTGTCTCTTTCTGGCCAGTGGACAAAAGACGACTTTGTCCAGTCGCCGGCATAAGATGGAGAACATGGCAGTGGTCGGTGCAGCGGGGAGGGAGGGATGGTGCTTTTATATTCAAATAAAATGAAATTACATTGTTTTCAGCTGGCAAACAATTTGAATAGAATTTTAACTTTTTACTATTATTTTATTTCAATGCACACAAAGGCAGGAGGCCAGTAAGGACATTCAAGGACCACAAGATGTCCTGGCCGGGCATGAGCAATGGGGCAGCTGGCTCTCTATGTTCCCCGGATCAGAGTTTTGGCAAATGGCTGCTAAGGCCGTTCGCCTGGGATATTTCTTAATTAGAAAGATTTTGCCAAAGGGTTGTTCGGCACTTCTGCCGCCCCATTCCTCCCATTGCTCTTCCTTAAACGTCATTAATTTTACTTGGAAATTTACGTTGCCCCTGGGCAGTCTGGCCCCCCAAAACCTTCCATAACTTCTAATTCGACGACCCTTTTTGACGTTTTTAAGGGTTTAGGCCTTGGGTTCCAGCTGGATACGTGACATCACTGTCCTTTTGGCGTAATTTATCGTTTTGGGGGGCTTGCGAATTTTTAGTTTTATGAAATTGTTCCGGTCAATTAATTGTGGAAATTACGGGCGGTCGTTTAAAGCTTTAAGTTGCGAGTTAGAAGCAGCCAGGCCAGCAGCCAGAAACAACCAGGAACAGCCATTGCCCTGCCTCCTTTGTAATCCATGCCAATCCATCTGCCAGCAAAATGGGCGGTCTGCAGGCTGGTCAACGGTCCCGAATGCATTTTCCCCAAACGAAATTTCCAGGCTTTGAAATTGCAAAATGCAGAAATTTTTGCCATCCTATTTTCAGATGGCGTTGGCTAAAAAATTTGCATTTTTGCCCCAGCGAGCTGGCCCAAATGAATGCACATGCACGCACATAGATGCACTCGGAAAAAATCCACACACACACACACATACACAGATACTGAAGGGGGGCCAAGGGGATGTCCATGTGAATATGCACGCCCAGCTCTTTGCCTTTGTTGCATTTTTGCCTAGATTGCAATTTTTTGCAGCCCAATTGAAACTGCAAAAAGCCCGAAACCCCGATCCCGAAACCAGACGCAGCACTACAAATATTGTACATCAAACGTGCGAGTCCTGCATCCATGGTTGTGTTTTAGAGTGGACCATCAAATGATAAAAAATTAGGGTACAGATATTACTGTTTTATTAGTTTTATAATTTTTCTTTTCATATTTTTAAGTAGTTCTGTTTACCGGAAGAGAAGATAACATTACTACAGAGTGTGTCCAATTAAAGTATTGTTTTCCATTAAATGGTTCTAAAAAAAAACTTTTGTCAAAACTCTATTATTACCTTTCGTAAAAATACATCGAATTGAACTATTCTGCTGGTAAAATGTTTTATTTTACTTATAATTTAGACCCATGGAATTTAGAATTGTATGATTCGGCACATGACTAAGGTCCACCTCATTTGACCTGTGTGGGTTTTTGTGTTAGTCCTGAGTCCTGGGCTCCATCAGCAGGACGAGCCAATGCATTTGTCGAGCCCGAGTCCGAGCAGACAGATCCGGAGTCACAGAACCCCGAGTTGGAGCCACAGCCGGAGCCTAAAATGCAGTTTTTGGCATGCAACGGGTGCCCGAAAAAGGGGCAAAAGAGATGGGAACTGCAGAAGGAGTTGTTGAAAAAATTTTGAAATTGCATTTCAGATGAATAGACGGTTGACAAGGTGGGCGGGGTGCGGGGTAAGGATAAGGGGTACAGAGGGGCGGCTGTATCATTCTGGTAGGCTCCCCCGAAAAAGGACTATTGAATAACGGATGCTGTGACGATAGATGGCCCAACTGGCCCTGGTTGTGTGAGTGACACGCATGGCTGCCGGAGCATGGCGATGGGAAGTCCCTCCTCCAACTGGATCCCCCAGCTTTTTGTCCAGGCGGCCATTTTGATGCAAATGCATCTCGGAGTCATGTTTGTTGCTTTTGCATCTGGTAGCTATGGAGGACGAGGAGTAGGAGAAGCACACCCCGTCCCAAAAAAAAGGAGGAATTCATTGGATGGGAGGGAGAAACTCCCGAGACAAAATGGCATGCAAATGACTTTGCTCAGATTTCTCCTAAAAGAATTGTCAGTAGTTAGTGCTGGGAGAAACCAAATTGAGCAGTGGTCTTAAGTCGGCCCCCAAAAAGATGCTCGTATTTCTGCAGTATCGTTGGAAAATTGGGAAAAACAAAATCTGGTCTGCATAGAAACAATTTGCACTTTGAAGCAGTAGAGAAATGTTTGGTTTGGACCACAATAAATCGGAATAATGCTCTTTTGATTTACGATTTTCGCAGAATTCCATTGCAGACTGGTTATCTCTGAAAAACCGCAGGGTGTACAGCCTACATTTTGTTTAATATTTAATTTAAACGTAGCTAAGGGCAACCTTTAAGCTTTCGAATTAGCCAGTTTTCGCGATAAGGATTTAATTTATCCTTAACGAGAAAACCGCTGCATATTTAGATTGTATTTCCTTTTTTTTGTATTGTTTCTTTTTTGTCTGGTTTATTTTGATTGGGATTTTCGCGATTCGCTCTATGTTTTCCCTTTCTGTTTTCACTTCCTTTTCGCTGGCTGTTTGCTTTGGAACTGGGTCCTCTGCCCGCACATCCATCCATTTCTATTAGTTATTTGTTTTCCGAACGTTTTTGTAATTATTTGCCCGCCTGCCGCATGCTAAATTGCCTGAGTAAATATTTGACAATTTTGCATTTGGCCAAAGCGAATCGCCAGACCAAATGCACTGCCTAATGCCACTGAATTTCGGGGGGAATGAGGTGATTTCGACGTGTTTACCTTGGCGTTAGTTCGATTAACCACACCCCAGGAAAATGAGTTTAGTTTGGAGAGAGCAATTTAAGGCAGGTCAATCAATGACCAGCGATATTGATCGGCAGGGAAAACTGCATCGTTTTTTCAGCTTCTAAGCACTCCGAACTATTTCAATTTGCATTCCAATTAAAACGCCAAACTTACCCAGCGACGAAGGCTCCGTAATATCTGCAAACAGAGGAGAAATATTCCATTAAAATAATTGAATAAGTTTCAGCTGCCACATGAGAAGAGTGATAAAATATGGCTTAAGTAAATCCCCATGGAGTGGGGCGGAAGGAAAAGTTTTGCCATAGCTTAAATCCTATTCATAACTTTTGTTTTGTTGCAGTTTTGATTGAGTGAGCATAATGGAAAATTTGCCATGCGAGTTCCTGCACGTTTCCAACCCACTCCCCATCCCCCCTTTTTCCACCACCCACCCAGCTGTCTCCGCGGAGAGTGCATTCAGTCAGATTAGGTAGCCTCTTCCCCGCAGCAAAAGGACACTCCATTGGTCTGCCCCCCATCGAGCAATTGCCTCCATCAGAGGCAGAAGCAGAAGCAGAATCTGAATCACAATCCATGGGGTTGCCAAAAAGCATGCGGCGATTTTTTCAAATTTATTTTCTTCTGCCCGCCGTCGACTACATCAAAATGCATTTTGGCCAAAAACGGTTCCGCGACGAGACTTCCCCTTCCTTTTTCGGCAAAACCAATCCCGAAACAAAGCATCGAGCAGCACTCGGCAAAAATTGCAAATTTACAATGGACCCGGGCAAGGGAAATGGCCCCGTGGATCGGGAGTCCATGGATTCGTACATTTCATCTGCTGCCCCATCCTGGCGCTCCCTTTCCGCATAATTTGTATGCGCGAGCCGCATAACTGTCTCCCATTCCCAAGATCCTATCCCCCTTTGGAACCTAACACAGAAAAAAAGTTCTGAAGGATAAACTAAAATTCTTTTGATGAAATTCAAATATATATCTTGTAACCTGAAATGACTTGCTAAGGTATTCAAATGTAAATTTTAATTAAATAATTTAACTGTTAAGTGACTTCATTTTTTAACATCCATAGTTCCTATGCTTCAGGACCAACTGCCATCTAATAAATTGATATAAATTTTGTAATATGGTGTGAAAGTGATAGTACTTTCAACTAATAAATTCATAAAAAATGTATTAAGAAATCATAAACTTTAATATAATAGAAATTAGAGCATTTAAAAGCATCTAGCGGGACTTCGAAAAATGCTAGCTCTTCCAAGATAATCGTTAGATAGTTGTTTCATGGATTCCAAACTATATATTTGTAGTTATATATTTTGTCTATTAAATATTTCGACATTTTCTTCAGTGACTCCCTAAAATATTCTCCTCCCTTGTAAGTGTAACACTTTGGGAATCAGTGCAGTGGCCAGGCTGTAGCAACTTTGCTGGCCAAAGTCCTGGCCAAATTACAATGAAGAAAAATTGCATTGCCTGGATGGCGGAGATAGACAGAAAAAGCGGAAAAGGAGAGGGTCAAGTCTCAAATCCCTCAAGGCAGACGTCTGAGTGGGCACTTTTTGCATATTACGCACTAGACATCGTCACGTTAGCTGCCCCAGCGAAATGTTCATCAAATCAACGTTGCAGCAGCTGCGTCTCGCAGTCCCCAACCCCCGGGAGTTTTCCACCTCCCCTCCCGTCCTTGCACCTGCCACTGCGACTGCCTTTTGCCCCTCCCCCCTGCCCCCTTTTTGGACTCACTTTTGTTGCAACGTTTTATGCATTTTTTCAGCGTCTGCAGTGGCAACGTCTGTTGTTTCAGCTCCAAGACAAATGCCACAGTATTAAGGCCTGGGCCACGCCCCTTCCCACGGCCGCCCACTTCCCCGCCAGACGCTGGAAAAAATGGCCAAGCTTAACAATCCGCGTTTCTGGATTTTCCATTTTTCCACATTTACCCCAAACTGCCAGCGTCGCGTACGTGCCGAAGTCGCCTTGTCCTGATGTCCTGAACTAGCCCACAGCCGGCAAATGCAGCTTTCCTTTTGCATACAGTCCTCCATCCACCATTACCCCAATACCCAATCCCCCAGTGCAATAAATACAAAATGCAGAAATGCCTGGTCGGCCGGGCACATCTTCAAGGCGCCCACTCACCCATTTACCCCCACGCATTTTTTGCACTATATGAATTGCATTGCCAACCCTTGCAACCATCGCCAAATAGTACACTGAACCAAAAATATATAAGATTAAATATATTCGTTTTGTTAGAAAGACCTATAACAGACCATAATTAACAGCCATTGTTTATGCTGTCTCCATATCTTGATGTTTTTAATACTATCGAACAAGAGGTATGTTAAGTAATTAAATAAATAAAATGCAAGACAAATTAAAAAGACCAAAAAGTGCACAAGATAACTATTTAAATTTTCGAGTGAAATTGGGTCCCACTTTATAGAAAATAAAAAATAATTTAGAATTTTATCAGTGGGATTTTAAAAATCCTAATAAAAGGATTTTGGTAAGAAAGTGACTGTTTTTTGGCAGTTGGCCATATCTATTTAGTAGAAAATATAATTGACAATATTATTACTGAAATTTATGAAGCCTTTTTGGCAAGAAAAGTGCCATCTCCGTGGTATTTGCTCTCTGTGCACCCAGTGGCACCCCGAGCCCCCACATCTGGGGCAGCTGAGGCGTCTCGACGACGAGTCCGTTGATTTGGCATCGCTGCAGCACCGTGGCCATATCCCGTGTCCAATCCAATTCCACTGGCTGGGCCTAACAATGTGCATCCGCCTGGGAGGGGACCGGGTCCTTGGACTCCTTCGTCCTGCCACCACTGATTCGTCGTTGTCCTCCTCATTCGGTTTGCTTTGTTTGGGTTTGGGTTTTGGGAGTGAGTCGCACGGCGCGGTGCTTGTTTTGTGCCATTTTTACTGCAGCCTTTGGCTTGCATTTTTTCTTGCTGCCTTCACTTGAACTGAACTGAAGTAGAGATACCCAACCCAGCACCCTACACCCATTCCCCAGCCCATTCCCACTCCCATTCCCCACCCATTGTCCCTTCATCCGGCAGTGCTGCAGTTTTTGATTTCACTTTTTGGCCACCCAACCCCGCCCCTTCATATTTTCCTTGGGAGTGGAGCTGCACTGAGCTTCGGTTCGGCAGGGGGCGTGGTACTTGTCCCGCCCCTTTGGCGTCATGCAACACTTTCGTGGACGTTGCATACTTTTTTCGATGCCGTTCTGCAGCAGTAGGCAAATAGCAACATTTTTTGCGCGCGTCTTTCTATTTTTCAGCTGCGGAGTTTTTCGCATTATTGTGTACCGGGGAGAATACACTGAGTGACAAAAGGTTGTGGATCTCGGAATATTTGGGAGTTTATTTTGGTAATTAGTAATTACTAACTTCATTTTTGTCATAAAGAAAATTTAGAGGCCCATAAATAAAATCATTCGATTGCACAACTATTTTTTTCAATTAATTGAATGGTATGAACTTGATTTCATTGTGTGTTTTGGTAAGAAAAAATTGTCTTTAGAGTTTAGAGTTTAACCAACTCTGTGAAAATTTGTTCAACATTTAAATTAATTAAATATTAGTTTTGATAAAAAGGAAATTTAAACCAGATCATAAATAAATGAAAATAAAGTATTAGTTTAATTTTGAATTTTATAGAGTTACTTAGGGCAACTTAAATCTGATATTTATTAAATGTTTATTTAATAAAATTCTATAATTATTTTGTTGTCAAAACTAAAAGGTTCCGGATATCTAAGGGCAGGATCTTGAATACTTATAGTGGTGTAAAAATAATTGTATTAAGTTACAATTAAATTGAATTACGTTGCGATCTGGTAGCACAAGTTACAGAGGTTCGGGATCCCTGTGAGGGATCCCCATTCTGGCGGGCTGAATTCCTAGTGCACTTGCAGGCTTAGTCCAGTCGAACAGGTCCTGATTTTAGCCCCAGTACGGGGGCTCAGAGGCAGCAAAAGCAAAACACATTGCTGATTGCATTTGCTTTGTCTGCCCCATGCCGCTGCAACCCCCTCCCCTGCAGATTTCCACCCTGCGGCTCTGTGTCTCTCTGTGTATGTGTGGAAACTTTGGTGCCCAACTGCAGTGCCAAAAAGCAAACTTGTTGTTTACGTTTTGTCCCATACCCGAACTCCACATCCCCATGGCTGCTAGGCTCATGTGCAGTCTTATGATGCTGACAGTTGTCGCCATTGCTGCTGGTCCGCAGGATCCTGCTCCCCAGCTCTCCATCTGCAGCCATTTTGAAATGCAGTGCAGGCGGGAGTGGGCGATCCAAAAAGGGGGGCGGGGAGCGGGGGAATGGCAGTGGGTGGCGGGGCCAGGACATTTCATTTCTGAAGAATTGCTTTGTCGGCCCAACGACGTCGTCTCATCCAAAACAACAGCAACAGCTATGGGAAAAAGAAGGATGAGCAGCTGGAGTGGGTGGCAAAGGACCCAGGATCCAGCATCCAGAATCCAGGACCAGTGCATTTGCCTCTGGCCAGGGGGGCGGTTGCGAAATGCGGATCCATGGTAAAAAGGAGTGCCGCACGTTGCACAAATGAAATTTTGCATTTTCAATTTTTTGAAATAGGCTTTTCCTATGCCCCAGACAGAGAGAGCAGGACATCCCCATCCGTCCAGGCTCCCTTCTGCCCCCTTCTGTTCGCAGGACTGCGGCAAGGAAAAAACTCCCCATGATTCGGCAAAAACCTTCGACTTGTCTCGTTTCGCTTTTGTTGTGCACGGAATTTTATTTCTCGGCATTTGATTTTGTCGCTTTTCGCTGGCGTGCACATCCTGCCTTCCTCCTTTTCCCCATCCTGGCAGCTGCATTTTTTCCTTGCCAACTGCACTCGTCCAATGCATTTCTCTCTGTGGCTTTCTTTTCTTTATTTTCCAGAAGGGGCAGAAGGGGTTGGGGCTACCCCTGCGCACTTGTTATTCAAAATGGTGGCCACCATGCATTTTGAGTTTTTTCTTTGCATTGCTTATGTTTCAGTTTTGTTGCCATGGCTGCCATCGCTGTTTGCTCTTTGGGTTTTGCTCTGTTTTGGTCCTGTTTTGCTTTCAACTGCCGGTGCAACGGAAGGGGGAGTTGGGCGGCGGCAAAGAATGCAGTTGTACATAGCGGGGGGTGGATGGATGGGTGGTGCATCTGCATCTGCAGTTAGCTGTGCGAATTCTTTCCCTGCTCTTGTTTTTTCCGAGGAGGGGGTGATGGGGGATGGTCGCTCTAGGGAAGGCGCCTGCAATCGATAAATTGAAGAAGACTGCTCCCAGCTGAGCGCACCACCTCCAACCAAAGCCCACCCCCTCATCCATCAGTGCCAGCCCCCCAAACCCCAGCCCCCAAAACCCAGTCCAATCCCAACCCCACGGGCATGGCATTCGCCTTTATTAGTTTCTGGCTGGAGGACAAAAACTGCATTCGCGGCGAGCTTTGTGAAAAAATGTGAACCTGCATATGATCCCGATCCCGCTCGCAGTTCGTTAGCAGCACATCCTGTTTTCGGGATTTGTGCCCGCTCAAAGGACCCTTCTGCATTTCGTGTGCGATTCGGACTTTTTGATTTCTGATTTGATTCAGTAAATCATATTGCATAAATCCTTCAAGACCATTACGAAATTTTCAAAATATTTCAGTTTTTATTCATATTTTTTGTATTTTTAAGTGGCTGATATATTTGGTTTGATTCAACAAATTTTCATATATAATCCGCACAAATCTTTTTAGCTTTCGCTTGGGTAAACCATATTGCAGACACTTTTTTAACCTATTGAAATTAATCGCATTATCATCGATGTCCTTTTAGTTGGAAATTTATATCTTTAACTATATTTTTAGGAATTGGTTCTTTTGAAAACTTACATTTATAATCCTTGCTTTTATGCTGCTATGAGTTCGAGTTGGAATTTATTTAGAATTACATATTCGATTGAAGAGTGAATCTGATATTGTTGTGTTGCATCTGTGGACACCTCCTGGCTGCAACAATGGCAATCAATCAGCCGTCGGAAAGCGCTTAGATAAATTACAAAAGCCGACAGTCGGCAGCAGGACTCTGGCAATTACACGGCCGGCATTATGAGTGTGTTTTGTGGGTGGGTGATTGGTCCGGAAAATGCATCAATTAAAATTAAAGCTGCCGCATCAGCAACGTGCAGCGTGCAACCCAAACCTGCAGTGTGGCCCCAACTTTGATTAGATAGGAGTGCATTGCTCCGAGTACATAGAGAATGGATGGATGGATGGGACGGGAGGATTGGAGGAGGCTTCTATGTGCTGGGCCCGCATGCATGCATGCCGTACTGCCGGGCTTACGTGGCGTATGAAAATGCATTTTGGCAAAAACATGATTTCTGGCCCGGCTGTGAGGGAGGCCACTGTAAAACCAAAGGGCAAACATTGCAGCCTTTCCTTCCACATCGCCATCGCCATCGCCTGGTCGACAATGCAAATAGGAAAGCCGGAAAAACGCAATGCACACACATGCACACAGCTCCAAAAATAACATTGCACTGGGTGGAGGCCTATAAATTGGCAGCAAAAAAGGATTTGGGTGCGTGGGTGTTGTGCTTAGGTGACTCCCCGCCTCTCCCTCCCATGCCGCTCTCAAAAATCCTGCAGGACAATGGACGCAGACGCAGCGCAGATGACATGCATAAATTGCATATCAAAGGTGCATCAGGAGCAGCATCGGAATCGGGAGGAGCATGAGGCGGTGGATCCTGCAATCCATAGATTTATGCAGCCTAGTCCAGCCAGAACCCAGTAGCCAGAACCCGGGGTCCAAAACCCCTGCCACACATAGTTATGATGCATAACCCAGAGCTACTGCCATTGCAGCTGCAGCCGATGTTGGCTGGCCTCTGGCCATGGTCGAAATGGTTTTCGTTTGTTTGCCCATTTCGTCCCCAAAAGTTTTTGATGAAAAATGATGCACTTGCCCCGGACTGCCCACCACTCCTGCCCACTCCCTCCTACTCCGCCAGCTGCTTTGTTTTGTTTTGTTTTTGGAAAATTTTCAATTTGCCGGCGTCCAGCGGAGTCCAAATTGGAAAAATGCCACGGCCAGGAGACTAGAGCAGCGATAGAGGATACTGAGCCCCGGCAAAAACAGCCGAAACAACAACAGCAGCAGCCGAATATTATTAATGAAAATCAATACATAAATTCTCGCCATATTTAGATTGTTTCGGTTATGTGTTTATTTTGTATTATAGTTACGTTTATTACGGATCCGCGGCTGAGCTGCCAAGGCAAAACAATGCCGGTCATTTTGGGCCGGCCCGAATTGGTGTTTTGTGCGAACGGGCTCGCTGTTAATCTGGCCATCTGAATAGCCTTTAATTTATTTGAAATTAAATTGCACGCTCTTGTGCAACGCATTCAGCTAGGTCTATAGATCATGACGGGATGAAAAAGCTTCGAGCGTTTCTGTTTTAAAGTCATTCAAAATGGAGTCTTTAGTTGGTGGATCATTGCAACTAACTTTTATTTATTAAAATACTTAAGAAGTAAAGAACATTTAAATTTCTTTACATTGTCAAATTTTTATTACAATTGGGATCGTCACAGAAATTCCAAGAGATTCTACTTAAAATTGGTTTATAAAAAAAGCTTCAGAGTATATGAAGCATTTTAAGTTTTTGAAATTAAACTTGCATAAGACTTAGGAAGCAATTTCTGTAGATTTATTTATATTTATTTAGTTAATAATATTATTTTGAGTTCAAAATGATATAGGATATGCAGCTTACTTTTTCAATATAAACCCGAGAATTTTCAAATGATTCTCAAATACACAGACGCTTTTCCCATTTTCCTTGATCTTATCGTGTCAAACTCCCAACTCAATCACGCATACGCACCATTAACTTCTAAGGATGCCCAACATAAAACCAAGACCAAACACACGCATCCTGGCAAGTGAAAAAGGAGAGGAAAGCCGTTTAAATTATATCCCTGCGTTTGTGTGCTTGTTTGTATACATATGCTAATACAACCACACACACAAACACACACAGAGGCAAAAGGATGTGGAAAAATGCGAGTGACAAAGGAGAGCGTTTCTGGCATTTTTGTGTGTGTGGCTAATGTCGAGGACTCGAGTCCGATTCCGATTGCAGCTTCGGGTATATAGAAAAAACAGGATGCAGTCGAGTAAGAAGAATAAGAAGAAGATTTGTTAGAAGCAAGGGTATATCGAAGAATCGAAATAAGTCCTTGCTAAAGGATTTGGCACTATAATAAGGATGTCTTTAGCTTAAGGCCTGCGATCTATTGAAAATCCACTTTTTTTCAGATCGATATGAAGGCACACAGGCCACCCACTATATCTAAAAAGCCAGCTGCCACCCACTTCGTCCTTCGTCCTGTTGCTGCCGCTCTCTCTCGCTCGGTCGCTGGCCCTCTCTCTCTATCGCTCTCTCGCGCTGCGCAACGATGGCAGCTCAGCTCGCTCACCAACACCAATGCGCAGCGTTTTTCTAATGTCTGTTTCTCTTTCTCGCGCATTAGTTTTAGTGTTTTGCCTCTCGCTTTTTTGCTCCTTTTTGCCACGGCTCACCCATACAGTCGCACACAGCGAGGCTGCGCATGTAAAGGGCTCTCATACCGCCCCCCAATCCCCACCCCCCTCGCCTTGTACATAAAACATGGGCGTGTTTGTGCCGTCGACGTTGCTGCCGACCGCGCTGCCGGCGCTCCAAAATTTTGTGTACTTTTTTAGGATACCAAATAGGGATACGCACCGACACAGACGCAGGACCCTTATATACCAGTGTGCAAAAAGGGAGTAAAAATGCATTCCGCCTGCACCAACTAAAAATGCGCAAGGCACAAAAAAAAGAGGTGCCCGAGTGGGTGGGTGTGTAAAACTGCATGCTGATGCTGCTGCCATTTTAGGCGGCCATCATGAGGCTGCAGCTCCAAAAACTCCTCGGCTCTAATGCACCTCTGCCTGCGTCGACGTCGCTGCTATTTTTCCATTTTCCATTTTGCCACACCCAGAAAAAGTGCATTTTTCTACGACAGTTTTTGGCATTTTTGCACTGTTTTTATTTGGCTTTTATTTTTCGTCCCTGTTTCTGTTTTTGATTTCCCTTCGCTTCGGCTGGCCATGTACAACAAATATTCACTTGCCACTCTTTTTTCTCTATGTATATACGTGCATGCATACATGCAGGCGGCCGTGCGCGTGTATGTGTGTGTGGAACTGCATTCGGTTGGTGCTAAAAGTTGCACTCTATATGCACATTTTGTGTGCGTGGCCAAAGCCAATCGGGTGCCCGCTGCAGTTTTGTGCTGCTTACTTTTTCTCAACCCCCCCAACCCCACCACCTTGGGTATCCCAACCCAGAGCGACTCCAGCTCAAGCCCCTTTCCTGGGTCCTCGAGCTCAGGAAATAGACTCCCCCGCCCACTTAGACTTTGGACTTTCCTGCTGCACCGCATCGCATCCCAGGCTGAAATATTTGCAAGCTATAATTTTCCATCAGCAAACGATGATGTGAAAACATTTTTGAGTAATTGAATGTGTCGTTAAGACATTTCATCTGATAAACCTTCAATGGCCGATTCATCTTGATGGGATTGGCAATTAGGCAGGGAAAACTTTTAGAGTTTGCGTAGAGATTGCTATTCAATTAGGATCAATATAGTAGGGTTCATTTCAAAATATGTAAATCAATTCTATGATCAGTTTCATTCGAGTATTTGGCTGGTTATAAAAGGTACGTTTTCAGTGGAAAATCCTTTTAAAATTGATAGATGGCTTTAAAATAGTTATCCTTTTGGTACGTAAATTGGATTATTATTAGGGAGAATCAAGTTTTTCATTCCTTAGAATTTGAACATAAGTTTGAGTTTTAAAAGCTTTGAATTTGCTGTGCTTAAAGTACGACAATGCGATTTTCTATTCTAAGATGTCGAAGTACAAAGTCTTATGACCCAAGGCGAAGTAAGTTGAAATATTTATAATTTTCATATCTTGATAATGCAAAGTATTTAGATTGCCCACTCTTTCTAAATTGAAATGAAAGTCATGTTTAATGGGATTTCCCCATCAAATAAATATTAAATGGAAGTCTAATCCTTCCAGATCAATGGACTTTTAGCCCCATTCTCCTTCCCTTTCACAGACCCTTCTTTATCCGCTGACTAGAATTCGAAAACAATCGAGGGCAAACGGAGTCAACCGCATTAGAAACAAATCGGATCGGCGTCAATTAATAACGAATTAAAACTCCTGCCGGTAATCGACCTCTGGATTCTAATCAAACAAATATAAAGCGACCGTCGCAAAGTCAGACCCACAATGAGGTCTAAAAAAAGAATATAGCGTAAAAAAATGGGAAAAAAGTCATCGCTGCGCCCACAGAGTAGTCGCTCAGCTTATTCACATTTATAATATATTTTTTTTCTATATCCTCTCGCCCATTCTGAAACACACACACACTCACGTACAACACACACATGTCCTGGTGGTTTTGCTGATTTTTTCGCGCGACTTTTGTGCGGGGGTCGGGATTTGTATTTTTTGCATGCTGCCATTTGTTTGTTTGGGTTGTTAGAAAATATATTTTTTGCGAAATTTACGACAGTGGGAAAGAGGAGAGTGGAGAAAGGAGAGAAAGCGGGTGCCGAAAAGGAGAAGCGGCAAAAAATATGCGATATGTGGACGCGCCAGGAAGGAAAAGGAAAGCGGCAACAATTTTTTCTATGCTGCTGCGTTTCGTGTTTTGTTTTGCTCTGTTCTGGTCTGGTCTGGACTAGCTTGGGTTTTTTTTAGGCGAAGGCGAAGGACGTTTGAGTAACCTTGTAACCCTTTTCTCGCTCTCTCCTTTCCCCACTCTCCATTCGCCTTTCTCCTGCGGTCTGTCGAAAGTGTGTCCTTTAAGCGACTTCCGCTCGCAGTCCCCCATTAAATTGGATAGTTTTTGATTCTCAAGGGGAATCCCCAGTTCCCCAATTTCCAGCGGAGAGACTCACCAGGATCAGGAAGGCAGCAGAGGAAATTCGGCGCTCAGTTCCGCTTCGATCACACCGCGTTCGCTGCTAAATTCCAACTGATCTACGCGGAAGGTTGGCCAAAATGCCCGGACCCACAAAACAGATCCTCGTTTCAGAACCAGTTTCAATCAGCGGATTTGGGTGAAAAAATTCATCATTTTTCAGCCCCGAGTTTTTCTTTTGTTCGACCAACAATTGATGACGGAAGATCTTCGCGTTGTCTTCAAACTGGTTTGCTCGATGGTCAGCAGCGCCTCACCTTTTTCACCCGGTTCACCCTTTCAGCCTTTTCCCAAAACAATTTCGGTTAATAACCTTGACAAGGGTGCCTGCTGGGGGAGGGGGATGCTTTTTGCCTGGGAACTGAAAAGCCTGTCAAACTAGTTCTATCGCCTATGAGAAGTAAAAGTCCAGCCGCCAAGGACAACGGAAAATATTTATGGATCCTCTGAGCTGAGCTATACAAACAACACTTGAAGATTATTTGGCAATCCCGCTAATTGGGGTGGCTCATTCCGATACGGGACAGGACCGCAAGAGTCAGGAGTCAAGGGTTAATTGATCTCCACACCCATTTGGGATGGGCTATCTGCGTCCGGGACAGGCATCATCCCTTAAGTGTGGCCAGCACGCGTGCGCCCTCCGATCTGGACATTCCAAAATGGGACCCGAACTTGGAATAGGGTTAAATGCAATAGCCGTAAAGATACAAATGTCATTAAAGTATCATGAATTTGATTTTTTTCAAAATGGAAACCGAAAATTGAATGAACCAACTAGAAGTACACACGTTTTTTACATTTTACTAAAATAATTTGCAAGTTAAGACAGACACTTATAAAAATACATTTAAGTTATCGATTATACAAATATTACCTAGCTAAAATAATATCTTTTAATATATGGCATGGTATTTACTTCATTAAATGCTAAAGATACATATTTATATTTTATGGAACAAAAATATCTTTGGATTTTCAATCAGTTTCTTTTGAATTATTACAAAAGGGGGCTGATTAATTTTTAAGTTTCAGTATCTTTTGTTATTTATTCTCAAATTTATCTATTAATGAATGTGCTAGATATTATCCTTGGAGGAAATTGTCTTTCAATTTATTCTCTAAATTACAATGCCTAAGTGAAAATCCCCTTTTTTATGATCTGAACATTTATTGTTCTGCATTTAAACATTTAGCTTACATTACAGAAACTGCATTCCCTAATGAAATATTTTCTCGAAATTGCTATTCCGGCTCCAAAGACAAACTTTATCCACAGAATGGGATGGTCTCTCTAACAAGAGAAAAGTTTTAGTTTACGCTTTCAAAAATAATAATTATGAATATGATTCTCAGCTAATATGAGCAGCGTCCTTCTACACTGCCAACTCCTGCTCCCAGAATCCCAACCACGCCGAGAAGATTAAGTTTCTCGACCGACTCCTCTGCCATCTGCCCTCGAGCTTCCAGGTTCCCTTGGTTATTAACATTCTAAAAATATACATTTCGTGGCCCGTCTGGCTGCCACATCCTTTTCGGCTCCCTGGCTGCAGTTTAGCAAAAGGTAATTTACTAGAAAATTTGTTTGCAATTAGTGCAATTTAAAACGCTGTATGAACAGGGATTTTCGCTGCGGATGCGGATGCGGATGTGGCTGCACTCCCTGGCACTCTGCTAATGCTTTAAAATTTAAATATTCCGAGGAAATTTCCGTTCGACATCGATCCGGGCGTTGTCAAGGGGTTAACACAAGCCAAGTCAAACAAAGAACATTAATAAGAAAGGCGCTTGGCTTCGCCCTCGTCCTTTTTAGTTGGTTTAGCAATTTGATCCGGCAATGAAATGGCAGCCCAGCTCAGGCGAGGCCATCACAGACCCCCAAGGACCCAACTTCTTAATGTCATTAATTTTTTAAGCTTACTTGGAATGCAAATGCCCTGACCCTGGGCCGCATAAAAATGGCAGGCCATCAAGGAATCGCCACCAAATGAGGCGGGACGGGGGGTGGACGAAGTAAAACGGAACGGAAAAGGGTTTAATTGTTTTGGGCGCCAATGAGGTTGGCCCGGGTGGCAGATTTAGTTTCAAAACACACTTGAGCCTACCACTGGGCATATAATTAAAGGTCTCCATCCGCCGGGGGCGGAGGTCGAAGAGGTCCTGATGATTTATTGTTCGGGAGACACAGAAGTTCCAGGACAAGGACAACGGCAACGGACTGTTTGTGTTTTAGGCAAATTAGAAAGGGTTCTTAGCTGTCTCCGGCAGCTGGGGAGTCTCCTTTTCACAGCACCCGCACCACCAGCTGTTGAGGTTGGAAATCCCCTTCGAAATCCCCAGCCCTGAGTCCCCAGCACTTTTACTTCCGTACTTCCTTTCGGTCTGTTTGCTGTCACGCTGTCTAGCTATTTATTTATATTTAGTGTTATGTTTAATTTAGTAATGGATTAGAGCCGGCGAAAGGAAGCTGTTCATTACGGCCAGTCACGTAGTGCTTCTAAGGTCAGGGTGAGTCCGTAGTCTCTCCAGGATCCGGCCGAACCCATCGCTCTTTCTCTCTGGGGGCTGAAGATTTATGGAGATTGTTTCTTAGAATAATGATATGCAAATGTGGCATTTATTCAGCACAAGGGGTATGCTGGGCAGTTCTTTAAACTAAAAACCCTTAAGAATACAAAATCTAAGAACAAATCTCTATAAATACAATACATTTCTGAGGCATTCTTAATTCATTTTCAATGAAATTCTTTCTCTGGTAAGCATTTATTCCACTCGAAACCCCAAACAGACAGCCAAAATGTCGGGTGGGGTTCAAGGAAATGACGTCCTTTTTTGGCAGCGAAACCGCTCGAAATACAAACAGAAGTTTAATGAAGCAGCACGGCACACAGACCATGGATTGGTTATTATCTTTTAGTTCAGTGCATAACTTTTTCACTCTGCATGTAAATTTTATGCCACAAACCAGAGTTTTGCCAACGTTGCCCCCTCTTTGTTGGCTGTTGGCTCCCCCCCTTCACTTCCCTTTGGCAGCTGCCCGATTTCACGTATTTTTGGCGAAATTATTTTATAATGAATGTTCGTATTTAGCTAAAGTTTTATGAATGGCTTTCATTATGGACGTTGTAGGAGCCGGTTCGGGCCAGCTCTCTCTGAGCTCTGAAGTGAACCACAAAAATATGAAAACCACATTTATATTGTACATCGGGCAGCTGTTCCAAAACTTTGTCTGTCTCCCTATGCTGGCTGTTCAGGTTGGTGTCGGCCATGTTGGCTCCACTCAGATAGTGGATAGTGGTTCTCATGGTAGTTCGCGGTGGCTGTGGGTTGGTGGGCTGGTACAAAAGGGGGGTTCTGCCCGCCAGCGGCGCTTTTTGGGCCAAAAACACAGTTGCTACTAGCTACCAGAAGTGGGCGAGTGCACTGATTTTGGTTGGCGAACTTTCGCAGAGTGGTTTTTCGAAAATGAAATGAAATGGCATGGAATGCGCCACAAAGGATGCCCGAATTGATGAAGAAATTAAAGTTTCTAATGGAACTGCCTGCATTTAAAGCACTTATTCCCGTACTTCCTGCCCTTTTACCTCGCACCATCCAAAAAAGCGGTGAAGCAAAAGCGTAACGAACAGTTCAACTTAAGCAAGGTTGAAGGGGGGGAAATGGAAATCTGGGGGTGGCAAGTGTGCTGACAACCCTTTCAGAATTCCGACTTGACAATTAAGTAAAATAAATGAGGAGTCTACGGCATCGGAAGCCCGGCTACGTGACGCAGTCAGCAGAAGATGCCCGCAACTTTGACACCCCACAAAGGGCACTAGGAAATGGGAGATGGGAGGGGAAAGCTAAGGGGGAAAGCCCGGGTGGTTTTCCAGCTAGTATTTGTGGCAGATTGTACCCCAAGGTACACGGCAAGTGCTGACCCCCCACATACCTAGCTTATTCTGATGCCGCTGCTGCCGTTGGCAGCCATTATGGGTAAACTTATATTTGCACTAGGAGGGCACAACAAAGCACAAGTCCCATTCCACCTCCTCCGCCTCCTCCTCATCCTGCTCCTGATTATCCTTCCGCTGCCGCATGTTTGTGCGCAGTTGCCGAGGTCACTAATGTCGTAAGATGAATCCTTTCGGCAAATGCCTTCAGGGTGCAAAAATAAAACATGCTAACCGTAAGCCCTTGGCCCACTCCCCTCTCAATTGTGACACTGAAAAAAAAGGATAGGAAAGCTTGAACTGGAACCATTTTAAAGTATTTATACCATTAGAAAAGGCTTATTCTGCGACATAAAAAATATTGTCACTTTTCTTGAGTTGGTTTTCTATTGCCTTGATTAATTAAGTAAAAATTGGTTTCTGCCTCTTTGACATTTATTTTTTATCATTCTCTAAATATGAAATAAAACCAAAATGAAACATAGCTAACGACTTTTCTGTTCTGTGCACTCTAAAACCCCTTTACCAGCCAGCAGCCGCGTTTTAAATGTAGATTAGTTGTTGTTGTGGTGGGTGCTGGCCTCCTGACATCCTCGCATCCTGGTCATCCTCTCCACCGCGCCGAGGAAAATAATGAAAACAGCAACTTTCATAATGAAGGTTACCGTCCTTCGTCCTGCGTCCTCACTTACTCTCCATGTTCCCCCACCCCCTAAGCGAACGGAGCTCAACTCAACCGTTTCTGTCCTGTCCGCTCGTCTCTTTTGAAATTATAATCTGCGCCACGGCGCCATCCCGGCATCCATAGCTCCTCCGCCTCCCTGCTCCTTGGCCACGTTGCGTTTATTTAAGGACATGCGCTCGTTTTACACGCTTTTGCTTGGAGGACTCGAGTCCTCGAGTCCTCGACGACTCGAGGGCGCCACCGGTCCACTTCTTTACGCTGGGGTACTTTGTTTTGCCCGCTTTTGTAAATAGCTTTCGGTTTTTCGGCTTCTTCCTTGCGAAACTCATGCCCTGCCTTAAATTTATTCAGCAAATGTCCTTAGTCGACTAATTTGCATGCAGAAATCAAATAAGCTGCATGTTCACATAATGAACACACACAGAGAAGTTGGAGCCGGAGTTCGCAGTTCGCAAATGGGCAAGTACTCCGGATTCGGGACCGCTTTCCTAATTACTTTGACGGACAAAAGCAGCTCGAAGTTTGAGCGACGCAAACAATGGCCCATGGACGAATCAACATAAGCGAGAAAATTGAAAAGTTGACTGCGAATTATTTGCCAACTGGCATCTGAAACTATTCAATTTCCTGGGCCCAAACGAATTCAATTTGCCAAAGGACCAAGGACCAAGGACCCGGGGAAGTAAGTTTTATTGCCACCCCTTTTTCAGCAGAAGCCAAGCCCACATTGGTCCTTTTTCTGGGACTGGGATGCCTGCGCAGACGGAAGTCACAACTATCCCAAGTCGGCATGCGGGCCCGCCTCCTCTTCGTCCTTCGTCCTGCGCCCAATCCCAATCCCTTCCCATCCCCAGAAAGCTGCGACTTTTTGGCCACACCAAAGACGCCATATTAGATTGGAGTTGCCATCATCAGGAGCGGGAGGACAAAGAACGGGCGGCTGAATTCAATTTGCATTTTACTGCTAGTTACAAATATTTGTCTGGATCTCGTTGGGGGCTGGGGAATGAGTTATTGAATTAGTCAAGGGTTTCGTGTGTCTTGGCCAAACCTCCGCCCTGAAAGTGAGTTATTAAATCTGGTGGAAAGGGGCACCCTGTCTGGGGACTCAACAAAAGAGTCAAATTGCCATTGAAGTAAAATTAAAGTTTACTATTATTAACTAAAGATTAGGAGTTAGTATCGGAGGTTCCTTGGGTCAAGGTTTTTAAAGAATTCACTATATATTTCATTAATTTTTAAATTATTATTATTATTAATTGTACAGGGTAGGTTTATTTTTCAAAAAACTGATGAAAGTCTCATACCTTTTTCTTCCGAGTATATAAGGTAAAGTTGTTGTAAAGTTACAAATAATAATTAACACCTAATTGGGCGGGCAAAATTATAATGTTTTAAGTAGATCTATACATCTCTTTCTATTTAGTAAAGGTTTAAATAAAATATAAATTTACAGAACTAAAGAGATTAACTTAAATATTTTTTTCAATCATATTTTTAAAAACAGTTAAGAATCTTTAATTTTTTATCTATGAATATTGTAAGTCTTGCATAAAAAGGAATTCCTTATCGTCCTGACTTTAAATGATACTGAATTCTGAATCAGGATCTAGAAGGCATCCTGATTTTCAAATAAATGTTTCTCAGTTAAGACTACTCTTCTGCCTGAGGATCTCTTGCAAACTGAGGCTTTAAACTTAACGATTTTGGGGAAATTATTCTGCTTCATCTTCATCTTCAACCCGTTTTGGTCTGCGTGGATTAACCCTTTTCTCGGGCTAATGTGTGCACCGCAAATATTGCCTCAGACGGTCGAATGAACTCAAGAAAGGAAAAGAAAAGATGGGAAAGGATGCCCCGGCAGGAGGGAAAGGAGCAAAGCCAGCCAAACCAGACAAACAGTGAGGCGATGGATCAAAAACAGGCCGGCCAACAAAAAATAGTGCAAAGGAGAAGCCAAGAAGATGAAGGGTTGCGTCTGGTCTTAGTCTAGTCCTGTCTGGTTTGGGTCTGGTTTTTTTTCTGTGCCCTTGCTTAGACATTTTCCTGCTTACTTTTCCGCTTTTTTGAGGTTTTCATTCCCCTCGACACGCTTCCAACTCGGGACTCTATTAGGTTCCATTTGAGGACGTGTGGCGCGTGGCTAAAATGTCGGTTCTTTGGGGTGCTTGAACTGTCGTCTGTAGTGAATAAATGCTGAAATTGTAATTAGTGCAAGCCGGGCAAATCCATAAATAATCCATAAAAATGATTAATTACTGATCGATTCCGTCTGTGGGTGCAGCTTTTGTCTGCTGTCCATCCAGTGCATCCTGCAGCCCATTATCCAAAATTTAGCAATTTATGATTATGGGCGAGAAGTTGCTCTGCCGTCGGCAGCGGCAGCTTCACTTTGCTGCTGATTCGGTGGCCTGGACATGCGCAGTTCGCCGGCATGTGTCTATGTATCTATGTGTCTAACAATGCAACGGCCATCCTGGGCCATGGTTTCCATTTAAACCGCGTCGGCCATGGCGTTCGGTCGCATCGCAGCTTCAACCCACGCCGGCCCGAAATCCGCCCTGATATCCTATATATGGCATATCACCCACCCGATGATCCCACCTTTTCGGCCTGAGTTGGCAGCCCCTTTCGGGCGGTGTCCTTCCCACCCCCCGGGCAGCTCTTAAATCCAAAGGCCTGCTTAGTCTCTCTTCGTTTATCCACCTCCCATTTCTCTTAGCCTCAAATCCTAGTTTCTAGCCACCCAGCAATAGGGGGCGCCTTTCTAAGGACTCTGGGCAAATTATCCTTAGATGAGGTCTGTGAAATAAATAGGGTTGGTTCTCAGTTGCTCAGCGAAGGGGAAGTTATAGTTTTTTTCGGGAAATTATCTTCGGGGAAATAAATGATAATAAATAACTTTTACGCATTTTGAAAGCTTACGTTTGCCAGGTATTTTTATATGTGTCTCTTTTTATCATGAATTTCTAGCCAATTTATCTATAAATAAATAACTATTCTGTATAAGTATAAAACTTTTTTTTAAATTTATTTTATTCTGCAGACAAATTTAAGATCGCTTTATCAAACGATCTTTTAATTTTAGTTTAACTACTTTTGTGGTTTAAAAATGATATTTTAGCTTATATCATCATATTTTCTTTTAAACATTGAAACTTGTAATGTGTTATAACTAAATTTTGAACGAAATTCCTTTTATGAATAAAAGAATTTTACATACCTATATTTAGTATATCATAATTCCATTTTATCGATCAATGCATTCAATCCAGTCGCCCTTCCTCTTTGACAGTTCAATTGATTTTCATTTTACATTTTTTTTCCTTTCTTTTCGTGCAGTTTTTTGCTCTGCTTTGCTATTTACCTTGTCATTGTGTTTGTGTTTGACTTTCGACATTTTTTCGATTAGGCCCTCAACCCCCCGGCAATGTGTTTGCTTTTTGTTATAATTCGCATCCCAGTTGTCTGCCTCGTTTAATGTGGAGCCGGAGTTTTGGACAATCGCAGCTCACCTGCCGATGCCGATGGACTTTTGTGTCCCCTTGGTTTTGCTAGTCAATTTGCTGTTGTTTTATGCGATTAATCCACGACTATGGAGGCCACTTTGGCGCACATAATTGAGGTTACGTTCGGCTGCGCAAATTGCCAGCATTAATTGATTCTGGTTGGGCGGAAAGGCCGAAAAAGAAGGAATGTAATAATCGGATTTTTCATGGCTGCATTTTGGCACATTTAATGTTTTGAGTGGCCACATTTTGGCTGCCCTGACCTGCTCAACGAGTCCCAAGGATCGACCCCGGTCCCATTGTCCTGCAGCGGGAAACAACCACCGAAAAAACCAAAAAAAGAAGTTTGCGGCATGTGCTTGGGTCGTTTTTATCCCCACCTCCTGGGCGTACTTATGTTTTTTAACAACTCAGATTTATGGCTCATCCGCGAACCCAGTTAATTGCCTCTTTTTGATGGCCGATTTGCTCATCTTTCGATCTTACAAGCCGGAATCTTAAATCTCGCGGTTTTCGACAACAGTTGACACTTACATAAATTTCGCCTGTGCGGCAATGACAATTTTCGGCTGTCCATTTTTTTATGACCAAGATGATGGTGAATTGGCCAATTAAACTTTTTTCATATTTGTTTCACATTTTGTTTTCTTCCAAGTTCCCATTTAATGACTAATGTGTTTCGCGTTTTATTTGTTCGGCGTGACTGCCATTTAACTGTCGCCCAAGAATCAGAGAGAATTTTCGCTGAGCCAGCGACTATGATTTTATTTTTTAACAGATGCAAGAAGTTGGGAAATTGAAGTTAATGTCTATCCCGTAAATCCTTGGAAATGAAAGGAAATGATGGAGGGTGCTAGAATAACATCTAAATGTTTACGAAGAATCGGCTTAGTGATCTCATTGGTAGCCACATTTACTTGATAATAATATTATATTTCAGTATGGAAATGGGAAATGACTTATGAAAATCTTAAAACTAAAAATAAGCATGTTTAAATGCGAATCGATGGCCCATTTTATTACAAGTCTAAGGACGAGCGACAATACATCTTATAATCTTAATCAAATATAAGAAATCAGAACATTTGGAATGTCTTAATCATTTTTTTGGTACACCTTTTAGTAGAGCGATCAGTTTAAGCATTCAATTTATGTAAGTACATCGATTTCCAGGTTATTGATAATCTTTTTTTTTGCAATACAGTACCCTTTTCCAGGTTTGAATGGCAATAAATTGTACATTTTTTTACGTTTAATTATTTTATTCATTAAGATATTCCTTTCAATATTAATTTTTGTTATTCCTTGTTAATTTAAAAAAAAAATAATTAACAATCCTTATTTTACTCAAGCTCAATCCAAGTTTTTCAACATAATTATGATTGTTTTACTGATATATTTATTCCGAAATATTAGACAGTTTATCCCTAAAACTCTGTTCACAAAGGACTGATTTGTGCAGAATGGGGAACAATTGCCAGGACGGGTGTTGGGTAATAATCCGTGCATCACTCATACGAGACGTTGTCGGTGGGTTTGGCAGCATAGCAGCAGCAACAACAACAACAACAACGAAACGCACAAATTGCAAGTTGATTTAGCTGCTTTTTTTATTTGCCTCAAGTGCAGTCGTCTAAAAAGTGCGGTGGCAACGCATCCTTTTCAAAAAAGAGTCGGAGCCCGATGTCCTGATGGCGTTGGTGTGAGCGCGTTTTCAATCAAAATCGCTCAGGCTCTTGACGGCAACAACAGCGGCCAAAACAACTGGGTAGCAAACTTCAGGGGATTGCACTCGGCAGCATTTTGGCAAACTCGCCAAACTCTCGCGGCTCACATGAGCGCACAAAACAAACAGTGTGCGGCTGTGTGAGTGCGTATGGCACTTGGCTCTTTATCTTTTTGCCTATAAACGTCGCTGCCCCTCTGCCCCTCCCTCTACACATCCCCTTTCGGCCGAGACTCAACCCCTTGAACAATTTCCCGCCTTGGGGTGCTGAATGCATTTTTGGTCAGCTGCAGCTCGCGACTGGCATTTTTTCTCGCTGCACTTTAAGTGCAGTTTACCTCTTTGGCAGTTGTGTGTTTGCTTTGCCCCCGTGCCACGCCCCTCGCCGCCCCGCCAGACTGTCCATTGCCCGAAAGCCGCCCACCCAGTCCCACCCTTTGGCGACTTTGAGTGTGTGGCGTTAGAAATTGGGAGAAAAAAGTTTCGCTGTGCAAATGAATTCTTACAAAGGACATGGCCCCAACCCCGCACACACATGCCTACTCTCACTCGACTGCATTGCCATGGGCGGGGGTCAGTGGGGGTTAGGGGTTAGGGATGGTAAGGGTCAGGGGGCTAACTGGCATTGCATTTTTGTGCGTCCCTTGGTTCGCTGACGACCAAGTGGCATGTGGGATTAAACCACTGCGCTTAAGTGCCTCTGCATCCCCTTCCCCTTCCCCCTCCGCCTTTCCGGCCTTTCCTCGCCGCATTTCTTTTTCATTTAATTAAAATTATTTGCCTTTGGCCGCGACGGCCACTCGGAACTTAGCTCTTGGGCAGCGATTTTGGCAGAGAGTCTTTGCCGCGTTAAGTGCGTGCGGCGGTGGCCAATTGTCAATTAGCCAGGCTGCAGACAGGATGCCAAACGCAGCGATGCATTCAGGCGGCACTAACCAAAGCCGAACCACGCACAAAAGTATCTGCTGCACAGCTGAAAAAAATAGTAGGATAGTAATAGGCTAAAACTACGTATTAGTTTGGTTGAGTTTTAAATTTGGGAAAGGTATTGAAGACCGAGAAACAAATTAGGTATTTTAATTTTTCTAGTTAATTTATTAACAGATTAATAATTTATATTTATTACGCCTTCTGGATTATTTCTGTAATTGAAAATAAGTAAATATTGAATTAAAAATTGAACTAAATAATAGTGAGATTTAGAAAACCCCTTTTCTTGCTGTGCACAGCAATGTGTTTCAATGCAATTATTTTGCAGCACACCGCTCAAAAAAGAGAGGAGCACAAAAGATGCCAAATGGAAAAAATCAAAAGGCTCAAAACAGAAACAATTGCACGAAATGCTTTTTATGTTGCCAATTACAGACAACGCACAGGGCCCAATGAAAGCGGACACTCGTGTATACCTTTGACCAGACCAGGAGCAGGATGAAAAGGGGCTAAAAAAAACAAACAGGACCTTCTTGCCGGCAATTGCCATTACACATTACACGTTACACACACATTGGACTGGTACTACGAGTCTATGACGACCACCTGCCTGGCCTCCTATTAATAATTCCAAGATGCGTAATTATTGATTTTCCATTAACACTTCGAGGCAAGCAAAGCGCAACAAAAAAAAGGATCAGAAAAAAGCGTAGGAAAAAACGGGGAAAAAGGTTAAGAGTAGCGAACCGAGGCCCACGCATGTGGACGGCCCTCACTTTGAACTTAGGCGGCAGGACCTCTGGATCCCCAGATCCTGTCGGCCGTCTCGCAGCGGGAGCCTGGGAGAACTCCATCTCGCCCGTCACCTTTGTGACAATTAGTCGGCGTGTGTGCTTATTTATTAATAAATATTTTACACTTCGACGCGTGGGGTTTATTGCAGAGATGGCGATGAGATGCGTATGCGAGCATGTAGGAGGATATATTCAGCGGAGTGAGAGATCCTTTAAGCTCGGTGTCCGCAAGATACTCACTCGTTGCGTAATTAAAAACTGGCCCCCGCCTCGGGGCTTTGTTATTAAACTTGGCTGCAAATTGAAAGTCAAACTGTTTAAGACAATGTACAAACACACTTTGAGCCGGAGATTGACAAGGGTAGGCTCACGCTGCGCTGGCTACGAATATAGCATCGCAACCCTTGCCCGTTGTCCAGCCATCCATCCATCCATCCATCCATCCAGCTATCCATCCAGCTGGCCATCCAAACATCCACCAACGCGACGCTAATTTCTTTGATTACATGTGCGCTGGAGAAGAGTCGAGACTCCAGGAGCTTGAGACTCCGGCATCCGGGCATCAAGGCATCCTTTGTGCTCTGTCTTACGGCGGAAACGAACCGCCTGCAATGACCAACTGAACTTCAAAACTTTGACTTGACCAGCGGCCAACCCTGCAATTCCGCTTCCTTTCGCTTGATTATCGAGCCAACTCATCCCGCATTCATCATTCGGCTTCCTTCATTCATCCACCTCGTTCGCCGAGCGACTTTAAAATGTGTTAATTTCAAATTATTGCTGGATTGTAAGAGCGAGGAGTACGCAGGCCATGCCATGCCAGCCAAGTGGCGGCAAATGAAAATCTTAATTAGGGCTAGCTGACCGGCTGCTGGCCAGCCCATTCAACCTTTGACCCGGGGGCAGTTCCGAAGATGTGAGCTGCATTGGCGAGTGGAGGACCAAACTCTTGCACACAGAGACAAATATTATTAAATATCAGTTAGGCCTCTGAATTTTATAATATTTTATGACTTATTTAACAGAATTAGACGGAAAAATAACAGACAAAATTCCTGCTTTTGCCATAAGCCTTATAACCTTATGACAAAAAAAGTCAGTAAACCGTTGCGAAAAATTGACCAAAAATGGAATGTCATATCGCGTAGAGTTCGTTATGATATTACCTATCGCTTGATATTTAAATCTAAATGATTTAAATTTGCTCGGTTTTTTTCATAAAAAAATTGTGATAAAAATTATGGCAAATATAAAAATTTTCTAAAATATGTATTTTTGTAAATCTTCGCAAAAGTGATTTGGATCGCTAGCATATGTTATAGGCTAGACAGAACAGTCGGTCTTTTTACTATGGCACCTTTTTTATCAGCATAACGGCGAAAATACGAAAAAAAAGGCTTGTTTTTTCCAAAAATCCTTAGTTCAAATTTTGTTTAATTTGCAGCATTTTATCCAGAACAAAGCAACAAACTGTCCAAAGATGGAAAGTGATACAGCTTTTAGTTCGTAGTAAAATTCTCTATCGCTTGACACTTAAATCTAAAAATGTTATTTCTTGGCGATTTTTTGCAAAAAAATGGAAAAATTTTACAGAATATGATTTTGTTTAAGTTTATTATCATAGGGTAATAACTTTTCAAAACTGTCATTCATTTAGCTGAGGGAACAATATTAAGAAAATTACAAAGATAAATCACCGAGAAAAAGTAAATTTATTTTTTATTCAAATTTGTAATATGCTTTCAGTTATAAACAAAATTCTTCTGAAAAATGAAAAAAAATACACGTGATTTCTGCAAGTTTTTGCAATCATTGCTCTTATATTTTTTTCATTTCAAAATCCGACTATCAAGTAGATCCTCTCGTCGAAATGAAGGGTAAATCGAATCTTGACAGCCTCGCACTCGCAGTCTCTCTGCTAGCTCGTTCAAAAGTTCTGGTGCATCCGAGTTGCAGGACGAGGCCAATGATTGATGGCTGCCCAAGCAGGATGAATTCATATTTATATCCACACATGCATTTGCATTTGCATATGCGAAATGCGAAATGCGAAGTCAGTGTAAATAGCTAAGCCGAACAAAAAGACCTCTCGCCAGAAAGGAACTTTTGCCCACATGCACTTGCGGACTCTGGCCGAGCATAATGCTGGATGAATGCCCTGGGATATGTGTGGTGCGCTTTGGAGTGGGGCTGGTAAATTGGGTGGTGGAGGTCAAAGGGAGGGGCTCAGCTACTTTGCGCTCTTTGTGCGACTGCCTCTCGTCCGCCCGTGGAAATGGGAATTCTTTGGTTTGATTTTTTGTTCGGCTGTTTGCGCCGGGTCCGTCCGTCATCACTAAAAAGTTAATTGCACGAAAAATAAGTTAATACTCGACGCCTGCTCCGTGCCAGTCCACTTCGATGGCCGCTCCAGTCGCTGTTTAATTTAATTAGTCGGCCTCCTTCTGTCCCCCACCCACTCCTGAGCCCCATGCCTCATGTCCATGTGTGTGCTCCACAGTCCCAATTCGAGTTCCCTTGCCCACTCCCACTCCCATCGACGCGACGCGGCTCCTTGTCGTGCTGCAAATGTGTGTGCGAGTCCTTTCGACTGTTTGTCAATGCGATTCCGTGGGCTGGGCGGCCTGCAAGTCAATTAGCAAGTGTTTTAATTGCCTTAAATTTGCATAATTCCTGTCAACAAGGCGGTCCTACTAAACCCTTTTGCTGGACCAAGGGTGTTTTGACCTTCTTGTTAAGTTTAAAGAAAGATTAATAACATTAATTTAATCAAGAATTTAATGTTGCTTTCATAAGCTCTTTTCTCTGATAATTCGCTTCGCTTGGTCAGCGACTTGATGAGTTTAAACGAAGATTTGCGTATTAGTTTCAATTAGTTGATTCTGACAATGACAATGGGTCAGCCAGGGCCACGCCCGGATTAATCCCTCATTGAGACCCTGCTACGGGCATTTCAATTAACCCGGGACGCACCTTAAGCGATGGCCAGCCAGAGCACAAGACAATTCCAATTCCATGGAACGTCCTTCCCATACGATCTGACCTCGTTTCGACGGGCAGAAGACGCACAACTAATTAGACACATGCCAGGACATTAGACACACATGTGCGGTTATGAAACTACACTGGTATCTGTGTATCCTGTATCCTGTACCCTGAATCCTGTTTCTGTATCTGTATCTGTGACTGGGACTGCGACTGCGACTGTGGCTGACTGACTCCAACCGCTTGCCTGCTTGACCGTACGCAAATTACTTGTGTCATAAATTCAGCCCGCAAAAGAGACAAGAAAAGTCGGGCGGCGGCAGCCCGATATAAAACCCGAGGCTTATGGCTCACATGGCTCGCAAGTGGGTCGAAGAACTGGGGCTTGGCCAACTCGGGGTCTCACGTTTTCGTACGATGTCCTTTTGCCGCCGCAGTTTATGGCCACAAAGTTTCGATAACTCAAAGGGGAACCAACCGGGCGACCTTCATAAAGATCTCAATCTTAACGATGACAATGCGAAAGTTTTCGGGCACTACTGGTCCCCTCAAGATCCCCCGAAAACTATCGTCGCTAACTATTCATCCTCAGTCATATACCCCCACCACGCCGCCTTTGTCTTCGCGTTAAGTGAGACAAAAGTTGACTTAAAATCCCAAAAACCGATGGGAATACCCACATGCACACCTTGCCAAACCGGTTGCTTATCGAAGCCCTTTGAATGCCTTTCGGGGGTTGCGAGATGCAGGCGCTGCGATAAGCTTAATATGCGTTTTCCTCGGCTGCTCATTACGTTCGCATAACCCAAAGGACACGCAACTACAGTAAGGCCTCTATGGATCACCTCTAAATATATTAGAGTTTCGAATATTTCTATTATAAATAAAGTCAGATTTCAAGTCAGATCAAGTCGAATTTTGAAACAGTCGAAATTAATTTTTATAAATTAAACGTTGTACTATTATCCCCATTAATATTTCATTTAAAAACACAAAATAATTATTATGGGAGATTTTTTCAATACCTGAACTAACTAGATTTTATGTTACTAATAAGTTTTTGAAATATTTAAATGTCTAACTAGCGGTTCAACTTTTGGGTACTCGACTGTATTACGACACCAAATTCATAAACACTTTGGATAGTTGTAATAACCCACCCCGAGTCGGGAGGACCGTGAAACAAAAGGACGAGGGCCGTTCATCCTTCTCGGCCGTTTCTTAATTTGCGCTACGTGATGGAAAATAGAGGAAAAGGGGTGTCCCATTTGGGGGCCTTTTGTAACCGAGACCCATTGTGTCTTCAAGATTAAAATCGCACCGATTTCTTGCCGAGCTATGGCCAAAGTTGCACCAGTTACTCTGCTCTTCGGCCAGTCAATGAACTGACCTTACAACGGCTTTTCGTTAATGGCGAAATCATGAATGAAATTGCGTAAAAGCGGTTGCCGAAAAAAAAGAAAGAAGAGAGGGCCCCCATTGAAAGTGAAAGCGCGTGGAAAAATAATAACAATAACGAAAAAAAGGCGAAAAAAAGCGCTGTGGAAAAATGAATTATTTTCGCATATTGGGTAATCAATTAAAATTAACCGAAAACCAAATAAAATAAAATAAAATGCGCAAACTACTCGTATGTGTATATATATGTGTGTGTGGGGGGAGAATGAGGCAGGACATTGTTGACGAGGCGAGGGGGTGGGCCAAAATGGGCGGTGGGAGGTGGCCAGCGGGCAGACAACCTCTGCCCGTGACCCCATTCCAATGGGGTGCGTGTTCATTAACCGGCATTCGCATACCCACACACGTGCGTTTACGCATATAAGTATATCCTTTAACCCCCACCACCACCACTCTGCAGGTCATCGGACGGCGACAAGGACCTGTGCCGGCATTTTTATTTCGCTTTTCCACTCTCTCACACCATTACCATTGACCATTTACCACTGCATGTCATAATAACAACAAGCGGCCACGGCAGCACCAACACCAACAAACAGCTGTAACCCAAGGCCGCCCAAGGTCAAACCATAATCGTTGATAATGAAAATTATTTGTTTCGTATTTCGTTTTTTCCCGATTTCGGACTCGCTCCTCTTTTTCGGTTTTTTACTCCTTTTTTTGGCCAACCGCGTCCTTGCCTCGCATTCGTTTTTGTCACTCGTTTTCTTTAATTTCCATTTAATGCATTTCACGCCCCATCCCCATCCCCCGACCCCTTTTGCACACGCCAGGCGGCGGGCGCCCATGGCCCATTCATTGTGTAAATTATTGCCAAAAAAATAAAAAGCCAAAAACAAGGAGCGAAAAAAATCGTGCGCCCGAAAGTATGCAACATAATTAAAAATCAATGGCATACAAACAGATAAAGGCCAGCGCCTGTTTTTGGGCGGCGGGGGCGTGGCAAACAGCCTGATTTCCACATTAACAGGCCACCCCACTCCTCCCCCCGCCGCCCCACTGTCCACCATCGTGGCTGGCTGCAATTTATTTTTGATCGTTTTTTAATTTATTTTTTATTCGCATAAAAAGCGCAACAAAAAAATTATGAAAAAAGCGCGCGAACGTGCAGCACACAGCAGAAATCAACGTGAACGAAATGGTGGGGAAAAAATAAAGGCAGCCGAAAAAAAAGGAGAGCAAAAGAACGAAAAAGCAGGCCAAACAACACCGGTCAGCGGCAGGAGCAGGACGAGCCCACATGGCTGTGGATGTCCTGGCTCCCTGTGCACCATTTTTGGCGGTGTGGCGGCCAATGAACAGTAAAACTGTTGCTGCGGTGTTGCAACGTCAGCAGAGAGCGGCCCAAATGGCCAAAAATGGTTGAAAAAAGGAAGGCCAAAGTGTCGAAAATATAAAAAGGCCACTGGTGGGCAGTGGAAATCGGAGTTGGAGTGATAGAAGCAGGTAGAAGGTGACTAGATCTGACACTAAAACACTATTGAAATCCCTTCAATTCGCAGAGCACAGAGAAAATGTTCGAAAATATAGCCCATTCATATGTATGCTATATATTTTGGGTACTCCTTTCCGGAGTCTTATGCGAAAATTCCCACTGAGCTTCGCTTCTGTTGTCCTTCTCGCTCGTTTCCCTTCCGTGGGTTCAGGTGTAAGGCGACTTTTCTCGGGAAATCAGCTTAAACACCTCATGGGACCGAGCGAATCCAACCATGTGTTGCATGCTCGGATCGAAAAGGATGCAGCCTTTATCTTTCGCCCTCCAACTCCACGTCTCGTTCACTTACATACATTTATTTGCAGTCCTCTTTCTTTTTTTGGGGCTAGTGTTGTGAGTGAGCGAGTATGCATCCTTTCACCTTCCATTTGCTTTACCCGGCATTTTTGTTGTGCCTTTTTTGCACGCCTGTAAAAATCACGTGAAATTGTTAAAATTGCAAAATAATGCCGGTCAAACTCATTATATGTATGAATTCGTGCCGGCTGTCAATGCATTTTTTTAACCTACTCTTTTCCGGTGAGTAAGAGATTCAGTTGGAATTCGATGATAATATAGAATGCTATAACATTGAAACATTGAAAGGATAAAATATTTCCTGTAAAAATAAAGCAAAGAAAACCTTATTTTAACTTGGTGTGTAAAATTATAAAATTCAAAATAAATCGACCGAAAATTTTGAGGACAAAAAATACTTAAAACTTTTATTACACTTTGAGAAATTATCTAGTAGGATTAAGTAAAAATCCGGTAATAAGTAATTCTAACTTTGGATCCGATCCTCAGATAATCGAATTATTTTAAGGACATCAGACTCTATAAGAACTTGTCTCGAATATTGTTGCCCTAACTCATTTGGCTGTGTCAGAATTGCAGTCTGCTGCACGTGGCTGGGGCAAATTGCAGTACTCAAATTGTTACGGGGTAGTTAGCCCCCATCAGATACTCCCCCTCACCTGTGAAATCAGTAAAATTACGACCAAGAATCACCGGCTTTGTTTGTTTGCCATCAATGGAAGTTTTTAATTTGCTGCCCAACCCTTGCCAACGACTTCGCCTTTGCTTTGGTTCTTGCCTTCGATTCAACGTTACGTTTTGGGCGGAAAACTGCAGTTTCGGCCTGCATAATATGCACTTTGCACCGTTTTCGGGCCCAAGGGGTTGTTAGCCGACCGACGACCTGCAACTTGTCTATTATCCTGCCCCCTTTGGACGCACGGCCCGTGGAACGCAATTACCCAAACAAAACTCAATCGCTGCACCGGTTTCTTCTGCCGACATGTGTGCAATTTCATGCAACTTTGTTTCGGGCTGCGTTATTTTGGCAAAAGTTTTGTGTAAATTGCATTCCTAAATTGCCTTTAAGATTAAAGTAATGCGAAAGAGTTGGGAATTAGTTTCAGCTGGGTGGAGAAGGGGCGCCAGGTGGGCGAGTCGTGCAGTCATGACGCCACTTCTTGACCCCGAAAGTAAGTCATTCCAAGAGGGGTGTGCCTGGGTTACTCGAGTTACGAGCTGTGTATCTATGAGCTCGGGCTGGCGACACTTGTAGCCAAATTGACACTAAAACCCGGTCCCACCACCCACTTTCTCCCACTCCCCCCGAAGGACCGGTCCCCAAGGCTTCGAAGACGGCGACGACAACTTTGGCCGCACCTTTGCTTACCCACATGTGGCCAGTCGGGTAAATAGTGCTCCTGCTCCGTGTGTCGTAGTGTGTGTCCATGCAAAGTAAATATTTTCACTTGCAAGGATTTCATTATCCTTATCACATGACAAGCGGAATTTTTTCGCACCACACAAAAGCGCAATAGCGGCAAAAGATGTTACGGCTCCGCTTCGTTGGCGACCCAAAGGCGATGGATAAATGCATGTATGTAGGTTGGGACGCCAGGACGTCGCCTTGCTGTCGTGTAATGTCCTTTAAGTCCTGCTCGGTTCAACTTTAATTACACAGCGCCGCCTTCGATGCGAGGTATTCACTGGGTGTGCTGAAATTATGCTGAGTAGAATGGCTTGCAGAATTTCACGGTTTCATTTACCTTTTGGAACCAAATTGTTAAAACATACCTCAGCTAATTTGATGGAAATTATCTAAGTAAATTTACAAGATAATTCGGGGTCACAACAAAACTTTAAACGATTTTATATGGATTTTTTTAATTATTTATAAAATTATTTTAGAGTCTATTTGTGGTTTATATAGTTATTTTCTGGTTAGGTCAGTCAAAACTAATTTTATAATTGTGATTTAAAAAATTTGTGTATTTAAGATAGGAATATGAAACTAACACTTTTGTTCTTAAGACTTTTAAATATTTTTTTCCTTACAGGATATAACTTCTTCTGGCCTTGGCTTCGGTTACACTGAAGTTTATGTTGCTGCTGTTGTTGCCTTGGTGGTTTCATTGTCTCTTGAGATATTCCTTTATGCGTATGTGAGTGTGTGTGTGTGGCTGTATGCTCGTGTGAGTGGCACTCCTGTGTGCTTATCCTTAACGGCGGTTGAGCAACTTAACTATTTGCATGTTTGTCCTTCGTTGTCGTCGCTGTGGTCTGTGCCTAGTTTAGAGCCCTCGAAGATGACGTCGTCGCGTTTGTCCTTCCAGGACCTTGTTGTTAATTACCGGCCAGCACAAAGGAGCCCCGCGAACTTAATTGAATTGAAGTTGTGCTCCGCTAATGTCTTCATTAAAAGTCCTTGCCAAGAAGGAAAAAAGTAGAGGAGCCACCAGTTAAACCAGTTAAGTAGAGCAGAGTCAATGCCAATTATTTGTCAATCAGGGAGTGTGGTGCGATGTTTGGGTGGTTCAACGGAAACGAAGTTCGCTTGCAAATTGCGGCTAAAAGCAACTGCCTGTGTACCATAGACAACAACAGCAAGAAGAACGCCAACAACAATGGCGGGGGACAACAAATTGATATATATGGACAAGTCCGCGGATTGACAAAGCAGCTGCAGCGTAAAAACCCAGCCATGTTGCCTGTCCGTTAAAACCCTTTGCCCCCCTTCAACCCTTTCACCCATCAAACCTTCAACCCCCTTCTTGCGAAATGTAGCATTTGAGGCTGATGCTGCTGCTGCTGCTGTCGCGAAAAGTGCATTTTGTTGAACGTCGAACGGGGCGTATGAGCAACGCATCGGAGGAAAAATAGAGGGGGTTTCCAAACGAGAGGGTTGTATATGAGAAAAAGGGGGGGTCGGTCGTAAAGGAAACAGAGCCGCTTCGGCGACTGTCGCAGTTGCATTGAATTTTTGCCATTGCAACGATAGCTGACAGACGCCAACCGTCAGCCAGCGTTACCACCCCCAGCCCCCAACCCCCAACCCCCTCCCCTAAACCAAAAAAACCCCCTACACACACACACATCCGCCGCCTTTTTAGTAGGCGGGGCATTTTTGTATTTTTTTGCCTTTTGTTTTTCAAACGCAAGCGCGCATTTTAAATGCAACAACAACAACGCACCAAGTGCATGCCAGAGCGAGAGGGAAAGAGGGCAAGAGGGGCAGAGTGAGCAGGACAGCAGGAGAAAAAGCGAGTGAATCAGTTTTATCCCGGCTTAGTATTTTGTTTTTGCCCTCCCCCTCCCCCTCGATGATGCACACTGCTGCCAGTGGAATCGCAGTTAAAAATATTACACATCGAAAGTTCAAAGTTCGGTTGTAGGGCATCCGTTTGCATGTCCTTTGAGCTCTCGGCCCTCGGCCCTCGGATCCGCTTGATTAATTAAAAGCAAAATATGTTTATGGCCAGCAACAGTTCCTTGGGGGATAACCGGATGCTGGCCGGGTTAAAAAGGCGAGTGTGTGTGCGTCGTGAATTATGCAGATGGCTCTGGGTAGCTGGTAGCTGGTCACCCGATTCCCAGATTCACACTCCACACTCCGCGGACAGGAGGCAACTGTACCGCTTGACACTTGGCAGGACCTTCTCCGCACAAAGGACTAAACGGCAACCCCTTCTGCATCTGCGTTCTGCTCCTTCCTTCCTTTCACCGAACATCGCTGATTGCATTTGCTGCAACATTTTTCGTTTGGTTTTGTTTGCCTTGCCTCCCGAGGGGAAGGAGGGGAAAGGGATGTGCTGCTGCAACTGCTGCACTGCCTCTGCTGCAATGTCCTGGACATTCGAATGGACTTTTGTTGTCGTCGCCGTCGTCCAAAATGCAGCTGTCGCGATGCATGACCCTCCTGTCTCCCAGCCTTCCTGTTGCTGCTGCTTGTTTAGTTTTTCGCGCAATTTTCCGCGCTGCTTTTGTCATTTTTCGGACTTTTTTCCATTCCGCCTGCCGACCGAACGACCTGCCTGCCTGCCAGGCGATATTTTCGTTATATAAAGCCCTGGACATTGGACCCATGCTTTTGGGCAACGGCCGGCGCATGCAAATGCAACTGCAACTGCAGCGGCGCTTAGGGGAATATGCAAATCAGCCATCAGCAGCGCAACTGCAGCTGCAGCAACAAAAGGCTCAAACTAGAAATGCTTTATGTGGCCATCCCGGTGGGTGGGAAAAGCCTTCCTAAAATATCCCACCCCCCTTCCCACCGCTCTTCGACGAAAGGCGAGCGCATAATTGATGCTTTTCGGGCCACGACCAGCTTTGCACGGCCATTAATTTGCTATCGAATTGCTCTCAACTAATTGAACAGCAGCATAATGCGAATTTAATGAAGATCGTCGTTGGTTTAGAAGGGTGGAGGGGGATGGGACTGATTAGAAACCAGATAATAACCAAATTGATACAGCCATTTTGTTGTTGTCAAGATTATGCAATCATAAACACGAGGATTGTAACAATATTTGGTTTCTGTTTTATTTTTTCACTGTGGGTTAAGGGTAAAGTCATTTTCAGGTGAATTTTTGAAAGATTATACCATTATTAGCCAAAGTCAAAAATTTCCTTTAAAAAAACAGCATTTTATCCAAAAACAAAGCATAAAATTGTCCAAATCTAAAGGGCCATACCGCGTTGAGTTCGTTATAAAATGCACAATCGATTGGCATTCAAGCCTAGAAACTTACATTTTTTACGATATTTTTCAAAAAATCGTGATGTAACCCCTTATGAAAAATTCAAAAAGTTGCCAAAAATTTAATTTCTTAAAATCTACCCAAAAGTGATGTGGATCGTTAGCATATGTTATAAGGTGGACAGAACAGTCCGTCTTTTGACTGTGGCATCTATTTTACCAAAATAAAGGCGAAAAAACGAATAAAATATTATCAGTTTTTTCCAGAAATGTTAATTCTAATTTTCTTCAAAAAATGTCAGTATTTTATCCAGAACAATAAAACCAATTGTCGAAATATGGAATGTCGTACTGCGATGAGTTTGTAATTAAATTCTCCATCGATTGGCGTTGAAATCTAAAACCTTTAATTTTTAAAGATTTTTTGCAAAAATTCGTGATGTAACCCTTTATGAAAAATACAAAAATTTGGTAAAAATTTTATTTTTGTAAATCTACAATCAAAAGGGATGTGGATCGTTAGCATGTGTCATAAGCTGGTCCCAACAATCGTTCTTTTAGCTTGGGCACCTATATTACCAGAAAATACAAAACAAATTCGTATTTTTTCCATAATAGGTACTAAATTATATTTTTTTTTGTCACAAATTCTGTATTTTAAGTAAAACACATGTTTTATAACCCTTTAAAAAATCCAACAAAATTACATCAAAAGTTGATATTTTAAATATTAGTTATAACTTTAAATGTTTTAATTCATTGTTTTCAATTATATGTCTTTTCAGCAAAGTCGTGAAGGAATGGTTATAATTTTATTCGGTTTGCATATGCAGATCAGTAGGTATATCAATTCGTTGAAATCGAAATGCCCTAGGAGTTCCATTCCCGGTTCGCTTCGATTTTTAATGCGATTTCCGAGTATAGTCATTCAGCGGATGAGCCGATGCCTGTTGCGGCCCGCGAGCTCATTAATTAATGATGACTGGTCAGGACGGCAAAGGACGAAGGGTTTCAGACCGCAGCAGGTGGCAACGGGCCTACCCCCGTCCACGGCCTTTACATTTGTGCATAACAACTTATGAATCCATAAGCTATCTGGCAATCTCTTTATGAGCAGCATTCCAAATTCCTCTCCGGTATCGCACCAAGCCAAACCAAACCAAACCATAGCAGACCAAAGCAGACCATACCAAACCGAACCAGACCAAAACCATAGCAAGCCCGAAGCAAAAGCAGAACGGGCACAGCGGCAAAGTCAATAGCCAATGCCATCGATAAAGCCATAAACTCCGTGTAGCGGGCGGGGATTGTGGGTGCTGTGCCTATCCGGCCTAAACTGCGCCACCTCCGTCTCCCAGCCTCGCGTTCGGGCCATTTCCGGGAATACGCGGCGTATGAGTAACGAGCGCGATGCGTAGGATTAAATGCAGGCTCTGCCTAGTTCCGATCTGTCCCTCCTCGTCTATATATCCCTATACATATACAGATATATATCCCCACATATATCTTTGGGCACGTACATAGAGAATTGCAGTGGCTGTCGCTGCATTCGCCCACCAATTTTTCTCCGCTTTTTTGATGCGCTTTCCCCCTCGACCACCACCCCCCAGTTTTCCACGAGTTAGTGGGAATTTATGCTGGCTCTGTTGTTGTTGCTCTTGTTGCCGCCGATCCTTTTGGCGGGGTTTGAGTGCGGATGACGCTCTATATTTTTTCCAGCTGCACTTTTCTTTGCTGGATATTTTAATGCCAACTCCGACGATATACCAATACCAGTGCCAATAGCCCAACACCCATAAATGGCGGCGAAATAAAATACAACAAAAATAGAAGAAAAAAAGTGTTTCATACGCGCAGGGGCAACATAGAAAACTTTTACGTTTCGCTTAGGTCTCTGCTGTTTTATTTGTTGCTTTCAGAGTTTCCCTTTTTTGTGCGATTTTCATTTTGTTGCTTTGCCACTGCAAATGAAAACGAAAAAATTGCATTTTCCCCGCATATGGATGTGTGTGAGAAGCACGAAATCAAAACAAAACATGGCCACATGGCGGATCCTGTGGGTGGGGTTGGGTTGGTGGTGGTGTGTGCTGTGGGTAGTAGCTTGTGGGTGATGGGTTATGCATGGGAAAGGAGAGGGGGTGGCCCACCAACAATGCACGGCCAGGAGCAACAGCTCCCACAGCTGCCACACTGCCTCCCGATAGATGTAGATGCAGATGTATCTGTATCTGCGGATTGGTGTGGTCAATCTGGCTGGGAGGGGGCTGGGTTTTTAGGTACACTTAGGCTCGATGGCTGCAGTTTTTCGCCACCCACCGAAGAGTCAGCCATTACCAGTCCGAAAACCACCTCATCAGCCGCTTGGGGGTTTGGGTGTTGCATACTTTTTGGCGTTGTTTGATTTTTAGGCGCAGCAAAATGCGTTTTGCTCTTGATTGGAAGTGGGCAGAGTGTGGGGTTCGAGTGTGTGTGTGAGTGTGAGTGTGAGTGGGACTGAGCGGTATGTGCATTGTCCATGTCCTTCTCTCGGCGTGCATGTGTTGGTAAGGACGCCACACTGCTGCCTGTCGTCGCGCTTTGTTTTGATTTTTCGCGACTGAGCGCGCGTTGCTGTCTGTTTCTCTCTGTGTTTTTGGATTTGTCCAGCATTGCATATGTGCGCCCACTGTTGTAGTGTATGTGTGTGTGTTGCATGTGTATGTACATTAGCAGGAGCAGCGCTGACGTCGCAGTCGCAGCAATTTTTTGCGCCAAAGCCAAACCAAAAAGGACGAGGACAATTCGGTTGGCGCTGCTGCCGCTGCCTGCGACGTATCCGCGGAATTTTTTTGCGCGTTTCGCGCCCGGCCAGCGGCCACTTTCATCCGTATCCACGTATCCCCGCGTATACCGACATCCGCACATCATCCTACTCCAACTGGCGTCCCTCATAATCAACGCGCTGCAGCGACGCCATAGCCATCGACAGCGGCTCTTTGGCTCTGTGACTCTGGGGCCCGTCATCGTTAGCAATTTTTGCCAGGACATTGCAACAGAAAACTGCTAAACGCGAAACAAGTTGCGGCGCTTTTTTCTGCTCCTCGGGTTCTCGTCTCCCTGTCCTGGCTGGCTGTCCTGAATCGAATCGAACTGAACTAAACTGAACTGAGCCGTGCTGCCAGGATCAGGCGGCAGCAGGCAGCAGGCAAGGCACATCAGTAGGCAGTGCAAGGCAGGCAGGCAGGCAGTCGGCAGGCAGGTCGCCACTTCTCGCAGACTTCTTCGCATCTGCATAAATCAAAAACCCAGAGGCAGTAGCAGTAGCAGAAGCAGAAGCAGTTTTCTACGAAAAAAAAACTACAAAAGAAAGAAATCGAAAAGACAGACAGAGAAACAGAGAAGAGAAGATGGGAAAAAGTGCCAAGTGAATGTGAAAGTGAAAGTGTGTGCAAAATGACTTGAAGTGCAAGACTAGACTAGACCAGCACCTAGCTACCCATCCACCCAGCCCGGCCCCCTCTACGTATACGCAATGCGGCCCCGGCACTCATACGCCCCGTTGGCCCGCCAGCCATTCGAACTAAGACTCGGGCTGGGGCTCGAGCAGCCATCGCTGGCCACCATGCCGTCTTGAGTGCATCGCAACCCGCCAAAAACCAACAACAAACCCAACCGGCTTGCGCCGAAAGACAATGTAAACGCCGGCACTAGAATGTAGCGCAGTTTTTTCCTCATTTCCCAAAACTAACTAACAAAACCAGCCAGCCAACAACAAATAACAAAATAGACAAAGTTACATTTTTACCAATATCGATAATATTAATCACTTGATAATCAGCGCCAGTCAAACGCAGCATTTCGTTCGTAAACAACAACAACAAGCAAGCAACCAACAACAACTAGCTAAAAGTCAAAGCCAAGAAGCAACCAAATAAGCAGGCAAACAACCAGTCAGTCCATAAAGTCAGAAAACGCAGAAAAACGTATAGAAAAAGAAGTAACAAGATTGAGTAACTCCAGTTTCAGTTCCGCACCGATTCCGATTTGAGCCAAAATTAAAGCGTCTGAATTTGATTTCGATATCGTCTGGCCCGTTCCGTCTTCAAGTCTCGGCCACAGGTTCGTCATCGTCCCGACACACTCTCAGTTTCTACAAATTCAGACGTAGATCCTTAGTTAGTTCACCTTTTGTATTGTGCATTTCGGCCACAAATATTTGGAAAACGATCCAAGAGAAGTCAAGGCAGCAGGAGAAGAAGAGCAGAAGTCAACACTCGAAATCGAAAACTACGAAATTACCTGAAAATTTTTAAACAACCAAAAAGTCTATGAATGCAACAAAAATTACACGCTAAATTTTACAAGTGCAAAATTTTCTTATAATAATTTATCAAAAAATGAATAAATAAATTTAACAAAAAAATTATATAAAAGAAGAATACCATAAAAAACAACGGAACTATAGTGAAAAAATTAATCAAAGTTTAGAGAGAACATTAAACGCAAACGGAATATCAAAAATTGTTGTGATGTGATATTTTTTCGATGTACTTTTATTTGAGGGTAAGTAAAGAGCTTTAAGTATACTGAAAACATAAATTTGTATACTATCCATCTCTGAAACCATTTCTCGCTACGACTCTAATCCTTGACGTATTATTTATTTCTGATCTTCGAAAACTTAAAATCAGTAGTTATAAATAATGACAGGGAATTATTTGTGTTTAGAATACGATTGTGCATACAATCTTTGAAATTGTTATAAAAAAAAAACAATAAATGAAGCATGAATTACTATCATTATTGTCATTGGAAGACTAGCGATTGCGGGTGAATATCAATGTTTATTGGAAAACAGGTTTTTTTTTATCCTTTGCGTTGTAGATACTAGGAGAAAAGTAATCGGTTTACGATCCCAAGATTTTTTCTTAACCAAGTAAATGATGCTTGCATCGAAGCATCGCCAAAAATTTGATAAAATATTAATTCATTTAAATCACTTTCAAGATCTTTCAAATACTGATTTTCCGAGTTGATTTAGCACAATATAAAAATGTGTTATTAAGTCTTTTCGTTCTATAGATTATATTTATTTTTGTTTTATTACGACTAATTGTTAAATGCGATTTCCTCTTCTTTACATGAATTCCCGGTTAACTTATTCAAAGAAATCAAAAAGTTACCTTTACACAATTTTTAAGTTCATTATACTCTCGATTATAAGCAACTCATCGATTTGGGAAACATGGTTTTTGAAGATTGGCCTTTTGAAATTAAATTGTTGGTTTATTATTTTTTATTATCTACAAAACCATACAATTTTTAAAAACTGATCCCTTGGACTTGTCACTAGCATCCTAGTTCAAGATTAAACAAAAGCTGACCTCAGCTAGAAATGAATACAGAAGCTTTTTAACACATCTACGTTATTTATCTACGTTATTATTTTATCCTTTCGAAAAAATAGCTCCTTTGAGTTTCTTAGTTTAGTGGGTCTGAAGATCGCAGAAGGCTGGCCCTCTCTCCGCTCTTGGCTCGGCTTCTTTTCGAAGGACTTCGTGTCCTGTCGTCGGGTGATGGAGCTCAGCTGCAGCAGCAACATGCAACAGCGACAGCATGGTGTTGCTGGTGTGCGTGCCCCTCTCACCAGCAGCAGAAGCAGGTTTAGTTGTAGTTGTAGACTTTTTGCTTTTCTACATCCTCACACACACACACGCACACACAGAGAAGAGTGCAGGAGGCGAAGTTTTGGAGCCGTGCACATAATGTAAACAAGGACATGCGCAGTGCATGGCTTCCCCAACAGGAGAAGTGCATTGCAGGCAATGCAATTGCCAACTAGAAGATAGCAGCAGCTAAAGGGGCAGTGGGTGGCTGGGTTGGGTGGCGTTTTGGGGTGGTGCTGGGTGGCTGGGGGCTGCTTCATTTACCAGCGGCTGCACTAGTAAATAGCAGTTGGCGGCGCAGTCGGCGTCGGCAGCGCAGTCGGCGCCAACTTGCCACAGTTTAGATGGGAAAAAGGAAAACTCCAAAGAGCCGGAGAGAAAGACAGAGTGAAAGAGAGGGGGAGGGAAAGAGAGAGAGAGCTGCGCAACGAGAGCTGCGAGTGCAGCCGAAAGGATGCAACGCTGCATGGCAATTGCACTCCAGGACTCTCAGAGGCAAGCAGCTAGACTGAGGCGGCTGCTTCTTTTTTGGTTGTGTTGTCTCTTTTCGGCTTATTTTTAGAAGTCCTTTCCCCCTTGCCACCTCCTCCTCCCTCTTGGCTGCAGTTTATTTACTTGACCAGGCCTCGGAAATTTACATGGCAGCCGGGGAAGGGGGCCTGCAGCATCCACAGCTTCCACAGCAGCCGTAGCAGCTGTTCCTGGAGCCCCAGCACGTGCAGCAAGCAACTGCCCTTCAGCCACCCAGCCACCCACCTGCCTGCGTGATTTGTGCGTTGCCAGCAGGACAACGACGATGAGGATGACGATGATGATGACGATGGAACTCGTAATGATCTGGGGCCCAAAAGGGGGGGAGCAGGAGGAGGAGGTGGCGGTGGTGCAGCTGCATTTCTTTGCCAGCATCGCCGTGCGTGGTTGGTCGGCTCGAAAAAGGGTCGACGGGGTGGGTGGGCTTTTTGGTTTCAAGTGTGGGCGCGTAGACATTGCGTAGAGCTGGAGCCAAGTTTTTTCTATTTCTTGATGGGCAGCCCACCCCCTTGCCACCTCCTCCCCCTTTCGGGCCGCGCTTCATTCGCACATCGAGTGGTCAAAGTACATAGAGATACCCGGATGCCCATGTGTATGTGCGCTTTTTGCGCGCGCGAACTTTTGCCAAAGGAAAAAAACTTAAACAGAGCTGCCTTTACATACGAGGGGGGAGGAGTGGGGTGGAGGAGGGGGACGCCTCGCTGCATTTTGCGCGTCTGTAGCTTTTTTTGGCGGCTGTCGATGGGGGGTGGTGTTTCGCAGGGTGGAGGCCATGTACGCGTCGTCGTTTGCCAAAGTCCGTGTCCGTGTCGCGATGACGGAACGCCGAACGAACTGAACTGAACGCATCGCATCGCAACGCAACGCAACGCATCTATCGGCATCGGAAGGCATCGGCCGGGCACCGCAGTTGGCATACGGCTTTTGGACGTCTTTTGAGTAGAACATTGCTTTTTTATATTCTCGGCTCGACGCACCGCACCGAGCAAAAGAAGTAACGCCAACGTTAGCGCCAACGCCACGTAACGATAGCTGCCGCTCCAGCGAGGAGCCGCAGAGTTGGTCCAAGTCGTCGACGGTTCGGTTCAGTTTCGGACTTGCTTATTTTCTAAAAAATCCAGCTAACCAGCCAGTAGTAGCACACACACACGCGGTGGAGTGGAGTGAGGCCGCATTATTATATATAAAATATATATATTGCATATATATATATATACGGTATAGAATATAGATATATATACATATAAATGGGTGCAAAGTGCGCGCGCGTTTGCCGCCCCCAAAGCGAAAGCCAAAGCCAACCGCCCACGCCCCCCAAAACGCTGAGGGGCTGAGGCTTGAGCTGCAGTTCGAGTGCCGTCAAATACTATTTATATACAATAAATGAAATAAAATATATACAAATATATATATCTAAAAATATATGTATGCATCCGGCCGCGAGTGTCCTTTCGTGTGCGTTCGTGTGTGTGTGTGCGTCAGCGGGTGTGTGTTACAATAACAGCTTCGATTGGAAGCAAACAACGAAATTCTAATGCAATCAACTGATTTTTTTGACACATCCAATTGATTTTTAAATAATCTGCCGCTGCCCCCGTGAAGACCAAAATTTAAAACGCTCGATTGAATCAAAACGAATTGCTGACATCTTGAGCCCGAAGAACCCAACCTCGATCCAAGAACAGTCCAGTCAACGGCGTCCACTCGTCTGCGTCGTCGTCTGCTGTCATCTGTTATCCCTGAAATTCATTTTCCCAACAAGATGCTTAAGATGCTAGCCCATAGAAATCGAAGTAGCCCGATAAGCAAGATGCTATTTATGGAATATTAAAAGGGGAAATCCGAAAAAGTCCACTGACTGACCTCTCATGTTTGCACACACTCTGATTCTGGTGCAATCCGACCGATACTGCGAGGCACTGCAACCGATAGAAAAGCCGCCAGAGCCTCATCGCGATCCTCTGGAGCGGCTGGCTCAGCTCATCCAGCTGGACCGCTCGCACCGCTCCGCGTTCCCGGCGACGGCGACGCAGACAAAGATGCCAGAGTGGCCAACGAGCTGCCGAACTGCCACAGGACTCACCGGGATCCTTGGGATCAACCAGGCCGTTGCCGTGGACACGAGAGAGAAACTGAACACCGCCATGGATAAATAACATCAGTAAATTGTCCTGTACGTGATCGAATATCGAAAATCGCATATGCCCCATGTTAAAGCCCCCAAAATGCACTTGTCCATCATAAATCGAAGTCATTCGAAAGTTATTTATTTTATATATTTAGGAGGTTTGGGGATCTTTTAGAACAATTTTCCTTACAACATTAAATAATATTAGAACTTAAAAGTATAGATTTTACAAAGGTAGAATCATCTCGGGCCAAGAGTGGTGTAACATTTTTCGCAATCATTGAATTTATGTTGTTTCTCGAAAAACAAGTCCCATTTGTAACACAAATTAACTTAAATATTTCAAACTAACCATTACCCAAAGTGTATTTTTAAATGATTTTAAATAAAAATGTTTCTTTATTATTTTTCAAATGTTTACATTTTCATATTAAACTGTTTTTTATTAATAATATATTTTTCTAACTATTTTCATGTTAATTTCGTATTTGTGAGCCTTTACCTTATTTTTATTTTCACCTATGTTTATACATTATTTTACGGCCAAACTACTTGTTAGCTTCATTTGAGTACCTCTCAAACTTTAGCACGTGTGAGCTCGTGAAATATAAAGACAAATCTCCAGGAAAATGGGGCGAATCTCTGGGAATTCGCAGGATTTAGAGACATAAGACGGGAGTCCTTTCCCCAACGCAAGTGCCGACGGCAACTCTGAGTGTTTTCTTGTCAGCAATCTCAAAGAGTAGGGTTCAGGTTTTGGAGTATCGTGTGGAATGCAATTCGAGCATTGGGGAATCTTGAGTAGAGGAGAATGTCCTGAGAAAGTCTTCCACCTTTTTTTAAGGGATGCTCTTTCTGCAGTTCTACCCCACACTAAAACACTGACTCACACACACACACATAGAGTCGCTTGCCCATTCTCCATTTTGTTCAGCTGCCCCAACTGGCAGCGACGTCGACGTCGGCAGCGCTGCCTGCCCCTCCGAGTATACGGGCATTTGAAATGCGCACTAGCTCTAGCTCAAAGAGCTTATGTGTCTGTGTGAGCTCCCCTCTGGCTTAGTGGTGTGTGTGTGAGTGGGAGAGTATCCTGTTTCGGGTGGGTGTGGGTGGTTGGGGTGGTTCAGGGAGTCCTGGCAGCGCTGCCGCTGATTTTATTTGCAAAGCCCCACTGTGTGTGTTTGCTGTTGCCTTTGGCTTTGCAATGCCTCCCTGGAAAATAAAGCCTCCTCCTTCTCCCCCCGGACATTCGCGTATTTTTTCGCGGCTGCGGCGGGCAAACATTTTTTGCTGCCAATACACACATACCAGCGCACTCACACCCATACACACACACACGTATTGGCTGGGGCAGAGAGTCGCGGCAACGAGAACGACAACGCAACGACAACGACACCGTCAGCGGTCGTCCTCGGCCTATTCGCGGCGAAATAATTTTTCGCATTTTTAGTACAAAGCTTCACATCAACGTCGTCGTACAAACAAATTTTTATTTTCGGATTTTTCAATTACGTTTTCATTTATTTTTAAGTATTAAGTTTGCGTGCACTCAAAAACAAAACCAAAAGCAACTAAATCAGCAACTAAAACTCGAACAAAATCATAAGGAAATTCTTACCCAGAAAACAGTTGATAGATCGTGTGTCCAAGCATCGAAACCAAAAAAGAAAACCAAAAAAAGGAACTCATTCAGACCAAAAAGAATCGAACCACATTTACCGGCTTCCAAAGAACGATTCTCAAGTGTTTTTTCGCCGTCTCTCCAAAAGTCTCGATTAAACTCTCAACCGGCAGGAACTCTCGACGATTCTCAGTTTGTTATTTGTTTGAACTTGTTTGCCCTCCCACAACACAATATCATCAGTCCATTTTAGTTGTTAACGAAGTATCCAAAAACGTAACGAACTATATTTAAAAAACATACGAAAAACATTACAAACAAAATCGCGAACTAATTGAATAAAGGACACCAAATGAACAAAGACACAAGTTACAAAATTCAAATATAAAATCAAAAGTACAAAGCAAAAAGATTGTTGGCAACATTTTTATAAGTATATATACGTATTATTATGATTTGTATATATTTTTTATACGAGCTCGAAACTACAGAGTCCAAAACTCAATTTTGATACGCAGAATTGCTCATGTGATGCTCCGAATCCTCCGACGGGTAAGCAAATAGTGTGTTCACTTCTCTTGAGAAGAAGACGCTGGCAAAGAGACCAAATAGGGGGTAGAGAGAGAGAGCGAGCGAGAGAGAGGGATTCTCGGACTGCTCCTTTTGAAAGTCTCTGGACTGAGCCGGCAATACGAAGACTGCCAGCCGCAGGCTTCGGGTCTTCGAGCCTTCGTTCCTGATTTTTGGCTGCTTCGTATCCTGCTGCTGCCTTCTAATTGCGTCCTCTCTCTGCCGGCGTCTGTGTGTCTGCGAGTGTGTGTGTGTGTGTGAGTGCATTACATTATCCTGAGGCAGCGGCTACACCTACACCTACGCAACAGCTTCGGCATCCGATTCCGATTCCGAATCCGCTCCGATTGCGACTCGGCAAGGACCTCGACTTGCTGCGGCCGCTGCCTGCCTGCTTCTTCTCTTCTAGTCCTTCTTAAGCTACGCGCGCGTACGGTCGTACCGCCCGCCCGTCCCGCCGCCGCTCGTCCTCTCATCCCGTTCGTCCCGCTCGTGGCCTGTCGTTTCGGCCATCGGCTCCTCCTTGGAGCGCTTCTTCGTGCAGGTATGCGTGCGATTGTGTGTGTGAGCAGGCGCACACTTACTTGCACTTACTGCGTGTAGGAAATTATCTGCTGCCTCTGCCGCTGCCGGCGTCGCCTAATACATATATAAATAATATATATTATTATATGGGATATACATATATTTAAAAGCGACGACGCTCGTGTATATAGAAAAGGCAGCTCGTTATCGCAGATGCCCAGGATAAGGGATGCCGGGGAGTGGAGTGGGGAGTGGGAGCGGGCGTAGTAGGTAGTAGGGTGTAGAAGGACCTCCTGCTTGCCTGCTTGCAAGAAAGTGTAGCACACTTATGTGGGCAAGCGTTGACTGAAGCAGCAGCATCAGCATCAGGCAGTAGCAGCAGCGGCAGCTGAGACGGAAACGGAAACGGAGACCGAATCCTCGACTTCGACTTCGACTGAGGCAGCGCCTTGGTCTTCTGGCACTTTACTTTCGCAGGCTAGAATACAAAATTCAGTACGTTTCCAGTCACGCGCGCTGGCAGAAGTTTTGCTTTGCGTATGTCTTCTATCGACGACGCCGACGAACGCCGCCTCGACTTGTGTAAAAATTCAAATCACTCCAAATAAATTATTAAAATAAAATAAAAATAAAATATTAACCTAAAAAAATAAAAATAAAAACAACTAAATTGTATAGCCGTGCTTAAGCTGTGTGTCTGAGTTGAAGAATCAATTCAAATCAGTTTTAAATCAAATAAATAAAAATAAATTCATATAAATAAAGTAAATTAAAATAAATAAATAAATTTGATTATCAAATAAATTAGCAATAACCACTTAAAGCCTAGTTCAGCCAGCTCAATCGTCTCGCCCATCGAACCCAGTCACAGATCCTCCTCAATTAGTTCAAGTGTCGCTGTCTTGTGGTACGTGCAACTTGCGGCGCCTTTATTCGCTGCCTTCTTTCGCGATTAGCCAACCAAAGGGCCACACACACACTCCAACAAAACGAAAAAAAAAGAATAAAGCTAATACTAAAAGAAACCATCGAACAACCCAACACCAGCACACACACACACAGCAATCGGTCGCCACTTGCTGCTGTTGCTGCGGCATTGGTGGCCACATTGCGCATACGACATGTTAGCCCGCAATTATCCTGCCTGCGCATTGGCAGGCGCCGCGTCTTGGCTTTGATGGGGAAAAACTTGGCAGGAAATTATCTAAAGCGCCCAAGGCAGCCAGAGCCTCAGATTCGCCGCAGCCCCGCTCGACTTTGTCAGCAACTTTCCACAGACACCGAGGCACTCGCACACCGACAGCAGGCCGTACTTATACTTATATAGTTGAGATACAGCGGGTCGTGTCTAATTTTATATAAATACTCTCACACAGACACTGGCACACTCGGAGCCGAATATAAAAGCATTGGGGCTTCGTTTCTTGGGAGACATTTGATCGTCTTGGCTTGCAGCGACAGCAGCGCAGCAGCAGCGGCCAGTTAGAAGGCTCAACCTTAGTCAGTTGGTCACTCAGCTAGGGAACAACAACAGCGCAGTCACCAGGAGTCAGTAGACAGTAGTCAGTAATCAGTTACCCGTTAGCCCCATAAGTCCACAGTTCGATGATGGTACGTGCCAGGTTGGGGGATGATGAGAGCATCTCAAACAGAAAATGTTCAATAAAAAGCCTATGCTAATGAATTAAATAATTTCCCAAAACTGTGACAAAGTGAGCCCAAATTACGACTGTGAAAAACAACTAGAATTTATCAACTCAGAAAATAAATGTTGTGAATCAAAATCAGTGTTACAAATAAAAACAATAAATAACTAAATAAAAAATAAATTATAAAAAAAAACATTTTATAAATTCAAAAAACTTTGTTTGTTTAAAATAAAAAAATACTATTTCGTTTAAAATTTTATATTTCTTAAAAATACAATTTATATTAGAATATATGTACGTTTTTCTTTTTTGTTTATAATTTGTTAAAAGTTCTTTTTAAAATTTGAAAAAAATGCATTGTGCCAAATTCTTTAAATTGTATTTAGTTTTTTTTTACTATGTTTTAACATCTTTATAATTCATATCATATAACGAACATATTTATTTCTTCAATAATAGAAATCCCAAAACCTAGCAAAATAAAAATAAACGAATAAACCAAAAGAAGAGAAGTCTGACAAAATAAATAACAAAGCGAAAATGCTCAAAATTCTAAATTAAACTTGTAAAATCGAAAGCGCTGCGGCAACAAATCTTTGGAAAGCCCTTCCGAAAGAAACCGTTTAAAATAACTAAAATAAAAGTAACTAAATGAAACAAACCGGAAATGATCTGAAACAGTGAAAAGTGTGGCATAATTTTCGGTGTGCCTCGCAATGAAGTGACAAGAAATGTAGCAAGCCGTGCGGCGGTGCCTTAATAAATAATTTTGTTAGAAAAAATGAAAGAGCAAATGTGCCCATTAGTGACCCCTGATGACCCCAGTCCCGGCCCCCGTTGACCGCAGCGCTAGAGTGAATTGTGTTCGCCTCCCCGAGTCCCAAACGAAAAAGTCCCCCAAAAATAAAAAATCTGTGCACAACGAATCGGCCTGAGAAATGGGCCGCCCTCATCCGAGTTCCGATCCGCATCACCAGCGACCGGAGCGGTCGGCGGACTATTCCCGCCCGCTCCTGCTCCTGGCAGCGGTACAGTCCCGCTCCTCGGGAGCGACTGTCGCTGCCGCCGCTCCTGCCGCCAGCTGCCAACGCTGAACACACGGCCGCCATGAAGCGGGGCGATCCTCTGAAGCGGCTCGATTCACACTCGCCACTGGCATTGTAACTTAAATTAAGGGTAAAATATCGCAAATGGTATTGGTGCAAAAAACAAAAAACAAAACCAAGAAAACAAGCCAATTATCTAGAACATTTTCCCCCAAATCAAACTGAACATTCAAGAAAACCATATTTTGAGTAGAGCAATATTAAACTTAAGTGTTGGCAGTGAAGAGCTCAGATAAAACATAGTGAAGCTGCAAGTTTATTTCACTTACTAAATTTTATAAATTCAGTAACTAAACAGAATTAATAATTGACAATATTTACTTCAGTGTGGAACTGATATTAAAAAATATTTAAAAATCCAATCAAATGCAATTATTGGTTGGTTTAGAAAATGAAATTAAATATAGATTTTATAATATCACGACCCATAGAATTTATAATTTTAATTTTATTTTGTATCTGTTCTCCCGCAACCTAGTAATATCGAAATTATTTAGTTTTCGCTTGCAGCTTGTGACTCGCAAACCCATCCAATCACTTATAAATATTAACCCTATAAAAACGCCAAATAGCTCGCACTTAAAATAATCCAGTTGAGTTAGCATTTTGTACTGTTGAAAGGCAGAAACCTCAAGAAATAGAGCTTGTGAAATAACTACTTCCCCATTGAATTTTCCACAACTCTTTCAGCTTACCATCTGAACAAATTGACCAGATTACTAATCTCACATTTACGTTGCGCCCTGTGCAATCGTCTGCTTTTTACTTGCAGGTTACACCATATCGAGAAGTTATCCAATGAGAAAGCCGCTTAAATTTTGGTAAGTCCACCTCATATCTCATGTATATCCTTTAACTTTAAGTCTGCGTCCAGTTTTGGTCTAATGAAACGCCTTTGTGCTCGAGTGGACTTCATTTTTTAATTAGAAAGTCAACACACACACAGGCACACACACAGTGTATCCTTAATCGAAAAGTGCTGCCATATGGAGAGGCGCCTTTGTGAGCTGCAGGACTCGGCAATCCTCGCTTGTTTGCCTTTGTTTATTTGTGTGCTACTTAAGATGAAATGGCAAAGAAAACTGACAGAGAGGGGGGCTGCATCTGCCCTCTGTCCGTTTCAATTTCTCCTACCAAGTCAGCCCTTCACGCAGACATTTTCTTTGGCTTTCCACCCGCCAGACCTGCTGGGAGAAAATAAAAAAGGAAAACAAACGGAGGCGTCTGGGGCTAGAAGAAGGCGTAGAAGAGTGTAGGGAGCAGTGCAGTGCAACAGCGGAAACGGAAATTGCTGAAGTTGCATGTGTGTGCCGTGTGTCCTTTCTGTGTGTGTGTGTAATGAGGCGCCGTGTTATCCTTTTGCTGACAGCAGACGCCGCTAGTTGCTGCGTTGTTGGATTTACAAGCAGGCTGCAATTATTTTCAGCTTAAGCGACAACATAGAAGGAAGCAAGTCTTAAGCATTTCCCATTTCCCAGCCTCGTTATTATCCAGCTCGATGCCGTGTAAATGAGTTTGCTGCTGTTTTTACTTGTTATTGCCAACTTCAGTTTACTTTTTTTCTCTCTCGTTTAATTCCACTTGGAGGCGGAACTTTAACCCTACGGCTTGAGTTGCTCATGTGCAGCCATCGCAGCCCCTTCTCCTGCTTCTGCCGCCTCTTTTCTTTTCAGTGCATAAGTAAGTGCACCCAAGGCTACTTATGAAAAATGCTAAATTAAAGTTGACTTTTAGGCGTACAATGTGCAGGCATACACCATTCCTTTTCCCCCTCTTTGTTAGCCCATTCAAGTCCCGGCCAAGTTGCTGTGTTTTTTGTTCCGTTTCGTTCGCTACCAAGAAAGTTTCACTGCGACCCACACGAAATGTTTAGCACATTGTACGGAACTCTGGAACTTTGGCCAGCATCCAGGTGGAAATGTCATGTAGAAAGTTTGGGGCCTTCGAAACTTCGCAACTTCGAAACATCGGACCTTTCGCCATGCACGGCCAACTCCTCTGATGGTCGGCCGGAAATCGTTTTAAGAACGGAAGTGAAAATTTCTACCATGCAGCTGAGCGCAACCATCTAAATATACATCTATACATAGCCCTCGAATAATCTCTTATTGAGACCGAACAATATAAAAAAGTGGGGGGTAATAGAAGGGGGCTGGCTAGCTAGTACTACAGAGGCAGACCGAAACGCAAATTCATTCAATTGCGAAAAGAAAATTACCCTAAAACGCGGCACAGAAACAGAAAGAGACAGAGAGGCAGCAACAAGTCGCGATGATTATCTGGAATTAAATAAAGCACACACTCGGGGCATATAGTATAGCCCGATTCCGATTCCTATGCCGATCCCGAGTCCGAGCTAAATATCTGACTTGCGCCGGCCAATGGCAGAGCTCACTTGAGCGGCGGCCAAAGTTGCACGCCTCGCTGAGCAAATGTCGCGGCTCTTGTCGAAATGACCCCCACCACCCACTGAAAACTGACCACCCCCTGATCACCTCCCGCCCACTGGGAACTACAGCAGTCTGCCCGGTTCCGTTCTATTCCGTTTCAAGCGCTGGAAATTAAGTCAGCAAATGACTTGTAGAATATCAACACATGTCCAGGGTCTGTCCGTCTGTGATACTCTCATTTATAAAGGGGTAAGTCTACAGGTAAATAAGGGTAAAAAATAATATGCAGAAAATATCTAGAGTGTTCTTCGCTCGTCATGAATTACACAAGTGCATTCCTGTGGGAAATATATAACGATAAACCATAAGTAACAACACATATATTTAATTCAACAGAACTAAACAATAGATAAGATAAGTTCATAAGAGCAATTAGTGTATTTCTTATCAGCATTCTATAGTTAAAGTTAGTCTAGAAAACAAAAATAATTGACCTTTATGATTTAATGTTTAATCTTTACTAAAAAATATTTTATTTTCAATTTTCACTAGTTAATAATTTATTTCTCAATACAAACAAATTATTCTTAATTAAATACAGAACCTAGAAGTTATTGGTTATTAAAACTGAGGGTATCCAACTATCGTAGTGCTGGCGACACTTGATCTTTCTTGTTTTTTATTCGCCTATTTCGGACATGGACAAACTATTGCAACAGATCAGCAGCGGTTGAGCAGCAGCCAGGCGAGCAACAAGATAATCAAGTGTAATTTATTTCGTATTTGGTGCGCGCCATGCATGAGTTCGAGCACGACGACAAGTGCGAGTACGAGAGCATCTGTTCGCGTACGATGCCATCTAGTTCGAGTATCTAGTATTCGGTATCTAGAGAGGAGCACACACAGACACCCATTCGCCCGTAGACTTACATAAACTAGCAGGCGAATCAAGCCTCAGCCCAACCCCCAAAACTAGACCGGATGCACGAGCACTTGGCGTGAGGCGATCTGAGTCGATTTGGGCTGGTGTCGCGTCTCATATGGCGAAATCATTCAAGCATCCCATATCCCACCCCACTGCACTGGGCTCTAGTCGGATCTAGCTTTATTCGGCGCTATCTGGATCGCTCTACTGCACTGCACTGGTCATGCCAAGGCTCTAGGCTACACTCAAATATGTGCCCCTACTTAACTATACTTAACCAGTACTTAACTATAATTAACTTTATTTTGTATTATTTCACTTTATGACTTGGTCTTATTTATTTTTCGTTTCTTAATAAAAATAATTGTTTCCATTTCTCTCAAGTTAAAGCTTACAAAATACACAAGATCGCGTTTATTTTACTATTCTTATTAAGGGCTACCAATATGAAACATGCATTTACTTCTCAGACTTTTTATTATTATAATTTAAATTTTATAAAATCAACTTAATTTTGACCTTATGTCTCCTTTTGTTTAAAATTAATAACTAAATTGTCAAGTGTGCATAGGACCAGGCGGAAGCTCAATGGTCCCACTCGCATCGATAGCCGCTTTCCACTTTCCCACGTGCTCCGGCCGACAACAAGTGGTCGAGGCGCACCCTCTGTCCACCAACCCCTCCCCATTTTCCCCTTCCACTTCCATTACCATTACCGTTCTCCCCCCGCCAGGCAGCACGCACCAAAGTGGCCGAAAGCAGGGGAGAGGCAGCACAAATACGTATTAAAACGTTAATAATATGCGAGGGCCAGCAACTCATGACAGCCTCAGCCCGCGAAAGTTGCCGAGTGCGATGAAAAGCCGCAGACAGAGCAGCCCAGCCAGCCAGCCAGCAAGCCATCCAGCCAGGTGAAGGTGCCCGCCTGTCCAACGCAAATCTTTCAAGAGTAGTTCCGCTTTTTTGTTGTGCCCACAGTCAGGGCGACACTTCCGCTGTTGGCTTTTTATTTTTCGAAGGTGGAGTGGGTGAGTCGGTAGTCGTGGAGGTGGACGGGCATGTGTCACCAAGAACTCGGGCACCTGAGCTGCAGTTTCTCCCCCGCCACGCACTGATTTCGGGCCTCTGATTATCTTCATATTGTTTACAATTAAAACAATGAGCGCTTTTCCAGGGGCGGGGGCGTGAAATGTGCGGCACAGACCAAGTTGAAGCCTCGCTGGGCTCCCGACTACCGACTACCGACTACCAACTACCGACTTTCGGTAATTACTTTCGGGACGGGCGGAAGTGCTCACCATTTTGTTTGTTGTTTCCTCGACTTTATTTCTTACTGCGTATTGGCCAGTAATAATAATGCCCAAAGTTTCCGTGGGCTGGGTCCAAAGTTTCGTTCTGCCAGTTGAGCAGACTGAATGTAAGTTTGGATTGGTATGGTATGGTATGGTTTGGTTGTATGAGAAGGGGCAGGGGAAGTGGGTGTATTTCTTTGCGCTTCCGTAAGCAGCGAATCGGTATTTTTTTCTATTCTCCACAGCGAGAATGAGACGGAGAATTGATTTCGCCGCGCTTCGCATTTGTTGAGCTTACTTGATTTAGTAGGGGAAGTTAAGCCCCCTACACCGGCTCAATTATCTCTCATAAAAAACGATTGAAAGAGTCTCATTGGTTGTCTTCGGGGAGGGATAGGTAGGAGAAGAACCTCCTCCAGCTAAAGGAAAGTCGGAAGGTTGAGAGGGACGTCGTCGTCGACGTCTGCTACCACAGAAAGTTTGACCAGGCCGAGTTCTAATCAATAAATCACTTCAAGGTTTTCTTAATTAAAAGTTTTCCCTTGCACCCGACCACAAAAAGACTTGTCTCCCCCGCCCCCTTGGGAAAACATACTTGTAGACTAAACTTTTTACACAATCCATGGGAAAAAAGGACAAAAATTGATTAACTACCGGGCGACCACAAAAAACCAGGACGCACACACAGGCAAAGTTCCGACCCTTTCCAATAAGAAAAAGTTTCGACTTGAGCAAGAAAAGTGATAGCCAAAGAAGACAGACCAATAAGGATCGCAGGAGCAGGGATACTATGAAACTATGGCACATAAAAACTGAAAACTATTAAGCGCTTAAGTCAGGCGGAAAATGAGACAAAATAGTTGGCCAACTAAGCTCGGGCTGAGACCGAGGTTGAGCAATAAGCGAGCCATTAATTAAGGGTTGGCGGCATAAGAAGCTAAAAAAACTTTGGAGTGTTGGAGTCCACGAAAAGGACATTCGAAATCGCATAGGACTAATTGGCAAGCGCGAAGGGAACAACGGTAAAGAAAAGGCCGAGCAGAAAACGAAAAAAGATGAAAAGCCTGGAAAATGTTTCTTAAGCGACCGCAAAAAGGCAGGCGAAAGGAAAAATGTGAAAAATCAAAAGAAGCGACGTCCCCACTTGACATTTCAGCAGGTTAAGCTCCTTTGCCCAGGACTCGGTTACAGTTTCTTGTGGCACTTCTTGGGCCGTAAAATATTTACCCAGGGTAAACAATACAAGCCGCTCAGGGGGAATGGCAGGGGGCCAACCTTTTGTCACTACCAAATCTCGGCTGGCCCTGAAAACTTGGCTATTGACATAATTGTGGGTGGCAGTGGACTCCGAACCCCGGACCCAAGTCACACTCAAGGCGTTGCCGGCAGACACTTGAAGGCGGTCCAAGGTCCCCCCAAGAAACGAAGACGAATCCACCCTCAATTAGATGTCAAGAGCCTTGGCTTACACTTGGCCAATTTGGCACCCAGTCCACTGGATAAATGGGTTTTAACTGCAGTTACAGTTAAACTTTCGTTTACATGCTCGTTACGAGATGTTTTGCCGCAAATTAGCCAGGATCTTTGTTCTGCGAGACGTTGCTGATTAGTCCTGGATGGCTTTCTTATTGGCACTTCCGGGCGAAACTTTTGCTGCATACTTTCCGGCCGCTTTCAATGGGATCTAAGCCTGTGTGTGTGCTTGTGCGGATGGGCTATCTTATCAGATAAACAGTCCTTGATAAACCTCGACTGTCGCCCGTCTGTATCTAATCGATGGCGCGCGCTTTTAGTTAAATTATTGACTCGACCTGTTTGCATAGGCACTTTTATTTGCTTCAAGTACTATTTCGATTTATCAGCACCATCTATATATGCATATATCTCTATCCATATCTATAAATGCGAGTGCGGTTTACCCTTAAAGCAAACAATCGAAGCTCTGCTCCGTTCTAGTCCCATGCAAATAGACCGCGGGTATTTTTGTTTGCATTTCGGTTTTTGGTTTGGGAATGGGAATGGGCCCAATCTTATCAGTCGGCCGGAGTGGAAGGGGGCTAATTGCGAGTGTATTGTGGGAGAAATTTTCCAGGAGTGGGCGCTTGCACATTAATGCACTAGCCGGGAGTCTAATTTATGTGCGACCTGTTACTTGTTTTCCACCGTCACCTTCTTCCGCCAGTTAACGAATTAAACGCTCTGCTTCCGCTCCCAATGGGTCCAAGTCCAATCAGTCCTAAACCACCCCTTTCGGCCAGGTAAAGGTAACCCACCCCTGCAGGCATCCTTTTTCCAACTCGGTTCCCACCAAAATGGATATAGTTAGTCGGCGGCCCTTCAGCGGAATTTCCCGTTTATTGGTTTCTTTCCGGATATTGTTATGTTCGGCTGTGAACGCCTTTTCCTTCCGCCGCTCGACGCCTTCGAATTACCACCCCCAACCCCTCGAACTAACCTGTTTAGTTGGTTCTATGTTGTTGCCTCGAAAAGTGCAAAATGATTGCGGTTTCGTGTTGCTCACGGGGACCTCTTCCCCTAGGTTTCTCCATTTTCAACCCCTTCCAAATCCATTTAATGTCAAAGCGACACGCAATCTAAAATTGTTGCTGCTGTTTTGTGTGAACCCTTTTAATGTTCCAGCCAATTGGCCAAAGTTTCTTCCTTTCTGGATGATCATTCCCAGCAGCTTTACGAGAATAAAATATTAATACATTCTATATTTTACATTTATACTTATTAAAATTTATTGGTATATTTTAGTCTAATATATAAAACGAAAATACTAAAATGATAAAGCGATCGTCTAAATTTATTTTAATGGGTTCGACAGTCAAGTTTCAAGATCAGTTCAGAACGATCACCTCAGCTCGTTACACATTTTGTATCCATTAAGTCAACATTTATTTGTAATACTAAATTTTAGTCGTTTTCATTAAAAATACCAACTAGACACAAGGTCAATCGTCCGTTTTGGGGCCAGGGTCTGCTGTATCACTTGCGGTTATAATTATTCTGGCAATGATCGGTAGTGTCCAGATGCTTTCCGTCCTGATGGATAGTCCTTCGACCGAAGCGGGCGGACAACTTGGAGAAGAAGCCCACTCGCGAGGTGCGTTTAATGACATCTGGAGATGGGGATAGTGGTGGGGTCTGGAAGTTCGACGGCGACTTGATCACCATTAGGGGCGTGGCTGCCGGCTCTGCCTTTCCGTAATGAGTCGTTGATACTGGTGGTGGCCTGTTGGATCCCGAAGCGTGGCTGGGAGACTGAAAACTGGGATACTGATAGCGGAGTGATGGGCTTGCCAGTTTCTGGGTTTGGGCCAACTTTCGCTGGGCACTAAGCAGCGTTGGCTTGACATCCACGGAGACACTCGCTCCTCTCTTGGGCAGTGCGGTTGGCGGATGACTCGAGGGCTCAGATCGCCTGGGAACGTCGCCCAAAGGGTTGGAGGCCTGGCGAACTGTGCGGCGTATAAATTTGGAAGGCGGCTCCGAGGGAGGCGTCGAAGTGGGCGTAATGAGGACGTTGGCCAAACGAGGAGCTATGGGACGACTCGAACCAGAGGCAGAGTGGGTGGGCGGATTCTTGTCCAGAGCGAAGGTTACTTGAGTAACTGTAACATTGGGCGAAGTGGTGGGAATGGGAATCCGACTGCCAACTGGAAAGGAATTTGGTAAATCTCTCATAGAACCCACCGCTTTGAATTTCGAGGAACGCGGCTTGGCCAATTCCAGGAGCATATAGGTGCAATAGATGTCGTCGAACTGTTGTCCCTTCAGCGACTGCTCCACATCACGGAGCTTGTGTCCCATGCTCACCAACAAATGCAATCGGTTGAAGTCCTGCAAGTCCATGGGCTTCTCCTGAAACGGCCTCAGTCTGTCGCCATCCTCGTGACCCTGATTAATCCACTTATCGGACATGACCGCCGATAAGGTAGTTCTTTTGGCGGGATTCAGCACGAGGAATTTCCTAATCAGGTTCTCGCAATCTATCGTGATGTAGTAGGGCACTCGGTACTTGCCTCGCAGAACCCGATCGCGTAGCTCCTTCAGATTGCCGCCATCGAAAGGCAGGGATCCGCTGACCAGGGTATAGAGCACCACTCCCAGTGACCAGGAGTCCACCTCCGGTCCGGCGTATTTCATGCCCCGAAAGAGTTCGGGCGCTGCATAGGGTGGACTTCCGCAGAACGTCTCCAGTTGGGCATTGGGATCGAAGGTGTTGCTAAAGCCAAAGTCGGCTATCTTGATGTTCATGTGATGGTCCAACAACAGGTTCTCCGCCTTGAGATCGCGATGCACAACAGACTTCCCATGGCAATACTGAATGGCTGACACCAACTGGCGGAAGAGCACCCGGGCATCCCGCTCCCGCATTCTGCCGTTCTTCACCAGATGATCGAAGAGCTCACCTCCGCTGGCGTACTCCATCACCAGGTAGAGGGTCCTCTCCGATTCGATCACCTGGAAGAGGCGCACGATATTCGGATGGTTCAGCAGCTTCATGATCTTCACCTCGCGGTACAACTTCTGCCGGGCACTGGCATTAAGCGTCGTCTTGTCGATCACCTTGATGGCCACCTCACGGCCGGTGGGCACATGAACCGCCAGCTTGACCTTGGCGAAGTTGCCCTTGCCCAGTGTCTTCATGATCTTGTACACCCCACTGCCATTGCCATTCACATACGACTGGAACTGGGGTGGCGAGCTGCCCCCATCCTGGCCAGCTGCTGTGGAAGTGGCCGTGGTTGATGACTTTGAAGTGCCCGGTGAATAGGCATCCGGGTCGTTCTCCTTATCGGACGTTTTGTCTGTGTTTGCTGCTGTCATTTCTGGTAGGGCTACTTATTTTCCAAATCCCAGCTATACGTTCGCCGCACACTTGAAAGGCAAACTGATTTCTAGAATTGCCAAATTGACTTGGGTTTGATTGAATATTCGGGCAGGGCCTGCTGTATCACTTGCTGTATCACTCAAACTTCCTCTCCCTCTCTCTCCATAGGGATGCCCCAATCCGCCGGACACCTGGCTATTTGGTGAGGTTCTTGCGCTGCTCGGTGACATCCTTCTCGTTCAGGTGGATCACCCGGCGACCGAAGCGTGCGGTCAGCTTGGAGAAGAAGCCCACTCGCGAGGCGGGTTTGGTGTCATCAGCGGATAGGGGTGGCGTCTGGTAGTTGTCATCCTCTGCGCCACCACCACCTGATCCACCTCCCCGTTTTCCACTGCGTGCCTGGCCAAAATGAAAGGTGGCCCGAGCCACATTGTGACGGGTGAAGGGTTTGTCCGAGGCTTTCTCCACCGCTCCTACTGCCACTCCTGCTCCCGGAAGCCGTTCCATCAGTCGTCCGCCGATGGCAGGCGACTTGGGCGCCAAAAGGGGCGTGACCGCCGGCTCCGCCTTCTCGTAGAGCGTCGTTGGTCTTCTGGCGGATCCCTGGGCTTGTTGTGGAGTCTGCGAACCAGGGTACTGGAAGCGGGGCGGGGTGCTGGCCATCTTTTGGGTCTGGGCCAACTGTCGCTGGGCACTCAGCAGCGTCGGCTTCACATCCATATTGGCACTAGCCCGCTTGGATTGCGGAGTGTGTGGGAGGCTCGAGGGTCCTTGGCTGCTCGAACTGCTGGTGAGCTTGCGACCTGGTGTCCTCCCTGGAGTGCGTCGGGTGGGCTTGGCTGGCGGTCCCGAAGGAGGCGTCGAAGTGGGCGTATTGGGCACATTGGCCACACGGGGAGCTATGGGACGACTTGAAACGGAGGAGGTGGGCGGATTCTTGTCCAGCGCCAGCGTTACCTGAGCTATGGTCACAGTGGGCGTGGTGATGTTGGGAAGCGGACTGCTGACCGAAGGAACAGTTAGATCCACTGTTGCCACCACCTCCGATTTCGCGCTGCGGTTTGAGGAGCGCGGCTTGGCCACTCCGAGGAGCATGTAGGTACAGTAGATGTCGTCGAACTGCTGCCCCTTCACCGACTGCTCCACATCCCGACGCTTGTGGCCCATGCTCATCAGCAGGTCGAACCGAGCGGCATCCTGCAGCTCCATGGGCTTTTCCCGAAACGGACGCAGTCGGTCGGCTTCCTCGTGACCCAGGTTAATCCACTTATCCGACATGACAGCCGATAGCGAAGTGCGCTTGGCGGGATTTAGGACCAGAAACTTCCTCATCAGGTTCTCGCAGTCCATGGAGATGTAGTAGGGCACTCGGTACTTGCCGCGCAGGACTCGTTCCCGCAACTCCTTCAAAGTGCCGCCATCAAAGGGTAGCGAACCACTGACCAGGGTATAGAGCACCACTCCCAGTGACCAGGCATCCACTTCCGGTCCTGCGTACTTCCTGCCCATAAAGAGTTCGGGCGCCGCATACGGAGGACTTCCGCAGAACGTCTCCAGTTGGGCATTGGGATCGAAGGTGTTGCCGAAACCAAAGTCGGCGATTTTAATGTTCATGTGCTGATCGAGCAACAGGTTCTCGGCCTTCAGGTCGCGATGAACCACAAACTTGCTGTGGCAATACTGAATGGCGGATACCAACTGGCGGAAGAGCACCCGGGCATCCCGCTCCCGCATCCTGCCGTTCTTCACCAGATGATCGAATAGCTCGCCCCGACTGGCGTACTCCATTACCAGGTAGAGTGTCCTCTCCGATTCGATCACCTGGAAGAGGCGCACGATATTCGGATGGTTCAGCAGTTTCATGATCTTCACCTCGCGATACAGTTTCTGCCTAGCACTCGTATTTAGCTGGGTCTTGTCGATCACCTTGATGGCCACCTCCCGACCGGTGGGCACGTGGATCGCCAGCTTGACCTTGGCAAAGTTTCCCTTGCCCAGGGTCTTGATGATCTTGTACACGCCATTGCCATTGCCATTTACGTATGATTGGAACTTGAGTTCCGTGTTGGTACTACTGCTAGCTCCATCGCCCACATCCTGGCCAGCTGGTAGAGTAGGCGTGGCCGGTTGGGCGGCAGTAGGCGTGGCTGGCTGGGCAGTGGCGCCGGTGGTGACAATAGTCCCCGTTAGGTGGGGATCCGGGTCGTTCTCCTTGTCTGACGTTTTGTATACGTTTGCCGCTGTCATTGCTGTCTTTTCAGTCTCCTTAGCCAAAGTAAAGTCCAGGATTCCCAAGCTGTTGTCCACGGACATTGTAGTACTAGAAATTTTGTGCCTTTCAATCTGAACCCGAGTAGTGAGTGCCCAGGCGAGAGTTGCTCCCGTTCAGGATCTGGAAGTGTGTCGAGCACGCGTCGTTGGATGGAATTTATTGCCGCCCCTCAAGTCGCAGTGCCTGGTTTTCGTCAGTCATCAGTCATCGGTGCCGTTGTTTGCACATCTGCTCTATTTCGTCACCCTCCGGTCGGGAGGTCTGAGCTTTAAGATAAGGACGCGCGTTTGCAACCCTCAGCCACCCCGATTTCCATGCATGGCTGATAAGCGGCTCGTCCTGCTCCTTGCGGCAGGATCACTTTGTCTCGACACTCGACTGTTTGAGCATGAGTCGGTATTTCTTTCAGGAGGCGCTATCACCAACCCCCTGGTTCAAATGGCACGAGCCCTTTGTGATCCTCCGCTGCGATCGTGTGCCCCTGTTGTTCTTGTTTGCGACCAGTGAGGATATTACCCAGCTGGTGGTGTTCGGTTTCCTTCGTCAGCCAGGAGTAGCAGCTGCCTTCTGTTGGGTGGAGAAAGGAATGATTCGATTAGAGGTTGCGCTCGGAATTGGGAACTTCATTTTGGGTCTTAACAGGGACTGCATTTGCAACGGGAATTTAATTATTTTAAAGAATACAATAATTTATATTTCAAAATTGCGATCATTGAAATCATTAAAATTATAAATTTAAAAGCTTAAAGAAAAATTTGGTGAATGTAAAGATCTACGAACTTATTGCGGTGTGAGACTTACATAACGTTTTCTTTAAAGTATCATCAAAAGATATGTTTCTAAGTTTATTTAAAGTTTATTAAGATTAAAGATTTATGACAGAACAAATAATTATGAACATTTTTGTGTACAACATTTAAATAATTTGTATTGACAAATCCAATAAATTAGATTAAAGTAAACAATGACTAAATTGTGTATACATGTTTCTCTTATCGGTTAACAATTTCACATATTTCTACAAAAATTTGCTCTATATTTATAAAGAAACTTATGAAACTAAAAAAAAACACATGCAACAGTCATATGTAAAGTTGAAGCTGGGGTTTCCGATTTTATTCTGAGTAGTTCAGTAATTACCCAACAATTTTATAGATCTTGCACCACTGTGCATTAAGTAATTTACTCTCTCCCCTAACAACAGATTTTCAATCGACCTGAAAAACTAATCTTTCCCTTTGTCATAAAGTATTTTCTTCAGTTCTCTTTCAATTCTGTTATTTCTATTTTTTGCATGTCCTGCCGATCTGTACCTCTATACGCACACTGTGTTACCTAGGAGAGAACTACCCTAATGGGTTTTACCTACCTATGGATGTATTGTAAAAAAAATATTACAAAGGAACGGGTCCTTAATCTGCCTTTTCTTTTGGCCCGCTCGTTCGCTTGCATTTCTCTCTTTGGCTTTGGGTTCGAGTAACGATTTCAGGTTTTCTCTGCCTGCTCCTTTGTGAGTGCGTCTGTATGGGAGTGTGTGTGAGTGCCTGCGTGTCCTTGATCCTGCTGACTTGTTTTGCTTGCAACCTTTTCTCGTCATCCCTGCTTTGCCTTTTGTCTCGTCTCCTTTTCGTCTGGCTCTTCGCTTCCTTTTTCAGCTCCTTGCCTGCCTAAGTGTGTGTATCCCTCTCTCTTTATTTCGATATGTGTGTGTTTGAGTTTTTGTGAAATTTTTGAATTGCAGCTGCCACTTTTGGGTCTTTGTATTTATTATTTTTGCCTGCTCTTCTTATTTCGTTTCCCCTCCATCTTCTTCTTTCCTCTTTTTCGCAATAACAACACGAGAGATCTGTGGAAATTCGCCATAACAACAACTGCAACAACAAGTACTTGGCTTGGCTTGGTTTTAATTCTGGGAACTAGTGGGATCTGTGATCTCTTGGTTGGGTTTTTAATCGCTCCCCTTTTGCCACCCAGGTTCAATGCACCCCACCTAGGGTTACCCCCACTTTCCACCGCCCCTCTCCCGATTTTCCCAAGATACCAACACATGTCAACATGTGCGGGTCGTCTCCCATCTCGTTTTCCCCTTTGTTTTTTTTTTTTTCTCTCTGCCCATGGGATCTTTGGCTTGTTTTTTCCGATCGCCTCTCCTTCTGGTTCTTCTATTTTGATTCTGGTTCTCTGGTTTTGTTCATTTTATTCTTTCTTCAACCGATGTTTATCCGCGCCTGCACACTGAGTCATCGGAGACTTTGGGGAACTTCACCAGGCGCCCCATGTCTGCCACTCATTCGTTAACACACTTACTGCACAAAGCGATGATATACATACAGTTGATCCATTAGCTGACCTTAATAAAACGCCTCTTTTATTGAGAACCAGAGAACGCCCCCCTTAAAGATGCACGATAAGGCTTCTGGGTCCCCGAGGGATATGATCTGGCTTATCTAACCGTGGCTGAGACTGAAGTCCCCACCGCGTGCTCGGTTAATTACACACTTTACTTACGCATCCGACCATTGGCGATCCCCCCTGGCGGCAATCAAAAACGAATTAGCGTTAATCCAGTCCTCAGATGTATGGTATTGTGTGGTATTGTATGGTACGGTACGTATCCGTTGAGCGAGAGCGAACTTTCAGATACAAGGCGAGTCGTAGAACTGAAACGCATTGAGCGGAATATCTGAAGACAGGTCTTGAACGTCTGAGACGGGCTGCTGAGAGTGTGAGAGCGAGAGTCAGAGAGTGCAGAAGAGCGTCTTCTGGCGCTCTTCTTACGCTCACTGCTCTTCCTCCATTGCCTGCTCTTCCTTCGCTCACACTTCGCCACATCGCCCATTACCCACTCATTCGCCGCTGGCTGCTCTGAAGGTCGTTTCCTTGAGCGTTTCTTGGGCTGTGACGTCACGGCTGCGAAGGGGAGGCACTTTGTCTTCGGCCTTTGTACTTCGTGCGCTTCGTCTTTGCGGCGAATTGGGCTTTGTAGTGGTCTTCGTATTCGTCTTCGTTTAAGTTTTTGGATTGGTGTGGGTTTTCTTGTTTTCTTGCGGCGGTGGTGGTTGTCGTTCTCTCGAGACCTCCCCATTCGTCGTCATCAGCTGTGCCGTCGTCATCGGTGTGGGAGTAGCCGATGGCCATATCTGTCTGAGCTGGCCGAGCGGTGTTGGTGCACCAATAAGAATCGGCCAGTGGTTCCACTTCTTGAACAACAACCCCCCTGCCTATCTCAGACCCCCCCCACCCATTTGGTTCGACCGCTTTGTTTGGTAGGGAATGATTAAAAAGTCACCACAACAAATAATAATAATAAAATGCATTTCTTTTGGCCCGCAAAAATTTCTTTCATTTGGCATCGCTTTGGCCGGCTGAAAGGAAAAATTATAATGACAAAGTAGGCGACAAGAAGGGGTGGTTGGGTTGGGTCGGGATGGTCCGATTGCAGACGTAGACGATGATTATAATAACAGTTTTCTGTGATTTCTCCTCGATTCCCGATTCGTATCCGTGGTCCCCTCCTTGAAGGCAGGCTTAATTAAAAAGCTTTTGGCCATCCACTTGGAAAAAATTAACCCTAACTTCCAGAACTCTCCCATTCAAATGACATCTCGTTTGAAGACAAGAATAAATGTATTTTTAGGTAAACGTAGAAATATAAGCGAGGTTAAAGAATTACCTTAAAGCACTTTTAAATATTTTAATAGTTATTAAAACTAAAGCACTTTTGTCTCAGTGCCCTCTTAGCTTGGCAGTTGAAAATCAACATTATTCTTTTGACTTTGAGATTCTGAATTGAAAGTGTCGGGGAATTTGGGTAGGGGAATTTGCATTTAGATGAGCCAAAGAAGCCAAGACAAGTAGGCCAGAGTGACATGTTAATGAGGAGGCGGGTAATTCGGCATGCAGTCGATAAGGCAGCCGCCTTTTGGCCAAAGTAACTGCCAGATACACGTGGCACGCACACCAGCTGACGCCCCAAAAACAGCTGAACATAATGCGATTCCGACCGACAAATCACAGTTGGCCACCAGCGGACACGCGCCACCTGATCGGTATGCTATATCTATAAAGAGATAGTTCTTTCTTCGGCAATATTTGATCGTGCTGAATGCGGAAAAAACAGATTGCAACTGCAGCTGACTTCGGCGACGGACAAAGGGATCTCCGGCAGACAAAGCAGCCACAGGATATGCGATACAGCCACTTTTGCACATTGCCCCGATGAGTTATGGACTCGGGATCGGGATCTGGAGACCTGGCAGAAAACGGCAGCATCTTGACACACAAATGCGGGTGCATATCGATTTCGACTGAGGTTGCAGGAGCGATGACTCCTTGGGCCGTGATCTGCATTTTTGCGTCCTTCTTGCCGCATCGCGAAAGGTGCAAAATGAAGGACGAACGTGCCGCAAAATGTGGGCTGCGACCTAGGTCTTTAATTGGGTTTACGTTTCACTGTTCCATGTTCCATGTTCACTGTCGATATTCAATAACAGCTGGCTCTCGGCTAAATACACAAATTAACCCGTTCAAACAATGCCTTCTTGGAAAGTGTCAAATTCAACCTCCGATCAAAGGACCAAACAATGGCCAGCCAAATGAGGGAAATGGAATGCATATGTATCCCAGACAATAAAAGAAGAATCACAATTTTCAGCTGTCAAGGGACGGGGTTAAAATCTCCGATTTTCATCAAGAAAACGGCTGATTTTCTCACAGTTTTACTGGCTTTGATTTTCCTCAATCATTCGTCGTCGTCGTCGGCCACTTCAGCCGTTTGGTCGTGGACGAAAATCCTTTGCACTTACTTTGCATCGCAGTTAGATAGTTCATTCATCCATTCATTCATCCAATACCGACCCTCAGAGGAAGGTCTACCTGCCATTGTCAAAGAGTTTTCCTTTCGATTTGGTCTCGCCGACCCACTCTGTGTTTTCTCGCTTTTTGTTATATTTTTGCATAGTTTTCGGCTTTGTTCCTTCCCGGGAACGGGGCAGAAGACTGCTTAGGGACAAACAATATTAGCTGACTGAAGGATTTGCATTCCACCATTGCATTGTTCAGTCGCCGGCCCGAAGAATTGTCAATAATATTTTGCCCATGCGGCAGTTTGCCCCCCAACTCCTCGGAATGCGACACTTCTGCCCGCATGCGGAATAGATAATGATGGAACTAATCCTTTGCCTCTAACCAGAATTGCGATGGCTTGGCTTGGCTTGGATTGGCCTAATTGAAAAGCGGCGGCAACAACAGGGACGGAAGCAGAGGCTCACGAAAAGAGGCTGGCACCGAATGCATTTCGGCGGCGCAATTCAGAAATCTGAAATCTGCATAATGCAAGTGCATCATCTCATCTGTGCTCCATGTAGGTGCACAAAGAGAAATACGATTAATAAAAATAGGAAAATATTACAACCGAAGGACGAAGTTAAGAAGGGGTTAGCCAAGGATTTTCAAACTAAATAACTCAGGAAAATATATTTAAGTGGAATATTTTAATAGAGTATTATTTTAGTATACCTTTTCTTATAAATAAACTATTAAAATTATAATGAAATAAATCAAGACCTTAACGTTAAGATCTTACGTTTTCTTTATGCTAGTTTTCCGCCCAGTTTTCTTTTCAGTGTGCATGTAGCCTATGTAGGAGGAGCCTGGGGGCAGCTTATTAGCGAAGATTGTCAGTCAGCCACCAAACAACAACGGCAGCAACAACAGAAATTGATTACCAAATGTGCACGGCTTTCGAGTGGTTTTAGGCTGGGTGAAGAAGGGGTTTTCCGGGGGCTGAAGGCCGGATAGGCAGGCTAATAAGCACAAAAATCCACATAGAGCAGCAATTCCTTTTAATTGAAAATCTCTCTCTCGCGCGCTTCCCATTTCCCAATTTTTCTTTTTTTGTTGTTGCTTTCATTTTCGCAATTTCTTTGCGGCTGCAGTGCGTTTAGTTGATAGCGGGAGGTGGGCGGCTAAGGGGCGTGGCTGCAGCTCCAAATGCATTCGATATTGCATTTTTTTTCTCCGGCAACATGCAAGGATAATAAGGACTTTAGCCGGCTTGGGACTTTTTTGTTTTCCAGTTGTTTTTTTTTTTTTGCTTTTTTGTGGACTGATTGACTTGCGAAGCGTCCGCTTAACCATCGCTGCTGCTCCATATCTCACTCCTGGTTCCTGGTATCCTGGCAAAGTTGATTGCAGCAAGGACTTGCGTCTACATTGCGGCCCGAAAAATTGCATTGGATGCATTTGCTGGGCAAACAAACTGCCGAAACAAGAGTCATGAAAAAAGTTTAAAGCCCCCAAACTCTGGGTTCTCCTGCTCCGCGTAAGACTCGCTGCATGTGCAATGCATATTATCCGAGTTGTGTCCTGCGTCCTGCCTTCTGAGTCCTCAATCCTGAATCCTGGATCCTGTGCCATCCTCGGCCTGTGCATTGTCCTTTTGGTCGAGCGCCTTTTGCCCTATCCGAGGGTGTTGTGTTTTTTTCTGCGGCTGCCTTTTGTTTGATTTGCGAAATTGCAATATGCTGGCTGTCTGGCTCAACTCGTCTCGTCCTGGTCCTTCTGAGACCCCAACCCAATCCTTGAACCCCCCCCCCCCTACACACACACGCAGGATAACTGCAGTTAGACTGCAGTGCGAATGCAACCGGTTCCTGCCAGGACCTTCCTATTTCGGGGTTAATCTGAATAAGCTTTGTATTGGCCAACTTCTTTATTTTATTCGTATTAATTTGTATTGTCTAGAGCATTAAGTTGAATTGTTAATAAATGATACGTCCATTTTTTAAATAGTCTAATTTTATCGTTGTCGCATATCCTTAAACCATTTCCTTTTAGTTGATAATATTATTTATATATATTATTTGTGGATCATTTCATCCTATTGATTTATTTATTTAAATGCATTTCCCAGACATTTTACTTAAAGTAACAGCTATATATATATTTCCTCTTTTCCCCCATTTCTCCAAGCTTTTTTGGTTTTGGCACAATAATCACTTGTTCAAATGACAGATTATCCCCATAAATATTTTAATTTGATTCATTTGCAACCACTCGTAGTTCAACCCCCCAAAGCGCTGCTGCAGCCCCCGCCCCTGATCAGGTTGATGTCCGGTCCCCATTTTCCAGCAAAACCTTTTAATTCGAGTGCGTTTTTCATCATCAACAGCGGTGGGCCTTCCACTCCAGCCGAGTCCCAGTTTTCCCCCCAACCCCCTGGCCACCCTGACCACCCAGATTTCCGTTTAGGTCGTGGCGCACTGAAAGTCTTGAGGCTACGCCGGAGACCCTTCAACCGACTGCGCCAAAATGCACTGGACGTTGGTCACGACGCGGAGCAGAAATCAAACAATCAAACAAAATGAAATCGCCGGTCTGCCCCTTTTCGCTCCTCGTCTCTTGTATTTTTCTCCCTTTTTTCCAGCTTCTGCTGCTCGCGAGTTTTTGTTGGCTTTGTTCTGCTGCTGCTTTTGTGCACACGCCCCCTCAAAGTCCAGTTTTGCAGTCATCAAGTTTTGGCCCCTCTCCCTGGGGCAGGGGAATACGAAAACCCCCCTTGCTGGCGGGCTTCCGGCTGCCCATGCTTCTTTGGCATGTCTTCGCATCCGTTGCATCCGTCCATCTTGCCCGTCGCTCCCCTTCACTCCTCTCCACTCCACTCCAATCCGCTGCAGTGGCTGCCAGACGAAGGAGCCACCCTTCGAGGACTTTTCCAACCCCCCAGCACCGAAAAACTCCAGCTCCCCCTCTATATATTTTATTTTTAATTAATTAATGCGAATGCAAAGTACAATTTCTACAAGGAAAACTTGTTTTGCAACTCGCTGGCAACCCTTTTGGGCTCAGGCTCAGATTCAGGCTCCACCCAACCGCCCTTAGCCGCCCTTTGCCACCCCCTGCCACCCTTCACCACCCACTGCAACCCACCACCTGACTGTGGCGCCTCCAAATATGCGGCGAAACAGCCGTGTGGCAGGCTGTGAAGAAATGCAGTTAATTTACTCAGAAGTAGCAGGGAATTGCAGTGGGAAAAGCGGCTTCAAGTGGGCGGCGGTGGGCTGAAGAAAATTGCTGCGCAGAAAGTTGCTGCTGCAGTTTCTTTTGTTTTTGTGTGCACGCCGTAATGTATGCAACATAATTTTTGCGCTCTTAGCTGCCGCTGGATGAATTTTTGTTAGTACTCAGGGGGGAAAATTCTGGGAAATGGAAGGAAAAGCGAGGAGTTGTTGCCTGGCTGGATATGCAGTCACCTCCTTTCAGGCATAGCTGCAACGTGTGTGTGTGTGTGCGTGTGTATCTGAGTGTGTGGGTATTTCTGAGGTAGTTGGCGCAGTTGAAAAACTTTGCTCGGCAAGGTGAGTGGGGGTTCGGAAAACCCTTACAGCTCTCGTTCTGTAGGCCTCCTCAGTTTTTCCAGGATTTCATATTGTATATATATTTTCTGTTTTTTTCGGGGGCGCTGGAAAATGTTGCAAAAGTTATTTCTTCACGGGTTTGCCAGGGCTCTTAATGAAATATCTGCATGGATGCGAGTGGATGCAGTTGGCAGCAAAGTGGTCTCCACAGGTTACTTAATAGGCAACTGCCAGCTCACATGGCCGGGCAATAGACTCCATTCGCACTTGCACAGGGAAAAATTTAAATGAATATATATATAATGCGAATTCTTTAGCAAGACGTTGCCTTTCTCTACACTTAAAAAACCGCGAATTCTTAAGCATCATTGGTTTTAGCTTTTAGTAACTCACTTCTACTACCAATTAAAATCTTCGATTATAATAAGTAATAGGATTTTTTTCGGTGTGGGCTTTAAGGCCGAATCAACTGGGGGAATCGGGCTGAAAGAATCCGGCTGTTTGGGCGACAGTTCAGCGACACGCTCAAAAGCCTCAAAAGGAGTGCGGGCGCGTCTTTCAATCTGTGACTTTTGCAACCAACGACACCCACCCACCTCCGCCACCCTATGCAAATAGACAGCCCTCCTCCACCTTGAGCAAAGTAGGATAAAAAGAAAATGCAGCAAAAACGCAGCTGCAGGGCCAAAAGGGGGAAATAGAAGAGGACCGTTGCCGCTGCAGACACATTTTAATGATGCATGCAACAGTAAACTGCAATCAGATATGCGCACATCGTTAGTCTTCAGCATCAGCCGCCGTTTGTTGATTATCTTAGAATGGAGAGCGCACGGCAAGAAAGATAACCATAACCCATACGCCCCGTTGGCCGCACTGAACCTCTGCACTTTCCGCATTGCATGGAAATTTATTTGCCGCACTTTCCGCATTGCATGGAAATTTATTTGCCGTGCAAATAAACTGCAGCCTCCTGTTTGCAAGATGTCGGTCCCCGGATTCTTGGCCCCACTTCATCCCTAAGGAAAAAGGAGAGCAGCAGAGCAGGAGCCGCAGAGGAAACCCCTAACGGAGGCACTTTTTTATGCAACTTCTTCAGCTCGAGTGGTTTCCCAAGTTGACGTTTCAAATGTCAATTGTGTGCTTAACTGCATTCTTTTGACGTCTCCGTCGTCGTCGTCGTCATCGCTGGCTTTCCTTATTTGCCCCCGTGTGTGTGAGTGCTCCTCGGAGTAGGGCAACCCGTCTCGAATCGAGACTCCTTTCCATCCCTAAACCCAATTCCCTTCCCATTCCCGTGTGTCTTTGTCTAATTTTGGTTTCTTTTTGTTGCAAATTGCGGCCTAAGCGGCCAAGGGGGCGGAAAGGTGAGTGGAGGGCAGGAGGCGGTTCCTGGAGATCGCTTTCGCTGCTAGTTGGCAGTTGGCAGCTGGTAGGCACTTGCAGGGAAACCAAGACATCACTTGTTTGATCGACCATTCAATACTTTTTTTTCCAGTTATTATTGGAACTTTTATATGGTTTCTGTAATATGATTTTAATTGCTTTTATTCTTGTTTTCTAGTGGTTTCTCAATCGTAATTTGATCAAATCAAGGTGCACTGCGTAAATGGTGATTGTTTTAGGCAGCTAATAACATAAGCTAAAGATCCTCATTACTTTCAAAAAAAGTATTTTTTTTAAGCAATTTTCAAATTTTGTTTTAAAAGGGGTTACATCATGTTTTTTTGCGAAAAATGGTCAAGTTCAGATTTGAATGCCAATCGATTGGGAATTTAATTACGAACTCAAAGAGGTATGACATTCAGTGTTTGGACCATACTTTTTATAAATATCGGAAACAAGGCTTAGGACTTTTGGTATATTTTTATAATTATATTTTGTATTTTTTTTTATTAATTTTGCTTACAAATTTTATTATTTCTCCACAATAATTAGTTTATCCTAACTGCGACGATTTTGATGCCACATCCATAGGTCTTATATACCCCACTTGCAACACCTTCAACAGGGCACACGTAATTTCTTTTCTTTGGCTTTCACTTTGTTTGAGCAACGTTGCAGCGACTTTTGCCAAGTCGCTGGGAAAATATGCCGCATTCACACACACAGGGGCACTCGCACACTCACTCGCCGGGGAACAGTGGCCCAGAGTCAGCGAGTCAGACTGCAATCTTGCCTTCAATTAAGCTTTGACAAGTGCATTGCACACAGGAGCCAGGGGAGGGAGGCAGGTAGGTAGGGAAGCCAGTATCCAGGATGAAGGCAGAGGAACGGCACTGAGACATGGAGAAGAAGTCGCCGGAGCAGGAGCAGGAGCAGTCTTCTTCCACAAAGCGCATAAATATGAATGAAGGCAGGACGATGGACTCCTTGCCCTGAACTGTTGGCCAAAAAAAAAGAAGAAAAAAGACGTCGACGACTGAAACCGGCCAAAGAGCCCGGAGTGAAGAACTGGAGAAGGAAACGCAAATAAATGAATTGCACTTTTCCTTTGCTCGAATTTTCTTCTGGCGCCCCGTTTCAATGGGCCGCGCCTCAATGGCAGTGGAAAAACTTTGCATATTGTGTTTATTCTATGCCCGCGGAGATAAAGAGCTCGAAGCCAGGTGGAAGTCACTGGCGGAGGTGAAGGCAGCGGCAGCCGGCAGAGGCAGCCTTTAATTAAGCGGCTCCAAGTCGCAGTCCGCTGGCATTATGCCTAGATAATGGCAAGGCCGAGCTGAAAAGGGGGCCACTCGGGGGAGAGTGGGGGAAGACACAGATATGAAATGCAAATTATGCGGCGAATTGTGTGCTCATTAATTAAAATTGAACTGAAACCTAGGCAAGAACTGAGCCTGAGAAAGTTCCAGCCATCAAAGCGCCAGCAGCATCATTAGAGCCCCGGCCAGCTTAACCAGCCAAATCCTTAATTCAGAGTCCTGAGTCCTGACTCCTGAATCCTAAATCCTCCTGCCCAGAGTTCTCTCACTGTCCACGCCACTGCACTTTGAGGTGAACACTCAAAAGTTTTTGCGCCACGGCTGGGGGAGATTTTCGTTTTTTTCTCGGGGGGTTGGGGGTTCTGGCAGAAATATTATACATATATTACATCTGGTCGGGGGTCTGAGTCAAAATGCAAATCTTGCAGATTTTTAATTTCTTTTCAACGAAAATTTTATTTTCTGTTTGCACTTCTTGTTGTTCGCCCAGGACGTTGGCAGGACCAACCCTTTTTTATTTGCCAGTCTGCCAAGGATGCTGACGGCTCGCCCCTCCCTCCGCCCTCCGCCCTCCTTCCTCAAGATGCCATGCTGCTTTTAAGCTTTATTATTATGTATTATAGATTCATATTATGCACTTTTTAATTTTTTTGTCTGCCATCTCAGGGCTTGAGACTCTCCAGACCGACAGCCCAAAATGAAATGCGTTTTGCCTGGCCGGAAAATAGGAGGGGATTGCTAAGCTTTTGGGGGATTCAGGAATACTCTTTTTGGAATTATTCCGTATCAATTGTAAGACTTTAGAACAATTGCTTAAGAGGTTTACTTATAAATATTTTATCAGACCATTCACAAATTCTATTAAATATCAAAACATTATAAATAGTTCCAGACTGAAACAAAATGTAACTTCTCTTTTAAATAAATTCGAATTTTATTATTCAGCAGCTGTTTGGGAATACCCATTACCAGACAGGGTATTTAATAAAGGACTTTTGGACTGGGTAATGCTGCTGCAGTCAGGCCTCGAATGTCCTTGGCAGAGCCACCCTTCTGGATTCCAAAGGACGGCAGTGTGGGTTGTCTTCTGGTTGCATTGCCACAAGTTGCTGCTCGAGATCCAGATGGAAATCCCCACCCAACCTTTCGATTCCGCCTCCTTGTTCTTGTGCAGTGCCCTTCAAGACTTTTTGCCCGCCTTTCTTCCTTGGTTACATTTGGGGCGGCTTTTGGGGTTGCATCTGTGAGATACATTCGCGTAATGAATTCGGCCCGAGGGTGGCGACAATGAACTTGCCTGCATTCGCCTCCTCCACCCTCCACCCCCCCGAAAAATGTTAGGGCGTTGACATGTCAAGGCGAAGTATTCCGAAAATTACTTGCAAGGCTCGCCGGCAGAAAAGGAAACCCCGAGCCGAAAAAAAAGAACAGGACTTCACGCTTTGCTTGCCAGGAAGTCGGAAGGACCTCGCGAGGGGGAGGAAAGGCGGGCATTGTTATTTTGGCCAGCTGGGAACCAAACCTGCCGAATCATGTAAAGCTATGCCGGAAAGCGCCCTGAAGCAGAACCAATGCCGCTTGAGGAAACAATTTCCATTTCCATTTGCATGGCGATCTGCGATCGCAGATCACGGAACCCGGAGAAAAGGCGAGGGTGCGCTTTTCACACGGTTCCCCGAGAAGGAAAAGACCCTTGGGGTCGGCCATAATTTTTAATAATTTCCTTTGCTTAAATAGTTTTTCCTTTAACATAACAAATTCCCACCGCCACCGCAGCAGCAGCAGTGGACAATTGAAGTGTTAGATGCAAAGATCCAATTGCCAGCAAGTGGCTGTAGAACAAACAGTACAGAGATACGCACAAGATAACTTGATTGCACTAATTTGACTGCAGCACCCGAAGAGCAAATAGTTCCCATGGCGGACTAGTTTCATAGTTCCGCATCGGACAACTGCCGGTTCCTTCTTCGGCTGGAGAGGCCGTCCAAGTTGAGGTCTCAACTGGTCCGCTGGGGGTTGCTTCAATCAACTTCTGACAAGAAGTGTTAAATCTGCACTCGCTGCAATTGCGGCTGGAGGCCGCTTTATTAGAATATCCGGCAGCTTAGGCCGCAGACAGCCTGTCTGCATTATCTGCCCTGGTCCACATTGTCACAATTCATAAATCAACTAATTCTGGAGTCGACAGTCGACGGCAGAAACAAATAGCTCCCTCCCCCAAAAACAAAGCCGAATAAAAATAAAAATCAGTGACCAAGTCTCAAAAAGTTCTCAGGCTCAGGGAACTGAGGAACCCAGACACTCAGGAAGAAGACGAAACAATTAAAGGGTTTCGAGTTGCCTTAATGAACCGCAGCCAGCGGAGACAAAAGGTCAAAGACAAGACCATCATCAGCAGCGAAAACAAAGGCCTAGAAGGCCCAAAGGCCAAACCAAAGGCAAACAAAGGTGGGCCCCACACACGAAACTGAAAGGGAGAAGACGTCACGGCGGTTGCCTGCACTTCCTGGCAAGGAACAGAAGGCAGAAGACGCCGCTGGGTTTCAGTTACCAAGACCGAGACCCAAGATTCCCTCTCCTCTTCGCCCCAAGATGAGTGACCTCCCTTAATTGAGCGTGAAGCGCTGCAATACTTTGACACCTTTATGACACACGGACATGGACTTCGACAGGGCCATCAGCATTGCATTGACATCGAAATGGATATACGGACAGTAGGGACAGTGGATATATGTAACTATAGACACTCACTACCCCCTAAGACAGCGGACGGAACTGGCCAGTGGACGACACTAATGAACATTAATGTTCGTATTGTGTAATGTCGCGACTTTAATGTAAAGTGCAATGAAGCAATGCAGTGCAAGGCAAAGGGGGTAGTGCATCGAATGCACCGGATGCACTCATTAAGTGCTGCAGCCTTTGACTTGCAGACCCGAAAGAACTGGACGCAAATGCGAGCTGAGTTATGATGCCAGCTGACGAGCTGTCAGAAGAGCCATCGCCATCGTCATCCACCGAGGAGGAGGTGGGTCGGAATGGGATGGGTTACGGTGGGCTGTGCTGCTGCTGGAATGGGGTTGCTGCAAGTGGTTGTTAAGTCTGATTCACGGCTCGGTTCGGAAATCAGCGGGCAGCACGTGTTCCCCTGCCCAGCTCTTTACCCTTTGATCTGACCAGGGGCCACTCGGTTGGGTAGGGGCTGCTCCCCTTCTGCCGCCCCTTGGTTTTCTTTCTCCCTTCGCGAAAACCATTTTCCACAGATTTAATTCCATTAATGTCGCAGCCATCTCCTTTCACTGCTCGCGCTCCTCCAGCGGCCCTTGAAAAGTTCTTCAAATGTCAAGCGGAGCCAGGATTCTCCAGCAACTAAATTATCATAATGAATCTCGCAACTACTTGAGTTCTGTTTGCCCGACTGGCGAACTCAACTCGGTCCGAGGAGGGTTAAACGATGGCTTTCCTAGCTCCTATCTCCTAACGGGTTTTTAATTGAAACTGTCACTTGTGGAGGAGCCAGGATAAAATCCACCTAGGGTGGACAACCCCAAGAACTCTGGCTCCTCTCCAGCTGAAGTAGTTTTCATTGCAATTACGAAGGAATTAAATGCTGCAGCAAGATGAGAAAACAAATCGCTTCAAAAGTTTTCCAAGAATTTCCTCTCCGATGCATAAATCAACAATTGTCTCCGTCTCTGCGCCCCTCACACATTTCCATTGTTTGATCAAGAAAATCTTTTCCATTTAATCCAAAAACACAAGGGATGCAAAGGAGGAGCCAGCAATGAACAATGGAATTGAATTTTATGCTTTACAAGATTTTATTGCGACTTTTTGACTCGACGCCTCCTCCGACAGTTGCAGCCCCAGCTATCCACTCTCCACTCTCCAATTCGTTATGAAAACGAATCGCAGTCCGCCTTTATTAGCAGCAAATTTCATTATTCAAGTCAATTTGCCTCGGAGATGCCTCGAAAACGAAAACTTGCTCGATAGTGATGACCGACCCCCCACTTGGCTGGGCTCTTTTGCCTGGGTTCAATTGAATTAAATACAATCAATTTGTTGATACGCAGATGAATTTAAACAAATTTAGCCCGAGTGTGCGGCCAACTGAGGCGACCGAGGATGACTCAGCCGCTTTGGTCCCAGGGTCCCGGGTCCCAGGTTAGTCACTCCGGCGGGGCAAACGACACCCAAGTGCCCTCCAAGGCTCTGGACATGCAATCAGAGCCACCTTCCCTCGTTGGATCCTCTGTTTGGGGAAAAAAAGGGGCACAAGATAGACTAAAAGGCAGTCCCGTGTACAACCTCTAATTATCTCAAGCCATGACATGAAGTCATTTCTCCACTACCCACGGTACACGTTCCTATATTAATGCCAGCGCTCACGGTGAAATTGAAACTTCAAATATTTGTACGCGGCTCAAGGACTCGCCGGCAGGACTCTGCCATGTGTGGGTAATTTCCTTAATAACCGCCAGCCTATCGCATTAACATATCTCGCATTTGTCATAAAAATAAGTCAACCACCAGAACCACCCACCCACTAACCCAGGCGACAAAATGGCCCAGCTGGTCTCCGCGGAGGAGGCGTTTTGTCAAGGAACTAGGAACTACCCATCCCACCCACCAGGTGGGTGGAAGGCGAAGGAAGGAAGTGTTTATGCCTGCTCATGTGCGTCTCGTAATGACCCCGGCTAAATGGACACATTACGCGCCGGACACACGAAAAATTGAATTATTCAAGCGACTTTGGAGGCGTCGCATTTGGAGCCAAAACGACATTGCGTGTCAAAGTTGTACCTCTTACTCCAACTTATAAACTCTGCCACTCCCACTCCTTCAACTTATTCCGAAACCTGGACTAAGAAATACGTTACAAAAGCCAAAGGCAGCCGGCCAGCCCAAAGAGGTGGAAAACCCAGGCAGTCGAGTGCCTTAAAGTTCCAGTGGGTGACTTCCGAGACTCCGTTTACGCTCGCTGCTCATACAGCACACGCCAGAACCAGAACCAGGACACAGCCCAAAGAACCCATACCCCCACTATACCATAATGCCACTATAATGCCTGAACCCTGAGGAAATGTAACGGCCGACGATCGGCGACGACAGTTGGTTTCCCAGAGCGTCTTCAAGACGTTCGAGGGGGTGACTTATTCGGAAAAGACTTTCGACATCTGCCAGCTGCAATGGGTTCCTACCTCTGATTGCAACGTTAATAATGCACCCAAGAAGAGGGTTACTGCCACGCACCAAAGCGGATGTTTAGGGGGAAATACGAAATATGAAATCACTGGGACTTGAAAAGGCCCGATAACCATAAGTTCTAGAACTTTCCGTAGCTTGACGGGACTGTACCACAAATTAGTTGGAAGCGAGTGCAAAAAGCACTTACGATTAAGAGCCGGGAGCTTGTGGGAGGGGGCAAGTATCATTTGGCTAACGCTTGAAATTGGCTTCGTGACGCTTATCGCGATCAATAAATAATATACGAGCTGCTCTAGACAGAGACGGGTAGCGACGGATATAGATACACGACTAAAAACGACATCGAGGCGGAAAACAGAAAAAGTATCTGCCAGATACATTTGAGTAATTTGCGTCGTTAGTGCCGGAAAGAGAGGCAAAATAATAATAATAAAAGAAAGTACGCTTGATTACAATGAAAATGTTTTTAATGCCCGAGCTCCTCTTTCCCTCCTGAGCCCCCTCCCCCACCTTTGCACCCCCCTACACCCACACAGAGACAGAGAAAGATATCTGCATAGATAGGCGAAGCAAAAGGACACACGTTAGGCATGCATTTTCCCCCTGTTTCTTTCTTTTTTTCGATATCAAAAGCGCGATAAGCACTAGACACGAATGTGGGGAAGTGGGTGGTGGGCTGGAATGGGTGCTAGGTGCAGGTGCAGGCTTGCAGGTTGGACAAAAGCCCAATGGAAGAGGGGCGGAAGGAGGTGGAAAAGCCTCAAAGTCGAACCAGTCGCGACCGGCGACCACTGTCCAAACAAAAGTCGGAAAAATGAGCAGTGGGAGCCGACTTGGCCACATATGGCCATTTTCTGGCTGCCATTGCGTGCCTGGCCCGAATACTAGTATAGTAGTATACGTATCCGTATCTGTATCTCGCAGTCCTCGTGTCTATATCCATAGTATCCCGGGCAGCGAATGTACGAGTGTGCTATGCTATCTAATCAAGCGCTGAAAGACAATAAAAGCCAACAACGCAGCCACGACAAACAGCGACCACAAAAAGTACTTATGTCTGAAAACAACAGCAGGACAAGACCGTTGAGCTGGATGGAGACCAAAGGGATACCCAGGAAATTGTGATTTATGCAAGATCTAAATATTCGGAATTATGAAAAAAAAAGCTTAATTGTAAACCCTATTTTTGCATTTTTATTTTGTATATTTCATCAATATCATTGATGTAATGGATTTTCATATAGATGGTTGATCTGTTAATACCCCTTATAGAAAATCACAGAGAATTCCAGCCAACCTACTTCTCTGCCTGGCTAAGTGCAGCGGGAAAACCTTTTCCTGGCTCCACTCGAAAGTATCGCACGGATGTCGTATCTATGGCCCACCATATGGCGACCAAACGCCGATATCTGTGAGAGTGTTTCCATGTACGAGTATCTGTATATCTGTATCTTATCTGGCAGTCGGGGGTATTAGCCAAGGAGCGTGCACCTCAACCTCCATCCTCGGGGCCCCGAAAAGCAGCAGTGGCCATAATAACAATAACTGAGACTGGGCTGACATCATAATAATTCGAGTTTACTGCATTGCAAGAGAGACCTTTTGGCAAGTTCGGTGAAAACTTTTCGCATAAAATCCCGGTTTGAGACAGCCACTGGGAGAAGGCTGGGAAGGACATTTTCTTTTAGCACAATTCGCTTCACAAAGTTGCTGCCAATTCTCGTGGAAGCGACTGCCAGCAAACTTTGCGGCAACATAATTTTAATGTGTTTGTGGCAGGATTAGAGCTGTGGAAAGCTGCAACTGCATTGGCAATGGATGCCAACGCACACGAGTTGAAAGGTGTTTCTGAACTTTATTGATGTCGTCGACTTCGGACGACTTCCGCACCACCCGTTAGGTAAATAGCAAATAGCATTGGGATCAGGTAAAAATCGGTTCCCGTCTGAGTGGATGGATGTCAAATGCCACCACCAAGCACGCCCCTTGGTTCCGTCTGCCTGGCTTCGCTTCTCTGCCTCCTCGACTCCTTCTGCCCCTGCTCCTCAAACTCATCCTCGTCCTCCACCTCCATCTCCTCCTCCTCCTCCTCCTCCTTCCTCCAGCGATCGCCAGCTTGTGCGCACGCGCATTGAGGCATAGACAGCGAGTCCAGGTGTGCTCCGATCATCGCTCGCCGCTCGTGGCTGCAAAGTACGTGCCATAACCACACTCGAAAAAATACTAGGGTGCTTTGAAAAGTCATCTTTATTTAATAACTGTTTAAAAAAATGCGTTTTCAAAAATTAAGAAATCCGATTTATCACCTAAGGATTACTTATCACGCTGATATTTACTTATTTAGTTCATTATTATTTAAAAAACATTGTAATAGATATGTTTAAGCACTTAAAATTGAAATCAAAGATTTTAAAAAGATCTTCAATATTTTGTATGTTGGTACACTAAAAGTCATAAGATCAAAAATATATTTAAATATTCTTAGAGTCAATTTTATAATTTTTAAAACGTAAGACCCCCAAATAAATTTTATAATAATTCTAAAAATTGATATTGTTAAAAATTAAAGCAATGTGAAACCCCAGCATTATCCTCAGTGTACCGAAACTCCCCTTGCTTTCGAGCAATCGCTTGCGATCATCAGCTGTTGGCTGTGGCCATCGTTTCCTTCCGCATCCGTATTGGCATAGGGGCTGCAGAATCCCTACCGGTTTCGCGTTGCTCTTCGTGATTTCCCCCTACCATTTGCGCATTTTCCTTTCCAGCGAATCTCAGCTCGGCAGATTGCTGTTTAATCTGGCAAAATGGATCTTTGCTGCGGAATCATAGTGCCTAATTGCCACTAGTTTGTTTTTGTGACATTATTTTGGGTTTTAACGGATTTTAGAGTCACTTGACCGTAACACAATTCCACCTCGCCCGCTCGTAGGCTCTTTTTTATGAGCCAAAGCATATTTTAATGATGACACCCGACCACGAGAAGGATAGGAATATACAGAATATAGAGAGTGAACAGAACACATGGCCACCGTGCCACACTTCGGTCGTTTGTGCGATGAGTACATTACCGTGTGCCGCGATCTGTGAAGGCACATTCCAAAGCACACTTTGAGATATGTGCATATGTGTATGCCGAAACACTGCCCCTCCATAAAAACCCGGCGCCTCCCTCATTTCCAGCGCATGCAAAGTATCCGCCGAAGCCAGCGTTTTCCATCGGAACATGAACGGAAAATGTGTTAAGGTCGTAATTATCTGCGCTGCCGTTTGTAGGTGGAAGTTCGCCTCAGCTGGCAACTTTCTTTGCTCCTTGTTCTCCTTTCTTCTCTTGGGTTAATGCCATATGTTGCCCTCCTTGCGGGGTTGGAGTTGGAAGTTAGGCCCATTGATAACGCTCCTAGACTAAGACCAACCCAAACCCTTGTCCCGAGGTGCATTGAACTTGGAAATGCCAACTGTCTATCGGAGAAGCAGTTTGAAAGTATCTAGGGAAAGCATTTCTCAAGGAAAGGCTGTCGACATAACGAGGCAATTAAATAGTTTTCTCCGACTTAAGTATACGGGCACGTGGGCGCAATCTTCCTATCAGATGGTATATCAAAGAATAGAGCCCAGGACTTACAGTATGCAATTTGAAAAGAATTAGGGAATGTATTATATTCAAAGCAACTGATACTAAAACTGTTTTTCTTATAGATTGGAAGAACAGTTAAGAAAATATTATAACTAAAAATTTTGAAAAAAATAAAATAAACTATTTGTTTTTAAAAATAAGCTGGCTTAGGAAATGTTGTGGTTAAAGAATAAGAAAAATTACCATTACATGTCTCTTCTTATAAATGTTCCTGTTCAAGAATGGAAACACTCTACTTAAATTTAATAATCACTAGATTGCAGTACACATTGATTTCGCTATTAGCCATAACTTTTAATGGTTTTTGCCTTTCAACTAACGTACCTAATTTCTTTCTTCTATTGCAGGAGGATCTATGATGGACGACAGAGAAAAATAATGCTTTGTTTGTGGTAATTTTGACGATTTCAATATCCCGATCTGCTGTGCATTGGAATGCCCTTGCCCGTTCTCTAGACCAAACCCAAGCCCAACCAACTTAATAAGTCCTGCATAGGGGTGGCTGTTCCTGCTCCTGCTCCTGTCCCTTTGCCTCTTCACCCTCTTTGCGTTCGTTCTTGTCCCTCCTAGGTTGTCCTTGCAAGCTGCAGGCTCGAGAAAGTACAGTTGCCCAAAATAAAAGGGATCGAAGAACGGAGGGGTGGCTTCCGTTGACATTGACTTGGGCCTACGGGCCGCATTCCATTGCTCTCGCAATTGAAAGTCGAAGGGTCCGAAAGGGGAGGATTCTGTTTGGTGGTTCTTGGGAAATGCACATGGCCCCTAACGACACTACCGATTCGAAAAACGAGCATTTAAGATACACACACATTTAAGATAGTAAGTGTGATCGATAGTCGTCGATGTCGATGCTTTGACGCATTTGGCTTTGGTTGGGGACTTTGCCCATATTGATTATTTCGAGTGCTTACGCATTCGACCCATGGCCATATGCAAAGTATCTATATATGTATCTCCATCTGTGGCAGAGAAAAGTAAGTCAAACTTGTTTATCGGCGAAAACGAAGTGACTTATCTTTATTTTGTACAAAAACAGAAACAGAAAGGGGCGGGTACACGTTCACACACCGACCGACTGACTCACACCCCCACTCACAAGCAGACACACACACACACACACAGATGGGCAGAGAATAAGCTCAAGTGGAGAAATTAGATAAAAACCTGTCTCGGGTGGGAGGAGGAGGGTTGTTGGCTTGTGCTGAATTAAGGACACCACCCTGAGAACCCACCCACTTGCTTACAGCCTCACAGGACCTCTGCCAGAACAGCCATCCCCTGGACAGCCCCCCAAACCGAGCACCAATCAAGTGGCCACCCAAACCAGAAGCTTTTGGCCAGCCACTTTTACTTTCCATTTAAACACTCGCCCCTCTCTCAGTACCCATTTCTCCACACAGCAGATATATAATAACTTATGCCTCCCATTAATTTTACAGAAAGATTTTTTGAGCGCAAGCAAGGATTATTAAAAACGAAAACCAAGCCAAACCAACTAAAAAAAACCAAAAAACGACAAAAATTGACAAAATAACGAATAAATCGAACAAAAATCTCAAAATTCGGGCCAAGCATCGAAAACACACTTTTGAGTATCAAAAATCAAAGCGAAAAATATAAACAAACTGGAAAGGAGCAGAAGGGACCTAGAGAACGAGTACGGAGGACGGGAGTAAAACGAAGGGAAATACAAATCAAATCTAAATAAAATTAAATGCAAAGGACATTCGCATGTGTGTGGTGGTGGAAAGAAAATTCAAAACAAAATTCACAATTAGAAAACGCAGGAAAAAACGTAGAAAACGCAGACACAAAATCAAGAGTGCCAACAGCAGCAACAACCAACAACTGTCAACAGCGGGAAGAATTTTGAACTGGAACATTTCGACCAGAAAGTTGGGCGACAGCAAAATTTCAACGTTTGGCGCACTACAACAACACAGCAAAAGCGGCAGCAACAGCAGCAAGGACATCGCGGCCAGGCAGCCAGGATTGCAGGAGCGAGCGGTTTTGAAAGCGCAGCACACATCGATATAGCTCCTTCTCCCTCATCTTCTTCTTCTTCTTCGTCTTCGTCGGGCTAGGACCCACAGAACGGACAAGGATACTAGGATACGCTAAGAAAGCTAGAGGGCTAGAAAGCCTCAGCCAGGACTTAAACTTGAAATCACGCATACGCCGCGGCGAATTTCTCGCTCTCTTTCTCTTTGCCCGAAACGAAGGGGAAAAGACCGGAGAAAATCGCAGCCAATCCGAAGAAGCGGAGAGGGTGACGACATAGGGTTGCTGAGGGGAAGGCAGGGGCAAGCCAGGGAAAGCAGGGAAAGCTGAGCAGCGCAAGGCGAGAGAGCTGCTGCTGCTGGTGGGCATCATCTTATGATGTCATCAGAGGAGTACGAGGCGGACTGTTTTGGTTTGTACAGCGATGAGAACAACGTGCTGCTGAAGGCAACCGCGCCGGAGACAACAGCAACGGCCACCAAGCAACAACAGCAACATCAGCAGCAACATCAGCAACACCAGCAACCACCGCCGAGCAGCAACGGTCACACGTCTCCAATACCACTACCGATACCACTACCAATACCCATACAAATCAACGGCGACGGCAGCGCGGCGAATTGCGGCGAGAGCGGCAAGACCACTAATACCAATACAGGCAGTAATTGCAACACCCATACAGGGGCAGACAAGGAGCAAGAGAGAGAGCAGGCAAAGGAGAAGGCAGCGCACGAAGAGGAGGCGAACGAGTCCGACGATTCCGACGACGACGTCGTGGTTGTGCTCGAAGGCTGCGAAGGCAACGCCAGCAGCAGCAGCAGCAGCAACAGCAGCAGCAATAGCAGCAGCAACAACAGCAACCACAAGGCGGCAGCCACCACGACACCGACAACGACACCAACGACGACGACGACGGCGAACGCGAACCATTGTAATCGCAGTGGCGGCAGTCGCAGTCATCGCAGCGCCCGCAGTAGTCGGCAAATCAGTCAGTCAACGGCCGTCGGCAAGACAACAACGTGCGCGGCTAAAAAACCGACAGCAACACAGGCACAAACAGTCAAGAACACGAGCGTAAACTCGAACGTAAATTCAAACGGTAGCGGCAACGGAAACGGAAGCGCGTCTAGTAAAGTGAATCGTCGTTCGCGTCAAAGATCCTTGAGCAAAGACATTACCACAAATTTAAACAATCAGCAACAGAGCAACAGCAATAGCAATAGCAATAGCAGCAACCAGAGCAGCAGCAACAACAACGGCGGAGCAACGGCAACCGCTGCTGGCTTCATGAGTAGCGCTGCCGCGGCTGCTGCGGGTGCCGCTGGTGGAGGAGCCCTGTTCCAACCACAATCGGTCAATAGCACGGCCAATAGCAATAGTACGATTAACACGCCGGCCACCGCCACTGGCAGTGCCACGCACACCCACTCGCCCACGAGCAACTCACCCGTTTCGGGCGCCAGTTCGGCCTCGTCCTTGCTGACGGCCGCCTTTGGCAACCTGTTTGGTGGCTCCTCGGCCAAGATGCTAAACGAGCTCTTTGGCCGCCAAATGAAGCAGGCCCAGGACGCAACCAGTGGCCTGCCCCAGAGTCTGGACAACGCCATGCTCGCTGCCGCCATGGAGACGGCCACCAGTGCCGAGTTGCTGATCGGCAGCCTAAATTCCACGTCCAAGTTGCTCCAGCAGCACAACAACAACAGCAGCAACAGCCTGGCTCCCGCGAACAGCACGCCGTTGAGCAATGGCACAAATGCCTCGATCTCGCCGGGATCGGCCCACAGTTCCAGCCACTCGCATCAGGGTGTCTCGCCGAAGGGCAGTCGCCGCGTATCCGCCTGCAGTGATCGCTCCTTGGAGGCAGCAGCCGCGGATGTTGCCGGTGGCTCTCCACCTCGGGCGGCATCGGTGAGTTCGCTGAACGGCGGAGCCAGCAGTGGTGAGCAGCAGCAACAGCAATCCCAGCTGCAACACGATCTGGTGGCCCATCACATGCTGCGCAACATTCTGCAGGGCAAGAAGGAGCTCATGCAACTCGATCAGGAGCTGCGCACTGCCATGCAACAGCAGCAGCAGCAACAGCAACTGCAGGAGAAGGAGCAACTCCACTCCAAGCTCAACAATAATAACAACAACAATATTGCTGCCACCGCCAACAATAATAACAACAACAACACCACCATGGAGAGCATCAATCTGATTGACGATTCGGAAATGGCGGACATCAAGATCAAGAGCGAACCGCAGACGGCTCCGCCGCCGCAGCAATCGCCGCATGGCAGCAGCCACAGCAGCCGCAGTGGGAGTGGCTCCGCCGGGAGCCACAGCAGCCTGGCCAGCGATGGCAGTCTGCGACGCAAGTCATCCGACTCCCTGGACAGCCAGACGGGCCAGGATGAGGCGCAGGACGAGGAGGAGCCAACGGTGAATCGCCAGCGATCCGAGAGCCGTGCTCCGGAGGAACCTCAGCTGCCCACCAAAAAGGAGTCCGTGGACGACATGCTCGATGAGGTGGAACTCCTCGGTCTGCACTCACGCGGTTCCGATCTGGAGAGTCTCGCCTCGCCCAGTCACTCCGACATGATGCTGCTGGACAACAGCAAGGACGATGTGCTGGACGAGGACGACGACGATGATTGCGTGGAGCAGAAGCGCGACTCCAGCAGCGGATGTCTCAAGAAACCGGGCATGGAGCTGAAGAGGGCTCGTGTGGAGAATATTGTGTCGGGAATGCGATGCAGCCCCTCCTCGGGACTAGTGCAAGCTGGCCAGCTCCAGGTGAACGGTTGCAAGAAGCGCAAGCTCTACCAGCCACAGCAACATGCCATGGAGCGCTATGTGGCCGCCGCAGCTGGCCTGAACTTCGGCCTCAATCTGCAGAGCATGATGCTCGACCAGGATGACAGTGAGTCCAACGAACTGGAGTCGCCGCAAATCCAACAGAAGCGGGTGGAGAAGAATGCCCTCAAGTCGCAGCTGCGTTCGATGCAGGAGCAACTGGCGGAGATGCAGCAGAAATATGTGCAGCTGTGCTCGCGCATGGAGCAGGAATCCGAGTGCCAGGAACTCGACCAGGACCAGGATGCCGAGCAGGAGCAGGAACAGGAGCCCGACCACAGCAGCGATCACATCGAGCTGTCGCCCTCGCCCACTTTGACCGGTGACGGGGACGTGAGTCCCGCCCACAAGGAGGAAGTGGGTCAGGAGCGACCAGGTTCCAGTTCCCCGTCACCCTCGCCCCTGAAACCCAAGACTTCCCTAGGGGAAAGTGCCGACTCGGGCGCCAATATGCTGTCCCAGATGATGAGCAAGATGATGTCCGGCAAGCTGCACAATCCGCTGGTGGGCGTAGGACATCCCGCCCTGCCGCAGGGATTCCCACCACTCCTGCAGCACATGGGCGATATGTCGCATGCTGCCGCCATGTACCAACAGTTCTTCTTCGAGCAGGAGGCACGCATGGCCAAGGAGGCCGCCGAGCAGCAGCAACAGCAACAGCAGCAGCAGCAACAACAGCAGCAGCAGCAGCAACAGCAGCAGGAGCAACAGCGACGGTTCGAGCAGGAGCAACAGGAGCAGCAGCGACGCAAGGAGGAGCAGCAACAGCAGATCCAGCGCCACCAACAGCAGCTGCAACAGCTGCAGCAACAGCAGATGGAGCAGCAACATGTCGTGGCCTCGGCCGCAACAAGGCCGCAAATGCACCACCCGGCGCCCGCCCGCCTGCCCACACGAATGGGCGGGGCAGCGGCCCACACCGCCCTCAAGTCGGAGCTGTCCGAAAAGTTCCAGATGCTGCGCGCCAACAACAACAGCTCGATGATGCGCATGTCCGGCACGGACCTCGAAGGACTCGCCGATGTGCTCAAGTCCGAGATCACCACCTCGCTGTCCGCCCTGGTGGACACCATTGTGACCCGGTTCGTCCACCAGCGCAGGCTGTTTAGCAAGCAGGCGGACTCCGTGACAGCGGCAGCCGAGCAACTGAACAAGGACCTGCTGCTCGCCTCGCAGATCCTCGACCGGAAATCGCCGCGCACCAAGGTGGCGGACAGGCCCCAGAATGGACCCACGCCCGCAACACAATCAGGTAATAATGGTTCACTACTCCTAGCTAATAGTCAAATGCCCTCCCAAACGCCGGTCGCGAGTGGGTCAAGTGGGCAGCAGCAGCAGCAGCAACAGAATGCCCAGCAGCAACATGTTAGTAACGTGCAGCAGCAACAGCAACAGACGCCGCAACAGCAGCAGCATTTACAACAGCAACAGCAACAACAGTCGCATCCTTTGCTGCCGCCCAACTGCCAACAGCTGATCTCCGCCCCCCGCCTAAATGGCAGTCAGTTATCCTTCGCCTCGCCCGCCGCTGCTGCAGCCGCTGCCATGGGTCTGCAGATGCACCATGCCGCCGCAGCAGCAGCAATGTCCGCCCAGCAGCAGCAGCAGCAGCAACAGTCGGGGGATCCCCAAGCGAATACTAACCCACAGAGCGGGCCAGCTGGGCCGAATCCCACTAACAATAGCTTAAGTTCCCTTAATATACCGCCTCCTCACATTCGTCCTTCGCCCACAGCGGCTGCCATGTTCCAGGCGCCCAAGACGCCGCAGGGCATGAATCCGGTGGCCGCCGCCGCTTTGTACAACTCGATGACCGGACCCTTCTGCCTGCCGCCCGACCAGCAGCAGCAGCAGCAGTCGGCCCAACAGCAGCAACAGTCCGCCCAGCAGCAGCAACAGTCCGCCCAGCAGACGCAGCAGCAGCTGGAGCAGAACGAGGCCCTCAGCTTGGTGGTGACCCCGAAGAAGAAGCGCCACAAGGTGACCGACACCCGTATCACGCCGCGCACGGTTAGCCGGATTTTGGCCCAGGATGGCGTGGTTCCGCCCACCGGAGGAGCTCCCAATGTCCCAAGCAACCAGCAGCAGCAGCAGCAGCAGCAGCAACAGCAGCAGCAACAACAACAACAACAGCAGCCACATCAGGCGTCGAACGGCGGCAACAGCAATGCCACGCCCGCCCAGAGTCCGACGAGGAGCAGCGGAGGAGGAGCCGCCTACCATCCGCAACCGCCGCCACCACCACCACCCATGATGCCCGTGTCCTTGCCCACCTCCGTGGCCATTCCCAATCCCTCGCTGCACGAGTCCAAGGTCTTCTCGCCGTACTCGCCGTTCTTCAATCCCCATGCAGCCGCCGGCCAGCCAACGGCGGCGCAACTGCATCAGCACCACCAGCAGCACCACCCGCACCACCAGCCGATGCAGCTGTCCTCCAGTCCGCCGGGCAGCTTGGGCGCCCTGATGGACTCGCGCGATTCGCCGCCGCTGCCCCACCCGCCGTCGATGCTCCATCCCGCCCTACTGGCCGCCGCCCATCATGGCGGATCGCCGGACTACAAGACCTGCCTAAGGGCCGTCATGGACGCCCAGGATCGCCAGTCCGAGTGCAACTCGGCCGACATGCAGTTCGATGGCATGGCTCCTACTATATCCTTTTACAAGCAAATGCAACTAAACACAGAACAGCAGGAGTCGCTGATGGCCAAGTGAGTTTCCACCTAGTCCATAGTGTGCAGCAGAGAGAAAGAGAGAGAGAGAGAATGGGGGAGGGGGGTTAATTTTATAGCAGTACTTAACCCTACCTCGCCCAGACCTCGCTTACAAAACGAAACCAATCAAGTGTCTTCTTCAGTTTATTTATTTCCCAACTAAATTCTTTTATAAAATGTAATCAAAACCTTATTTATTGCCCCGCCGCACACTTAAGCCCCCAAAGGCCCCCCCCACCTTCCAAAAGACCCTCAAGTCATCATCATCATCGACTTGGCCTGGCTTGAGTTGCATTTCGCAACAGCCACAGAAATGGAAAAAAATCAATGACGAGCAGCCAATCGAAAGAGCTGCACTCGTTGGCCTCTTACTAGCCCCCATTTCCATTTCCATTCCCATTCCGATTGCGATTCCGTTTCTGATTCCGATTTCCAGCTCAGCTTTTTCAATCAGTGGGTTGAAGGAGGCAGAAGAAGCGGCCGGGCGGTGTGGCACCCTTAGACATTCATTATTGGCACTCGAAAGTGCAGCCACGTTAGACATTGCCAATCCAATCGAATATATCTCGCTCCCTCTCTCTCTCTTGGTCTTGCTCTGCCACACACGAACATGGAAATTTGGAAAGACAATCGACCATCCAAACCGACACAAATAACTCATACATATACCATATATCTATATAACGCCACCAGACATTGCGAATCCTTGACTCCTTTGCACTCTTCTACATTGACACCGATGCACCTGCGCAAGGCCAAGCTGATGTTCTTCTGGGTGCGCTACCCCAGCTCCGCGGTGCTCAAGATGTACTTCCCGGACATCAAGTTCAACAAGAACAACACAGCACAATTGGTGAAATGGTTCTCGAACTTCCGGTAAGTTGTGCAATTAACAGTCTAAAGATCCTAAGACCTAAGCATATATTATATTAACCATTCAGCATTCATTTTTATGATTTCGTTTCGTCGCCTAAGTTTGGACTTTTAAGTTTTCTGATAAGGGGGCTTTTGGGGGGGTTTGTTTAGATCATAACAAATTGATTGGCCAAAAATGAGACTGCCACCTGTCGAAACTCTCGACTTGCACTCAAGAAGTAGTCCCAGGGACATGCAACACCATTCGGCTGTCATTCCGCGCCTCCAACTGTCAGTCCGTGAAATTGCGCAAGAAGTTGCCAAAAAGAGCACAAAGACTACGGAAAAACGACAGCTGCCAGATAGTCCGGGTGTGGGTTATTCCGGGGAAGGAGTGTTCCGAGGGGTAATGTTCTGAATGGAACTGCAGAGAACAGAACAGAACAGAACAGAACCAAAGTGAAGTGAGGTAGGCCCGCATTCAGTCGCCGTGATTTGCGCGCCAAATCCGAGCCGCATCTGTCCGCCCCGAAAAAACAAGGAATTCCGAAAGAAAACAGAGCGTGGCACAAGGTCTCACCTGGATTTACCTTCCAACCCTCTTTCATCGCCGGCTTAGCAGCTGTCCGTCGTCTCCGATTTGTCTAAGACATGCGCAACGTCTTAAGGACACCCTAAGAACTTCTACCTACCCTACCTGCGCACAAGCAACGCACAAGCAACGCACAACAAAAGACAACAAATCAAGACCCGGCACGCTCGGGGTTTGTTTCTTTAGTTGGTTTCTCGGGCATATCTTCTGGGGGTTGCAATCCCTTTTCGATAAGAAGTCCTAGCCTAACCCTACTTTGCATGGGAATCGAGAATCGAGATTCGGGCAGTTGGCATCTTGTCTTTGCCTTCGACTTCGACTTCTTTGGCGAGAGAGGTTAAAATGGGTGGGAATATTTTTTGATTTCCTAACTGGTTCTCGATTGTTTGTTTCCGTTTTTTTTTCTTCATAGCAGGATATCAGGGTTGTAAGATGTAACGGTTTTTTGCGTTCCTTTCTCATGAGTTGAGTTTCTTAAGTTTTGATTTCGGTTTCCTTTGTTCTCTCAGGGGGAAATGCTTTCCCTCTTAATCGTTTTCCCCCTAAATTAACCTAGGAAATTAATACTTGTAACCGCTTTTTGCTCTCTCTTAACGACTAGTTAATATTATGAGTTTCCCACACTCACACAGACACAAAAAACACAGAACCATACACAGAGATATACTGGGGCTGAGTGCTCTAATAACATGTTGCTTAAAGTGGCCACTTAAGAAAAATGCAAGGGGTTAGGTCCCTCATTTAGGAGGATGCCGTTGAAGATGAGCTCGAAAGTCCGGAGGAGGAGATCCATGATGATGAGATGCTGCCACTTCAGCTGGAGAGCCAAGTGTGAAAATAGCGGAGAGCGAGGCCAAGAAACTTGTGGCGCTGGCATATTAAAAAGTGTTGCCTACTTAAGTGGGCCCCACCCACACACATACACTTATGCACTCCTCCTGCCACTTGGCACATATGTGTGTGTGTGTGTGTCTGTTGGCTAATTAACAAAAGTGCCTTTTGTTGGCGGTCCTCAAGCAGGCCACTTATATAATTGCATTAGCTGCAGTAACTTCTTTTTGTGCTCGCCAAAATGCAAATAATGAAAAGAAAGCGGCAAAGGACATGCATTCACATACACACATAGACATATACACTGACACTCAGACTCCTGGCGGGCTAATTAGTTTGTTTGCCAGGATACATTCAGTGGGTTTCTTTGGCCGCTTTTCATGGCGGCAGCTACTTGAGAGTTTCGAGCACAATGGCCAGGGCCCTCCTGGCAAAAGGCGCTCAAGGATACGCCCACACACACATTCGTATGCTAGCCCACTCACTTACACCCACAACCACACATCTCCCGCTGTTCTTTTTCCGTGTTTTGTTTCTCATCGAGCCGCTTTCCTTTTTTTGAGGTTAAGTGTCCTTTTGGCGCTTAGAGCAGCCCCCCACCCCCCAAAGCTTTTCCCCTCCTTCGTCGCGTGAAAAGATCTTGCTGACGACAACAACAACGACCACAAATGCAGTTACATTTATATAAATACAAACACACACCCACCCACACACACACGTGCTACACTCAGACACTCAGATACGATACACGCTCCATTCTGTATATGTATATAGACGTATATGACTTGTACAGATGCTTATATATAGATACAATGCAAAAGTGTTGCCAATTACTTCATTAATGTATGAGGTAGAGATGTCTGCATATGTGTGGGTGAGTATGTGTGAGCTTATTAATAACATTCTACTCGTTCGTATTCGTAACCGTAATCCGTGATACGTAATTTATTGCGGAGGAAGTGAAGAAGAAGAAGGTGCAGCGAAGAAGGAGACACACACAAGGCACACACGAACATGAAAAACGCACATACAAAAAAAGCACACACTGGCACACGCACACATTCAAGCGGCGGAAGAGAGTGAGTGAGAGAGAGAGAGGGAGGAAGAGAGAGGTGTGAGATGATGAATGCACTTGACAAAGAAACGCCTGCCTGCCTTTCAACAAGTGTTTTAGTGGCTCTCCCTCTCTCACTCTCACTCTCTCTCTCCTCCCTGTTCCCCCGCCCCTCGGTGCATCTGTGTGCGTGGGTGAGGCCCAAATAAATAGGCTACGAAATATTATATGCAAACTAATTAGCACTTCCGTCAAGCCCCAACGCCATTGCATCTGCACATCTGCAGTTCCACTTGCACGGCTTATTATCTAAATTAAGTGGCGCATTTGAAACCGCCAAGCCAAGCTTCCTTTTCCTGCCACATGTGGTCTGTGGTTCGGTGCCATGTGCTTGCATAAGGATCGCCTCAAGCTCCTTTTCACGCCAGCCACAAAGCTAATTGCAATTCAAACCAAACCGAACGGAGAGGGGCTGAGATCCTGGCAATCCCTAATAACTATGGACACCCGGCACAATGAACTGTCACACAAAACTGTCACACAGCGATTCCTTTCTTTCGGCCAGGCCAAGCCATCAGCCTCATTATGAAGCCACCTTCCACCATCCCGAAACCACCCACCGCCGCCTCCGGGGAGCCGCTGAAATACGGGGGGCGTGGCTGTGTGGCCGGGGGCCAGAAGGAAAAGATTTTCTATTTGCGCATTCTGCGCTTATTGTTTGGAAAATCAACACGAGCTGTGCTGTGTGGCACAACATGAGAAATGCATTTGGCGCTGCTACTGGGAAATCTTGAAATTAGCGCGATTATCGGAGCGTTGTCAAGGGGGGTGGAGTGGGGAAGGACTCCAAAGGATTCTCGGCAAAAAGACAACAATTAGTGCGCGGCAGACAATGGAGGAGAAGGAGGAGGCACAGGAGGTACAGGAGGTGGAGGGGAGGCAGTCAGGCCGGAAGACAAGCAATCACTTACAGTTGCCAAGTAAAGCATATACCCCATCTGGTCCCATCCCCCCCACCGGTTGAATCCCCCTGCGAATGGCAGCCCACACACAAATCACTTGACTAAACAAGGCGACGCAGCAGCAGCAGCAGCCCGCTGCACTTGCTAATTAAATCCCCAACCCCCAAGGCAGTCCTGGGAAATACAAAGTACAACAGAAAAAATAAAACCGCAGCTAGAAGATGCCGCCTCGACTTGCAATTGTTATTGCACCACCACGAGCTACTGCTGCTGCACATTTGAGATTTATTAAAAATTCTTTACACACTCGCACTCACACACAGATACAGATACGGACACATGTAGACGCGACGCGCCTAAGAGTATGCAGCGAATTATTAATAATGTCATACTCAAACAGCTATCCAATATAATGCATTAAGGGACCCCCTAGGAACAGAGTGAGCGAGATAGAGTGACTGAATGAATGAGTGAGTGAGAGAAAGAGAGAGAAAGAGAGAGCGAGCAAAGCATTAGCGATTTCCTTTGAATTTGGTTTACCACTTTACTTGACTTTCCCCCTTTGATTTCCCACCACCTCGCCTTGGTTCGAACCTTGATTATTCTTTCATTTGCGTTGCGATTTTGTAAATTTGAATGCTGAACAACAAAAAATATAAATAGAATAGAATAAAAAAAAAACAGAATACTGACCAAACCAAACATTCCTCATCTACGCATCTGCAGAGAATTCTACTACATACAAATGGAGAAATATGCACGACAAGCTGTCACCGAAGGCATCAAGACACCCGATGATCTGTTGATTGCTGGAGATAGTGAATTGTATCGCGTGCTCAATTTGCACTACAATCGCAATAACCACATTGAGGTATGCCAATAACCACGCCCACACGCCCATACACCCAAAACACCCACTAACACTAACACTAACCATACCCCCGTAAACCGACTCTACATGCACACACACTCCTAAATCCAAAAAAAAGAAAAATAAACCAAAAAGTGTGTGTGGATGGGAGTTAGAACAACCGAACCACTAACCAGATGATCCAGAGAAAAACCCTTTTGGGAGCCAGTCGCTAATCGAGAAAATCGGTCCACAGGTACCCCAGAATTTCCGCTTCGTGGTCGAATCGACTCTGCGGGAGTTCTTCCGTGCAATACAGGGTGGCAAAGACACCGAGCAGTCGTGGAAGAAGTCCATATACAAGATCATCTCGCGCATGGACGATCCCGTGCCCGAGTACTTCAAGTCGCCCAATTTTTTAGAGCAGCTGGAATAAGTGGAGGAGTTGGCGCTGCCGACGCTGCCGCCGATGCCGCACCCGCTGGGAATGCCACCGCCCATCAGTCCGGCCTCCACCACCAACTGCAGCAGCACCACCACTTCAGCCACCGGCAGCAGCCATCCGAAGGCGAGGCGCAGGCCAAAGCTAAAAGGCTAAACCTGCGCAGGAAGCACGACTGGATATGACCAACTCCCCAGCCAAAAAACAAAAGAAGAAACAGAAAAACCGAAAAGAACAAACAGTATCCACACACAGAAGAAGAAAAAGGGAACTTAGACATAGCTGAGTGATTTCGAAAACGCGTTTAGAAAACACACTGAGCAAAATATTTTTTCAAAAATTTCCAAAACCACACAATCTACACACCGAAAAGACATCATACACACATGAACCTCAGCAAAAGAGCGACAAGAATATGAAGAAAGTGGGCCAGGGAGATCCTAATCTCCCCGGGCCAATTGAACAAAACCAAAAACCTAAACGTAAACATAGAGCAGCAAGTCTTAATCTAATAATGTGAAATAGTGCAAATTGAAAGAGAACCTGAGCCACACACCTGAGAACACCCATACACACCGAGCGTAATTTACAGGCAGTGTAAACTGTACTCGCCGTTGGTTTGTTAGTTGAAATTTTTTTGAAAATATTTACAGCAGATTACGTATACGTATGAATATTTAACAAATAGTTGAGCCGTCTAATGATCTACCGAAAGTTGACACACATTCCACAGAAATATACAAAAAAAATCAATAACACACATTCCACGCACACACACACACACGCTCACAACGGTACAAAGTGTGTGTTCATTTGAGAGAGAGCGAAAGTCGCTCGGCCAAACAGGAAGCGGACATCACCGCACTGCTTGGCCGACCGACTTTCCGGTAAGCAGTTTCCACCGCCCAGCTGCGCACTGCTTTACAAAAGCAGTCGCACCTCCGGCGGCCGGAAATCGGGAGTTAGTCTTAAAAGTTTAAAAGTCACCCGAAAGCTAAGGTTGCTATATCCCCTATAATCCCCCTTTTAAGCGCTAAGCATATATTCGATGTCTATTAAGCGAAAGTAAAAGCAAAAATCATAAAAAAAGTTAAGAAATTGCGAAAACTATTTAGATTTGTAATCAAAGAGGGCCAGAGTTATGTATTTGTACGAACAGCGGGCGTTAGGGTAGTTAAATTTATCAATTTATCATTTACAATACGTTATGCGAACCTTCGACCAAAGTTAATTGTTAACATGAATCCCTTGAATACGGTTTATTTTTAATCAATTCTTATACTTTAGTGCCCCACCTTTGAGCACGCATCTTAATTTTATAGTATAATCAACATACACACCAAAAACACCAACACACACACACACACACACACACTAGTCTGTTATTTATGTAAATAATTTATACGTTTAGTTAAGTTAATGTTTAGTTTTAATTACTTTACTTTACTTGGCCTTGAGTTGCAACAAAACAAAATATACACGAAACACCAAAAATACCAATTAAATAATATCGTTTTTTCTTTCTCTTGATTTCGAAAACATGCCCGATATTATAATTCCCCATTTCCTGGCTGGCTGAGATCGATCATGCACTTCTCACTCATCAGCACAGCAGACACAGCATGGAAAGTGGGCGGGCTTAGAGGGATATGTTTGCCTGCTCTCCGCCCGTCGAATTCTTTGGGCCAGGGGCGGGCAAACCCTGTTGTTCCTGCAGCTGCAATATCTCATCCTCGATTGCAACTGCAACGCGACAACAGCAACAACATCATCAACTGCATGCACAACATTTGAATATTTGGCACAGACAAAATCATATTCCTCGAACGAAAAGAACGAAGCGAAATCGACCATTTCGGCCCAACAATTGCTCCGAGGAGCTCCATCAGCCAGCCAGTTAGTCAGTTACTAAGTTAGCCAGCCCCATACCCTAGCGCCCTCTGGCGGGAGTTTGGATTAGATTAGACGTTTAGATGAGATGAGATAAGATGGGAACACCGCTATAAGGATGAGATCGCACAACCCAGCAAACCTTTCGGCCGCACCAATGATCACGAAATTATTGAACAATAGATGAATTTTAGCTAAAACTAAATTGAAACGAACTAAGCGAGTTTTTTAGGCTTAACCAGATTTCCCGCGGAGGAAATCTGAGCAAAATTTAAATGCACTTTGGCGTAACTATAACAAAATTAGTCGCGTATAAGACGGTGAGTTTCCTAATCCGAAAAGCGAGATCGAGTGGAAGAAACTGGAGTTCTTCGAATCGAAATTGAAAGTGAAATTCAAGTTTGGATAAATGATGAATAAAATGAAAAAGCATTTGCGAAATTAGTATTTAGGGAATCGTACAAAGCAGATGAGGCATTCGCTAATCGAACTGAAGTTTACGTTTATCGCATTACCCAGTTGAGTTATCTTACCCCTAAGTTTTACCCACCTTCACAGCAGACAGGAGTCGAAATTCAAGTCCGATTTTAGGGCCCCCAGGAGTGACGCGTTGATTGTTAATGCCTTTACAAAATTTACGGAGGAGCGGCTTTTGGCAATGGAGTTGAAATTTAAAAATGAAAATGAAATTTGAAAAGAAATTTGGAAATGAAATTGAAATTGAAATTGATCTAAATACAATTGTAACTGATTTTGTGATAGAAAAAGTAACTAACAACAAACTAAAAATCGAACTAACTTCATTATTGTTTCGGATAAAACCAATATGGAGGCTTCCCATTGAGGCCTCCATACGAAATTATTGATTGATGTAAAAATAGTTAATTGACAATTGCGAGACGAGCGAAATTATGAGAAGAAACCATTTAGGCAATTTAAGGCGTATTAACAATAAACGTTTGGCTAACAAAACTTTAGGCGAAATTTTATCTTTAAGCAAAATTCGAAAATAGCGAGAAGCAGCAGAGTATCTAGACCGTCGAAATTCAGGAAGTTAACAGCAATCAGCAGCACAAAAAAGAAAAGAGAAATACGAACGAATTTAGCACTCAAACCTTTCTGTTCTGTTCAGTTTCCATCAGTTTTTCAGTCAGCGCTTTCTTTCTTTACCTCAAGGAACGCGAATGAACCGATATACTTGCGTACCAACAAATGACACAGGAGCACACTTACACTTGCGTATATTTAATGCAACATACATATTTCATACATTTATACTAACATAAACATACATACTTAAACTTAAGTCAACAAGTCAAGGGGGCGGCCCACAAAAGGGTCCGTCCCGAACGATAATTGGTTAATAAAAGCGAAATTAATTGAGAAAACAGAAAACACAAATGACGGCGCTTGGATTTTTCTTTACCAAAATTTATACCCCACCTTTTGGCCTTTTCGCTTATAAACCACCCAATTTTTGGTTCAACTCTCCCTCAAACCAACCGACCTCCGTCAGAAGCATTTGTCACCGCAAAATTGGAACTGATTGGCAAGCACAACACCACCACCATCACACACCTCCACCTCACTAACCCCAAAAAAACAACCTCAACTAATCGGTGGAGCGCAGAGACGAGAAGGGTAAGCTAAATTCTCCATAATTCATCTTATTCGAGCGACGCAAACCAAGCGAATGCGACACCTAGCGGCCGCGGCCAGCAGCTGTGCCAGCCTTCAGCCACGCCCACCACAAACTTCGGCCCGCCCTTTCGAGAAGCCCCCGGAAAGCGAGATTAGTTCCTCCAGAGTAACCTTTCGGTGTTGGAAAATTCCAAAAAGAATTACAGATCAGCCATAGGCCAAAGAAAGTTCCTTCCTCGTTTTGTGGCTAAGCTGTTCGCCGCGGTTCGCCAGGTACAGTTTACACCAAGGAACTAAGTTAGCCTAAGCATATAGATTAAGTACAGCAGCAGCAGGAGCAGCAGCATCAGCAGGAAACCAGACAGAGAACGACCGCCGAAAGCGGAAATGGAAAAGACAAAGGACATCCGGCCAAAGCAACCAATCAGCGACCCTGTTTGACCAGTGCTGGTCAGCAGCAAGAATGGAATCGAATTCACAGCACAGCAAAGTAAAAACTTAAACCATTAATGAACACTGCACGCAAACCGATAACGAAAACGAGTCGATCAAATCGATGATCGACCCAGACGATGGAAGCGAGAGCGAGATGGAAGGCGAGATAAGTATATACCTACTACACGTAAAACAATTACCAAATATAAAAGCAGACGCAGCCATATGCAATTTTAACTAGATTTTAAAAGCATTAATACCGCAGAATACCAAGCAAACCAAAAGAAAAATACCCAAACTTACCGATTACTGATTACTGAATGAAAAACCAAAACCGATAACAGAATTGATCAGATTTGTACATAGAGACATTTAAATACAACTACATACACGTAATTAAAATATTACTACAGTCTAAGCATAAGCGACCCCCGTGACCCCCCACTCAGAGCCCCTGAAAAAGGACATTCTGGCCAGGACCAGGCCAATATTCACTCACAGCCTTACTGCATTGAAAATGCGCGCACTACGGTTTCCGTTAGGAGAAAGAAGGAGGAGGGGATTGAGATAGGACATGTGCCAAACCCAAATCGGTATATATATCAAGCAGATCCCCTTTGGCAAGCCCACACACGCACAAAACACTGAAGCAAATCAGTCAAACTTACACGTAGGGTACATACTCCATGGTAAATCAAAGCAAATCTATTCGTAACTTCAACTTCAACGTAACCATAAGTTAGTTAAACATCCTTGGTTTGGAAAACATCTGATCACAAGACAGAAAAGAGACGAAGTAAAATAAAATACACATAAATTTGCAGTTTTGGTATACATGAAAATGGAAAAGATGAAACGAAAAATATCTATTTAAACGATGAAATATTTCCGAAATCAATTGCGTTTTTTTAGTAGCAAGCGCGATTCTCAAAATTCCCAAAAACTTTTGGCCCAAAATCGAAACACCGAAAAACCAAAAAGAAAACAAACCGTTTGGAAGTAAACTTTTTATCACTTATTTGGCGTAGGAAGAATCAGACGGAGGAGAGGAGAAGAGGAGAGTATGAAGATTAAGCCGTGGTGCACACACACATGCACCACAAACCTTTTTTTAAACAAACTGCAATAGAGCAGCGCACAGTGCGCATACTTTCGGCATGCACTGTGCGCCTGCACCAAGGGACTTAGTTCAACAATCAAAATTCAATTGCAATTTCTGCAACAGCAACCAGTATTACTAATATCATTAAGTTGATCAATCAGGAATCAATCTTACGCATCCTTATTTGTGAAGTTTATGAAGAAGAGGTTAAAACTTTTGGCTTATGACGTAACCCCAACATTTCGGCCGCAATGAACGTTGCCCATGGAAATTCCAAATTCAAATTGATATATATACAACAACATCAAAAAAAGCACATGAGAAAGTATAAAAATATAAAGAGAAAGTTGCATAAACCCCCCAAAAACCGATAACCGAATAAAAACAACGATAACGATAAACAATTACCTAAGTAACCGATAACAGTGAAGCGGAGGAGGAAGAGGAGAATTTGCAATTTAGTTTTAACAGCCAACAATAGCCAGGGAAACATACATCAACTCGTATGTGATATTTTTGAGTTAATCTCTCACAGTTTTCCACAACCACAATAAATATTTTTACTCAAATATACAAAGCAAAAAGCTAAGAAAAATAAGAAATCGAAATATGAACAACAACAAGCCCAATTAGAAGCGACAATACGAAAACAAAAAGCGATCGGTAATAACAACAGCACAAAGCACTTCCAGCAGCAACTTTTTTTGGGTTGTCTACACATATCAAAGATAAATACGCTATATATACAGACTATATAGGGAGCGATAGGAGAGAGATATTTCTTTGTGTTGAGTCCTTAAGCCATCCTGAGTTCAAATTTTACACTGAATATAACTGAATATTTACCCATGATCGAATACAAATATAACTATATATACATATAAAGCAATACCAAAACTAATCCATAAGTGTTTATAGTTGAATTTTGACAGAAGTAAGCGGGAGAATCAGATTTTATGCCACAGTTTCATTTGCAATAGACGATCGTGCCACGCACGAACCGGGATAATTTATAGTACAATACAATGCGACAAGCATCCAACAAACAAACAAACGAACAAACAAACAAATAAACAAATAAGCAACAGCAACCAATAACTTTTTATAAAACGATTTATATTTTTATACTCAAACGAAATCAATCAACAACAACCGCAGCAATAGCCAATTAGCCAAATAAGCCAAAACTTTTAGTTCGTTCACCGAGGTTTTCAGTTAGCAATTAACGACAACAGCAACAATTATGTTTTCATTTACGAATCAGCAATCGAGCCGATCTCTGTGCCCCCCTTAGACCCGATCCCCGATGGGATATATCCCTATAAGGCTGAGGGAGCCGAGCACGCCACACAAGAAATTGCCAATAGAAGTGCAGTCAGTTAACTGCCGAAAATAAACTATATAAAAGAAAAGGAGACGAAGCCCCGAAGAAGATGCCTGCCTGCTGAACCCGAGGGAACAGAAATCGAGAGGAGTAGCCACAATCAAAACTTTAAGCAAACCGTGCTCGGCCTGCCCAGGATTAGGATATATCTCGGCTCGGCTCGGGTCAATCAGCCAATCGGGGGACCCACACTCAGATCGACTCACATAGACAACAAGAATAAGTGATAAAAACCCTTTGTTTCACAATTCTCTAACGAGCCACTCAATCAATCGAGAGCCGGCACAAATGAGCCATAAAACTTTGCGTGCGTTTAACTGGTGCCATTCCTGGTAACACAAGCAAATTGAATCGAAAATATATATATATATATATGATATATACATATCTGAGGGACGTGCAACGCGCTGCGAAACGAACTGCAAAACTCCTTTGGTTTACTCTCACACAATAAAGCAAACAGTTACAGATACAGATGCACTTGCAGATGCAGCAGCAATAAACAGGTGAAAATTGACAAAACGCAAATCGAGACGGGGGTCCCTCAAAAACCCCCAGACAATAGCCCAGCAATATTATTATTATTTCCCACTCGGCGTCCTTTGTAATCCCCCGAGGATTAAAGGCGCGCCACCAGCCGTCGTCAAACTGAAGTACAACCAAAACGAAATCGCACCCATTGGCACCACCAAGAAGCAAGCAGCCGCTGCATTAGTCCTGCAGAATTAGACACTGAAAGAAAACACTGAACCATTAAACTATATTACCAGGAACGGGGCCAGACGTTTGTCAAAATTCTACACGAAATTTTATGTAAAACAACTGTAGGAGCAAACGAAAAACGCAATTCCAACGAGCCAATGAAAAAGCTAAATAATCGATTTTCAGTTTCAACGTTTTTCCTTCTCGGCCATCGATCCAGGTTTCGATCGATCGCCCATCCTATAATTTATCCGAGATAAAGGCGTGCCACCCCATCACGCGTGGGCGTGGCATGTGTACAATATGTAAAGTAATTTAAACGTAAACCACATGTAAACGAAAACGAAGGCGATAAGCGAACAAATGAAACAACAATATTTATACAGAGACTGCAAACAAATGTGATCAGATATTTTATAATGTATAAGTTTACAGAGCAATCGACAGGCTATATATCCGACTAGCAATAGCTATAGCCGATGCTACCGATCAAATCAAAAGCAACAACAACAGCGAGAGCAACAGCAACCACAGTAGGCGTTAAGGTAACCGTTAGCTAACCGTAACCCTAACCGTAACCGTAACGTAACGAGAGCCGTAAACGTAAGCAACCGATAAACAAAAGTATTTATAATGATATTTTTTACAATAGCATATACAACTAAATATAGCAAAACGACAAACAAACCGAGCGGGAGCCGCAGTTTATATGACCCAGCCCCCAACCCTTAACCTTTGACCCAAAATCCCATTAAGTCCCTATAAATCCTGAACATCCCGGAGGAAGAAAGCGGCGGCCTCCACGCGCAACAGTTGCCTTTCACAGAAACAATTTACCGTTTAAGTTACCAATAGTGAAATAGACAAGCCAGAACGGCGTCCACGCCCCCTCGATAAACCCAGAAAAGGGGGCGTGGCGCCGCAGTTTTTCCAGCCAGTTTTCAGTTGAGCATCTCCTCAGTTCGTTCGAATACAACAACAACAGGAAGAGGGCAGAGTAGAGTTCTTAAGTTCACGGTTCATACAAAGATTATATTTAGTTTTCGGGAGGAGCAGGAAGGAGTGGAGAAGCAGTAAAGGAAACGGAGAAAGTGAAGCAGCATCGAAAAAACAAAAAACGAAAGTCTTAAGATGGAGTAACCAGTATATATACATACACACTTACACATGTATAAAGCAATCTTATATATGTGACCAATTTGGTTTGGATTTAGTGAGTCGAGTTCTTTAGTTGGATCAACAAAGTTTGGCAGCATTTTCAGCCTGAGTTCGAGGCATTCAAGCGTTATGGGAAATTCAACAACTCTTGAGTTCAGAACAATAGTGCCGGTAACATTTAAACGATAAGTGAAACTATATAAATAGACATATATATAAAGTACATACTCTAGACGTCGTAATCCGTATTTCAGCATAGCTAACAAATGTTCTAAATGTACACTGAGTAAAGAAAATAGAAATCCGGAACCCAAGCAACAAACTAAAAGGAAGAGAAATCGAGTGAGTGAAAGAGAGGGAAATCGTTTGCGCAGCGTTTTCCGAGCGGAAAATGCAGATCGAATATTACCTGGTACTGGCCCAGTGACCCCAAAGACCCCCAAAGAGACCCGCCTTCAGCACACGAACCACATCAACCACATTACGATCCACAACCTTATAAATATATATAACTTATTACTTATATAAGGAAATAAACTCAAAGCAAGCAAAACAAAATAATAATAAAATACAAATACAAGATAATGGTAGTTGCTATTTTAAATATGTATTACAAAACCAAGAAAAATACCAAAAAAAAAAAACAAAACTAAACAAACCGAAAATCAGTCGAAATAAAATGATCTTCAGCGCATGCAGCAAAAGTCTCTAATAAATGTTAAGCAGGAACCAAAAGCCAACCTAAGCAACAACAGCAGCAGCAGAAACCGATTCAAAAGCAGAAGCAAAAGCAAAAGCAAAAGCAAATCAGTCAGACACACCTATATATTACCTTAATATATATACGCAGTTTGTTCCAAGCCAAAATCAGTACGAGAAACTATATGATATTTGTATGCTTTTTTACTCACACCATATAAGCCAAGTGGAAATTGAGACAGATCAGATCAGATCGGCCGGAGGGGATCCGGATCCTCCGCCGCCTTTAGGTTTAATTTACGCACTCAGACACGCAGACACAGACACACCCAAACACCCAAAAACAAACAGAGATACTACGAAATTGAATGTCAGCATAGGTATAATCGTAACGAGAATCAACTAAAATTTATACTCATAGTTTAGCAGTCGCCGTAATTGATTTATATTTTGTCAGCCACACGAAGCAGAATCAAACAAGCATAACTATGAACATACAACCGAGCATACAGACGAGAACTAAGCTAGTAACAGAATACAGAAGCAAACAATATCCAAAAGATACATTAAATAGAACTCATCATCAGCCACCTAAGACAGAACAACAACAGTACAGTAACTATAACAACTTAATGCCGTTCAGCCAACATCATCAGCAACAACAACCAAAACCGAACAACAACCGAAGAAGATCAGTTCACAGATGCATCAGCTTATACTTATAGTTTCGCAGGATAATGAATAATAAGGATACATACACACCTCTAAGCATACTTATAGCCAAGCCCGACCCAACCAAAAAGAAAAAATAAATAAGAACTCCAGACCATAATCAAAAGCAGGATCACAGGAACAGATTTCAGAGCAGGATCAACGGAGGAGCTAAGGAAACATTTCAATCAAGTGGTAGCATTTCGAAGAACGTTTTAATATTTCGGCTTAGATAAATGTAGGACAAACAAATTACGAACTTTCGGCTCAAAAGCAACGCGCTGCATTTTGCAAAATATAAAAAACCAATGTGAAAAGAAATCTTGCAATCTGGCAAGACCAAAAATCGAAAAAGAAACTTAATGAAGTAACCAACTCTCGGCTAAGACTTTGGCGTGAATTTCGGAAAATAAGAAAGAAAAAACTCAGACAGACGAAGATTCAAATTGAGACATCTAAAGAAAAACCAAATGTGACCAAAGACGCGATGCAAGCGGCCCGGTTGGTTTCCAGTTGGTTGCCCAATTCGCAGACCCCCAAAAAAATCATGTTTAGGTGTAAGTGTAAAATTAAATATAAACGTATTTCGGTAATGTTCCTAATAAACATATGACACACGTTCGCTCACAGACAGACATGTGCGCATATATGCAAATATGGAAAGGGGATATATGTGCGGGGAAATTGCAGTTTCGGTCACACTCGGTAAAAATTCAGCATTTAGCAGTTTGGCAAGTAAAATTAGCGGGGATAACAAAAAATAGGAAACAAAAATTGGTCTGCGAACTGCGATACAACTGGGATATGTCAGCCCTGGGCTGCTTGCAAAAAACAAATTAAAGTTAAAATATGTAAAACTAAATTAGCTTAATAATTTACAGGCAGCATTCTTCAAGAACAATTGCAAACTACTTTCGATTCGATTCAATTAGATTACCTCATTTCCCTTTGAGAAGAAGACAACATCTGTACTTTTCAATGAATTACAACGCGTTAAAAAAGCTCAAAAAGGATAAAGACATCAAGAAATCAGGAAAGTACGATATAAATCACGAAATGAACTAAATGAAATGAACAAAATTGAAAACCTCTCGGCCATGTTTGGATAATTCTCTCTCGGTGTAAACATTCAGGACAAATTTACAAAAACCAAAAAAAAACAAAAACTAAAAAGAAAAGAAAAACTTTAGGATTAAAAACAAAAGGGAAAGTATGAATTCAAAATCCAAAAATTATATGCAAAATTACTGAATTTTGGAACACAAAATTTCGTAACAAAAACTTAAATTGTAAGCGGAAGCAGCAAAAAGTTGCATTTCGGAGAACAGTAGACGAAGCAGAAAGCAGAGAAAGTAAACAGTAGAGAAAGCAGCCTAAGACCAGAACGGGAAAATGGAAAACTTTGAAAGAAATTTTGAAAACGTGTTGGAAAAATATCAGAAAAAGTACAAGCTTATTTTAAGCACCTTCGCGCCTTATCTTTAAGAACGTAAATAAATCGAAGCATGATGAGAAAAAGTAACCAACAAAGCGATAGCAAAACAAAAAACTTAAATTAAAATAAATTTAATACGAAAACATTGTACATTTAGAAAATACGGGCAAAATTGAGCAAAGTTTCGATACATCTCCAGGTAGTTAACCTTATCTAAGCTTAAGTTTGATTCGATCCGGTCAAATTCGGGCTCGGATACTGCAGAAAGCACATTAAGTTTCCCCTCAGTTCGGGTATTGTGAAAAATCAGTCTTAAATTGTAGACACGAGCGAAGAAAGGATAATATGAAAACGAAAAAAGCAGTAGAAGAAAAGCTATAAAAGAACATGACTAGTCGACAACTGAGGCAGTGCCAGGATCTGATCCTCAAAATCAGTTCCGGTCCTCGCTGACAATTGAAACCGAATAAACAACCAACAAAATTCAAAAATATTGCAGCAGCACAATTCAAAATTAAAACAAAGAAAACAAAAAAGCTAACGAAATTAACAAAATTCATAACTGCGGTTCGGAGCATATAGAGAAAAGTGTATGAAAGGTATGTTAAAAGTAAAAATCCAAAAAGCTAAAGCGAAGATTGAAAGAAAACGTAAACTTTATGTTCCCAAAATCTCTGTAAATGTTTAGATGTATGAAAGAAAACCAGTCGAGGACACTACTTAAGTTAGGTTTTGGTGGGGCTAAGACCGACCTCAAATTTAGATGTGTATGTAAAAAAAATAAAAACTAAAATGAATACTATAAAGGTAACGCTATGAATCCTAGCCCTTTCGCCCGATGTTTAGTTTTAAAATTTGATATGTATCTATACCTTGTCCATCAGATAAACCCCATTTCCTTATTTTTGAGATTTGCTTACGATGGACCGACTATTTGGGGGTGAGTTCCTTTGCATTCCCGAGTTACTTGGCGACTTGTGAGCCGGGCCGAAGCATTGGCAGTTCTCAAGCCTCGAAAATAAAACCAAACTGCCCGGCGCAGCGGCCAGGACATCGGCATCCGGCTGGCCGGGCAACTCCAGGACATCCAGATCCGTTTCGCACCATAGCACTCAAGGCAATACTAAGACAACCAGCGACGAGAGAGAAGCAAAAAGAAAGCAGAAGACAAGGCAAAGGACAAGTTTCGAACCAAGGATTTCGGTAACATTTCGAACGCAACTTTCGGCAGAGTTTCGAACAACTTTGGATTAGGCTTTTGTTGTTAATTTGTTTTTTTGCGACCACGTCTCCATAGCACTCGAGCAACATGCAATATGCAATAGCAACATGCAACAGCAACAGCAACACACAACATGCAACACAGCAAGCAGCAAGCGGCAACGTGATACACGAGTTGAGCAAGTGAAAAGCAATTTTTGAAATGGGGCCACAACGTCCGATCTAAAGTGCCTTCAAGTAACAATGAAAACAAAAGAAAACAAAAAGAAAATACCAAAAATAAAAGCTGTTAATTTTTTATGTAACTAAAAGCAAGCGAGGAGGAAGAAATTATAAATAAAAATTGTATAAAGAAATTAAACGTGTAAAAAGTATAAACAAATTAAAACAAAAACTAAGCGATAACGATGGTGAACGCGAAAGCGGAAACGAAAGCGAAAACGAAGAGAAAGGGCTCCAAATAGACCGGAAAGCAAGCAAAAACCAAAACTGCCTCAAACTTCGGCCTGGTCACACTGTCCCTCCAAAGGAATCACCCGATTTGGGCTAACCAAGAAACGGCAAATCGATCGCAAATCTCAAAGTAAAAACTAAAACAGCCCTAGTCCCAAACCCAATTTTCGAGTCCCCATCCCTAGCAAAAAGTTTTAATTGACTAAGTAAGCGAAAAAACATGTATGTATTTAGTTCTAGTATGTAAACGAAGGGAAATTCTCATAAAACTCGATTTAGACAAACATTATGTGTGGGAAAATTAATGATTTAGACTAGCGCGAAGACAGCAACAAAGGTTTGGATATAGACATCACGAGTATACCCCCTATACCCTTTACCCCATACATACATACATACGCCTATAGCGCTGAGTTGCTCATCTATCAATGTACTTTAAAACACGAAAATACACAGCCACACTGACACTTGCATGTACTATGCTACATTTAATTTAGATTTAGAAGCGAATAACTAAGTATTCAACTCAAAGTTAAGCGGAAACGGATGATATGAGATGGACTAGGAACGGCATACTGATGAGGTGGCAATTAGGTATAGAGCGAACTATATTTAAGGACTCGGAACTAGCGACACTAAAAAGCGCGACGCAGGATCGCAGATAAACTATAAGACTTTCCAGAGACGAAGGGGGAAACCTGACGTTTCCCACTTTTGTGCTTCTTCCTTCCCCTAACACACTGCAGACAACAGAAAACACACACAAGAGATCTTGAGTTGGCAGCATCGTAATCGTTTCTTTAGTCGACGATGGGAAAGAACTAGCAAAAATTAGCAAAATTTAAAATTGATTATGTAACACACGCACACCTCTCACACACACTCACCCAGACACCATGTATATAAGTATGTATATTCCTTTGAGCTGAACATTGTATAACCGAACGATTACGATACCAAACACACACATGAAAAACCCAAAAAAAACTAAAAACAAGAACAAAACCAAAAAACAAGGACGCACCGAGGTGTGTAAAGGGTTCTTTGCTTACAACTTTTCAAACGTATTAAACCGTTTCGGCCAACCTTTAGGATTGACAAAAGATCGACTTGAGGAACACAGCCCCGCCCACTCGGCTCCAAAAAAGAAGTGAGCGGTGGGCGAATGGGAGAGAATGCATCGTTTCGGTTGATGGATGCAAACGATCGAAATTTATTGGGCCCCCTGTGGGCCAAGTGAAGCCAAATCGAGCCATGAAATTGATTTATGTTCAATTAAGCAAGCAAAAACAAAGTGCGAAAATTGTGAAAAATATAGAAAAATGAATACTTTCAGTTACAATACAACAATAGACCGGAATGATTTCCAAGCAATAGTACAAACAACTTTAGAGATAACTTTTATAATGTAATTGTAAACTAAGTGGTAGAGGCAGAGCTCCGGGAAATGCGAAAAGGCGGGGACAAATGCCAAAACAATAGTTCTCGAAAACCCGGAGCCAGATGAGAGTTAAAAAACGAGAGGAAGCCCCGCGAATGCATATACGATTTACCCTAATTTATCCTCAGTTTGAATTTTAACACACATTGATTTGAACTTTGATTAGTGCGAAGTAAGCGAAATTGAGGGCCAGCAGAGGCCGAAGACATTTTCGACATTCCAACTTGACATATGACCGCAGGACCTTCCCTTCCTCAGAAGCTGGAGGCCAGGAAAAACGATTGAATCAAGTCACTTCACACACAGTTTAAATTTATAAGAATATGTACTAACAATAGGAACGTCGTCACCCAATTTCCCCAATGTCCCAATGCCCCTCAAACTCACACATTACTACTTACCACAATATGAAACGAAAGCAAAGAAAGAAAAGAAAACCAAAAGTAATGCAAAGGTAAAATCAAGCAAAACAAACATATATGTATGAATGTAATACGCGGTGGAAACATACAAAGTTGGGAAACGAGAAAATTTCGCAATCGACTATGTCGCGTATACACTTACGATAGTACGATATACTAACTTTATATGATTAACTAACTCATTTCGAATGAACCATAGCGATATATGTAAGCCACGTTTTGGTTTCGGTTTCGATTTCGGTTCCGTTTTATACTTTGGTTTGGTGTACACTTTTTGGAAACTTCGGAAACGCATTTCAGGCCAACAAATTGAAAGAAATACCCTTTTTGGACCAGTTTTGTTCCCGCAAATTCGGAAAAATCGCACAAAATTGTACATTTAGCGCAACCAAGAAATTACAATTAAAGCCCCGAAAACGGAAAATCGAAATTTGGATTAACATTTAGAGAATGCATTTAGCGACACCACAACACACAACACCATCACACCACAAGATGAATGAAAATATGTATGACGTAAATTCAGTATTTGGGATATAAGCGAGTATAATTACATACAAATTTATATTTATGCAAGTGACAAAATCGAAAGACATCATACTAAAATCGTGTAATGGAAAGGAAATTGTAAAACAAGAGGAAAACACTAAACTACAATATGACATTTTTAATCGAAAAAAAAACAAACTTATTTTATTGAAAAATTATGTAAAATTTACTAAGGAAAAATACAAAAAACACACAATAAAACTATATTGTTTATTTTCATCTTTAAAAATAAAGTTTTAAAATCGTATAAAAATAGTAATAGACTTGTGGTGTTGTTGTTTCTTCCGGGGGAAAAATAAAGGTAAGTGATAGAGCAAGTACTAGTGCTAATTTTTGATTTGTTCGAGAACGAACCTTAGCTCCCATTCGTCCGTAAAGTAATATGATGAGAATCATTGGATTATGAGAAATATGCAAAAGGATACTTCAAACACTGGAAAGACATTAACATGGAACAGAACGCAGATCCCTCAATGCGAGAACTATCTGAAAAATTGTATGGATTGTACTAACAAATCTTAAAATGGTTTTTCCCTATTTAGTCTACGACTAACGGATATATTAACATAAGATATTGAATATTTGAGAGTAATCCGAATGGAATGGCACTTATGAAATCAAAAGAGCTATTATTATTCCTGCTAGCTAAGCACACATGGCGTATGCTTAATTTAATCAAACCTGAACATAAATCTCACACAGATGTTTCCGAGCTGCGGAAAACACTGGGCAAGAAGCTCAACTTTAGCATGGTGAATTTGAAATTTTCGATTTAAGCATCCGCTTTTCCGCTCGAAATTTGGTAATTTTAGTTGGTTGGTCACAATTTTTTGGCCAATTGTAAATGTAAAAGTGTCCCCATTTTACAGGCTGTCGGAAAAATATCTGTTACCTTAGGACACTATGGGAAAAGTTATTGAGAGACACTCTCAAAGTGTTTTTTGTTTCAAAGTGTCTGCGCTGTTTCAATGGTCTTTGAATCGGACTTTTTTGAAAATTTTTAAAAGATGAGAAAGTCTTTTAAAAATTCCATTGATCACAGATGAAAAATTCGTATTTGAAGGAAATCAAATTTTGATAAGGGCGAGACAGACAAAACCTTTTCCGTGCTTCTTTATTCTGCTTCTATAACTTCTATATTTATCCGCGTTATCCGCAGCTAGCCAGTGCACCCCCCGTTAGCGAATGCACATACCATTATTCGATTAACCGGATACGTAAGTAATCGATAAAGTGCCATCGCTGAAGTATTTGAGTACAACAACAAAAACAGCTGTTCGTACATTACGCAAAAGTTTTTTTCACATTTGTTTATTAAAAATGTCGCTCCTGGGCGCCTTTGCCAGGTGAGTGGATGCAGCTACTCCCCAGGAGTGCCTCTGTCAATTCTTGGCTAACACTCGCCCTCACAGATTGGGATTACAGAGGAGTGGCGGGATAGCCGGTGTCGCCGTCGCACGATGTCTTCACACGACTCCTGTTCTCTGCGCGGAGCCCCTCAAGAAAAAGAAGAAACTGGACCCGCAGATCGTCAAACAGCGGGAGGATCGCAAGAAGAAGAAGATCGAGAAGCAGATCCGCCGGCTGGAGAAGAATGCGCGACAGCTGAAACCGGTGGAGGAGCTGGAGGTTCCGCTGGAGCTTATCGATGAAAAGGAGTAGGTTTTCGCATTTGGCCATTCCTCACCAATCAGAGATGTAATGTTTTTTGTATCTTTTCCAGCAAACGCCAAAGGAAACTAACCCCACTGGGCAGCGCTGAGCTGGAGGAACGTGCCCTTCTCAAGAAGCAGTGGGCGCACTACAAGCACGACGAGCGCGTCGCCGACTTCCAGATCATCGACCGACTGGTCCAGGCACAAAACAAGGCTCTGGCGGAGCTCCGTCGCGAATCCGAGGAGCTGTACCAGGCGGCCATCGAAGTCGACCCGCAGCTGCTGCCCGTTTCTCTCAAAGGACCCGTGGCCACGCCCCCCATTAAGAACTATGCCAGTCCCGATGGAGACTACCTGCATCAGTCCATGAAGTGGGAGGTCAAGTGAGGTGTGCATGTGCCTGAGGTTAACGATTTGAAATAAACAGAACCCTTAATCCTACGACTGCAAGTTTTCTTTCAATGTTTTATACATCATAAGGATACATTTAACTAATGGAATATCCCACTTCCTCTGCAATACAGCTATAGATTATGCTATGGAATTTTAACCTCCGGAATAGAGACCTCTTTTGGAGTCAACTTGATGCGTTGTGTGGCGGTTTTATTGTTATCAGTGGAGAACGAGAATAAGGCAGGTGGCGATGCCTGCCGAGCCCTTTCGGTGAACTGTCGAAATAAATAATACGCGAGAGACGAAGCAGTAGCTGCTTTTTATGTTGATCTTGGGATTTATGTGATTGCGGAGCGACTTCTTACGAGGGGGTTGTGGCGTTGGTCTTGGCAGCGGCCTGCCGCTTTTTCACGCCCCAGTTGTAAACCCGCGCCATATTTACCTCAGTGGTTGTGATTTGATCCCTGTAAAGATAGATTTTCCTTGAGACAAAGTTCTTTCTCGGGGGAAAGGAGGGATTCCAACTGACCTCAGAAAGTCCTGGTCGTGCTCCACGGACTTCAGGTTGCCCACGGCCGATGTGATGTTCTGCTTGAGCAGCGACTCAGCCTCGTCCAGTGGGTACTCGAGCATCACGCTGGCCCCCAGCCAGAGGTAGACTGTTTTCGTGGGCGGCACCAAGGTCTTGATGAACACCTGGTCGCTGAGCAGGAACTGCGTCTCGCGCTCCTCGTCCTCCTTGCGCAGCACATTCACCATCTCCAGGGAGCGCTCCAGGTCGGGGATTTGGGACTTCAGCTTGCGGCGCCTCGCCTCCAGGTTGTAGGCCATGAAGCGATACTTGCCGTGCTGCTCGTCCAGCCGCTGGAGCACCTTCTCGCAGTTCTCGTTCTCCGGCTGCGCCATGAACGAGTCGATCTCCTCCTGCAATCGCCGAAGGAACGTGGATTAGCCTCCAGTCGCCAGCTGCAGGTGCACGCTTGTAGGTTAGGACCACACTCACCAGGAACACTGCCTCCGGGATGCCGGCGAAGGTCTTCTGGTTTTCCGGTAATTTGGGCATTTCCACCGAGTCCATAATGCCAGTCATCCTGATGCCTTTATCGGTGCCGTCTGCAAATGCAATTTAATTTCCAGGAGGTTAGCCTGCCGCTGTAAAAGTCGATGGAGATGAGTCAAAATTGCGACGGAACTATTGGATGGGTGCCGCCGCCAGCCGATGTTATCGATAGGTGGCCTTTAAATATTTATTAGTTAATTTTAAATATTTTTATTTGGTTATTAAATTCAGCCATCTCATGAACTGTAATAAAATAACTATTTTTATTTTATAAATTTAAATAATTAAAAACATACATCGATACTCTCATCTCTAATATCGATAGCTCTGGTAATCGATTGGACCGCAGCGTCGATTAACGCGCCCGCTTGTGAAATTAGCGAAAAAAACTGCGAACTGAATAACCAAAGGATGAGCACCTGGAATCCGGAGAACGATGTGGACCTGCTGTCCGGCTCCGAGGACGAGGAGGAAGTGGCCATGAAGCGGGACTACCACGGACGGGAGGCCCTGCTCTTCGTGGTGGACGCCAATCTGCAGACTGCCGGCGTGGAGCGCCTGATGGAGGCACTGAACATCATCCGGACTGCCTTTATATCCGGAATCCTGGTGAACGACAAGGACCTCATCGGACTCATCTTCGCCAACACGAAGCACAGTCCTCCGCCTCTGGAATCCAACGCCTTGGACAGCATCGTGATGCCCGAGGACTGCGCCGTCTTCCTGCCCCTGCGACAGCTAACCAAACCCATTGTGGAGCACTACCTGGAGTTCATGGGCGGCGTGGAGACGCAGTTCGCCAATGTGTACGGCCTAGCAGAGCCCGATGGCCGCGGCCGGTTCGACCTTATGATCCGGCTCTGCATCGAGCTGCTGGAGAAGTGCGGCAAGAAGCTGAACAACGCCAAGATCGTTTACTTGACCGATGTGAGCACGCCGCACCCGCCGACCAGTAATCACTTCCAGGCTGCCCTGCAGAAGGCCAGCGACTTGGAGGGCAAGGAATTCGAGTTTCATGTCATTCCCATGGTTGATGACTTCGACTATGAGCCTTTCTACAAGGAGTTCATCACTCTTTCAAGGGGTAAGTCAAATTTTATTAGTTGAATTTTACACATGCGAAGTCTGTTCCCCTCGTTGGCGTTAAATTTTCTCCTGGGAGGTTTAAAGGTTTCGCAGATCAAACATGAGCAATCATTCACCCGCGTCCAAGTGAAGCTCAATTGGTGCGTGGTTTTGGATTGGCTTACAAGTCAAAAAATGTCGTTAAATAGTTATAAGACCACTCCTTATAGATAGTACTTAATAATAAAACCTATCTGTTTACAGCCATTGAAATGGACGCCTTTCAAATACCAGATGCCCAAATGCTGCGCGAGATCCTGGCAGACCGCAAACTGAAGCAGGACTTTCTGCGTCGCTGCCTTGGCCACTTCAGCTTCTACCTGGGCCCCAACCTCTCCATGTCCGTACAATACTATAACTACTTTCAGCGACGCGCCTATCCGCGCAAAGTTCAGATCCTGCGCAGGGACAACAGCCTGGTGAGCACCAAGCGGGTGATTATGGTGCAAAAGAAGGACGAAGAGTCGCAGGAAGTCCTCCACGAGTACCAGATCAAGTCGACGGGCGGTTGGTACAGTTGCAACGTGGGCGGTAAGAACATGCGTATAAGCACGGAACAAGTGAACCGGGTGCGCAACCTGCACAAGCCTCAAATGATGCTGCTGGGCTTCAAGCACCGCTCTTCTCTGCCGGAAGTGACCTACAGTAAGCCTTCGAACTTCATGTACCCCGACGATCAGAGCATCATCGGATCAAAGCGTCTGTTTCGGGCTTTGTGGGAGCGCTGTTTGGCGCGCGAGAAGATAGCCATTTGCCTGTTTATGTGCAAGCGCAAGTCCATGCCTCGCTATGTGGCCCTGGTGCCAGTGGAGGCCCCAAATAAAGAGGAGGAAAAGAACTATCGCTCACTGCTCTGCGGCGATGGATTTAAGATCGTCTACTTGCCGGAGTCCAAGCACATTCGGAACATAGACATGTATGACTGGAACGATACCGGAAATTCAGCTACCGACGAGGGCGTCGAGTTTTTCCAGAAGATCATCAAGAAGCTGCGTGTTGACTACCAGCCGAATCTGATCAACGACCCAAGTCTGGACGCCCTGCAGGCGAACCTGTTGGCTCTCTCCCTGGACTTCACTTCGGACAACAAAAGCATAGACAATCTGCTTGACACCACGCAGCAGGACAAGCGCATCGAAAAGCTCTTGCCAGACTACGAGAAGATCTTCGATCCAGAGATGGAGCCGGCCAAGAAACGAGCGGCTAAATCCACCACAGACGGTGCAAGCGCCCCGAAAATGCCCAAGATCGACGAGGAGCAGCTCAAGGACTTGGACTATGTAAAGGAGCTAATCAGAATAGAGAAACTGACGAGCTGCACAGTCGCCCAACTTAATTTTATTCTAAAGGAGCATTTCGAAGTCACGATGGGCAAGTCTACTAAGGCAAAATTAACGGAACGAATCGAGGCATTGATAAGTTGATTTAATTCATAGCATAAAGTGATACGAATGGTATAATTCTTAGTATTAAGATTGTTTTGTTTAGTCGTTTATGTTTGCGACCCAATGAAATCTGAATTCAAGTGCCGCTTTTAAGACTTTCTTAAATGTGCGGAACAAAAAATAAAAGTTACTTACCCATATTCTAAGTAAATGGGATTTAATTAAAGTTACGATTGAGAAATAAATGATGTGATCATCAATAAAATGAAATTATGAAGGTTTAATTATTAAATCGAGCTTGAAGGACTACTGTTGGAAATGGTATGTTATATATTTCGTTCAGGTAAAATGAAAACTATTTTGCTTAACTCTAAGTTTTGGAATTCCATAAGTAAGATATAAGGAACAAACATTTAAAAATATAATATAAAGCACATTCAGGAAGTAGTCATAAAAATCAGGCTTATCACTATTTCAAAAATAGATGACAAACTTGATGAAAATCGATAATACGGCGAAATATTGATATCGATAGAATATATAGTGTTGCAAAACGCCCGTGGTCTACATGTGATAGCGCCGCGCCGGTTTCTTTTTGCGAATTTTTGGACATTGCGAATTAATTTATTGTGAACCGCTGCCGCAGAATGTCGCTGCAATTCCAAAACGACTGCGGAGATTCCGTGAAGCAGGCGATCATCGAGGAGCTGCAGAACCTCCTCAGCTCGGACACAAGGGTCCTGCAGCAGGCGGAGAAGCGGACGAAGCAGCTGGAGTACACGGAAGGTGATTTGGCGGGCAGCCAGCCTGGCGTGGCTTGGGTGGGGTGGGGTGTCCACATGGAGTTTCTCCATCTAACCTTTGTCATTCCGCCTCAGGCTATGGCGTCTACCTCTCCGAGATCATCATGAACCAGGCGCACGAGCTGCCACTTCGTCAGATCGCGATCGTGATGCTCACCCGGTACGTGGAGAACCACTGGACAGATGACCAGGACGCGGGCGGAAAGACCAACGGCTGCATGGCCAGTGAGCAGGCGAAGCGCACCATACGCAACATCCTGCCCAACGGACTGTACGACCCGAACTCCAAGATCCGCTCCTCGGTCGCCTACACCATCTCCACCATAGCGGCCACGGATTACCCACAGGGTTGGGCGGAGCTCTTTGACATCATTGTCAAGTGCCTGGGCGGCAACGAGGACTCCATCCATGGAGCCATGCAGGTCCTTCAGGACTTTACCTACGATGTGGAGCAGATCAAGGAACTGGGTCCGGTGGTTATTCCCGAGGTCTATCGCATTTTCGACTCGGAGGCGAATTACTCCATCAAAACCCGTGTGTCGGCCATTCGCATCCTGAAGCCTCTGTTCGCCTCCATAGCCACGCTGATTTCCAACAAGGATGAGCAGAGCACCATGATGAGCTCCATTCTGACCAACTTCATGGACAAGCTTATGCATTACCTAAGCATGAACAGCGGCGCCGGATCGAGTTTCCTTCTCCGCTCCGAAATCATCAAGGGTGAGTGGAATTTTCTCCTTCCCCGGAAAGTAAACTAAACTTGTATTTCCTACTTTAGTGTTTACCCACTTGGTCAACGAAATGCCAAAGTACATTAACCCCTTCATGGAACGCGTTCTGCCCATCGTCTGGCAGCTGCTCACCCAAATTGCCGAGACGTACGTGAAGGTGTCGGTGAACCAGACTGAGACAAATCCCCTGGCCAGCGGCGACAGCGAGGAGGATGACGAGCAGACCAATTTTCAAACACTGATCATCCAGATCCTAGAGTTCATCAACTGCATTCTGACATGCAACAAACTGCGCGGCAGCATCAAGAATGTGCTGGCCGATCTCATCTACATCACTATCGTATACATTCAGCTGAGCGAGGAACAGCTAGAAGACTGGCAGGATGATCCGGAAAAGTTCGTGGACGATGAGGATGATGGTGGCGTGGAGTTGACCGTACGCATGTGTGGCCGCGATGTTCTGCTGGTAAGTGGAAAAGGCTTCTTCTACGGAGACTTCTTAACTGATTAAACCAATTTTCCTAGGCCATTAACGACGAGTTCGGAGCCAACGCCATTCAGCCACTGCAGGAGGCTTTGGGCAGGCACTTCAGCGTGGCCGAGGCGGAGAAGGCGGCCAACAACCCTAACTGGTGGAAGATCCAGGAGGCCTGCATGGACGGTGTTCATGCTTTCCGCGACATCATCCTCGAGGGCGACTCCTCTTTCGACCTGCTCAACTACTTGAACATAGTTCGGAATCTGCTTGTGCACCAAGAATCGCCACCTCTAGTTGGTCGCGCTCTATGGACACTGAGCACCTACTCCAAGTCGGACCTCTACAATCCGCAGATGTTGGCCGAGATCCTTGATGTCACGCTGTGCAGCCTGTCGCCGGAGAAGTCGCACATCCTGAGAATCAGTGCCGTTCGCACCCTGAACGGTTTCCTGCAGGCGAACGAAACTATCGAGGGAGAGAAGCGCAATTTGTTGGTGTCCAAGCTGCCTGGTTTCCTGGACGGAATCATGGCTTTGGTGCCGGGATGCAAGGCCACCGTGCTAGCCCTGCTAATGGAAGCCTTGACCATAATGGTTAAGGTAATTGATTGAAACATATTGATTGTCTCTTAATGTAATCGAATGTCTCTGCTTTGTTTCCAGTTTGATGCTGAATTCGCCTTTGCCAGCCAAGCCAAGATCACGCCCCTGGCCATTGCTGTATTCCTCAAGTACACCGAGGATCCGTTTGTGCTGGAAACGGTCCAGGATCTCATCAAAGCACTGTGCCAGCGCAAGGAGTGCCTGGGACCACTGCAGGAGAAGTTCATTCCAACCATCGTGAGCATCCTGGGGCTGACAGGAGCAGCTTCCACGGAGAAGCAGGACATTGCCCTAGACGTCCTGAACACAATAGTGCGCTACACCGAGCCGCCGCTGAGCAACTCTCTGCTGGAGACAGCCTTTCCCGCAATAATTAGCTGCGTCATGCACACAGATGATCATTCCGTCATGGTAGCCGGCGGCGAGTGCCTGCGCAGTTTTATTAATGTCTCCCCGGAGCAGATTTGCAGCTACAAAAACGGCGAAGGCGTCAACTGCATCATGCAGGTGGTCGCCACTGTTCTACTAAATCCCATGAACAGCGAAATGACGGCGGCCGGCCAAGTTGGACGCCTCGTCATCACTATTATTACAAAAATGGGCAGCATGCTGGGTCCGAACGTGGATATGCTCCTAAAGGCTGTGATAAGCAAAATGCAGAACCTTGAGTGCCTAAAAGTGATCATGAATCTGGTTTTAATCTTCGCCCATCTGTTCCTTACACAAATGGACGCCGTGCTCAATTTTTTGTCCACCGTTCCCGGACCAAACGGAGAGCCAGCGATGCAGTTTGTGCTTACCAACTGGCTTTCACGCCAGAACTCATTCTTCGGAAACTATGAGCGAAAGGTAGATAGTATTCTATATATATATATATGTATATTAACTTTTGTCTGATAAATCTTCTTGCTTTTCCCCAGGTCACCACTATGGCTCTCTGCAAGCTCTTTGAATATGGAGTGGCCACACAGGACAACCGCTTGACCACAATTACTTTCAAGGAGCTGGTGGACGACCCCACAGATACACGTAGACGTACCCGCTCCGTGGCGGCTACAACCCAGAAGTGGGTTACCATTCCGGCGCTCGTCAAGATCTTCAAGGTGTTGATCTCCGAATACCAGCACTTCCAGGAGAGCAAGACCGACGAGCCTCTTACGGACAGCGAAGAGGACGGCGAGGCTGAGGATTCGCCCGGTAATGCAGCCAAGCCGAAGTACATCTCCGATTTGTTCGAAACTGACGAGGATAATGCCGATGACGAACAGCTGCTGCAGGAGCTGCTCAAGGAAACCAACTACCAGGGCGACATCGCAGACAATCTTCAGAAGTTCCTTACCACCTTTGCCCAGAACGAGCACTTCCCCACCTTCTATGAACACCTCACCGAGGGCGAACGCCTCGTCCTGCTCAACAAGGTGCAGCAGAAGTAGATGGATGCAGCTGGAGGTACCTCTCCTTTTTTACGTGTTGTACGTCGAATTGTGTTAATTGTATTTATATATTGTTGCTAACCCTTGGATTGAATAAACATTTATATATTTTCTAAATAATTAAATTCGGAGATGAAATGGTATGGTTTTAGAATTTAAAAATCAAAACATTTTGTTATAAATACTCATCAAATATATATGTATATTTAAATATTTTTATTTTACAATGGGAATCGAAATCGGTTAGGTTTCCCAGCTTTAGATTTAGGTGTACCCAACTATGATTGAATTTGCATGATCATAAGGCCACCTCGTCGTGACGGAGCTTGTGCTGTAGTGGAATGTCAGGCTTATAGGCGTCCTGGTGGAAAATACCAAAATAAATCAGTTCTACATTTGGCTAAGATCCATTATACTTACCATGGGCTTTTCAGAGCCAAAGGTAAAAAACTTTCGTATGCAGGGGGTGAGCAGCACTGGATCCACTTTGTTGGGATTATTTTTACCAAACACCAAGGTGCCGAGCAGCGCCACGATAATGGTGATGGAGGCACCAAAAGTGGTGTACCACATATACGAGATCCGGTAAAGCGGAAAGATGTCCCTATTATTTCGAGGATGAGTAATATGGTCTACTGATTGGATTTACCACACTTACTCTGCTGATGCCACCAGGTGAGTTGAGTTGGCCAGACTGGTGGTCACATTGAAGCTGTAGTCGCACTGCTCCACATTCAGCGCTTTGGTATTATAACTAATAGCTCCAGAAGCGATGGCCCATTGGGCATTTAGACTCACCCAGGACATGGCTATCACACCCATTATCCCGCCTAGCAAAGCGCTCTAAAAAAATAAAAAATATAAAAGATAGTAAACATTAGTCATTTTATTAAATTTATTTAAACTCACATTTCCATTGATCCAGGGTAGGAAAAGACCTATGGTGAAGATGGCAAACAGTGGACCGTTCGTAATCGCCTCCAGACTCATGGTCAGCTGGAGGACAGTGCCCATGTGCTCCACCACGTAGACCAGGCACACACAGAGGGCTCCTACCCCGACGACCACCAGGCGCATGATCCAGTTGATCGCCGAGCTGGAAAGAGGCTTCTTCACATACGGCTTGACGAAATCTTCCAGCACCACGGCGGACATGGAGTTGAGGCAGGTGGAGAGGGAACTTAGGGCGGCACTGAATACGCCGGCAATGAAGAGTCCGGTCATGCCGGGCAGTTCACCCAGCGTCTTCATCACAAAGAGCGGGAGGAGCTGGTCTCGGGCCTTTGCCAGCTGGAATTCGAATTGGATCGATGATGATTAAATTAAATAGCTACAGACTAAACCCACCTTGGTGGTCAGGGGATCACAGTTCTGGTAGGTGGCATAGATAAGCAGTCCATTGTATCCACAGAGCGCCATCAGGAGGAGCACACCGGCGCAGAAGATGCAGAGTGCTTTTCGGGCATCGCCGAGGGACGGAAGGGACAGGTACCTCTGGATCATGTTCTGGGAAACAGCGTTGGTCTGCGTCCAGTAGACGATCCCTCCGAAGAACAGGCACCAAAATGTGTGGCGCACAGTGGGATCGATTCGAAGACTTACAGACAGAATATTTAAAATTCCTGTCCGTAATAAGTTCCATATTTGTATACTTACTCTGGTGCTTCCAGCCGATCGCTGTTCCACGCCCGCTCCAGGACCACTCCGGCCCCTCCAATGTCGTGGGTGCCCTTTATCGCCACCAAGAAAAGCGCACCCACCATAGAAACAGCCTGCACCACGTCGGTCCAGACCACTGCCTTCAAACCACCCAGACTCGTGTAGAAGACGCAGATGATGGACACGATCGGCGTGATCGTATGTACTCCAATTCCCGTCACCTGGTTGAAGGCCAAGGCCGGTACATAGATTACGATGGGTAGATAGGCCACCTAGGATGGGATTAATTTGATCAGTGAGGAGGTGAAATATAATAAAACTATTTTTACTACTATTTTTACTACTACTAAAAAACGGGATGTTCAAACGACTTCAAAAATTTGTTTGAAATAGCATAAATACTTCAACCATGAACTCTCTGATCATAGAACAATGAAGCAGATAAGTGAATAATTGGTATTTAAGCTCTTTGGTACATACTCACATTCATAATGGCAAACATAACTGATCCGTAAAGACGTAACCTGCGATCGAAGCGAATCTCCAGATACTACAAGGAATCCAAAGAATTTTCTGATAAATCGAAATAAATATATCCAAAGAACAGAGCTCACCTCGTAGGTGGAGGTGATATTCAGGTCGTGGAAAACGGGTAGGTAGAAAACCCCCATCACCACGCCCATGCCGATGACGCCGCAGGCAACGTAGAGATACTGGATACCATAGGAGTAGACCTCCGTGGGAAGACCGAGCAGCGTGATTCCGGACACAAAGCTGGCCACCAAAGAGAAGGCGATGGGGATTACCAGCATCTTCCGTCCGCCCAGCATGTAGTCATCCTCGGAAACGGACTTGTTCATGAACCCAAAGTAGATGCCAATCCCGATGCAGAGCAGGAACATCGAAACGAAGGCCACATAGTCCGGCCAGGCGAACTGCTGCAGCTCGCCCAGAATCTCCTCGATGTTCGCCATGGCGAATAACTAACTACGTTGGAGGTCGGCAGCTGGATGGGATGTGGATGTGGATGTGTCCGACTCTCAGGTCTGTCGGTGGCTCACTGAGCCCATGTGCTGCCCAGATTTGGGTGCCTCTGCCTAGGCGGCTGTGATTCAATTCAATTCCGCTCAATTATCAATTGTGGGGTAATTTAGTTTTTGGGGGGCACGGGGATGTGACTATCTTTAGTTAAGCCGGCGGGCGGGGGAATTACGACACCTCCGTCTCCAGTTCCGGGAACGTCCCATTGATCATCGCTCCTCTTCGCGAGCACTGGCCCAATTCTTCCCACTGGGTTCGTCAGAGATCCCCCTTGTAAACAATTATGTCACCCAGTACGCAAACTGATCTTTCGAAAATTCGCCAAGAGCCCGGCGCCGCGACTTAATCTCGGCCCCAATCACAACCAAATCCCGGAGGTTGCACTACGAGATCGGCATTTCCCGAAAAGTTACGCCTAATTGACACCGTCGGAATTTTCACTGATGCCGATTGTAGTTGCACAAGAACTGAGTGGGAGCCATGCGCCACCCGAAGCTTACTACGTATATAGTCATTCACAGAACCACCTGGCAGAGAGCCAGGAGAACTGCAGTGGGAGCGGAGCGGGATCAAGTGCAAGATCACCGGCGGAAAAGCAAGAGCTATCGCCAGAGCACTTAAAAAAGGAATCAACATTTTATTTTAAATTTACTTAAGTTGATTTCATAACATTTTTTTATTTCATCACCTAAAATAAAAGTTAAGAATCGAATTCAATAAAATACTTAAGTTTTTTTTAATGCGATTCTTCTTTAAATTAAATTAAAACAAAATTTTGTGATGATCCATGTTTTTAAAAGTATTTAAATCAAAAAAGACAGTTCGTTTTTAATATTTTTAATAAATTATGAAACGATTTAGAGAAATGGAAAATGTCTTAATAGTTTAAAGAATTATTTTTAAACGTGTTCTAAAAATGTTTAAACGTTTACAAATACAACTTATTGTAAGATCAATGTTTTTTTTTTCAGTGAGGTTGCCCCTCAACTTGAAGCCATTATTCTCACAGAGAATTTCATTCATTTTAAATCACCGGTCTGCAGTTCGCTCTTCAGTATCCATGAGGCTGCTCTCAATGCAATGGCCGCAACCACCGAGTTGGGATTTCCCGATATGGGACGGGGCAGGACTGAGAAAAAATAAATAATCATCAATCATTTATGATTTTGGAAACATTTCGTTCCTTAAAAAGTAAAGCAATAAAGGAACAAGAGTTCTTACCGCTGGCATCCACCACCCGCACATTGGATACACCCTGCAATCTGAGGACAACAGTTTTTAAAACACAATTATATATCGGGAATATTTCTACCTCAACTGCGAATCCACCACGCTGCCCAGCGCACAAGTGCCTCCTGGATGATGCGATCCCAGGCCAATGTGGCGCATCAGGCACTCCAGATAGTGATCAGAGGGTTGGTTGTCGAAGAAGTCCCGCTCGAAGGGACCAAAGTTAGAGCACTCCTGCAGACGAGGCCAATGGATGCGAGGATGCAGTGACGCAAAGGCAGCCGAAGTGACCAGCTGAAGTTGAAGATACCATTCTGTTGAACTATTGGAAGTCAATATATATGATTTACCTCCACTGCACTTCGAATGGCCGCAATGGTGCAGGCCACATCCTCTTCGCTACTAAGGTAGTTCGGATCTATCAGGGGATTTCTTCTCATGTGCCGGTTAAGGAGTCCCACGTGACCTCGTGACCTTGGCTGCAGGCAGCTGGAAATGACCACAAAGCCTTCCTGGGAGGCGTTATAGTAGCGTGGAAAGAGTGCCCGGAAGGCTGGGCCCTTAAAATTCGATATAGACATCAGAGCGGATTCATCGATGGCACCGGCTCCGAAGAAGGTGATCCCAAAGGACGAGACTCCTGATCCTCCATAGCTTGCCACATTTCCCAGCACTCCAAAGTTTCCCAGCGGTCCGGTTCCAGAACTAAGGAAGTTAACCAAGGTCATGGGATTCAGTAAGGTGTTCTGGTTTAATGTAGGACCAGAAACTCCCATTGAAACGAAGAGGGGAACATTGAAGTGATCGTGCAGGTTGTGACCCACCAAAGGTAAACTATGCTGAACGGGAATCCCCATTTTGTTCAATACGGACAAGTCTCCGATTCCAGAGGCCAGCAGGAGCTGAGGAGTTTGGTAAGCTCCAGCGCAGAGGATCAACTCTCTCCTCACCTCGATGCTGAATTCCTGCTCCCTGTTCTCCTCATCCTTAATCCCCACGAGAATGGAGGTGGCTTGGCGAAATGGGCTGGAGGAAAGTTGAATCCGCTTCACCAAGGCCTCGGGCAGCAGACGGAGATTCGTGCGATGGAGCATCGGATTTAGGAACTGCTGTACCACTGAATGACGCAGCCCATTCCTTATATTATACACAGACCGTCGGAAGATCCAATCCTTGTGGGCAAACTGCGCCTGTGCCTCGTCCAGGGCTTCGGTTAACTTGGTGTAACGGCGAGGAATTTCATACATATCCGGGGGCTTGGGCTTGGCAGCCGCCATAAAGGATCTCATCTGGGCCCATCCCCAATCGCTCAGGTTGTGGATGTCCCGCCAAGAATCAAAGTCCGGTGCGTGACCATCAAAGTGCAGCATATAGTTGAGATTGGCCGAGCCACCCAGGCCTTTGCCTCTCGGGAGGCACTGCCTCCGGTCGATGAGACCCTTGGAGGAGTGCTTCTGCGGCACGGAGAGGAAGGACCAGTCGTTGATGCCCTTCTGCTGGAAAGTGGTCAACAGGGGAATCCGACTGAGTAAACCAAATTGACCTCCGGCCTCGACGAGCAGGACACTTCCATTGCTGTGTTTCGCCAGCAGCGAGGTGAGCGTGCTGCCTCCAGTTCCAGCTCCGACTTAAAAGAGTATATCAAGTTAATTTAAAATAAAATAAAATAATTTTTCAAGATCCTATAATACATTAAATACTTTTATCTAGATTCCGATTATATCTGACTTCTAGTATAGAACTAAACACATTCCGTTATGAGTTATATTCCTTCTAAATCTCCACTCACCAATCACATAGTCAAAGGCAAATTGCCGTTCCTCCGGTGCTAAAACATTGGGTATGGAGTCCTTCAGCAGGGTGCCTACCAGGATGACGATGACAGACAGGAATCCTACAATAATCCCACCCAAAACCAGAATCTCTGCAACGACAAAACCTCAATAACAATTTGTGTATGTTGTTTCTTGAGCTTACTTTGGAATTTCAGGCCCATGCTGTTCTGTGCGATGACGAAATCTAACTAGTTGGAATGCGAGAACCACTGACTACAGTGGACTTGGTCTAATCCAATTAAAGCCTTCAAGGGGTGGGATTGGGCGCTAAATTTGAATTCAAGTGCATCGCCTATCGGCCAGAGATGAGCTTATGGCGAACAATATTTATCTAGCGATGCGGAAACTTTATTTTACAAGCTAAACATTTTTAAACGAATTCAAAAACAAAACTTTTAAAAAATATAAAAAAAACGTTCTAAAATATAAAAATACTCTGCTATGGCGAAATCAAACACATATTTAAAAGGATGTTTTTAAAGCTCTTGAATTTGATGAAAACATTTACAGAAAGTATAATTAATTCGTATATTATTTAATTAAAATATTTAAATTAGAAAAGTCATAATTATAGGTTGCTTTTACCCCTTTACCTTCGTTCATATCTTCCCTACAGCTTCTTTTCTAGCTTTTTCCCGCCAAATCTTCGATTTCCATTTCGCTATCGATTGGCACGCAGCACTGGCAGCCGTAAGCCACCTAAATTCTTTGTTATTGCATTCGGCTGCTCCGGAGATCGGCGGAGAGGGATTATTTGATCGACTCCAGGCTCGCCGCGATAATATGCGGGCCGCTCTTATCACTCGCCAGTGGAAGTTCGAAGCCAGAACAGCTGCTAGACGGTCGGCAGCGAAAACAAAAGACGAGCTGTAACAATAGCCCAGATCCAGATAATCAGCCGTGGAAGATCACTCGGTGGAGAGCCCCCCATTCAGAAGTCAGAAGACCGAACAATGAACCAGCGCTAGCCCCTGCAAAAAGAACAGCAGAGCTCAGGGGAACATTGGACTACGGAGGAGCAACAGGTGTCGCACAATGGGCGACCAGCAGGAGCAGCTTTTGGCCTTGCTGCCCAAGGATCAGCGGCAGGTCTTTGAGGTTGGTTTGGGCAATCAGCAAACTCAACCTTAGTGTAATATTTTCCACCTTTTCAGACCTTCATCCAGTGGCTCCAGGGCAAATCCACGGGACCCATTCAATCCCACCAGAACGCCCTGCAATCCGTGCTCCAGGCGTCGCCCTATCCCGCCCTGCAGCTGCTGCAGCTGCTCCACGAGCGCTCCAAGCTGCACATTGGCCAGATAATAGCCACCTTGCTTCGTCAGCTGCTAGACGGCGATGTCTCATCACCGCGTTCCCTTTGTGTACTCGCTAATTTTCCAGCTAGCATTCTGGAGGCGGCCACACTTCGACAGAAACTAATGACTCGCCTGGTGGCTGATTCAGTGACCAGCGAGCACCTAATGCTGGCCCTGTTGGCGCGCAGCGAGGGACAACTCCTGGAGGATCTGCTGCAGGAGCAGCAACTGGCACTGCGGACGCAGTGTAGCGAGGCGGCGCCCACCAGACTTTTGGTCCTGTGGTTGGCCCTCAGCCAAAGGGAGCACTTCGTTGCCAGTGTGTGCCAGCAACTGAAGGACTTTCAGTGCTTCCAGGACCCCACGCTGAGGAACACCTTGCTAATCCTGCGACTGGCCAACGAGTTTGCCCTGGGCGCACAGACTTTGGACGAACTGGGCTGCCTGGACAAATTCTTAGGGGAATTTGATATTAGCGCTGTACCGGAGGAGTTGCAGGAAGTTCATCGGTTCTTCTACGCGGACTTTCAACGCCTGTCCACCCTGCTCAACTTCTTACGCCCGCGGGAGGTTAGCAAAACCCTCAAGGTGGATGCGCTGCTGCGGGCGCCGAGCGTGCTCTCCGTGGTCCACGAAAATGGAATTCGATGTGAGCACCAAGAGCTGCTCCGCCTGCTCGAGGACATCTACAAGTGGCAGCAGCAGACTCCTGCGCTGAAGTGTCACCACCAGCAGGAAGTAGAGATTCTGAGCTATTACACTGCCCTCTGCCATGTGTACAATGTGATCCTGGACCAGGGAGAACAGACCACCAAGAACAAGCTGGTGCAGCTTTCCGGGCAATTAAGGCAACTGCATCAGTTGGGCACCCTGTGCTCTCTGCTGGAGGACATCTTCCTGTTGGTCTTCCTGCGCTGGGAGCAGCTGGAGCAGAATCCTCAGAAAAGAAGGGAAGACGAGGAGGATGATGAGGAAGACGATGATGAGCAGTACGTCGATGATGACGTTGCCTCGCCCCCGCGTCCAACCGCTGCCCACAGCCAGCGCACCCGCTATGGATTCATCTGTCGCTCTCCCTCGCTGCAGGCACTTTTTACCTTTCTCAAGGCGTTTGTCACCAAAAAGCTGCATTCCCAAGACTTCAAGTGCGCCTCGGAGCACCAGCAGAGATTCCAGCGCTTGGTGGACGCCATTAGCGAAGCCTTGTGGAAGCTGGGAGTTTTGCAGAAGATAGAGCAGTCGCTGATCAAGTCGGCGCCTTCGATCAGCTGCCTGCTAGAGCCGGAACAGCTACTCCAGTTGGTCCAACTGCATAGCACCGCCAAGGAGAAGGCCTCCAGTGACGACGAAAGTCGGGAACGCAGCAACCACGCCTCCAGTCTCAACCGGCGGAAGTCCCGGAGGCAGCGTCGGGCAGCCAGCTTCAGTGGAGCAGTAGCCGCCAAAACACCCTTGGACGGAGGACTCACCATGGAGCAGTTCCGGGCTCGGGCGCAGTTGCTCACTAGCAGTGGCAGCAGGAAAAGTTCTTGCGTCACTTCGCCATGTGAGCGGTCCATCATCCCCAAAATGCTCAGCACGCCAGAGCAACTGGCCATCATGGCGCTGGCCCTCAAGAATTTTAACGATGTCAAGCAGATCATTGAGGTGAGTGGCTAGAAATGTTTCGATAACAGTTTCCTTTGTTGGACTAAAGATTCCGACTTATATATGTATAGTATTGATTCATAATTTGCAATATGTAATAACAATTGAATAATAGGTGGCTACAGCTGTGTGCAAAATGATTACAGTGACCTGCAAATCTTTAGATTATTTGTCTTACAAAGACTTGAACAATTTTAAACAATGTGATTATTTAATATTTTAATCTTTAGTAAATGTATAGTACACTAATTTCTCATTAACTTTCCGCAGACCTTTCATCTGGAGCAGAGCCAACTAAACCGGGAGCTGCACTTCATGGAGCAGCAGCAGCTGGTGAAGCAGAAACTGGCTACCATCTATGCCAACTATCAGGCCTTAGAGGCCCAGCAGGCCAACTCGGGGGAGACCACCGTGGAGCAGATCAAGGGTGTGGCGGCCAAGGGCTTCGAGCTGTCCAAGATCATCAGCGTTGTGGACAACTTTGCGCAGGCGCAACGTTTGCAACAAAGCCCAGAGCTAAAAGCCCTAATCCTGCGACACAGTTCCAACGGACAGCAGGGATTCCTGCAGCAGTTCGAGGAGCGCAATCTGAATGCCCTGATCATATGTGATCTTATTGTAAACCTCGGATTCAACCGGGAGATTACCAGCAACCTGTTATTGGTCATTCGGCGCCAGCAGCAGCAGAAGATGGCCAGCGATGATGCGTCTTCCTCCACTGGTTCCTCTGAGATTGGAGCCATGAATCTCCTGCAGAATCTCTGCGAGTGCATGCGTCTGCTGGAGCGATCTGGTCAGCAACCGGCACTGAACGAGCTGCTGTCTCTAAAGAGCTATCCGCTCAGGCCGTCAGTCTTGGCTTTGCAGCTACAACGAGAGGGTGCTTTTCAGACGCTCTACCAAAAGGAACCGTCTGACTACTCGCATGGACAGGACCTACGCTCTAACGCCGGTCAGTTCCAGCAACTCCGGTCGCGGCACAACTACTATGCCCGCTTCTGCACGTATGTCCAACAACTGGCACGGCTGCTGCAGCTCAGAGATCCCAACCTGGAGTATCACACCACTCAGCTGCTTCGCAACGATCCCTACGAAGTTATTGGCGAACTGATCTACGAGAGCGGCGTAACACCCCTGGAGATCGAAGCGAGTGTGGCGGCTCTCCACCTTAATCTCGTTCATGTGATTGCGCTAAACATCTGCCCCCAATTGGGCGAGGAGCCCACGAAAAGATTGCCACGCATTGTGGCTTCGCAAAAGCAGGAATCAATACATAACTATATTTCGCAGCACAACCAGCTGTTAGCTCAAATATTGCTGGCCATACAGCTGGGAAACCTTCCGCATAGCGAGACTGGATTAAACTTCTCTTGCCTAACTCAGCTGGTTAATCTGCCCGAGGTGGAGATCCTGGCCTCCATGTACGACGGCAATCGGGTACTGGCCGCCTTAAATACCTACAAGTTGGAAAGTGCCATCCTGGACCAGGTGGTGCCGGATCAGGAGCAACTACTGCAAATTCTTCTCCTTGGCGTTGGTGGACAATCAGGTTAGTAAACACCAAACTATTTATGTCGACTTTGTGTCTCACAAAACTCGCACTTCACTTAGATTCTCCAAAGCAATTAGAGTCCCGGATTGACAGGCTGATCGGGGATCTCATTGAGAAGGATCCGCGAAATATACAGCTCGTGGTGCACATGAGCGATCTCGGACTGCGTGCACGCCTGCTAAAGGAACACTTCACCCGCATCCCCAGCAGTCAGCAGGCCAAGGAACTGATAGAACGAACCCTGCAACACCGCCGAGCGGCCAAGGCGATTCCACCTTTCCTGCGCTCCGAACTGGAGCACACGCTGTCGGACATAACTATATACGCCAGAGTGTCGGCTCTGCTTCAGTTCGAGAGCTGGCCGCAGGCCTACGACTTTGGACGCCAGACACCGAACGTGATCTTTGAGCAGTTGCTGCAACGACGGCGATTTGGCTTGTGCCTGGAGTGGAGCCGGGTGGTTTTCCTGGCTGGATCGGCGGGTCAGCAGCGGGTGTGCTTGCTCACCCTATTGGATGCTCTTCTGGAATTGCGGGATGGCGAGGAGCTGGATGTGTCGCTTTTGGGCATTGTGGAGATGTTTCCTCCCACCTCGCTGGTTAATTTCCTGGACACACACAAGGATAAGTTTAGATCGCTGCCGCTGCTGCAGTGGGTGATCGATTACCTCGAGGGTCATGCCCGCGATCCTCGTCTGTACCGAAACTATCAGCTCTCCCTGGAACTCCTGCGTCAAATGGATACCAATGAGCGGTCACAGTTTTGGAAATTGCTCCGGCATCCGCTGCTCATCGTAGAGCAATTGGTAATGAACGCCCGCTTCGAACTGCTGGGAAAGCTACTAGATGCGGCCCGCTCCACGTTGCAAAAGGAGAAGCCACTGGGTCCATGTCCTTACTGCTTCGAAAAAACGGGCCATGTATACGATGTACAGTCTAGTTCAGTATCGGGAAGTGGAGGAACACCAGCCAAGCTGAGGTTTCAACTGGGACAAACCACATCGGAGGCCTTTATTCTGCTGAACTTCAACTCGTACCAACAGGATCACTACGTGAGCCAGGAGTGTTTAGACTTGCTGCTGCGAATTTATGCCAGCAAAGCTTTGGACTACCATGTGGCAAATGTTCGGGCTGCCTCCGAGCCGGGTTCCCTAGGCACCGATGTTCAAAACTCACTGGACTCCCTTTGTGGCGCCTTCGTGATGCCAAAGCAGGCGCCCAATCGGCAGCAGTGGACGCGGGACGAGGAGGCCACCCATTGCATGTGCTGTCGGAGGGCTGCTTTTACCATGTTAATGCGTCGCCATCATTGCCGTCGGTGTGGACGGGTGGTGTGCTATGCCTGCTCCACCCATCGGCTAAGAATTCCGGAGCTATACGACGAGCTGGAGGTACGCATTTGCAACGATTGTGCCAGCAGTACGGCTGCCAGGGATCAAAGAGATGGCGCCTCCAGTGAGCGGAGTGTTAGCTCGGGATCAAGGTCTTCTGGAAAGAGTGACTCTTGTAAGTGGAAGCTGAGTGGGATCATTACCCACGATAAGTTGCTACGCGAGGAGTTTTCCTATGAGCACGCCCCGAGTGTGGCCCTTAGTCTGTCTATCCTTCGCAATCATGTCGATCAGCGCAGCTGCGTTGATCTTCTGCTCTTCCACTGCCGCAAGCTGGAGAAGCTGATTGTGCCCAATCCAGAGGTAGACTACGGTCTGGTGGCCAAGATGATTAATTGCCTGGCATTTGCCGCAAAGGTTAGTTAACTGTTTAAACCTAATAACAAGCATATGAAACATTTCCGATTCGTTTATAGGTTCGTGGCGCCCCAGGAGAGCTGGAGAACATTCGTGAGCACTCTGAGATTATTATGGCGGTGGTGCAGCAGGGCTGTGAGTCGCTGATCCCAACCGGACCACTTAACAACCACAATCTTCGCCTGCTGGCGGACGCCTTGGTGGAGGCGGAGCATTGGGCTTTGGCCCTGGAGGTGCATCTAAAGTGCGGTTTCGCCACCACTGGCGTGATGGCGGCACATGGACTGGCATGCCTCCGAGCCGGCTGCTACGATGCAGGTAAGCTGGTGTCCTTATCCTTCATTCATTATTAACTTGATTTAATTTCAGCCCGTGAAAAATTCGGCCACTGCATGACTCGCCTATCCAGTGAGCAACTCAATAGCAGCATCTGTAAGAACATGTTTGGAGTGGCTTCCGCAGAGGCGGTGTTGATGCCCAGGAAGCGGCCCCAACGTGGTCCGCCCCTTCTTCAAGAAATCCTACAGCTAATAGCCGCAATGCCTCAGTCGCAACCTCAGCCGGAGACCCTTCACCGGGCCTCACTTATCCGCAGCTCCAATACCTCGTTGGCATCCTTATTCACGAGACGTCGGGAGCCCTACGTCCAACAGCGTCCGCTCCAGGAACCGGCTCTAAATGTTATGAACGCACTGGCGGGACTCAAGAACATAGCGAAGGGTCACTACGGCGGCCAAATTCTGGCCACCGAGGAGAGTCGTCGGCAGGAACGCGGCTTCGAGGAATCCCTTCACTATGTGCTAACCTACGGCAGCCACAGTGACATCCTTAACTTCCTGATGTCCCGTGAGGAGCTGCGAGCAGCACTGCGCTACTGGCAGCACCAGCAGTTAGACGCGGATCTCTTCATCCAGCACATCTTCCAGCCCCAACTGGCCAACGGCGGTCTCACCACTTTAATGGATGAACTGCAACAGCTAGACGACGCCCAACTCAGTGCCTGGCGCCTGCCGCTGCTGCAGACCTGCCGCCACCTGGAGCAGAACCAGCAACTTAGTTCGCTGTACCAAGTGCAGCTCCTTTTGAAGGATCCCATTCGGGCCAGCATGACGTGCGTGAAGTTCTACCCCCTGCAGTGCGAGAACTTCCAGAAGCTGCATGCCAACGCGCAGCACTTGCTCTCGGCCCAAATGCACCTCCAGGGGGAACTGGATCTGGCCGAGTGGGAGCACCTGCAGCGGCAGCAGGGCCGAAGGAGCAGCGTGGCCAGTGGAGCCAGTGTTCGAGGTGCCTGTTTCGCCATGCAAATGGATGCCAGGGCTCTCAATGGGCACATCAATACCATCCGGCGGCAGCTGGAGGTGGCCAAGTTTTTGGCCAAATGCGAGCGGGAACAGGCGCCGGATGAGCCCCTTAAAACTATGCAAACTCTGAAACAGGTAAGGAAGTGATTTAAATGTACCAAGCGTATACTAAATCTCGGTTTCCATGAAGATCCGACTGGAGTCTAGTCGAGGAACTCTGCCCACCTTGTTTGAAGGCGCCGCAGATCGCATCCAGCTGTGCATCCTGATCCTGATGTGCGGCAAAAACATAGACGAAGGTTTCGGCCTGGCGTATGGGTAAAAAATTATTATTTTAACATATTAGGTAAATACTATTGCCAACTTATGTATATTTTATATTTTTCCAGAATTATGCAGGACTACAAGCTGGCTGCTATAAAGGTGTTTGGTGCCACTGCCAAATACCTGGCCAGGAATCAGCGCCTAGCCGAGGTGGAGCGCCTGCTGGACTGCATGGGGAGCAACAACGGCGGGGGCATTTCCGCGGAATCTGACGAGATCCTGTCGATCGCCATCAATGCCGCCGTGCACAGCAGTGCTCCCGAGACCAAGCAGATGCTAGACCGCTTGATCAAGCGCATCGGCAGCGTGGAGCTGAGGATCTCCTCCTACATCTATATCGGGCAGCTTAAGTCCGCCTATCTGCTGGCCAACAAGCACGAGCGATTGGTGGACATCCGGCGAATCCTGCGCCAGGCAGAGCTCACCGGCCAGGTTCATATCAAGAAGCTGTGCGAGATGAAGCTCCAGCTCAGCACCCCGCCAACGCCTCTGTGATATCGTAACTCCTCGGGCAATAACAATTTATTAACCATTTATTTGGGGAATTCGCAAGCTGTGATCAATACTGAAATGATGATTTTTAAGCTTGGTACCTTGCTGGATTCTATAAGAGCTTCACATATCTAAATCTCAATTAAATGGGGTATCTGGTATCTATTACAAATTTAGAAATCATCATTTAAGCATTTACAGAGTGAACCCCTTAACTTTATGTATCTGGGAAATAGTATAGGAAAATTGTTTTTAGAATTTAACATTTATGTAGATCAATTTTAACCTTTCCAAAGGGCCAGCAAGTATTCCACCCTCGAGCTCAAAAAGACTCTCCCAACAAGTAACCAAATTATATTATATTATATTATTGATTGTACTGTATTATCTCAATGTTATTTTTATATTAATTATACTGTTATATGTTTATTCCCAAGAAATGCGCGTATGTTTGAATTTTTTTTTGTGATTGCTAACACTGGTGGTTAAGAACTAAACAACACTACTTCGGAGTAAGATCTGGGTGGTGCGGTAAATTTTATATAGAAATATCAATCAATGAGGGCGGTTATACAGAGGGTGAAGGCCGCCAAGGTGACGGGTATGCTAGAATTCAAATGTTACCATCCTTGATGAAGCTTCATACTGTTCCCCATAGTGCTGGATGAACTGGTCTCCTCCATTGGACCCGGCCTGTGCGTGCTGGTGGGGATCAAGGCCAGCGACACGGCCAAAGACGTTGAGTATCTGTAGGTAATTTCTGAGAATAAACCAGCTTAAGCATGGATCACTGAGCATTTTGATTAATATTTTAGAGTCAGGAAAATCTTGGCCCTCCGTTTGTTCGAGGAGGAGGGCAAGCGGTGGCAAAAGTCCGTCAAGGATCTCAACCTAGAGCTGCTCTGCGTCTCCCAGTTCACATTGTATCGCCGGCTCAAGGGTAACAAGCCGGATTTCTCAGCGGCCATGAAGGGCGAGGAGGCGCAGCAGCTGTACAATCACTTCCTGGAGCGCCTAGGACAATCCTACGATAGCAGCAAAATTAAAGGTGGGTCCTGAGAGTCCTCCAATGGGTCTTGAATAAATCACATCCCCTCCCAACAGATGGAAAGTTCGGAGCCTACATGCAGGTGCACATTGAAAACGATGGACCCGTGACCATCAACCTTGAGAGTCCCGACCAGAAGCAGGCCAACGAGGAGGTGGACAAGTGAAAAGCAAATAAACCACAGATAACAGATTTATGTACCACGGGGCTTTTATTTTTAGTGTTTGTTTTACTACCAGCAACTTAAATCTACGAAAATCAGCGTACTCGTCCTTAGGCTTCTAACATCTCCAGATCCTCGATTCCCATTCCCTCCTCCAGCTTCTTCTCGAGCTCGCGCGCATCCACATAGGTGATCTTCTCCTCGGGCAGGTCCTCGTCCATGAGGGCGGCCTCCTCCGCCGCCTCCTTGGCGCGCCGCTCCCTGAGCCCAGCGGCCGGGGAGCGAATCAGGGACATGTTGCGCTGCACATCCTTGACGTCCATCTGGATCTCGATGTCGCGACCCTTGCGCAGGCGCTCCATGACGAAGTGGGTGGTGCGCTTCTCCTTGATCTCCGTCACCCGCTTGATGGCCTCCAGAGCCTTCTGCCAGGTCTCGCGGCTGTACTTGATGGGCACGTTGCGGCGCTTCTCGAACTCGAAGCTGGGATCGATGGCCAGCTCCTTGCCGGCGGCCTTGCGGTGCGCCTTCGTCCAGCCGACCTTGCGGGGATTCTTCTTCCGCTTGAAGGCCTTGTGGCACTTGCCCCGACAGAATTTGAAGATCTGCAAAGCAAACAAAAGTAAACATCGCAACACAGGTAAACAGGACAGCCAGCCGATCCTACCTTGCAGTCATTTCGCACGAAGTTCACCCCGTGGCCTGGGTATATCTTGCTGGAGCAAAAGTAGCACGTTTCAATGCGCATTCTCGCAAATTACGACGGATAATTTGCGAAGAAAAACAAAGCGCAGGCAGCAAGCACGTGTGCTGCTGAAGAAGAAGAGATGAGCAGTGGAGCAGTGTGACCAGCGAGTGACCAATTATCGATAGCGTAAAGCAGCTAGAAAACAGCTAGAAGTAGTGTTAGGAAGTATGTTTTTAATTCGAGGTCACAGGTTGTTTTTATCAGACCCACCAACAATTATCATTTATAATCTATCCGCCAAAACAAATTTCAAACATCCTTCGAAAATGGTTAAATTTATACGACTCCCTTAATACCCTAATCCCACTAAGCACATCCCTTTGATTCAGACGTTTATCATGATTTTGATTCGAAAGGCTAAAAAGATTTTAGAAATAACTGGACGGGTTTTGCAAAAAAGTAGTATTTTTGTATTTACTTAGCCATTATTCCCTTCAACTTTCTATTTAGTTTTAAGAAGCTTTTTTTGTTGATCTTGTCTTAATTCTTTATAAAGTGTAGACTGCGATACTTTTGAGGTATTCGAAATAGCGCGAAATAAGACAACCCGTTACTTTTTAAATTCCTTTTTATGTGCCTCTAAGATTCTCGAGTACTATACAATTTAACAGTAGGTTTAGAACAGTATGTTCAAGAGATTAACATTTTAGAACCTTACTTCGACTAGCATTATTCAACTTTAGATAATTTGACCATAAAGCTAAGATCGTGGCAGTCTCTGAAAAGATACAAAAATTAAACATAAGTAAATATTTATTCTATTTAATACAAAAAGTAACAATTTAAATTTGTTGTATTGAAATCAATCGATCAACTGCTTTAATTCCTTGATGCGATTCAGGATGCGCGGGTTTATGAACTCGGCTACATTGCAGCTCGTCTCTCGCTCGACTATCTCCGGTTCACCACTGCCAACTTCGCTGCAGGTACCCCACTCCCTTGTGGCATTATCGAACTGGATGCGAAACGGCCCGAATCTTGGGCTCACGTTAATGAACGCGGACATAACTCGAGTCCGGAGATCCACTGTGGCATCTTTATGTGCAGGCCAGGTGCTTTTGTAGCAAAACTCTCCCAAATCGCGGAGCACATACTCCAAGTCAGATCGCAATGCGCTTGTGAGGTGGGGGAATAGACAGCTCAGCAATGGACCACGCACATAGCACAACCTATCGTCGATCCGCACCAATGCGTCCTGATAAGTTGCACCCTGTAGGTAACCTTCGATGCGGTACTTCGTGATTTGCTGAACAGTCAGCGAGTTGAAGAAACTGAAACGATCCAGGTCGCGAAATATAACGCTCCTTTGAAGAGGGGAAGCGCCAAGGGTCTCCGCACCACGAACCTTATCAGTAGCTTCTTGAATTACCTGGCGAGTGTTGACGTTCGTTGAATCTAGCAAGTGCTGCAGCTGGGAGCATTCCAGAAGTGTGTTGCCAGCGGCAAAGTCCTGGGAGGGAGTGATGTTGACCTCTGCAGGCTGAGCCGTAGAACTACTTGGAGGACTTGGAGGTTTTTCCGAGATTTTCGCTTTTGCTGGCTGACATTCAGGAGCCTTATAGCCTCCAGACTCGATTCGCACCATCACACCCATCGGCAACGGCTGGAACTCATGACGCAGCTGCGGCACCCTTTCGTTCATCAGTCTAATTTTCTTGCTGGTCGACTCTCGGGTGGCTGCTTGCCTCTTTTTAGGAGGCCCTGACGTAGACGCAACTGTCCTGGGCGCCACTTCCACAGGCACTGGGACTTCCAACATTTCCGGGACATCGTCAACGTCGTCAGCGTCTCTCTGTATATTATTATCCGCCAGCAAATTTAGTGTCACGTCTGCTGCCTTCCTAGTCGGTTTCGGGATAGCAAAGCAGGACAAACTTGATTCTTCACTTTGGCTGCCATCCAAGTCTATTATTTGCTCCTGGGCCGTAATTTCTTCCCATTGACAATCCTCAGAGTTACAAATGGTTGCACGTTGGTTGTTAGGAAGCTTGATAGGTTCCTGCTTGACGGACACCAATACTGTCGACGTTGGCAGATGCTCAGTAGGAGCTTCTTCCATTTGTGATGTTTCCTCGGGTATTAGTGGGTCGAATGTCATTTGTGGCACTTGGGATGCAGGTTCCACACACGACACGTCTACGAAGCTTGAATCTATGAGCTGAGTAGGCGGACAACTGCTTTCCTCTGGGGGTAAGGGATGATTAAGGTAAAAATGATAACAAATTTGAGCCAAGAACTTACCACATACAGTATTTGGACTTGAGGCGATAGAGACTACCTCGGTTGGGGTATTTACATCTGTGCTTTTCACACCACAAATTGGCCCTAAAAACACCATTACATATATAACAAAACAGATAATACTCCTTAAAACAAGACTCACTTAAGAATATTCCATCAATGACAGACTCCGTTTCTTCAATTTCTTCATTAAGTACTTCATCTGAGATCTCAGGTACTTGGGGTATCCACTGATTATGTGTCCAACAGGCGGCATATAGTTTCTCCCTTTCTTGGCACAACTGCACTACATCATCAATTTTTTCGCCTGTGTGATGGGTGTAATGCTGTTCAACGATTTTATCAAAATCCGAGTAGGAACCTAATTCCCAAGGGCTCAGTATTTTCGGCGATAATTGGGACAGTTCCAGCTTATCCAGCCGCACACCTTTGCTATGGAGCAGCTGCTGTAAAAATCCCAAACGGACATGTAGATTTATCGGCCAGTTGCCAAGAACCACGACGTGCTGAAAGCAAAGCTGCAAATGTTCATCGCACTTGTACAAAGCCTCCCCGTCGTGGATACTCGTGTAGTGGCAGAATTCCTGAAGAGTTAGCTGATAGAGTATGCGCCAAATGGTTCTCATGAGGCCTTGGCTTGTGCAGATTAAGTACTTAATATTGTGATCCTGTTTCGGGTGTGATAAGAGTGAGATTTCCAGTCTATTTATTGTTTAAATGTTTTTCCTTACCTGGTTATTTTTTGAGAAAAATATATTCCTTGCTTGCTCGAGAAGGATTTGATTTTCTGTATTCTGAGGTGAATTTGATGAAGTTTCGGGATCTCCATCGGTTCTGGTTGCTACATCTTTATTTGTAGCAATATTTTCTGATGAGCCTTTTGAGCTTTCTCGAATGTTGGATAATTCAGCCTGGGTCTCTTCTTTATTCTTCTGCACTTCACTCGCAATAGTTTCATCGCTATCCAAAATTGTTTTTCCGACTACAGGTAGGTTTGAACTTTTCTGCAACTCATTCTCTTTAGAGGCAGTTTCAAGGGTGGTGGGTACTGCTCTGTTTTGATCTTTGCTAACCTCATCAACCTCCATGGGATTTGAAGTTAGCACGGCCTCATTTCCTTTTGTCGGAATGGCCACAGTATCAACAGTGGTGCTTTTGGTATTTGAATGTAAACTTTTGTCTTGGGCTAAGCAGTATATCTTAAACTGCCTTTTCAAAGAAGCTTGCATTTCCGGGGAATCGCTACCATCAAACAAATTGGTAAACAAATGATGGACGTCAAATTTAACCACATCGATTGCTGGTTTGCTAAACCAAAAAGAATACAGAACATAAGACTGTCGAATACAATTAAAACATAATTTACTCACCTTGCTCTTTCTAAAATCCTGGCTGTATTACATTCCTCCGAAATGTAATATGGTTTTACAACTATTTGTTGGGAATCCCTTTGCTCAATAGGGCCTTGGACTTCAGAGGTGGTTAATGGGCATTTTGGCCTGGACTCAGGCTCTAACTGCCGTTGGTTTGGTGCAGCTATCGGCTTTTCTGTTATTTTCCTGCGGAAATTACTAAAGATGTATTTTGAGACATGGAAAATAAACACGTTATGTACCTCTCCTCAGGCATACATTTGGATTTATTTTTCACATCCTTGGGAACAGCAGCTTCCGCTTGGCAATTGGACTCCGGATTTTCCATGCAGAGTTTCTCGAAGACATGGAGAGACATAGTTTTTATAGCGGTTTCATCCAATGGTTTTGCGACTTCCAGTAACTTTATCAGCATCTTTGGATCCGTGCAGTCAAATTTATACGGAACTGTTTTGCGATATTTTTCGTTTTGTATGTAGAAATTTTTGTAGGAACGGTGGATGACTTTTTTGCATATAGGATTCGACGGATCAGCCATCAATTCTGTTAGCTTAGCTTCATTTTTAGTGATATGTATCATTAGATTAGTCCGGATAAACTCGTCGTTTATATAGCGCCGAAATGTATCACAAGAAACAGGAAACAGGAAACGTCCCAGGCTAAGATTAATGTGGGAAAGTTATTCAAGCATCAAGAAAACTACAAATACTACTTTCTTACCTTCCAACGTTTACTTCAACATCAGTTTGAAAGGGAAAACTTCTGAAATAGTTGTTTATTATTATTGTTTTTTTTAATGAATATTATTTAAGGATAATTACTCTGTAATTGGATTCACTCTCGTAGTGTCTGCAGAGGACTTCTCGGGAGTTTTGGCGGCAATTTCGAGTCCTGCCGAAGAAGTAGCTACTTGACGAAGCTCGTCGTTAACCTCCTTGCTGATGGTTCTTGGGAATTAAACAATAATTTTAATTTTCTTGATACTCGAATAACTATTCTGATTATATTCCCAGGTGGGGTAGATTTATGATATATGAAAATGTTTAAAGCACCATAATTTACTTACATTACTGGGTCACATTCATTCGAAGTGTGTGACGGTACTGCAACTCTTTGTTCATCATGGAATTTTTTTGGCTCAACTGTTTCTTGGTCCTGAACCTCGGGATCAGTAACAACTTCAGGGGCATGAATGGCAAGCCCCGCTTGGCAGTTGGACTCCTTTTGACTTTCCTCACAGGATTTCTCTGCGATACAAACGACCTCGCCGTCTGGTTCCTTTAAACATACCTCTCTGTTATTCTGTGGAAAGCTCAGCAATTTTTGTAGCATCTTTCTGGGACATGACTTGAATCGGCAAACGAATCTGTCCCGCATTTCTTGTCCGGAATAGAAACCCTGGTAATAGTGCTGGATAACCATCTCCTTGGATTTTCCCCTGAACTCGTCACACAACAGCATTTCATAACATATAACATCGAGATTGCTAACATGTCGTTTGAACACTTCCAAAGATATTGGGTTGGAAGAACACTCCTCTCCCGGTTTCTCAGGAGAATCCACCACCTGGAGTTTGGGTGCCTTTGTACTTTCTTTTTCATCTTTTAGGGTATAGAGAGACATCGTTTTTTTGGCTGCTTCATCCAACGGTTTTGCGATTTCTAGTAACTTCTTGAGTATCTTGGGATCCGTACAGTCAAATTTATACGGAATTGTTTTGCGATATTTTTCGTTTTGTATGTAGAAATTTTTGTAGGACCGGAGGAAGACTTTTTTGCACTGTGGATTCGATGGGTCAGCCATCAATTCTGTTAGTTTAGCTTCATTTTTAGTGATAGTTCTCATGAGATTAGTCCGGATAAACTCGTCGCTTATATAGCGCCGAAATGTGTCACAAGAAACGGGAAACAGAAAGCGTCCCAGGCTAGGAGTAAAGTGGGAAAGTTATTAGAACATACGGAAAATTATTATACTTTATTACCTTCCAACATTCACTTCAACATCAGTTTTAAAGGGAAAACTTCTGAAATAATGGTTTATTATTATTGTTAATTTTTTAAAGATTATTTAAGAACAATTACTCTAAAATTCGATTCGGACTAACAGTTTCTGCAGAGGACTTCGCGGGCAGATTGAGTCCTGGCGGAGAAGTAGGTAAAAGAGGAAGTCCGTCATTAACCTCCTTGCTGAATGTCCTTGGGAAGTAAATATTAATTTAATTTTATTAATTATTGTTTTGATAATCGAATAATTATTATCATTATATTTTCAGGGGGAGTAGATTCAGATATATACAAACGGGAGGAGGCAACACAAAATACTTACATTACTGCATTACACTCGTTTGAAATGTGTGACGGCTCTGCCGCTCTTTGTTCATAATGGGATTCTCTTAGCTCAACTGGGTCTTGTTCCTTAACGTCAGGCTGAACAGCAAACACCGCTTGGCCGTTTGACTCCTTTTGACTTTCGTCACAGGATTTTTCAGTGACATAAACCACCTGGCCATCTGGTTCCTTTGAACATACCTCTCTGTTATTCTGTGGAAAGCTCAGCAATTTTTTAAGCATCTTGCTGGGACATGGCTTAAATCGACAAACGAACTTGTCCCTCATTTCTTGTTCGGAATAAAAACCTTTGTAATAGAGTTGGGCAACTTCCTCCTTGGATTTGCCTCTGAACTCATCACACAACAGCATTTCATTGCATATATCATCGATATTGCTCACATGACGTTCGAAAACTTCAAAAGATATTGGGCACGGAGGACACCCTTCTTCCGGTTTGTCTAGAGTACAAGCTTTTGGATTTTCCTTTGGTTTTGGTTTTTTCTTTGCTTTTTCTTTTTCATCTTTTGGAGCATAGAGGGACATCGTTTTTATGGCTGTTTCATCCAACGGTTTTGCGATTTCTAGTAATTTGCTAAGCATCTTGGAATCCGCGCATTCGAATTTATATGGAATTGTTTTGCGATATTTTTCGTTTAGTATATAGAATTTATTGTAGGACTGGCGGCAGACTTTTTTGCATTGTGGATTCGAGGGATCAGCAATCAATTTTTGTAGTTCAACTTCATTTTGAGTGATATGTCTCATAAGATTAATTCGGATTATCTCGTTGTAGTTGATATATCGCCAAAATGTTTCAAATGAAACCGGAAACAGAAATCGTCCGCTCCTAAGAATATTATGGGAAAAATTAAACGAAAATCAAGAATTACAATTCATGTTTTCTTACTTCTTAACGTTCACTTCAACATCAGTTTCAAAGGGGAAATTTCTGAAATGATTGTTTTTGTAATTTCTTTACAAGTAATACTGTTTTAGGGATAATTACTCTGAAATTTGGTTCATTCTCGCAGTTTCTGCAGAAGACGTCGCGGGAGTATTGGATGCAGGCAGTTCGAGTCCTGGCGGAGAAGTAGCTAAATGCGAAACTTTGTCTAAGCTGATGGTCCGTGGGAAGTAAATTATTATTAATTTGGTTGGAAAGCCTACAATTTACTGATATTTACTCTTGGTCTTGAGCGGACTCTTTGGCTTCCGTGGATCTGATAAGGTTTTCGTTCATATCTTTAGCTTTAGCGGAACACTCCACAGAACTTTCAGACCCGGGCAGTTCGAGTGCTGGCGAGGGAGTGGCTAGCTGCGGCAGGCTTAGCATCAGTTCCTCGGCAACCTCCTTGCTGAGGATGGCCAGCATTCGAGCCTGCATGACTGTCGTACAGGCCACCAGCTGGAACTTGTACTTCACCCGGATCTCTGGTGTTATGTAAAATGCCAGGTAGAAGTCAAAGGCACACTCGTGGAAGTCCTTGTTCTCATAATTTTTGTCCTTCAGCTTCATCTGTTCCACAATGTCTGATAAGTTCAACAGATTCTCCTTGAACAACTCAAAGGAGACGATGGAACTGTGGAATATTTAGAGGAACAATTAAGGACACAGTAATCGGGAGGAAAGTGTTCATGCTTACTTCTTTTCCAGCGTCTTTTTGGCTGCATATTCCGCTGTACTCTTGGCTTTATCAAACGGTCTTCCAAACTCCAGCAACTTGGCCAAAAGGCTCTCCGACACCTCCTTAAACAAGTTCGAAGTGGATCGCTTCTCCGGATGCATGTAGAAGCGATTATAGAACTTTTGAAGGGTATGCTTGCGAAAACCGTCATCGGCCGCAAGTTTAAGCAAATCCTCGCTCTTGGCGATCCTTTTAAACACCTCCATCTTGTTGATGCTATGTTCGAAAGTCCTGAAGGATACCGGGAAGAGGAAGGTTCCAGCCCTGCGAAGCGTAAGAAGTTGTTTATAAGGATTAGCTGATAGAAAAGCCACTCACTTGTCGACTTCAACTATGATATTCTGGCATCGTGTTGGCGTTCCTTGAAATGATGAATCGCTCTCAACTTTCACTGTATTGAGGGATGTCGATTGTTCGGTTTGGAGGGGTGCTACCGACTGGCTTTCTTGGGATGCTCCTGTGTGGGAATGTGACCCATCGACACTGGCAGTCTCCGGAACGTTGAGCAGGTTCTTGCGTGTCCGCCGGGGACATGCTCCGACCTTGAACGCATACCGCTCCCGTATGCTGGGATTGCGGTAGAACTCCTCGTAGTACCATCGAGTCCAGTAGTTTACCGTCTTGCTGCCACCATCGGCCGCTTTCAGTTGTTCTGCTATTTCTGGCAGGTTCACGATCAGCCTTTGAAATGTCTTGAAGGGAACGGGACGATTGCTTTCCCTAAAATGAGACATTTTCGACGTTTATGCTACAGTTCAGTTGACAGACATTCTTTGTGAACTTACCGTTTTCCCGTTGGGGGTTTCCTATTTGTCCCAGACATCGCACAAACTCACACAAATTAATCAAAACAAACGCAATTAAAGCCGCGCAAAATTTCTCAGGTACGAATGGTGTGACCGCGCAACGAGTCCTGAAATATACCATAGGATAATGGAGTATTCGATAATTATGTATAGTTATCGATTACACTGGCAACCTTGATTCTCACATCTATTCTCACAATAGGATAAATATAATTATTAATACAACTACTTTCAAGTGACTCTGAAAATGGCTTTCAGAAAGTGCTCTATTTCAATTTCAATTTCCAGCAATATGTGTTAAATTTATATGTTCAATCGATAACATCGACGGGATCAGCTGTTGCGCCAGCTGCTCACCCGCGGCTGCGCTGCCAGCATCCAAAACAACAAATCCGCCGAGCAGACCCACAAAATCGGACACATCACCGAGATCTTGAGCGAGATCTTGCTGACGTGCGACCAGATGCAGAGCCCCGCCTTCGCGTACCGGGAAAACGCAGATCACTCGCCGCGCGCCATGTACATGCGCGACTGGCGGTCGGCCCTGCGGACGCCCACGTACCGGATTGGGAATCGGACGGTGCGCTTCAACTACCACTTCGCCCTGCTCATCGCCTGTGCCGTGGGACTGGCGCTGCTCTTCTACTTTGCGCGCCAGGGATCGCACTCCTCCTCCGACGGCTACTGGATGCGCAGGAGCTTCACCGACGCCCGGAGTCTGGACAATGGTGCGGTGGCCCATGCCTACAATGCCACATATCCGTTGACGCCGCCCATGGTGCTGCGTGGCGGGGTCATCAACTACCGGATAGCCATGATCGCCGACCTGGACACCAACTCCAAGGTGACCAAGAGCGATGGCAGCTCCACGTGGCGCAGCTACCTGAAGAAGGGCTACCTCACCTACACGATGGCCAGGGCCGAGATCCAGATCAGCTGGGACGATGGAGCGCCCACGGTCCTGGAATCTGCATTTGCACTAAAGGGTCGGGGCATGGAACTCTCCGAGCTGGTCACCTTCAACGGGCGGCTCCTCAGCTTCGACGATCGCACGGGACTGATATACGAGATAGTGAACGACAAGCCCATTCCCTGGGTGATCCTGCTCGACGGGGACGGGCACAGTGCCAAGGGCTACAAGTCCGAGTGGGCGACGGTGAAGCAGCAGACGCTATATGTCGGCTCCATGGGCAAGGAGTGGACGACGAGTGCGGGCGACTTCGAGAACAACAACCCCATGTACGTAAAGGCCATCAGTCCGTCCGGCGAGGTGCGGTCGCTCAGCTGGGTGGACAACTTCAAGCAGCTGCGCCTGCAGTCGCAGCAGATATCCTGGCCGGGCTACATGATCCACGAGAGTGGGTGCTGGTCGGACGAAAAGCAGCGCTGGTTCTTCCTGCCCAGGCGCTGCTCTAAAGAGAAGTAGGAGTGCGCTTAGCAGCCCATGAAAACATTATTAATCCCTCTGTCACCCGCAGATACAACGAAACCAAGGACGAGCACATGGGCTGCAATGTCCTGGTCTCCGCCGACGAAAGCTTCTCGAACATCGAGACCGTGCGCCTCGATCCTGAGAACACGACGCCCACGCACGGCTTCTCGAGCTTTAAGTTCCTGCCCGGCACCGATGACTCCATCATCGTGGCCCTAAAGTCGGAGGAGCTCAACGGCAAGACGGCCACCTTCATCACAGCCTTCGACATCGCGGGCAAGACGCTGCTGCCCGAGGTGCGGATCGAAACCGAATACAAGTACGAGGGATTCGAGTTCATTTAGCTCGGCATTCCACTCCACGCCCCGTACCACCCTCTCCCCCACTCCACTTCGATCCAGGTGCTCCAGTTTTAAGCGTGTACATAATGTATTAATGTCCCATACGGTAAGCTTTATATTTATAGTCAGCTAGGTTAGTCCACAGATGCTCCGCCTGATCTGCCTCGTGACCCGTGAGTGACTCCCTGTCCTGTCTTGTACCATAGCACAAATCCCATTTAGTTTATTTTTATTGAAATTGAAATATAAAACGTACAAAGCCGGTGGCAAACTCAGAATCAAAACCCTGGATCACATGACTTTAACCTTCGCATCCAGTCCCGCCACCAGAAGATCGGCTTCATCCACGCGTCCCTCGCTGGCACGCACCTCCAGTCGATCGGCGTTGTGGTTGACGTTCCAGAGTTCGGGAAGGAAGCGGGGTTGCATGGTGTGCAGGAAGTGCTCTCGCCACAGACGCTCTAGTTCCACAAGGCCGCCGAAGTTATCGCGATACTGCTGCACCACACGCTCGCCGTGCTGGCAGTAGTCAACGTTCTCCACTCGGTATTCCACGCTGGCTGCCTGGCGCAGCAGATCTTCCGTTACCTCCGATTGATCGGTGTAGTAGTCGAGGAGTGTTCGCTGCATTTCCGCCACCTTAGCAGCGGGTATCTTTGCGCCATGGTAGAGCAGGGCCTTGCCAGCGGATTGAACGCGTCTGAAAGAGGTACAGAATTGATTAAATAGTTTATCACACTTAGTTTAGAAACAATGTTTCGGAAGTAGTATAGAACAAGTCTGATAACCTTCGTCTGGAAAGATAACAGATAAGGTCTCTTCCCATTTTAAACGAAAATTTTATAAAAATGTGTGAAAGAAGTAGAAATACTAACTTGAGCTCTGGATCATCGCGGTACTTGGCGGATCCGTCTTCGTGCTTGAATGGAGCTTCGCACTGGGCGGCCAGTTTGTTGCGCACGCGCAGATCGGAGATGTTGCTCAGCTGGTGGCAGGTGGGACAAAGGAGGAGCACGTCGTGGGAGGTGTGCGACTTCATGACCATCGGAAAATGCTTTCTGTACTCCCGCGGCACGACGTTCTTCCGGATGTATGCATCCCGGTCCCCGCACACCACGCACTGGTTCTCCTTGGGCGTTTGGTAGTAGCGACCCACATCGCCCACCGCTCGGCCGGCGGGTTCGAAGTTAAAGCGCACGGTGAAGGGCTCCTCGCTGATCTGGGTGCCCAGATTTTGGTTCAGATACCAGGACGCCTTTCGCCGGTCAATGGTGCACAGAAGATCGCCATCGGGCGCCTGCAGCAGGCAGTTGTCGTAGAAGTCCTTAGACCGGGTGGCCATTTGCCGGTACGGTTGCTTCTTGGGCAGCCACTTCTTTCCCTGGGATTGTGCCGAACCCTTTGAGCGGTTAACTCCACTGAGGGAGAAGCCCTTGGTAAAGTCGACGTCCAGAAAGGGCTCGAATTTGGTGCGCAATTCTTTGTCATCCTGTGGCCGCCGTTGCCAGAAGTATCTGGGCTGGAGATCCTGGCACAGCTTCTGGTAAATGGCCACGGCCACCAGGGCATCATTGGCGGCATAATCGAGTTGTTTCGGCTCGAGCTGCTTGGCCTCCCAGTTGGAGCAGGCCAAGCGCCAGTGTTTGTCCAGTTTATAGTTGAGATGTCTGTGAGAGAGCTTGCCCAGTCCCTCTGGCTGGTGGCCCGCCATGACGCACAGGAAGCGCAGATCCAGAGTGCTCGCCACGCCCACTCCGTAGTCGTGGGAGAGCTTCATGGCATCTTCCTGCGGCGCTACGCCCACTTTGATCACGGCATCGTCCTCGAGGAGATCTCGCAGATCCTTGGGTATTTGCTTCATGTGACAAAGGCGGAACAGGGCACACAATCCCCGGTGGGAGCTCAGTTGGAGGAGGGCCACTGGTCTCCGGCTGCCGCCAACGGTGATCCATTCGCAGTCGAATCCTAGGACTTTAAAAGCCTGGCAGTGACTGAAGGGAAAATGGTGAAATTAATATCGATTATCAAAGGACTTAATACCCACTTCTTCAGTTCGTTCAAAACCCATTGCGTGGCAGGATCCTGGACGGAGTTGACCACTTCTATGTGACGCTGGGGCAGCAGGCCGCCGGAGGACCAGACGCGACGCCAGGGACCTAATAGTGACTTCCTGTGCCGCACCAGAACGTAGACCAATCCCACTCCAGCGGCCACAATCGCCAATTTCCTAGTGGAAACGCCCGAATCCTTGCTCATTGTTTTCCTTTCGGACCAAAACAGCTGATCGAAGGGCCTGCCAACTTGGTGTTTGTAAATAGCTAAAATGAAAGCCGGTCTAAACAATAGCTAGAAAAGTTATGGCTGGAAGTTAAGTAAGTAGGGTATTCCCCAAACTGTTGAATTTTGGTCAGTTTTGTATCAATTAAATTTCATTCTACCAAATTTCAGCAATTCAACAACCTCCTTGAATTGATGGAAATCAATAGAGAAACTAAAGTTTAAAATTTTCTCCTATATTCCCATAGAAAGGGTTATGTTTCTGTATTAATATTAATATGTTGCTTTTTTATTATTATTCAGTATTCATGGTGCATAAAAATAAAAGAGTTTTCGAGTTATTAGAAACCTCTCATATCATTTAGCTTTTTTTGTTATAGCCAAAACATGTCCGTTAAAAGGTGGCAGCATTCGCAGGGTGGCATCACTGGTCCGCAGGATTTTCCGAAATCGCCGTTTGCGAAAAGATTTAAAATGCTTAATTAAACGCAGATAATTTGGGCAAACAATGAATAAAACCCTGTGAAAAGGGCGGCGGGGAAACGATGTGCGAGTGAAAACTGCGGAAAAGGCGGCAGCAGAAAGAGACACAGAGCGTAAATAAAGGGAGGCAGTTGAAAAAAATCGATTTTTCAGTGCAGGTGAGACACCGTTAGACACCCCACACACACGCGCACACACACTAATGCAAACCCTTTATCAGGATGCTGAAACTGTGAAAGGATCTTAAGATTGTAGAAGAAGAAACCCCAGAAATGCCGGAGAACCTGGAGCTGCAGCAGTTCCAGGAGGGCGCCCCGCCCCCAGATCCCGCCCCCCGTTGGCTGGAGCGCCTGCAGCGTCGACTGGGCGCCGATTGTCCCTACTTGGGCATCCTGCTGGCCACGCTCTCCTCGCTCTTCTTCTCCCTGTGCTCGGTGATTGTCAAGGGACTGGTGGACGTGAATCCCATGGAGCTGGCCTCGTTCCGTTTCGTAGGGGTCCTGCTGCCTGCACTGCCCATCCTGATTTACACCCGCCAGCCAGTGTTTCCGGAGGGCAAGAGGGTGATCCTGCTGCTGCGATGCTTCATGGGCACCACGGGCCTGATGCTCAGCTTCTACGCCTTCCGCCACATGCCACTGGCGGATGCGAGTGTCATCATCTTCTCGACGCCCGTTTTTGTGGCCATTTTTGCACGCGCCTTCCTCAAGGAACCGTGCACGCTGTTCAATGTGCTGACCATCAACCTGACCTTGGTCGGAGTGGTCCTGATCACACGGCCCCCCTTTGTGTTCGGCGACTCGGGAGTGAGTGAGGATGCCGCTGGAAAGACGTACGACATCTGGGGACCCGTGGCCGCTATCTCATCCACGCTGTTCGGTGCCAATGTGTACATCCTGCTGCGGGCCCTTAAGAACCTGCACTTCTCTGTGATCATGACGAACTTTGGAACCATCGCTCTGGTCTACACACTGATCGTTTGTGGATCCATTGGAGCGGTCTGCTGGCCCAGCTGTGGCAAGGATCGTTGGCTGGTCGTTGTGCTTGGTGTGTTCAGCTTCCTGGGACAGATCCTGCTCACTCTGTCCCTGCAGATCGAGCAGGCCGGACCGGTGGCCATTGCACGCTGCGCCGACATCGTCTTCGCCTTCGTCTGGCAGATGCTCTTCTTCGGCGAGACACCCACCGCCTATTCCCTGGTGGGTGCCGTCATGGTGATGGGATCCGTGGTCCTGACTGCCCTCAAAAAGTGGGCGGGCACCCTGCCACGCGAGTCCTCGCTGAGGAAGCGATTCCGGCTCATCCTGTTGGAATAAGAGGATTCCACCCGAATCCAAGAAGTTCGCGGTTTCTCCCCGTCTTGCCATCGTTCTCACCCAATCCCTGCCGGCATCAGAGGCAGGCGCACCCAACCAGTTCATTCATCGTAGACTTAACTTATATCAAGGCTCAGATCGTAGTTTAATCAAAAAAATCAGAATGGACGCGTGATAACCAGTCCGCTCATAAGTAAATACTCGTAGTGTGTGTTTAGTTTAGCCAATTTCGCCGATTTGTTGTTTTGTACATTGTTATACATGCTTAAAATACGATAATAAATACAACTTATGAGTAAAAATAGCAACGTGTTAGAATTTCACTTTGAATTTCGCGCTCTTCTGCTAAAGAAGGGTAAAGTTTCGTTTCCACTGTCACAGGATTTTACATTTGACATGGTTTTTACTCAAGGACAATGGTCAAACTTCATTGAATTTCAGGTGGTTAAATATAAATATAAACCAAAGTTTAGCTTTTTTTGCCCCTAATTTTAATTCGAAATTGGTCTAAATATTCAAAGGAAACGTAGAAACATGTGGCAGTGGAAACAGCTCAATAAGACAATCGATGCATCGATTGCAGCATCCACTTTAACTTCCACCTCTAGTTTTTCGTTTGTTTGTTTGTTTTATTATTGTTTATGTTTATAATCTCGAAGCACACACACTCGAAAAACAGAGCAAGGAACGGAAGGAAACAGAAAAAGAAGACAGGCAAGGACTAGAATCCCAGATCGGCGATAACCGCGTCCAGTTCGTCCTGCAGGTTGGTGGCTCGCGATCGCACCTGCACAATTTGATCCTGCAAATTGTCGACGTTCGCCTGGAGCAGCACGTTGCACTTCTTCATCGCGGCAAACCGGCTCTCGTGCTTCTTCACCCGCGGCTCCACATTCGCCTTCTTCGCGGAGTTCGGCGAGTCCTGCGGCAGAAAGTCCAGGGAATAATCAGGTAAGTTGCTTACAACAGGATGAAGGATAATCTTAGCTCACCTCCGGCTCGGACTCGCTGCCCGTTTCCGCCTCACTCTCCTCCGAATCCGACTCCTCGGACTCGTCGTCGGACTCCTCCTCCTCACTGGCATGCTCCTCCTCGGCCTCCTCCTCGTCCTCGTCCTTCTCCTCGCCATCCACATCGTCCTCGTCCAGCTTCATCGAGGCGGCCATCTTCTGCACCTCCTTCTCCAGCTTCTTGAACTTCTTGTTCTCCTCCCTGAAAAAGCAAAGCGTTCAGAAACCAGTTCAAACCTACCAAAATGCTTTACTCACTTGAGGATCACATGGTTCTTCTTCATGGCCTGTTTGAGCGCGTCCTTCTCCTTCTTGGCCGCCTCCTCCTTGACCTTCAGCTTGGTAAGCTTGCTGCGCAGGATCTTCAGCTCCTTGCCAGAGCGCCGCTCCCTGCGCTCCACCTTCTTCTCCTCCGGCTCGTCGGGATCGCTTTCACTGACCTCGGGCTCCAGCTCCGGCGAGCTGTCCCTTCCGAAGTTGGCATCGCTGGGTCGTCGCGATCCGTCTAGGGATCCTCCGCCCTGCGTGACGCGAAGGAGAAGGGGAGAAAAGGGGATACAGAGCAGAGATTAGTAAGGGCATCCTCCGGCCGGTCCTGGCTTTACCTGGTGCCGTGCTGCATGGTAGTGGTCGTAGTGGAAGCAATCGTCGTAGTCGTCGTCGTCGTAAGCAAAGCAATTACTAATGTGCGGTCTGTTAGTGCTTGGTGTCGCCTTTTGCAAGAGAGCGTCAATGGGTTAATCGGTTAGTTGCTACCGAGTGCGAGAGTAAAGCTTTCGGAGGATGGATAATGGAGGAGTGAGGATGGGAAACCGGACGAGTCCTCAACGGGTCATAACTCCGCTTGGGTCTGGGCGGAATCGGGAGGAGATTGACTTTTATGCAGCATGCTAGTAGCAGTTGGCGTCTGCACACGAGATCTTTGGGACATTGACATGAATTCCTAAAGCAGTTCCCTAAGCATCAAGAAATTAAATTACTAAAATTTAAAGGTCTTTAAAAGTCGCCTTGCGAAAAACTAGTGGAATACCTGCCGAAATATCATAGCTAAGCTACAGAAAAACTTATGACAGGCCATGAAAATTGTGTAAAATAAACATTTACCTTGCATTTAGCCATGTGTCCAGTATTTACGTTGCCAACAATGCTTGAATCTAAATACGCACAACATGGACCCCTAACTTTTCAGTTTATTTCCTAAAAAGTTTATTTCGTTTTGTTGGAAATTCAGTTGATTCGGAAGAAAAGCTTAGGTGAGGGATGAAAAATGTGAAACCAGTCTTAATCATACTGTTTCTTAAATTTGCAAATATATGGCTTCCGGAACAGAAAATAGGTTCTAGTCAGTTTCAAATTTCTCTTTTTGTTTCTCTTGAACGTGATTTTATTTTTCATCTCTTGTCACCTATATTCTTATTGGTTCCTAAGCCTCGTGTGCAGTCCTTATATAAGCAGGTTACGCGTTTAAAAGGAAGTTTTTGGTGAAACGAAAGGGTGCCCCTGGACAATCCATTCCCAGACCCATCCAAGATTCGTGTAAAGTGTTGTCAGCTGATCTGTTTCTCTGGCTACAGTGGCTACTAGGGGCTTCTAACGAGGGTTCTAAAGAGGACTCTACTGGTTGCGGTGGCTTCGTTAGCTGCTCCCGTCTACTTGCCGCCCTCAGCGGACGCAGCGAGGCGACGCCGTTGAGTTGACTAAAAACAAGAAAGAAGGACTAGCTTGGGGGTCCAATGCTGTCTTACGGAGGATAATGATATAGGGGTAAAAAAGAGGAATTAAGCTTTGATCTTATTAAAAAGTAAATTAATATTATTAGTATTTACATTGCAGTGCTTTTAAAATTGAGTATACAACGTTGCAATCCTTTGGTTAACCAAATTGAAATCCTAGTCTCAACTGACAACACTTTGAGCGACATCCCACAACCATCTTTTCGAACCCCGATTCAAAATTCCGACTTACCTGCAAAGCTGCTGCCAGCTTGCGCTCGAGCAACTGAATCTGGCGGCGCTGCTCCTCGATCTCCGTCTTGGCCTCCACCAGCAGCTCGCTGGTGCTCTGGTAGTTCTGCTCCACCTCCTTGGACACCTTGCGCGCATCCTCCACCTCGCGCTTCAGCGAGTTGACGTAGGTCTGTTCGGCGGTGGGCGTGGGATCCATGGTGGCCACAATCACATTGGATCCGTACTCGAGATTCTTCTCCCTCGACTTCTCACGCTCCAGCTCGGTCTCTAGGGTGCGGATCTTGGCCAGCAGCTTCTTGTTCTCGCGCTCCTGGGCCTCCCGATTGCGCAGCTCCAGGGCCAACATCTGCTTGGTGCTCTGCAGATCATCGCGGATCTTGTCGATGTCGTCCAGCTCGTCGGGACTCTCCTCGTCGATGGACATGGCCGAAACGATGCTGGGCCGGGAACCGCCAGCTCCCAAGGCGGCGGCACTGCTGGGACCCAGCGCATGGCTGCTGGGCGCCTCGCTGAGCATGTTGACCTTCGACTGGGACTTCTGCAGCTGCTCCTCGATGGTCATTTGGCGGCGGAACTTGCGCAGTCCGTCCAGCACCGGCTTGCTGCGATCGTTCGTCTTGGTCGGCTTCAACCTGATGCCGCCCTGGATCTGCTTGAGCAGCTTGTTGTGCGAGTTGCCCTTCTCCGTCTCGTAGATGAACTTGTCGTCCACTTTGGTCATCGACTTGCACGTCAGGATGGGCTGAGATCTGTGATGAATCAAGGTCAAACGAAATTAATTAACTATCGACACAGTAAATTGTCTTAAGATTTCCCAGCTGCGGTCTGTAAATTGCTTCCTTTTTAATTCCCTTTTCAATTATTGGTAGTGTTGCAATCGGTAATTACTGCGCAGCATGCGGACACCACTCACCTATCGTTGCAGGCCACATGGCGCAGCTTCTTGCCGCTCTCCACCTCCTTCATCATCTCGGACCAGTCCGGGCGCCTTCGGGGTCGTGTCCTGCGAATCGAAGCGAATCGGAATTATGGCAATCCTGCGCCTCAAAAGGAAAAGCTATCCAGCTATCCGTATGCTGGGTATTTGGGGATTGGGTGTACGGGGGTCACGCGGTCACGTCCACTCACCTGAGCTTCTCGAGGGTATCCTTCTGGTTGCTGGAGAGCACTCTCTTCTCACCAGGGGCTAGGGGCGGGGGCGGCGGTGGCGGAGCCTTGGGCACCAACGAGGGCAACGGCGGCGGGGCGGGAACTGCAACAATAAAACACGGAATGCACCCAAGTGGGTGGCGGTTATTCGGTGCTGCAAGTGGTGCAAGTGGGGCCGAGGTTTTGTTGGTCGCTGGGCATTAGAGCAAATCGCCGGGCGCTGCGTGCACTCGCGGTTATTAAATATAATTTTAATTTAATGAGTTTGCAATTTGTGTCAGTTGTTTGTTGTTCTTTCGGCTCCCGCGGGGTTCTTTATTCCATTTCCCATTTCCACCCACCCGAGGACTCGCCACCCCAGTATTTAGCCGTTCTCTGCGGGCAAAGTTGCTCCATACATATCAATACAGGGCAAACAGAATGGATGGAATGGGTGGTACACTCGAAATGTGAATTGTTATTTATGTTTTTAGAATTTCAGTACCGAATAGGTCACAATTTCATCAATTTCAGTTTAAAAACGCTTTCTACACTTGTTTCTTAAGACCACCTTACTTGTAAATCATGATCTTTTTATTTAACGGAACTTTTCACGACTGTTTGATTATAAACATAAACTTAATTCCAAGCTAGGTTATTATGAATTGCCTAGTTTTTCTTTAAACTTAGTTTATTATTTCCCATTTAGCTGAATAAAAGACGAATAGATCAGGCTTATGGTGTGTTTATCTAAAGTTTGGCTTGGTGTAGGGTCCCCTAGGGCCTAGGGGTGGGAGCCCAGACACATGGCTGCTCTCTGTCGGAAGTTGCAGCAGAGATTGAAAAGTTAGTGCCTGCCTCCGCTTTGGCCTCGTCCTCGTGCTCGTCCTGAAAATGTGGACCTGGCTTTGATGGTGTTTTATTGCCTTAACACCATTCAATTCGGCTCACTGCGGGGGCAGTGGTGGTGGCACAAAACTTTGATTGCATTTTTTACTTTGTACGGGTTTCGCTCGACTGGCTGCCCCACTCACTAGCCTGGGTTTTAAGTTAGTTTAAACTCTTCTGGCCGGGACCCTTTTCCGCCTTCACTTTTCACTTTATTTCTTATTCGTGTTCGAGTTCGAGTTCTTCTTGGTGTTCTGTTAACGAGGCCAATTAGGATTGGCTGGGTGTTCGGGAGCACCCCTGGCAGCCAGCTGTTTCTAATAAATTTCCGCTTAAATTGTTGGCCTAACAACCTTCTCTTTTTCTCTCCCACCAACCTCCAACCTCCCAGCAATTCGAGGTCATCTTTCCTCCTTGGCCTCGTAATTAACAATTGAAAAAGTTGGCCAGTCTCGATTTCTTCCACACTCACTCACAGGCATACATCAGAATTCTTTTCTTTTGTAATTTCTTATCGAATACTTTGCATTTCTTTTGCTTTTTTCTCCCTTTCCGCTTGTTGTTTAAAAGTGTAAAAGTCAAACAGGAGAAAGAAGAGGAAAACAATGAAGGCACCACCAAGTGATGAAAAGCTGACAAATCTGTTAATTAGCTTTGTTTCAGAGAGAGAACCCTGGCTGACAGGCGGAGGAGGAGGAGGAGGAGGAGAAATGGGTGGTAACCAAGGACACCCCCGGCCTTATCCTTTGTCTGAGCTCCAGTTTAGTCTACCTTCTCCTTTTTCGGTTTTCGGTCTTTCGGTTTTTCGGCTTCTCGGTTGCGCCTGGCTGGATCTGCACTTAATCTTTAAGTGGTTGGCTGCCTTTTGCGGTGCATTAGTATCTGAAACACCTCCTCCTCCGAGCCAAAAAGGAGAGCGGGATAGGTAATGAAACTAATCCGAACTCGTGTTACTTTGCTGAATAAAATCAGGGCAAACGAGCAACTTGATTATTGTCTAGAGGTGCTCTACCTCCTCCGCAGCAACTACTACTGATCCCCATCCTAGCCCTCGAACCAATCCCCCTATGTCTGCATGTTAATGAACTGCTCCCCGAGAACTCTGATTAAAATACGTGGTCAACTTTTGGACAGCCAATTGAGGACGCGTTTAGTGAGTTGCGCTTAATTCGGTTTAGTAATTTATGGACAAAAGCGCTCCCTTTAACCACTAAACCCCCCTTTCGACCCCCGGCCCGCCCCTGGCAGTAATCCTAAATCAGTGGCAAACAAAAGTGGAGACGAACCAGAAACAAAAGAAAGCAAAACAACATCAGGCGACGAGGAAAGAAAGAAGGAAGGGTGCCGTGGCGGGCAGATAAAAGTCTTCATTCATTCATGTCGACAAAATTATTTCTTATTTAAATAAAAAGCAAGCACTGCCAGGACTGAAGAGTGCTGGTGGTGGGTGATAGGTGGTAGGTAGGGGCTTCTCGGGAGCTCCGAGATGATGCTACCCACTTAATATACCGCAAAGCCCGCACTTACGACGTCGCAGAATGAATAGCGGGGTATGTAAACATAAATTTTGCGAGCTCACTCTCGCTGGGTTGGTGGCGGCACCCTCCTCATAAAGCCCCCTCCCCTCCCCCTGGTGGCACATTGTGTTATCATCAGCAGAATATTCTATGCATGCACAAATGTTGCCGTTGTCATTGAATCAACCCGGAGTGTAGAGTGCCGGGTCTTCCAAAACAGGGAAACCCGGGGAAACTGGAGTGGGAAAAGGGGAACTGGTCTGAGTACTGGGTACTGGGTAACTGAGCAGTGGAGTCCTGCCGCCCGATGAGTGACTTCCCAGCTTCCAGGCTCCGCTCATTCATTGTCTGCCGGGGCATGATGAAGCACCGCTCAGCCAGGCCATATATTTCACGGCGGAGAAGGGAGCTGGTTCCCCCGATGCTCCTCCGTATGATTAGCGTTTCTGACTTGGCCAGCAGCCAGTGCGAAGGGGCTAACAGGGATTACATGGGGCTTTTTGCAACTATTTGGAACCCTATTAGCTCGGAAATTATGCTGTTGTTTCACCCTAAAACCGTAAGCGTTTCTTTATGATTTCACTTTCGGAAGGGAATTTTAATTTCCTACTATTTTAAGGAGATTTTTGGCTTTTGCATATTTTATCATTTTGGGTTTCATTCCTACAGAATCCTCTTAAGGTTTTTTGTGCCCTTTGACCTTTAGTAGGCTTTAAAAAATATTTTTGTAAAAGTAAATAAACTAAGTTATGGCCACTTTCCAAGTTCTTATAGTTATATTCAAGTTTCCTTTGTTTATCAAATATTTTTGCTGTTTCCGCTCGACGGTAAACCTCATTTAATTCCCTTTGTGCCCCAGGTGATGGGCCTTAAGTCCAATTGGAAAATTCAATTTCAATTTGGATTTGTTCTGGCATCGTTTGGGGGACTCTAATCCAATTATGCAGTCAACCATTTCATTGTCGCCCAGTATAATTATGGCCAACAGCTATTGGCCAATATACGCCAGAGAGTATGAGTGTGTGAGTGAGCTTTGAACCATTTCCTTTTACGTCATTTTGACCACGCTATTACGAAATTTGAAAGAGCCTAATCATCTTTTATGCTTCGCTGGGTGGGACACACACAGAAACACCGAAAGACCCAGAAAGAAAATCTCCCTCACCTATTGAAAGTCGATATTTCTAATGACGAGCAGACCCAGGACTCTGCACCATCGCCACCCATCGCTTGACCCTGGAAAACTTGGAAAAGGAAAAGCAAAAAATTTCCCAAAAAACAAAAAAAAAAGAATGGAGAAAAAATTGGGGCGCTGCCGTTACATGTCTCGCATCTACACACGCATACATAGAGATGAGGCTCATTTAAATAAAAGAAAATATTTCTTGTCCTGCCGCCTTTTTGTCCTTTGAAGACATTCTGGGGCTCTTAAGACGGGGAACTTGCGGCCAGCGCCGTCTTTTATTTCGTTTTGTTTTTTAGTGGCGGATATTTGAATATAAATGGCGCATTTAGTTAGACTCTATCAAGCTCATTCCCATATATCTTTGGCAGCTTTCGGTTCCCCCGAAGATTCACTTCCAATTCGAGTCCGAGTTGGCCTTTTATCATTCGATAGTTGCGAGTTTTTTGGGGGAAATGAAAGTTAAGGCCGCCCGTGTCCTTGTTCCTCCGCGCCATTCCTCATCTGGCTTTAAAACATTCCGTTTTATGTTGTAGTTTTGACAGAATGAGCAATAATCATGAATTTTGTCTTAGACCATAAAAAAACTCCACTCCACTCAGGACCCTTTCTGCTCAAGACTTCGCCCGAACACATTAAATAAATGTTTCGCCCTCTCTTCCTTGTGTCCTTCTCGGCTGCTCCCCTTTTTTTTGGTTTGGTTTTTGTTTTTGTTTGATAGGGTGACAGCTTTAAAAAGGACAAACGTTGGCCTGTTTTATTTTTGGCGGACATCGTTTTTTGGTCATTTTATTTAGTGACCTCTTTGGCCAGTCTCCGCCTCTTCGATCCCTTTGTTCGTCGGTCAAGATTAGGAGGCATTTGCGGTCACGTTATTGCCCACTGATTAGGACGGGGACAAAGGCAAGTTAACTGCCTCACACGTAGCCTTTTCGACCCCCTCCCCCCACGGCCAGGAGGTCCTAACGAGCTTTTCACTTCATTTTAGTTGCCTGCCCTGCCCCAGGGGGAATTCGAGGAGAACTCGAGGCAGCTTTCTGCAATTCAATTTTGAGGCCAGGTGACAGCATACTTATGCAACATTCGGTTTCTTTGTTTTTCGAAAGCCTTGCTCTTGCTCTGGCTCTTTTACCGCCAATTGAGCCCAGCCTCGCGGCGGGAAAGTCCATTACAAAATTACAAGCTCCTCGAGAGTTGAGTGTGTGTGGCAATAAATACGGAATTAGAGAACATTTGCTCCGGCATATATACCTTTGTGCTGTTATATTGTTATATTGTTTGCCCTTTCGTAGGGATCCTCCCCGGAAAACAGAGGACGAGATGTAAACCCAAATAAAGCCCACTCGCAACTGCAGGCAGGAAAACACTTTGCGCCTCTTTCGGCTCAATGCACAACACTCACTAAAATTTAATAAATAAAAAATGATATTTATATTGCTTTATAGCCTTGTTCTTCCCACTGTTCCCACTGTTCCCACCGTTGTTCTCTTGTCCCTTGTCTGTGTGCGCTTTGTGGTTTTTGTTTGGGCGAAACATTTTGATGAAATATTTTTTACACATTCATTTCAAGTATATAAATTCCCATATTTCTATATGAGTGCGGGCCCGCTGCATACAGACACTTGCAATTCGTATATTTTCCTGCGTTTTTATAAATGAGCAGCCAGCGATGGCTGTGAGCGACAGGTAACAGACATTGATGGCAGCGTGAGGGTATATTTCTCAGTGGAAATTAAAGGAGGCGATTTAAAGGCTCTCGCTAAAACCCACATAATGCTGAAATCCTATATTCGAAGTTGATATCTTGCACATATTGCTCAAACTATGTGTCTGGTTTTAATAGTGTACCCATTAAAGTATGATATTCATTTTATTGTAAGCCCCACCACCTTGAAAAGTTACCCTAATTGAGAAATATGACTCCTTCAGCAAGTAATTAATTACACAAACCCAACTAAACACCGCATGAGTGATGTATTAGAAAATTAATATATAAATTAGGCATTCGTATAAAATTTCACAGGTATTTTCAAGGTAATTGTATGATTTATAACTCATACGCCCCGTAAAACGTTTGCCGTCGATGCTTGTGCAAACATGTCGCCTATAAAAAAATGTTTTACCCAAAAATAAATTGACTATGACACATATAATCTCTTAAAAACAATCCTCACGTTCCCATCGCCAATGAGCGATTATTTTTTGCACATATCGCTCATACGCCATGGTGACGCATTATTTGTTTTGTTTGCTGCGCTCCCAGTGGCCTTGCCTTTTGGCCAGGGCCGATGAGAGTGGCAAAGGCAGAAAATGCGAAAAAATATAGAATATAGAATATAACAGACCCACAGCCTTCCACCGAACGTAAATCAAACATTTCTGGTTAGACATTAGACATTAGAGAAGCAGAGGGGCGAAAATTTACAGCGCTTGTTGAGTCGATCCATTCGCAGAGGTTAATCGGGTTAATCCAGTCGGGCATCGGGTTAGGTTCCATCACTGGAGCTGGCTCCGGATCGGATCGGATCAGATCGGATCGAATCGGAGATCGGACAACTTACCGCACTTGATGCTCGGCTCGCGCTTTATGGACGCTTTGCGCAGGGTCTTGGTCGTGAACTCGGGCTTGGGCTCCTCTTTCGGCTCCTTGAGGAGCTCATCGATCTTGGGTACCTTCTTGAGCACGGGCCGGATTTTGGCCAGGTCGTCGGTGCTCTTGCTGGGCAGGGGCTTCTCCTCGCGCTTCACGTGCCGCAGCTTGGGCTTCTCCATTTTGAAGCGGCGCCGCTTGTCGCGCTCCTCCTCCGTTTCGCCCTCCTCGGCCTCGTCGTCGTCCTCGGTGGCCATCTTTTTCAAGGACTTGTCCCGCTTGACCACCACGCTGCGTAACTTGGGTTTCTCCATGGTAAAACGTTGGCTCAACTCACTTTCCGGTTCCGGCTTCTTGTTGACGGTGGTGGGGCGCAGTTGGGCCGCCTTCTTCACGTGCTCGGGCACCTTCTCGTCCACGGTGGTGTCCTCTTCCTCCTCCTCCTCGCTCTCCTCCTCCTCGGACTCGCTCTCCTCCTCGCTTTCCTCCTCCTCGGACTCGGTTTCCTCTTCGGTCTCCTCCTCCTCCTCGCTCTCCTCTTCTTCGGAGGAGGATTCGGGTGGCGGTGTCGGCTCCTTCTTCTTCTTCAGTGCCGAGGTGGTGGGCACGGGCTTTTTGAGCCCCACGGTAGGCGCCACTTTCTTGACTGGCTCCGGCGCTTTCTTGGTGCTCACAGGTTCCGGTGTCTTCTTGGCCGCCGCTGAGGCCAGAGAAGATTTCTTCACAGGCTCCGTCACCTTCTTGGCTGGCTCTGCCACCTTCTTGGTTGGCTCAGGGGTGGCTGAGGTGGTTTTCTTCGCGGCTGCAGTGGTGGTTGCTGCTGCCTTTGGCTTGGTCGCAGTGGATTTCTCGCCATTTTCCTTGGACGCCGGAGTGGCGGCCGTTGTGGTCGCTGTTTTCTTTGCCCATGGCGTGGCGCTGGGCTTTGTGGTGCTGGTGGTGGCAGTGGTGCCGCCGTCGTCCTTCACCCATGGTGGGCGGAATGTGGTGCGTCCGCCGGGCGCACTGCTTGCACTGCTTGTTCCCGCACGGGGCGTCACAAACGGCATCTCGTCGTCGCTGTTGGAACTGCTTGCGGTCTTCTCGACTTTTCTCCGCTATTTCCTCTGGTGGTTTATTTTTTTCTTTTTTCCCGGTATTATTTCTGTTAAATTCTCCAGGGGCCGATGTCGTCGCCCGTCTATTCGCACACTCTTTTTAAATAATTTGCCGTGAATTCTTTGCTTGTTTTTCCCGTTCCTCTTGGCGTTGCTGCTGATGAAAACACAAAACTTTGCACATTAGCACCGTCGAGGGAAGTTGTCCGAAAAAGTTCTTTCATTCAGATTTTCCGTGTATTATTTTTTCGTTTATTTTTCTATTTGCTTGTTTTTTTTTTGTTGCTTCGCCTTGATAATTCTTTTTTTACGCGTATTTTTTTCTAATAGATTTTTATGTATTTTTTCTGCGCGAATTTGTTGCTAGGAATTTTATTCTTGGTCCGCTGCCGACGATGAGCAACAGCTGTTTGAGATATTTTCAATCCGATTCAATTCATTTCAATTCGTGTATATTTGGGTATGTTTCATTTTCAATGTTATTTTTAACTGAATGCGCTCATTAGCTTTGCTAGCCGCTGCTGTTGTTGTTTGTGTCGCCGATTCTACGGAGCGACAGAATGTAGGCCTTTGTGTCATAGTCATGGACAGGGACATCCATGGATACCGAACGGGATAGATATAGGAATATGTGGAGAGGAATACGGGGAGGATGGGATCGGGGGTCGGGACAAATGCATCAACAAATCCCAACTGAGTGGAATGTTTTTGCAGGCGTTCGCAAAAACAGCTACAGTTGCAGTCAAATGTGTAGGACGACTATAGCTGTTTAGATTACCCCGAATTACACAGTAATCGTCGAGATTAATCGACGTTCTATATCTATAGCTGCCTATATCTCTCAATTGATTTTAATTTTCTGATATGTTTATGTATTGGAGAAGCTTTAATGACCAAATGTTTGCATTTATGAAAACAAATTTCGAAATTTCACATTATCGAAAAGACATATTGTACCATTTGCTAGCCTATTCGCAACTTTCGACCATTTACTTCTAATGAATACAAATTTGGGGCAAGAATATCATTTTAAGAATTAATATAAAAGACCTAATAACTTGTTTCTTAAACTTAAAATAGCTTTTAAATATTTTTAGTGCCTCAGGGACCTACATGAAATGGATTTATGATCATTTAGTCGTAGTCTTCATTGTAAACTTTTTAATTTTGTTTGCAAATAAAGTAATTGAAAATGTAATTATTTGCTTTTGCTGAGCGAGGAGCTTCCTCTGCTTTCCACTACGAATTTATAATGACCTCATTTCTAGGAAAATGTAAACAACAATTTGCAACTTTTCCTGCACTAATTGGGGAAAAGGAAGGCGAAAAATGCCTTCGCAGACCACTTAAACTTGCGGCGACCACTACTATTTTGATCGCCACTGTGCCGCGTGAATGTCCAGCTAAACGCCTGCGTATGTGTGTGTCCGTCCGTACATATGCACTCCAATAAACAGCACAAGCAACAACAACAACAATGGGAGTGAGCGTACGGGAATAGAGCAACAAAAACAATAACAGAAACGATTTGCTCTGCCACTGGCTGCGATATGTAAAAGGCGAAAATATTTAATTTTAGGTTCTTTGTGCCGCCGAGAGTGGAAAAAAGTGAAAAAAGTGAAAAAAAAGTGGGGAAAAAGTGAAAGAGACAGGCGGCGAGAGAAAACTGCCCAAGTGGGAGAGACAAAACGGAACCAAATCGAAAGAATCAAAGGAAACATATCTCTGGCGCTTTCGTCTTTGGCCTTTTTTCCCTTCCATCCATTTTATTTTGTTTTTATTGTTGCTTTTGTTTTTATTCAACTGGCTCGTTTCACAAAGTAGACACCAAAACGTACACAAAATCGGGTGTATGGAGGGAAAAAAGGCCAAAAAAAGGGGTTGTCAGGAGGGATCTCTCGAAGAGGCAGAATGAAATCCGAATTCGTTTCATTCCATTGCCATTCCATGGCTGGTCCAAAACCGTCAGCCCCCCTCCCACCGGCCAAACCTCCCATACATCCCCCATATTCATTTCAATTCCTCTCGTCCGGGGCAATTGCAAATTTTTTGGCCGGAGCGACGAACACTTTCTCGGTCTTTTCTGCATGGAGGCGTTAATTAAACATGACATGCAAATAAAAATTATACTTAGAAATACAGTACGACTTCCATGGCAAAAACTTGCCGGGAAATGAAACAGATTATGGTCAAAATACCACTGAAATAGAAAATCTCGATATTGCTTTAAATGCATTTTAAGCTGTTTCCACTTGTGTTTTTTGTAATCGATTTTTATATTATCAAAAATCTTTGAAATTGCAAAAATTATTAAGATTTCTCCATAATTAAAACTTGTTAGGACCAATTAACTATAGAATTTATCCAATTTCAGTTTAATCAATCAATCTTTTTACAAAATAAAGTGGCATTGGGAAGTTTGACTGTACGACTGTATTTGCAAGGATTGCAGAGAATGTCAGAAGAGAGTAAAACAGGGGCAGAAAAAATGAAATTTCAATTAAAATTGCTAACGAGACTGGCTAATTTGACTCGAAAGTTGCGCGGAATCGTGTTTGGAATGGCAACTAACAGCTAATGCCCGGCCATATTTCATCCTAAGATTGCCTGTCAACAAAAGTGTTTAAAAATATCGCCCGGGATATTTTGGGAACGGCGGCCATTCATAACGCCCCTCCAGAGAGATTTATTAGATCGATTGGCCAGTTGACAAGAGCTGAGCAAAGCGCTTTCGCAAGTTCTGCGCATTTCGCCGCCCAAATGTACACGAATATGTGGCGGTGCTATATTTTTGGATATTTCACGGATTTTTCAGAATTTTATTATGTGTATTAATTGGTTCATTCGCTCGCTGCAGTTTGCGTTGCACGTTCGCGTTGTTGTACTATATATTGAATATATATCTATTTTTTCGTATATATATATATATTTGAACTATATATGTGTGCTGGTTGGGTCAGACACCCGCACACCACCACAACCGCAAGCACCACACACAAAAACACGGACACAGAGAGTGAATTTTCAGCAGCGGAGGCAGCAGCGCCTATGACGGCGTTTCAAAAACTAAATTCATACATTTTCCAACGGCACGGCGATGGCTGAAAATTTTAAAAATTTTCCCACTCGCTCTCCGAATCTATATATCGTTCTCTTGGGGTTCCTCTCACTATCTCTTTTTTCGGGGAGAACAAAGTCAAGTGAAATGAAAATTTTGTTGACCGACAGAGGAATATTTTTAGCATCTTTTTCGGTTTCGGCACGGGGGATGGGGCGGATGGGTGATATAGCGGATCCGATTGACCTTATGGCAGGTGCAGTTCAATGGAATTATTAATAACCAGCTATGTGGCCCGCTTCAATGATACAGCTACCCCCTTTCCCCCGGTCTGTATGGCCCCCTCGTTATCCGCTCATTAGGCGCCTCTTATCAGACTCCTCACACTCAATGGGCCACAATTACGCAAGTTTCTCGAGCGGCGTGGGCGTCGCAGCTAATTTCAGGGGGAGTGGGTGGGTGGGACGTCTTACCCTGTGATAAAAACCACTCGTCTAGAAAGTCCAAACCCATTAGTGCTTCTGTTCGATGGTCTGTCCGGTCGCAATGCTTTACTTCTCTCCGATTCGCTTTCAATATTTACATTGTCTACTAAGTGGTTGCTCCCGCGTTTCACTCAATTGTGGTTGACATTTCGGGGGAGCGGTGCAATCGATCGATCGATGGATCGATCGGACAGTGCGTGGCTGTATTTTAAGTCCCATTGATCGCATATCGATTGGACTAGGGCTAGACTAATTGGGGGTTCTGATTAGGTTGGTTACTTATTGGTTGGTTAATAAACAGAGGGGATATTTATGTGAACTACTTAGGACTATGATTAAGTATAGTATAACGCTAATGATGAGATGAGATAATAAGATGAGATATTGTTTTCATATAAACAGATGAAATATTTATGAGACATACTTATGAATAAGCATGGTATAAAGCTAATTGTCTATTGATTAAACAAGTTTCAAATTCTTTTATAATATAAAATAATTTGTGATTAGTTAGATGAGATCATGTTTTCATATAGGACAAGAAATGAGTGTTCCAATAAGCCAATTTGTTTATTTTATTCTGGAGTTCTAGCACTACCATTGTATTCTCATACTTCTATCAAGCAAAAAGAGGTACATTTGACTGATATGTAACTCATATCTCGGTGAATTCAATCAACTGACTCCAACTGAGCGAAAACAAATAATTAAGGAGAATGTCACTACCACAAATATTTATTTAGCTTGCAATGTGCGCTGTGAAAAGCATGTTTTTAAATTTTTTTACAAAGCTCCGCCTGAAAGCACGCCACTAATTTGTTTTGCGTCAGCAGCAGCCAAAAAGTATGCCAAATTAAACAGCAAATATTCCCACGCCCACATAACAGTGGAAATTTTCGCTCTGCAACCAATTGAAATTTGTTTTGCTTCCGAGCCATCTAACCGCTTTGCGCAAATATTAATTATATATTTATTTATTTCATAAAACATACCGCATATGTTTGGGGACTTTAAAAATCCGCTTAAAGGCGATTGCGTTCTGGTTCGGAATTTCAATATGCGTTTGCGACATCCCCTGAGGCTTTATTAATTCATCGGTTGGACCTAGAATCGAATCGTTTTTTCAACATGTGAGGATTGCAGCTTATGGAACCCCCCACCGAAACGACGACCCCCATGGCGAGTCAATGTCAAATGGTTGGAAAAACCTTTCGATTGGCGGGTCGCCGACATTTTCAGCGCCGCGTGCCGACCAAAAACTTGTGCCATCGAAATCGAATTTGACACAAATTAATTGCTATTTGATTTGACAAGTGCGAACGGCAGGGTGGGAGTGGAGTCGCGTGTATGGATACAAAGAGCCACTGTGGGGGGTTATGTTTAAGTGTTATCATCTAGAAATTGCTTTATTTGTGAAATGTTCGAAGAGACATCTAATGAATACTGAATGAACTCCTTGGCGTTGTGCGGGGAGCCGAGCTCGTTGTGGCTTCTCTTAAACTGCTGTTGCGAGGGATGAGTTCCCCGACCCCAGACTAGGCCTTGGGCGCAGCTGGCGGGGATTGGGGCGCCACCGGCTGGGGATGGGCGTGGGGTTCCACGGGTGCCGGAGTGCTAGCCTCGGTGCCGTTTAGGACGGTGAAGTGCGGCCAGCCGGAGATCTCAGCGAAGAGCCTGCCTCCGGGACACTCGGTGTCCCGCACCTGTCTGTGGCCCAGCAGCTTGTAGGCGGGGTCAATGTAACCCTTGAATACCCCGAAGGCGATCAGATTCTTGGCCGCATCCAGCATCTGCTTGGGCGGCAGTTCAGCTAAAAGGAGAAGAAGAGGGAGAGGTCATTAGTAAAGAGTTTGGGTGCTAAATCCTTAACAAATATATTAAGAACTGTACTCACTTCTCCAATCTCCGATCAGCACGATGCCCACGCTCTTGTCATTGTACTTGGGGGCATGAGCTCCGATAACGTTGAAGCCCCTTCCGGTGTAGATCATCCCATCGCCGCCGATTCCAAAGCTATAGCCGATATCGTTCCAGCCGCGCTCCAGTTGGTGGAAGTCCTGCATGTCGCGCATGCTCTTCATGCAGTCCGGCGTGGTATAGCACACCGCTGGCATATAGGAGTGGTGGATGATCACGTAGGGGGCGGGACCCTGGAAGTGCTCCACGGATTTGGGCAGCCGGGCGCCCCAGTCGGATCGGGACAGGAGTCGAGCGGTGGCCACCCCAGATTCGCCCAGATTCACAGCGGGTTGGCTATAGCCTGAAAATGTATAGATATAGGGATCATGGCTTAGTAATGGTTTCCTGGTACTTAAAAGGCAAGTTTGTAAATAAAAATAGTTAAACTGTTTAAACATCCGGTTGAAGTATCCACAATCTTGAATCCTCACTAGTTACTGATTAAAAATTTAATGTAAAGGCATTCGAGTTCGAACCCTAACTATTATATTTTCGAATTCGTATATAATATTATTTAATTCACTTGAATTTCGATGAGTGGCTGGGTACATCCCACTTGGAAAGTTTTGGTCTTCAAATTTTGTTTTCGGTGTTAGCCGCTTTGTTTACATTTATTTTTGTGAATTCCTTAGCGTGGCGTAAACAAGTTCAATTTTAACTTTTGCCATGAGTTATATCTGGCACACTGAAACTCTGGCACTTCCAAGACAGTCAGCATTTGTCGGCCCTAATTACAAAGGGGGCGTGTGTAAAAAAGGGGGGCCTGTGGTCTGCGGCGTTGCTACCGTACATCGCTCACATTCCATTGATAAATGATAGCCGGGTTCCCCACGCGGCGCTGCTGTCTGCGGATTTCTGCGGCGGTGGCTGCGGTTCCGACGAGCCACGATTTTCAACTGACGTCCACCGACTCCGCGACTCCCCGATTCCGCTGAAAATCCCCGTTACGAGCGAAAAAACAAGTCGCCGATCGTCGATCCGATTGGCAATAGCGATCGTCATCAGTTGCTGCTCGCTGAGCGGGAATCAAATATGCTAAACTGACGATTATAGGTGATTTTTATTTGATTTCGCATCCACACATATTGTGTGTGTTCGATATTCCAGGGTAAACGCGAGGGTTATTGGTGTGATATTTAAGTAAAGTTTTAATTAAAATACTCTAGCACATTTCCTCAGCCCACGAATTGGCCGGAAAATTCAGGCAGCACCAAAACAAGTATTTTTACTTTTCAAAAATAAATATTTGCGCCCAACTTCGGGCCAAACATAGCATTTATATTATTTTTATGTTTTGCGCAATATTTTCCAAGGCCTTGGTAGTGGATGTAAATATTTACATTGGCCCACAGCAAATTGCTGGCTGTGTTCGTGGGATGAAAATCGCAGATTATCTTCAGATATCGGATGTATCTATTTCGCTGGCTCAGTAGGGCATTCTCGATTCGTTTTGGCTTAGGCCACATCACCGTGACTCAGCTTAAAGCGCTCAATGCGAAATGCCTGAAAGCCAAATGGCAGAGGAAGTCGACTCGCAACAGGTGCTACGGGTCGGGTATCATCTATCAATGGCGTGGCGTTTGGCCGTTGACACTGCGGGCCGGAGAAAAGGCCGGAGCGAGCTCAGTTCAGTTCCGTTTGGCCCTGGTTCCCCTCCGTGAGTCATAAATGCAAATGCTAATTCAAATTCAAATTCAGACTCCAATCCGAAAACTATTTCATTCAAATTCTGCTCGGAGCTGGCAAACATGAAAGGGAAGGGAAGTTCGTGGAGTTTGCACTCATCGCCTTGGCATGTTTGCCGGCGTCTGCCAAAACTTCGGGCCGCCCCCTGCGCCATCGAGGGAGTACGCCCCCAGCATTTATATGCATACGGAAAACTTAGAGCGGGTGCCGATGGAAAAGCCGGAAAAACGGGCGACGGAAACAGGAGACGCAGCACTTGACTAAGTTAATAGCGGCAGTTTCTAATTAAAATTTACGAAGAGCGAAAGTTGCGTGGGCACACACAGTCGGGGTCAATATAATAGCACTGCTGTATCTAACATCCAGCTGAATTACACAAATGTGTGTATTATTAAAGAAACTAACCATAAAGAGCGTTTCACATTATTAATTAGCTATTTATAGGTTACTTTAAAGTTTCATTAGAAATACAAAGAACGCCAAAACTGATTTATTGATTTTATTTTTTCCCTATTAAATCTGCCTCCATATGATTTTTGAGCTTTTTATAGGCAGTTATGTTTTAAAAGGTGTTGAAGTGAATATTAAATAAAATATTTGAATAATAATTTCAACAGAAAATACGAGCTTACTCCTAAAATGTTTTAGTTTATCGCTAACACAATCTATTTAAATTTGAATTTTATAAAAACTGCCATGAAGGATGTCGAGTGCTGTCACTTTTTCCCCATCTGTTTTTGAGTGTCGCGCCCGCAGTTTGGCACCTATCCGGTATCCAGGATCCTGGATCCTGGACTTCATCGGCGGCACGTGCTTGAATAATAAACAGAGCAGGAAATAGCAGGAGTACGAGGATGTGGGGTTACTGCCAAATCGTTGGCTGTTTAATTTATGCCGCTTAAGCTTTAGTGTGTGTGTAACATGTTAATTACATTTATATTTACAGCCGAGCACGAAGGGCTGAAAATCACCCCGCTCCCCTAATTGTTGCCCTAATTACGCGGCCTAATAAAGTAAACATTAAAACCCGTCGGCCTAATCAATGTTGCAAACTTTGTTTGAACGAGTGTTTGCACACACATAGACCCCCCCCCCAATTCACACCCTCGAATGCCAAACTATCGCCCCACCTGAGCTTTTACCTGCACTCCGCAAAAAGTAATTTCGCTGGCAGAGGCGCAAAGCTCTTTGATAATTTTCGATTAATCCCACGGACGTTTTATCGAGCCCGAGCTGCCGCGCTGATTAAATTCTCGCATAATTGAAGTATTTAAATTACCAGCGAATAATTAGAGTGGCAGAAGTGCTCAAACACACTCACACACACAGAGTAGTGGAGTGGTCCCTTAGGTAATTGTTTGTTTTTAATCAGGCAAAGCACATAATAGAGACATTTCAATATTATTATGTAGGTTGACGATGCCGAAGAGCAGCCCGTCAGTCTGCCATTAAACAAATATCCGTGCAGCAATACATTGTTCCGGGGGAATGTGCGAAATTAAGTCACGCTCGATTACAACAAGAATTAAAAGGCAACCGGCAAAAAAACGACCAATACCCGTACAACGGGAAAACAAAAAAGTACCCGGAGCAAACAAACAGAAAAAGAACACAATAAAATCAGTAAAAAAAAAGAGAAAAAGCAACAAAACCAGAAAAGAAAGCGAACGTTCTAGGTCGAAAAACCGATCTTTTAATTCCCTTTCCTGAATATATTTTAATCTATTTTGTTTATTTTTATTTTTGATCTAGCCTATGATTTTTAAATTTAAAACTCAAAAATGTACACGAAAATCGAATCATCTAAAAAAAATGTCTGTTTTCAAGCTAGAATTTCAACCAAATTAATTAGTTCATGGCTTTAAATAATATTTAAAAGGATTGCTATTTAAGTTTTTCTTATGAATTTGAATTTAATATTCTATTCCGCAAGCGTTAGTGTTATTATACGTTTTTATACTATTTCTCAAACAAGATTATTACTATTTTATTCTATTCCACAAAAACGCACTCAAATATTTGCATTCACCTTCAAAAAATTAACATGTTACGTGCTTATTTTTCGTTTATGCCCAGAACGTAGGGAATATTTTAAATTTGTTCTTTTTGTTATGGTCATATTTGGCTCGATATAGAAATATAAACTGATATCAAGTTTCATTGATATTTTTATTCGAGAGCGAGAGCGCCGATTTCCTCTCTGAAATGCGTCTTTAAGCCGGGGAACTTGATAAGCGACTCTGAGCGTCGGTTAGGGTGCGAATATAATTATGAATATTAAAATCAAAAACCATTTCACTCGCCCGCTGGCTGTCAGGCCGTAAATGACAATTTTGTTAAATGTCAGTAATTAATTGAAACAAAAAATCACATATCTGACGGCGTGCAAATTGTGCATATATTATATATGGAACACCTATCACAGTTCGGTGCATATATTAATATTATCGTGGGGCTATCAGTGCTCAGCTGACGCTGATTGCAGTTGATGGGCGCTCAGGAATTCAAAAAACAAAAACCGAACCATTACTGCGATAAGGCGGTTCGCTATCTCCCCAATTTCGTATTTCGTATTCTCAGGGGCATGTCGATAAGGAAGACTCCCTAACACCCGGCACTTACCCATCATGGATAGCAAAACTAATCCCAGTGCTGTCATGTTGCTTGTTGTTTGCTGATGTTGCTTGTTGTTTGCTGATGCTGTTGCTGTTGCTGATGTTGCTGTTGCAATTGTTTCGCTGGCTTTTCAGCTACTTAGGAACTTGTGTGCGCGCACAAAATGTGACTTTGATTTAGGAACTTTTGTGTCGATTGCTGCTCGCTTTTAGTTGATTGTTGTTTGTTTGTTAGGTTGTTTGTTTCGTTGGTTGCTGGCTGCCGTGTTTGTTATTTGTTGGCTGTGGCAAGAGTTGTGCAAAATTTCGACGGTGTGTGAAGGTCAGACTTTGGTTTGGCGGCTTTCTGCTCTCATAGCGGCCTTATGCTCGGTATCACAAGCGCGAATGTTGGCCAGCATAAGGGCGGGCCCGAGTTTATAGAAAAATTCACACCGATTTAGCACCGTTGCTGCTGGCGTCGCTGTTGGCGTCGCTGCTGCTGCTGCTGGTTGTTGTTGCCGCTGCTGCTGCCGTAGGAGCAATGCCAAACAAATGGTTAATCGCATGAAACTTATGGCCCGATCGCTCTCGCCGCTCGCTCTTTGATTTCGATTTCGCGACCGCTACCGCTCTCGGAGTGAGCTTTCCGCTGGCGCCTCTGCCTCGGCTACCGCCGCTGCCTGCGCTACCGCCGCTGCCTCAGTCGACGTCGAAGCTGAAGCTGAAGCTGATAAAGCTGTTATCAGCCACTAAGTTCCGCTAAGGTCACGCTGTGGTCTTTAGGGAAATTTAATACGGCGATCTAGCATTTTGCGGTGAATTACCCATGCCTTTGCCAATTCATTGGCCCCATTCAACCGCATTTCACCTCTTCCGATCGCCGGTACTTTTTCCCATCCGAAGGGTTCTTTTTCGAGCACTGCTGTTACGAGGGCCCCCACACGTGTCAGCGTGAATTAACACTCTGCCTTGTAGATATGGGTGCATGGAGAGAAAAAGGGTGTACTCGGACTTGCAATAATATTTAATAATATGAAAATAAATTTTATATTTAAGATGTTATTTATTTAAATTATAAAAACTAATACTAACATACAAAAAATAGATAACCCAAATTTAATTTACATTTTATTTTATTCAAATTATTTTCTAAAAAATTAATGATCGTGTTGGTTAAGTCATTATTAGGGTAAACAATTTTAGTTTGTGTTATTCATATTTCAAAGTATTATAAATCACCACTTTTCTCTGCGTGCACCAAATGAGTATACTTTGGCCTATCACTTTGATATGCAATTAGGGTTGATCATCGAAATTGAAAACGTTGCCTAGGCTATAGGGCAAAATTCACGCCTCGCAATCACAACTTCCGACAGGGGCGAGTGATTAACAATTATAACTGTTTTGGTTTATGACGATCAGAGGGCCGTGATGCGGATGGGTGATCATATGGATTGGATTGGGCAGGCACTCCACATATTCAAGTAGTTCAATATCGGTCAGTCTTGAAGGTCGCCGCTGATAAGGGCTGATAAGCCAGGGGGAACTTTGTTGACAATCTCTCCAAACAATAGTTGTATGAACAATTGTTAGTGGGTTAAGTTCGCAAGCACCCAGCTGCAGACTGTTTTCGGCACTTAACAATGGCAAAGGTTTCAGTTTGTAATTGGTGTCTCTCTATGACAATTTATTATTGTCACTGTTACTTGGCCAAAGTTCGCGGAACAAAAAAATCACTCATAATCCATGACTCATCTATTGCTTTAACCAACTCTTTCAAGAATACTATTATTCAATTTTTGAAGACACAGCTGGGGTTTCATTCTTGTATTTTGATTTGACAAATGAATGAGCCCATTTCCATAGCTTCAGGTGATTTTTGGTGGCTGGAAATTTCGCAGTGTCATCAAGGTATATTTAAAATATATTTAGTCATAAAATTAAATTGGATAAAAGATTGTTACCTGCTAACATTTGAGAAAAGATTTAGTAATTTCTTTGGTTTCAAGGGACAATGTTTGTTTTAAACATTTATGTTCTGCTCTTATCTTTGACGTTATTGAAAAATGTTCCCATTGTTTTGTAACACTTTTAAATTTTGTAAATCTTTTAATTTATCTATGTTGGAAAAATCGAATTTAGATTGATTTAGAAATTTCTGTAAATGGATTATTACTTTTTAATGCGAAATTGCACAGCCTGAATTTTTATCTTTAATAATTAAAAAGTGTGTGTCCATATTTCCTTGTGTTTTAAGTAAGGTTTTCGTAGATCCTTTCTTTAAGTTGGATTTTTTGTCCCATACTTTTCATTTATCTTTAAAGATTTTTGGATCTAATCGCTTATTAAAGGCTTATCTTGTTCGAAGTAGGATTGATCTTTAATAAATTTCGATAATCTTTAGGTGTGGTCTCAATTCAGGTTCCTATGCCGAAAACCGTGACTTTTTCGCAGTGACTTTAGTGGCAGCATCTCTGCCATTCTCTGTGTCATTTGCTTTCTTTGACCACCGCCACCGGACATACTCTTTTTAATTTGTATTCGTGTGATTTAATTTTTTTTTGGTCCGGGGATGCCCCTTGGTGGGATCGTTTTGGTTTTAGGGGGAAGCCCGCTGCAAATGCGGCGGGTATTAAATTGCTTTAGTCGGAGTGCCGAGATCGGATGGATAGACAAATTAACAGCATTTTATTTTCCGTCGTCGATTTATGGCGAACAAGCACATTCCATCTTCATCTCGATCTTAATCTGAATTTGTTTTTATTTCGTATCTGCGAGAGAGTGTGAACACAGGTTTTTCGGGTCGAAAATTTTAGGGGGAGCACCGCCGAAACGCCGCCAGATGCGTTCTGGCGCCCCGGCCAAAGGAAGTCCAAATCACCGGACTCATTTTCTCTACCTCTGCTGCTTTATTTTATCTGCTGTTTATACTTGCGGCAAGGTAAACACGCAGACCACACGCCCCCTCTCCCCCGCGCAACCGCCCCCGAACCCAATATTTATTACACTTCAAAAAGGGGAAATTTCTCGAACGCTCTTGGAAATTGTTGAATTGTTTTAGCAACAAAATAGTTGTGGCGGTACTTACCGCAACTTGCGGCCAGCTGTTGTTGCTCGAAATGCTCCGAATCCGTGAGGACTGGTGGGGGAGGATTTGCGGGTGAAGTGGAGACGGATCCAGACGCCTTGTCGCCCATGCTGCGTGCCAATGTCTTTGACGCTAACTGACTGAACCGAAGTCCGAAGCCATCGAACAGAACTCAACTATTTCGGACCGCTGCCAACAGGTGCCTTTGATTAGGTCTTGTAATCTCGAGTTGCTCTTCCCTTTTTTGGGGGGTAGTTTGGGAGTTCGGCCACTTGGAACATTTAATGGACACATAATCCACTCGTTTGGAATAATACGTACTTGGTTTTCAATCTTTTTGAGTGCAGAACATTTGTTTTTCCCCATTGTTCGGGAGTAAAAGTAATTTTCCTGCCCCACACCTGGATATAACACTAATAATTAAAGATATTTTACGACCACAGGTGTGCGTATCAGATAAACACACCGAAAGAAAATGTTTTTAATTATTTTGATAAGTTTTTAATTAAATTTTGTTTTTCCATATTAGAAATTCGATTAAAGGTTCATTTTACTCCGGAAAAAAATTAAAATACTTTGTTGTATTTAAATTTTAAACTTGTAAGATCAAAACAAATCGAGAATTTAACAAAGCAATTTAAGAGCGATAAAAATCAAGTAAAGCGAGTTCATCAAGGGGATATAATTATCTTGGTGGATCCCCCAAACACTCCTGGGATCAAATCCCCCAGTTAGAGCATTGCCCGTTCGACTTTCGGCGGCTAATAATGCTGACCATTGTGTTCATAATTTACCATTCGACTGGCTACCCGCTAATCGCACATCTTATCAGGGTATTAAGTGCCGCTCACTAACTACGCCTTGGCACGCTCTCCCCATGAAAAAGGCCGAGGGGGCAAAAATCACACGCAAAATCACAGGCCTTCTTTTATTCGCCCCCGCCCCTTTGCCCTGCGAACACCCCACCCCACCAAGGTAAACATTATCGGGCCAGAAGCTTTACACTCTGGCACATTAGACAAATAAACGGGTAAACGGGTGTCTCTGCTGCGGCTGTGTGTATTACAATTAACAAAAGTAATTGCACTCGCTGGGGATTCCCCGGGGCCTCAATGAAAACTCTTTGATGGGTAAGCCATGCAAGAGTCTCTATCTACACGGCGAGCAAAACGGAATACTTTCAGTTGGATACCATCGGCCGTATCAGTTTCCAATATTTCATTTTCCCTATCGGAATAATCTGAATCGTTATAAATTGGTCCCCAGCCAAATGAATATCAGGCAATAATGTGAAGTAGTAATTTATTGATATGAAGCTGAAGCCAAGGGCCGGTTTTTCCATGTCTGATGAAAGACAGGTGCCATTCTAGATAGTAGGGGGTTTTTTAATTTAAAGTGTTTAATCGAGTGTTGGGAGAAATGACCTTATATAATTTGTGTATTTTTGAACATTACCCAAAGAGCGGTTATAATTTGCTGACTAAAATTAATATATCATCATTTTAATATTTCAACATTTTCCCAGAATAATTTACTGGTAGTTAACAATTGAAAAGCGTACAAACATTTATCCTGTAAATAATTAAATACATTTTTGTATTATTAAATTATTATTATTAATTATTATAACCGACTAAAAATACCCCAGTCCAGCTAAAATACTAGCATTTAGAAATAGGTCCATTTAATCACTAATAGATTAAAAAATCTTGTTAGGGTACTAAATTCATAAAAAATGGTTCTTCATTATGATCTTCCTTAACAGTTATTAAAATCAGCATCTTATTTTTCTGCGTGCATGCTCATTTAGAAATATGCCAACACCACCAATTGAAATCTTCGGCAGGGCGAACAATTCATCAGATGTCGCCATATCATTGTCTGTGCTGATTAGTTACGCCTTGCTGGTTGGCAGGCAGATTCCGATTCCCCCCAAAACCGAGGGGGAAATACCAGCAGGCGAAGGGAGGGTATTTGGGTACTGGGTGATGGGTGCTGGTATCTTTGTAGCGGCACGCACATGCCATATATTAGGACGCATAAAATGACAAACGACTCGCGAGGCGCGTAAATTGAAAACTCGCTGAGCCTGTGCGAGATTGCCTGTGGAAAGGATGGCGACTGCAGGGGGATGGCGCAGGGTGGCAAGGGGATTGTGGGGGGTATATGGATTTCGGCGACTTTTTGGCTGTTTGTTATTGCTGCCTGAGCTGTCTCACTCTCTTGCTGGCTGTCGGCCAAAACTTTGCCAAAGTATTCAAATTAAAATTTCAATTAAGGAAGTGAATTTGTGTGTGCCGAAAGTGTATTAAGTCTATATAGCTGTGGCATCTTGGCATTTCACTGCTTCTGTATTCCACGTGTGCCACGCCCCCGCCCTCGCCCACTTGGATATCCTCCGCCTGACAGGAGGCTAAAACCGAACAGCATCACCAAACCAAACCGAACGGAACTGAACTGAACAGATCCCGCCCAGCTGTAGCATCCCGCCTACAAGCGGCATCGTCGCCTGTTGTTTGATTTATTGCCAAAGTTTGTCGTCTGTCATATGACATAAGGAGTACTTTGTTGGAATATTTTACATTTTACGCGCCCCCAGACCCCCCTCCCCCAAAAGCACACCCATACACCTTGCCGGCTGACATTTCCCATTGAATTGGGAATATGCCGAAAGAGGCTTTGGTCTCGGGCCTTTGGTGGGCATTATTAATAATGCAATCAATTTGTAAACAATTTGGCATATATCAATGCGCTTCGTGCTGCCCATAAATCTTTGGGAAATTAGCTCAGTCAGTCCTCCCCTCTTGTCACGAACTGCTGCACTTCAAAATATTAAAAGCTAGTGGGAAACGCAAATAAAGTTGAATGCTTTTATTGGGAAAAATACTTAAAAATATGGCTATAAATTTATAGAATATTTGTAGATTTATAGCTCGCGTGAAACATATAATATGAATGAATTTATTTGGATATGAATTAATTATTAAGTTAAGGACTTAAAGATAAATTCTAACTTTTATAAAGACTTAATTGACCTTAATTTAAACTATATCTTCTATAACATAACATTCTAAGTTTGAAAAGGATTTAATTGACCCCAATGTGAATTATTTCTAACAACATAAATGCCTCCCAACATATAATTTCATAAAGCTGAGCTTTTATAAAGCCTAAAGACAAGATATAATCCTTGCCTTATACCATTTCAATGACAAAACAATGAAAATAAGAGTTTATGGGGCTTTATAAAATTTCAGCTTTATGAAGTTATCTTTTTGCAAGCTTTTATGTTGATGGGTTAAAATTTAAATTGGGATCAATGTAGGCAGGGAGTCAACCAGTTATTTCTTTAGCTATATATTTTGAAGCACCGCAAATCCATTGGGATTTGCCCTAGTATATTTTTTGCGAGTGTGGTCATTTGCATGCCGGCCCCCCTGACAGATTGCTGGGCTGCCCTCTTGATGGATTGGCGGCTGGTTCTGGCCTGGAAATGTTGAGGGGGGCAGGGTCATGGTTGCAGTTGCGAGTGTGGAGTGTGGACAGGGGGCGGTTCCTACAGATTTTGCCATATTTCTGCGTTTTGGCTGCTCCAGTGGCTTCCAATGGTGGTGCTGCTGCTGCTTTGGCAGTTAGTGACAGCTGCGGTGATGGCTGCAGTTTGGGGGAAACACAAAAAAAACCAAAAATGGAGAGCCGGGGAAACCATAACGCTTGTCCGGTTGGCAGCCATGCATTTCCCAACAGCGGATGAGAATTGGGTTCTCGGGCCTTTGACTGGCCCAAAGAATGGAACTCGTTTGGTGTGCTGTTTGCCCAAAATTTTCTGTTTTTCCGAAATTTCCAATGGTCAGAGTAGGCAGCACATAAAGGACAGTCAACAGACAAAAGGGAATGCCACTCGTACAGTAAACTTTGAGCTCTCAAAACCCTGTATCTCCGGTGTGGCATATATCTGCTTTACAGAGGTAAGTTCAGAGGCGAACATCCTCAAGCTAATTGAACGAACTTGCCCCACGAAGTGTGTGTCCAGCTGAGATTCCTCCCTTGCGGAAGGGAAATTGCAAATGGAAGTTCCCATTCTCCTTGGCTCTCCTTGGCTCGCCTTGGCCCCAATTTAAAAGTTTATGAACTTGTCAGCCAACTGGCGCCTCCACTCAGACACTTACCCCCCTTCTCCTTTTGTATGTTTTGACAGGAGGAAGGCGGAGGACCAAGGACCAACAATGTCGGGTCGCCTCAACCAGCAGCACGCGGCGTATGCGCAACGCATGGAGCAGGAGAACAACCGGGTGCAGGCCACACAGGCGGTCAACAGCTACTACAGCCACTGGGGCAAGGTCACATCGCGCTTCGAGAACTGGACCAACAAGGAGTACTACGAGAAGGCGGACCAGCAGCTCCAGTCCCGTCGCGATCAGCAGGAAAAGCAGGCGGCACTCTGTGAACGACAGAACAGGCTTCGCCAGCTTCTGGCCTCCGAGAGCGAGGCCTATGACAAGGAGATGGAGCGACGTCGCCGACCGCGGGAGCCCGGCGGTGGTGACCTCCAGATGCTGGGCCGCGTGAACCAATCGCTGAAGGAGCAGGAGCAACTGCGTCGCAAACTCGAAATGGAGGCAAAGCTCTACGGTCGCTGGCGTCATGGCGTGGACGATGAGAAGCTGCTCTACCAGTCTAAGTCGGACAACGAAGTGCTGGCCAAGCTCAACTGGCTGGATCGCCAGATCGAGAATCAGCAGCAGCGCGAGGAACAGCAGGCTCTGGCCGCCGAAAGACAGCTCCTGCTGCAGCAGGAGATCAGCCGCACGGAGCAGGCCCAAAAGGAGCGTCAACAGATCCGCGAACAGCAGTTGCGGGAACTGCGTGCCCTCCAGGAATCCCACATGTCGGAGCTTCGTCTGCGCCAGCAAGAGGCGGACAAGCTGAAGGAGGAGGAGCAGCACTTCCAGCTCTTCCTGGGGGAACTAGACAAGGAGCGCGAACTGCTGGAGGAGAGCAGTGCCCTGGTGCTCAAACGAGTGGATTCCGGACACGCGTACAACCTGAAGAAGATCAAGGTGTTCATCCGCCAACGCAGTGAGGCCAGTCGCAAGCAGATCTCCCTGTGCGTCAACATGCTGCAGCGCATGTCCAAGTATGTGGTCAAGACGGAAGAGCTACAGAAGCTGCTGGAGAAGTACCGCACCCAGCTGGAGAACGAGGAACATGCCTGCGCCCAAATAGAGACCATGTACGAGTCGGAGGCCAAGTACAATCTGCAGCGCTGCGAGGAGAACTGGCGGGAACAGCACTTGCAGCGCTACGGGGAGCTGAGCAAGCTGATCGACCAGGAGAAGGATTGCCTGGGCGGCTTGCTTCAGGAGAATGTGAGCCAGCAGCAGGCGTTGGTGGAGCTGCGTAGTCAGCATCTCAATGGCATCGAGCAGGCCAACAAGCAGCTGGAGCAACTCAGCCAGGAGCAGGCGGAGTTGGGTGTACCATCTTCGGTGGCCGCCAGTCTCAAGGAGGTGGAATCTCAAGCAGCCCTTTCAGAGGACTCGGCGGTGGAGAGAGAGGAGAGCCTCGTGCCCAAGGTCAGCGACTCCTTCTCCAACCTCAACCTGGACGTGTGGCAGGATCTGCCGCCAGCTCGTGGAGAAGTCGGTGTCTCGCAGCGCCTGAACAAATCTCGCTCCCTCAATGTGGTCACCTCGCAGACAGCCGCTCCTCCGAAGTTCGCACGCAAGCGTGTGGCCTGGACCTAACATTACAATCTTATATCGTCGTCGTTCCAGCTTAAATTTTAATGGTATTATTAGTGCTAATGCTAGTTTAATCAATGTTTAGCCATAGTTTAACTTTTTGTGTAAACCCTTCACCACCCACTTTCCGCTCTCCACTTTCCACATACATGTGTATGTACAACCCACTTCACTACACTCCAACCCAATGAATACCAACCACTCCACACCCCGATGAACACCACTCTGTGCACTTGTAGTTGATAAGGCTGATAGATAGGCGCTCCCCCGAGGTGGGGTCAATAAATCACTCAATTTGTGGGCCAGCAGGAAGTAAGGCTTTAATTATTGTCAAGTGCAGGGCGGGGCCAGGAGCGGTTCTTTCGGCCAGCGGTAGCTCCAAGGATATATAGAGCTTTGTGTACCGAAATAATACATTTATCTGGTGAGTACAAATATTGTGGTTTTAAAAGAACGGGCTTAGACACCACAAGTCAGAGTTCCGAGCAGCTTAGGAAAATATATGCGATGAGCTTGTCAAGTGTTTGGATTCGAAATTGTTCAATTATGGCCGACACGATTCCCTGGCATCAGATGCGATTAGCATTCAATCGAAATTAATATTTGTAGACTTGGGCAAATCTCTGGACACTTTATGTTGGGCGTAGTGGTAGTAATATAATGTTACACATACACACTCCCAGGCATTATATAATGCATGTTATTCATCATCTATTTGAATAGATTGCCACCGCCCACTCCATCAGCCGTAAGCTGCTCCTAATGGCCAAAACGCTCGCAAATGATGATGAATACGTTTCAATTACTCCACTCGAACTCTCCATCATCAGGAGCAGGCTCGGAATAGGAATCGGTATTGGGAGTAGGAATGATATGCTGTGTGTAGCAGTCAGGTAGCCTGTCCATTCAGTGAGCATTTATGAAATATTGGGGAATTATTATCGGCAATTATTTGGGCCAAAGTCGAGCCATTGCAGTCGATTTGGTGTTAATAAAAGGAAGCACCAACCAGAGATATGCATGCGCTCGATAAAGCCACATGAATCGAGAGGTATGCATGCACACACAAAGCAAGATATAGCATATAGCAACATATAGCAAAATATGCCAAGCGCATCGCAGCGCCTTTGATTAAATTTCTTTGAGTGTTTGGGGCACACAAAATGCAATTTCATTTGCACTAATGGCTGGCGTCGCTGCCTCGGCCGCTGCGTCTGCCTCTGCCGCTGCCTCCGCCGACGGCACTTCCGCTGCCAGCAACAATGCAGCGGCGCAGCAGAGGAAAAACTGGGCGAAAAACTGCAAAGGAGAGCGAAAAAACAACAAAACGAGCGAAAAAAAAGATTGTTAAATTGAATTAAAACCAACAGCACAGTGGGAGGGGGTGGGCTTCGGCTGCCAGCGGCGGCCAAGCGGAAGGTATATCATGATGCGAGGAATTGCATGCCGCTCTGGAGGACCCAGCACCATCACCATCACCATCGCCCCCCACTCAACCCCATCTGCTGGCATCCGTCTTTAATGGTGTTACTGCAACGGTGGCCATTACCAACTCTTTGGGCCATCTGCACAAGGTTTGCTCAAGCAATAAACGGAATTTGAAGGCTTGTTCGGCTGCACCACCCAACCACCCACCGAACAGCCAAGGGCCCACAAAAGATTACATTGTTTGCCGGGCGGGGAAAAGGGCCCTAAAAAAAGCGTAATAGCAAAGTTAAACATTCAATTGTTGTAAATTGAAAACAATTACTTAAAATTTATGAAAAACTGAATTAAAGCCAAGTCGGTAGATAAACATGCTTTCCGTTATTACGATAATTAAACCTAATAGTTTTAAAAATGTTTCCTTTTATTAAATAAATTGTAATAGCCTTAAAATTATATACTTTCTGGAAGTGTATGGAAAAAATTGAAATACTTGCATACAAAAAAGTAATCCCCACCAGGATTAACATTTAAAACAAGATTAAATGCAATACATCTTGTGCAATCTTTATTGGATAGCAATTCGCATAAAGAGAGAGCTCTCTTAAATTTTAGTTAAATGAAACAAACGAATTTTAATCACATAATTACGTCGTATTAGGATAATATTTTCTATTAATGTTCTTTGAGTCCTTTAAAATAATTAAAACCTCATCAGATTAAAGTAATTTCAGAAAACCCACTAAAAATAAATAACATTTGCTTCCTCACAAAAAAAATATTAACTTTTTAACTCTAATAGATAATTGACGATTAATAATTAAATTCTGAACTTTTTAATATGTTGCATGTTAATTTAATGAGTTTCGGTATTATGCGGCCTATTTCATTGCCGCAATTATCATAACATAATAACGCAGCTTGGTCAGCATAAAGCATAAATAAATAAGCCCGAGTTCCGACATTTATTAATTTCATCATTCGCGATGTCAAACCGTCAGTCGTTTGTTCATTTGCGCTGTCAGCCAGCCTGTCATCTCCACTCTATTCAGATCGCAATTCGTGCAATCAAGTTATTTGCTTTGGCAGCCGAGTGTATTTTGACTAGGCAACTAGGTGGCTTTTCAGCTGCCACGCCCCTCCCAGCCCCTCTTATCCCATACCATTCCACCTGGAAATGTGCATGGAAATTCGAGCCAAATTTCCGCATCAAAGAGTTTGCGTGCGCTGGATTTGTGGCAACGTGTTGCCGTCAACGGATTACGGAATGATTACAACAGGTGCGGATTGGCTGGGCAACGCGGGATACCGCCTCCTCCTTCCTCTCTCTGCTTTGGGTGGCATAATCTGTCAGCCGACTGTCCCTTAAACAAGATTAACTGAGGATGAGGCAGTGGAATCCGAAGGATGGGCCCCGGACCCAAAGAAGCAATAATGCGATGAAGGCGAGGCGAGGACTCACGTCTGCCACAGCCACACATCCTCACAACCGGAGACTCAGACTCAGACGTATAGGGCCTTTTCATCCGGGGCGACATTTACGTCAACAATTCAGCAAACAATTGGCAAATGTGGCCATAAAAGCATGACAGTTGTCACTGCCGTAGTCGCTGTCCTTAACACCCAAGCGACCCAGCCCCACCCCCTCTTAACCCCTGCTGCCTTTTGCTACTTTGAAATGCACAAAGCGGAAACGGAAGCGGATGCGGAAATACATGTATGCGTGATGTTGCTGCTGTTTGTGTTGCTGCTGCTGCCGTTGCTGTTGCTCCTGCTGCAACTTGTTGTAGTTGCTGCCTGTCATTCTGTCTGCCCGTCTGTCCATTTGTCCCACTGTGCGAGTGATGGCTGAGCCAGAAGCCAACATGTCGCCAACAGACTAAGCCCAGCCAGGCCACACATAATGTTGGCTAAGCCTTCAGTCAATTGCATTCAAATAAGCGGCCGAAAGAGAGCTCGCAGTGGGAGGGTTGGGATAGGGGAAATAGGAAATGGCTGACTGGGGAAAATGGTTGGAAAATGCGCTTTCCTGGCCTCCGTTTACATATGCAGAGCTTTCTGCTTTTAGCTGGCAGCTCACAGCTCACAGAGCTCACACAGCTCAGAATTCAGGAATGTTCAATTTCACCCATGGCCAAGCCCCGGCATCGTTTCATGTATCACTTTATGGCCGTGGTTGGGGATTGCGTTTAAAGTTTAAACAACGTTTGTATTATCTGTGTGCCGGGATGTGCCGGGAGTCGGTATGCATGGTCGGTAGACACGGTTGCCATGGCTGGCACACTTCAATGCCACTCCCGATCCCAACCGCCAACAGTTTGCTTCATTACTCTCCAACCTCCCCACCAGCCCTTTTCAGTTTTCCATCCCAGTTTTTAAGCATGCAAAAAATGCTGCGTAAATATGCCAACGAAAAATTAAAAAAAAGAGAAAAAACAACAGCAGCAGCCACAACAATAGCAGCAGCAGCAGCGGTGGCCGTGTGAACCACAGCAGCAACAACATACAACATACAACTTACAACATCGACGCTCAGCTCAAATCGGAGGTTGTTGTTGCTGGTGTAACATGCTTGCCATTGCACACATATACATGTGTAATTCAGTTTCAGTTTCATAACTAAAAAACCATAAAACAAAATTGTGTACACACCACCCGCCCAAACTACGAGTCCCACAGCTGAGTGAGCCACTGAGTGAGCGATCCCAAAACCAGAGCAATCCTCGCGCCAACCACCCACCCAACCACCCATCCAGCCATAAAACCACCCACTCTAAAACACGGTACAAAAAACATTTTTTAGATGGAGTCATAAATGTTGAATGTCCAATTTGCAACTCACTAGATTTGCATGCGAGTGGTAATTTAATGGTTTCGGTTAAATGGATTTTCACTGTTAATCATTTAATCAAATACAACTCTGTGTGGTTTGGCCTAACCACTGATCCAAATAATATTTACATTAATAATTAAGAAAAAAGATATGACCTCAAATCGATTGGTTAAAACGATAATTTTTGGTTTCAAGTGATTTATTTCATTTTGCACATGACAAATGCACGAATTTTTTCTGCATGTAGGCCATATGAAACAAATTATTGTCCAATTATTATTCCTTCCGAAATTTTGTTTAATTTTAAAATTTTCGCTGTGTACCCAACCGCCCACAGCAAAACAAACAGAGGATGAAGAGCAGCATGGCAGTGTGGGGATAATCAGAAGCGCCGACTGAGCGACTACAGTGGAGATTAGCTAAATGAAAAGCCCTCGAAAGGCAGCTCATGCGCGTGCAAAGAGGTCACAAGTTTGTTCTTCGGCCAAACTTCCCCGCAGCCACAAAAGGCCAACGAGAATGCAACAGTAACAATGTCAAAGTTCAGGTTCGGCTATGACGATTGCCAAATCACCTACATTTGTAAGTAAAGTATAAAGTATAATTTATTTTAAGGCTTAAACTTATTCATATTAAAAATTAAATATTATATTATATTTAAAATTTTTCTCAGTGAAATATGAATGAGTTATGCTCTGACGAAGAAATCACTCGCAGTCGTATTAGTCACACATGATTAGGCCCGAAGGGCGATTAAATCATTATGGCAAAGTCCCTGGGAACCAAGCGAAATGAAAACGCAAATGTCGTAATCTTTATGGAATTGTACTTAAAGGTATTATCTAAAATGTATTTGTTTTCTAAGATATTTAAAAGTTAATGCTGGCCTAGAAATGAAGAAACACTAAAGTAACGGAAAATAAATAATTATCTTTACTACGAAACTATTGAAGGTCATACATAAAATAACTATCTTGGCAATGGGTAATGTACTATGTAAAGAAAACATGTTAAAATGTACATATTGTCCAATTAAAGAGCAATTATTATGCACGATTTGTTTTGTGTGATGAAGCCTAATGTTAAATAATAACTAAGGATTTTAGGTTGTTCATGCATTCACAATAGATGACAATAGATTTTTTTTAATTCCCTACCGAATGGACTAGATCAGCGGTCGGCACACACATACAATAACGTTTTGTTTAATATTTGTATGAGTAAATTGCACTGGGCAGATCATCAGAGTGTGTGTGCAGACCGCTGTTCTACAGTATACGTGAGCGAGCAGCGGCTGGGCAGAACAAAACCCTATGCTCACTTAATAGGGCGCTGCCGACCGCTGGACTAGATGCAGCAACTAAATGTAGTCATCCTGATTAAATCCCTGCCCACTGACTTCGGCTTGTAAGCACCGCTCGCCACTCTGCACTAATCTGCGCGCTCATGGCTGAGTTTGCATTTAGGCTGTTTCCACTGTTCCCACTGTTTCCACACTACGGCTTTAAAGTTTGTGCACAAAATTAGAATTCATTTGCAGGGACACAGCACTCGAAATGGCCGGGAAAGTGGCGAGCAAACACACAACCAAACAGAGACCATAAAGTACATAAAACTGGCCAGCAACAAATGCGACTGCAAACATAGCAGCACAGCAGCATAGAAGTCCATACCCACACCCACACCCTCATACATATAAACCTCTCATTCGGTTATTTCGCATTCAGAAAATGGCACTAATTATACAGTTATACAGTTATATGCGGCTTGAAGCGCCGCTGGGTTGCCACATTTTTGGCCACGCTTCCTGCTTGCCATTATCTGCCACCGGGCATCCTGCCTCCTGCCGCTTGCCATCTATAGTGTCGCCCAGTCCCATTCCATCTTAACCCGAGCGGGAACTTTGGGAACCTCTGGAACCTCACCTGCAACGGTAATTAACGTTCTCGAACGGAACCGACGACTTGAAGCGTTGCCCTGACACAGGTGCCACGCCTCCGTCACTTCGTGGCCCCTTCGTAGCCCCCGCCCCTTTTTGGCCAAGTCGGAGTCGCAGTCCATTGACAGTGGCAGTCGCAGCTGCAACACCTGCAGACAAACGACAGCGCCGAAGGACGCGGTGCACAGGACGTATACGTAACTTTTGTAATTAAAAGCATCGCACTGCAGCGGCAGCGCAGCGGCAGAGCGCCGGCAGAGCTGCGGCGACAACAATGCACTCATGCAAAAAGCTGCAGCTGCAGTGGCGGCGGCAGAAGGGGTCTTACGGGCGCAGCAGCTGCCTCTTAGTTACTCTCCAACAAAAGGACAGAGCGGTGGACAGAGGGCGGAAGGGGGCGAGGCAGGAGGGGGGCGATGCCCCGAAGGGACTCCAGAAGGGGCGAAAGCCGAGCGCACTCAAACAAAGCTTGGAGGAGCGCACAATGGTTTTTTGGTCCTGGGGTCGCCGTTTGCCAAGTGGGTTGCGGCAGGTCGCACTTTGCACACTCAGAACTAAAACGTTCTTCAAGAGCTGAAAGTCCAACAGAGCAGCAAAAATTGGACAGGGTCTGCCAAAAACAGTCTGCATTTTATTTGAAATTTAAACCTTTTATCTATTTTCCCCTGTCTTTTAACAATTGTTAATCGACTATTCTTGTTTTTGATTTCAATTACATTTCAAAGAATTCATTTGTCTAAAGAGTAGGAGTAGTAGTAGTATTTTTAAAACTAAATAATGTTTTGAGATATTTTGTGGAAGAAAAAATCTTAGAAAATATAAATAAGTCAAGATGATTGCTATATTTAATCAATAATAATTATTTTAAAAACAGTATTTGGAGTGAAATTTCCTCCAGTGCAGGACATTTTGTAATAGGCGCTGGGGCAGGAGAAGGCGGGAGAAAAGCTGGGTACTAAATGCGGTTGCGGTTGCCAGTGACTCTCGGTTCTTGGAGGCATCTTAGCGGGATTCGCCAGACCATCAGTAGATGCAGCTGCAAAAATGGCGAGCCGGGAGACAAACTCAGAAACAGCGACAACAAAACCGGGGAAAGCTGCTGTGCTATCTCTCATTTGCTAAATCAGAATCATGGTCTCAGTGGCCCAATTTCACAGAGTGCCGCCTGGAGAGGACCCCAGAACACCTGGCCCTCCTGGCGAGATGATCAGCTCCCCAGTTCTTTGCCACTCCATTGCGAGATTCATATCGGATGCGAAAGCCACATCTCCATGTGAGACATCCGGCTCAGTTCGCACAAGTTATGGCAGCAGTTAGCCTGAGGTTAACCCGGCGGCCGGGTAAAAGAACTCTATCATTTAGCCGCATCTCTCGTCATTGTTTTTCATGAGCCAGGATAGTTGTCACTGGGGCCCAGGGCTTTGGGCTCAGGACGAAGAAGAAGGGGGCGGCATTGGCCTGCGGGTGCGTGGCCCTGCATAAAAAATTGCCAAGTTTAATTGATAAAGTTTCTCTGGTGTGGAGCCATGACGCCGCATTAAGCCACGCTGTCCCGTCCGAGGGTTAAAGGGAAGGGGCAGGGGCAGGGGAAGCACCCCGACCTCACAGCTGCGTTGGGGAAAAAATCTGTTTGTTCAGCTTCAACTTAAAGCGTTTACGTGTGTATCCTGTCGTTTGTCCTTTGTCCTTTGCCCTTGCTGCGTACTGATTCCCTCGGCGCTCGTTTGCTCAATCGCAGCCAACTACTTGCCGGGCCCATGCTGCTGTTCATGCAGAGAGAAAAATGGCAGGAAATCATTTACTATTTAGCATGTTCTTAGTTCTATGATGAACTTGTCAGTGCGTCAATTTAAACTGGGATTGTAAATTTCTTATCGTACCCCTTAAAGAACCTTTTTCAGTCGTAATTTGGACCAATTAGGGACCACAGCAAAAGAACCAACTTTTTTGTGCAGCTAACAAGCCACATTACCAATCCCTATCACTTTCGGGTACCTTTATTTTCTGACAAATTTGTGAATTTTTTATTAAGTGGCTACTTCATAATTTTTTGCAAAAAATAGCCAAAAATAACAATAGTCAGGTTTTAATGCCAATTGATTGGGAATTTAATTACGAGCTCAACGATATATGACATTCCATATTTAAACCACAATTTCCGTTGTTTCGGTCAAAATATTGATTATTTTTTGTGGAAAATCATGATCTTTTTTTTGGGTAAAAATAGAGTTTTTAACAGTGCATTTTTAGCTGTATCTTGGTCAAAAATTATCCGAAATCAATAATACATACTTCTTTGAACAGCTTACAAACTAACAAACTAATCCATATCACTTGCCAGTTGACTTCAAAAAAATATATTTTTGACCATTTTCAAATTTTTGATAAGGGGTTACATTATGTTTTTTTGCGAAAAATGGCCAAAAATAAAAATTTTCAGGTTTGAATACCAGTTAATTGGGAATTGAATTACGAGCTCAACGAGGTATGACATTTCATATTCTGACCATATTTCGCACCGTATCAATCAAAATACTGACTTAGAATACGACTTTTCAATTATTGATATCCTTTTCTTTCACTGCGTGTCCTTGTGCGTGATCCGTGTCCCGGTGTCGCAGCTCGTGTGATTCCCATTCCCAACCGGACGAGGCAATCAATGCAAAACAAAAAATTTTATTCCATCACTTCATCGGCGACATAAAATTGTATAAGTTTGGCCTGGCTGCCCTGCGGCTCGCACACGTGGTGTCCTCGTCATCAGGTTGCTCCACGGAGCTCCCGGGAGCCCGATGTCGATGCCTCAGCTGGTCACGTCCTGTTTTGGCCCGGCTTTTATTAAAAACGCTATGCAGAGCACATTACAAGTTAATAATTCCCGTGCCGAACTGCCGAACATCGCACACGCATTCATGGAGGAGGCCACGGAGGAGGAATGGAGGGTTGGGGGCATGACCAGCCTGGTGGCATATGCCACACATTCGTCGTGGCGCTGAAATATTTTGCCCCTTGGCCAAGCGCCACATGAAACGAATAATTTTTATTATTCCCACTCCCACGGAAGGACAGTTTCCTCGTCCGTCAGCCATCCGGGGCCAGCATCCAGCAGCCAGCATCCAGGATTCAGTATTCAGTATCCAAAATCCAGCTGCCTGAAACCCGCATCCGCATGGAATCCCTCTCGGAACGAACGAATAATGGTGTTTGTGTTCGAAAATACATTTATTTGAGGGCGTTGCCAGGGATTACGAGGGGGTGTGGCTGTGGGCATCCGTATGCCCTTTGCTCTGCGGCTGCGGCAGTTGACACAAATTGTCAGTTCATCAACGCCTACCGGGCGTATGCGTGATGTGGCCGTGGAAGACTGAGGAAGTGGCAGCAGCAGCCGTTGGCCAACGAGCTTCGTTAGCCGAACTGGGCCAACGGGGCGTATGTGGATGGTGGTGTGAATGTGGATGGGGACGTATAAATCCTGCACGTTTAACCATAACCGAATCGAAGCTAAACGAGCACCCTCGCCCCTTTTTCGCTCCAGCTCTCTTGTACAGTTACTGTCCATTGTTGTCCATATCAGTTTGGTCGTCGCCTTTGTTGGCCAATGTCATTGTTATTAACTTTTTATGGCTTATTACATAAGCAGCGCAAATCCAACTGACAACGCATACGTGACAAATCCCACCAAAGGGGCAGTCTTGTGTATCACTAATTAAATATATAAACCGAATGCTAGCCATAAATAAAACAATAAAAATACGCCTGATTGCCGTGATAAAAGCAGACCCCAAAATGGCAAAATCTATCTCAACCTTTTGAACCCTTGAACCCTGGCGGAAAATCCCTTTCAATCGGTCGGCTTCGAATCCAATTCCAATTCCCCGAACAATTAGTTCCGTCAGCCCCAGAAAAGCAGCCGAAAAAAACGGGGATTTTCGCACGCCGAATCAATTGACAAAAGGTATTAAAAGTTTCGCAGCCGGGCGGAAAAACTTTCTCCCCGGGCCGAAATCACAGCAAATGCTAAACAGCAATTCCCTGACTTTGTGCCCCATTAAATAGCAAACCAATATGGGAACGGAAAGGGGCGTTTGGGCCAGACGAGAGTCTATATCGTAAATTGTGCGAGACGCAAAATGAGATACGTAGTTCGCATACCAAAGGATTTGTAAGTAAAACATTTCTGATTAGCTGCCTGGCAGGGGGTCCTTGTATGTGTGTCTGTTTGTTTCAGTGCCCACTGGCTATTTCTATTTGATGTCCTGTGCTGACCTCGCTGCGGTTTCTCCAAGGATCTGGTCTCCGTTTCTGGTTCGGTTTAGTTTGGTTTCAGCCAGCACTAGAAGTGCGCAAGCATAATAAAATCAAAATACAGAGAGGATTTTCGGGAATGGGGATAGGGATGGGGGGGCTGAGTTCCAGAGATCCAGAAACCCTGAACAAACAGGACGTGGGGACTTGGTCCTCGCTTCTGTCTCTGCCACTAATTGAACTTGTGTGAACGTATTAAGGCTTATGTGCGAATGTTTGTGTGGTTCAGCTGGATTCCAGCTCCTCTGCCGAATCCGAATCCTCCTCCTTGGAACGCCCGGCAGTGCTTAGGATGAATAAAAATATTGTGTTAACTTTGGAACAACTCTCGGTTGATATAACAGCCCGAGGGAGGGCGTGGCAAGTGCCGAGTGTCGCCCCTCTCTAAGTGTATTTGTTTCATTTGCCCTGAATGCTAATGATGGGAAAATTTGCGAATTTGCGCCAGGCGAAACGGGTGGTTGATGGGTGGTTTGCCGGTTCTCTGTTGGATCGAAGTCAGCTTCTGGGAACTAGGATGTCACTGAGTCGCAGACTGAAATGCTAATGATGTAAAAAGCTTTGCCAAAGCTGAAACAAACGACAGCCGTTTTGGGGGCAACGCAGTCTCGAAATGAGGAAACTGACTTAACTTAATTGAAGTTGCTGATGGCTTGGCCTTCGCCTTCGCCTCCGCCTCCGTCTCCGCCTCATCCCTCCATCTCCATCTCCATCTCCATCTCCATCTCCATCTCCATTACTCCCCCATTTAGGAGAGGCAGAGCAACTCCGATCGGAAGCTCGCTAGAAGTGATTTCGTAATTAATGAATTAGTGGGGCTCTGCGTTAGCGGTTACCCTTGGCCATGGCCAGAACACTTAGCCAGACCGGAGTTCTAAGAGTTCTCCGAGTTCCTTGGGTTGAGCAAGTTTGCTGAGCTGATTACACACGAAACTTGGCCGGCTCACTGCTCACTGGCTATTCCATTATCGTGCTAAGAGCCCATTGATGAGCTGCCCCTCTCCGGGGGAAAACACTTGAAAACACTTGCCGTCTGAATTATGATTTCATTAGAATCTATCTTCTATCTTTCTGCCCCAGCCCGCGGCACCTTGCATAATAACTCATTATGGCAGCTGCATTTAGCCGGCTTTAATCGCTTTTATCATCAGCTGCTTGGCTGCATTCTGGGTACTCGGTATTCTCGTTTCTGCCTCGTCTGTCTGAGAATGTGCAGCATTTCCGGCTCGTTAGCTTCACTGTACTGCACTGCATAGTCTGTACTGTAGGTGCACGTGCCATGCGGGCCTGTGTCCGCCTGTGGTCCTGTTCCACATCCTGTTCCTGTTTCTGTTTCTGCTCCTGGTCGTGGTCCTTATTGCCCCAGCTGCCTGCTGCCTGCTGTGCTGGCTGCCGCAGACAATGCCCCATTAGCATGCAGCATATTTTAATTAGCCAAATAAATTTACCATCCCTCCTGGCCAAGTTGACTAAAGTTAAAGCTCTCTTTCTGGACCGGCCTCTGCCTGGCTAGGATTTATTGGAGCGAAGAAGCAGCATAAAACATGAACAAGAAAGTGGGTTTTTCGACTTAACGATACCCTACAAATAGATATTTATTTTGTGCATTTAAGAAAGTTATAAGAACATCTAAGTAGCATTAATTATTATATTATTAAGTGTCTATCACACTTTGTTACTTTTCTTTACAAATTATAAACCTATTATTTTTACTGAAAATTATTTGAAACTCTCTCCTAGCTTTAATTTTATCCACATTATGTTTCTATAAATATTATTTAAAATTTAAGTTTGTTTAAGTTAATTGAATGCTTGCATTTCGAAATTCATAAGGACTTGCTCAACCCTATAGCTTAATTCATATCGGTAATATATTATGTTAATGTCGCTGCCAGTTACATGCGTCAATGTAAACATCATGTATACCATATACCATATACCCGAGGACTCGCCTTCTACCGGGTATGAAAAGTATACAAAACACGTCGGACTCCCTGGCGCCTGTTTAATTTCACTTAACGTTTAACCTGCTGCCATTAATCGAGCGCAATTAACGCGCCTTTAATGGCAACTTTGGTCAGCTTCGCAATCAGTTGGCCCACACACACACACACACACTGGTATACTCGGCAAACACACCCCCATACATACATGCATATTTAATTAGCAAAGTCAACGCTCAGTACTCAAAGAAGGTTAACTGGAAAAGGGACGTGTGGGGTGGTCAGGAGGCAGCAATGCGTCGCTTGATAAATAGCCAATAATTCTTACGCAGCCATGGAGCCCGACAGACCCACTTGGACCACCCACTCAGGAACCACTGAGCCAGTGAGCCACTGAACCAATGAGCCACCCACTGAACCACCGCCCAGAAGCTCGAGGCTCGTTGAGAACGAAATAAATTGCCGGCATATAACCTTGAGCGTGTGTTGTGGCTATTATCATTTGTAATTTGCAGCAATTAGTTGGGGCTCAAAAATTCTAAAGCAAACTTTGTCGGGAACAACAACAATAGCCGCGGGAGTGGAGATGGGCGGAGGGCGGGGTCGGGTCAGTAACTAGGATAGGAGCCAGCGGCCACGTGGTTCTGGGGCCCGCAACCCAAAGTCCTGGCAGAAGGCAGAAAAACAAACAGCGGCAAAAAAGAATTTATTGAGCCGGGGCCAGCTTACATATTTATAAGGCACATTAAATTAATTTACGCATGTTTGTGCCCCATCCGAGGGGCAGGGGGAATTGGCATTGGCCAGGTGGTCGGGGGTACGTCCTCTGTTTACAATGACCACGCCCCCCGGGGGGCCCGGTTCGGTGGCATTGATGAGGCTCGGAGGCCCACGGGACATCCGTGGCGACTCTACTCCGACCACGAAAGTGCAATTGAATGAATAATTACGGCGTCATTATCGAGTTACATCACCTATTTAATGTTCAGAAACTATTATTAAACCTTTTCGGGAATTTAAGGAATCTCACATTTCAAATGATTTCAAAAGGTTTAATATCAAAATATCTGTGAATGCAATAAGCGAGCTGGGATTTCATTTTGAATTGGAAAATGTGGAAATTAAAAAATGAGGGTTGCATAGGTAGTAATGAAAATCCTGTAATTAAAGTTCATTTTGAAAATATGGAAAGATGAAATTACAATTGCTTCTTCCAATTTTCTTCTATTACTAAGAAATGTGTGAGTGCATTTTCATTTGGAAAATGTGGAAATTGAAAAATGAGGTTGCATAGGTGTAATCAAGATTCTATAGGAGCCCCAACATAAACGAAGAAGTTCACTTTGAAAATATGGAAATAATGAATTCCAATCACAAATTTTCCCTTGCCTAAGGCTACTCACTCGCCTTAGTTCCATTTAATGACGTCGAGGCAATCAATGCTGTTCACATCACTCGACACTGTGCAACTTGGGGCGACTGCAACTCTCTCCCATTCGAGTGTCGCCAACATATCGATTTACCCAATCAGTAGCAGCCATCTTGTTTTCCATTCAAGAGGACGTCAAGGAGATTTCCCAGTTTCACTAGGAGCTTTAATCTCCTCGCAGTGTCTTCGGTTCGGAAAATGCACTATGTGTGCACTATGTGCATGCATATAATCAATATGAGATGATAGCCTCATTCATGCATTCATGGCATTTTGTTATATTTTCTGTTTCCCCCGTGTCCTTCTTTTCAAGGGTTTTAGTTTTCGTTTTCGTTGGGTAAACAAACACACACAATTTATAACGAACAGCCAGGCCAACAACAATTAGTTCTATTGATGGAAGCGATGCCATAGCACATATGTCCCGGCATAAATAATAGATTCGAAGCCACATCCACATTTGGCCATTGTGGCACCAAACCCACCGAAGGCACAGATGTACACATGCAAAGTTTTTCCCATTCCACATCCACACTCGCACAACTCAAGCCGAAGGCAAATGGTGTGCGACTTATGCTGATCCGTATGCCACTTCCACTGCCACTTTTCGGAATTTTCGGAACCGGCCAGGGAGAACGGAGTGCGGGCGGGTCTTGGCCCGGTCCCCTTGTGTTAGATAAATTGCAGTTTAAACCTACTTACATGCATGTGCTGGCCCCACCCCCACCCCCACCCCACCCCGACTGCCTGCTGAATGGTATCCAAACTGAAAAACCGAAACTGAGACTCAGACTGCGACTGGTTCCACGATTGCCATAAACATTTTGGGCGCAGTCAGCAAAAGGAATGTTCCGGGTGCCACGCGGGGAGCTCCCTGCACTTTGCAAAAAACAACCGCAGAATCGATTTTTAATTGGAAATTGTACCACAAACGAATTTAGTTCAGTCGGGCACGGAAAATGTTTCAAATGTGCTACCGTTTCAGACAGTGACATTATTATTCAACCAACTTTTAATTAGTTATTTAGCCATATAATTCAATTATTAAATGAAATATGAGCTTATAACACTGAATTGTATATATTATATTTTTTAGATTATCCCATCTTTTTCTACTTACAAATCCCTCAAATTGCCCAAGTTCCCAAGCCCAATATTTCTTTAAGCGTACAGCTGGTTAAATGAAATGGGGTGCAAGCGTTGCCAATGTTGCATGCCACATGTGAATGCATTTCCCCACCTCTGTGCCATTTTTCTCATTTTTGACTGCCTGCCAAGCTGAAATTGGAATAGACTCCGGCTTAGTGCTGGCATTGTACGAGCATAAGCGGCTCAATATATTTTTAATATACTTAGTTGGATGGCGACATTGTGCTCTGCGGCTGGGAAAGGGCTACCCCGTTGCCAGACAGTCAATTGGAGCTTTGGCGGTAAAAGTTAATACGATTTAACCGGCTCAGAGGCCGCAGACAACGAGCGGCGGGAAATATGTAAAATATGCCCGAACTACGCCACTTTGAGTGGGCCCGAAAAATATGTATTAGGCCACTTGGCTGCGGCAGCCACTCGAGGGCGGGGCCCAGATTTGTTGAGCTCATTCGCTTCATGAATAATTTGCGCCACAGCGTCGGCATCCCGAGGGTCTCTACAGTGTACCCTTCACCCACGACCTTCCCCCCTCCCTAATGGGGGAAAACAATAAACAAATGGGCAAAAACATATGCAAAGAGTTTCGCCGAGGAGGAGAGCGTATTCAAATAGAGTTGACAGACGAGTGACAAGTGCTGCGTGGGTGGTGTGGCATCAATGATGGCGTCATCGCGGGGCAGGGGTCCTTGTATCTCCTTCGAAGTCCTTGGGGGTCCTTGGGGTCCTCGCAGTTAGCAAGTCATCTAGTCATCTAGCCATCAGGCGCCTCCGAACAGCAAACAAATGGTCTCAGGTCGCAGCGCGATAAAAACGTGTGAAAAGGCATTTGGCAAAGGCCGTATCCTCATGCCCAGCCTCCTTCTCATCCTGGCTCAGGACTGACATCCTGCGCTGTCCCGGTCCATCTCACTTCACCTTTTGGCAAATGATAGTTTTTATCGCTCTGACCCCGGTACTCGACTCATCTCGTCTCGAGTGTTTTTCGGCCCCGATGAGTTATGGTAGCTGCATCAAAAGGCTTTGCAAAAACAAAGGGGTGGGGCAAGGAGCTGCCGAGAAGGTGTATATGTGGCGTCCACACATGACCATCACCATCAGCTTCAGCTTCAGCTTCGCCATCAACATCCGTCTTTGGCTGCTCCTCACAGCTTTTGCCGCTCTGCGAGGGACAAACGTGCGCTCAATCCATCACTTGCCTGTCATTGCCGTCTTGGCCAGCATTCCCAGGATCATCCCAGTATCCTCTCATCCCATCCTGCCTGCATATAATGTTTATTGGCCTGCTAGCTGGTTAATTTTAATACCGCACACAGCCTGATTTATGGCCCTTGGCTGGACAATTGAAGGTCCTCTCCGCGCCGATGGCGATACAATAAACTGCACTGGCCATCATCCCGCTCCCACTGCTCCTGCCGCCTCATTAAGCGGACTCCTCCAAAGGCAACATAAAAAACTCGTTTACCTGCATTAAGCGAAACACTCAGCAGACGGTTCGGGCATAAAGGAAATGTGACAGCGTCTGGGGAGCAGGGAGATGAAGGGATGGGTAGGGATGGGCGGTTCTATGGGGGTGGTGCTTCAGCGGAATCCCAGGCGGATGCCACAAGTGCCCCACTGCTCGCACGTGAAGAGGAAAAGCTGGCAAGGCTGAAGCCAAGCTTCTGTTCGCCTCCTTTGTGTCCTTTTCCACGCCCCCCTGCAGCGCAGCCGAAAATGCAAATCAGCTGTAAAGGGGAAGGGCCAAAGGAAGGGCCCACTGAAATACCATTCCAGCCCCTCAGCAACCCACCACCCATGCCCCACAGCCTCCATGTAATTGCGCGCACTTGGCGGTTAATGGGGGCGACAGGAGCAATCTCAAAAGAAATGTATGAAATTTGTATGGGCCAAGGCGGGCAAAAGTGCAGTCCCCCCACACAATAAAAGAGGACATCCTGCTCAGGGATGGAGGTGTTTTTATAATGGTCTCTTCTTAGTATATCCCTTATAAAGAGCAATCACTGGGGCATCCTGATTTTAATTAAATGAATACTTTAATAAATATAGAATTTAAGGGTTCTATGAATAAATCATTTCAGAGGGTAAGTAATATAAGCTCTACAGGTCTTTAAGTTCCCTAAATATTGGGACATAAATCCGGATGCAGGAAGACACCACCGCAATCTTCTTATATGGCTGAATGCCTTGGGGAACGCCTTTCAGTCGAGCGCAGATCGATTATCAGTTTTGGCCATTGCAAGGAATAGCTTCCAACCCCCTTCGCCCCTCCAAACTTTTCAGGGGTTAAGGAACCGAACCGATGCATTGTTTGCTGCGAATTTCCAGCCCTGGCTTTGTTCTCCGACCAACCAGTCGACTTTACTCATCTCGAGTCAACTCATCTCGTCACCTGCTCCTCCGCTCGTTCGTTCACCACGGATGTGCTTGGGAATTATGCGTCAAATGCTCTACTTCAGCTCAGACTGGCACCTCATTGCTATTGTTGCCATTCGGTGCAGGTTAAACGGTGCGTATGCGTGATTTACATGCGCTTTGTTTGGCCTGCCCCTTTGGCTGCGGCTCTTGTTATTGTTATCGTTTTCGCTCGGCCAAAGCCAAAGCCAAAGCCGTATCCTTCTCCTTATCCTTAGCCAAAGCCAGAGGACTGGAGCCTGTCAACTGTGAACTGTAACAAAAATTAGCAGTAGACAAACACGGTTCTCGTCATGGAAACACTGCACCGAGCGAAAATGAGAAAATACTTATTTAAAATAAATATCTTCCTCCTTTCAGGTAAATCTCTTTGGTACCCAATAATATGCAGGTGACTTTGAAAGAGGAGACCATTGCCATTCAAGTCAGCAAACTTGCGTCTTATCAATAGAAGTAAAAAGTAAGAAAATGAAAGCAAAAGCTGAAAAGAAAGTTTTTTTTGTAAGATTTAATTCGATTTGACTTTTCTTTGACACCGATGCAAAATTCTCCTTTCAATTTGTCGTAGGAAAAGGAATGCATCAATCTCAATCTCGTTTGCATTTCTTGAATTTAATGTTGATTAAATCATTTTATCGTTTCCGGGTTAGAACAAATATTTTTGTACACAGAGCCACACTCAGTATATCGGTTGTTTTTCGTTCTAATTAAATTCGTTGTGCACGAAATTAGAAAATGGAATAAACATTTATGGTTGACCATGGTATCGATATATTAATGGTTTTTCACACACATATTATGCGGTGCAGTTGCGGTGGGTAATTGTATGCCCTTATCTCCCTTGTTTCGCTATTAATTAAAACCAGGAATTTTTCTCTCTGTGCACGGCACTGTTCGCATGTGTGTGCCTCACATTAGCCAATTATGCAGACGACGCATTTAACGTGGCCAAAAGGCAGCAGCAGCAGCAGTCAAGGCAACAGGAGCAGTCAACCAGCCAGCCAAGCGACTGACTGCGACTGAGCCGCTTTATGCCCTTTGTTGCCGTGTATCAACTCGGCAATTTGTAAGCAATTTACGTGGCTCGAGCTAATTAACTCGCCATATTTTCTATGCCTACAAAGTTTCAATGAGCCGGGCTAAGCCAAGCCACCATGGCCTAAACCATCGTCAACGAAAGGCAGACAACATCTTTGCCTGTTTTTGGGTGACCCACTGACTCGGTGACTCGGTGACAGAGTTCCGTGTTAACCCAGTGACTTGACTTGGCCAAGAGAGCGGGAGAGAGAGAGAGCTGGGCTAAGAGAGCAGGCTAAGAGAGAGCCTGCTCCTGCGAGAGAGAAAGTGGGGGAGCCTGCAACATTTAGGCAAGTCAGCAACATGTTGCCGGCACTTTCAATTATCTATGCGATAGAAAATTAAAATAATGAACAGTGGCTCACACGGACACAGTCACACACACCTCACTGCACAAGTGTGCGCGCTCCATTGAAATAGGTTGGGAAAATATGTAAATGCTGCTGGCATCGTATCGTATATGGAAAATATATGGAATATGCGAGCATACCTATAGCTCTTTGGCCATATCTATAGATGGAGGCGAGTGAGTGGCAAGTGGGCGAGGAAATTGCGGCATTTACGTGGCGGGCCAAGGACTCGTCTCTGCTTTTCCGCTTTTCTTCTCGTCTCCACTCGTTTTTTGAAGTTTTCGCCTCATGGCTCATCGAGCACTCTCCCTCTCTCCCCTCCCCACTCCCTGCCCCCCTTTTCCTTACTCATTTTCAGTCACACCCCTGGCAAGGACACCCAAAATAAACATAATCTGAGCCGGGGTGTGTGCATGGAAATGCTAAAAGCGTCTGCCGGCAACAAGACCAAGAACAACGTGGCACATTATTTAATCAAGCGGAGAAATTGAATAGGCCCTTAAAAACTTTTGCTCGGGGCACTTAACCCCCAGTGAAAATAGGAATTGACGACATCGCCAGCCAACTTGAAGAATTCCAGCCCGCAAAAGGAAAAAAAGGGGCTAAGTCCAAGAGGCTGGCACCCGAAAAATCCCAAATCCCCAGCCAGACGAGCAGAAAAATGAGCTGATAAGGGAATTTCATGCAAAATTGGTAAGCCAACAACCTGATTACTTAATTGCCAGTTTGAGGCCCGACTTCAGCCCCTACTTCCACACTTCACGCTGTCTGGGAGTCATAAATTTTACAGCTCAAAGATGTCGCTGCAAATGGAGCATAAAGTGTTTGGGTGAGTTGTGACCCGATAGTCGGCCACGGAGATTTGTGGGGGCGAAGATGATGGCTCTTCGGGCGTCTGAGACATTTGACAAGGGTCTTCGAGCATCAGACATCAGGAATCCGAACACGCAAGTAGTGTTTAACAGAGGCCAGAATGCAAAGGAAAATCTCCCAAGCGCTGCTTGTAATTACATTAAATTGCCAATTACTTAATAATCATTTTAAGTTCTTAATCCCTTCCTCAACCGTTTGCAATTAAGGGATTCGGGCACTTAAATTGATCTGCAACATCGACTTTGGCCCAACCCATTTGGGCAATTGAATTGGAATCTCTTTTTCGGGATTCGTCCGTTGCCGTGGCCCCGAGTGATGCGAACTGGTTATGGATAGGTTGGGCCTGGATAGGTCGGGCTGCAAACTTAATTTTAATTCTCACGCTTCTCCCAGCTGCCATTACTTCGATGCCCCTTGTCAAAGGGCGGAGTTCAGGTCCTTTTCCCTCGGGGGAAGGGGGTTTTCCATACCCTAGGACATGGTGGCACAGGGAATCAGGGGAACCAGGGAACGTCGTACTCGTCCTGGCCCTTGGCTGACCATTTCCACGGCTTCCGTTCGACTCGCTGGCTCTCTCGAACTGCTATTTGATTTCAGCATTGATTTATGAGCGTGTCCGGTTCACGTAGACCCCGTACATAGCCTGTGAAGTCCGCATCCACATCCGCATTCGCATCCGCATCCGCAGCCATGTTCGTGTTGCGCTGCCTTTGGCAGATTTGCTTTTATAGTACGCTCAGTTGAGCCGGCGACTGGCAGCTGATTGCCCAAAGTCAGTAAATTAAAGTTCATTCAGCAGCTCAAAAAGGTTCGAGGGGGGATCGATTCGATTTGGCTCGATTCCTGCTCCTGACTGGCTGACTGGCTGGCGCACATTTGTAATTTATTCGCTGGCAAAAACCACAAAAGCAAAATAGATATTTATTAACATATAAATTATGCATGTGATTGGCCTCAACGGGCGCCCCGATACGGAGATGGCTGTGATGTGAAGGCTGGACACGGACAGGAGGTTCGATGATTAATCGACTGTTCGGTTGCGGCCCTTTAAAGCCAACTGCTAATTTCCGATTTTAAACTTTCCATCGAAAGCCCCTTTCTACTACTCTACTGCCCCGCCCCCAAATTCCCCGTTAAACGCCCTTTAACTGAAACCATCGCAGCGCAGATAAAGTAAAGGCGAGGATAGTTCTGCCTGTCACATAAATCGGATCAATAAATGATGATATTATGCTACCGCAGGGACACATTCAGCTGCCACACTGCCACAGAGACATTTACACGGAGAGAAAGAGGGTGAATCAATGTTTAGATTTAAGAACAATCTGATTTTAAAGAGTACATATCAAATACCTTTAAAAATTCTGAAAAGTTATATTATTTAAATGTTAAATATTATATACATTTTTATACCCTTGCAGAGGGTATTATGATTTCAGTCAGAAGTTTGCAACGCAGTGAAGGAGACGTTTCCGACCCCATTCTTGATCAGCATCACTAGACGAGTCGATCTAGCCATGTCCGTCTGTCCGTCTGTCCGTCTGTTTCTACGCAAACTAGTCTCTCAGTTTTAAAGCTATCGGGCTAAAACTTTCCCAAAAGTCTTATATCTATTGCAGGTAGTATATAAGTCGGAACGAGCCGGATCGGACAACTATATCATATAGCTCCCATAGAAATAGTCGGGAAAAAAATGTAAAAAAAATTATATCTTGGGTGTTTTTGAACATATCACCTCCACCACCTTTTGGAAATACCATTTTGTATCTAATTCTGAATTTCGAATAAATTTTTATCAAAATCGGACGACTATATCATATAGCTGCCATAGGAACGATCGGAAAATTAATGGGAAAATAATAGGAAATAAATTATTGCTTCGTTGGTTTATATTGTATTCTCTTCTACTCTGGGATATGACTTTTTTTAAATATTTCCGAATTTCGATTTTAATTTTATCAAAATTGAACTACTATATCATATAGCTGCCATAGAAACGATCGGAAATAAGAGAAATAATAGGAAATTTAACATTTTTGCGATTTGTAAATTAATAGGAATGATCTGCAAGGGTATATAAGCTTCGGCTGGCCGAAGCTAGCTTCCTTTCTTGTTTTTAATAATATATCTTCAAAGAAGTTCTGGAATTATTAAAGCTAGGAATAAAGAAGTAATATAAAAATAAAGAAAGATAAGTTCGTAAATACGTGTTAAAAAATTACCCATTTCAAGCCAATTAGATTCACAATACCTTCTGTGATACCTTGAATGTACTCTGTTACAAGTTCCCATTTCAATCAACTGGCTTTTAAAAGTTTTTGTATATTAATTGGATTATGAATTTTGATTGAACAGTTAGTTCTGCAAACTTGTGGGCCATTTTCGACCTATAAAATGCCAAAGGCAACTAGGGTTTTTCTCCTGTGCAGGGGGAACCCAGCGACTGCTGCCAAGTCGTAGGTGGCAACACATTAAGATAAAGTGACAACGCCTCCATGGAGCACAGTGGACGTCGAGGATGCGCGCCCTCCCAGTGGATGCAGAAAAGGGGTAGCCGAAAGCGAGGGTCTGGAGAGGATGTAGGTGGAGGTGGAGGTGGAGGTGCCTGATGGGGGTGTGCTTCTGTTCTGAAGGACAAACAGAAATCAGGCGGCAAACATCAAGTGAGAGCGGCAGCGGCAGTGGCAGTGGCTTGGGTACACAAATGAATTGTATACATGTCCCGCTTCGCGATGGCGTCTGTAAAAGTGTGCGTGAGTGAGCGTGTGTGTGAGGCGGATAAGCTTTTATTTTCGCTTGGCATTTTATGCGCATCACGCATACGCACTGTTACACACTGGCGAACGAACGAACTGAGATGGCAGTAGATGGCAGATAGTAGATAGCAGATAGCATAGATGTGTGCTCCGCACACACGGACATGCACAAACGCAAACAAGAGCTCGCTTTGCATCAAAGGGAGAAGGGGCGCGGCCGTATCCTGGGGGCGGGGGCAAGGGTTCTGGCTATAATGACATTTAGCTTTTGAAACAATGTAAACAGCAGCAGCATAGCGGCAGCAGCGAAGACAACGTCGAAGTTCAAAGTTGGCTCTTGCTGTAGGCCGCCAAAAGTTGCCCTAAGTACCAAGGCACACACACTTGGTCGAAAAGGATGGGAGGAGATGGAGGGGGAGGAGGCTGCTGCTTCTAAGGACTCATTCATGACAAAGGACCCAGAGTTGTGTGCTATGGAATTTTGCATGAGTTCCAGCCACCGCAAATAGTGAAGGGATCCGCACACGCACCCACCAACCAGCCCAGGTAAACTGTCAGGTTAAGCCCAGTGAGAAGCCATAAATTGCCTCCGGAGGTGGAGGAGGAGTTGGAACTAGCGAAACCGACAAGACGCTGACATTAACTAGGCCAGATATTGAGACAGCAGCTCCCGAAAACGGAAATGAGCCCCTGAGCTCCAGTGCCCCAAGACAGGACCATTCCTCACGCAATCGGACAACAACCTGCCAAGAGGCCTCTCGTCCAATCGTCCTATCGTCCTCTCATCCCAGAACGGGTCAAGTTCCATTGCGTTCGCTGGCTTTGATTAAGTGCGGCGATAACAAGGAGAAATCGTTATCCGGGGATAAGGGGGTTTCAGGGGTTTACGGGGCACTGAGCCAGAGTTATTGTTGGGCAAATTGATGCTTTCACGTGCAGATGGATGGCCGCAGCCGCATTTATGTATATAGGCCAGCGGTCCTTTGTTGCCGAGTACCCGAGTATCCCAGTATTCAAATGACATATTATATAACATTGTGAAAACATTTACGCTCGCTTGTAAATATTTCAATTTATTTAATGCCACCCCGGCATAGCCGAGTGGGTATCTTTTATGTTATGTGTGCATCTAGGTGGCCTGCACTCCGCAATCCGCACTCGGGGGGAATAAAGTATAAAGAAGGCATAAAGAATGGGCTGCCATAATCATATGCCAATAAAAAGTCGGTTAGCAGGGACTCAGTTTCGGTCTTAGCACGGTTTTAGGGGTATTTTCGGGTTCAGGTTGTGGGGGGACGTTATCATTATGCGCTACATCGCTTACACATGTGGCCACGCAGGACGAAAGGTCTGCATCGGGTTTGGGGCTTTATAATACATTCAATTCATGGCCAGAACAAATGATGTGGAAATGTAAAATAGATGCCCGTCCACGCAAGATGCCGCACAAACACACTCACGGCCAGACAAACTGGCGCAGCATGTGGCAGCCACTGCAGAGAACAAAAAATAATAAGCTTTTTAATGCAGAATAAAAATTTGAAATATGTAAATATGTAACTGCATCAATAAGCGAAAAATGTATGAAATATTTATCTTTAAGTTGGGTATTTTTCTGATATTTGTTTAAAATATGTACACCGTTAATTTCTAGTTTTTTTTTAAATAAAAAATATTACTAATCCAAATATATTTTCTTTTATAAAAAATAAAAATATTGTTGTGAAACAAGAGGTTAGGACAAAAGAAGTTTGCTTTATATAGATTATTTTTATTACTATTATCAGTAGATACCACTGCAATTAACTCCCAGCTCCCAAAATAGAGAGCCCTTAAGCGTTTTGTTTCCCAAATCTTTATTGCAAACATTTTTCTCTGTGTGGCTGGGAGCAAGAACAAGAGCCATCCAACATAATGGTGGGATAATCGCCGCCGGCACATGCACACTTGAAATGTCAGTGGATTGCCAATTGCCCAAACCCTGTCACGTTCTGAATGCCCGTGCGGATGTCAATGTTGATGTCCAGTCGGATAGCATGGGATCGGATCGAATCGGATCAATTCGAGTCGCCACGGTGGGTGGGTGAGTGACAGGGGCGAGACTTCATTAGCTGCAACGGCAGCGTTTAATTTTTATGGTCATGTGCCTAAATGCAATCCAAAGCCGGGAGTCAGAAGTTTGCCAGTACTCGCTTTTATGGCTTCGAAGCCTTAACGAGCCCTAATTGAACTGAGGATGATGGCCGCATCGTAAGGGGCGCCTTTTGAAAGCCAGGAGCTGGTGGCTTTGTAATTGGCTAACTGTTATTGTTAAATGGAAAAACCCAGGGAGCCGAGCGACCGAAATCTGCCGGAAAATCGACAGAGGACGAACTGAAATTGGTTGGAGGCATATAAAACAAGAAAGGAAGCTAGCTTCGGCCAGCCGAAGCTTATATACCCTTCCAAATCATTCCTATTAAATCACAAATTATAAAATGTTAAATTTCGTATTATTTTTTCTTTCCTTCCTATGGCGGCTATAAAATATTGCCGTCGTATTGTTGTTAAATTTAATTCGAAATTCTGAAATATTAAAAAAGAGTCATATCCCAGAATAGAAGAGAATACAATAAAAAGCGACGGAGCTAGAACGTATTTCCAATTAATTTCCCATTAATTTTTCGATCGTTCGTATGTCAGCTATATGATATACAAGTAGTCGTCCGAGTTTTGTAAATTTAATTCCGAAATTCAGAATTATTAAAATAATGTTATTCCCCAAAGTAGGAGGTTATATGTCAAAAAACATGGAAGCTATATTTTTTTTCGGTTATTTTTCCCATCTTTCCTATGGGAGCTATAAGATATAGTTGTCCGATCCGGCCGGTTCCGACTTATATACTACCTGAGAGACTAGTTTGAGTAGAAACGGACAGGCAGACGGAGGGACAGACGGACATGGCTAGATCGATGCTGATCAAGAATATATATACTTTATGGGGTCGGAAACGGCTCCTTCACTGCGTTGCAAACTTCTGACTGAAATCAAAATACCCTCTGCAAGGGTATAGTGACAAGAGCAAGGTGACTGGAAAAGCTTGCCGAGCAATGGGTAATCAAAATGAAGTCAAAATAACCAAACATGACGGGCAGAAAAGATGTTTACCCAGCCGAACAAAACTCTGCCTTTTGGCAGCATTACACTCAAAAAAAAAAACGCCTAGAATCGCCTTTGGTTTTAGAAAATCGCCTATGGATTTGCTTTACTGGCGAATTTGTCTATATTTAAGAAAGTAGGTTTTTAAAATCAAAGGCGTTTTTTTCTAAAAAACAAAAAAAAAAATCTGCGATTCAGAAATTTTTTGCTAGAAAGTAAAAAAAATATTTCTTACAATTTAGAAATAAAGGTTTTCTAAAAAATAGAAATACGGTTTTTTTTAAATATAGACAAATATTTTTTAAATAACAAAAAAAAATTCTCAAATCCAGAAAATACAAAAATCTATTTTCGGGCTTCGGAATTATGCCCGGTTGTGTCTGTGACTCCACGGCCCCTTGTTGTGTTGTGGTTTTTTCCTTCTTGTTTGTCATCTTATTTGAATTTCCTTTAATTGAGCACATGGGTGGGTGATGTACATGCAATGCACTTGTAGTTTCAAATTGGAACTGTAATAATAACTGAAATGAGTATGCAAATTACAAATTATAAATATAAAAACCCAATAACTTACTGTTTTGAGAAAAACATCTTGCTCGCCGCCGCACGCGGGAATCGAACCGCTAACCGCTCGCCTCACAGTTTGCAGTCAAGCACTCTACTAGCTGCGCCACGGAAGCATCGCGGGAGGCGCTGTACAAAGTCTATTCACATTTTGTTCTCCTATTTTTTGTCAAATTGATCTGGCTCTCTTCTAGTTATTTCATTTAGTTGTTTATTTAATTTTACTCGTAAATATTTATATATTAATAGTAACAGTAATTGAATGTTTCAAATTTGAAAATCCTAAACATCATTTTTATCAAATTATAACTATTCATGAGTTAAAAAAAAATGCAATACATTTTTTTTTATAAATATGTAAATATTATGGTTAAAAAAAAACAAAAAAACACCATGAGTTTTTCGCCTCGACGTGGGATTGAACTCACACTTGCGGCTATAAGCTTGAATAACATATTCATGCACGCACGCGTTAGACCCCTAGGCTACCAAATTTTCTTCGATTAATGGCGATTTTTTCTTAGGCTTAAAAAATTTTTTCTAAAATCTGTATAAGAAGAAAAATTTATCAAATACGGTTAAATTTTTTATTTTCTAGAAAAATATTTCTTAAAATCACACATTTCTTTCTAAATGTTAGAAAAATTTTCAAACATTTTTTCTGTTTTTAGAAAAACAATATTTCTATTATGTAGAAATATTTATAATTTTAATGGATTTTTTTTTTTTTTTTAGAAAAGTTGAGTCTTTTTTTTTCTAAAATCAATGGCGATTTTAACCCTCAAATAAAGAAAGGAAAATTAGAAAAATAAACCTTATAATTTAGAAAAAAATTTATTTTTCTGTATTTCAGAAAAAAATTTCTAAAAAAAATCGTTCAATAGAGAATTTTTCTGAGGATTAGAAAATTTTTCTGAACATTAGAAAATTTGTTCTCTTTATAGAATATTTTTTTTTAAGCACAGAAAATTTTTTTTTTCTATATTTAAGAAAAATAATTTTTTGAGTGTACTCATACGCCGTGTGGCTTCAAGGGACACCCACGAAAAGCGAAACTTTCACGCATGTGTGGGCGTGGCAACTGTCATTAACTGCCTCCTGCTAATGAAACGAAATCTCCCTCACGACATAATCTCATTATACTTATATATGTCCTCGCATATAAATAAATTCGCCCCGATATGATGTGTTCGGCAATCAAAGTGCAAAAGTGGAGTGGGGAGTGGGCCGAGCCACATGCTCCCTGCATTGTTATGACTCCCCGGGCTATTAATTGTGCTTAGTTCGGTGGTGCGCACTTAGTGTCCCGGCACTTTGTTAATCACATGATGGAGAGCTGGCCAGATGGGAACCGAGGAGTCCTGATAAGGCCACCAGGATGTGCGTATTTGCTCGGTGTCTTCATATTTCACATATTTCTGGCATTTATGCCCTGGTATTTGCCTGGTGCTGCTAAACTCTTCCTGCCTTCCTGCTCTCCTGCCCCATTGCCCCATTCAACTGACCTTTGAACTAGTTTTCAATTAAAACTGCAGACACCGGGGGCTGCAGGATGCAGGATGCAGGACGGAGGACGGAGGACGGGGGACAAAGGATGCCTAGTGGGCCTTTTGTGGCATTTACTTAGCATTTACTTTTGTTTAAAACTATAACATGCAAGCAAGTTTCATAAATCACGGCTCTAAGCCGGCCAGAAGTGAAAAATCGTAGCCCCAATTTTAATTAAAAGCGTGCAAAACACGATACCCTGCCCCCGCCACTCCCCCCGCCCCTTTTCACACACACTTTGACACACACAAACACCGTGCCAAGTCGTATACAATGTTTTCCAAGGAAAGCCCGGCAAAGCCTTGCCTGAATAATGATTGAAAAACAAGGCAAGACTGAGGCTTCCCCCCCATTTCCACACCTCCTGCCCAACGAGTTGTATAAACTCAAGAATGAAGTTTGTTTAAAATAATTTGCAGGCTGTCCAGGCTTAGACCCCGTCTTGTAGCCCGGCCCATCCCATCCCATCCCATCCCAGGCCCGGAAAACACGCCGCCGAATCCTCCCCAGCTCAGGGCCAACGCCTCCGCTTTGTTTACTTATTTGCAGAGCCCATTTGTTGCCAGGGTACGTGAGAGCTACCCGGATTCCCTTACCTTCCTTTCGGTCCGTTCCCCCTTTCAGGCGGCGGCGACAAAAGTCTTTAATTTCTGGCCAATACCAACGGCAACAGCAACAGCAACGGCAATGCCAACGAGGGCAAAAGCTTTTCAAAGCCACCGAAACGGGGGCGTTAACAAGCGCCAGAGACAAAACTTGCCGTTTATTTCCAACTACAACACAGCTAGATAAAGAGACACAGCCAGATGCACTGGAAGAAAAACAAATTATACTCCAAAAATATATTGATTTTATATTTTATATTATAATTATATTCGATCTAGCATTAGTTATCAAATTGCATTATAAATAATTTTAACATTTTAAGTTGTACCACGTGGCTAATGTAAAGTGTACCTTAATCTTTGATTTTTTATCTTGAGTAAAATTTGTTAAATGTTAACAAAATGTTAATTATTACAAAAAAATATAAAACAAAATTATATTTTAGTATTTGTTCTCTGTATTTATATATTTGGATAAGAACAAGGGGGCGTGGATCATGTTGAGCGGTGGAAGTGGGCAAAACGCTTTGAATCCTCTGCAGCCGCAGGGTATCAAGGGATTAGTTCTTGCACTTGAGCAAATATGCAAGGATCCCAAGTTTGTATTCTCTTAATGAGTCGTCTCCAGTTGGACACTGGGATGGATGGATGGGAGAAGCGAAATCGGAGGTGTAATTTAGGGTGCAGGGTGTCTCAGCAGTAGCGCCCTGATTTCTAGAGCATACCACCTAAAAATAAATGCTTATGTGAGCTGTGTATCCGCCGTGAACTTCCATTACTTAGGATCAGTTTGGTTTCATAAAAGCTAACAGTTTAGAAATATTTTAACCCTGTTTAGTAAATCGTGTTCTTTAATTCTTTGCTTCTTTTCTAGAATGCCTAAAAACGGGAGGAGTAATATTTTATTTCAGTATTTATATAGTTGTTTTATCCGACGAAGTTGTTTTAAATTTTTTAATTATTTTATGAAGACGAAAAAGTGTTGAAGACTTTCCAACATTGGTCAACAATTTAAAATAAGTAGGGACTTCTTAACAGTTGGAAATATTCCCCATATTATGTTTGTAAGACACCAAGGTACCTCTTATAAGGTATTCCCTGATTCGGTTAATTCCAGGGCAGTTGACAGCCTCCGCCGCGCAGATAAGTATGCCTAAGCACAAGTTGATATCGAGGTATGCGTAACGTCATAGTCAAGGCCTAATAGCGTTTTGATACCCGCACATAAACAACAATGGCGCAACAACAACGGCCGTGGAGCAGCGGCAATGAGAGAGCAACGACAATAAAATGCAAAAGAGCCAGCCCACAAACGCCCAACCCCCTTGGCACCCCCCTCGCCACCCCCTCGACGCCACTGGAGAGGTAATCCCAACCTGATGCTGTCTGTTTTGTAGTGTCTGCGCCTGTGGCCTTCATCAGAGCGAGCGGAGCGGGTTAATAGCAAACGATGAGGGCCAGGGGCTGCCGCAGCGGGGGTTCCCGGGGCTAAAACCACCCGCCGAAACAATAGTCTTGTTTCGCCGATTACTAGGGGATTATTTATAATTTAAAGCCCTATTATCACAGTTGAAATAAATTTATTTGTTTTTACCACGTTTCTATTCTTCTTTTAAGTACTAATATAGTTTTGCATTTAAGGCTTAGTTAAAAAAGTGTATTTAAAATATGCATAAAACATAAATAAAGGCATATTTACATGCAAGCAAGGCAAATTGAAAGCTATTTTTAGATAAAAATATTAATTAAGTACCATATGTCCAAATTATTTGTGATTTCTGACTAAATCCTTGACCATTTTCCCAAAAATATTCTACACACATTTTCTTTCGTTTTACTTTTCATTTCCAATTGCTTTTCAACATGCTGAAATGAAATAATATTTTATTTAGCAAAGAGCCTTAACCCTATGATAATAATTACTCTGTTTTCGAGTTAAAACCAGAACAAACCCCCCTAAATTGAATCTCCCTTCGCCCCTGAGGTTGCGGAGTGGGTGTTTTGCTGGGTGGAAGCCAAGCATTTTGGATTACGTACAAGTAGGCACTTATTATGCTGGCAAGCACAGCGAGTTGCGATTTATTGTTTGACGTTAGCAGCCGCGTGTTGCCCGCGCTTTGAGGTCACAACGATCCCCTCCAGTTCGGCGACTCCAACTCCGGGCTTAGTACAAATGTTGATCTAATCCAGAGACACACGGGCTGAAGGCGGAGCTGGAGACGAAGACAGACAAACAACACATGACGTGACCGTGCCGGATACGGATGCGGATACGGGTGCGGGTACTGGTGCGGATGCCGGGGGGCGGAGCCATGACTACGCCAAATGGCAAAACAAACTCGAGCTGCGGCTCCGTTTCCGCTTCGAGGTTGAGTTGCCCTGCCTGCCCTGACGTATTGCACCGCCTGCAGGCGGAAAAGTTGGGTGGAAGAGTCGAGGAAAATCCGGAAAAGGGGCAGCGGCGGTACACGCGCGCGTTAAGTGGTGCAGTCAGGCGTACAAGTTTCCGAGCCAATCTGGGGAGCTCCGTTAACGCATTTGCACATCCATTTCGTCCCAGTCCCACTCCACTTCAATCCACTCTAGACCATGCGGGGATCTGGCCAAAAATCCATTTCAGACAAGCCATCTCCGTCACCATCACCCACTCCAAAAGCACATTGTGAGATATTACCCGAATGACCTTTCATCTGGTCCCTGAAATGGCATTTCAATCAATTCATAGGCCCCAGAAAATGGCTGAAAACAACATGGAACACGAACATGGGGCATGGGGCCTGGTGCCGCCGACCACTTAATGTCACAATAAAAATGTAACTAACCATGAAAATTACATGTTTCCCAGCAATTTGGCATTTTGACATCCTTCGTCTGACGTCTGCATATGACCCAGAGCCCCAAAAACCCAGCTTGAAACACCCACCCATCTCCTCTTTCTGTGATGTTTGTCCTTTGAGTTGTCCAGCGGATGGGGTCAAATATGAAACGGGCGGTAGAATCGAGGAGGATGTGGGCACAACCAATATTTATCAACAACGTTACGTTCGTGTTCGACTCACGGACAAACTTCTTAAAACTGTTGTTGCTGCCACTGTTTTTCCCTCGACTGCCGCTGCAGAATTATAGAAAAAATCAAATAAAATACAAATAAAGCTGAAAAATTGGAAAAAATGAGATGGGAAAAATAAAATAAAATTGTCCTGGCAAAATCAACCGAAATTCCTAGCAATAAAATTGACTTTTTTATTTTGTTTGTTGGCAGCCAAAATGAAAGTACAGCCGCTCATTCATACATGTCTGTATATATAGCTAGATATGTATGTATATATAGAGTACGATATGACCAATACCTAGAACATACACATTATATAATGTATAAATGCGAAAGTTGTCAACGTTTACATTCTTGGGTTGGTTTCTGGTCGGTCTCCGTTTCTGGCTCTCGGTCGTTTTGTGTGCTTTCTATTTTTATTTTCATTTTCCGTTTTCCCAGCTACGTTTTTCACTTCAGCTTTGCATCGCAATTCGAGTGGAAAATTGACATATGTTTACTTTGTTGCTACTGCTGTCGCTGCTCCTGTTTTCCCCTGTCCGATTTGTTGTTGCCAAAGTTTTTCTCTGGTCCTCCAATCGGCCAGTTGCTGAAAGTCGAGCGTCATTAGATTGGGACGCTGTTAGCATTCGAGGCTCTGCACCAAGAGGTGCTTAAAACTGAATGTGGATGGGTCTCCGGCTGCAAATGATCAGCCCTGGAATGCTCTATCGATGAGTATAACATTGAGTATAAGATTATAGTTTTTAATGTGTTTTTAATCAAAAACAATATTTTTACAAGGACTTGTTCAATCTGATAAGAATATTATATCAATGTTTCTTAAATCTATTCACAATAGTTACATTAGGGAATTCCATCTTCGAATCCCATCCAGAAATTCTTTATAAGCAGCTCAAAAGCATCAAAATTGCAAGCTTTTTCTCAGCTTACAACATGTGTTTTCCAATCATTTTTAAAAGCATATTGTCTCTTGATTTTGCCAAATTGTGACTCTTGAACAAAAAGCCTCCATATTTCCTGGCATGTTTTATCAGTCTAAGATCCTACGCTTATGACCAGCTTAACCTTTTGACTTCTTCAGGCAGTGCTTAACAGCTTTTTCAACGCCTCAAAGGGAATCCTTGAATCGACGGCCCCAACTTCAGATCCGGCTGAAGCTCAAGCCTCGCTCCATCTGCTGCAGTTGGCTCCGAGGTCAGGGTTAATGGTAATCCCTTTCCGGCCGGATTACAGCGCATTCTGCATTCCCTTTCAGTGCGTGCCCATCGACGTCTTCATCCGCATCCGGATCCGCATCCTCAGCGTTGTCGTCTCGCATTTTGAGCGGCTATAAAAAATTAAATTAAATTATTGAAGCATTTTATTACATGTTTGTGCTTTCTTCCGCCACTTTCCCCTTCCCCGCCCTTTGCCATCTGCTGTTATGTAGCCATTCCCTTTCACTGCTATCGCTCGAGCGTATTTATTAAGCAGGAAAGTATTGAGAGAAGCCCATCACGATAGTGGCTACACAACGGAGGAAAGGGGCAAAGTCGTAGGGGCCGGGGGCTAGCATCAACAATTGGATATCTGTGTTTGTCGGGGCTGGGTTAAATTGCCCATTGAAAGGCCGCCAGGGGCAAACAATTGTAGATGTTGTAGCTGCCGTAGTTGCAGTTGCTACTACCAAGGCCAAAGAGTGGTGCAGTGTCAGCTCATCGATTACACTGGGTAACAAAGCAAACTCATTACTCCAAGGAAACACAATGCAATTGTAGAACTTATGACAATGAATGTGCTTTATATGAAGCGTATTTTCCATTTCGGAAATATGGCAAAAAACCCAAAGCCAATTTATTATCATGTCAAGTGATAACATTTCTGAACGAGGTAATAATGTAGTGTCGAACGCCCTATAAACATACAACATTTGTGATATATTTTGTGACAAAAGAAAAATAAACATTTATTTTCACGTTACTCAGTCACCGACTTTTGTTTTGGACCAAAATTTTATTTTTTTTTAGGATAAAAACCGTATTTAAGAGATTTAATCGCTTTAAGAAAATCTTTTAAATTGTTTTCATCACAAAAAAAGCTTTTCAAATACCAGATTTTATAATTTTGCACATTTGTATATGTTAAACTGAAAAAGCGGTTTGGGCATACAAAAAATTCTTGAAACAATTTCGTTGAGAAATTAAATATTCAAGTCTTTTTTCAGGTGACATGCAGTTGGAACACAGGCAGAGATAAATATAAATATGAATAAAATACAAATATGATAAGTCTGAAAAAAGGATTTACCTGTTAGCTAGTGACGCTGTTCAGCAGTGGCTCTGTGGAAGGGGATTCAAGGGGGGTTGCTGGGGGGGTGAACTGCATGGCAGAAAGTTGCAAAGTTGCAGGGGCTGAAAAACGAACGCCCATAAATGATTAATGGCTAAAGTTGCATTCGCATTTTGATGGCCCAAACACTTTTCATAATTTCAAGCGCTCGAAATTAGTCAGCTCTTTTTGGTCAGGATGCATCCGTCCTTCCCCTTCCCCTCACTCTCTCTTTTTCAAATGCACATTAATGGCCATTTATAACAATTTTTGGCTGCCAGCTCTCCAAACATTCCAACAACTGCCATTGCAAATGAAGTGTAAAGGAGATAGTTGCAAAGGGGTTCTGTGGACTCGGTGGCTTTGGTTCTCGCACAAAATTAGAATCGGAATGGAATGGAATGAATGCAATGCTCTACTCTACTCTTCTCAAGTTGCCAAGCAAGACCGACATGAGCCAATTTACATAACCCAGAACAACAAATAGTTACAAATTGAAAACTTTTGTCTGCCAAGATTGTAAGCGATTGTCTAGCTTCCCTATACCATTGCCATTGCCATTGCCCCAGTCGGGTCCTTCCCCGGGTCTCCAGTCTCCAGTGTTGCCATTGTTATAATCAAAGTGGTAGCTGAATAACAAGAAAAACAGCAACTGCGGCTGACAGCAACAGCAACGGCAACAGCGACAGCGAAGGAATGAAAGAGATACGCTCGCCGAGATACGAAAGAGCAATGTGTACGAGATTGGATGATGGCAGCCAGAACGAAAAAGTATCGACAAGTTTGACGCTTTATGGCATTGTTTAGTGCCGCACATTTCGCCAAAAAACGTTTTTCAACTTTCACACAATTGCGCCATTTGTGCCGCGTCTTCAGGGTAGTGGAGGGGCTATATCTATACTATGCTATGGCTATAGAAATAGCTATAGATTTACCCATGGCAGTACCCCCTCCCCCTCCTCTTAGAAAACGGGGGGCGGAACAGTCGACACAAATCTGCTGACGGAAGCCCCGGTTGGCCCACCAGTGCTTTTTATACGGAAAACGTGCAGAAAGTTTGAGTGCCAGCTTAGGAGCTGCTGGCAAAAAGTTATAAAACAGTAGATAATAAAATAATAAAATATATGTATTTGAATTGTAACCGACGCGTCGACACACACACATAAAGTTTTTCTTTCAGGCGATAAAATTACATGTCAAATTGAATGTAACCTGCTATTTGTGCGCATTATGGTGGCTATAATTAAACCCCCGATGATGGCTGGAGGGAAATCGCCACACGATGGCTGGTCAATCATGGGTTTATGGGTGATGGCTTAAACTTTCTGCAGTGAAACGGAAATGGGAATCGAAATTGCCATCGGATCTGTGGGGAAATGAGTTCCGGCGCCTGGCGGATGACCTCAGCTTTGAGTATGGGGTAACAAACCATTTGGTGGATATAATACGTATATGGTATACGGATGGTTCTGGGGCTCTGCTATCATGAGTTATGTCTGGACCACTCTGCTCCGCGAAAATATTATTTAAATATTACTTTTCACCAATGTGCGCCCCGAAATCCTATAAATCAAACGAAAGTCTCCGGCTGAAAGAGATCCCAGATAGAAAAGTTTCGAGGCGCAACTTTCGAGCGAAGAACAACAAGAGAGACGCCTCAAATAGATTCGCAAGAATTGGGCAAACTTTAGAGGATTGCGATTTGTTTTCCGTTGAAAATGGGGGAAATGGAAAATTGAAAATGAAAATGAGAACCTGAGCATGAGGGGTAAAGTCACCTCGTTATTTCCACATCCCCCTCCCCCTCCCCCTCCGAATTTCGGAATTTGGGAGCCCCTGAGTGCTTGGCTAAGCCGAATCAATGCGATTTTTATGCTAATACAATCAATCGGTCTAATCGAATCAAACGTTTTGACAACCCAACGGCCTCAAATGGAGCGTTTTGGGGCTTGTCCCACTCGGTGTCCCAGCTTTTGTCTCTCCTTTGTCGAATAAACTATCGCTGGGACAACAAGTACGCAATATGCATAAAACTTTATATGGCATTTAAATCGCTCCTGGGGTTGGTTATCACCCCTTCACCGCCCCCTTTATGGCATCTGCCCCTGGTTAAATCCCACACGAAATCCCATCCCATTTGGCTGCTTACTTCGCCTGTTAACTCAAGCGTCACAAATGCCGGAAATCGAATACAATTTGTAATTCTGATGAACAGTTGAGCAAAACTTAAGCATCGTCTGTCCCGCCTGCTGTTGCTGTTTCTGTTGTTACTTTTGCCCGTAACGCTTGTTACTCCTCCTATGGCCATGGCCATTGTTGATTCTGCTGGTGATTCTGATTCTTATTGTCCTGGCTTTCCTCTTCCTGCAACTACTTTTGGCATATTTAGCCCAGCTTTCACCTTGCTTTCGCCTGACTTTCTTTATCCTCCCTGCAAACTCGTTCTGTAGCTGTAGCTGTATCTGTAGCTCTCCTTTCGGCTTGGTTTCCATTTCGTTATCGAGTCCTCGGCAATCGCCATGTAATGCCAAATTGGGCGACATCGTTTTATGTTTTGTTTTTGCTTTCGCCCATGGAATCGAGCAGGATTCGAGCGAGGACGAGCATGGTGGGGAGGTGTCTACAGGTTCACTCATCAGTTGGCGCTCTGTTAAATTTCGCACACGTAGCAGCATAAAAATTGACACCGATAATTCGAGTCCCAGTGTGTGCGCTTGTGTGTGTAGTCAGCGGTACGTATACGCGATATAAACACGCACACGCCCCGAAAACATACATCATGTCGGAAAATTTGTCGGTCGCCAGCGGGGAAAGGTGAGGGGGACAGGATGCGGGGCGGAGAGGAAGCTACAGTGGGGGCGATATGTCGCGTCGCTGTTTACACAAACAAAGTTATCAATTTTACACACGACAGTCGCTTCACAACCTCCACATCCCCTTCCCCCAGCACAATATTCCCCAGCGGAAGGGCTTCCCAAAGTGGTTGGGATAAGGGAGGAGGAAGAGGGGCCAAGGTAAGAGCAGCGCCTGCCAGCATTTCCATCAATTCAGTATGCAATCAATGTCCAAATCGAAGACGCAAAGCGGCGAAACCCCTCAGTCATAATAAATACAGGCGAGCTTCTATACTGAAAACTTTCCTGAAGCTAAATTCAGACGCAAGAAAAATATTTCTTACATACAACCAAATTTTAAATGTAATACGAGTAGCTTAAAACATATTTTCTTGAAATTCTATTTTAAAGTTTTATGCCTTATACAGTAAAAGTTGTAAAAGTATGACTGTTGAACTGACAGAAAGAAACTCTTTAAGTGATGAAAACTTTTCTTTCCACTCAAGGGTCCCATCGAAAGTGATCCTCTTCAAAGGCTTTTCGGCGAAATATTGAATTCAACATTTTAAAGCACACTTTTCGGGGCGCCCTGCATCAGATCAAAAGTAATCGTGGCCCACACGAACCACACTTTAAGCCCACCCGACATTCTTGCAACAATTTCTCCCCCATATATAGTAAACATTTTTCATAATTCTGCACTCTTCCCGCACTTTCCCGCCCGACAGAAAGCGAGCGATGAAAACAGAATTCACTTAGGGCTAAGAGAGATGGATGAGGGGCTGGAAAAATGTCGCCGCTTGTTAAATTTAAGGAATGTTTGGCTTGTTAGTGTAAAATAATATGAGCGACGTGGGTGGGAGGGACTCAGCTCACTTACGAGGCGCCCGCTCGGTCTGTTGTCTATTTGATTTGGCCAGGACATGCTAAAACGGGAGTAGGTGAAGTCGGAGCAGTCGAAGAAGCACACGCCGGAGAAAGAATTCCACTCAAATTGCATTTATTGGAGAAATATTTATAATAACTTGGAAATTCAATTTCCAAAGAAAATATGCTAAACGGATTTGAGGGGGGCGGCGGGTAGAGTGCAGCTATCGAAGGTGGGAGGTGTTCGGGGAAAAGGACTTTTCGAGGTGAGGATGTCAGACTGCGTGCGAGTGTGTAGGTATTCCAGTGGCTTGTGTCGTGTCAATGGCTCGTGTGTGTCGCCTGTCTGTGTGCGTGGAGAGATATGTTAGAAAATTAAAATCGACCATATGTTGCCTCATCGATTTTGATAAGTCGCCTGGCAGCACAGCACAAGCACAGCCACATCGGGCGGAAGGAGGAGCAGAAGGAGGAGCAAGAGCAACCGAAACAGCAACAGCACCATGGCCGCTTCATATCCGTTTCCGGTTTGACACAATGGGCGCACAAAGCGCGGCATTGTGTGTGTTTCCCCAGTGCGAGTGTGTGGGTGTCTGTCGCTGCCACTTTCAATTGCAAAATAAAAAGCTGGCTGAAAAAGGCGCCTTGTCATGCATGAGTTTTCTGCCTTTTATTATTGATGTTGTTCTGTGTGTTATTATTTGCTGGTGTTCCATTGTTGCTCCTTTCTTTTTTCGGAGCCCGATCTGTGACACAAATCAAACGCACCCTGCTAAATATTTCATAAGCACATTCAGCCACGCACCGCCAATGAACTTTAAGGACATGCAGGACAGGAGCTGGGGCCTTAACCCTCCGATGGCCCCTGGCTTACCATTCAATTTGGCTCCAATAAATGTTGCTGCAACATGTTGCGGCTGCGCCGGCGCCTGGCTAACGCGGCTGCTCCCGCTGCTCCTGGAGATTTGCATATTGTTGGAGGTTTCGCAGGAGCAGCTCCGTTCAGTTGTTTACCGCGCCTCAAGCCACACACACGCAACGAGCGCAAGGGAAAACCGGAAACGTGTTACAGTCCGTGAACTGCGAACAGTGAATCGTGACTTCCCGTGACTTCCCGTGACCCGTCGTGTGAAACGTGACTCGTCGTGTGCCTGCTCGGCTGGCTTTCGTATCTGGCGTCTCAATCGGAATTGGAATTGGAATCGCGTCATTGGAGTGACTGATTTCGAGTTGCGTGCTGGTGTCAGCCAGCGGGGATGAGTGCTCCTTACGTAGCAGTAGCGTAAGGGCCGTTACGTAAGCCAAAGGACCTCCGACCCCAAGCCCGACCCCGCGGAAAACGGACACAAACGCAACGCGCTCGAATGCGTTACGTTGCGCATGAGATGGCGGCACGCAGTTCGCGCTACATTTACTCTGACCACGGCCACCGAATCTAATCCGCTCTTAGGAAAAGGTAGCAGAAGAGGAAGCCCCTTCCCCTACGCCCCTGTCGAATATAATTAAGTGTATTATCGGAACGTGACCAGAGCGAAATTGCTGCCTGCGGGCGAGGCAAATGCTCCTCTGCTTTTCCTCTTCCGCCGGCCAGAAGCAATTGAATGGACAGCTTAGTGTGTAATGAAGAAATTACCAAAAGCTTGAATCCAGCTCCCCCTCTCACACTCCTTCTCACCGTATCCTATCCTAACGACCCCCCTCCTCCCGCAAGGACATCTTCATCTCGTTGTTGTCCTGTGGGCGTCATGGTGATTGAAAACTCGACCGCATTGCGGTCTTGTCATCAGTTTAAATGAATGTGCTGCGGTTTCCGGCGCTCCGATAAGACGAAGCCCTGAGCCTAATCCCTTTCAGTTATTGTTTCTGCACAGTTGTGGGCTCAAAAGTGGGCGGGGCTGTGGACGAGTGTCCTTCATCTTCGTCTTCATCTTCATCTTTTGTGTGTGCGGCTGCCTTTCGAGTCGAAAACGAAACGAAACGAAAGGAGTCGAGTTGAATTGAGTCGAGTTCCGCGATTGCCATCATTTATTTTAATTACTTTTCTGTTGTCGCCCGCCTTCTTTTCGCTCCCGCCCTTTGCCGTTGGTCCTTCGTCCTGGACCTTCATCCTGCAGTTATAAGTAATTCGAGAGCCCCACAAATTGCGCATGAAATGTTGGTGGAATACTTTATGGCGCTGCTCGTGATCATGGGATTAACCGCACCAGTCGATAAGCAGAGCCGGCGCAGCAGCCAATACTTCGGTTTCGGTGAGTACGGATTTAAATCTAATCAGACCAAAGATAACACTCAAAGGGTTAAGCCGACCGGGGGCTGGGCAATCGCATCAGAAATGGCATAATAAATGAGAACGCCAAAGCGGATGGTATTGGAAATCGGAAATGGGGAGTGCGCAGCAATTCCAATTAGATTGAGGGATATGGCGGGGATTACCCTAGGCCACTGATCTCGAAATGGCGGCAGGAGCAACAACCATTTTAATACTCCCTCTCTAAACAGTATTTATTTTTACCTTCTTATCTTGGGTCCTCGAAAAATTCGTTAAAGCGCAATTACTGAAAATCTAAAAACCGAAGTGGCTTATCCCTTAAACTTGTATCAATTTATTCGGGATTTAAGTGCTCAAGTTCTGGGATGCCTTTCAGAAAATCAGCATTTCTTTCTTGAATATATTAAATAGGATTTTAACACTTATCTTTATACGAGAATTCAGTTTAACAAAAATAAACTAAGTTTGTAAAACAATTGAAATAAAATAATAATTTCAAAATCCGGTTTCAGATAAAAGCTATCCATTGCAAATATTAGCTCATATGTTTCGAAAAGCATTTGCTAAATTCGAATATTTAAAGAAGTGTCTTACTAAAAATGGTTCCTTTCTGTTTTTGCTTTCTTTGAAATGGAAGCTTTGCTTTTACTATTTTAATATTTTAAAAATACATTCTGCAAATTAAATCACACTTGTAGAAATTTACTTACCTAGTTGGTTTTTTTTCTAAACAAGTGGTTTTATTAAAAAGTTCGTTATGTGTATGTATTCAATTAAACACCCCGAACTTTTAATGTAGTTGAGGGAAAAAGTTAAATTTCAATTTGTTCCGTAGCAGAAAAATGTGCATTAGCCAAACTGGGAGAGCGGTCCCAAATGGATAACTGATCTCTAAAGGGGATCTGAATTTGGTAATCTCCACTGCCAACTGTCCGGAATTGTTTATGCTCCCATCTATTTCGCATCTCTCAACTGCGAGTGCCAGTTTGAAACAGGGCGACCAGGAGCAGCTGCAATTGCTCATTTGTAATTTATGGCACCTGAACTCAGTTTAGGGCTCGCTTGGGGGACTGCAGCTCGGGGGGTGGTTTACTGAGGTTCAGGGGAGGCGTTAGCCGTGGCCACTGAAGCTGCGGTTGCGGTTCGACCCGGCAATTTTCCAACTTACCACCCCCCACTTTGTATGTAAATACGAAACTTTTATTAAAAATTTTTATGTTGTTACATATTCCCTGTCGGTGCGGGGGAATGTGTGTGTGTGTGGTGTGGGAGGCTGTGTGTGGGCGGGAGTTTTTTATTTTGTGGCCAGCATAAAAAGCAATTTCAGGCTGAAGTGTTTGGCCTGGCCAAAAGCGAAAGCATAAGCATCGACAAAGCCATAGCCATCGGCTGTTGAGCAACAGTTTCAATTAAGTGTTTAACGTCATTTTATTGCTTGATATTTATACCCGTTACTCGTAGAGTAAAAGGGTATATTGTATTCGTGCAAAAGTATGTAACAGCTAGAAGGAAACGTTTCCGACCCTATAAAGTATATATATTCTTGATCAGGATCACTAGCCGAGTCGATCTAGCCATGTCCGTCTGTCCGTCTGTCCGTCTGTCTGTCTGTCTGTCCGTCTGTCCGTCTGTCTGTATGAACGCTGAGATCTCGGAAACTATAAAAGCTAGAAGATTGGCGTTTTGCATGCAGATTCTAGGAGTTCCTACGCAGCGCAAGTTTGTTTCAAAAGGGTGCCACGCCCCCTCTAACGCCCACAATCGCTTATATACGATTTTAAAAATTTCAATATTTCGGAAAAGTAAAAATGCAGTTTTATTGTGTTTATCAATACCTATCGAAATGTAGAAGACATTTTTCAAATCGGACCATTCATTAAAAAGTTATACGCAATCAAAATTGTTCATATATCTATCTCCCTCGCACTCCCTTTAGCCCCAATAGATAGTCGGGACACCAACCCGAGTACAGCGTTCGCACTCCCTTTAGCTGAGTGACGGGTATTAGATAGTCGGGACACCAACCCGACTATAGCGTTCTCTCTTGTTGATAGCTAAATTTGCCCAGCCATAGTGGCCCACGCACACAATGAATCCTGGCCTATAAATCAATATGTGTTTATCCACTCCATAACCATATATCCACATATCCACTTATCCACATATCCACAACCAATCGCAGTACCAGTCCCTCTCCAAGCTCCATGCACAGCTGTATTTGTGTTTGTATTTGTTTAGGCACTCATGGATTATTAGCGCATTAGTTGGCTAATACATCGCAATGGCAGAGCAGCACCACCAATAGCACCACCCACATAAATCACTTGGCCGCCCAGGCGATGGATCATAAACGTGGGAATGGCTCCTCTGGGGAGGAGAAGGGGTGGAGAAGGGGTGCATGCTTAAGCTCGGGCATAAATTAAGCACAAATACTCGTTAATCAAATGAATGCTGATTCCCCGCCAGCTGAGGCATCCCCACCAGCGGATTGAGCCACCCAATCGACCATCCATCTGTCCGTCCATCTGTCTGTCTGCATATCTTATCTATCTATCTGTCTGTCTGACTGTCTATCTATCCGACGCTTCCTGTGTCCATCTATCTGTCTGCCTCCCAAGGCTCCGGCCCTGGAATGCACTTGAATACGTTTAGATTGACGTTCAGATACAGCTGTTTGAATGAACTACCCCGGGGATGTTTAATGGGCAGGTCGGATTTCTAGTCTGATGAAATGGGAACCCTTTATGTGCAAAGCGGAGATCTGTATAAACAAGAAATGGTCTGGGGCTAAAGTAACCAATTTAAAATTCTTTGTGTCTTTAAAGGGGGAAATGGTTCATAGACTGTAAGACTTAAGTTTATTATCAATGTAAGACCTATTAAATATTTTACATATACATATCATTAAATTGGATTCTATAAACCTTAGGTCACCTGGCCGCCGCCGAGGAACTGTCCAATCTGATACCAGATAATTACGATGCCCTCGATCCCATATTCGACAACTCGACGGATCGGGAGATCATCGCAGCTCTGGGCACCACCGCCCGTCTCCACTGCCGCGTGCGTCACCTGGGCGATAGGGCAGTGTCCTGGATCCGGCAAAGGGACCTCCACATCCTGACCATCGGCATCATGACCTACACCAATGATCAGCGCTTTCTGGCGCGGCACATCGACAACTCCGACGAGTGGGTGCTCAAGATCGTTTCGGTGCAGCCGAGGGATGCGGGCGTCTACGAGTGCCAGGTGTCCACGGAGCCCAAGATCAGTCTAGCCTATAAGCTGGTCGTTGTGAGTGAGTATCTTCTAGTAGGGGGTATCAGGATTTTACGGGCGAAAGAACTAAGTGATATAATCTAGGTTTTGATCAAAAGTAACATTACTAACATTTATTCCAACGTTCCCCCAAAATATACTGTAATGTGAATAGGCTATAAATTATCATCTAGTGATAATATTTTTTAGAAAATACTTTAAAGCGCGCTTCATCAAAATTACAAGGGTTAATCCACTTATTTCCACTAAACAATTTAAATCCCTGAGAATCCGATTAAAATATAATGTTCCCCCATATCAGCCCTATTAGCGAATTCCTTCCTGAGCCATCATAATTATTAAGTAAAGATTCCGCCCAAGTGCCAGCTCCATTACCCCGCATTGAATCTCAATCGATTGGCGGTCTTGTAAGTCCATGTAGACGTTGTTTACAACTCCGTTTAGACAGCAGCCCGAGGGTGCAAAGAGCTGGGATTACTTTGACAAATTAGTTTATCAAACAGCCCAGAACATCACACGCTAGATGGAGGATGGGGGATGGGAAGGGGAATGGGGATGGGGCAGGGACCCCCATGGGCAACTTGTTGACATACCCATTAATCGAAATCCGGCCCTGCTCTTTGACAGCCTCCAAGGCCCAGATCCTGGCCAACCGCGAGCTGTTCATCCAGAGTGGCAGCGACATCAATCTGACGTGCATCGCTCCCCAGGCTCCGGGACCCTACACGCACATGCTGTGGCACAAGGACACGGAGCTGGTGAGCGACTCCTCGCGCGGCGGCATCCGCGTGGTGTCCGAGCAGCAGATGAAGACCAGCAACCTGGTGATATCGCGAGTCCTGCACACGGACTCCGGCAACTACACGTGCTCCGCGGACAACTCGAGTGAGTAGCCTATAAGTGCATCCTGGATCCTTGCATCCTTACGTCTATCATTAAAGTTAATGCGGAAAATGAAATTCAAATCCAATTAACCCTTGATGAATCTGTCAGTTTTGCAGCACACAAATTTAATTTCATTAAATACTTAATCACTTTTTAAACATGTCACTAACTGACTCTTATTAAATATTTATATATGTGCGCATGACTAACGAAAAGTAGTTGCATATATAAACAACATAAATTAACCCTCAGATATTGAAAATTCAAGTAATTCAATTGCTTATTATGTACCTATTTATTTATATTGTGCTCGACTGCAACGAGGCCTTGAGCTAACAATTGTTTATTACATTTTTAAAATGTTTTCAACTCAATTATAATTTTACTTAAATACCCCAATGTGATTTAAAGTAAATGTAAGATGACGAACATATAATATTAATTTGATAAGTGCTCTGCTAATTTACAGCATTAGTAAGAAATACATATATTTTTTGTCATGAGGGATTTTTTTAAGTTAGCTAGGGAAATTCTAAATTTAAAATATTTTATCTCAGAGACATATTTTCTCTTAAATTATCAGTTTGCCTTGTATTGTTAATTTCTTTGAACAAATTGAATGGGATCGTAAGCTTTTTAGTTTTTTGATTTTTTACATTTATCTCTAACTATTTTAAAATCTATTATATCTCGTTGATCCTTAAATTTGTTTTGCAAAGCAGGATTGAATTAGTAAATGTGTATTTTATATATATTTTAGAACAAGCTAGTTCAAATATTTAAATTCCTACCCTAAGATTTTATAATGTTTTTTTCCAATCCTTCAACCCTCTTTGCCACCTCTTTCCGACAGATTCTGACAGCGTCTTTGTGCATATCATTAAGAGTGAGCAGCACGCGGCCATGCAGCACGAACTGGGGTCGAGGCTGGATCTGCCCCCCCTGCGCCTGCTGCTCCTGGCGGTCCTCCTGGTCGTCCTGCTGGCCCCCTCCCCCTCGTCCCCCGCGCACCCCGCGCACCCCTCTAAGCCGAGCCAAAGTCGAGCGGCAACTTATGTTCGATGTCTGGGATCCCGGGAGCCGGGTAAGTCGGTGATTTTTAATGCCGCCATCAGCTCAGGAGTCGTAGTCATCATCTCGTTACAGGCCACGCCCCCCGTTACAGCCACCGCCCATGCAAACGCAAACGCCCCCCGGAGAAATTGCTGGATGGAGGTTAACGACGTCGATGTCGCGTTGTCTTGTAAATATGTAAATCGAGTTTTTGCTTATGTTTGCGTTTTGTGGCTCAGTCTCTAAGTATTTTTATACGTAATTAAGTAAATAGGTCGAGAGTGCATAAGTGGCCGCACATACGCGTAGCCCTCTAGCATATAGCGAATATGACAGATACATTATGTGCACACGATCGCATACCTAGAGATACCAGAAATCGAATCCGAAACAAAATCGAATCGAATCGAATCCGTAACGAATGTAAATAAATGTTTAATCTTAATAATAGATAGGCGAGATCTAGATTAATTATGATGAATCGTGGCAATTTAATTTGCCCGCCGCCCAATGATTGATGGTGATATGAGTGTGACCGGCCTCGCCCTCTGGCCCATTCGATTCCGGCTTTGACATCCTGGGCCTCGGATTATGGCGCTTAATTGCCAGGGGCGGGGTGGCCCGGGTTCGAGCGGTAATTGAAAAACGATAAGGTCAGGTCGGGTCATCAGTGTATATGGGTTCCTGGCCGCCTGGCCTCTGGGCTTCGACACCAGCACGAGGAAACTTCAAAGGCGGAACGAAACACTTTCGATTTTTTCGGGAGCTTCGACAGGTGTGCCTGGAGCAGGGTAATTGAAACATTTGAAGCGTGCATAATTCACACTCCTCGCCGGCAATTACAGCTGAAGTTCTCGGACAAAGTTTTGGGCCATAATGGGGATAGCTCTGGAGTAAGTACACCTGAATGCAGGGGACTCGGTGACAATTGCGGCATCTTCAAAGGCGCCGCAAAGCAGACGAAAGCAGCACACACAATGAGTAATGGCCGGAGAATGGTAAGGAGGAGGAATAAGGACTCGCAAGGAAGGAACAAGCCGCATAACGCATCTCCTTATTGCCAAGTGTTCGCTGAATTTTGCATAAGGTGGTGGTAATTGAAATAAAAGACGTTCCCAGCCGCTAATGGGTCTGCACGCAAGGACTGCCAGCTCCTCCTGTCCCCACTCCCCGTAACCGCAAAGTCCCCTTGAGCTTTCGCAGGAGAAGCAAAGGCAGCTCCAAAGTAGGCGAGTAGCATCCATCACAATCCGGCGAAAGGAGAGGGTTTAAACCGGGGTAAAATGGGTGGCGTACATGGGCGTAAGCATGTCGTGGAGCCCGCTCCTTCTTTTCCCCCTGGCATTTCGAAAATCTTTGGGGAATCTTACGCATCTGAAACACGCGCTGCCTGACAGTCGCAGTCACCAGTACCAGCCACCAGTCCCTAGCCCATCCCATTCCAGCCCCTCCTCGGATTCCGGAACATAACCCCTTGGAAGGACGCGTCTCGGGTTCGGCTCAATGAATTGCAAGAGGGTCCGAGGGCCGAGGGCCGGATGAGGGATCCTTGGACCTTGGGTTGTGGTGTTGCTGCCGTTGCTTCACCTTCACTCATAAATTGTACAACGAGAAATAAATCAAACCCAGCCTCGACTCCGGGCGATGCTGCTGCCTCTGCTGCTCGGCTGCTCTGCTGCTCTGCTGCCTGAGACGCTGTCAGTAACAAATCATGCTCAGGGCTGCAGCCCAGTAGGAGCCACATTCACTGGCAGGCAGACCCGTAGTCGTATTCGCAGTCCTTTGCGTACTCGGAGCCATATCCGTAGCCTTTGGCGCTGCCTTAACCGGAGCCATTGCTTGTAGACTTGTTTACGGGCTTAATACGCTGCGCCGAGCAACAACAGCAAAGGCTGGAGAAAGGCCCCTGGATAGTATTGCGACTACCAAGTACCCACCTCCTTAATCAATTTAGCGTTTAGTTCTACTGAAAATGTAATGTTCTTCATAAAGAAGCGGGTAATGGCATAGTAAGTATACATGTTAAGCAAATCTTAAGCAAAAATTACTCTACAAAATCCAGATCTTATCATTTAGATTTTTTTGGAAAAGGCTGGAAAAATAATGGTTAGAATACAGGCTTCCATCGTTAAACTCATAAAATCTAAAATCGATTGGAATTTACAAATATCTTAATAAAAGGGTTATATTTATTATCTAAAATGTAATATTGGCCCCAGTAACATAATTTTGTCTTCTGAACAAAACAGATTTCCAAATTGTAATAAAAAGTCTCCAAGGTGTTTGCCAAAATCAATGAACAGTTTGATCATGTTCTTCGACCAAAAATAGGTATTAACTAAGTATTTTCGTGAAAGCAAAATAAGCGAAGGTCAAATCAGCAAACGGCTTTCCTCGTTAAACTCATAATAAAACTCCCAATCAATTGGCATTTTAGTTTTTTATATCTGGCTCCATTCGGTCTATGTGCCAATTTTAATCGAGTCACTTCGAATCTTAAAAATTCGATTTATTAGAAAATATTGTGGTCCAGATGTTAAATTTTATTACCCTTCGCAAAGCAGGAGCAGTCCAATAATACTGTTTCGGCACTGAATCAATCACTGCTGGAGTCCTTTGTCCAAAGATTCATCGACTTGCCATAACAAAGCCAACTAAATACCTGCATACATGGCTGTCACGTAGAGACACCTTTCAATTCACTTATGCTCTGCAGGCCACCAGTTCCCATTCCCCCTCAGATTTAATTAAGTTGAATTCGAATGAAATAAAATACCTCGGGCGATCTTTTACACAATATAGCTATGACCTTAATTTAGCTAAGAGTGTTTTTAGTTGCATAAAGAAAACAGAAACTGATCAATTATGATTAATTGAAGTTTCCGAGGCTATAAATAAACCATTTCTACGCTGTCAAAGTTTTGCGAAAGCGGAAAACAACACGCCGCCTTATGTTGCGAGGTAGCAGGTAGAAAAAGTGCGTATACGTCCTGTTGGCTGCCTGTCTTCTGTCGGTATGTGTGCGTCATCAGCAGCAGAGACAGTAAAGGGCGGTGGGAAGGGGGCGGGGCAGGGAGGAGCCTAGAATCAACAGCAGGAGCAGACTCGGAACCAGAACCATCGGCGGGCGGAAGTGCGGAAGTGCTGGCTGTGCGAACACGACGACTACAACGACAACAGGGACAGGCTGATGGGACAAAGGAGGGAGCGGGACAGCCTCTGGAGCGACAAGGACAGAGTGTTGAGAAACTACGGGGCGTAGACGCGCCGGAAAACATTTAATTACTAATGAGTTTTTCATGCTGCATCTCTGCATGTTGGGGGAAAACGCTTTAAAAACGTGGCAAAAAACGGCGCGGAACTAGGGATTTTTAATTTGCTAATTAGCTAAATAACAGCAGAGCCCTAAATTTGATTGATTGGCGGGGAGCAGTAACAACAATCAATTATTTAGCCAGCATTTAGCAATTGATTATCAGGTATTAGGACCTGACAACCCGTAGAAAGCGGAATGGGCCCATCCCTGAGCTCTTCATCCAGCTAGCATGCATAACTTATGACCGAGCGACCGAACGGGAGAGAGACTAAGACACACAGGGAAGTTTGTCCAAGACAATGACATCTCTCGACAGCATTTAAAAGGCCTTAGTCATCGTTAGTCCCGACTTGCTAGTGCCATCCTCCCGGAATAAACAAGGGGAAAAAGTTTCATCTTCGATATAATATTATTGGGGCATAACTCTGTCGGTCATAAATCAAATTAGAAGCCCGTTGACACTTGGAAACACATAAGAAATGCAAAAGATTCTATTAAATATACAACCGACGGATGGAGCCGCAGAGACAGAAGAGCAAGAAACTAGAGCAAACGGCAGTGTAATTGAATTGTCAAATACCCAGCACCTCATCGGAGCAACCGAAGGCCAGTCCAATCGATACACCCCTTTCCGTGTCGAATCGAGGGTATCTCCCGGGGCCTAGGAAAACATTTATCATGCGATTTAAGTTGGCCACGACTTTTGCACAAGAGAGATTTAAGTGATTTGCTGACTGGCTTTAAAATCAAAGTGCGGATAATGAATGGCCCGGCTGGTTGGTGGGCTGGCTGGTCGGGTTGGTACTTTCGGTCCTCCAGTCGGTCTAGTGGCCTGGCTCTATTTGATTTAGCCAGCCCGAATTGTTTGTTTTCGGCTCAATTTAAGTTTTGTGGCAGTGCACAAAAGTGCAAAGTGCAAAGTGGCAGGCATTTTGCGGCAATTGCTACAGAATGGCATGGAATCGCAGGGCCCGAGGCTGTCATTCCTCGCATGCGACACGCGATTGGGCCCGCTAACTGCTTTTCTGGGTCCCAGAACTTACTGGATTGGGAGTTGGAGTTCCGGAGTAGCTGGTGTCGGACCATGTAGTTTAATCTGCAAACAAAATCGTTTGATCCATATCATCAAAGCGGATGAGGATGAGGATGGGGGGAGTGGGCGAGGTCAGATGAGGTGGAAACGGAGTGTAACTGACAAAGCGGGGCCAAAAAGCAACTGCACGGAGCACTCGCTGCTTACAATTGCCCCCCGGCAAGAGGTTAATTTCCCCCAGGAAGCGCCCCAATGGCTCAATGGCCTTAAAGCAGGAATAGCGTCGGCTAAGTAAACTCTCACATTAACACAAAGCCAATCCCGATCCCGAGCCCAAACCCGAACCCGGACCAAAAAACCAGTTAGGGCGTCGTCTATGCGCGGCGGTCCAACAGACCATCAGATACCCGGTATTCTCCATTTCCTCTTCTTTTGGGGAAAAGGACTAATTAGAAATCAGATGGATGAACCAAAAAAGAAACAGCGAAAGTATATATTTAAAAGGTTGCAGTTACTATATGTATATCTACTAAGGTAGATTATTAGATGGTTCGTTCTCCATAAATTAAAATAAATATAAAATTTTGTTTCACTAATTATTGATTTAATAATAGTAATCTATTTAACTAGTTACTGTGAATACTTCATGGTAATTCATAACTTTTGTTTAAATTTTACTTCCATTTAAATTATATCAATATTGTTTACTTTAATTTAATACTTTATTGTTTTCTTTTGTTATTGATCTATTCTCTTATCCCAACACTATTCATAATACCTGTTTGTTTAAATCATATTTTTACAGCTCGTTGTAGGCGTCAAACTCTCAACTTGAAAGACCTTTCAGCCCAACCATTAGTAGTCTTATTTACGATGGCGAGTCTACCCTTAAGATTTACGCATACTGGGTACAAAAAGGCGAATTCGGTGCGGGCCCACCTGCTTGGCAGGCCTCCAGTTGCAGCCTCTGCCGTCCGCTCCTTGCGGCTGGCAAGCCGAACAATGTGAAATTACCGCCCTGAAAACGGACACCCGCTGAGATTTTATAGCAGTCAACTTTGAATTATTAAATATGTATTTCCAGCCACGCCAAAACCAGAGACTCAATCTCCAGCAGGAGCGGAAGTCGCAGAAGGAGCAATGAAGCAAAGGAGAAGAAGTGCTAACGTGCGTTAGGTTCAAGTTTAAAGGGATATTTGGGGATATTTGAGAAGGACCTTTTTAAAGGGGGGATATTTTAGCTATGGGGAATAGAAGAGGTCCTTTCCAAGCTTAGCCATAAAAAGTTGCCATAACTAATCAGAGCTTTGCATAGCTTAAAGCTCTCGCTGGAAAGCTCCCGAGCTTGGGATGAAGCAAAGTTTCGATTTAAATTATTTGGGCCTTGACGGCTAATCAAAGCTCTGCGGGATGCGGCCGCATAATGAGTTCCAGTTAGACCCTGCGATGAGATGACATCCCTCCTTTTGATGGAGCCCTGCCTTTCGCATAAAGCACCCAGACAACTCCCCATTCGCTGGGAGACAAATGACAGACCATTAGGCAGTTATTGCCCCACCGCCTGGCAGTCAAAGCGGCAAGCACATTAGCAGCTTCCTGTGCACAGCCTGCTAATAAATATACACCTCAACGTCACTTCGCCCTCGCTGCTCTTCCTCTTCCCTCCCACTTCCGCATCCTGTTTCCATTCCCCCGAAACCCCACAGAAACCCCACAATTCACATGCATATTCATAAGCTGTTTGCGACGGCGGCTGGGGGTAAAAATATTTTCATAAACATAAATTCTCATTTCTGTTGCATTTCCTCGATCGCCTTTTGCCTTGTTTTGCACACTTTCGGCCCTTTTATCTCTTTCGCCTCTGCGTAATTTCTTTCGCTTGGCCTGGCCCAAAGCTGCACTGCGAGAAACGGGTGGTGCAATCCAAGGCAGTCCAAGCCCCTTCAATTCTAGTGGATTTCCCTTAATTATCGGAATTACACATTGAATACGAGCTGGTTTATGCAAATATCCCAGCGAACCCCTTCGTTGCTGTTGCTTTCGGCTAATCTTTTTCCATTAGGTGCAGCTTGTCCGTGTTTCTGTGTGTTCTTACGTCCTTACATTCGTGCTGGCTTCAGTGTGTGTGTATTTGTTCCGCATTTAAATTAAAATTGAATTTCCAGGATGCAAGTATGTATGTACCGAGCACACACTCCACTCATATTTTCGTGTACAGCTGGGTTCAGCCATGTAAAATCGGCTCTTTAATCAATATTTTAATTGAATTTCGACTCTTCACTGCAAATAGCTCTAGTTTCTTTAAATCAATATGTTTATCTCTTCGATCTAAATATAGAGAACTTTATGTGTTGGCCTGGAATGTAGACTTCAACTTTCATATGAATTTTATGGGGTTTAAAACATTATGTGCACAATCCATGTGTATTACGTATACGCCATGTTAACTTTAATAATTGTGAATTCCAATTATGAATGATAAGCTAGGACTAATTGAATAATAAATTACTCTTACACACATTTCAATGGAAATTATAAGCGCAATATAAGCTTTAATATTAACTGTAAGTGGTAGAATCCAAAAATATTAAGTATACGACGCGTAAGACAGCTCAAACTGTCAGTAGTCTGAAAATCCTTAATTGCCTATTCGTTTTTTTTACAAGATAAGAAAAAATAATTCGCTTGACCTGTATTTTTTTAAACTTATGCAAAACATCAAGTGATAATGGCCGCTGTTGCTTTTAACTGCCTTTGAGCTTTCGGGACCCCTTGTGCTAATATTTTGACCGCACTTGTTTAAATACGAGTGTGTACACCGCTGCCACCTTCTCGCTTCTTTTGTCCAGTGCATGTAAGCTTTGGCTTGGAAGTTGTTTCAGCTCCTGCTGATGTTGCTGTTGCTGCTGTGCTGTTGCTGCTGTGGTGTTGCTGCTTTTGTGCTGCTGCTGCGCTCGCTGCTCCGATTCGCCGGCGCTTTTTCATTTGCAGCTCGGGCTTCTCCGGCTTTCTGCTTGTGCTCCTGCCGCTTTTCCTTCATCGTCCTGGCTTTTTTTTAAGTTCGTACAGTTTGCACGCATCGGTCCGTAAATTTATGCATTTGGCTAGGCGAGCGTAATAAACAAGACCTTCAACCGACGACGTCGACATCGTCCTTTCTGCTTTCTCCGCCGGCTCAACTGTCCTTGTCTACCGCTGCCCGTTGTCCGTTGTCCCGTTACTTTGCCTTAATGTTGCTGCTGTGCTGTTGCTGCTGCTGCCGTACTGCTGCTGCTGCTGTCGCTGCCGCTGTCGTGGCTTCGTTTGGTCACTTCCATTGCCGGCTGCCAGACTTTTATTTTTATGCGTAGATATTAAATGTGTTTCCTGGCACTTTATTTCGCCGTTGCTGTTGTTGCTGGCGTATTGTGCCATTTTACACCAACGCAATGCTGGCACATTGGCGCAAATGTGCGGATATCACTAGCAAAAACGAAAAAAGAAAAAAGAAAGGCTGGAATACTGAATACAAAATACTGAATGGGGCAAAGCGGCAAGGGCAAACACAAGCCAGCTAAACGAGAACTAGAGCCGCAAAAAAGTGAGGCAAATCGCTTTATTCCAAGCTCGGCGCGCATAAATAGGCAAAAGGCAAAGCCAACGACTTGGGAACATTTTTCGGCAGCAAGTCATGGCCACATTTCTATGTAAAAAGTGCGCACATAAAACTTTGCCAATTTCAATAACAACATTTCATTTTCAGTTCGCAGTTCCCAGCTTTCCCCTTATGGCAATGCCCCTTTCTACTTTCTCTACTTAGGCTAAAAAAGCGAGAAACACTCACTGGGGAGCTTGGCTTTTGAGAGAGGCCTCGAGAACTGTGAACTGCGAACTGAGAATCGAGAACTTGGCGCCAGTGTGCGTGCTGCTGCTGCTGGCTCTTCCTCTTCCTGCTGCAGCGCCACGCCCCCCTGAACATTGCGCCCACTCCGGCGAACTGCGTTTCGCTGCCTGGTTATTTCCCTCCTATTTCTTTTTTTGTTGCATTTTTTTTTACCCGACACCACAATGCGCGACTGGTGAAAGGAAATTCATAAAAATGTTAATTTTTCCGGCGGAAATATAATTTATGTAAAGCGCAGTGGGCAACCCAGGGGGGAATCCCCCGGCAGATTCCGAAGCTCCGACTGCAAGCGGTGGGTCAGCGGTGGTGATTGCGGCGTCGTGTATTGGATTGGATTGCCATGCGATTGGGAATGCAGTTAAACATGCCTGAAAATACGTATATCCGGTGCGAGTTACAAAAAATTCCAAATGGATGCAGGTCAGAGTGGAGTTCAGCGAAAAAAATTGGAAATCAGCTAAAGGACCCGCACACAAACACAAACACAACCATCGCGAAGTGAAAAAGCCAGCTGTGTTTGTCTTTTTCCCGCCAATTGGCAGAGGAGCGCCGGCAATTTGCATAATTCGACGCTTTTTACAACACACACGCGTCTACCGCGCCCACTGTGCATCTAATTAATGCCGTTCCGCCCTCATTTATCCCAGGGCCATGCCTCAAAAAAATTACAAAAATAGGAAAGGAAAAAACCAGTAAATGGGAAAAAGGTAAAATCCCCGACTTAGCCGAGCCGGGAACCGAATCCCCGCCCGAATCCGAGCCAGGCTGTCATGTGTTGGGGTCATTGTTAGCATTGCGGCAGCATTTCCAAGTTTCTCCATGACCATTAATCTTGGCAAGAAGGTAATTGCTTAGCAATTACCCTTTGCAGCAGCCAGGCCAGCCCCCGAATCCTTCTACTGGCTGTCATCAAAATACAGAGAGACAAAATGCTACTGTCCAATTAAACGCGTCTCCTTCTCGAGTGGCCAATATTCCAAAGTCCGTCATGTTCAATTAAAATATTGGTTGTGCATTTTATGCGTCCGATCCGAGAATTGTTGCGGCTTCTGCGTTTTCCACACTCAAAATGTGTTCATTGCGGTCAATCGAATGGCACTGCGCGTCGAAGATGCATGAATTAATTGGTTGTTTTATTGATTTCAGAGATTAAAATATTAATTGCAGAGCGGTTCGGAAATCTTAATGGGAAATTTTAACAGTTGCTACATGTAGCTTTGAATATTAATTCCATTGAAGTTTTCTTTTTGTACTTGATTTACATTTAATTTAAAAGTTTGATATTAAATACTCTTTAAATCCTTTAAGTTGCCAACGAAACGAAATTAATTAAGTTAAATAATTATCTCCAAGCTTTATTCCTTAAGCTTAGGAGTAAAACAAGTACACTTTCCTATAAATCTCGTTGAACTATTCCACACTTTTTATCGTAAAAATCTTGTTGCGTCCTTAGTGTCATTAGGTGGACTGCAACTTTGCACTTTTCTTCTCAGTGCACTTGCAAATTTATCTGAGTCCGTCCGCTGGGACTGCTTATATCTCCGTCGTTTCCACCGCCCGCTCTCCACCTCCCCCTTTGCCCCTCGGCTCTTGTTCTGTGGTTACATTTCAGCGGAAGTCCCACGCAACGCCACCGGCAACAGCTGCACTCTCACTTCGCCCCCTGCACAACCCCCCGCCACCCACCTCCATTACATTAATACCTGGTACTCGTGCGGAGCATGGGTATATGTAAGACGGGTTCATTCAGGTGTGCATAGCAATGAAAAGCACGGAAAATATATGTGTTCTTGGACCACAGCTGAATAAAATCCTGGACTTCAAAGTCTGCACGAGCAATAAAATGTAGAACCGGATTCCATTGCCAATTTTTTCCCAATTTGCATGTGGGTAATTCCACTGCACAATGTACTTTATGAGTGTCAAAAAACAAGCCAGTCTTGAGTTTCGACATTGTAAAAGTGTGTAGAAATTGTATTTGGCATACTATGACATAAATACTATCGAATCTATAGATAAGCACGGAAACAAGCACTACGCTTCATCCGCAGATTTATGAGGGATTATTTGGGGGATATATCTCACCCACTAAAATTAAAAGTAAAAGGTAATATGGTATTCAAAAAGCATGCAACAAAAATTTGGTATTGATATTACATAGACCTTTAAATATCTTCTGAAAGCTTTTAGGACAGACTTTAAAGAAACAAGGAATTAACATATGAATCTGTTGATGACAAATTATTTTAAGCAAATTATTTTGAAAACTATGTACTCAGTACCTAAAAGTCGAGCTAGACGACGAAATTCCTCCGGTTTGTTCCCTGCCAGTGTCATATTCTCTATGTACGACAATATCGGTACATAACACGACCCGCGTGGAGGATCCGCCTGCTCCGGCTGCAGCTCCTTTTGCCATTCCTGTCCACTGGCTCCTGATTTCACTCGCAACTGCAGCTCTGGCTGCAAGCATGGACGTGGATGTGGATGTGGATGTGGATGTGCATGTGGACGTGAATGTGGATGTGGCCCCGAAACGTGGCCCCGTCATGCTGCGCCTGCATTGTGTTAATGCTTTTTGTTAAGCAACAAGGAGCAGCGGCAACAATGTGAGCTGGCGGGAAGGGCGTCGGCGAAGGGGGGTCGACGGGGGTCGAAAAGGGAGGAAGCTCCATTGTGCAGTTTTGCAGCGTGTGTCGCTTTTTGCAAATGTTTGCCGCACACAAACACACACGGCACACACGACATAGAGGAAAAACAGCAACATCAGCAGGAACAACAACAACAACAACAGCATTAGCGACAGGCGGCGGGAAAGGGATAGAGAAAGGGAAAGGGGGCGTGGCTGTAGGGCCAGCACTTGAAGGATACTTTAAAATTAGGAGCAGCGTAAACGAAAATGCTGCAGCCTATGCATGCATTTGTCCTCTTTTTCCTTTTTGTGTCCTGCAGCACGAAGGTGAAGCGAGTGAATGAACTCTGCGAACGGAACCGCAAATGGACCACTTCCATGGGGAACCGCCGAAAATTGCACCACTTTGCATGATCGTTTAACCCCTGCAGGCGAGCTAAGGCCATAAAATATATATTATTAAAACGAAACATTATGTATTTGAGTCACCAAAAAGCAGATTTATTGATTAAAATGTTCAAACAATATAAACATATTTATTTTCTTTATTTTACAGCTTCATTTTTATTGTTTCAATAATTGGCTTAGCAAAGTTTTTACCATTCGATTTAATTATGATGCCGCAACACAAAAAATATAAAACATTTCCTCTTATAAAAAAAGGAAAGAAAAAGTATAATATTAGTCATTTGGAGGATAACGATTTGACAACAATTAACATATTCCGTGAAAAAATATATGTTTAATATTTAAATCGGTGAAAAACCATAGATAAATGTAATCAACGACAAACTAAATTGCAACTTTAAAATCAATCTATCAATCGGATTAATGATTGCAGCTCGCATGATTAAATCACTGACATATTCAACACCTTTTTCCGGGCTGAAAAACTGTAGTGCCTGAAGCTTTGTTAAGGCCTAAAGAACAATTTATTTGCATAATAAAGCTACTTAGAACGATTCAGCCAATAGCTACCAAATTTCTATTCAATCATCCAATTAGGCGGTTGAATATTTATTATATTGGCAGCATTCAAAATTATTTTCTTGAAAGACGAAGCTTTAAGTACTCTAATTTATCAAACTAAAATAGCTTTTAGTTTGCAAGAAATAAGCAGTTTAGCAATCGATGAGGAAGCTTCTTTGTACGAAGGACATGCACTTTAATACCCAACGAAATGAAGCCAATTAGTGAGGTACGTTTGAATAATTTTGCTGCCTAATACGGACTAGAACTTTGTCTAAAAATAGCCGCAGCTGCTGGGGCGATTAAAGTTTGCAATTAATGTGAGCGAAATAAAAAGCAAGTGCCTTGCCGATGGCCGCAAAGATAAACCCAACAATTGTGCGCTTTTTGTTAGCTCTGCGAAATGGCCGACATTTTGCCTTTCTTTGTTGGCAGATAGTTGCGACGATAAAGGGTAGCTGGAGCTCTAGCTGGAACTGCCTGAATGGCCTGAAACACTCTTTTTTTGAATTTTTCTGAGAACCCAGAACAGAACCCTGGAGTCGTAGAACCGTTGGACAACCTGCCGCACACAAACAGTTTGTTCAAACTTGGAACACAACTCAAACTGGGCAACTCAAATAAGAATCTGCAAGGTATTTACCTAAACTCGAACTCAAACTCGAACTGGAACTAAAACTGGAGCCCAAACTCCCCGGGAAACTTTGCTTTCCGTCGTCTCCTGCCCCGGCACCTATGTATTGGATGGTCCATTGTTGTTCTTGCCACCGAAACGACAACTTGCAATTTTCCAATAAGAGCAGAGGCGAAGGTAACGCCGAAAAATTGTTCAAGCACAAACAACGCACGTTATAATATTATAAAACGGAAGGCAGCGGCAACTTACTCAAGCGATAAAGTCAGTGGGACGGCTACGGCTGGCGGGGATCTCTGGGGGGATTTCGGGCGGTTCTGCGGACCCATCAAGAAGTAAAACAGCTGCTCTTTGGACACAATTCTGGTTCTCGTTCTGCTTCAGATTCAGCTTCTTTCCCTCGCCTGGCAACAAATCGTTGAAATAAATGAAGCGCACTGGGCGAAATCAGCAAAAGTTTTCCACAATTTTTCTTCACTTTTGCAGTCTGTGCTTTTCCCCTAGCCCTCTACTCCTCTTCTAGGTCTCCTTTCCACAAGTTTTTCACTGCGACATTTTCGGATTTCGGGGCTAACGCTTAGGCCACTCTTACCCCTGATTGCTTCTCTCGCCCCATTGTTGACTTACAAATTTAGGTTGCTGTGCGCAAAAAGTTTGTTTTGAATTGTAAGTAATTTCTGATACCTCACCTCGAGATGTCCACGTGTGTGCGATTGGAAATGGGGATGGGGCTGGGGATGGGGCGAGAGGGATTCTTGGAAAGCAGGTTAAGTGTGTGCGAGTGGGCCACACTTAGATTCACTCAATTAAAGTTTAGGCAAAGCCCCACCGAAATAACCACGCTCCAGTTAACCACCCACTTTGGATTGGTGGTCCCCATCCACCATCCAACGTATTCCCCATCCACCATCCACCAGCCGCCATTCTCAGCACTTTGTCTCATAAATTTGTGCATAACTGTCAAAAGCAATTGCCCTTAGCCTTTGCGGCAGTTTAAACTTGGATGATATATTTGTTGTATGGAGTAAATACGTACGGCGCACACACATCCACACCATTACGCCCACACACACAGGACACAGGACCGCCGAGGGGCGATCGTGGAATTGCAATTGGCAAACGGGGTCCCAGGTTCGCGTATAGGTCCCATGAATACTTGATGGGGTGGCCGGATGACCGCAAACTAAATTTTACCAATTTCCGCGTGTTTTTTTGCTGCTGCTTTGTTTGTCCGTTTTCCGCTTTCGGCTTTTTGGAAAAAGTTTCCCACCACTATTTTGCAAAATAGCGAATTTAATTTGCATCAATTTTTAAACGGTTTAGTCGTGCGCACACGCTGAAATTGGCATAAATTGATGGAAGTTCACTTCACTGGGCGAGAGTTGGCAAATAAATTTATTATTACTCTGTTGATGAGAGGAGGCTGCTAGAGGATTACCTTGAATATTCCATTGCAATGAAATGAAAAATTCCAAAGGCTGCCTCTGCTGGCTTGAAATCCCATTTATGAAGTATTAAATGAATGTTTTTCAGCGGAAATAAAATTCGAAAATGTACTTTTCTAAATATTTTAGAACTTGTCAATGAAAATCAATACACTACCTCTATCTCGATGAATCGAGATCAAAAGGTAGAATCTTGTTAATATATAATCCATTAATTCAATCAAAATATAAGAATTTTCCCCCTTCCGACATAACCAACTGGTTAAATCCGACTAGATCACTTTAGCCCCTGGTAGTGGGAATCCCGTAACTCCTCTATCGCCCCCCTCTGCTAGTAATGCAAATCGGCGTATTGTGCCCTGACAATAGCAGATGCCGTGACATTGTTGTCGCTCTCCGCTCGCTCTATTGTGCGGTTCGCCAGCAGGAATACTCATAGAATGACAATGGCAATGGGATATGCAGGGGGTGGTGGGGAGGCATGAGGCGGGGATCGGCGGTGGCGCCTCCACTGAGGTGTGTGCGTGTGTCAGGGTGTCATTGTTGGCGTGAGCTCGTGTGTGTGTAAGGCCACTCAACACGCCAGTCAATTTATACTAATTGTAAGTGTCACATACATTTGTCAAATTTTAAGTTATGGTCTCCACTTCGGCCTCTGCTGCGGTCCTGTGGTTGTCCTGCGGCTCCTTTCTGGTTTTTGTTGTTCGTGTCAGTGTTGTCGATGTTGCTGGTGCTGCTGTTTTTGCCATGAAAAATTGTTTATTGTAATCTGTTGTCCAAGAATGTTTGACACCAAGGCTGACTAGGGGCAAAATAGGAGTGGCAGAGCTGAAGTGGCGGAAAAAGAAATTTCCTTAAATGCCTCGCAGCTGTTCCAGTCCACCCAACTTCAGCCATTTTGCCGGGGAAAGTGGCAAAAATTACAGTGGAAAACAAGTTCTGTAAGCTGCTTAGCTGCAAGTTGTGATTAGCACACAGAATTTTCCCCATTTTCCCAACCCTCTCCCACTTATTCTTGCAAAAGCTTGCGGCTTTCAAAGCGCGTCCTTCATTAGGGGAAAAAAGCAACACCCAGTTTTTGGTGAATCTGGAAAAAAATCACTCACTCCCGACAGGGAAAAAGCTAAGAAAATGAAATGAATTTGCGGAAAACCGAACAACACATGCACTGAAAAAGGGGGTGGGGGTGGTAGGCGAATGAAAAAGATAGGGAATGACAGGGAGACAGGCAAAACAAATCGTCGAGATTCCTTATTGAACAAGAATTTGCCATGCTGTGCGGCATGCGTGTGGGTTTAAGTTTGTGTGTGCTTGTGGCAGAGAACACAAGGCCAAATGAAATCAGAAAATATATATTAACAAATCAATAAAATATTTCGAATTCTTGCTCGGTCCGCAGAACAAGATTTGTCTTCTGCCTGCCAGCTCTTTTGGCAGGGATTAAAAGCATTTCCATATTAAATATTTCACAGATATTCGGCATTCAATCCGTTTTAATTGAGTTCGTTTTCCGCCCGACTGAGCCGTCAAATAGTTGGTAAAAGTTGGCAAATCAAATATTCGTCAGGTATCAGCTATCCGCCGCCGCAAAATCGATTTCATTTGGAAAATTTGCAACGAAAAAAGAGTGTGAAAAGTGGTTGAAATCTGATCCGACCCCATATTGGAATATATGAAAATTGGCATACGTTTTCAATATCAATCCACTCGAGAATTTATTTTATTTCAGCTTTGGAAGCCTTTGAACAGAACTGGATAAATTTAATTATAGCTTTATGGATAAAAAAGACATGTGGGGGAAACGTACAGAATCTTTTCATTGAACTTGCAATTTATTTTTAGTTAAAAGTCAAATAGTTAATGTTAAACATGAAATTTAATCAAACCTTTAGCGGTTTTAATGAAGCACAAAAAAACAATTATCTCCTGCACGAAATTAAAACAAACCCCTTTCCCTTATATTTTAATTCTCCACCTAACACTGTAAACTGCATTTGATTAATTAATTTTTCAACAAACTGATTATGCAAACAGGCTTAATCACCTGATGTGAGTAAATTCCCTTGTTGAAACACCTTTCTCAAATGCTCTTTACGTTAGCTTTCCATATAGATACACATAAAAACCATAAAGGCAATTCCCTAAGGAAAGATTTTAAAGGCCATAAAAGTTGCTACACCTCGGCCTGTCGAAGGAAATTTTAAAATCCGTAAAACTTTTTTTCTCTTAGCGTAAAATCCCAACTCTTTGTAATCGAACTCGGTACGAAACTACGAGAGGATCAGCTGTACATTAATCTACTTTTCATCTTCGTTCGGCTCCCGGCTCCAGCTACTTTTCCCTGCTGCAGAGTATAAGCTTTATATATTTTTTCTATTTATTTTCCATTTTTTCGGTTGGTGACTGGATGAGTGGGTAGGTGGTTGGGCGGTTTGGCTTGCCCCCGCCGCTGCCCGGGCAAATTTAAATGTTTTTAGTTAAAGCGGATTAAAAGTTCGCTGCATGCCGCACATACATAACCCATGCCCAGTCGCCGCCTACCGCCCCCAACCTCCACCAGGACCTCCACCTATACCACCCACCCCCCGGCCTTTCCGCCCATCGCAGCATTCAGAGCCCCTCGTAACCATGTGGCCTACTTTGGCCCGAGCTCTGGCAGCTAACCCCATGCATAATTAACGTGGCGTGGCCCTGGTTGGCCTGCCACATCTCTTACAGCTCCTCCTGCTCCTCCGAAACTGAATCTGAATCCTCTCCTGCCTCCAGCTCATAGCCCACAGCCCGAGCCCCATGCCTCATGCCTCATGCCGCATGAAAAGCCGGCAAAGGATCTACGCACATCGAATTGAAATTTTTGGGGCTAGAGCTGAGAAATTGATGGCCACTGCCGAGGCGTCTATTTTATTGGCATGGCATAAATTATGACACGAGAAACTTGTAAGCCGCTGGCACAATTTTTGATTGTCTCCTCTTCCCAGATAGAAAGATCTCGAAGATAGAGCGAGAGCGAGAACTTTCCAAGAAGAGCCATAAATTGCCGGCCTTTCAATTGAAAATTAAATAGTGCCAGGGATTATGCATCCGGCTGACAAGGACACTGGTCGGTTGGTCGGGTGGCCGAGAGAGGCGAAAGCGACAGCGGCAGGACAGCTGCCTGATTTAAAGGATATGCGCGTATAACTTGCATTTACAATTGATTTTAAAATCTCCAACAAAAGCCACTGTCAACAGTCGGCGCCGCAAGTGCACTGAAGAAAAAAAGTGGACCCCAAGTTCCATTTGTACCTATTCTTAGAGGACAATGAAGAAATTTTGTATACTCTAAGAACCCTGATATAGAAACAATACCTTCAGTGTATGCTCCTAATAAATAAAATATGGTAATCACAAATCAAAATCCAGATCGGATAATCTTTTAAATATGCTTCTAGTTTTAATAATCAATTTTAAATGGATTAAGGGGATTTTAAAATTGAATTAAATGGCCAGAGTGTCAGCATATTGCAATCCCTAATATATGAATCTAAATAGCTTATTTTTTGTACCAGAGTCTAAGAAGCTTAATAACAAGTGGTTATAGGCATAATGTGTCTGTTGATTACTATTCAATTTTCAACTAATTAAATAAATCAATAGGAATTAAGTAAAACCTACTAGTTTAGATAATAAATGACATTGTTCACATAAAAGGTTAGACCACATTTTATGACCTGTTGTTTTGTACATTTCTTGTTTAATATTTGTTATAAATACAATGGAACAAACTCTTATTTGCCAAATAAAAGACGCTGAGAAAGCCATTTTTTTTTGGAAAAAATCTAGCATTTTCAGCTAAGAGCGAATCCACTTTAAAGTAAGGGGTTTTATGGGTGTTCTCGATTTGCCGAGAATAACGTTGATTTATTTATGGCATTTTTCGTAGTGTGGCATCGCTGCCGGGCAGCATTGTCGCATTGTCATTTGGCAACGTATCTCCATCAGATCCATCGCCCCCCTGCCACGCCCATTGCAATGAATGCACTCACACACGGGCACTTGAGAGTGTATGTGTTCGAGCGTGTGTGTGAGCCAGCGAGTCAGCGATAAGCAAGCGACCGAACGCACACAGTGAAACCCATTCGAACACAAAGTGTGAAAGGCATCGCGGGCGGGCGATGAAAGGGTGATAGTGGGCGGTGGGTGGTGGGTGGTGGGTGGTTGGGCTGCGGGCGGCGAGCTCAGGTTGGCTGCTAACGGTAACAGTTTTCAATAAATACTTTTGCCTACGTGTCCGTCCACTTTTCCTGTCTCCCTGACTATCCATGTGTGCTGGATTGCCGGTGTGAGAGTGAGCAATGCAAAAAAGTTTTTGCTCACTTTGCCTGTTGTTATGCACCGCCTTTACCCTGCCACAGATCGGGGCATAGCGATCATTAAAGTAGGGATCGAATACAAAGTCACAAGTAAAAGTAATTATTCAAAGCATATCCTTTTTTGTACCTTTATACTTTAAAGATTTGATAAATAACATTATTAAGCTCAGTCTTAGTTTAGCAAATCATACGTCTTTTAATTAATACTTAAAGTTTTATTAAAATATCTTTTATAGACACTAAGATCTTATTTATTCGAAACTTTATACCTCGAAGTATAGGAGAAAAATGAGGACTAAGCGGAAATTTTTTCATTTTTTTCATCATATTTCTGTTAAAATAGGTGCCTCAGCTAAAAGGCAGACTATTTAGTCCAACTAATAACCCAAGATAACGGACCCCTTCACTTTTAAAATGATTTTAAAAAATAAATAATTTTGAATTATTTTTGTATTTTTCAAAATCACTTTTTTTGAAAAAAAAATCGTCCAAAATTAAAGTTTATAGATTTCGGACGGCGTAACCGATTGGGAATTTTATTACGAATTCAACGCGGTATGGCAATCCGTAATCGAACACTTATTTGCTTGGTTTTGCACAAAACACAGATGTTTTTTTTTGAGAAAAATTCGAATTTAGGATTTTTGGCAAAAACAAGAATTTCTGCAGGGGAGTAGATATTTATGCTTGATACTTGCAATCTAAACTAAAGAAAATAAATTTGTTGAATAGCTTTTAACAAAATGTGCCGTGCAATAAATAGTTATCCTTTCAAAGGTCAAACACATAATAAACACCTCAAACTGAATTTATGAATTTTTCATTCAATAATTTACTAAGAAATCTCGATCTCAAAATATCCGGGGGTTATCGGTAGCAATACACTTTCGGTGATTTATGCTTTAAGCACGGGCGAGCCAATCTTCGAGGAGATTAACAAATTGCCGGACAAACGATTAATCCACGACCGCTTTCAGGGCATTAAAGCTTCGATTTAGCATCGAAATTAATCCGCCATCCGCTTCCTGCTGTTTTTTAGTTTTCCGCTTTCCTTATTCTTTTTTTTTGTTTTTTTGACTGCTCATTTCCATGACGCGCAGTTGGCATTGTGTAGGGGCGTGGCCGGGGGCGGCTGGCGGCCTGGGGGGCGCGGGGCGTGGCGTGTGCTGAAAACTTTGCGCTTTGTAATTGTGTAATTATGGGAAATTAAAACTGTTGGCAAAACTTTCTGCACACGTGGGGCGGCTGAACGAGTGCGAGTTCCGGCAAAGTGGGCGGGGCTGGGAGGTGAGAAACGGGAAATGGAAAATGGTGAATGGAGGGGGTGGCATGGGGGAAATGGGGGGCAAAAACTGTGCATAGATAGTTTCGCAATGGTGGCAATCGATAAATGTTTTGCATTGCAGTTGCAACTTCAGCTGATTCGGTTACTGATTCGGTTTCAGTTTCTGTTTCTGGTTTTCTTCTGGGGTTTCCCAGCACCCCCATCCCCATCCCCTAGCCCCCAACCCCTCACCCCTTTGGCTCTCGGTATTTATGCAACTGTTTTCAATGAGTGAGCGATTTATGTTAAGTACACATGTTCTCATTGGATTTTCCGGGCCACAGGGAAAGAGGAAAATGAAAAGGGGTGGTGCTGCTGGGGGTGAGGAGGGGAGGGGAGGGTGTTGAGCTAGCAGCACGCATACAGAGCCGCACATAAAAGACATCTGCAGAAAATGAGTGTCGCAAACACGCAAACAGATACAAGGACATTCGAGACGAGCGCGTGTGTGTGTGAGCCCCATAACAATAAAAATTTATTTTCAACTTTTTATCTTGCCCCGCAACCCGTGTTCCTCATTTCTGCTTCTGTCCTGTGCTGTCCTGTCCTTTACCGTCTCCTCCTCCTCCGTCTTCGCCATCTCCTTCTTCATTTCCTTTTCCTTCTGCTACTGCCACTGCCACTGCTTCTGTTTCGGTTCCTCCTCTGGCCATCGTTATGTGCATACGTATACATATTATTATAACGCATTCGCCTAGGTGTACCAGCTACCAAGCAGTGGAGATTCGTCGGTGGTGCGCAATTTGTGTGGACCGCCCTGCCATTCCGCTTATCCACCCCCTCCTTGGTTAACTGTTTTCTGCTTGCTGGCATGAACACGTACACTTCCAGCCGTGCGTGTGTGTGTGAGTGGGGGGGAGGCAGGTAGCACAGGAAGAAAAAACGAAGGCAGACAATTGAATTCGATGGAAATTTATAGCCTGCGATTTGTTAAATAAAGTACTTTACGAAAACCCAAAATCAATGCCTTTACCTGATGCCAATGAACATATTTTAAAGAAAGAGCGTAGACATAGATACGAGGCGAATAATACAAAGTCGACTATTTGGGGGTTTATTTTTTATAATCTGATGGCCCTGTCGCCTATATTTCATTATGTCTCAAGTACTTGCCATCACAATTTAGGATGTTGTTTTGTATTTATGGAAAATGGCTTGTACTAAAGTCAAACAACATTTCTTAGAACTATAGGTTCCCAAAAAAATAATAAACACACATTAAACTTTCACTATTTTATAAGCTCTACACCATGTACATGTAAAGCACATTGCTACACGTAAATGTAATTTGTAATAATTATAGCCAATTATACCCAATTAAAATAAACTACTTTTTAAGTATGGTATTTATACGCATTACTAAGGATAAAATGTATAGTAATGGAGACCATTCAATGCCATGGATAGGGATACTTAATTATTAACTTGGTAATTTCCTGTAAAAGTGTTAGTGCATAGTTTTGATCAAGCGAATAAAATCGTTAATAAATTGATAGATTCATCAGGGTGGCAGACCCAAGACGTCCGAAATCGAACTTTCAATTGCTTCCACTTCTTTGAACCGAGCAATTTCATTGATGGTTGATTTTCAAGCTGCTGGAAGTACAGGTCGAAAATTCTTGGAATTTTTTTTTGTGTGTCTGTGTATCTTTCGCCTGCAGCCACAGGACTAGGAAGGCAGAGCAGGACCTGGCCGAAAGGTAGAGGCAGAAAGAGCAACAGCAGCAGGACTATCAAATTGTATTTGTAGCCAATACAAATGAGCATACGGCAGGCCATTTACCAAAAGGCAGCCACTCCCCAAAGCAGCCACCCATTAGGAACTACCCAGTACACCCACTGTCCCAAAGATTCCAGTTCTAGTAACCCTACTTCCTCCTATCGCATTCTGCTGCACTAAAGGGGGGTGGAAACTGCCTTATGTGTCGAATGAAATGAAGCGATTCGTGCTGCCAGTTAACCCATTAACGACGACACCTCCCAGCTCTTAACACCCCCAGGCCCCCAGCGGGCTTAGTTAAGCTCAGTTGGCCCACCCAGGAACAGTCTCTAATGGAATAACTGTGATAATGCCCCGGTCACAGGCACACACGCACCCACAAAGAGAAGGCCGCAGGTAATATTCGGCATTTTACACGCTCATCAGGAAATGAACTATGTGGGATTTGGGAAGTGGGATATGGGATGTGGGAGCCAAATGAACCGAAGTCAGTGGAAGCCGAAGCCATGGGAACTACCTAGAAATTCGGGCTCAAATATAGTGCCTTTTGATTTCTTCGTTTATTGAAATGGAACGTGGCCATGGTTCTCGGTTATGACTGGCACAACTGCCAGATGGCGTCGTTAAAAGAGCATCAAAACCGAGTTGATGGCCACCGAAAAGTATTACAGAAGGGCTTCAGCTTCAACTTTCTGTTGATGGAATCATCGCAAAAGAAGCCGGCACTTCAAACGATGTTTATTCCACTTCAGTGGCAATCACTTAGTTTCAAGCCTTGCTTTCTTCCGTTTAAAGTTTCTTAATTAACCTTCAACAAGGGCGAACAAATGTGCAAATTAAGTGATGTAAATAAATTGTAAACACAGTAAATTCAAATATTTAAGTGCAATTTATACGGTAAACATCGATTGTACTCTGTATATATATAAATATGGCCAGCGATTTTTCACAATGTGTGCAAATTTGATTGGTTACAGTAAATCTTGTGTATATGCAAAAATTCTGCTGATATCAGGGGCTATTGCATAACTAGATTTTTGGCTTCTTGTTCGTTCATTTTTCGTACATCCTATTTTTATACCCGTTACTCGTAGAGTAAAAGGGTATATTGTATTCGTGCAAAAGTATGTAACAGGGAGAAGGAAGCGTTTCCGACCCCATAAAGTATATATATTCTTGATCAGGATCACTAGCCGAGTCGATCTAGCCATGTCCGTCTGTCCGTCTGTCCGTCTGTCTGTCTGTCTGTCTGTCTGTCTGTCTGTCTGTCTGTCCGTCTGTCCGTATGAACGCTGAGATCTCGGAAACTATAAAAGCTAGAAGATTGGTATTTGGCATGAAGATTCTTGGAGTTCCTACGCAGCGCAAGTTTGTTTCAAAAGGGTGCCACGCCTCCTCTAACGCCCACAATCGCTTATATACGATTTTAAAAATTTCAATATTTCGGAAAAGTAAAAATGCAGTTTTATTGTGTTTATCAATACCTATCGAAATGTAGAAGAAATTTTTCAAATCGGACCATTCGTTAAAAAGTTATGCGTGTTCAAAGTTTATATCTCCATCTCCCTCGCACTCCCTTTACCTGAGTAACGGGTATCTGATTGTCGGGGCACCCGACTATAGCGTTCTCTCTTGTTTTTATATTGTTTTTCGTTTCGGGGATTTGAATTTCTATTCCGTCTGTACTCGTGTTTCTGCTTAAATGTGTGCTTTTGGTGCCAACATTTTTGTGTTTGACATTTCTACGAAGGGCGCCTGGAGGGTAAGGATAATTAAATGGCCGTGCTCTGAAAAGGGCACTCATAAAAGTTCCCCATTTATTTTATGAACGTGCATTCCACTGTGCTGAAAACTGAAAACTATAAAGAAAGCCAGAAAACATATAAATTCCAAAATATGTATAAAATATTTATTCCCATTTTTGCTCAAAATGTTCGATAGGAATTCGGATTAAAGAGGTGATAAACAAATTGTTCACTAGATTTCGGACGTTGCCAGGGAGGAAACTATTTTCCAGGATTGTTGAGGAATTCCTGGCCAGAAAACGGGCTGAACTAATCGACTAAGGAGGCGGTGGGTTGGGTCTGGTATTGTCTTGCCTTGATTGCGCCACGTGCTCTTGCATATTCAGCCGGAATTCGGCAATGCATGCATTTGGCATCTGGCCACTGGCAACTTGCAACTTGCAAGTTGCAGCTCTTGAATAATTAACCGAATCTTGATGGTCCTCGAATGGGCAATCAGCTGGCATGGCATCTAATCCTGTTTGCGTCGGCATTAGGGGGTTAAGCCTGCGCTGGCTACAAAAATTCAATTGCTCATGAGACGCAAAGCAATAGCAGCTGTCAAAGCTTTAAGCGGCAACCTTCGTTATTTCCAGCATTCCACTCAATCTCTTGTTGAGTTTTCCCAGTCGCATTTCCCACCACCACCCTATTTTCCCTTGGGTTTTCTGCTTTTTCGCTCCCATTCGTCATCAGAGTCGTCATCTGGTGCAGTCGTAGTAGTTCCTGAAAATTGCAGCAATGTTGCATGTCAGCTTACAAGCGCACTTTTTATTGTAATGTCGTATTATAACTACGCTGATGCTCCAGTACTCTCTGGAAGACAATTTGACATAGCTCGCTAATTGGCAGCTGCAGGATGGCAAAAAGGATGCCAGCAGGATGCTGATGGCTGAAGAAGCCCTAGAACTGGCAAAAGCAAAAGCACCCTTCAAATCAGCATCAAATCGCAGTCTCTGACGAAATGGGTTGAATTTTAAAGACCCTCACAGTTTTGGCCCATAAATTTCTTGATGGCTTTTTAGCCGCTCTGCCATTGCCGGTGGCCTATTATTATTATTATTATCGGCCCGGGCACCTGGCCCATAGTCATAGCTGGGGTTTATGCTCTTGGCCACTTTTCTGGCCACACGGATTTCCCGAACACACACACCGATATACCGCTTTACCGGAAAATTGGGTGGTCGCTAGGCGTTCGGGTGGCCAATACACGTAGACAGGCTTACGCATGCCGCAATAATCCATGGCATAAACATTGGCAAATCCGTTTGCGTTTTGTACAAACATGGCTAAAACGTATTGGCAACAAAATTGGGCTAAAGCCGAGGCACAATGAGCCGAGTCAACAGAAAGAGTCGGACGATTATTTTGGCACGTGGATGCGTTTGTTAGCATTAAGTCATAAAAACGTGCTATTCCGAAAGAGGGGAAGTCGGCGATGGCGATGGAGTCCCTGGCAAAGGGGTTCAGTGGGTTAAGAGGAGCTGAGACCGGTGGCTAGAGCAACTAAGGGGTCCAGATTTGGGGGCCAGAGAATAAACGACGATTTTTCGGCATGGAGCATCGAGTACTTTCTATGGGATTCCGTAAGCTGAAGGAGCTTCTCCAACTGCCATTGTCAGTCTGTTTATCGTTTCAAGCTGAAAAGTCTCTCGCTCTCGCTTTCTCGTACTTCTGCACCAAAAGAAAAGTGTGTCACAAACAGTGAATACTATCCTTAGAAACCAATCTCTATATAAATAAAATCACAATAGAGACTCATAAATAAAAAATTACAAAAATATTTACCTTAAGATTTACAGAAACTAAAAATTATGATATGATACCATAAACCTGTATAAGTCCTAGCAAATTAACATTTGTAAATTTTTTAAGGAAGATGCCTCTTTATAGGGAACATTATAATAATAATGCATAATATAATATTAATGTTATTATGCTTTAATAAAATTACCTTTAAGATACCGTAAACAATTAAATTGTAATAAAATATAAATATTCAACTACTGGAACAATACATCCTTTTTATACCGACTTCCTTTATTTGTAGTAAAATATACGTGATATTTGCTCTATGTGTAGAGGGACTAGGGGGGTTTCTTGTGCTCTTGGGGTAACATGAGCAGGCCAAAGCAGAGAAAGGAGCAGCTCAGGGGGAAGCTGGGCAAATGGGGGGCAGCATCCACACAATAGAACGCTTTGGGCCAATTGTAGGGACAAACTGACATTGCTTGCCATTCCACCTGCATTCTCCCCCCGTCGGTGCGACCACCCCCTTTCCACAAGTGCCTGCTTTGCTATGCTGGTCGAAAGCCCCCTCAACCCCCCTCCTGTGTGGCCGCTGGTGCCTTTGTTTTGCTTTGAAAACTCTCAGCAATTTTGTGGTTCCTTTGTCTTGACTTTGGTCCATTCATTGACAGCTCCTAATGCAATCTCACCTTGTGCTCCAGCACTTTATAAGTTATCCTTGAATCTTCAATGGGGGAACCTGCTACACAGGCTTGTGGGCCAATTATCGGCTAAATATAATGGAGATATCCGATAAACCGATTGCCCCGCAGCGGCAGCCGAAACATTTTCCACTCGATTGATCTGCTGTCAGAAACAATATGGAAAGCCGACGGGATTATGCCGATACCGTAACCGTTAACATTACCGTTAAAGCTCCCTTCCTCCTCCCACACACTCCACCCCCTATTTAAGCTAAGCAAATATTTGGATGGGCCCAAAGATGGGGGCCTCCATCATCCAGCATCTTTTGTTTACCTGCGAGTATTGTCGATAAATGTATCTATGCAAATGTGGATTCGGATTTGGATCATAAATCATCCAAGTCGAGGACTTCGAATCGAGGGGGCTTGAGGATGGCCATGAAATCGAGAAATTATCCCAAAAGTTTTGTGCTTAATTCATTTGTAATTTCTCTGGGGAAGGGATTTGAATTGGATTTCGGAATTCGGATTATCTGATTGTGCTTGATTCGCTTAATCCGTTGCTAACTACTGTGTGGCAACTTTCGGAACTTTCGGGTGCATCCTGTGCGTAGTTTCCATGCAATTGGCCACAGTAATTTCACTTGGCTTTTATCCCCCCTGCAAGGGCCCTCCAAGCCCCCTTTAGCCCCCTTTAGCCCCTCCCCCTAAACGTCATTTCCGACACTTCAGTCTCTTTCCCCTCTCGTTCGCACGCACACACACATCCGATTAGCAATTTCCATGCACTTCAGAGATTTCATTAGCCACCGTCGTTGTTGTTGTTGTCGTTTTCCATTTGCCATTGCGTGCCTGGCTGGTTTTTCTTCTTTGATTTTCCAAACTTACACAGGCACAGGGAAAAAAGTGATTTTTCCCCGATTTAATTCGATGAGGCTTTATTTGAGAAATTAGATAAATTTAAGCAATAAGTGTGTTTAGTGATTTAAAATTTCTAAAGCTGTTACATTTTGATAACTGATTATTAACAGATTAAAAAAGAAACAAATATTAGCCATTGTTTCTATTAAATAAATTCTAGTTTTTATTCTAATTCTATTTTTATTTCAATTGCTTACCTCTTCAAAGTATTTCCTTACATTTCTCGCAATATTATAAATAAATCGAATTAGTTTTGAATCGAGGGGCCTCTGTTTTTTCCCGTGTTCCTGAGGTTTTTCTCTACGCACTCCGCACTCCAGCTTCCTATCGCACTCGAGCACTTTCCATGCATTTAAACAATTTCCCTGCTAGATTCCGTTTTACAAATGTTTTTTCTTCGCCCACCGCCCGCTGCGTCTTGAATTCGTTTGTTGTTGTCAAAAATGTTGATGAAAATTTCATAAATTTATTTGCTGCTTTTCTCCTAGTTCCTGTTGCTGTTCTTGGCCCATTTGTTGTACTTGTACTTGTAGTTGTTGCACTTCATTCGTTCGTACGCTTCTGAACCATTAACTACGCCACTCGTTCGCTTTTGAGCCAAGAGCAGCAGGATGGGGAGGGTGAGGGGGAGGGGGAGGAAGGAGGGAAAAAGGATTCCAAAGGGGTTCCAAAGTGGTTGCGGGTGGGTAAGGAAGTAAGTAAGTCGAGTGGGCTAGTCAAGTTGCACCATATCGTAAAATATTTAACGCTTTTAAGAGTCCTGCAGTCCCGGGCAGGTAAGTTGCTACGGTTTCGATGCGTAAGTCATTTTCATCCGCTTACGGACGGGTGGCCATTTGTCTATGTCTGCCCATTTGGTGTCAGCATTTCATATTGAATTTTTCACTAAACATACTCTTACACTCAGAACAAACAAGTTGAACGTTTATCTGGAATTAAAAATAATTGATGTGCTCTAAATTTTACTATAAAATAAACGTTAAACCATTTCCAGATTCATCTTATGGTTATCCTATTCAGGGACCATACATTATAAATATGTAAAAAAGAAAAAAAGTATAAAATAAAGCCGTAAGTCCTTCCTAAGCAGTTTTTCAGGAACCATAAATAAAATATAGTTAGGGCTTTTTTGCTTTCGTCTACCAAATTAGCTGAGTTCTTTGCTCTTTGTAGACAATCCTAAAAGAGAAGGGAGAGTACTTTCTTGACGTTCAAAAATAAGAACTAACTTTAGGCAGTAATATTTGTATATTAATATATTAATGCCATCTTTCCTGGCAGTCATATGTTCCGATGAAGTAAACTTTTAGGTAGATAGTTCTTAAACTAAGCAAGTGAACAACGATCATATTTGCCTGGTGCTAATATTATTATTTTATTTTATTGAGAAAATAAGTAATTCCTTTACTTCTGCATAACTTCTGTTTTCCAACGATTCTGGTGGGTTATCATCTAATTGCGACGGTGAGTCTTCCGTTTGCGATACTCTCTCTTGGTTTTCTTTACCTCTTTGCTGCAAGTGCGATCTTTGGGGTTCAGCCTATTTTCTCTGCACTTTCTTAGCAACCTCGCTATGCGGTCCAATAGTCGAGCACGCTCGCGCTTCCACTTGGACCCCGGGGAACGAGTCGTGGTTGTATGAGAGGCGGGTGGTGCCGCAGTGGTGCCGGGAACTGCGGATGCAGAAGCTCCGGTAGTGGCTGCCGTCGAGGCGGCGGAGGAGGCAGTGGTGGTGGAGGATGCGGCAGCAGTGGACGCCTCAGTTGTTGCCGCTGTGGCGCCAGATGCATCCCTGCCCAGGAGCAGGACACAACCGAGGATGGCCAGGATCAGTACAAATGAGAAACGCATTTTGATGTGCTTTAACTGGAATCTTCAGAATTAGCATAGATAATTCGCAATGTTTACTTAGCTTTTGATCTTAATTTGGTTTTTGCTCACTTCATTCTTTTTCTAAGATATTTGAGGAGGGCAAATAAGTTGCTGTTGACACAACTGAAAATGATAGTGTGCAAAAATTAAAGCCCAGTTTCGTCATAAACGTGCGACTTTGTTTAAATAAAGCTGAATGGGAAAACCTCAATTAAAAAAAAAGCTGCAGGGCAATCCCATCTTGTACTATTTCTTTAACCAATCGTTTGGCAAAAAGTTGACCTCAAAGCCAGATCATGAAAAAAGAATTCTTCTAAAAATTTTCCAAACAGCTATTAAAGAGTTTCAAAATATGATTTAAGTGCAAATGTTTTCAGTTTTTTACGCATTCAAAATAAAAAATTGTTATTAACTGTAACACACAAATTCAATGTAATGTTTTAGTTTTTTTTGATGCATTTTTTATAGGGCTAGCATAAAGTGCTTTCAGCTAAATTGATGCAACCGCGTTGGCGGTTCCCGTAAATCAGTTCTTGAATTTATAACATGGTTTTTCTCCATGTACCCACACACACCCACACACTCACACTCCTTCCAACCAGGTGGGGTCTGAAAATATCGATGTATGAATTCTCCGATTCCGACCTTTCCCCCAATAAATTCTCGTGGCCACGCATCGAATCGGACGTGATTTTAGCTTCACGCACGCACGCCGCACCTAAACAGGGGAGTTAGTTTCATTTAGAGGGGTGGCTCAAAAGGGGGCGTGGTCGGGGGATTGGTTACGTTGTCCCATGGCCCAAACGCCCCCACCACCCACTTTTCCCCCTTTTGGCATTGCTGTTTTCTATGTCATGGCACGTATTTTGGATTTCTGCTACATTTGAACTTAATATTTTCCCCGTCTCTGTTGCTGTCTCGTTCCTTTCGGGGCTGTAAGTGTGCAAGTGTGTGTGTGTGTGTGTTGGCTGGAAATTTGCTCGCCTTTTTGGCAACATCTCTGTTTTAGCCTGGGGAATTTCTTTGGCGTGTTAATGCCTTTTGGCTATCAATTGGCCATTATGTGCCGGGGGTTTGGGGCCAAGAGTCCCGGCACCCGGACGACCTTCTTCTTCCGCCACATAACCATTACCAGTTTGTAATTCCGTTGTGATTTGGGATTAGGATTAGGTCTTCTCCTGGCCATGGCCAGTACACCGGGATGGTGTCCAGGCGCATGAACACGCCATAAAAATATCTTGGCAGAAGGCAATTGAATAAATTGTGACCTTTACATTGATTCCACTGCCGCATCATCCTTGGCTGCATTCCCTTTTCCCATTCTGCCCAACACGGGACAGTCTCTCAAGTAAATAAAAGCTGAAAAACCATTTATTTTCCTTTGACTTTTGCACCCTTTTCGTTTTTTTTTTCTGTATTTCTGCCCCTGAAGTCCCTGATCCCCGTCACGTAAGCTGGCGAACAGTGTTATAAGTCCATTTCGGTTGTACATACACGTCTGCAGCGACCAGTTCGTGTGTGTATAGCTGGTGTCTCTGTTTGCGTGGGATGGTTTTTTGCTATTTTTAAATCGAAATATAAATACATGTTGGTTTAGCCACTCGGCTAGTTGCTAGTTGTTTGGGTTCCGCCATTGGAGACCGGGGTTTTTGTCGAACCAAACACACACACACATAACACACGCTGAGCTGACCACAAGTCGGTCTATTAATACGCGCAAATAAGCCGCTTAATTAGTCTTTCATTTTCGGGGCACATCGGCTGCGGCGGATGGGAGCCACATGGATTGCGGCTGCCACCGACTGTGGCCAGTAGCTGTCGGATTTGCGGGCCAACGTGGCGTATGCATAATGAAGATGATCGAAGCGATTCAGCTACGCGTGCGGGCCACCAAATCGGACGTTAATTAAATGCTGCCATAATAGGATGAAAACTTTTACTCATACTCACACATTATGCTCCTCCTGCCATTATGCGGCTCGTTAAGCTCCCGCATTGCCCCCTTAATGAAATGAGAAAAGCGCTTAGTGCACACACGTTTTTCTTTAACCATAACCATATTTTCATTTATTATGGAGAAACATTGTTCGTTTATTTTTGCATTTGGTTTAAACAGAAAAACATACTTGACTCTGCTTAGGTTAGCTTCATTATCAATTTACCATTTACCAGTTTTCGTTAGTTTAATAATTCTCTGTAATTTCATTTACTATTCTTGGTTGAACCGAGACCGGATCGTTGATCCGTTCGCTCTTACTGCTTAAAAGTCTTATCAAGACCGCTTAAAACCGACCTCTAAATGTACAATTATCAAGTATGAATATTTTACACAGTAACTAGATGATGGACTACGTAGAACAATTTCGCGGCTGACAACCAGATAAAAACTTATCCATATACACTGAATAACCATCTATATATAGCCGGGGTAACCTTCCCCAATTCACTGCTCACTTCTCCTCTCCTCTCCTCGTGCAGGGTGTATGATTTTAGTATAAATAAATAAACAATCGAGGCCCTAAAATATTTATTTATGTTTGTGTATTGTATATACAATCGGACATTTCTGCTTCAATGAACCCAAATGATACTGTAAACCAAAAGGTTTTCAATAATTTCTGACTTTTGGCCGGTCTGTGGTGATTATAAACCTGGGCTAAAACAAAATGAATTTTAAATGAGATACAATGACAACACTGCTTTTTGGGTGAACTCGAAAAAACAGCTGCTCTCTAGTTTGGTATGTTCTTGAATTTCTGAATTCATGGCTATGGATAGTGCTTTTGGTTTGCCTGGACTCTTACTGTTGACTGTGGTTGATTAAAAGTTCCTTCGTAATACTGCCTGCCTGCCCAAGGGGATGTCTTATAGATAATACTCGTTAAAGGACACACTGTATATGTACACTAGTTCGTAAGACGCTCCTCCGCCCTCATTAAATGCAACTGGGGAGGAGCGGTTCTCAGTCCCAACTTGGCCGGGACTGTTGCTCAGCGTTCTGGAGTTTTTTCATTTCGATCCTTAGCCCTTAGCCGCATCAGCTCCAGCTCCAGAGACCCATTAGACCGGCGGCCAAGTTACTCCAAATCCAGTTCAGTTTCCAGTGCCAACGCCAGTCGGGGCTCCAGTTCCAGTAGTTGCAGCAGTTGCCGTTGAAGTTGCAGTTCCAGGCGACGGCCGCCACCGTCATCGAGATCCTGGCGGCAAGGACGAAAGGCACGGACGTGGCTCGAAGGGGGCGCAGGCTGCTGGCGCTGCTGTTGCCGTGCTGCATGGCGGCCGGATGCTCCCCGTTGATGACGTGCACCACCACCGAGGCGGAATCTGCAACGAGTGGGAGGCGAATGGGAAATGAATGTGGCGGTGGAAATGCCGCAGGTCACAAAGTCCCATTAATGGCCTCGGGGCACACTCGCAGAATTCGTTGCCCTAAACGCTACAGAGCTGAGGAATTTATATTGGAAAAGGAAAAATGGCACAGGTATACATTGTATCGATTGGTGGGTTGTAGGCCATATGAAACTTAATCAAACTTTAGACTTTAACACTGAATAAGTTATATTAACAACTCGATTGTGACACTGAGTCAACTTTTTTCATAAATTCCCTATCCTACACTTAAGTTAACTGTTTAGCTTTTAAAGTACTTGTAATTATCACAATATCTAAAAATGGCGTTTGAGTTTGCATAAAATAAAAATAGAGAACCCAAAGGTTAATAGCTATAAGTACATATGTGGGGAAAGCTCCGGGAATTGCTGTCAACGCCCATTTGAAAAGCTGACGCACAAAGACAGCGAGTTATTTATGTACAAAGGGTATCAATAACTTTGTACGCCCACCAGGAAAACTCTGTCTAATAAAGAATCAGTCATGGTATTAATTTCACTTCCGAGCAGCTCAAAAGTTCACAAGACTTGTGAGGAGATTTTTGTTATTTTTGGAAGGCGTGTGTTTAGATTAAAAATTGAAGGCGTACTTAAAACTTTCTTAAATTTCTTCCCAATTAAATATTAATCTTTTCTAAAGTGTGGCTTTTAGACTATTTCGCTCACTAAAATCCTTTTCATTTACCTGCCCCCTTTGGACACTTTTTGGCAATCAAATTTTCCGAGTGCGGGGTGGTACTGGATATTCCGAACTCACCTGAGCTGCTCGGCGAGCACGTGTAGTTGCCCGAGTCCGCCGGCGTGGCCTTGGCGATGAGCAGCTTGCTGGTCCGCGTGGAACGCTCCGTGATGACGTTGATGCCACCGCGCTGCGAGTAATTCATGACCCGCTTGCCCTTGTACCAGTAGATGAACGATGGCGGCACCGGCGACTGCATCGCCAAGCAGGTGAGATTGATGTCGCTGCCGCTCTTGATGAAGAGCTCCGCATTGCCCAGGATCTTGGCCCGCGACACTGCCGTTGAAAGGTAATAAAAAGCCACACGGGGCAGGCCATTAATTAGCACTCCGCCCACTTAATGGCCGGCTAACAGCTCCCACTCCCCACCCTCTCTGGCTTGGCTTGGCTCGATACTCACCCACCACGTTGAGGCGGAATCCCTGGCTGATCTTCGGCTCGGTGGACACCTGGCACTCGTAGGTTCCCGAGTCCCTGGGCTGCGGCGATGAGATGCGCAGCGTCCACTCGTCGGAGCCCTCGGAATGCAGCGACTGGAAGCGCTGGTCGTTTGTGTAGGTCAGAATGCCCACCGTCAGGATGTGCAGGTCGCGCTTCCTTATCCAGGACACCTGGCGAACAAGGAAAGGGCCATTAAGAGCATAATACATCATGTCGGTAAAATATTCTCTGACACTCAGGGGTTATTTAATAAAAAATATTAATTATCAGAAAATCAAAACTAGCCATCTTTTTGTTTCTATGTTTAAATTGGCTCAACATTTTTCAACTGTGAAATTGCGTTGGTTTTTTCAATATGAGGGAAAGTACTGAATTCAATCTAACTTTTGTAACCACTTGGCACAAAGAAAAAGTTGACCTACATATTCTTCAAAACGTGTATACAAATTTAATAAAACTCTTTTTTGGGCTGCTATGCTGGCCTGAAAAAGGAAAATGCATGCAGCTGTCAAAGTTGCAGATGAAAAATTATTTCGTGCTCCAAAGGGGAGTGTTGCTTGCTCTCGTACACATTATGGAAATGTTTCTATATTCGTGCAGTGATATTTTATATGACACACGAAAGGGGTGTTTAATTGCATATTGTAAGTGGAGCTTAAATATTCACATAATCGAGATTATCTAACCAGTCTGTCCTTAGTAGGTATTAAATATTCAATTGAAACAAATAGGCTCCCTAAATGTATTTGTTTTTTTAATAGTACAAACTATATTTTTAGACAGCTTAAAGGTAAAACTATATGACATCGCCCACATAAAGATATAATATTGTAGGAAAAGTTTAGGTGACGAAATAAAAACTTTTCACTTGATATTCAGTGAGGCAAATCCCAAATCGTTCTGCTTGGCTAGTCCCCAAAATATTAGCAGAATTGCTCTTTCATGTGCTGTTATAATTAGCGGGATTTTTCTCGAGGAACAAAAGTGTGAGTAGTCTCCCTAACTATATTAATTTGTATAATAATTTACTCTGAAAAAAACTTTCTTTAGTTAGCTTAAAGATCAAACTTTATGATATCGCCAACACAAAGATATAATATTGTACGAAAAGTTTAGGTGACGAAATAAAAACTTTTCGCTTGATATTCAGTGGGGCAAATCCCAAATCGTTCTGCTTGGCTAATACCCTAAATAATAGCAGAATTGCTCTTTTATATGCTCTTATAATTAGCTGGGTTTTTCTCCAGAAACAAAAGTGTGTGGCGGCTTAAAAGGATGCCTGCCACTCGTTCTTTGTGCTCGTTGGCAGAATTGTGGCACCTGAAGGATGCTTTAGCTGCCGAGCAAATTAGGCAACTTTAAATGGTTGCCCAAAGTTTTCCCATTTGTGGGCGGGGCAACTAGAAATTCATTAATTGCCTGATTCGGCTTTGTCTGGACTCTAATTTATGGCTGCAATTGGGTTACTTAGTGGGGCTCAGTTCGGAATAGTTTCGTATACATTCAGGATTTCGTGCTTATAGGGTTGCCGTTGCCAAGCTGCCAGGCTTCCATGCTTCCAAGCTTCCAAGCAGCCATGAGAAAATGAAGCTCTCGTTTGTGCATTGCTTAATTTGCTCGTTTGTTTGGGTTCAATTAATTATGGATTAGTGCTTGGCCAGCCGTGCTCATAAAGAACCCGCTTGATTTATATTCAAATTAAAATACATTCATTAACCGGTCGTTCGTTCGCTAATTTTCCAATATTCAATTAAAATTAATTGCATTTCCCCAGTGCAAATAAGTTCAAGGCGAAACTTTGGTTAACACCGTTATTATTCGATTGGTCCAGAGGAGCCACAAAAAAGGGAAACCAAACAATTAACACATTCGTAATGAAATTTCGCATTTGAAATAGTGTTTTTATATTGCTCACCATACTGAATGATTGATTAATGCAAAAAAATAGGTAAATCTAATAAATTGGAAGGCGTCTGCGGAAAATAAATGCTTTTAGCTATTAATTAACACAAAAAATGTAAACAAAGCCGATTTGCCATTGAAATATTTGCAGATTAATCCGATTACCTAAAGGGTTAATCACAAAAAAAGTTTAAATTTTGTAACATTATTATAAAGAACAAAATAAAGTCACTATTACCTTAAATATTCCATAATTTAATCTCTCAAAAAAGAATTATATGTAACCTTATATTTGTACTAATAATAAAAAAAAGATACACACACAAGATCTAAAAAGAATTTCCCTATAAACCAACTGTACAATCCCAAGTGAACTAGTTCGTTTCACTTGAACTACATTTTCCATAAGTGATTAAGCTTCGTTTAGTTTTCCTTCGGCTTTTCCTTTGAGTCTGCCCCACCCCCTGAAGTATGCCACGAAATGCGAAAAATTCCATTTAGAGGCAAATTTTCATGTCGTGCATATGTATATTGCGACAATCAATTAGCACGGAACTTGGGGCGAGGACTTTGAGTGACTGGAAAATGAATCCCGAATCGGGATTCGTGCAGCATGCAGCATGCTGCCTCATAGAGAACAGAAGACAGAACGGCAACGTGCTGGAGACACCGCCAATTAGCCGCATATAACGGGAGACAATGCAATCCCTGTGCCGGAGGATTAGGGACACAGTTCAGAGTTGGGCTCCTCGGGTCCCTCGGATCCCTCGAATCCACGACTCCAGCCCGGCGTTAATTACTCAATTCAACTGACTTGCTGAAAGTTGGGCGGGCGAACGAGCGTGGCTGACATCGTTGTCGCTTCCTGGCGGCGAATCGGGGGAAACGGGGGCATCGGGGTCTCCCGGGGGGGCAAGACACGGACAACGTAAAATTTATTACACCGCATAATTGCACAGCCACAGAGCGCTTGCCTGGGACAAAGGTTGAAAGGGGGCGGTGGATCAGGGGTGGGCCAGGGGTCAGAGCTGAACAGGCCCTGCTTGTGTTGTTGCATTGCTAACAAATCGCCCGGAGCGGAAGCGAAGCCGTGTTACAAATGTGCAAACCAGAGCAAGCCAAACACAAAGTGCTATTGGGTGTTGGAGCGCATTCAACCCACAGACATTTAGAGGTGGCAGAGGGAGGGGAGGGGGCTTTATAGGGAGGTCCAACCACCAACTTTATGGCGTAATCTTTTAAAAGTAATCTACAAATCTGCCACACGACCGCCGCAGGTCGTTTGTTTTGCCTTATGCCTTATGCGAATATAATGTCGGGAGCCCCTGGTACACGGGTATATTAATTGCTAAGGGGGGGGGGACATGACCCCACTTACCGCTCGATCGCCCAGATTCCGCACCCGGCAGTGCAGAAGGGCCGCCTGACCCACGGTTGCGGTGACCTCGCGCCTCGAGGAGTTGTCGAAGTACGGCTGCGAGTATGGGGTTTCCCAGTAGTGCGGCGGCACCTCGCCGCTGACCAGGCCGCAATCTGTGGACAAACAAACAAACGGAGGATACGACACGGTTAAGGTCCCATTAAGGCATGCACAGTTGCGAAAATATCAATTAAATCGCCCATCAATTATGCTCTCTTGCAACTGAATATCTGAGTGAGGGTTATTTTTCATTTTTCAAATAAATAAATAAAAAACCTTTTGCAAAATGAATTTTTGCTCGGTCTTAAATCACTTGCGAGAATCTCTCTCTGCGATTCGATTAAGAAACTGTTGAAAAGCTCTTTTGTCTTAAATTGAGCTTATCATATCTGCTCGAGCCATCAGTAAGTTTGATTCAAATCTGCTTAAAATGAGCAATGACGATTTGGACAAATTTGAAAGCAATTTAATGCAGTCAAATTGCTATCGTTATGAAATCTTGTAGTTTTCTATATTGTAAATTAATTATTATTGCAGGTCAGAGTATACAAATTCTTATAAAAGAAATATATAATTACAATACTAACAAAATACATATAAGCAACGTAATAAGAAAGTCTAATTATTTTCTTTTATTTCAAAGCTTCATTTGTATTTCAGATATTTTTTTTTTAATTTGTTCATATTTTTCAAAAAAGTAACAATTTTAAAATGATTTTATAATAATGATTTTTTGTTAAGTCCAATTAATTTATTTCATTATTTTTAATTAAAGAAGAAACCCAATCTCTATTGCTTAAACTTTAAGCTATTTCATGTTTGTAAATTATCAAGTTTCCTCAGTCATTCAGTCATTTATTGCTCTTAATTATTACTGCGAACTTTAGAGCCCATTTGTATTCCAATGTGAAAAACGCGACTACCAAAGTGTACAAAAAACTCACCGAGGAGCAGGACCAGCCACAGCGGCACCAGGCAAATCGCTTTCAACGCTCTCGGGCAGTCCGTTGTCCACATGGTTTATGCTCTCCACTCGGACTGCTGCTGCTGCTGCTACTCTGATCAGGACGAAGGAGTCCTAGTCCTCTGCTCCTGCCGGCTGTTGTATTTGCTCCGTTTACGGTTTAAGGTTTAATAATCTGCAAAGGAGGAAATATTATTACCAGAGCTTTTTATGGGGCCAACGGCCAACGGCGAAGGACGAAGGACGCGCCTCGAAACGAGCTGGGGAATGGGAAAGTAATTTGCCGGGCAAATGATGAAAGCCAGATATATATCCTCCCGGATATGGGGAAAATCATTCGGGGGAGTGGGTCAAGCCAATATGCTGTCCTCCCCCAACCGGGAAATTGCCTACCCATCTCCGCAATTGTTTAATACAGTGCGTTTCATTGCTCTTAGATGGCCCAAAGATTGAATAATAACGATAAACCATAAATATGGCTTTTTAATGTGAGTAATCAAATGAAATTCATGTTATGACGTTTATTAAATATTTAACTAAATTTATATAAAACATTAGAGCATGTAAATTATAAGCAATCAAGGCCATTGATTAATCTAGTTAGCGCTCTCCTCACCAGTTGTTCAACTCATTATAAAGTTTTAATTTTTCCAAAACTGCGCACTGCAATTATTTCGCGTAATTTTCAATTTAAGCCGAAACCGAAACAAAATTGTGTGGGTTTATGGAAAAAATTAGAATATAATGTCGCTCTCTAATTGAATTAATATAGAATCGCGTTGGCTGTTTTATCGGATAACAATGAAATTAGCTTTATAACTAGGTCAATTTGCCAGCTGTTGTGCTTTATTCCAACTGCCAGGAATATATTATGAATTAAATATCCCCAAAGATTCAATTCGACCAATTGCACACACATTATTATTTTTCGGATCTCCTCCAGATTCCGACGATTAAACTTAATTTATTGATTCACGGCGACTTATGTGGGCATATTTATGGAGCCGCTGCACCGCAATTCCAATTAACAGAACAAGAGAGCCATTGCCGTTCGGGGAATACTGAATACTGGATACTGAAAGCCGTCTGAATGACGGGTTAATGAGGTTAATGCCGGATGTAGCCTCAACTTTCGGTTTCGACTTGGTTGCCAGGCAGCAACAAAATGCGTTTCAGATCCGCCACAGCAACTGCATTCATGGCCGTGGGGCCAAAGAGGGGCTCGTAAAGGGGGGCAAGTTCAAGCATATTCCGTTGCAATGTGGCCAAAGCAATTACGGGGAGACCAAAAAGGAAGGGGGACCGACTGCAGGGGGCCCCACCGAATGGTAAACTATGGCAAGAGTCGAAAACTTCGTGAAGGATGAAATTAAAAAGTTTCCCAAGCTCTGAGCTCCTGGCTAAACGACCTTGTCAACTATATAGTTTTATCTGGATAAACTCGATATTGCTTTCAGTCCATCCTTCCTTCCCCGCCTTCCGTTTCCTTTCCTTTCTGCAAATTTGTCAGTCTGCTGCCATGGCTCCCTTGAGTCGTCGTCGGCGTGGGTGTCCCTCTCATTATTTATGACTCCAACTCGGTAATCAGTCAGTCGGTGGTGTTGGAAAAGGGGGCTCGGAGCTAGAGCTCCTAGAGCGGTCTTTCATAATCCCGGTCATTACTCAAAAATATACATTTGTTGTCAGTCCAATTAGCTGCGTGACTCCAAGGGTCAGCACTCCGCCATTTGTTTTGGTCACTTTCGGTCTTTCGGCCGTCGGCTTTTCGGTTGCTTGGTTCCTGCTGGGTTTTCCTGGGAACGGAAAAAAGGTTCATTTTTTCGCAGCTATTACAGCGGAATTATCGCCTGGCCGAAAGTCCCCTATGCCGCGGCCCTTTCGCTCTCCATGGAAATTAAACAAAAGTTTTTTCCTCCTTTATTTTTTTATCCGGCCAGCGAACAACATTATTCTGTTGTTCTTTTCCTAACTTTTCAGACCTGTCAAACGGAAAAGGCGGACAAAGGGCGACCGCAGTTAGCCCAGTCAGCCAGGACCCTATTTATTGTTTGTTTTCCTCGCTCGCTCGGTCGCTCGCTCGCTCGTCCTTGTGGCGCATTAAATTAAATTCCTTCACTTACGGGTCTCCGCAATGACTTCCAAATGACACCAACGTCATCCTCTCCTCCGGAGTCCGGAATCCTGGAGCTGCGATGGCTGGCCAATCCCTGAGGTTGATTTTACTGCTTCGACATTCGATTGCGCAATGCGCAATAATTAGGCGGCTCTGCTCGCATTGCTCATTCAACAGTTGCACAATAAGCAGCATTCAACAATGCCACACACAATTCACCAATTCACCAATCGTCGAAACGTCACAGTTCACCAATCAATCCGTTCGACAATGCCAAAAAGTTCGAGGCCCGTTATGCCTAGGTCTATTTTGGTCTGGCTTACTGTTGGCTTAATAGCGCGGATTTCGAAAATATATCCGCTCGGCAGAAGCGGACACATGGACACAAGGACGCGGCTGCGGATGCGGATGCGGACGCGGACACGCACACGACGATGATGACAGCGAGGCGAGCGACAAGGACGACGAGGGCTTTGTGTTATTATACTCGCCAATGTGTGTGTATGTTGGCCACATTAGGTGCCAGCCAGAGCCCTATAGGTATGCACACTCACACTGAGACGTATACACTCACATTGACTGGGACTGAGGGCAGCACTCGCACACCGACACGATACAAATACCACGAAGGATACGCGGAGAGAGGAGAGGCATTTTGTGTATCCGTCTCGGAACGTGACCAACGATGGCTCCGTGGGATTTAGTTATTAAACGGCTTTTGGCTTGGGCCTTCACTTCATTCCTTCGTCTGTTTTCATTTTTAAATGTGGCACAATGCGATGTGGCTGTGGTATTGGTGTTGGTGGCACTTTCCCTTTTCCCCGCGATTCCTCTTTTTCTTTCCTGTGACTGGTTTCTCCGACGGCGGCGGCGGAGCAGCGTTCACGGGCATCCTTGCGGCAGGATTCGCGTGCTGGAACTGATTCCGTGTCTATCTCGGTGGGCTTAAAGGACTCAGGACCGCGACTCCGAATCGAGTGACTCCGAAAATGGACGCTCTCCGGCGCAGGCGCAGGCGAAAAGGTCCTTTCGAAGGATGAGAGGATTTCCTCGAAAGTCAGAGCATATCAAATATTAATTTGCCATCCATTTGTTGCCGCTTTCTTTGCATGCCTAATGAGCAGTTTTATTTTAAGGCAAGGCAAGGGTTTTTCTCCATTTTTTTGTATGATTCCACTCGCTTATCCCTTGGTTTTTCCAGCTAACCACCAAAGCCGGATCGTTTCGCTCTCCGTCACATCACTCCGGCTGTCGCTCTTGCTCTCGCTCTCGGCATCTCTGTACTATCTGGGTTATTAGCACAACCTGCCTCAATGCGAGGCAGACACACGAGGCAGACACACGCTCGGCACAAGAATCAAAAAACCGAGTTCAAATCGTGGCCAGACGAACCTAATATTCTCCATAGTCACGTACAAATGAATATTCGTAGTAGCGACGCCTTCGTTTTGGCATATTAATATAGTCTACATTTCGGGGCACAGCCAACGAAGGGGCGTACTCTTCCCCCCACTCCCCCACTTTTTTGTGTCTTTCTCGCACATGAATGATTTACGCCGGGCCATGGAAATGTGATTTTTACCGCAATATATAGGTATATGGGTATAGGCATAGAGGTATAGCTATGGGAATCCTTTTTAGCCATCGAGCCCCCTTCCGCGCAGAAACAATTGAACAGACAGTTATAGGCCAATTTCAGTTTATGTCCATGCGTCGCACTCGAGAGAGATTTGTGGGGCCTTCAATGGGAGGGGGGGGGTGGTTATGGTGTTAAGGGCTATGTGAGGGGGGTTTATGGGGTATGCGGGTGTTAAGGGGTACAACCAACACCTGTACCTCGTTGTTGTGCCGACCATGTCAAATGTTGCGTGTTATGGCCCGCAAATGTGGCTGTCGAAAGCGTATCCCCCGCACCCAAGAACACCCACTACCAGCCCAGAACCACCCCCTACTACCCCACCTGATTCAGAAAACTCGGAACGGGCATTTCAACGCATGCCTTACGAGCTCATAAATAAAATGCCCACCCAGTCCGAGGCCGATAAAGTCGAGTGTGCTTGACTGGGGAATGCCCTGTAGGCCTCCGAGCATCAGAACATCAGAACATCGCAATGCAAATGAGCATGGCGCCGGGAAAGAGACAGACGCACTCAAAAAGACAGGGACAGGTAGACAGAGGACACACACCGACCGCCGTGCGAAAGAGACAGAGCCACTGCAACAGAAAATTGACAGACAATGGCCCTGTAATTGACACGCCACCTAGCGGCCATTACGAATGATTAAAGTTGTTTTGGCCCTCCCATTTACGCGTATGTGTGCGTGGGTATTTCTAGGTTGACATTTGATTATAGAATTCCATTACCAAACAATTGAAATGGGAATACAACGAGTTGGTCAGTACGAAGGCGGATCCCCACTAAGCAGTTTACAAGTTCCATAATTAAGTGAGCACGCAATCAGGTCAAACTGAACACAGAGAAAATAGATCGCTAGGGTGATTTTAAATAAAGATTTCTGTAGATAATATGAGAAAATTCTTTGAAATTAACTGCATTGTTAGAATTGTAATATTATGAAATCTAAGAAAAACCAAGTAGGTGCCCAAACCTGAAAAATATTTAAAATTCCATTAAATTACCCACTTTATAAGATTAAACGAGTAGACGGTTCATTATATCCTCAACCTACTGAATACCGTGGATATATCGACTTCGTGGCGCTACTTAACGCTTGCTGGCCCATTCAAGAAATCAAATTAGTGGAGCAATCTATCCACCCCCTTGCTGCCCCACCCGCTGAGATCCTATCTGTTCACCTTTTCGCCAGTGAATTTATTGTTGCCAATTAATTTGTTAAAATTAGTGGAGCAGGCCTTGTCGTTGCCCGTGCATTGTGGTAGTTTCAATTGCCAGCTCCACGGGGGAGGGGACAAGGGGTGGGAGTTCCTCTACGTGGAGCTCTGTCTTCAACTGCTTATCGATAAGCGAAAGTGGGCATGGCCCCCAGACGTCGTCGCCTGTGAAATGTATGCCACGTACACGTATTTATCCATTGCTTAGCTCGCCGAAGCCATTTATTGCCTCGCTGCGAATGGGGCTGTCCCAGGGGTGGGGCTAATGGGGGGCCGACAGGGGTGCAGGGGGTAGCAGGGGCTGCGGACTGAGCCCGCTTCCGCTGCCTTGAATGAATGCTAAATTAATTTCAAATGAATACAAATGGCTTTTTGCTTTTAAGACCAGGCGAAGGCAGCGCTGAGAAGCGCAGAGCGCAGCAATAAACTCCCCCATCACACAGCCAAAAAATCAAGGGGTCCCTTCTCTAAAGAGCCCTCGAATTTTAAAGTTTATTTCGCCTGCTCAGTCACGAGATTTTTATTCAAAGCAATTTTAAAAATAAATGAATGCCTGATTTTCAATTAGCCCGGAAGGAGAAGACTAATTTCAATGCCAGATTGAATGTATCAAAAATAGTACATTTATTATGGCAATCTGAGTGCAAATAAAATATAAGCAAGATCGAATCGGAGTTTATTAATAACGAGACTTTTGTAAATAAATCAAATTCTGATTTTCATCATTCCAGAAGGGGAAACATACAATATATAAATAAAATAAAATGTGTGAAAGATGAGTGAATTTTATTGCACAAATATTTGAAGTTCTGATTTTTAATTAGTCAAAAGATAAAAAATAATTATGTGCAAGACTGAATAAATCAAATCTTGTTAATTTATTATTCCCATTCATTTTGAGCCTTTTATATCTTTAAATTCAATGCAAAATTGTTTTATTTGGGATATTTTTGAATATATAAATGTAAATATTGAAAGCAGTTAAAAGGAATTGCTAAGGAAATTTCATAAGGGATTTTCATGTCTTACTAAACTTAAAGCTATCTCAAAAACCTTGGGACTTTACCGACTTAATGATGATCTCACCATTTTCTCTCCGTGCCCAACTGAGTCGTTTTGTCTGTCCCTGTCTGTTTTACATTTCTTGTTTCGTTGAAATAACTCTACGTCTGGGCTGCTCCCTGGTCGTGTGGGTGCTCCTACTCCTTGATGGGCCCGCTTCCCTTCTTCCCCGATGTGGGAGATTCCGATTCGTCTACCGGGCGGAGCGTTCTGGGGCCTCGATGTCGAGTTTATCAGATGCACTGCTGGAAATTTACAACGCCACAGTCCGGCCCAGACAACGTGGCCGTTAATTCAATTCAGTGTAAGCCTCTTGGGTCCCTTGGAATCCCCGGTACCCCTTGGAATCCCTGGCACTCCACACCCCTGTTTTCGGGGGCTATTATCCAATAACTGGAGAACGCGGCTAATCGCGTGAATAGTTTTGGGCGGCGTAATTGATGTTTACGGCAAGAGCCCCCCCGGCAACCAATTGCAAACCCTGGCGTAAAATTTCCATTTCGTTGACTAGTTTTGGGGGGCGGGAGTGTACACCTGCTGGGCCCTTTCAACGATGCCTTGATTTAATGCATTTCATTGAGCAGCAACCGCCACGCCCACCTAACAAGTGTTCCCCCCTCTATTCGGCCTCCATCCTTAACAACACCCATTCATTTAACCCCCCGGCCAGCTAACTGGCCCCTCAAATACTTCCAGGCCGGCCACTTTGCATTCATTATTCAATTTGAGCCGCATTTAGATGCCAGCCTGATTAAGATCCCCATTGTGTCGGGTTGGAGACGGGACTCGGAGGACTCGCAGAGAGGTGTCCAAGTAGCAGTCGATCGGGCAAGCCATAGATGGAATAGGTCAGAGCGATGCCTCTGCCCGAGCGCATAAATAAACGATGAGATTCCCTTTGAGACGCCACCACAAACTGTCATCGCAACTGGCGGCTGATGGAGATGGGTATCGGTGCAAGGAGACGGGATCCGACAGCGAATTGGACTCCGAATCCGAATCGGAATCACTGGCAATCCGTATTGATTGACTCGCTCTGGTTGAGACCAGCACCAGCGATTTGGTTTCGGATTTTGGGATGTTTGTTGGGCTGCACGAGGGGAGAATGAGAATGCTATTGATTAATGCAGTTAATGGCAAATCAAATGCAGTTGAGCGTCCATTAACCAAAGCCACCTTCCGATGCTTTAAAAAGGTCGTTAAAGAATAAAAACGCTGAGAGCTCCGATTTCTCGGTTGATTTGGTCTTTAGAACTCAGCCATTCCGTTTGCAGCCATTCTTCTTCCTCTTACTTATTTCCAGCAAAGAGACTCAATGAATTTTCTATTCAAACTTCAAGCTGATTTATTTCCAGCTATTTTATTTCACTATTTAAGTCGATGCAGCAAAATCGAGAAATAAAGCAAAAATTATTTGGTTGTCAGTGCGGAACAAATAAATTAATTTAAAAGCTTTTCCACAAATATTGAGGTATGTCGGAAATTGTATTTATAAATTTAAACCAGAAGGAATAAATCAATTCACAGAATGGTGGACAAAAATGTCGAGCTTTATTGTATTCAAAGTTTGAATTTTAAACTAAGGAAATAAAATAAACTTTTCCCAAATCACGTATACGACTGGTTGGCCAGTCTCTTCAGAGGGCTTTCATTGGAGTTTATTGAATAACTTTATTTTTAAAAATAAGCGATTTATTCATTCACTTAAAGAACAATCTACCAGTTGATCAAAATTTTCCTCTGGCCTTGAAGACAACGATTGAATTTCACTTGAAGCTATTTAGTTATCGTGGCAAAATATTGATAAATCCCCTACATTTCAATGGCGATTTCCACACGAGCTGGCTCCCCGAAGTGCTTTCACCCCGGAATTTCTCCTCTGGCCGGCGATAGCATTTCATCTGCCCCCGGAGGATGAGTTCCCTGGTTCCCTGGTTCCCCTTTTCCCCAACCACCCCCGCTTCCACATATTTATGTGTCACATGGTCAGTTAAACTTGTGCATTGCCTCTTCCGCTTTGTGTGTGTGTGGGATCTATTGATTTATGGCCGGCACACAGACACAGGCACAGCACACACCCACCAGCTAGCAACTGATGAAGGAGCGAGATAGACTGAGAGGAAAAACAAAGAAAACTGCATGCGATAGACTACAACAATATTTATTTATACTCGACACAATAATTAATTACTTTTCTTCATCCGTTTGTGCAAATAACCAAACTAACTAGGCGAGCAGTGCGTTTCGCAGCTGTAAGGCGACTAAGTGACTGCAACGGGTGATAATTGCTTGATAAATTATTCAATTTTCCTTGGCTCTTAGATTAGTACCATTCCCCAAACAGACTTCACAAACTGACGATGGTTAATGGACTTGGGATTGGCATAATATAATATTAAATACGTCTGCCTTTAGCATATGACCTTAGTTAAGGGTGAAACCTAATTATTAATTAGTTTTGCCAACCATAGCTTTCCTTTTAGAATTAATTTTTTAGATAAGGAAAATAAATATTTTTTATTCAATGGCTTTAAGAGCCGAACTCTAAGAACTGCATATTAATAATATTGGTATCTAAAAGTAAGCCATTCAAAGTGTAGTTCATATCTTAAGCCTACCTATCTTCTCTGCTTAAACGCTTAGATTTTTGTGGAAAAACCCTGATGGAGAAAACTCAATGTGTTGATTCTTTAAACTCCAGTCGACAACACATGATTTGCTGCGTAGCATTGTGATTTATAGTTTTCGCACGCACTGTATATGCAAATATAGTGGCCACTGCGGGTGCACTCGATAATCCCCTGCTTAGCCCCTCGCCGCCCTTTTTCCGCCTCTCGAACTCAACACCCCGGAGGGCATTTACATAGATGGTTGAGCTGGGAGTTTTTGGCGGACAGTGGAACTGGGTGGCTCTGGACTTAAGGGGAGTGGAAGTGGAGGAGACCGGACAACATTCAGCATTCAGCCGAGCATAAGCATCTGATATGCATCAAATCTAACTCAATTGCTGGACCGAAGAATAACCAGGAAATACTTGCGACTCGGAGCTGAGGGAAAACTTTGGTTTCTTTGTATGAGGAATCCTTTCTCCTTTTTCCCGGACTGCTTATCCTCCACCTCCTCCCTTGAACCGGGTTCCTAATGTCCGTTGTCGGCTGGCTGATGTCCATCTCGAGTCGACATTTTCCTTTCATTTTCACAAGTGGCTCAGCTTGGCTTTTTATATTGGCATCCTGATTCAGCTGCTGGGGTTCTGGGCTCTGGAATCCGAGTGAAAGGTGGTGGAATGCGGGATCCTGGCCCAAACTCCGCTTTGGCTTTCTATGCAAACAAAAACTCGTCGTTCGTGTATTTACATAAGCCTAGACATACACATATGTATATATGTAGGGGGTGGGGAGGGGGGGGTTGGCACAAACACACACGGGCAAATACATAGATGGCCATATAAAAATATGCACATGGCTGTCTCTGCTCAGTCAGTTGTTTTCATGCCCTTGCCGAGTGTATTTAAATTTTTTTCTGACGTTTGCAAAGAAGTGAACCGTTCAATAAAGTTGGGCAAATTTTCACACGGTAGAGAGGGCAAACATTTTCCTTTGAATATCCATCATAAATTTCCCTCAAAAGTTAGAAAATATATTGACCAAAGATCTTTAATAAACTGCTGGAAGCTCAGATGTTGAGATACTGAAACTTCCTGATGGATATGGTCATATAAAACCCGCGTTTGTTTTTGAGGACAAATGTTCTTCGCATGTCGCCTCGCATTTTCTCCAAATTCTATTATCACAGCGCTTTCGAAAGGGTATTTAGGGATTCGCCGCTCGAATCCTTTTCACACATCCATCTGCCGTTGTTGTTGTTGTTGTGACTGTCGCTTCTGCCTGTGTCTCTTGAAGATATTTGGCTAAAGGCTTTTAGGACAGCTCAGGACTCGTTCGGCTGTTAGTTGCCGCTTCCAGCGAACATAAAAATGCCCTTAAAAGCAACAAACGAGACAAACGAAGGACCCGAGGACTGGAGGCCGCAACTAGGGGAATAAAACGAAAACAGGCAAATATAAAACTTATACCGAAAAGGGATTGACGGATATAAATGGTGATATGACCTAAGGTCATTTGTATAAAATTAAGTTGAACATCATAAAAAAAACACAACAAATGACAAAACTTGCCCGCAGCCGAAAAGGAGGCGTGGCCCTAAAGGGGCCATAACGCCCCCGAGTTATTTCGGGGCTTAATCAAAAACTTCAATTCGATTTACAATAAGCCGGTCCGAGTGGCGTGGCCGAAAAGGCTGGAAGAGGAAAACTAAATTGTGATTCTTACATTTGGCGGGGCGGCGAAAGTTTTCATCTTTTCCGCCTTTCCGTTCGCTTTTCCTTCCCTTTTCCCTGCCATCTTTAATAAACATTTTTATGCCGTATGCTAATAAAGATTCTGCCTCTCGACTCGGTGTCTCTTCGCTTCTCTCTGTTTTTCTTCCATTTTTTCCTTTTTGGGCCCAGAGCTATTTGCCGAGGTTCCGAGCTCGGAACCATTCCACTTTTAATATCCAGCCACGTATGTCATGGCAAGGAACCATTAAACACAAAACACAACGGAAAAAGTTAACTCGGTGGGGGAGGGGGGAAATGTGGAAAAGTGGGGGCGCGAGGAGGGAGGGAAAAGCAAAGCAGCGAAAAAAAATTATGCCCCAGACGCAGCTGAATTTTAAATGAGCCTTTATGGGCTTCATTTCAGCGTGTAAATTATCTCATTTGTCAGCAATTGCGCTGTGTGCGTGTGCCCCTGTCTCGGTGTGAGTGTGTGTATGGTATGGTCCTAGGCCCTAGGACTATGTATGGCTATATATGTAGTTCCGCCAGCCAGCCCCTCTAGTCAGCCATTTGTAAAATGATTCAATGACGTCTCCTGGCATTTAATGAGATAAGCACTCGCTTGCCCCGATAAGATTGCGTGGCCTGGCATGCCGGCGAAAGACAAAACGGGTCCCATATCGTATTTAAATATAGATGTCGTTCATCATACGAGGGGGTTGATTCATTAATTCCGGAGCCTCCGCCTCAATTACAGCCCAGCGAGAGGGATTAACGTGGGCGTTTCTTTTTCACAGCCAAGTCTCACAATTACCAAACGGTTTATCTGTATAGGACGAACAAAAAAAGTTTCCTTATAAGCCACTTAGGTGTGACAGACAGCCCGAATAAAGACAGTCTCAACATCTTTCCTGTAAACCAAAAGTACCTTGTAAACTGACAAGTGCAGACGGCTTTTTTGCAGCTTACAAGCTACTTTTGACTTGAATCGCTCAATGTGTTTCTGCTCATTTGGATTTTAGTTGTTTTTTTCCGAGCTGTTTTCATTTTGATGTGGTGTTTCCCATATGAAAGGGATTCTTCTTAATAACAAATAATTTATTAAGTACAATTAGGTACATTCCATAAAGCAATATAATCATATTACGATTATATATTCCAAAGCTGTTACTTCCTTAAGTTCGGGACTATATCGCATTTATGGATTTCAAAGCGGTTACTTCCTCAATTAACTTCTTAATAACAAATAATTTATTAAGTACAATTAGGTACATTCCATAAAGCTATATAATCATATTACGAAATTAGTGGATTCCAAAGAGGTTACTTTCTTAAGTTCGGGATTATATCGCATTTATGGATTTCAAATAATTAAATACAAGTACATTTTATAAATCTACATAATCATATAGCGATTATAGTGGATTCCAAAGCGGTTACTTCCCTAAGTTCGGGATTATATCACATTTACAAAGAAAACCACAACATAAGACTCTCATTGGCCATGATAATCCTGTTATGATAATTGAAACAATCAAATGCAAATGAATTCTTCTCTGACTTTTGACCGAGAGTGCAGAATGGAGGGATCTGATTACCGGGCTATCTAAAAGTCAAAACTTTCGGTTGCCAGTTGCAAGTGGACGACAGCCGACCCGCTGATTGCATGTCGCCTTGGGAAAGCTGAAAATCGTGTTTCCGTTTTCGCTCGGCCAAAAGCGACTTTAATGGCAGCTCAAGTGGCGAGCGAGAGGAGCTTTTTTGTTGGTTTTAGTTTTTATTTTTCTCCTCCTTTAGGGGGAAAATATGAGAGCCGAGCTGTGGGAAAGAAAAGAGGTTTTCAAGAGGACGAGGACTGCCTTTCTGCATTGATGATGCTGCAGGTTTTCCTCGTATTTGCAATCGATGATGTGTGTTCCCGAATTTTATGGGACAGCCTTCGCGCACACACTTCCACATATATATCCGCATACCGTATAGTAAATTTGTATCCGCTCGAACAAAGCCAGAGTAGGAGAAAGAGTTAGAGAAAGGGGGCCTGAGTTACGGACATGTCGGGCCGGAGACCCAGACCCACCTTTTGACAAGGGCATAATTAAAGCATAACAGCAACAAAAACCAGAGTGGGCGGGGGCATAGGATCCGCATCCAGATCCGCCGCCCCCTTTCGTCCGCGGCGAAAACCCACGAACTACGGGGTGAAAACAGGTTGTTACTTCCTTGCAAACAAGGTTCCGTTACCGTTATGTATACGGCCACATCTACATCTGCATATATATGCATGTCGGTGAGTGTACGTAGCAGGTCTGTGTGCCTGGGCACAGTTTCGGAAAAAATAATAGCGCTGCAAATGAACATTTTATTATCTCGGCAGCGGTGCGCACACTTGAAGGTTTTCGGGCTGGGTAATATAAACATAAATAATTAATTATGTTTCCTTATGAGCGATAATATTCCATGGCCTACATACTCAATTTCAAGGTCTATAACTTGTTTAGCCTTGTGAAAACACTTGTTATTTTACTTTTAATTCGTGAAAAAATAAAAATATATATTTTTTAACTCGAACTTGAATGGAATTTCTAGACAGATGAACCAATAAAGAAAACTACATACCGAAACATATCAAACTTGGGCTATAACTTATTCGCTGGAGAAGAGACTTAGGGAAAACTTTCAGTTATAGAGTCGCTGATATGAGTTTCACTTTTCCTGATAGCCACTTCAACTGTTTTCGACTTACGCAGACTTTGAATTAGCAAAGTTTCCGCCCAGGAAGTTCGACTGTATTTAAGAGCAAATTCTCGATTGCTATTCGGTTGACCGCACCTGTGGTCGCAGATGTACAAACGTAAGTATGTATGTGTGTTGCTGGGAGCTTGGCGTATAAAAGAAAGCACGTTATTGCCAATTTAACTTACATTGTGCATGTGTCTTTAAACAAAGATTTATGTACCCACTTGCATGCGAGCCTCGAGGAGCAGACCCGCGATTCTTGTGTAGCATACATTTGTGGGCGAGTTTCGGGGGCCTGGGCTTCGGCTTCTGTTTCTCTTTCTTCGTAGTGGTGAGGTCAGGTGTGCGGGCAATAACTCGCTATAGATGGGTACGTGTGGGGTGCCCACTTAAATCAGCATAATGATATGCACTTATTGTTGTGGCAAATTTGCTGCGGAAGTGCTGCGAAAACCGCACAGGATGGGGCCAAAAAGCGGAGCACCTAGGACCGGAGGTTCCTAATCCAAGATCCCGGGATCCTGGGGTGAGCTCACCTTGCCCTCAACCGCATGTCGATGTCGATTTCTTCATTTGCCTAATACGAGTCGACGCCATCATTAATCTAAAATATGGCTCACACACACGCACCCACTCCCACGCAGCCACACACACACACACGCATGGCGTGCATGTAATTATGCTGGAAACAGTGGCGTGGAAAGGGGGTGGGGGTGGCGAGCAAGGGGTTCTCGGAATGCTGGGGGTGGAGGGATGGGGTTTTCCCACCACAGAGACACACATTTGCGTAAGCCTTGTTAATCGTGACAAAAGCTTATTGCGGGTTATTTGGACTACTTGTTTCGCATCCGGCGTTGGCACAACGAAAATCAACATTGCCACATGTAAATACATATGTGCGTATACATATACACTTGCCGTGCATATGTCTGCGCACAGAGAAACAAAAACCGAGTATTTCGTATCCAAAGCGGTTACACGCAGTCAGGATTTGATTTCATGTTCGCATGATTAAGGATTTTATGTCAGGCCGGCAGAATGCTTCAAATATAAGGGGCTTATGCTTATGAATTTGTAAAGTGGTTTGGAGCATAATGCTCATTACGCAAATTTGGTTTTATGGCAGGATTTGTTCGGCAGAACGGAAATTTTTGATAACCTGATAATATTCTTTGGACATACTACTTCCGGTTCTTAATTAACTGACGTTGTTATGCTTAGTTATACAATAATATCCAGTATTACTAAAATCATTTATACTTTTTCAAAAACTTTGAGATTATAAGATTACACTTAATCTAACCTTATTTGTAATAACCATACAGTTACTCCCTTTTGAAAAATGGTTATTTTTCGATCAGTATAGACTTTTTCTCGAATTTTTTAAATTTCCCAACCTTTTCCTATTGTTTTTTTCGCAGTGCACAGTTATGTGTGCGTATTGGCCCCTCGGTTGCGCCTGTCATCCAAGGGGGAAGATGCCAAGGAAAAGGGAAAGGAGCTCGCGTCACTTGCACACATAATAAACATTTTAAACATTATTCTCGTGTTAAGCAGCTTCTTGGATTGGTGCTGCCGTTGTTGCCATGGAGTTGCTGCTGTTTCTGCTGCTGCTGCTGCTCTCTGCTGCTGTTCGTTTTCGGTGAAATTTACGGGCTTCAACGAATAATGGTGCATGTGGGAAATGAACGTTTTGTGTTCGCTTTTGCCTGTCATCACAGCCACGCAGCAGAATCCGCTCGCACAAACACTCGCACATTCCGAAACATTCGCCACTTTATCAGCATTTTACTTTAGCCGTTATTACCAGAGATCCACTCACAGTACATTAGCACACCCACCCGAACGCCATCCAGCAGCCCACCCACCCCCAGCGAAATTCTAACAAGCACACACCACTACATTCGAGTCCTAACGCATGTATGTAGGCCTCTACGAGGTTGCGACTCTCCAAGGAAATTAAAAAACAACTAAAACAAATTAACAATATAATGACAAAAGTCTTATGTGAACTGTGGTCGAGGAGAAGCCGAGGAGAAGGTGGGTTTGGGAAGGAGAAGTAGGAAGCGGATGAAGTAGGCCTAAGAGGAAGCGAAGTAATGGAATAGCACGGCGAGAAATATTATTTTCATATCCGAGGTTTTATGAAAAACCCTTACCAGCAATCTAAAGTTTATTAGAAGGTTTAAAGCAAGTATTTCCAAAGGCAAACTGGAGATCTTTTTAAAATGTAACTTTTTTTTATTTATATTTTTAGAAATTCGAAACAATAATATTTTCCCTTTAAACTCAAACTTGTAGTATGGAAATGTATCTTGTATTTCTGTAATTCTGTAAATGCCAACTAATTGATTTAAACACCTTGTGTGTGACTGCCGAGTTCCCGAGGCCAAGTCGTAAATAAATGATTATTATGACGTGAGAATATTTTTGCTGTGTAGGCAAAACTCAAGTCCCAGGATTAGGTCTCGCAGCTAAATGGCAAATCAAGCATTTGCACAAAATTGAATTACCTACCCAGGCATCCGAGTTTGCAGGCCCATTACCAGTAGTCAAACCGCCCCAGCCCCATCCCCCCTGAATCCAAAACCACCACCCACTGGGTGGCCCGCCCACGTTAAGTATACGCCATGGATTCGGGGCAATTGGCACTTTTGCAATGGCAACCGGGAATGGCAACAGCAATGCTTTTAATGATGATCGATTTGGGTAAACAATGAAATTTCCGCATTCAAATTTTATTGCTGGCAATCAGCGAAGCTTCCACCACACACACAGGCGTCTGTCCATATGCCGGATGGGATATTTATAAACGAGATGCGCTTTAATATTAATCTATGGCGCAACGCCTGTTTGCTGTTTGTCGGCTAAATTCGCAGTGAAATTGAATGATGCATGTCGTCGTTGAAATTAGCATATAACATGTACATTATCGCATTGTTCGAGCAACAACAGGCTGAGCAAACAATTTGAGTGTTTGTGGTTAATGAAATATAACGGTCGGGATGAATTTAAATCCGGTTAGTGGGACCAGGTCGGCTGTTTAATACCAGATGGGCAAAGGCGTTATCGGGTATTTCCGCTATATGGTCTTACTAAGAAAGGTAAACAAACGGCAGAGTTGCCAGATCGGCCAGTGGCCACTCCGCATTGTATTTACTAACAAAATTACCTGTTCTTGGCCGTTCTTGCCAATCAATTAGGCCTTAAATGGCAGTGCAATAGATAAGTGTGCAATAACAATAACCACCGATCGATAAACGGAGTCGGCCAAGTGCCGAGAAGAACAGCGAACAGCTGGCGAACACGGAGACACATTCCAATGCACTTTCTCCCGAAGAAAACCCGTCGAGCGGCTTATTTGACATCCATTCCGATATCAATACAGAGAAATAGAGAGAAATAGCGAGAAATAGAGGCCACCAGCAGCACCTGTGTGTGGCTCTGTAGCGACAAGAACAGCAAGAGCAACAAAAGTTGATTGCCATCGTCTTGGCCATTTTATTGGGCATTATAGCCCCGCAACTCAGTCACATACCGCCCGTTCTCGAGTTCGCCACGAATTCTCCAAGCGTTTGCAGAGCACTCCCCAGAATTCGTGATTTGCATATATAGAACCGGAGATATATGCAGAGATTCCGACTGGGCGTAGCATGTTCAACGAACTGAGTCAGCCGCCTTGAAATTCTGCGCTAAAAGTGAGTATTACCAGTTGTAGACTTCACCGAATTTCTAATGTCTCAAGTGCCATCATCATCATTATCATCATCGTTTAGCACAAACAGGATAGGATGTCTTCGATTGTGGAGAAAGTGCGTCGCGTTTTGGACGCCAAAGATCTGGGCGACATCACCACGGAGCTGTGTGACTTCTCGCTTAAGGAACAGAATGCCACCGCCGAGGCCCAAGGAGTTCAGCCGTCGTCCGCCTCCGATTTTGTGCCCATTCTTGGCCAGACAGTCACCTATATTGTGGCCTGTGTGCTGATCAACGAGCACGACGAGCTGCTCATGATCGAGGAGGCCAAACAGAGCTGTGCAGGTGAGGAAGAGTACCAAGTACCCAATACCACAAAAACCACACCTCTAGAACCCGCTAACGTTGCACTCTATTGACCAGGCAAGTGGTACTTACCCGCCGGCCGCATGGAGCGGGGCGAGTCCATCACGGAGGCAGCCGCCCGGGAAGTTTTCGAGGAGACCGGTCTAAATGCCGAGCTAACCACTTTACTAGCCGTGGAGGCGGCTGGTGGCTCTTGGTTCCGCTTCGTGCTCACCGGACGCATCACGGGAGGGCGATTAAAAACTCCAGCGGACGCGGATGCAGAATCCATTCAGGCTAGATGGGTGCGTAATGCCAAGGAAGTACCTCTCCGGGCCAACGATATACTCAACATCATTGAGATTGGTCGAGCCTACCACCAGGGTCAGAAAAACGCTGTCAGCCCTTCGCCCTGGCATGCCAGCATACTGCCCACACGCTTTTCACACAAACGAAACTATCTGCGTGTTTTGGCAGTGGCTCGGAAGCGGGCCCACAACTCTTTGAACATCCTGGTCAGCGAGAAGAATGCCCACCACTTCCCTACCGTGGAACTGCATCCGAATCGGAGCTTGCACTCTACGCTGCGCAAGTTTATGATTGAGATTTTTGGCGCCGAGCTGCCACAGCATCGACCTCATGGCTTACTCAGTGTCGAGCACTTGCCTTCGGAGCAGGAGAACTCGGATGGTATATGCCTGAATCTGCTGGTGGCTTTCCGACCGCCACTGGAGGAAATCTCCCTGATCGGCAAGTGCATTTGGCAGGAACTGGGAGCACCACTCGATGAGATGCTAGGACGCATTGTTAGCAGCAAGAACGCCTCCATTCCGCTCAACGTGGTCCGCTGAATGCCTTATAGTTTAAAACTAGAGTAATCTGTCCTAATCTATGGTGCAAGCAATCTATCCGTTATTAGTTGCAATTAAAGATAGCCCGAAACAGATGTCTTTCAGATGTCCGACTGTTATGCAATCATTTTTCATTTTCCGGTGCTAAGTAATGGATTGCGTAGGTTAGTCTTGAGCTAACATACGCTAATCTGTAATCAATGTCTAGAAGATATCCCTACTACTGAACAAACCCGTTTCCGTTTCTCGGTGAAAGATCTTATCTAAGGTTTACTTGTTTGACTTAGCCTAATATATCTTTAGCAAATTACAAAGAAAACTTTTTTTACTATTATATAGTACCAATTAAAATAATCGCTTTTTAATACAAACATAATATGTTTTTAGTCCATTTACTGACTGGATTTACCGCGAATTTCGGATATTAGCTAGCTTACAAAAATGTTACAACCTTTTCGAAGAAAAATTCTCTAAAAAGAGATAACCAATGTCAACCCCAAAACCTTAGTCAACATTGTAAACAGATATTTCAGATTTAATTCAATATTTAAAACAAGCTGTATAATTTCTATCGCTATATACCCACAGCGGGTATACATATGTATAAAATGCTTTCTTGGAATATGTCACGGAACTAGAAACTATTGCAACAGTCGACTAGGTCAATGGATACAGAGAAAGAAATGCACGGTTGGGCTTTGGGTAAGGGGAAAAACTAAGTAACTAAGTCGCCAGGCCGCCAGCTGCGGTTACACCCACACCTTGTTGAACAGATCCATGAAGGAGTCGTAGATCATGAAGGTGATGGCCACATCCAAGCACACGCGTCCCAGTCGGGGCACAGTGCCCTTGTAGAAGGCGGCGGGTCCCTCGTTCTTCATGATCATCAGCGCACAATGGGCTGTGTTCTTGTATTTGGCGGCCTCCAGGCCCTGCATCCTCGTCTTGACCACATCCAGCGGCGTGTTACCAAACACAGAGGCTGCTCCGGCGACGGCTCCGAACGCTCCCACCACCAACTTGGGCACATGCTTGTTGGGATCGTCGCCCTTGTACAAATCCTTCAGTGACTCCAGTACGAAGAAGCGGATCGCCTGGTTGGATCCCTGCTTCAGAATGGTGGCCGTAAGGCCCTTGTAAACGCCAGAGAAGCCCTCCGCCTTGACGATCTGTCCCACGCCGTGAGCGAAACCCTTGAACTTGGGATTGGCGCTACGCTGGTCGTTGATGAACTTCACCTTAATGGTCTCCATGGGAGTAACCGCAAGGATGGCCTCGCAGACGCCAGCGCCCAAGCCGCAAAGCAACTTTCCAGAGGTGCTTAGTTGTCCTCGGGAGTCCACGGATTTTGACTTTAGGAATTCAAAGGCGCCGAACCTGAGAATAAAGTAGAGCAGACATTATTATGATAACATGGGTTTTTATAGATCTTAAGTAATTTTGAGTTTTATGATGATTTTACCTTGCCGCTGACTTGGGAATGCTGCCGTAGAGGAGCACACTGAGTCCGCGGTAGAGACCGAGGAATCCCCGCTGCTGCACCGTCTTCTTGACGCAGTCGAAGATGCCATTGTACTTCTTGCCCGCTCCCTTCTCGTCCAGCTGCAGCTGTGTCTTCACGTACTCGGTGGGATAGGTGATGCAGATCTCGATGCCTCCGGTAATGCCACCGGCAACAATGCCTTTCAGGCCCACCTGTCCGCCTGCTGGGGCTGCAGCTCCGTGCTCCGTCATCCAAGGACGCCGACGGTACGGACTGACCAGGGCCGAGATGCAAGAACGATCCATGCTGACTGGGCTGGTGGGAAGTTAGCTGGGTAGGGAAATAGATTTATTGAACTGGGGGAAAGTAGTTCTCGCTATTCACTGGATACCAGCTGATTTCTGTCCGATCTAAAGTTATTTATATACCATTGTTGTTGACGGATCAACAAAAATTGACTCGTTTTGTGTGGGTGCAGTGTTTTTCTAATTATCCACAAAGATTTACACAAAAAATATATAGTTCTTGCCTATTCTTCTTTGATACTAATAAAATTCAATAAATTTATTAGAAACTCTTCTTCAAACAAATATTAACCATTGAGCATCACAATCTTGAGAAAAAGGAAACTATCCTTAAAGGGTTCCGTTAAGAAACAAACTAGAGAGTACGGAATTATGGAAGATACATTCCATGGCCACATAGATTTTGTTTTTATGTTTTCCACTTATATAAGTTCCATTTATAGATTTAAAAATACCATTTGTGCATTGGAAAAAATTCAAATGTTATGTCCTTATAATATAGAGATAAATTCCCAAAGAAAACTTGAAGTCTTAATTGAAATTGCAATCGTGAATCGCGCCCCTTTACCAATATTGACCTTAATTTTCGTATCAAATGTTTGTTCAAGTGCAATTCTGCCTTAGTTATGCAATTGGTCTATGGGGAATGTGATATACATTAAAAGGCAGATGTTTTTCTATTCTATAAATTCCACTTTATTGGTAATAATCAGTGGTATTATCATTTGTAGTTGTAATCAATGGCTCTCTCTGCCATCTACGCATATTCATTTATCGCCCGAAATTTCACCTTGAGGACAAGGTTCAAAACAAGCTGGGAACGAAGAATCGGCAAACTAACACAAACACTAACCGATTGTTAGAAAATCTCTATAGCGATTACTTAAGATCTGGTGATATAGTCAAGTCTGGCGTTTTGAGTGGGAGCGGTACTATATCAGCAGGCTCGTTGGGTTCGCTCTTTGCACTTGACATATTATATTGTTTCAGACCGATTACATAACATTCGCATGACCATAAATTATAATCACAAATTTAAGTTCATAATTATTCACAATATGCCGTTGTTTAGGCCACTTTCGGTATCGGTCTGGAAATCTGGATAAACATAAACAATGCCTACTGATAAGTCGGCACTGGAAAGTGCCTAACTACTTCCAATAACACACAAGTGGTTGATTAAACCCACTCCCACACACACAGGCACACACAAAACCCACAGTTTCTTGCTAACGTTGCACTTAATTCTTGCTCATGGAGCGTGCTAATTTGCTATTGGATTTTCTGTTCTCTTACTACTCACATTAGAATGCAAAAAACCGAAATAATTAAATTTTTGGAATGCCCAGCAGCAGAAAAGAGAAGGCGACAGAGAGCACGGCGATCGTGGGCAGCGGTTGAATCTCAACTGATCGGCGGTACGAAAAAAATTCCATTTTCCAATCGACGAGCGAAAGCGAATACAGTGATCCCTCTAAATTGAGTACAGTGGTGCCTCTAGGGAATGAACTCCGGATTATAAGGAGCCACCTCTGGACAAAAACAAAAATTTTAAATACTCTTAACTTTTTAATATTTTTGACTTTGAACCTTTCCTAATACAGGGAAAAACTCCGCTACAGTGAGCTCTCAGTTTTGTATAAGTTCACATATACAAGAGAGCACTGTAGTTCCAATGGTCGGCGATTTGTAAACAACGGCTCTCCAGGGAGCGGGATCCACTCTCCCCTCGCTCAACAATTCACACAGAAAAAAATTTAAAATTTTCTATGACTCTATATTGAAATCTATTTAAAAGTTTAACTAGTATTAAAAAATATCGGATGCATTTATGTATTATTGAAATGGTCTTTAAATTTGGAATATTCCATGTTGATCTTTGAAAATTCAATTAGGTTCCTATCACTCTTTTAGTTCTGTGCAGAGAGTGGGGAAGAGCGAGCCCCAAAGTAACGGCTATGGCGTGATACGGCTTTTTTGCTGACACCGCAGTGGAGATCTCTCTTTAATCGGAAACCCGTTTGGCCAGACAACAACAAACTGGACAGAGCTTTGCGGCCGGAAAAGCTCCAGCGAAGAACAATAACAAGAATGTTTGACTTTTTATTTTGAATTTGCGGACGCCACAAAGTAGACCAACTTTTTCCACAGCGATTACACAATGAGTTCACAAACACACACAACGCGTAGTTTACGCACACCCACGCGACGGTTATATCCAGGTTATCAGACCATTTTAGTGCCCCAATCATGGACTCGATAAAGATGCCTTCGTTTTTAATTTATAACGCCTAATTGACCAACTCTTAAATGTTTACTATTTACCGACTGACTCAAGTGGGAGTCATGTGAACACACGTATGTTTTTCCAACGCTGCCGGCAAACGGTGAGTGTTAACCAAAAACCCGGCGGAAAGTGTGGCCGTGCGGCTAACTCTCCGGTGATAAGAACTGCGCCTGCGCCAGTCCTCTGAATCTCACAAGCCACCCACACTTGTGGGACGCACTCAACAGTACTCACAGTACAACAACAGTACAGTATTTCATTCTCAATTAGCTGCAGAGGCTGAATTCGCGAATGAGTCGCAGCGGAAACGCGTGGGAGGAACCTCCTTAAAGTACGGTTTAAACATCCACTCAAACTTATTCCCCTCCATATCCACAGTAGTACTTGTATTAATAATACCGAAGGTAAAGAACAAATAAGCTATGAGCCAATGCTAGTATACTTATTCTAAGTTGCTTTTAGTTTAAGCACTAGAACCCTACATATGTTAGATATATTTTATTCTAATACTTATGTCGCCACCCAATTTTCAAATTCGAATCAAACCCAAAGCAGTAGAATCGAAATGTACAGGTGCTTTGATCATACCGATCTCTCTAGCAAGAGAAAGATGATTAGAACACTTGACTTTAATACTCACAAATAGGCAATTAGAGAAATGCTTGGCATTAAAATATAAATTAACATAATTTTGATTGATGCGGCTAAGCACAGTTTTCGTGCTAAACTTTAACAACCCCTTTGTGATCAAGAATAACAAACTCAAAATGCTGAGTAAAACAAAGCCGAGAATTTATAAAGCACTTCAGTGTAATTGTTTATTCAAATGCATTTGGAATTTGGTCCCCCAAGAGAGTGAGGGGCATCTCACCTACACCGACTGCGGGTGTACGGGTGCGATTATAAATTAACATTGCGCTGAGCGTGCAGTTCCTTTTGGTTTAGTTTAGTTCACTGTTAGTCAATAACAATAGTGGCTATCTGAGTTAGTTGCAATGCATGTAGTCGTATGGTTATAGTTATAGATCAGTCGTGGACAGATGCCGGGCTCTTAGACGGCCTTGTAGACGCGCACGCACTTGATGCTGCCGATGGTGAGGGTCTGCGGGGGAGGGAGTGGATCAGTTAGGACAGGGTGATGATATAGACAATAGAAAGTTCTTACGGTGATCAGCTCGCCGTCGTTGAACTCGCGGACGATGGTGGTGGGCTTGTCGCCCTTCTGCTCCTGCGTCAGCTTGTTGCCATCCAGGGTGATGATGCTCTTCACGTTGCGTCCATCGAGGGTCTCCTCGTCGAACTCAACGCCCAGCTTGAAGCTGATGGCCGACGTCTTGAAGGTGGAGGTGGTGGTCAGGGTGTAGGTATCTCCCTCCAAGGTCACCTCCACGGTGGGGCTCAGGCTGTTGCCCATCTTGCGGGTCACCAGACCGACGCCTGCAAGCGGAATAGAAGTTAAATTCAGGAATCAGTATGTCTTGTGGGATGGGAAAGTGAAGAAATCAAAAATCGGAATGAAAGATGAATTATGGGCAGACTGCACATAATTGAATTAGCCCAACAAAGTTGGGGACCCCAAAGCGGTCACAATGCAAATCATATCATATTTAATTAAAAATAATAAAGCCGAGTCATGAAGTTCCCTGCAGACTCAGTCGGAACGTCAAAAGTCGTGCTCAAGGTTAACGAACAATGCGGGCGTCGTCTCCTCCGCTGTCTCCGGGCTTATCAATTGGCAAGCCCCTCTATATATAGATCGCCTTATCTCAGCGCTGCATCCCATTCCATATATATAAATGCGAACATGTCATTTAGAAAGTATATAGATGTGATCAAAACTGAAGCAATTTATATCATTATTCATAGGGCATTGTGACTTATTTCTGTTCTATAAAATTGTACGTGTTTACTTGGCAAAGTCCAGCCTCTTCAATTTTCAAAAACCGTAAAATGTTCAAGTGCTGATAGTTACAAAGAATTAAGAAGGTAATAACATCATCGAAAGATAAGCAGGTAATTCCATCATTAAAAGATTTCTAATCATTCAACCGTGTTTAAATAATTACTAGCATTTGATACTTGATTTTATAGGAATAATAATTATTGGTATATATGTACAGCGTATGAATCATTGTTATTCAAACTCATTGCATTTTTCAAATCATTTTATTACTCTTTCATTTTCTTCAAGTTTTTTTATGCATCCTATGAAATTCTTATCTTTAGCAGACTTTTATTTTATGAAACATTCTGGCTAAAAAACAAAATGAATCATAATTGGTACTTAAAACGAATGCGCAGCATTTAAAAAAAACATGTAGGGCTACCGATTGCTTTCTGACCTGTATTTTATCGAATCTAGAACATTATTCAGCCATCAAACCATCAAGGGGGTCCAATCAATTATGTTCAATTATGTATGGACCAGATACCCCACCACAAGCCCATACTTTTGTCAAGACCCATCGAGTCAAGTGTCAACTGCCGTCGCGCGATAAGTTCCCGAGTTCCCACTCATGGGAACCCAGCAACTGTACCAGAGATCGATTTATATGCATCGTATATGACAGGAGAACCTTGAATAGATTAGGCTGGCCTGCAATTACGAACTGTGGTCTATGATAGGGCCGGCCTGCCCAAAGTGCAAAATCCGTAATCGCGCCTAATTATCGTGCCCATTGGCACATATAGGCATATAGTTTATCGCATTTATATACGACAGCTGATAACTGCTGCGAGGCCCCAACGACACGTTGAATGGGATTTGTTTGGGTTTGAAAATTGAGAAGTACGTGGCTCTGGGGCCAAGTCTAGCATTAAAATCGAAACCGCAACGTATAGGCGAAAAGTTCTGGTGAACTGGGGTCTGGTAAACAAATCCGGACCTCAAAGCGACGCGCCATCTCCGGTTTCCAAATGTATTCCACCCCCAGACGCGTCCTTTAAGAGGCGTCTAGACAGGAACAGAAACAATTGGTAGATACTATAATACAGTCCCGAACTGAACAGAAATATCTACCATTTTAATGATCTTCACTTTTGCTTAGTATAGTCTAGTCTAACGGCTAGGCCAAAGATCGCAGCTATAAAGCTTGTAGTCTAGTACAAAGTTCAGTGGGAAACTTTCCCCCAAAATCTAGTACACAAATATACGGCACCTGTCGCAAAAGCTAATGTCATCATCATGATGATGATGATGGTCTGGTCCCATGGAAAACAGACAGAAGTGACTCAAAAAGGGGAGCAAAGTTCAGACCCCGCACTTAATTAGTTTTTGGGTTTATGACTCCCGCAGATAAGCTTTAACGGATTTTATACTTTTGCACTCTGATTCGCAACTGTAAAGTTGGAAAGGAGGTGAGGAGAAACACGTTTTTTTTTAAGCTTGTGCATCTCTGCTTTCTGCTGCTGCTCTCTATTGATTTTCATCTCACACGCATAAGGAGATTTAACCAGGGGCGTAGTTAGAGTGCAATTTAAAGGGGTCTTTTTAAAGTGCATCGAAAATGCTTGAACAATGGAATTCATTCATAATTCTCAGTTGATATTACGTTATTTACGAAAACTTGGAAAGGGGGAACTACCGCCCCCTTCACCCGCCCCGCCCCTTAAGTTTTGGCACACTAGTGCGAAAAATGCCGGCCGGTCGATTTCGGTGGCGTGTTTTCGGCTTCTTTTCTCTCCCTCCTCTCTCCTGAGCACAGTTTTTCGATTCCTATTATATTTTTGCTGCATTGCAGTTTTGGCTATGGACACTTACCCAGCTCCTTCATGTATTCATCGAAGTTCTCGGACTTGTCCAGCTTGTACTTCTTGCCAACGAAAGCCATTTTTGAGGGATTTGGTTTGGTTTATCTGCACAAGATGTTCACTTATGAATATTTTCGGAGCGAATAAAAAGCTTCGCACCGCGCCGGCTCTTTTATACTCTCGCGTCGGGTTGAGGCATTGCCAGATGCGACAATTCGCCCTCATTCTCTCTCACTCTCTCTCAGCTCTGTGTTGCACGGCTTTTGAATTTTTTGTTTGTTTGTTTGTTTTTGGATGCTTGTCTCGGGAGAATAAGCGGAAACATTTAATGATGTGGCATCGGCTGAGCGTCGGATTACCAGATGCAAAACCAAGTACAGCCGCCAAGGCATCGAAATGTCGGCGCCAAACATAAAGCGCTCTTACATAAAACAGCTTTTTTAGGCGCTCTCCGAAAAATATTAACGGTTCTATGTATGCACGGCTCGTATTGGCCCCCTCAGAATATGGCCCGCCGTATAATGGGTCCGACGTGAAACACGTGAAAATATCATTCCGATTCTGGGGTGAGACCAGCCCCTCTTGCACCTTGGCGTGATCAATTGGCTGCAGGCTTAATTGATTCAAAGATACCGGCTTAATAAGGCTACATTGTCATGGTGACAATGGAATTGCAATAGGTCTCCTGATTACAGTCAAATCTTAACATTTTGACGCGAACTTTAAACTTTTCTAAAATAGAGATTAATCACACCAACATTGGGAAATCTTAATCAAATCACAATGGGAATTCTCTAATTGGAATTATAGTTAAAATTATATCTTTTTAAAATATATACTACGTATATTTTTACTTAAAAGCATAATCACAATCCGTTGAGTCTTAAAATACTAAAAATAATTTGGCCCGTCAATGAATATTTTTATTTTTTAAAACTATTTTTTTATAAATATAGGTTTACGTTGCTGAGTCTCGTTTGTGTACCCACACAATTTATACCGAATTCGTAGGATCTTTTCTGTGGGTCAGTGGCACCATTAAAAGCCTCACCAGAATTCCTAAGTGATCATGTGCATTAGTACCTATAAATAACTTTCGACACAATTTGTTCATATTATTCTTATGAATATCTTTTGATAAGTCGGCTGTGAATTGTAATCTAATCGAGAACTTCCTTCCACCCAGCCGGCAATCCAATGCAATATTGAGATTACCCACGATCTCCACAAGCCTGCCCATCCCGTGGGAGGCCCCACCTACATACATACGTGCATGCCGATTTTGTTTGTTGCTATGCGTTATCTTATTAATTCAATTGGCAATCCGGTATCCCCAACCCCGTCGTTAATCACCCCTTATTAACAAATCATAAGAGATAACTCGAGATTTATGGGAGTTTATTAATATTGATATACGAATTTAGAATTAAAGATAAAGAGAAAACAACTCAAATTAAGTATTTTTGTAAAAGTCTATATATATATTGTTTATGATTATTTAATTTCTACATTTTACCAATAATTTTGTATCTAATTAAACGAAGTTTTACAAAAAAAAATTTAATTTAAAAAGTAACGATATTTTTTCAAACTCTGATTTTGTTTTGTGTAGCATACTTTTAGTCCCCTCGTTACTTTGGTAGGCCTGAAAGTATGCAATATAATAGAGCAAGATTATTTTACATAACGAAATTTTGAAAATTTTACGCTTGTATTATTAGTTTGATATTTATTTGACTAATGTAATAGGTAAACGATTTAAAACTTACTACGTCTAATTTAGTATTCAGTTGCCAACTGAACTACACAGCTCGTTGTACGACCACAAATTAATATAATGTTTGCTTGTATGATAAAAAAGCGTATCATTATTACACATTGTTTATAACTGATTACTAGAGCACAGTGTCAAGCAAAACGAAGAAAACACCCGTTGCTCTGCTTATCACTCGGTGCTAGATATCATAAAGCCCCACAGAAGAGAGCTCGAGAGTGCTGGCAGCAAAGAGCGATATCAATAGAGTGATAGTGCATCCCACATCCCACCGAAAACCCCAACAGAGCAAGCAGTTCAACGCGATGTATGCTCCAGAGAGGACCGTAAAAGAGCCCCCGAGATCTTGCCAAAGAGCGCCGTACCGATCTTAACCTGACACAATAGGCACAGAGAGCTCAGTGGGGCAAGTATTTAAGGTGGAGCTCGAGAGAGCACCCATTAGAACGAGGCGGACCGTTGGAGCGAGCACATAGTCGTGGGTAGAATAGCGCGTAGTGCCATGTGTACTTCTATACGTTCCCGATAATTCCGATGTGCGACGGATGAAAACACATACGAAACACAACGCAACCAATGACGAAATTCGGATTCGGCTGTAACAGATAGAAATCCCAAGTATCTGCGAGGGAAGTGATCTTTTGAACCGATCTCCCAATCGAGCGCTACCAAATCAAATGCCACGCAATATTACCTGCAGTGTATCGCGAGTGGAAAAGTTTACTCCCTTCGAGCGCGAATAGAAATCGAATTTGATTTTATTTTTTAAAGTCGCTCGCATTTCCATCTGGTTTCTCCCCGGCTAATGCCAAACTAATTATATTAGTGTCGTGCGCGTGTCCCCCTTCGGATCGAGAAGTGCTAATCAACCGCGGCAGCGCAAAGACAATCCCGGTGACCAAACAAGTCTCCTGTAATGCAACATTCTATATAGTGCAATTTAACTCCAATCAGTGCAATCAGCATGCAGTCGATGAAAGCCGATGAACTGCCGGAGAATCCGCGGGAGCGCTCCAATCCCCTCTCCTCCCTCATGTTTTGGTGAGTATACTGGTAGAAATTATTACTTTCTAGGGTATTCCCGAAAGAAATTTAAATGTTTTTTGTATATAAATATCAGTTCAGAGTTTTCAGTTAGTAAAAGTTATAATACGAATATATTAACTTTTAAAAGAAACCAGTTTACAAATACATATTAAAATAGATTTTTTTCAAGCATTGTGCGTATTGTTGGGGAATACAAGAGGTAAAAATAGTTTCTAGCTGTGGTGATAAGAACAAATTACCCCATTGATGACTAGTTTAGGTGCTACTTTTTTGGTTGGGCCTTGTATGGGCGACAAGGGGTTGGGGAACAGACAGCGTGACAGCACTGACAACATGTTGATTATTTCATTCAATGGTTCGCTTAATTTGCATGGCCGAGGCGAGGAAATCTTTTTGCATTTGACTGGATCTTTATTCAATTGGCTACCAATTGAAAGTGACACTTGGCAATGGCTCTAACTGTTTGAAGTAATTTTAAAGGGAATCTAACAATGTTAAACGTTCAAGTACCAATGATATCCAAAGGTGATATCTAGCTAGGCGAAAAAGTGCTGACAAGCGATATGAATCAGAGCTGTGCAAATTACGAAAAAACAAGCTTTTTAGAAGAGGTGTGGATATACCCAACACAGCTGAACCACCACATATATACGTCACGCCTATCTGACAACATAACATAATTTGATTTATAGAAGCTTCTGATTGCTGATTAGATTTCCTTTTGGAATAAAACAATTAGTTGAAGTTCAGCAAACATGTCGCTCAGTTATTTAATCGGCATTTGAACTACAAAATATAATTTATAAAAATCACTGCGAACTTGCCACTTGCTCATTTGTGTCGGCTTATCGAAAAATATAGATGCATTAGTGTCAGCAAATATGGTTGTTATGAAAATATTTGTATTCTCCAGAGTCTAGACTATTATAATGGCATGTTCTTTTCTCAATTCAGAAAAATATAGTACTTATAAAAAACCAACCCGATATGCACATTACGCTTGAATTACAAAGAGATTTAATTGGTTATTTCTGTTGTCCATTAAAATCAAGTTGAACAAACTTAATTTGCGTTAGAGAATTCTGACCGTGACATACTCGTTTTACATTGCTGCATTGGCTGGCAACTGTTTTTCCCTGATAAGCGCCGGGAATGTCAGTTGTCTGTTCATTTTTTGGTTGTCACAACATCACAGAAGAATTATCAGTATCAGTCCCTGATAACAGACAGCCTTTTTCTAACTATGTTTTAATTATACACCCAATAAAATCTACCTACGTGATGCTGCTCTGCTCCAATGTGAAGTTTTGCCATGCCCGTACTATTTAAAGGGCGAAAGAAGACACTGGAACAAAAGGATCTCTATCGAGCGCTCAGAGAGCACAAATCGGGTGAGTTTCTTGGATCAAATTCCAGTACTTATCCTAATGAATATCATCTTTAATATTTAGACTCCCTGGGAGATCGCTTGTGTGCCGCCTGGGATGAGCAGGTGGCCAAAAATGAGACACCAAGTTTGGGTCGCGCCTTGATGAAAGTATTTGGCTTTCAGTTGTTCCTCACTGGTATGTCCCTATTTTTCCAGGAGTTCTTAACCAGGTAAGTAGCTCCTAACAAATGTCATCTACATAAATACCAATCAAATGCTTCATTCTGTTACAGAGTTACTCAGCCCATCTGCTTGTTTGGTGTGATGGCCTACTTTGCCGGTAATGACACGGATCTAACAAAGGCCCAGTTATATGCAGCGGGTCTCATAGCAGGGTCCGTATTTAGTGTGCTGATAGGTCATCCCTATATGTTGGGACTGCTTCATCTGGGCATGAAGATGCGAGTGGGTAAGTTAGGATTATTTAACACAACGCAGATGATGAGTAACACCGGTAATCCTCTCCTAATTGTAGCACTCAGCAGCCTCATCTATCGCAAGGCTCTCCGGCTGAGTAGAACTGCCCTCGGCGATACCACAGTGGGTCAGGTGGTCAATCTCCTGTCCAACGATGTGGGACGCTTTGATTTGGTTCTGATCAACGTGCACTACCTGTGGATAGCTCCGTTGGAGCTGATCGTAGTTACCTACCTGATGTACCTTGAGGTAAGCTGGTGATTAAGAAATCAGAGAATGTTCCTAATCGTAACCTAAAACCGGTTCCCAACCGAGCCCCTTTGAAACAGTTCGATGCGCTCTTTTAAGTTCTTTAAAGCTTCTAATGTGACAAAGCATTTACATATGTACATTATTGTGAAAATTTTGTATATTTCTGGATAGTTTGAAAACCAGTTGGCCAAAAAAAAGGTCAGCTTTAATAGTTTGCAGCTTTGCAACATAAAAGTGTAAATTTTTGACCTAACGATAATTGTTTGTTTTCTAATGTTACACCGATAAAACTTTTATACTTTCCGCTACGGCCCTCAATTGTAGATAGCTATCAACAAATTAATTCGCTTTGAATACAAATGTTGAGTTATTATTATTAATTACTTATCGTGTGCACACAAATTTGGAAAGACGGCTAATGGAAGTGAATTTTTGGAGCGATAAATGTTAATAGAAATATATATGCATAAAAAAAACCAAATGATTCCCAGTTCTAACTGTATGTATCTTCCTTTTATTTTATAGATTGGCATATCTTCCCTTTTTGGGGTTGCGATAATGCTTCTGTTCCTGCCCTTCCAATCCTACCTCGGCAAGCGAACCAGCGTGCTGCGCCTGCGTACCGCCTTGCGAACGGACGAACGTGTCCGGATGATGAACGAGATCATCTCGGGCATCCAGGTTATCAAGATGTACGCCTGGGAAAAGCCATTCGGCAAGGTGGTGGAGCTGACCCGCTTCAATGAGATGCTGTGCATCAAACAAGTCAACTATATCCGCGGCATACTCATCTCGTTTGCCATGTTCCTGTCGCGCATTTTCACCTCCTCCAGCCTGATTGCCTTCGTCGTGCTGGGCAATGTGCTCAATGCCGAGAGGGCTTTCTTCGTCACCGCCTACTATAATATCCTGCGTCGCTCGGTGACCATGTTCTTCCCGCAGGGCATCTCCCAGTTTGCCGAGCTTCTGGTTTCCGTCCGGCGATTGGAGACTTTTATGCATCGGCCGGAGACGCTGGTCAGGGATAAATCAAAGGCTCCAATTATTCCCATCCCGAAGTCGGAGTCTTTGAACGGAGACAGTCCCAAGAGCAATGGGATCCCTGAGAATTTGATCGAGTTCAGCCAGTTCCAGGCTCGTTGGGAAAGCCATTCGGTGGACCCCACGCTGGAGGACATAAATCTCCAGTTGGGTCGTCGCAAGTTGGTGGCCGTCATCGGACCCGTGGGCGCTGGCAAGTCCAGCCTAATCCAAGCTGTGCTCGGCGAGCTGCCGGCAGAAAGTGGTAGCCTAAGGGTCAATGGAAGTTATTCCTATGCCGCCCAGGAGCCGTGGCTTTTTACGGGCACTGTGCGCCAGAATATCCTCTTTGGCTTGGAGTGGGACAAACATCGCTATCGCACGGTGGTAAAGAAGTGCGCCCTTGAGCGGGACTTTGAACTGTTGCCCTTCGGTGACAAGACGATTGTGGGCGAGCGGGGAGCATCACTGTCCGGCGGACAGAAGGCCAGGATTAGTTTGGCCCGAGCCGTTTACCGACGAGCTGATATCTATCTACTGGATGATCCACTTAGCGCTGTGGATACCCACGTTGGGCGCCACTTATTTGATCAGTGCATGCGCGGCTACTTAAGAAGTGAGCTCGTGATCCTCGTCACCCACCAGTTGCAGTTCCTGGAGCAGGCTGACCTGATAGTCATAATGGATAAGGGTCGCATTAGTGCAATGGGCACGTACTCATCTATGAAGCGTAGTGGATTGGACTTCGCCCAACTTCTGACTGCGCCGAATAAAGATGATGATGAGCTGGATGAGGCCGATGGGGCAGGTGGTGAGGGTCTAGACCTTTTGAACGTGCCCTCGATGAGCAGGAGGGGCAGCAAGAACAGTAAGCCTAGCACCCGGAACAACAGCTTCACCTCCTTGAGTTCCATGGCGGAGTCGATGGCCCAGGAGGCTTCCTTGCAGATGCAGGAGACGCGAGTGGAGGGCAAGATCGGTTTGGGACTGTACAAGGAGTATTTGACTGCCGGGAGCAGCTGGTTCATGCTCTTCTTCATGGTCTTCCTTTGCCTGGCAACTCAGATCCTCTGCTCAGCAGCGGACTACTTCTTATCATACTGGTAAGTGAAGAGATATCTGTTTTATGAGATAAACAAGATTAATTTCTATCACATTTCTTGACCTTACAGGGTTGACAAGAACGTATATGATCAGACCGATATTAACAAGGATCCGCAGGACATGTACTACTTTGCCGCTCTCAATGTGGCAGTGGTAGTCTTCACCATCGTACGTACCATGCTCTTCTACAAGATGGCTATGAAGAGCTCCACACAGCTGCACAATGCCATGTACCACGGCATTACGAGGGCTGCTATGTACTTCTTTAACACGAATCCCTCGGGTCGCATACTCAATCGCTTTTCCAAGGATCTGGGCCAGCTGGACGAGGTCCTGCCAACCGTTATGCTGGATGTGGTGCAAATATTCCTCACTCTTCTTGGCATCATTGTCGTCATTTGCATCACCAATCCATACTACCTCATTTTAACATTAGCCTTGGCTATTATTTTCTACTACATCAGAGAGTTTTACCTAAAGACATCGAGGGATGTGAAGAGATTAGAGGCGGTGGCCAGATCACCCATTTACTCTCACCTGAGTGCCACGATTACCGGATTGCCAACAATCCGAGCATTGGGAGCTCAAAAGGAACTTATTGCAGAGTTCGACAATCTGCAGGATTTGCATAGCTCTGGTTACTACACCTTTTTGGCGACGAATCGCGCCTTCGGTTATTACCTGGACTGCTTCTGCACATTGTACATTGTGATCATCATCCTCAACTACTTTATAAACCCACCAAAAAGCTCCGGAGAAGTGGGTTTGGCCATCACCCAGGCGATGGGTATGACGGGAATGGTGCAGTGGGGAATGCGCCAGTCGGCGGAGCTGGAGAACACGATGACCGCAGTGGAGCGAGTGGTGGAGTACGACGAGATTGAGCCGGAGGGCGAGTTCGAGTCCCGTGAAGGAAAGAAACCCTCACCGAGTTGGCCCGAAAAGGGTGAGATTATAGCGGAGGATCTGTGCCTGCGCTACTTCCCGGATCCGCAGGCGAAGTACGTCCTTAAGGCGCTCAATTTCCGCATCCGTCCATGTGAAAAGGTTGGAATCGTGGGACGCACTGGAGCTGGCAAATCCTCACTGATCAATGCGCTCTTTCGACTATCCTACAATGAGGGCATCATCACCATCGACGAACGGGACACGGCTGAGATGGGACTCTTTGATCTGCGCAGCAAGATATCCATTATACCGCAGGAGCCGGTGCTTTTCTCGGGCACCATGCGCTACAACTTGGATCCCTTCGAGGAGTATAACGACGCCAAGCTGTGGGAGGCGTTGGAGGAGGTGAAGCTTAAGCCGCTGATTGCAGAGCTTCCCAGTGGTCTGCAGAGCAAGATATCCGAGGGCGGCAGCAACTTCAGCGTTGGCCAGCGCCAGTTGGTGTGCCTGGCCAGGGCGATTCTCCGCGAGAATCGCGTCCTAGTGATGGACGAGGCGACAGCTAATGTGGATCCACAAACGGATGCCCTCATCCAGGCGACAATAAGGAGCAAATTCCGCGACTGCACAGTGCTAACCATAGCCCATCGTTTGAACACGATTATGGATTCGGATCGCGTGCTAGTAATGGATGCCGGTCATCTGGTTGAGTTTGGTTCACCCTACGAACTTCTCACCTCCACCGAATCGAAAATTTTCCATGGAATGGTTATGGAAACTGGACAAAACACCTTCGAAAGCCTGCTCAAGGTAGCCGAAAAGGTATGTTTTGATTTAGTCGCCTATGCTTTTTGATTCCTTAATTTTATGCGTCTTTCAGGCCCACCTGGAATCAAAGAAGCCCAAATCTGAGTAGATTATAGATCTGGTAAATGCTTACCTCAAAGGTCTCATTTCCTGGCTGTATGCGCCTGCAAAGTTGTACCTAATCCAGCCAACTGCATTTACGTTAATTTTCTACTTAAAGTATTATGCCTTACATACTAATACGACGCAATTCTTATAGATATACTGTAAAAAAAAAGAATCAGCCCAACGAATGGTTAAATAACCAGAGTCTCAGAAAAACTGGGTTGTTTTGCTATTTGATGATCACAGAAAAAGCATTAAATGTATATACATACTAGTTAAATTTCGATAGATAGGACTTAAGGCCATTTACCGAAATCGATTTAAATGATGAGCAACTCAAATAAAACAAAGATTTTCAAGGAACTTCTACGTATTTAAGTTTAAAACAGATTACAGATTTGTTGATTATATAAAATCAAATAATCTAAATATTTCTTTGTTTGGTAGAAGTTCAGTGAAAGGTTTATAAAACAGGGTGACCATTAATTTGATTTCATAATTTTCGACATAGGAGCCACCAATTAGACCTCACTTGTGGCGATAGTGGGGCTAGGTCCCTTAAATTTATCATCTTCGACATCTCTCGGAATCGGAGATCTGTTCATGTTAATACCCCGAAAAAAATAGACGGCGCCAGTGTCGCACGCCAAAAGCAGGACGACCGTCAGTTGGGCCAAAAGTGCACTGATTAGGGATGGATGAACGGTCGGCCAATTAATGTGATGAGGAACGAACAGAACGAAGAACAAAACGACGACATTGCATATGAGCATCACGCTGAATAGAATGGGTCGCATCTCCCGCCGGCCAAAGTTGCTCAGAGCCTGTAAGCTGGCGATAATTATCAGCGAAGGAATTAGCATATGGATGAGCACTAGATATGGCATCGGTCCGCTGCAGGAATCGGGAAGGAAAAGTCGGGCAGTGCTGGCCAGATAGGTGAAGCTGGTCAACCAGTGTCCAGTTCCGAACAGAGAGACATAGAAGTACAGTAGAATGGACACGGCGAAGCGATAGGATATCTCTAGATGCTCTGATGGAGTGAGTGGTCCTTCCACCTTAAACTCCACAAACTCTTCTTCATCGGCCATGATGCTCTCCTCGTGCACCTCGATCCCCATTTGATACTCTATGATCAGAGCCTGGGCGAAAAGGGATGTGTACGAATCACTCAGGAGCGCATGAAGTGTCAGCAAGTTAAACCGGAGCAGCTGTAGTCGATATGGGGGACAGGAACTTCCACAGTAGGGCACCGATGCAAAGACATAGATGAGGTACGTCCAATTAACAGCCATGATGTACAGGGGAACCGGCTTGCCCACTTCCCTAAAGTAGATCCCAATGCCTCCAACAATCAGTATTCCTCCATTGATCAGCCACACCCGCCACTTGTGAATCTCGCCAAGGAAGAGGGGACGCAGGATAACCACCAGCATGCTGATCGCCTGCAGAATCACTCGATATTTGGTGGTCATCAGGATCTGCATTCCTTTCTGGGACCAAAGAAATCCACTCAGCAGGCAGACGAGAGCCAACCAGGCCAGGAACTTTGCCGTAGGATGGGCCCAGCCACGTCGGTTGTACAAGTTAACACATAGGACATAGGCCAGACTGAAGGGGCAGCTGCAGTGGAGCGCCACAATGATCATTGCAGCGGGTACTACTATCCATCTTAGGTGTTTCAGCGGTTCGTCGATCCAGCCACCCATCTGGGGTAACTCGGCCAGGGTGCAGGACCAAATGCCAAAGGGCACCACCAGGCAGAAGATCGTCGAAAGGGAGGCCCAACGCAGAAAGACGACCTCGCCCAGCAAAAGTCCCAGCGCCATCAGCACAATGGTGTGCCATGTGAGGAAGCCTCTGCGCTTATCCTTGGTGTCCCGTGAGTCTCGTGTTAGCTTCACCAGCAGGGTAAATTGCCAGCCCAGAAGAGCCAGCACCATGGCGACCACCAGTGGAACGTGGTAATATCCATAGTAGTACTTCAAGGACTTTTGGGCCACCTTGATGGCCAGCTTGCTAGTCTCCACCGCCTTGCTGCGCCAACCCTTGTCCAAGAGGTGATCCATCTGGCTCTGATAGTAGGAAATGCGCTGCAGATCCAGATCCTCAGCTCTCGGCAGCCATTCGCTGAAAACACCCCGCTCGTGACGTCTTATAATGGCCTTGGCTTGGGCCAGAAGTTGCAGAGCATTCAGGTGCAATGCCTTTCTCTCATATTCCCTCGATACCTTCATGTAGCCCAGTGGCAGCATGGCGAGATTATTGACCGGTGGTGGCAGGCCAATCAAGGCAGACATCAGAGGAGCCAACTGGATCTGCTCCAACTTGTGGAGCTGCAGGGTAACGCCATTATTAACCACAAAATTAGAAGTGGCATTTTTGGTCATGCGATTTATACCGGCTCCCCAAAGAAAGAAGGGTGTATCCCTCTCTTTATCCGACCCGCCACCATGAGAGCCTAAACCCCAAGATAACATTTTGGGAAGATGTAGGAAAGTAACCGATAGCACACTCACCCAAATTGCTAAGGCCGTGGGCTGAAGTGAACAGGTAAGCTGTTCTGAAGTCATTAAAGGTGCTCTCGATCAGTTCATAGGAATCTCTGATGCTCCGCTGGGTATTGTGGAGCTTCTTTTGATAGCCCGCATCCAGGGGACTAGCTCCACCGACATCCTCCAGATATACGAACATCACCAGGCTTGTTGAGTTCTTTAACTTTTTCAAGCAAGCACCATTCGACAGGCGGGAGCGAAGATCTGCTAGGTCCGAGAATTTTAAAACAGTTCCCTCTTTGGAGGCCAAGGTGCGATTAAAGATCGAGTCGAACTTTCCAGCCGGCAGTAGCGATGGCACCTCATTGAATCCGGCAAACAAAGCAACTTTTGCAGATCGTGTCAGTGTTGGGACACTAGTTTTGGAAATCCCCACGAGACCTTCGCGCAGGATTAGATCCCGGATGTAGGAAGAACGACTGCAGTTGTTTGAGAAGAACGTCTCCGCATTTAGGCCGTCGAGCAGAAAGACGACCAGGCGATCGGCGGGTGGGGGAACCCCCATCTCCGGCAAAGTCTTCTGCGGTTCCAAATGATCACGGGGCCCGGTCTGATAATATATGCGTAATAGGCAAGCCATCAGCACAAGGTGCACCAGCACCACCTGCGCTTTCCACATCTCCATCAGGTTTTTTAGTTTTCCCACCAATCGATTTGTGAGGCGACGATACAACAGGAACGACACATTGACGACAACTGAACAGAAGCACCAGAGAAACGTTTGAAAGAGCGCCAACTTCATATCTGAAGTATTCAGAAATGAATTCTATGTCGACCGAAAGGAGTTCCCTGTAATTTTTAGAGAACCTGAAAGCGGAGCATAGCTCACTAACTCTTAAATTCCTCAAAAAAATATCAGTATTGTTTCCAAAACAATGCTATGAATTGTTCAAATATTAATTGCCATCCGGCGTTGAGTTCGTAATAAAACTTAATAAATTGAAGTTAAAACCTTAAAATCGTGATGTTATGACAAAAGTATAATATTTGACAACACATTATTTTTTAGGTTGAGCTTATATTTTAGGACTGGAAACTTTTTTTAATTGACAGAATAACATTCTTTTTGTCTTTATCATAGCAGGCTTTCTAAAGTGTTAGAAAAGAAATTGTAGATAACTTTAAAGGAAATTCAATATTTATAATAATGTTGGATTCTTATCGGAGTTTGGCTCTGTTCCAGCTGCTTCTGCTGCTCTCAGTGGTGTTCATTTACCTACGATCGACATCTTCGGGCAGCTTGGAACCGCAGAAAGTGGAGCCTTTAAAGGATCCTCCGCCGGCCGATCGCCTGGTCGTTTTTGTGAGGGACGGCCTGTCCGCTCAGACCTTCTTGGCCAACCGGTGCAGGAACGTGCCACTGCTGCGGGAGCTCTTTCTGCACCAGGGTCTGGTGGGGATTAGTCGTCCGGAGACGACCACATACCACACGATATCCCCCTTTATTTCCCTGTTTTCCGGCTTTAATGAGGATGCGGCCAGGGTGGCTAAAGGATGGATACGAAAACCGGCCCCCATTGACTCCATTTTTGATCGGGCTAACCTTAGTTTTGCTTGGTCCACAACGGAGCTACTTTTACGATTTCCCAAGATCTACAGACCCACGCCAATGGAGTTCGAGACATTTGATGCAGCCGTTACGAAATCCTGCTCCGAACTGGAAGATCACGTATGTCGTTCGGTTGAAAGGTTTTTGTCTCTTTGGTCCCTTCACTTGCTGAATTCCACTGGAGTCATCTTCTTTGTCCATATGACCGGGGTGGAACCATCTTGCGAAAGCCTTCAACGGATCCAAGAAAATGTGTTTAAGCTCTACAAGCGTTTTGAGAAAACCTTTCCCGACCAAAGAACGGCTTACCTATTTACTTCCAGTCTTGGCGATCCACAAACGCCAAGTAAGCGTTCGCTCCAAGGTACTTTACAGGTCCATACATAATCCTACCTTAATTTCATTCTTCAATATTTCCTTACAGACGATTGCAGTCTGGCAGTTGAGTCGCCTTTCTTTCTCTGGGGCTCCGGAGTTGCTCATATTAAATCCATGCCAGGACGCAGCTTTCCGGCCAACGATTCGGGTTACAGGTTGCCCCTTCATGTCCTTAATCCTCCGCACCTCACAGCTCTTATGAGTGCCTTGCTGGGAATTCCACCTCCAATCAACAGCCGTGGAATGTTGCCCAAGGGGATGCTCAACGCCAGTCTGCGCTACGAGGCCAATGCCATGTTGACCAATGCCAAGCAGCTCCTGCTCCAAGCTCGCCGGTTGAGGGAGCACCATCCGAAACGAATTCCGGCATTCTGGCTCAACTTCCAGATGATGGACAGCTTTCTGAGTAACTCTTTGAGTCTCCAGAAACAGCACCGTTTCAAGGCTCTCCTGGAATACAGCTGCAACTTTATGCCAGTGCTGGTAAAGGGAATGGACTACTTTAAGGATTACTATAGGCAAATCTTGGTTATAGCAGTGAGCTTTGCTGAAATCGGTTGGCTATATTGCCTGCGCTGTCATCAGTCGGTTGAAAGGAAGTCCAGGAACCAAATGGAACTCCACGAACTAACCTCTTCCAAGCGTTTGGTTTTCTTCAAAGGATTTCATCGATTGCTGACGGGTCTGCTGGTGATTTTAATGCTGCTCGAAAGGATTCCTCTGCTGGTGCAGGCAATCCTACTAATGCCTTCGCTCTACTGGCAGGTGACCATCAAGATTGTGGGCGAGAGACCCAAAATGGTGTGCCGGAAGAGTTTGATTTCCTCCGCCTTACTAACACTGCTTTGCTTGGGTGGCTTCTTCAGACGCTACATTTTGGCAGTGGGCTATTTGGGATTCGCCGGCTATAACAACAGAGAAGCCTTCCGGAAACGGGGTCTGCAGTTCTACCTGTGGCTCCTGCTGCTCCTTGGACTCACTGCTATTTCGGTTTTTCCCGAATCGCTGGGTTGCTCTCAGCCCAGAGCTCTCATGTTTAGTATCTTGTTAACTCTTCTGCGTCCCTTGGCCTGTGGAGTGTACCTCAATCTCGTCACCTGGCTGAGCAATATCCTCGTTCTCTTGGTTGCCCTCGAGTACATCATGATTAGATGCCTTCCCGGGATCACGTACATGTTGTCCTGGATCTATTTTGGCTATGTAGCCCTCTGGCAGCGACGCAATCTTCAGACCAGCGAGCTGGTGTTCTTCAACCTGAGCACCCTGTACACCCTTATCTGCACCTCCTACGAATCGCTGGTCATCCAAATGCTGGCCATGGAACTGCAGCTGGCTCTACGCATGAAGCTGGAGAGGAACGAAAGCATTGGACCCAAGACAGCCGCGCATTACATTTTGGTGTACAGCTGGTACTCCCTCTTCGTCATCGGCAGCTTTCCGGCCTTCGATGACTTCCTGGATATCCTGCATGAAACCTGTTTTGGACACTCAACACTGACCTATGGCTTGGTTATGATGATAAAGCTGGTCCTTCCCTGGCTGCTCGTACTCTGCATCCTGGTGGGAAATTACCAAAATTTAGCTTCGCACGATCGCCAAATCTTTGTAAGACTGCTGTTCATGAGCAGTGCCATGTCGCTGGTTCTTTTGCACAGGGTTACAAGCGTGGGTCCCTGGAGTGAAATCCTCAGCAGATTCGCAGAATTCGCGGTGGTCCATGTATTCCCACTCATCTGGCTGCTTTTGTGGCGCCTCGCGCAGCACAAAGTGGGCTCCAAGTGGATGTCTCAGCTTCCAGAATGAACCGCTGCACTGTACAAATTTAAATAAATGAAAAGGAGCAAATTAAATAATTTGACCAAAATAAGTATTTTTTTTTTAATTTTTGGATTTAGCACCTGTTTTAACAAAATTACATTGAAATTTCCAGCTTAATAGTTTTTAAACTTTTCGTAACGGAATTTAACAATCTTCTGGCAACGCTAAGAACAAAATCATTCCGCGCTGCCACTTCGCTTGTGGCCCAGCAAATATCGATAGCACTATCGATTAGCGCACTGTAGTTGCTTCGTTGCCATCGCCAAGCTCGCTCTCCCTTATTTTGCATAGAAAATAAACAAAAAGCTCTGCGGAAATTATGTTTTCACAATAAAATCCAACACATTTGTGCTGGCGCAAGTGTGTGCTGGAAAGTCCAATCGAAAAGAAACCCGAAACCGTCGTGAAACATAAGTTACAGCTATTGCGCATTCCACGGAAGCAACAATACTAGTACCAGCAGAGCAACAACAACAACAACAGCAGCGAGAACAGCATAGCAAAAGGTGAGGCAAAAAGTTTACTTGTGAATGTGGGGGCGGGCGGTGTAGGAACGGTTCACTGTTAATAACAACAATTGCCCTGTATTGTGCACACAGACACTTGGCTTTACTCATTTTGGAGCGCGTAGGCAAAATGGCAGCGCAATTGTCAGTTAAGAAATGAATGGGCTGAAATAGTTTAGTCGCCAACACGCCTCACACCACCCCCCACCCACCGCCAACCGCCCACCCACTGAGGTGACGAGCTGCCGCCGAGGTTTGCGATCTTGCTTTATATCACTCGGCGGTGCGGGGCCGATAAGGGTTCTCGTTCCCGTTCTCGATCGGTAGGCCTCGAAGGTCGCAATTTGTCGGCTATATCGCTGCCTTTCCAGACTATTGCATTCGTGTTCGTGCACTGCTTTTGCATCGCGCTATTCCCCTTTCGCTGATTTGGTACCCTGTTTTACAGGGGATATGATAGTTTTTGCAAATTACGATACGAAACTTTTCCTATCGATGTCTCTTGGAAAGTAATTCCCACTTTTATGATATTTGGATCAGATCCAATAGACTAATTCGATTACCATAGTGTTCTTCCATTAAACCCCTTTCATTTTAAAGATCCTTATAATACACCAACTATTTTTAGATAAAAATGTTGTTAAACCAAAATTATTATTAATATAAATAAAATATATGACTATATTTTTAACAAATCATCAGAAATATATTTTTGGCTTCAAGGAAGGCTGCTAAGCTATCTAAATTCAGTAGACATTTTCAATATAAGTTCTCCCAAAACACCTTTTTCTGAAATCCACTCCAAATTAGGGTATTCCAACTCTCGACTCCTTGAATATGTAGCCCTTATTTCTGGCTTCTTTTGTCTTGCCTTTGCAATTATTCAGCCACTTGTTCTGGCGCAGACACAGTTGCCTCAATTAGTTGTTGTTTTTGTGGCTGCCGCTGAGGTGAAGTGAGCTGCTCATCAAGCCAACTCGAGCATCCGGCGATGCATGTGGAAATGGAAATGGAAGTGCCACCGGCGGCAGCCCGCGTCCCACTGTCATTAGGCATGGGGGAATCGAGTGGAATCAAGTACTTTCACTGTCCCATTCCGTCGCCTGATGAGTAATTACCGCGTTCCAGCGATTATGTCCGATTAGGGACCAATCAACAGCTGTTTACGACCCTCTTGGCTGTAATACTACCAAGTGATCGAATTAGATTTCCGTTCAGTTGGTGGACAATGCCTTTTCTGCATCTTTCGCAGCTGAGCTGCAGCCTCAGCCTCAGCCAATTGGAACTGCTCCATGAAGATCAGGTGTGACCCTGAGCCCATCATATTTCATGGTCAATTAGTAGTTATCACCCCGAAATAGCCTAAATTTACGTACTGATAACGATAACGGGTCGAGATTGCCGAAAAAATAATGTGGGGCATCAAAACAATATTAATTCCCCCAACGAGGAGAGAAGTAGTGCACTTAATTGCGCACTTGTTGTTATCCAAGTACAAAGAGGCTCTCCCCGGCTATTTATCTATACCTCTGTAGCAGGGAATTTGCATACACAATTAGTGGGTGCTGTTAGTGGGCGTACTGATGATCGTGTAACGATTTGTGCTTTCAGTTCACTGCTGCCTGCCCCGGAGAGCTGGCTTTGGCGATGGCCACGGCACCGCGATCCCTGGACACCATCTCCCTCTGCTCGACCGTCTCCAGTTGCCCGGACCGAAATGGCTTCTACGGCGGCTTCCAGCGCTCCGACAAACCGAAGGAGCCGCTGTCCAAGGCACAGATCATCGCGCGGGAGAAAAAGTGGCTCTACATGATCGACAACTGGTCCATTTACATGTCCAAAAACTACAAAAAGGTGAGTGCAGAGAACGGAAATAATCTCTGGGCAATTCGAAGAAATTCTCAATTATCCATTTAAGGAATAGTGAGCGTATTTTCATGCAAATTAAATCTGTAAATACGGAATAAACATACCTAGTATTCAGTTTGGGGCTCTTAAAACCAATTGCCCGTAATATTCATCTAGCAAATTCGAAATATTAATCTTTCACGTTTTATTCACCGGATGACTAATTCATATTCTTATCATGCAGATTCGAGATCGCTGTCGCAAGGGTATACCCAAGTCGGTGCGGCCGAAGGCCTGGTTCTATTTATCGGGGGCGTATCTGCTGAAGAAAAAGAACCCCAATGTATACCAAGAGCTGCTGGAAAAGCCCGGGCACCCGACGACCATCGAAGAAATCAAAAAGGACAAGCATCGCCAGTTTCCGTTCCACGAAATGTTTCTCGACGAGCAGAAGGTCGGACAGATCGAACTCTTTAATGTGCTAAAGGCTTACTCGATATACAATCCCAAAGTGGGATTCTGCCAGGCGCAGGCACCGATAGCCGCTTTCCTATTGATGCACCTGCCCGCGGAGGACGCCTTCTGGGTATTCGTCAGCGTGTGCGATGTGTAAGTCCATTTTTAGAAATTTTTGTTAAATAATCAGCTTTTTATAATTAAATGTATTTATCTGGTGTATTTTCACAGTTACCTCCAGGATTATTTCATACCCGGCTTGGAGGTGATTCAGAACGACGCTGGCATCCTGGAGGGCCTGCTGAAGAAGACGTGCCCGCCCGTCTACCGGCACTTGCAGAAGCACAAAGTGGAGCCGCTGCTCTACATGACCGACTGGTTCCTGTGCGCCATGACGCGCACTCTTCCCTGGGAGACGCTGCTGCGCGTGTGGGACTGTTTCCTAGCCGAAGGCATCCGGGTTATCTTCAAGGTGGCCCTGGTCATTATTGGAGCTTCGCTCAGCCGGCACAAGGTGCGGAAAACGTGCACTGGCCTCTGCGAAACATTGGCCGTTCTGCGGTCTCCCGAAGAGCACATCGTGGAGGAGGAGTTCATCATTAACAATATGATGCGACTCAATCTGCGCGTCGAGGACTTCCAGATCGAGCACACGCGCCAGAAGGCTCGTCGGGCCAAACAGAAGGCTCAGCAGGAGGCGGAGTCCAGCGGTTCCAGCAACGGACATCGACGCAACATGCCAACGCTGTGAGGGATCGCAACTAATACTACTTCAACAAATTGTTACTAAACACACAAACAACACACACCATGCATAGTTGCATAAGACTTGTACGTTTAAAGTCGAATAGGAGGCAGGTCGTGCACAAAGTGGATGGGAGAGAAGGGTGACCGCGAACTGGTCCAGTCAGTTGGTCAGTCAATTACGGAGACATCATTCCATGCAATCAGTTTGCCTAATTTTAAGACAATTCTTTTGTGGAGCACATTCGGGTTCGACTTGTATCGGTATTTGTTTTCGTATTATTCATTTAGTGGCAATTATTACGAGCGTGCAATTTGTTTATGCTTTTCAAAAGTATTTATTACATATTTATTATTATCGTGTAACATTACAAACTTTAGCGTTAGCGTTGAGTTGAGGACCCCGAACATATCGTATATCATCACCACCCTAAGGCAGCTGACACAAGGACTGGAGGATTTTATAGTTTGAAATTTGTACTACTTTATCCGTATTCACTCTGAGACGAAAATGTTGATATTTACCTACGATAATGCGTTACGAACGACTTCTGTTGTGCCCCGAGCCTAAAAAGTTTGGAGACCAGTTTTGTGACTGGTTTTTTAGGCAAAAGTAATAGTAAACTTTAATACTAATAAAACAAAATATACCGAAATATTAACAAAAAAAAGTGTTTTTACTTAGCATAAACAAATAATTGACACCGATCCCAAAAAAAAATTTGGAGTTGTTGTAGAATTAAATGTCTTATTTATTAACATTAATTAAACAGAGGCGTAGGAGCTCACGTGCAGAGACCAACTTTCTTTTGGGACTAATTCCTGATTAGCCCCAAAAGCCGGGTCGAAGGTATACAACTGAAATCGTAAACATATACTTATAATTTTTGTATTTTAATTTCGATAATATCCGTTAATTTTAATTGAGATTAGGCTGGGAAATAAATAGCTTGAGTACTTACAGCTAGTAATTAAAAGGGTAGCCTAGAGATAAACTATAGCTAAAAGTCCAATCTAGGAAATAGGCTGTGTGTATGGGTAAATTGTAAGAATACTTTACTTAATCTCATGAAAGGGAAGCCCTTTAGGGCGACTATCTGTTTCGGCCCACCACTGGAAGTACAGGTGTTGTGAAAGTGGATTAGGTTATTTCGATTTGTATGATAAAAAAAACTGCGTTATCTAAGTGGCAAAACGTAATCTATGTTAAAATCGCAGAATTTTCGTCTTTTGAATAAATGATATTTAAATAATATTTTCAGAATACTGAAGAATAAAAAAAACTTTTAAAATTAAAACTGGCAGAACTTCCATAAGACATCTTCTATTGGTACTTTAAAAAATTTAAAGCGAATTCGATTTGGGGTTTGGCACTCTTTTCTGCAAATCGGTAGACAAATGTGATTATTTTTGAGTTTTTAGCTATATATATGACCAGTACATTTTAAATGTCCAAGTTTGAATATTTCTACAAATCGAATTCGGGAAACTACTTTAAAATGTACAATTATGGGTTAGCTGCCGAGACACATATGTTTTCTTACAATTTCACTTCAAGAAAATAATCAAAAATTGTACACGATAAAAAGAAATAACAGTTAACTTTCTCCCTAAAAAGGTTTGAGAGGACAGAATTGGTAATCGTTTTTAAAACCCGTTTTTGTATGGCGTTTTTGAGAATTCAAACGAAGACAAGCTCCTTTTTTAAGACGAAAATGCTTGGTATTGTGAAAAGATTACATTCTGCCCCTAGGATATTTGGTCGAATAAATCGAAAAATTCGTATGATCCCAATTTTTAGCCCAGAAGATACTGGTCCTCGAATTCCACGTCATCCCCATCATCCAATAAATGCGGCGGCAACGGCATATACGGTCCTGTATCCTCAGCAGCCTGGTTTTCACCGTCTGCAGGCATTTCCGTGGCCTCCTCCTGCTCCTTTTCCTCAATGGCGATTTGCTCTCGGAGTATTATCATCTCGTTTTCTCCCACCACAGGATGGTGCTTACGGAGATGCTGTTGCAGCTCACGAAGGCTGTGTAACTCTCCCGCCGTTGCCGAGCCCGCCTCACTGCTCTGCTTGCACAGTTTGCAACGGATGTAGGCCGCGTGGGGCAGGTGCTGGAATCGATGGAACTGCAGAACCCACTGTCGATTTGTCTGCAACTCCTCGTCACAGTCCTGGCATCGATATAGGTCCTCGCCCACTTTGCTCATGTGCAAAAGCTCGAGCTTGGTGAGACCGTGGTAATCGTTGATGTGCTCGCGCCACTGCTTCTTGTTGTTGGTTGTGAAGTTGTCACCACATTGCGGACACGCCAGGTGGTAGATGGAGCTCAACTGCCCCTCCTGGTCCGCCTCATCGTCGTCCAAGTCCCGTTGCGGTCGATTGTCACATCGATTGGTGTCACGGTTCAGGTGCTTGAAGAACATTTGCTTGCGCACAAACTCCCCGTCGCATGTCAAGCACTTGAAGGATCGGTGCGGCAGATGGCGGAACTTGTGCGACTGCAGCTGACCGATGGCGCCCTTGGTGTGGGTCACGGTCACCCGCTTGTAGCACTCCAGGCACAGGTAGTGATGGTTATCGATCTGCCGGAAGTTAAGGCCTTCGCGGCTGTTAAAGTTGTGCTGCTCCACGATGTGTTTGCGCCAGAAGGCATGAGAGTCGAAGTTCTGATTACACTTGGGGCAGAAATACGTGATGAAGTCCAAGTCCACGGCATTGTGGTACGAGATGCTGTCCTCCAGCGTGTTGAGTCCAGCGGGTCGTGTGGGTAAGCCGCCAGGCTGGGGTTTCAGGGAACGACTGCTGGCCGAGGAGGCAGCAGATGAGGAGCAGCCCGGTGGAGACGGCGCTGCCGGAGGAGGAGAGGGCAGTCTTGGCTTCTCCCTACTATTATCCTTGTAGCGACCATATGTATGCTTCGGTTTGGTGATCATCACCGGCGTCTCCCTGTCGTATATGCTGTGACGGGCCCTCAAATGTGCAGCTATGTTCGGCTTGTGATTGTAACAGGTGCCGCAGATCAGGCACTTGAGATAAAGTCGGTAGGGCAGATGGCGGAAGTGATGGTCCTGCAAACCCTTCAGCTTCGAATTGCACACAATGTCCTTGCACTGGGTGCACTGGTAGCGAAACTTATCCAACTGCCGCATGTTTAGGTATTGGCGCTTGTCAAAGTTGTGCACCTCATTGATGTGACGGCGCCACTCGAACTGGGTCTTGTGCTCCTGGCCGCAGGAGGGGCACAGGAAGATGTAGTTTTGTTCCACAGTGGGAACGGATGGGTCTTCTGCGCGTGAGTTCATCATTGTCTGTCGACGCCTCTTGAGAGTTATCTTTCTGCAACGGGTCTCGACGAGGTGAGTCCGGACAGCCGCCTGCGTGGGGAAGAGAGAGGCGCAGTGGGCGCACTTGTAGCGAAGATGGTTATTTTGCGTGGTCGGCGCTGGCGGTGGTGGAGGCGGTGCAATGGGGAAGTCCTCCTCATCCTCCGCCTGCATCTGTTCGCCAAAGTCATTTTCCTCCTCCATGCTGCCTTGATCAACGTCATCCAGGTAGATTATCTCGTACGTTTCATTGGCCACCGTCACGATCTGCTTGATCGGGTTCTTGGAGGGCGTGAATTTGGGATCTAGTGGTGGCCCAGCTACTCCCATTTTGTGTGGCCCTCCAACGCGATGATAAGTAGCCAGGTGCTTTACGAGACCCTTCCTGTCCGTGTAGGATTTGTGACACTTGCGACACCTGGCGTACGCCTTGAATGGAAGGTGCGTGATCCTGTGCTGCTGAGCATTTTGGATGCCATACGCATTGGTGATGATCTTGTCGCACGCAGTGCACTTTAGCTGCCGTTCGTTGATCATCTCGAAATTCAGCTTGGTCAGATCGTTCATGCTGTGCGCCATAACGACGTGGGTGCGCCAGTGCTTCTTCTCGATGAACTCCTTGCCGCACTGCGGACAGAGATAGTCGATGTGAGGTTCGAAAATGTCGTCGCTGCTGATGCGACCGCCGCGTCTGGGGGCGTCCTCAAAGTAGGGCGAGTCTTCGTCTAAAGTGGCGCCATTTCCCTCCCCGTTTCCATTGTCCTCGATGCATTCGTCCTCTGCCATTATGGCCAACGAAGCTTCAGTATCTTCTTCCTCGGCGTCCTCCGACATCAGCTTGTCCATATGGTGCTGCTGCAGCAGATGTCTGATCACTTCCTGATGATCCGTGTATCCCTTGTAGCACAGTTTACAGCGCAGCCACTCTGGCTGCGACAAATGACTAAACTTGTGGGAGCGCAGCGATTTGATAGTGTTGGGCATCACAATCTTTAAGATGAGAGGTGGGATAAATTAAACGGATTGTCATCTATACGCATTAAACAAAATAAAATCGTCTTCAAAGTAAGGACGGCAGTCTAGGCTCACCTTTTTGCACTCGAGACACTGCATCTGCATGTCTACGCTTCGGAAATTAAGTCCCCGCCGACTAACATAGTCGTGGACGAACTCGATGTGCTGGCTCCACTGGGCGTGGGTGTCGCACTCGGTGCCGCAGTCGGGGCACATGTAGTGTATGTAGTCCTCGCACAGTTCGGCTGCTCCTCGACTGCTGGTAGCTTTTTTCTTGGCATCCTTCTCAGGCAAGGGCTCCTGGAGGCCAGACTCATCGGCGTCCGGCTCGAGCAGCTCATTCCGCACCTCGATGCGATCTACGTCCTCTCCAAACTCATTATTTTCCCGGAAGCTCTTCTCCCGCTGCAACTGCTCGGTGCGCGATTCACGAACCCGTGTCTTGCGTCCCGCAGCATTGTATCCCTCCCGCATCATGGCCACAACTTCGTCGCAGTGGACCATGCGCAGGTGCACCATTAGATCCTGCCTTTAGGGGAAAATCTGATTTAGAACGAGCCTCTGTATAGGATACAACGAGCCTTACCTGTATTTGTACTCCCGCTTGCAGATGAAGCACTTGGTACAACGGAAAGGCAGGTGCGTGAACTTGTGCTTCAGCAGGTTCTCCCGGCTGTGCATGGCGATCCGCTTGTTGCACTCCTTGCAGCGCTGATACAGTTTGTCCAGCGGAGTGAAGTTCAGACCACGCAGGGTGTTGTACTTGTGGATGTGATTCATGTGCCGCTTCCAGTGGTCCTGCTGCCGGAACTCTCCGCCGCAGGCGGGGCATATGTAGACCACGCCCAGCTCGTAGTTAATGGGCACTCCGTTCTCATCCGTGGCATTGATCTGCGAGGTGGTGGGCCGCACAGAGAGCCCGGCACCCAATCTGGGACGACCCAGAGATCCGGGAAACGAGTGGTGCTGCATTGTGGGACGCAATTGCTGGCCCATTGGTCCAGCAGGAGCCAAAACCGGATGCTGTGGCTCCGCTATGCTGACAATGGGTTCCATATCGAAGTCAAAGAGGGCATCGTCATCGGGATCGGGTCGCTTTGGTCCCTTGGAGATATTTCCGTAGTGCTCATCCTCTCCCTCCTCCTCCCTTTCGTCATCTTCGCCATCCAACAGGTCATCGATGGCATCTGCAGCATCCAGGATCTCCGAATCACCGAGGAAGTCATCATTGCCATTGCCGTACTGCTCGCTGTCCTCCGGCTCGCCCTCCTCGAATTCGGAGGAGAACATCGACGTCCACAGATCCATGCCCTCCATTTTTGGCCAGCGAAGAGAAGAGGTTCTTGTGCGACAACTTGTGTCTTCGGCGGGGCTCTGGCTCTTCAGTGTGTGAGTGCGTGTGTGCGTGAGAACTAGTTTTCGTATCCTATGCCACAATTGGCCAAAAAGACAACTGCCTGGTTTATCACTTTGTGAAGCTCTACGAGGGTATTCCTGACACCAGCTTCCATCTTCACCGTCGCTGCAATCGCACACCCGTCACTTGGTCCGTTTTCCTCTGTTTTTGGCCACTAGGGCATCGGGAATATGGCAAAAACTATAACTTTTTCTCTTCTGCAAAAATCAGAGCCATTTTGTTTGCGGCGTCGCGAGGTCACGGGCCGCGAATAAACTGTGACGGCGCCATGGAGCGTTGCCAGACTACGTGAGTGGAAATCGATAGCCAGCAACGTGACTATCGATAGTCCGACGATGTTTTGAACGGAAGACCGCGAAAAAGAAAATATTTTCAATAATTGGTTTTTTTTTAAAACAACTTTGAATAAAACCCATTTACCAATTAGAGTCCAAATGTATTTATACATGGTTGCCACGGAAATCGCTCAGCGCTGAATCCATACGTTTTATTTTTTCGTTCATATGAGCAGTAACTGTCATTGAGGCAGTCTTTTTACTATAATCCAAACCAATTCATTCCCAAATTCCATTTACAGATCAATGATCTTTCCGCCAACATTTCAAAGTAAATCCAAAACGCATAGTTATGTACGAAAGGTTTTTATTGAACAAAGATTCGCGCTTGAATTTTGTATTTTTACACTTAATTAGTACGTGCACATTAGTACGTGCAAGGCGTACCGTTTAAATTACACATTTAATGTAATGTAATACAATGTTTATTATGTATGTGTTTACGTGAGTGTTCGTGTGGATGCGGTTGGTATAAATATATAGATGTGGCGTGTAGTATGCAACTAGAATTAAATCGAAAGTCCAGGTGTGATTGAAGGACCCCATCCGGCCGCCTCCGCTGGCATCCTGCATCCTGTTTCCCGGTCCCACTTCCTCTCACACACTCGAACGCATGATGTAGGTGTCCCACCTAACCGGAGTATCATATAATATCATATCATATTGGCAGGTGCCGCGGGACGGGGATCGGATGCTTCAACGTGGGCGTTTTTTGTGGGGGCTACAGGCTACACGCGTTCCATGGAATTATTACACGAACTAAGGAATTTAAATTACAGATTTGCAATGGGGTGTGGTGGTAGTGGTGGTGGTGGTTGTGGTATGGTGGTTGGTAGTGATAGGTAGAGTGCGCCGCCGCCTAAATGTGGTTCGATTAATTCTCGTCTGGGTGTACAGCAGCGATGCTCGTTTAATGCATCTTCAGATCGTTGAGCAATTGATAATCTCTCGCTTAAATATTCGTTGGCCATCCCTTCGATCTGCCATTCGATTTCCGAGCTGTTTTTCTTGGATACGGGTAGGGTTATGCGTAATATAATATGGGTAGTATGAGTTTTTTTTTTTGCTTGTATTGTTGGTTTTTCTTATGGTGTCTCTTCCCGCCAACGGGCCGCTCATCCTCCTCCTCCATTGCTTGTGCTGGGATCTGAGCAACTCGTGTTGTCATTACCAGAGTCCCGACGAGTAGCCGCCTGGGGGAACACGATTCTTGTTGATCACCGGAGTGCCGCCATTGGACGACTCCTGGCGCTGGTGGAAGTCGTTGGCTCCTGCCTTGTAGCCCTCGCCTGTGACAGGGTTGCCCTCTGCGGAAATAAGAAAAAGGGTATAAGCAAATTGAAAACATATTCGAAGAAATGGAAAGATTGTAATATTATCTAGCCTCGACTTATGATGTTTGTAACTTAGAAACGTAAAAATGTAAAGAAAGATTTTATAACGAAGGGTTTTGGGTTTTTGAGCAAGGATGTGAGCTTGGGTTTATAATGAGGTACGATATTTAGGGATTTAACTTTTGTAGGTTTAGGAAGCGGCAACCAGAACCAAACGCCCACCTCGAATCTTTAGTTTCTTGGGCTTCAGACCGCCCACACCGTCTCCGTTGAGACCAAGACCTGTGATCGGATTGCGAGAATCGAGTTTGGAGCACTCCTGATGCTCATCCTTAATGTCATTCGGACAGAGACCAAGGGGCTCCTTCGAATCCGGGACGCCTGCCATCTTGTTCAGCGAATGAGGCTGTTCGGTATTATTTCCAGAATCACGGCACGTTTGACTGGCTACGTCTACTTGATCGGAATTCGTATAGGTATTAGCTGGAACGTCTCCTATTTCGCTGTCTCGGCACGAATTGTCTGTGGGTAGGACGTCAGCCGGTGGGCTTATAGGACAGATTGGCGCCGGGATTGGAGGACACAAGTCAATTGCGAATGATTCTTTGGTTTCTGGTCCTGCTGCTGGGCGAATTTCGGAGAAGGAGGAGCGGAGTAGGGGATGTCAAGGTTGTTCTAGTGGACACTTGGACACTAAAAGTACTCACTGCTCATATTGCGGAAAACTGACGCGGAACGATAAAACACCGGGAGTTGTTAGCCAAGATCGATGGACGAGTAGTTTTAGATTTTAGTGCGTGCGTGTGTGCAGTAAAAAATATATACAAATTTATAAATGCAGAAGAGCGTAAATTCACAACTTATTTCGATGGATCAATTTTTGTTCAAGCGCTTTGCCTTGGTAATAATCGGTGTAGCTACTTCGTGCTCTGGGCTCGTACTGAACGGAGTCCCAGCCTTTGGCTGGCTCACCGTTCTGACAGCCCGGTACTTGGATCGAGTTCAAATCCAGCGACTACTACTATTTGCCCCCAGGAGATACCCCCCTTAGAGATCGATTCTCACCTGATCTTGAGCCACTGTTCATCTTGAGGTTCTCGGTCGAGGACGAGACCGAAGACGAGGCCGAGGACACCGATCCGCTCTTGCCGTTGTAGTGGCCGTTGGTGGTCAGCAGCTTCTGGGCGGCGGCTGCCTCTGAGTTCTGCCCGCCGAAGGGAATGCTGCTCTTCATGTGGTTCTTGCCGGGCGTGATCGGGCGGTTGGGCTCCCCGAATAGCCGATTGTGCGAGTCGACGGTCTTCTGGCCGCGACGTGGTGCATCACCTGCGCATCATCATCATCACGGTTGCGAGGGTAACAAATCCAAGGGAATAAAACAAATTGGGGAAACCAAAGAAAATAAAACATTCAAATTAGTGGAGTTTGTGTTGGAGTAAAACGTTTAAAATTAGTTTCTTAAGTGTGTCTTAAAAACATGTACATAATTGGGACAGTGGATGGGTGAGTACACTGAGAGAAAAACATAAATTGCTAAATGTTCTGTAGGTTTTTTCATGTCTTGCGCAATACAAAATTATTTACTTTTAACTAGACATTAAATCAGTATACATTTAAAATGATTTGAAATGATTTTAGCTCAAATTGCTTTGTTTTTTTGAGTTATGAAATACTTAAATTAAATAAATATTTTAGGGGCTTTGCGAGTCAAAAACATGATTTTATCTCATAACTTTTAGTTTGTATGCAAAGTACGTGATATTTCTTCATTGTGTGCTATTGTATGGCAAAGGTTAGCCAAAATTGAAAGAGAAGAGCCTTGAGTTCTTTTGGACTTTATCTGTTTGAACTCGAAATGTCATCGGCAGCAGGTGGAAAAAGGAAGCAAACCGGTTGGAATTGCAACTTCTCGAGCGGGAGTGGGTCAGTATTTCAGTATTTCTGTGGGAAGTGGGTGAGCTGTGTTCTGGGGGTTTAGTCGGGTATCGAGTGTCGGGTGTCAGTGCGAGCTGAGAACTTGCGTTGGAACATAAATTAGCACAAAACTGACGACAACGAAAACAAAGTGAACACAATTTTGGGTGGAGGACTTTTTGTGCAATTGTTGTTGACATGAATCGGGAAAGGGGGAGAGACATAGTTCAAGTACCAATGAAATAGAATCTGTGAGCTCCTTGTCGTACTGCAAAGATACGTAGAAAAGAAAAGATATAGAGCGGGGTAAGGAAAAAAAGAAGAACGAGAACGGGAAGAAAACGATAGACATTTAATAAGCATTTGATAGACCAGAATCCGCTGCATCATCTATGGACATCTTATATCATAGGGACAATTTTCCAACCAAACAATAGAACAAGCAACTAAAGACTATATATATTTTTTTCATTTTGCTAGGAGGATCACATCTATAAAATAAAAAAAGGGTGGATATAATCATGGCCTGGAACTTACCGTTGTTTTTCACTCCATTATCTTTCTCGGCAGCGAATATGTTGGACGCCATGCGATTCTTCACGTTCCTGGGGGTCTGCGGCATCTCCGATCCAAAGATGTCGCTCGATCCGCCGCCTGGGGGCCTCAGCACCCTGCAAAAAGTAGAAGAAAAAAACACAGAGATAGAGACTCATTAATTACAAGCTCATTCTTTTACGCTCGGTAATTGATATGGCACAGTGCATAATTCACAAATTTCCACACGCTCGCTTTGGTGCGGGGAAATGCATTTAATGTCTGTGTCTAATCATCATCACTGCGGATGGAAATGGACATGGAGATGGAATTGGAGTTGGAGTTGGAGTTTAAGGAGGCCTGCACTACTCATCGAGTTTAAGACGGAGCTGGCTGGGTGAGCACTCAATGGGCATTAGAAGTCACGCCAAGATGCATCGCCCATCTTCCAGCTGCATCGCAATTAAGTGGAAACCCTGGCATAAAGAATTGCAGCCGAGACAAAAGGCTGGCCAAAAATGTTATGCTTTGTGGCATTCACCAGCCACTCAGTACTCAGTCAAGTCAGTCAGTCAGTCGCCGTCCACGCAACGTTGCCCAAACCGAAAACTAAAACCACCAGCTACAGTACCGATCGAATCTGTAAGACCACAATGGTGCCAGATCTCTGCGGGTAGCCGTTGTTTATTAAAATTGGCCTGGGCAACGCAGCAGGACTATAATATTTAATACCACAATTCATAAACTGGAGTGCGGAAAATTGCTTTGAAAAGCTTTAACAGTTCACAAGAACTTTAAAAAGTTATTTGCACTCTAATGACTTTATTTAAATTATTAGAAATATTTATATTTGGCTTTAAGCCAAGTTCTTTATAAGAAACATAAATGAAACTATTTTTATAACAATAAAAGCACTCCTTAATCATAACTAGTGCAATACAAACTTAATTAGTATGGGCAACTTTCCCACCACCCCACCTATTCTCTCCGCTGAACCTCAGACATTTGATCTTTTAATTTTCCCAAACTCGCAGCTGTCTTGCATTTCTGAACCGCACTGTCGACCATCGACGACTGCGGCTATCCGAATGTATCTGAGGTTTCTGTGAATGCATTTTACTGCCGCCAGCATGAGACGTCAATTAAACTCTGCAACAGTTAGCTGAACTGTGGATGCTACCAACTTCTCCAGCTCTAGCTGCATCCAAAGCTCCAACTCTAGGCCCAACTTCGACTCGATCTCCTGGCGGATGGTGGATGGTGGTTGCATTTGCCCCCAGGCTCGGAAAGCCAAAGACCATTCACTTGTCAACATTTGCTTTTGGTCGCTCTCTTGGCCATTTGCTATTGCTAGTTTACTACTGCAAGACGCCTTCCTCGGGGCGTCAATCAAATCAGCGGGCTTTCAGTGGGCTAAAAGATTGCGTTTTTATGCACCATCTGCCAAACGACCGACCGACAGACAGACAGACGCGGCACACGCACTTCTCTTCCAAGGAAAGTGAGAGTCGCCAAGCGATTCCCGCTACTTTTGTTACACTTTTGCGATAATTAACAAAATTGCATTGTAATTACAGCCGATTACGGTTGGTTTAAACAAAGCTAACAGCTAAAAGCTAAATGCTAAAGCCAAACAATGAGCATAAATAATAGGGGCAATTCCCAGTTTAGCATTCATTTCGGGTATTAAAACTTTCTACCAGTAGAATTGAATTGAGTGCAGCGGAAAAGGGAAAAGTGGGTGGCGGTGGTGAGGTAAAGGTGCGTCCGTCATCTTCCTGCTAGAAAGTGCAACCCAAATTGCGTGCCCCGGCGGAAGAGGAAGGCCTCAGCTGCTGTTGCGGCTGGGCCTAATTAATTATACCACACTGCAGAGCGGCTTCTTCTTTGCCAAGCTTTTCTTGGCCCTCGGAACATGACAAAGCGTCAAAAGCGCAGCCGCAAAGGCAAAACAACCGTTAAACGGCCGCCGCAAGTGTGTGAACTGTTTGAAAAAGTGGGAAAGAGGGGGCAATATAAATACACTGACGGAAAACCCCAGTTATAAGTAAAAGCCTTATATTTATAATACAATCTAAACTTAACAAGAGAAAACGCTATAGTCGGGTTGGTGTCCCGACTATCTAATACCCGTCACTCAGCTAAAGGGAGTGCGAGGGAGATAGATATATAAAACAATTTTGATTGCGTATAACTTTTTAATGAATGGTCCGATTTGAAAAATGTCTTTTACATTTCGCATTTCAAAATTGCGTTTATATATTTTTAAAATCTTAAAAGATGTGGCCTCCAGACACATTTGAAAATCGTTTATGGCTATTGTGGGCGTGGCACCTCGATGAAACAAACTTGCGCTGCGTAGGAAGCCCAAGAATATGTGTGTGAAATCTCAACCTTCTAGCTTTTGTAGTTTCCGAGATCTCAGCGTTCATACGGACAGACGGACATGGCTAGATCGACTTGGCTTGTGATCCTGATCAAGAATATATATACTTTATAGGGTCGGAAACGCTTCCTTCTCCCTGTTACATACTTTTGCACGAATACAATATACCCTTTTACTCTACGAGTGACGGGAATAAAAATAGGAACTCATTTTAAAGAGGTAAACTTTTGCAATAATAATATTATAATGACAAAGTAAGAACTACCTATGCATGAGGTCTGCAAAGAGATCTAAGTTTTGGTTCTAACCTATCAAAAACCTGTCAGTCCTTAATCGTAATTGAGTCAGTTAATCATTTAAAACCTTTATACCTTACCATGAAATCATTTTTATGAATGAATTGAAATATTTGATCTATTGCCTTGTTTTCGTAATCTTCAATGCTAGATCTAATGACATTCCTTCCATTGATATCTAATTTTCCAGTGTAGCGGAGTTTTGCGAGTGGCGTCGCGTGGGGAAATCGCTGAAATAACTCGCACTCGCAGTTCGGGTTGGGTTGGTGTGTGGGGTAATTGCGATCATAACTGTCGCACACTCTATAAGACCGGGCCTGCTGTGTGTGCAAAGTGTTCTTATTAAAATGTCTTCAGGCTTGTTAGCACAACCAGTAGAGCGTAAAACTCTTCTTTTTTTTTGTTTCTTGTACTCTTTCTTTTTTGACAAAGACTTGTTTCTCCTGCTTTGTTTTCATTATTTTCTTTCCTTTTTTTTTTAGTTTTAGTTTTGGTTTGGACCGGCAGGGTTGAGAGGAAAAACTAACAAAGCAACGGTAAATGGGCAATTTTTGCGCAAGTGACGAACAAGTAATAATTATTTAAACAGTTAAGCCGCCAGAGCCAGAAAAGCCAAGTGGACTCTCATTCATTCATGCATGTGAACCTACCAACTTACCACCGAATGCGGCCCGATCAAATGGAAAGCGAAAGTTGCGTTTGACTTTGGCCCATGCCACATGCGGCACATTGGGGCACACAATATCCCATCCATGCACTTATTGGATGGCCAGGCCAAAGTGGCGAAGATATGCCGACCATCTTAATGGTCGCCAGTTAGCCAGTTAGCCGGGCCTAGACTAATTACCATCCACACGCCGGCCGGCTGGCTGTGCGAATAAAAAAGGTCACTCCATTGTGGCTCTGCCAAATTTGGACTCTTTGCTCTTTCTTAATGGCCACAGGTTGTACACACATATTTCTATCCATCCCTAACCATTACCATTATTGTCCCCGGAAAATGTGGCAGTTTATTTTGCCATGGCTTCCGTTTGAGCTGGTTTCGGCCATTTACTTTCCACACGCACTGTGACGCGCGGTCTGGCTTCCCTGGAATCCTCCAGTCAATGGGCTAATTCGCAATTAACCTATTTGCACCGCCTAAGCGTCGCTATTTCAGTTCTCTTATGCCATATGCCATAACATTTGCTTTAATATGGAGAAACAGCTAAGCTTAAGGGTGGTTCTAAGTTATAGGTCTTGTTCTTAAAGCACAATTTAAATATTTTTTCTTTTCTGTGAAGATGATGATTGTTGTTATAAAATCCAAAATTTAACTGGAATAATTAAATTATAAAAAATATTTATTTTCTGGGATCCTTAAGGAAATAGATAAGTTTAAGGTTGGTTCTAAGGTGTAAGTATTATTTCTAAAACAGTCTCAAAATATTTGTTTTTTCGAAAGACATGATGATATATTATATGATTAGAATGACAGTTGAATATTATAAAATCACCAATTTAATCCAAACCAATATATGATGATGTTTTTAGTCCCACTGTAGTTAGTTTGCATTTTTCCTGGGAACCTAATAGCTTGACTCAATTTGAAATATGAGCCAAATCGAATGGACCAATCTGGCTGCACCCCTCCCCGCTCTTGGAGCACTTTTGGATCATTGGCAAACCTTTCACACACCAGGCGCCGCGGGCAAAAGTTGACCAAGTCAGGAGATCTGCGACAAAACAAGACCGCCAGCCAGGTGGAGCTGGGAGTGCGCAGGTGGCTCCTTGAGAGCCTTGGCTTCTCCCGTCCTGGGTGATGACAAAAATTAATGTATATCGAGGGGAAGGGGCAGTGGAAGGGGAAGGAAGAGGCCGCTCCGAGCGAAAGGTAATGTGGCATGGTGCTGCCTGCAACAACGGCGAAATTTGAAAACAACCTTTTCGGGTAAAAGTTGTTCGGGTTGTGCATATAGAAAATACTTGGCTCAAAGTGATAGTTGTCGCTCTGATTTAGTTTGGGTTTAGTTTTTTGATTTTTCTCTCCATGGCCTTTCTTCTTCGGCACAGCTCTAGGGTATTTTCCCATTTTCCCCGTCACTTCTCCTTTTTCCTCAAATGCTGCTGCTGCTGCGATAATTGTTTTATGTTTGCACACATATCGGGAGGGGCTTTCCCAGATTTCCCTTTTACCCGACGTCAATTAATTACAACACCGAGAAGGAGTGGCCAGCTTAAAAGTCCGAGCCAAATCATCGTCGATATCGAAACACACCAGCACTTTTTGTTGTAAGCCTCTCGATTTTAAATTATGAAATTAAATATAACTTTCTATTGCGCTTGACCTCATAAATGTTGTACGATTTTTATTTCGAATTTTCTTGGCTAATAAAGGGTTGTGTTGTACAATCTTATTTATGTAATACTTTTTTAAAGGATACTTATTTCTTTTTTCATCCAAAATCTAAGAGTATTTCCATTTGTAGTTGTCCTCTTCCACTGTCGTTGAGCTTCATAAACTTCAACGCCAAATTCATTACGACAGTTTTCTAATTAACCAACTGTCAAAATTCGTTTTTACCCAGCGCACAAGTAAAAGTTGAAATCGGAGATCTGCTTCCTCTTCTTCCGCGAAAAGCTGTTGGAAAACTTTTTGTGTATTGACAGTGTGTGGGAAAGCGAGCCGACCAAAGACACAAAAAATGGAAAATAAAAAGAAACTAATGCATTTGGAGCATAAGAAGCTTATTATCGTCTCGTTCCTAAAAACGCATTCCCTATGACTAATACTTAAAAATTTCGTAATGAAAATGGTGGTCGGTGGTGGTGTGAAAATCTCCGTCTTTCTCGATCTATCTGGCTGTCTGGCTGTCAAGCGGCTGCTTCTGGCCAAGAGACAAGGGGAAAAAGGCAGGAAAAAAGCCAAGAAAAAATCCAAGAGGCAAGAGAAGACAAGGCAGAAATGGTTGTCCGTTGTCCGTTTGTCCGTTGTCCGTTGCCAAGCCAAAGTTAATTTGTTTCTTTCTTTTTTTCCCTCCTTTTTTTGGCTAATGCCTGAGTTTTGGTGGAAAAGGAGGGGAAGCTGGGCGGATGCCTCATGTCGTTTTATAATAAAGTTGCTGCTATTGGGATGGAGCCGCGGGACGAGGGCGGGGTGTACATGCAACTTGATTAATTGCAATTGATTTTTATGACTTTGTTTAAACTTGGCAAACGGCCGGCTTAATTCGCTCTGTGCATATACACAGTGCACAAAGGGGAGTGAGCCGTGTGGGCCGTGACTTTCCCGGGAAAAGGGTCGGGTCAAAGCGATTTTCACTCGGTCTGCAGGGGAATGGAATGGAATGGAATGTCGAGGAGTCGCGTCTTCCAGACTCTCCCTCCTCATTTGTTAGTTTTTGTTTGCCTGCTGAGAGCAATCATGCAATAAAAATGCACAATTTACTGCCAGTCAGTCGGGAGGCCTCAGCTTTATGGTTTAGTCCATAAAGCATCAGTTAGTCCGTCCAGCCGATCGTTATGCTGCACTGCACCTGTACATCATGGTCATCATAGAGATGCAGATGGTAATGGAAATGAAAATGGAGCTGGCACTCCACTCCGGAGTTCGGAGTAGGTAGGTAGGTTCCAGTTGATTCGGCTTGATTCGAATGTCCGGGTAATTGTTTATCGGACGAGTTCACTTGATGTGTTACTGTTTTTTTTTCTTGTTTTTTGCTGCCCATTTATTATTGAGTTTTGGGTTTGTTCGGCTCATTATGCTTGCTGCTCGACTGCATCGCATTGCATTGCACTGGCTGCGTTGCTGCTTCCTTTTGTTTCATTTAAAACGTGTCCCGTTCGCTTCGTGCAACCGCAAAACTGAAAAATAAAGACCGAGCTGAGCTGAAAAAAAAAAACCTAATGAAAATCCAACTGAAGCACGAAAATTGTGTGCGGTTTTCTTCTATTGTTGTTGCCACTTTTGTTATGATTGTCTCTCCCTCCCATTTTTTGATTTACCTAAAAACGTTGATTAGTCGAATCCATTATAATTGCCGCTTCGGACAAAGCCAAATCAAACAGAAAGCACAATGGAACAGAAACGGCGGAGAAATGGGAAATACCTAAGTATGTATGCCGAAGAATCTACTTTCCCCGCGGACCAAAAGGAAGGGGGAGGAGCTGAAGCTGCACTCTTCAGGGGGAGGGAGAGGTGGTCACTGGCGGTGGAGATCACTCAAGCGCGGTACGTTTACCGTTGCTTTCCACTCAAAAGCTTTTCGAGACCAATCAGCTGTGGCCGGCGCAAAAATATATATCTCTATCAATCGGATCGGACTTGTCAGGCATTCCAATCCGCAGAGGTGATTGCAGGAATGTTAATCAGTGGAATCCATTTAAGCCATATAAGAAAGGTCTTATTTAACCACAATTTTTATTATCATTTGAGTATAAAAGAAAGCCAGTTTACTATCCTTAAATCTTTATTTTCTTATTGAACAAGTTAACTATTTATTTCTATTCCAAGCCATCGGAGAATCTCCTGCTGTGACTCCCAATTAAAGACGACTTCCTCTGCCCATGATTCAACTACAATTTGAGTGTCAGGTCCACGCACTTTTTCCCATTTCCCCCTCTCAATCTCAATCAAAGCAATAGCATTTGAATTGATATGTTTTCCTGGTCAGTCACGGTCGTGAAAAGTGTCGGATGACAGCGGGTGAGGATGAGGATTGGCTCCTCCACCGAAGATGATGAGCAGGAAGACACAAGAGGGCACCAAATCAAACCGCAGCGGGTGGTGTTTTTTTGTTTTTTGTTTTGTTTTGGGAGGTGTGATTAATGGACGGAGCGGGATTTGATGAAAATTCATAATTGGACACTAGGAGTTGTTGTTGTTGTTGTTGCTGCTGTTGCATGGAACTGCAAAACCATAGATTGTCAATTATCGATAGTGTTGGCCTGAGCCCGATGAATAATTATCGATTAGCCGTGTGCAACCGCACAGTTTCAAAGGAAAGTGCTGTGCTGCTGCTCGAGAGGAAAAGCTAGCTGATGGCTTGGAAAAGCCGCATGTAGATGCCGATAGTGATGCTGGCATTTTTATTATTATTATGTATATGCGTACGTAAGCTGGGATTGGCTTCGTAAATTGTGCATTTCAAAGCCAGAGAGCAGCTTAAGCCAAAGTCAAACCATTCCATACCAGAATTGCTGACACACTCATCGCAGCGAAAGTTTTGCAGCTCTGGCGCTTTTAAATATGTAATTAATAAATTTGTATTGATTAATTTGCGGCTTTGTGGAAAGCGAAAGGACTTTCTAATATATTCAGATTTAGCCAGAGGAGCAGCTCCTCCCGACGAGAGGACAAACACTCCACCTCCAATCGAATTGCTAGCCGATCGATGGGAATTGAATACTGAACAGCCTCATTCATCGTGTCAGGCACTCAAAGGTACTGTATCCATCAAAAACCATGTATTTAGTATATATTTTTTGAGGTTGCCAGGGGAACATCCACTGGGGGGCCCCCAAAAAGTTTTTCCCCACTTTTCCTGCCCGATTTCCGTGTCAACAGGAATTACATTGACGCAGGCATTACACAGAAATGTGTTTGATTTCCTTTTCGGTTCTGTTCAGTTCTGTCAATAGGTCATGAAGATAGTGGGGAGGTGGCGGTACAGATTTCTGTTGATTATTCCTCATAACGACTTTGGCTCGTTTTCCGCATGTTCTGCAATCATTTACATAAATGTTGACTTGGCAACGCCAAAAAAACATTCCCATGCAGCTATACATATATATCATATATATGGTTATAAATATATGGAAATTCTTGATTTGTTTGCCGACTTTCCTTGCAGAATGAGGTTAACTTCAGGTTGTAAACAGTAGATATGCGGGCATTGTGCAAAGGAATTCAAGCGTATAATGATCGTCAGATGGATAGACAATGCCATAAAACAAAATGAATTGTCATGATTTCCGCCGCTTATACAACGCAACAAAGAGCGACAATTCAATCCGATATCTTGGCGCGTCGCACCTTTGAGATTTAATTTGATTGTTTACAATAATAAGTCACGGCTTTGCAGAAGAAAAGAAGAAAGGGGGACAGACGAAACGTTCGTTGCATCGAAATGCAGAGAAAAAGTATATTAATCATTTTCCTTCGGCCTCTACCTCTGCCTCTGGCGGGAAAGTCCAAGGCGGTATGGTATGGCGGTATGTTACACAATCGCAATCAATGACAATGATTAACACATTTTCCACACTTGGCCCCAGCAGCGGCAGCCACCCATCGATGGACCATAAAATCCAGCAAATTGTTTATAATGCACATGGCACACATAAGGAAAATTGTTTCTATTTGGTTTCTGCTGCGACCAAAACTAATCTCCGATCCCAAATGCCCGCGGAGAGAAGTAAGCAGGGGTTCAATGTCCGCCACGGACCAGCGGACAACGGACAACGGACAACAGGCGGTTGAACGGACGGACGGACAGACAGACGGACAGTCGAGCGGACAGGGAAGCGGACTTGGACTTGGAAGCCAACTATAACTCCAAGGCAAAGTTGGGACAGGTACGAGAGCGTAAGAGTGGTAAACGGAACAGACATAGGCAAAAAGCATTTCGGTAACGATTTTTGTTTCCCCACTTGAAAGGCGAAAAATGGGTGGTGCTGGGCAGCAGGGGCTTGGTCAAAGAATTGCATGCAAAAACAAAAGCCGAAACTTACTGAAAAAGAAAGGCGGGCAAAAGTCGATGGGGGAAATACCCTGGGACTAGCGGTGATAAACGGTAATAAGATAATGATTTTTTTTTCGTTTTAATAATAAGTCGTGATTGTTCAATAATAAACATTTTATTTTATTTCGTATCATTTGGTTAATCGGTGTATCTAATCCGTTTTAGCGTTTAACAGCATGAATGATTACCAAAAAATGACTTCGTAAACTAACTCAAATTGATTTTACGTTTTCTTTTGGCCCAAAGCTTATGACCTATTATAGGCTGTAATAAAGTTTAGAATGTCGTAAAACAATAAACTAAAAATCAGAAGATATAGCTGTACAACCGCCTTGAACAAAAATTGTTAATGGCTCAATAGTGCAATCAATTAGATTTATCACACCATTTATGTCACGTCAAAATGAATATTTCGTAAACACCCTTCTAGTAAATGCAAATTGGCTTTTGTTTTTATGGCTCTAAAAGAGATTGTCATACCCTCGAAGAATGGAAGGGTATGTACCTATATTCCCAAAGAACGACGGTCCCTTTGACTTTCGTGTGGTGGCATCGAGTGGACTGTGAAGGTGGGATATGTCGGGGGTGTTGGGGGTGGTGCTTTGTGCGGTGGCTTGGCTTAGGGCAGTTGGCCGTTGGCAAAGGAAAATCAATGAGACATCCAAAGACATGCCACCACCAACACCGCCGGCTTGGGTGGTTCACTTGCTAGGTGGTTAAGTTAGGTGGTTGGGTGCCCCGATGGTTTCGGTTTTGTGGGAAGTAGGCGCTTGCAAAAGTGCTGCTCCCTAGATTACACATACGCCCCGTGCACACGCGACTGTATGGGTAGTATTAGTTAGTCAGTCAGTCAGGCGGCGAGGTGAATGAACGCTAAATTAAACTACACACATAACCAAATGAATATGCAGTGTTTGTTTGTGCGGCCTGGCAGCTCAGACGCTCAGACAATGGGATAAAGATGGAGATGAAAATGAAGATGTTGATGCAGATCACGATGAGATGAGGCTGCCTTCCGAAATGTTTGCCAATCAAAGTTCACTCGAGCGGTGGCAAACAATAACAAAGTATGCAATAGGCACGTAACAGTTGATAAACTTCAGGGAAAATGAGTCGGTCGTCGGATAGCCTCGATAAGTTGAGTAATATTTTAAGTGAGAACGTTGGATATTAAGAAAGTGACACATAATAATCTTAATAATAGGAAGGAATGCTAAAACAAAACAAAATATTTGTTCTAGAGCCTAATAAAATACTCCAATTGATAACGAATTAATGTGTAATTGTTATTTGTTCATGACAAATCATTGCTCGTCATTCTCATAATTAGTAAGACTCAGACTATTTGTCAAATTAAGCAACATTATGTTTTCCCTTTAATTCATTTTATTTGTGCGTCATGGTAATTTAAACCCTTTTTAAGTCTCAGGAGATGCTTTTTTAACAAAGGAACGTATAAACAAAGGCCATTTTTTGAGTGATTTAATGCCCTTTCTTTACAGTATTGTGACAAAAACAGATTGGAAGAATTATCTTTGTTTGGGTATCCTTTTTGTAAGCTTTTTATTAAAATATCCAACAAATTCGGAAAGTAAAATTCATTGGCACTGTTTCTCGACATGCAAATTCTTTGTTCTCTGTTTATTGTAAAAGTTTATATTCATCCTGGCCCATTTCATTCTCTTACCTCTTTTTGGCTTTGCCAACATTGTAAAGCTCAACGTGTTTGAAAGCAGCGTAGGCGGCCATTCTGTTTGTTTGTTGGTTTGTTTGCGAAAGGATAATCTCTCTGTTGGATGGATGCAATTGCTTTACTTTTCGCACTGGAAAAATCTAAGCGCACGCGGAAAAGGGGGAAAAGCGGAGATTAGGCACGTGGGGGAAAATGTTGCAGGATGGACGATGACTCATAGTTGGGGATGCTGCTGCTGCATGTGCGTAAAATCAATAGACCCTCAACTTTGAGAGAATGCAAGGAGCAGCATCCCGGGATGGGATTCTCTCTCGAGAGAGAGAGAGCAAGTGAGTGGGATGCAGGAAAAGCGGACGGAAAACGGAGAAAATTCCTGTAGTTAGATAAGTCAGGATTTCATCTCAATCCTTTGCCTTTTCCTGCAACATTTCGCCCCCACCAAGAACCGAACTCCCAAATTCCCAAAACACTTCACTCACAAAGAAAGCTAGAAAACTTTTGATTTGCACTCGCGATGGTTTTTGTTCGGTTCGAAGGATATCTTGGGTGTATAGCAATATATGGATGTGTGTACTCTGAGTGTGCGACCGCTGGAGATGTGCACGTTTCGATAAATGTCTGGCGACTAAAGTGCAGTGGGAAAAGTGAAAAGCATTTTATACCACGGCAGCGCGAGAAGTTTTATCGATCCAAAAACAACGACCGAAACCCAACTCACTCAGAGCGCAAAAGCTGGGCGAGCAGAGAGCAGGAGAGCGGAAGAGCGAGCGTCAGCCATGTGGCGCATCAAAACAAAAACAAACTACAGCTGATGCTGATTGGAGTTGGAGCCCCGCTCTCTTTTGGGGCTCCCACTCACTCGTTCTCTCTCTCTGTGTGTCTTACTCTATTTCCCCGCGACAGAACTCAACTCGTGGTGAGTTCAATTCACTCTGCTTGTAGGTCAGAAAAAAGTTTAAAATACGCAAAGAACTCAAGCGAAAATAAAACATATACTTAAGCCGCTCTTAAAACACTTGCGGGATTAACATTTTGCATTTATTTTATATTTTTATGCGCGCCAGCGAGAAGTGTGCGCAGATATGCTTCAGTTATGCCGTGCCATTGCAAAAAGCGCTAAAAAAAAAAAAGCGAAGAAATAGTTCAGGTCTAGTGCTCTTCAGGGTTCCTATGCAATTGTTTCTTTCTTCAGCTTCTTCTTCTCATTTCTTTAGATGCTTCTGCTTCTTCTTCTTCAGTTTTTGCATCTGGTTTCTCTTAAGAGAAAAAAAACACTTGTGCATTCGGATTTTTCGATCCAAAAATACCCTATATTTGACTCGATTTTGATTTATTTTGAATGCATTCTGTATATCTACTTTATCATTCAAGTAAATGAACTTTATAGCTAATACCCTAACTTCATTTAACTAACTTTCGGAACTCACGATTAAAAATATTTAAATTATATTGATTTTTTGAAATCCATCTTAAATATACTTCATCCATTAGCTCTTCTTAAAAAATTAAGTTCAAAGAAAAAACTAAGGTTTAGTATTCCTCAAAAAATGTAAAGAGTTCCATATTGAACTTGGACCTTATTCCTACCCTCTCATCATTTACATTACAGGGTGTGGACACCAAAAAAAGTGCAGTAGCAAACCCACAAACATGTTTTCCAAGCAAGATGAAGCTGCTGCCAACCCAGACATCGGGTCTCGTGTCTTCGAGGAGCTGAGGAACATTGCCTTTGCCGGACATAAATCACTTTCATCATCACCGAACGTTCAGTTCAGTTGGGGCCAAAACAGCAAACTCTAATTTCAAGTGTCTTGCCACTAATGAGGCCGCCCCTTTTGCCGCTTTTCCTGTATTTTCAGCACTGGCTGCTGCTGCTGTGCTGCTGCGGCAGCAAGAATTTAAATGCAAAATGTATTTGCATACTTCGTTTTCTTGGAAAACATTTGGCACAGATTTGCACACAGAACAGGAAGCGCAGCAAGCCAGCGACTAAGACGATCGGGCCATGGAGCCATGGAGCCAAAGAGTCGTCAGTCGTCGGAGGGGAAGTTGGGTCAAAGCAGTGGTTATTTTTAGCTCTGCGAAGACACTTTTGTTTAGCCGAGCCAAAAGTTGACTGGCCGTCGTCGCTGCAGCTTTGCTATTTTACTATCGGTGGTGGGTCGTGGGACTTGCGACCCACTGAGCGGTGCACGGGTTGGATGGGTGGTGGTGCGGGCACAGAGCGGCAGAGTGGTGCATGCGGCAACCTGACACCACCATGCCACTTGCCCCCTTTTCCCTGTCGCCGTGGTGTGTGTAAGTAAAAGCCTAGGCGTAGTGCACTTGCACCAGAGGTGACAGTTCAGCTGTTTTCCCATGAAGTCGAATATTTCTACTATTTATTGGTAGAAATAAATATTTGTAAATTAGTTTAGACATTAATATATTTTTACTAAGAGTTATTTTACATATTCACTCATAATAAAAAGGATGGTTGGGTATTATCTAAAGGTAATGGTGTGGAAAGCCCAATAACAAAATATTTCAGTGATTAAACCTTTTATAGTGGCTATGGTTCAATGGTAAATTAAAGGATTTTTGTTAAAAGTTTTAATAAACTCCGGTACAAATAATTTTTAAAGCCGAAAACAAGTTCTTATAATAATAAAATGTAATGTAGAACAGATATTCAATAGATATAAATATTTTCCTAAATGCCTTCGTACCTTCTCTTCCTTTTTCAAATCACTTATATTTTCTTTGAGACATTGGCAGATCTGACTTGCCCTGGGATGGAGCCAAAATGGAAGGGGGATGCACGAAATGGGGACTGTGGGGCACAAGCCCACTCCATGCGGTTAAAAATAGGAGAGCTCCATCTCCATCTCCTTCTCCTGACACTCCGCCCAGCTCTTGCTTAATAGCTAAGTGTCGCCTGATATTTCCCCAGGAGAAGTGCAATGGAACTCACTCGAGCACACAGATATACACATACACACACACAGTCGCCACTCGGCGCACTAACATTATTTCGAGTACAGTGGTCGCTGGCAAATTAAGAGCCCCTGGGCCTTTTATGGTAATAAATTTCCGCTTTTTTAAAATATGGCTTTACCTTTTTGGCGCTTTTAGACACTAAATACATTTAATCACATTTAAACGGGCTTTCTCTACGGCACATTAAAATATATGGGCTTTTAGTTAAGACAAGAAATGGCCTGTTTTTCCTTAGGAAATTTACTTTATTTTATGTTTAAGGGGTGTATCCAGAGATAAGGTTCAAAAAGAAGAATTTTTAAAATGGTTTTTGGTTAGATTTTATGTTACAACTTTTGTTTTCTTCTATTATAACAGATTTTGCAATCTTCTTATAATAATAAATATTAATTAAGGTGGTTAATATTTCGAGTTATTTAAGGATGGATTTTTTGAATAACCACTGTGATTGCGTGTGTGTGTCTAATCTCATCGAAGACGTCTGCAGTCCCCTTCCCTTTCCCCAACCTCCACCCACGCCCCTTTCTTTCGACTCTATGCGGTGCCCGCTGTCGTGTGGACATGGAGGTAGTTAAAACATCATAAGGCATACAAGTAGGGATGGATTGCAATTGCAAGTACAAGTATGAGTACGAGTACGAGTACTTGTATCTAAACGTGGGCAGTGGCAGCGGTAACTGACAATTCAAGTGACGCGGCGGCAAGCCCTGATGATTATAAGCCAGGCATCGACACTTCGCCTTTGCCAAGCAGACATTTCTTTGTCGCATACTGCGAATATTTAAGCCAATAAATAATTTCACTGCACAAAGTGAAATTTCCGGCTGCCGAAGCCCTGCATAATTACCATGATGGATATTTACTTGGCGTACGTGTCCAACATATGGAATTTTAGCTATAGCCGTAGAGCTATAGTATTTGTGACATTCGGAAATGCATTTTCCAAGCCATATTTATGGCCTTAACTTTCGTTAATTAAAAAAACTTTACACTCACTTTTATTACACACGCTCTTTTCCTTTTTTTTGGCGCTGCAAGCGAAGCTACCGAGCTACAGGTGGAACAATTGTGAGCCTTCAACGATCGTGTGAGGAAAAGCCCTGGGCTTTTTCAAATGGATTTTCAGTTAGGATCCAGGAAGCAAATATACATTTTATCTTCTCATTTGCAGTAAAACTTTTAATCTAAGATTACAACTAAAAGGGTTTCTAGATGCAACGATCAACGACCTCAGAGATCACTCAATGCAAACAGATTTCTTTCATCTTTCAGGATCCAGGAAGCAAATATATATTTTATCTTCTCATTTGCAGTAAAACTTTTAGTCTAAGATTACAACTAAAAGGGTTTCTAGATGCAACGATCAACGACCTCAGAGATCAGTCAATGCAAACAGATTTCTTTCATCTTTCACTTACACTCAACGTATCTTTAGCCAAATTGCGGATGGAAACAACCAAGGAGCACTGCCCCTGTGTACCTACATTTTTCACATATGAATAGTATTTAGTTTTCTCTGCGGGCCATTGACTGACCACCGAAAAGTCTTAAAAGCGGAGATTAAGTGGAGCAATTAGGAAAACGTGCACTGCAAACAACCGAAACCAGCGCAAACAAAAAAGAGGAGACGGGGCAACAGTGAGCTGAAAGCCATCAAAAGCCGACTTTCGGTCAGAAAGGTGAGCGGTTACCGGTGGGCTATCCATCCGTTGCTCTCTGCTCTGGAAACTTGGCCATGCCATGGCCATGCCCCATCCAGTGTTTAACGTTTAACATTCAAAATTCCCCTTGCCACATGCCACGTTTAGTTCGGGCTAACAACTCACTTGCTGCTGTTGCTGCTGGGAAATGTCTTGGAAATTAATCTCTTTTTTGGCTGGGCCAGTTTATCATATTATTAAGGCATTAGCGGCCGCCTCGGGGCCCCGGCTGCAAATCGCTGAATCGGGGAAATTATCAAGGAAAATGCATCATCGTCGGCCGAGGTAAATCTTTTAATCAATCTCCATTTCCCCTGGCGCCCTGGGAAACCGTTATTTCCCCCATTTCATCGCAGTAGAACGAATGAATGCAATGGATATGGCCAACAACACTTTCGCTTTTCGCTTTTAAATGCCTTTCGTAGGTCCAAAGACCCACATATATGGAGGGTTTAAATTGGAGTTTGGCCCAAACCCCAAACTCCAAGCCCCGAACCCCGATTCCAAATTGTCTTTTAATGATGGCCAACAATAGCGCAACTTCCTCGAGTGCATTGTGTGTATACGCACTCGCAAACACTCACCTATTAAAGGTACTAAGGTAACAATTACCAGAGCAGCACAAAAGCTAAGCAAAGCTGGCGTTAAATTAATGCTTTAATTTCTTTTGACTTTTAACTTTTCAACTCTTTTCGGCTTCGTTTCTTCTAGAGAAACTTTTTAAATACACTTGAAAAACGTATCAAAGGGATAACACTTCCTTACTCAATAAATATTAAACTTAGGTGGTGAAACTCCCATAACTTGAATTCTCTATAAATCATAAAATGTATTTTAAAGTATTAAAGTATTCATAAACGGAACTTTTTTGATGATTCGAGTTAGGGAAGTTCGACTGTATATGAAAATACCATAAACATCGATACGAAATGTATACCTCGTCATTGAAAAACCAAGTTCATCAATTTATTACTCGGAAATATTCAATAAATAACTAATTTCAAAGATATTTATTTCGCTGTGTACCCTACCCCAACTGGAAACTCCCCATTTTAAAAATGCGTGAGGTCCAATTGAAAACTTTTGTTTGTACACGGCCAAACAAAAGTAAAAAACCGCCTTGAAGTGAACGCATCGAGCAGGAAATGTTGCTAAATTTGTTGGACAGCGCCAATATGCAACATCTCCAGATGCATCTGTCTGCATCGCTATATCTCGCTATATATACGCCTGTTCATGCTGCGTCTGGGCAATAAAATGTCTGGCACTTGATCTGACCAGACTACCATAGCCATAAGGAAGCTAAAGAGCTGCCCCCGAGGCGTCTTTAATGGGTTCGAGATGAGCAGCAGACCACTTGGTATGGCCTGCTTGTCTGCTACCCTATAGCATTAGCCCTTTCCCTACTATATATAAAATGCTTTGCGAAAACTTGCATTTGCAGGGCAGGAAATTCTTAGCTTATCGATTGAATGAAAACTTTTTGAGAATTATCGTAATCGGTTAAGGTAAGTTTACCTTACCGCCACGCCCATTCACCTGCAGTACCTGCATTTGCCTTGACATTTTCCCCGCCCCTCAAACATACATAGCAAAAGAAATTTTCACGAAACTTTTCGCGGCAATGGCAACTTACATATGGGAATGGGAATAAAAACAATTCGGAGTAGGAGGCTCTATAAGCCAGGGCAAGGTCTGTAAGCCAGGTCCCAAAAAACGTTTTCAATTAGATGGCATAAACTTTAAATTGGGCATTCTCGGCGATAAATTAAAGTGAAATTAAAACAATTGATGACTTTGCGGGGCCACATTTCTATAGGCGAACTAATTCCGTGGATTGGCGTGGGTTGAAGACCTCAAAACAATTTTATCAAATTGGGATTACAATTCCGACTACAGTTGAACTTTTCTCACTCACCAAATTCCCCAAGTTGGGTTTTTTTATAACTCTGTAAACTTGGAAATGGCTAGCTCTATAAGTAAAACTGTGGAAAACAATTTCTTTTGGAATCCTAACATAAGACATTGGAAATGTGCAGTTAAAACTCACCAAATAGCTAACAGCCAATATAAAAATGGGTTATAAATCCTGAATACTTTTAAGAGCTACATATAACAATATTTCTGTAACTTCAAGGCTATATACATGTAATAACAGTGTTTTTTAGTTGCCGAAAGTCAATTAAAGCCCAGATTGTTAATGGAACTTTATGGGAGGAGGTGGTGGGTTCGACCTACACGCGTTCAACTGTAGATTTCCTCCGAGTTGAGATGAGTAATTGCACCCGCAGCAACAGTAGTTACAAAACTCTCCATCTGCGATGTTATTCAAATGCAACAATGCCTGCGATGGCAATGGACTCGCAGCTATTCCGAACCCCATCTGATGATCGCATGTCTCAGGTGCATTCAAGGCAAGGTATTCCTATTTCTATTCCCCCAATCACCCGCCGCTGGGAAACGCTGGTCAAGTGCAGTGCGTGATTCGGCGCACTCCAAACTTCAGCTCGGAACGTATCGGATCGGATTGGATGGTACTGGATAGTATGGGCTGGGATGAGATGCGATGGGAGCTCAGCTCAACGGACTGGGTGTTTGCTTAGCCATTAGCCCAAAGTCGAGGGGCTAGCGCCGGAATTGGGGATCAATTTGGGCTCTTGATCGGCTTTAGTTTCGGTTCCCGAGCTGCGATCTGCGAGCTGCGAGCTACGAACTACAATTTCTCCCCGCACCAGATGTCGAGTGAAAAGTTTGCACATAAAGCCAGCCACCGAAACGGGGGGCTAAGTCACCGAGGAGCGGCCGCTGAATTATTATTTGTTTATTGAGCGAGTGAAAGGCAAGCCGAGTTTGAATTTGTTCCACTGTCTGCTTAATTAAAACCACTAAGAACGCATTCGTCGAGTTGGCGACTAAGTGATGCCCTGTATTTAAGGCTGTTTCGCTATTTAATCACGAAGAAAGCTGAAAAGAAATGTGTGGGAGAAGAATCGCATACTATTCTGACATTGCTGAAAGTATGAACGTGATCATTCTCATAGCGGCGCTAGATAAAGCCTTTTGAATTTGTACACTTCAAGTCAGTTGGCTTTGGATTCAATACAACTAGGGGCATACAACTTTATAATCTTTAAATGTTCTTATTTAAAATATTCCTCAACGTATTTATTTTTCATTTTAAAAATTCTTTATTATTTAATGGCCAGTTCTTATGGCTCCCATTTAAAGTTAGCAAAATATGCATGACCTCAATGGTTTAATATCCCATGAAACCTTTCACAGGAGTCGCCCTATAGAAACGGATGTCTTGAAATCACTGTTAATTACCAAGTCACGATTTTATAGAGCTTTGGTGACCTACAAAGGACTCGAGGAAGTCAAGATTGAGAAGGGATCGAGGAGGGATACAACTCAAAAGGTTCGTTATTTTTACCTTCCAACAAATCTTCGAGTGCCGGCTACAATTAACTCCAAGACAAGTTGCAGACCCCAAGCAATGTCAACGAATTTATGGCTGATTCTGGGAAACTCACGTTTGCCGGTCGCTCCGCTGACTAATATTTCCGACCAGAGCGTTAACGCAGTTTAAAAGCCACTAAAAACGGGTTGGGGGAGATGGAGCTGGTGGATGATGATGGCGCAGGGAAATGAAAATGGGCGGCGGTGGAATGGAGCGCGTGTGTGTCAGCACTTTTCACATTCGTGGTACGTGGTTCAGCGAAGAGGAAAATGCAGCTGTCGTCGGAGTCGCGCTGGAAATTCTTTTCCAGCTTAGAGCAGATCTTAGATAATCCGCAAGCCAAAGCCTGATGGCTGAATGCATTGCCCATTTCCCAGCTAATTGAAATTCCTGGAAACTAAATCAAATGTTAGATGAAATGCGTGGAGCAACTGGTTCTCACTCTACGCATCGCTTTGCCTTGCTCCACTCCCGGATCAGTTGGGATCAGCTTGGTTTGATGATGTGTGTGGCATGCAGCTGAGCCCCAGTTCCAGCCCGAATACGAATCCGAATCCGAATCACGAATCCCAATCCCAATCTCATCTCGCGCCTCATCTTTGGCATGCCAACGGAACATTAACGCGAGATGATATATATATAGACTCTAAGGAGCCATTGATCTGATCTCTGCTCCATTCTCTCTAAAAGATGGCCCAGAATCTACGACTGCCGCCTCAAATGCATTCCATTCATTATGATTACTATTAAATTAGGAATTCCCGTTCTTTCTCTACTCCTTTATTTTCCACTCCGTCTTTCGTTCTGCAGCTCCACTTCATCGTCTCAGATGCGAATCATTTTCGCTAGCAGACTGCGTTCAAACGACGGTAATTATTTACGCCGATTTCAGTGTGCAGATAATGCCGCAGCCACAGCAACAACAATTGTGGCACGAACTGAGCTCCAAGATCCCCCGATCTTCCCCACCCCCCTCACCAAAAAAGAAAAAAATATTAGACAAATGACTTAAGTTAGCGGGGAAATGTAGAAAATGTATTGCAACAATCGCAGCTAATGCAGCACGTAATAATTCGACACTCTATGGTGGATTTGTAATAAATTTTGAGCAGTTATAAAAAAACGATCGTATACCGAAATTCGGTCTATAAACCAAGTTCAATTGAGCTGCATTAGAAAGTCATTTCAATCACGCCAAAGCATTCTTTGAAAGCAAAATAATATGGGCAATAAGTGGAGAAATGTATATCAATAAATATTTAACGATTAATCATCGTTCCAAAAATCTACTAAACCTAATAAAGTTACAAAACAAACTCAATTCTTTCTCGCGGTGCATGAACTGCATATCAGGCTCTATCGATCATCTCTGGTGACTTCCCCATCTGGCAACTGGGACAGACATTCCTTTTCGGCTAACTAAATGTGCAAAATGCAAATTCACCTCGCCGAGCGGTCCATCATTTCCACTCATCAATCAATCAATCAAATTCGCACCACGCCAGCAGCTGCAAACGCACTTATCGATAGATCACGGCTCCAAGCACTGACATCGATATTCCCCAATTGCACATAAATTGCAACTGTCATTTCCACATTTCAGAAAAACAAAATCCAAAAACAAATAGAAGCCCCAACCTCAGTGGCTTCTTTGAACTTAAACTTATAAGGCTATATAAGAAAAGAATTCGTCCGTCGATCTTTGTCAAAAGTTTTTGTCACTTTCTCTCCCTTATCTTTTTGCTCTTTTCTTCCTCTTTCATAAACTTAACATTTTTTCAAATATTTTTTAAATTTTTAAATCTAGGGCGCTCTTTTATCTGTCTTCCCATTCTTCTTTTTCCGCTCTGGTGGCTCCTCACTGGCTTTATTAATCCCTTTAAATTTAAATATCTGAAAAATAGTTAAAGTCAATTTTAAAAAGCAATCGTTTTTAACTCAGTATATTTTAAATCACAAAAAAAAGTTTAATTGTTTATGGATATACAATTTTTACTTGGGAATCACATTTTACATGTATTATACACAGGCCTGCACTTAAGCGACACCTAGCGTATTCTCTTTACACTAGGAGTAGAGCTGCCAGACCTCAGCAGCTGTGGCGCCACCTAGCCAAACCTAGAAAATTGCCCGTTCAGATGGCGCCACTGAAAATGTGACCCATGATAAACAGATTTTCGAAAATAAATTTAAATAAAATAAAAACAAATAGTAAGAAGTGATAGTGAATAGTAAGACTCAACATATTTGACGTTATCTTCATTATTTTAAAATAGCCCACTTGCTGGCTGACGTCTTATCTCCATTTATGGCCCCTAATTTGACCTTAACCCCTGGCTGCCTGCATGCTGGGTCAATAAATTCAGATTGGTGTGTATTTAGGCAGCTTCATATGCATCTGTTATCTTGACCGGCTGGTATCGACTCGCTTTGTTTACATCCGCTTGGATTTGTGGGCGAGACGACAATAACAATCAAGGAAACTCAAGCTAAGTTTTCGAATCGCACATACAATAGGGGTTCCCAAGTTCCCAAGCAAACAACTGGGATTTCAGTTTCGGGCCTGATAAACCCATCATATAAAACTGTTTTGTTTTTGCCCCTTGAAGAATTTGTCCCACAAATGCCCGCATTTCGATTGTTTATGTTTTTCAATCAACGCTGGATTGGAAAATAATTCCAGGAATTAAGTTCCGATAAGGGGGAGCCGAAGCAGAAGCAGAAGTGGGGCACCTGCCGCACAGCCGGTTTCTCATCTCGTGCGATTCTCCCAGAGCGACAAAAGAATTTAGCGGAACGGAAGAAAGCGACGATGGGCTGGAGATGGAGTCTCGGTCTCGGGGAACCTGTTTGTCCGAGCGTTTCTGGAATCGACAGACGACCTAGCTGCGCGAACTGCTGATCGCTGATCGGTGATCGCCGATCCCTTGGCAGCAATTTAAGGAAGCCAACGCATCATCTCCTTTGAGAGCTGGTGCTCCATCATCTCGGAGGGAACCACTTGGCACAAATGACGCGGCACAAACGGAGGCTCCTCCCCGTTTCGCCTCCTTGGATGAGGATGAGCTGTCAGGGGCCATCGGATGTTGTGTACATTCTGTCCTCCACTCACTGTTTGCATGCGAATGCGACTGCGAATCTCGGCTTCTCCATTTCAGAGTCAGAGTGTCAAGAGTGAACGAACTTTGGGGGCAACAACACACAAGACGCACAAATACAAAATACGAAACTTCTCTTGTCATCCTCATAATCATCATCATCATACAGTCAATGGACTTGGCTTAAACTTGGATCGCTACCCGCTGCAAGTCTCCTCGCTATCTAAACAGCAGCTGTGCTGTGCCAATGATCTGGCACAAAAGCGGGGCCCCAGAAACGAACGCACGCTATATCTCAGCTTTTAAATAATGTGGAACAAACATTTATACACCAAGTATGCAAACATACATTGCAAGCATATATATGTGCACTCCAAAGACAGTGGGAGATCGCTAAATGGGAATTAATTGGCTGCTGAGACACAGTTTCAATTAATTGAATGTCAAAATAACTCATCTTCGGACTCAAACGAATGAGCCACGCATATTTTGAGATCATTTACATATTTGTTCTTAATAATTCTGGAAATGCCTTTCTAGTTTCTCTAAACCCCTGATTTCTATTTGAGCCCCTCCTTTCTTTATTACTTCCAAAACCCTTTAAAGGACACCCTACTGTAGCTGATATAGATTTATGAATTTTGAACTGGTCTTGTGGAAGTCAACTTTAACTTATCGCTCAGTCGAAGATCGTTCCGCGATGGGCGTTGTCGGAACTGAAAACAATTTGCATGGAATAACCCAGATTGTGGCCATTGACTCGATGGATCGCATTTCGCATTTCCAGTTCCCGTTCTTGGCGAAAGATCTTTAAAATGATCTCTATGCAACTGGGCCTGACCAATTAAGCGTAAATTAATTCACTGCCACAAGATCTGCAGAAATCAGCGAATAAATAAATGTCTGGGGTGTGTCAGAGTCGGAGACCCTCGAGAAGTTTCCAGAGACAAAAGAATCTTTGAATGTATAAATGTGCTCATAAAAACAAAACAAAAAACAAATAAAACTACAAAGTGGGTGTAATTCAACATTCCTCATTCCTTTGGGTGATTCCCGGCTGTCTGAAGGGTTTTTCTTCCCCGCCTTCATTAATCAAGGGACATGCTAAAACCGAAATTGATTTAATTTGTGCAAAATCCCGGGGAAATGCAGTGCTAGAAACCAAACAACCCTCAGTCTGAGAGGTTTCCCTAGCTGGTGGTGGTTGCAGTGGCTGGAAATCCCCTGCAGGCCGAATGTGGAGTAGCAAATTCACTTTCACAAATCCCACTCGGCTCCTGCTCCAGATCCAAGCAAAGGCCTTCGGCGACCAGTGCACTTCCAAATGCAGCGGCGACACACGAGCAACCCTTGCGAATCCTTGCGCAAAGCAATTGCCTTGCTTTTAATCCTTGGGGGATTTCCTTTTTATATGCTGTTGCGAATGGGGGTGGCGTCTGTATGATTTTCAAGGTCCAAAAGTCAGCCGACGAGGGCAGTTTTGCCTTTGCATTCTGTGCGCCCTGACATCGAGGCATCGGGGCATCGGCATGCAGGTGGTAGCAGCGGCGGGTTAATCGCATAATTGAGCAGCCCAGGAGCAGGCGACACACACTCATCAGTGATTCACAGCCAGGCGAGCGATTCGTCTGGCTGCAACAAAGGAACAACACACCCTGTTCGGGTCTCACAAAGAAATCGCCATGGAACGTGTGAAGCCTGCCGATTATATGGTGGATACGGGCGGAGGAGCACGGCGGCCCACGGCCCACAATGCAAATATGTATGCACAACTTATAAATACATTGGATCGGATCCGAGATCCGAGGCTCTCGCTCTGTGTGGGAGCAATTCATTTAACCCGAGCTGCAGCAGCTGGCGAAACTGCAAATTGCTAGTAACAAAGAGCGAGGCTGAGGAGAGAAAATTGGCTGAAAGGTTTTCCATCAGCGGCGCTGCTGAGTCAGGGATCCGCGTCTCTGGCCTCGGCAATAAATTCATAACCAAAGGGAGTTCGGGGGCAGCTGATACATATATGTACACTTGCGGTCGGAATAATAGCGTAGCTAATTGAACTTGCACATCCAGGTTCTTAATTTCACACCCGGAAGATTTCTTCTTCATTTACATGATAAGTAGATTGGTTACTTGGAAGAACCCATGCGTGGTGATATTGAAAACAGGGAAGTTATCAAGAGTATTTTAAGAGCTCTTTGTGATTATCAATCACACTGGTAAGTGATTATTATTAAACCACTTTTATATCTGCTATTTTTGTGGCCGCCCCTGTAGAGACAAGCAGAGGGCGTTGAGAAAACCCATAATGGTAATCGCCCATGTACAACAACAGCCAGAAGGCAGAAGGCAGACTCGACGCAAACAGATCGCTCTGCAAATGGCAAGCTGATGCAGATAGCTATGCAAAACGGGTAATCCAAACGGCCGGCCTTATAAGGCGGCCAATGGTCCAAGCCAACAAGGCAGAGAGACGCGTTATTATTACTTAACAACAATTACCGAAAGTGAGCTCGAGTGTCTCCGTCTGTGTCTGTGGTTTTGTGTGCCCAATTATAGAGGAAATGTTGCCGAAATTGTCACTCAATGACTCGACTTCCTTGGCGCAGATAGAAGATACACAGAAAACCCAGCTGTCTGCTCAGTGGAGCGTTTAGCATTGGCCCCGCAGACAGCCTTGAGATCCGCTTGTACGGCCTGCCATCCAATGGGGTTTATGTACTGGAACTACGGCCAAATAAGGACATCGCAGTGACGTAAACATGGACTTACCTGCAAAGAGAGAGAGAGGAGAGCAAACAAAAGTCAGTTAGTTAGTATGTTCTAGTTCTTCATTAATCATCTATCAATTGGGCTGCCTTTCGGGCATGACTCACGGCTGAAAAATGAAGATCTCCCCGGTTAACAGGAAACGTGACTCGCTAGGGCTTCCCTAATTTACACAAAAAACCATTTATCAGCCAGGCCCACCCTGACCAACATCAAGAGCCAAATGCATTTGGAAAGCAGCCGGGAAATGGAATTGCCGCAGATACCGAGGACATGACAGATATGTCCTACTATGGCCTCTGTCGGGGTTGCTTATCGTGGGTTGCATGCGTCAGTGGCAGACTAAACTCTAAAACTCCTCCTCTGGCAGTACACTCGAAAAAAGGAGATGTTACACCAAAAATAACTATTTATTAACGTATTCATAAGGCTCCTGTTCTTCTATAAACCCACTAAATGCATTAGCTTTGGGTACTTTTCTGCCATTCTGGGACATGTACTTTAGTATTTCTGTAAAAAGTCGAATTTTCTTTGACCAATAACTTTTCCAAGTGTAGATCTAGCACTTTTCCTATGTCGGATTAATGTGGGCCCGTCTGTCTGCATTTTGGGTGCGGCTAGGCTGGCAGGCTGACAGACTGGCTGCATTCTCCGTTTGTGCGGCTTTCTCTGGAGGTTCTGCCGGGAATTAGACCCATTGACTCATTCTAGGGCTGCGCCCGATCCCAATCCCAATCCCGAACCCGAACCCAAACCCAAACCCACTGCTGGCCAAACTAGTCGCGGCTAGGCAATCAAAATCGACATTTAGTTTTATGGCGAGTCAAACAACAACAACAACAACAACAACAACAACAAGAACAACGAACATGCAATGTGTCCCGAGTTCAATGCACTTGCCACTCAGCCTCAAACTCCGCTGCAGTGGCTCTTGGCCAGATACACAGGCCAAAGTAGCGTAGATCGCGTGACTATAGTTAAATATAGTTAAGCACCGAGAGTATGGCACGTGACGATATTGGGGCAGAAAGTATCCCCCATAAATTTGTGGAAATGGAAAATGGGATATACCGGGAAAACTACAATTTGGTAGGACGGTTGGTGGTTGTGTGTTGGGTAGGAGTGTGCCCTTAATCACTGGCCACCACTGTGGGCAAAGGGAGCAAAGAAGAAACGAGAACGCCATCGATTTCGATTGCAATTACTCATCATCTATCGCGGCAATTACCCGTATTATGATGATAAGTGCGAACCGAAACAGCTGCAGGCAGATTTCCGAGTGACTCAAGGAGGCGATTTGGAGCAGTGTTCGCATACTTGGCTACTTTTCTCGTGGAATCCGGATATCTGGCAAAGGTCAATAACGGGAAGGCAAGCAAGTGTTCAGAAATAGCCAGAGAATCGGTCTCCAATAAGGGAATATAGTGCCTAAAATTAGATTATTGCTTGCGCCCATAAAACACTATCATAAACTAGATATTTTTCAGCTCTTTATCACTATCAATGAAACATGGAAAATTATCTATAAAATGGTTATTTCATTTGGTTAAAAACGAATGCTGGACTATTACTAGAAAATAATGCTTGTTTATAAGAAAAGGCTGGCACTCCGTGCACTCTTTATTGACTGCAACTTAATACTATTATTTAAAGTAATTAAAGTGCCTGGTAAATAAATAATGGTTTAGAATACCTCGTAGTTCTTTTCTTAATAAAAAATCAATCAATAATACATGGTCCTAACCTTTCATATTTCATTTGTTACACCTAATCCCAACATATCTTATTACATTTGTCATCTATAGGTCCTTAAAAACTTGAAAATAAATGATTTGACTAATTTTTAGAATTTTCAAGACACAGACCACTTTTTCGACTGTGGCCCGTACAGTTTTCCATCCGTTTTTCGCCTACTTCAGCTATTTTGTTAGTCGCAGCTCTATAATGGAGTGATGACCAATTTGAAAACTGGCACAGAGAACGAAAACACAAAAACAAGCGCCACCTCGATTGCAGTCATAAAGGCGATAGAGATAGCAGGGGTGCGGGGTGGGTTAGGGTCGAGATGTCCATCGGGTGATAGCCATGCTACATATATAATGTTATTGGGGGCGGGGGAGGGAAACTGGCACACTTGCTGACATTGCAGTGTGCACTTAACTAGAACCACCACTGTGCAGCACACTCACACAACCGCACGGACATATGCCTGTGCATGTACCAACTACTCAAAACGGTCAATTTTCCCCAGTTGCAGCTGAAGTGAAGTCCTATTGTCAGCGGGGTTGCCTACATATATCAAATATCGGTTGTTAAGGGCGTTTTCTGACGAGCCCATAACAATCAGGAAGTGGAATTTCCAAATCGAATAGGAATAACACCCGGAGATCCAAAAGAACAGTTAACTGTTAACCCATTAAAAGATCAATACACGCATAGTGCGAAAGGCTAGGGGAGAGCGGAGGAGGTGGAGAAGGAATTCGAAACGGAAACGAGGATAGAATGGGCGGAGGAAGCAAACAAAAAGCAACGGAACGATAAAAAAAAATAAGGAGGAAGCAAATCTGCAAATCCCCACCAATACCACTGCACCGCCCACACACACACGCGTGGATTATTTAAAAAAATGCCGGCAACCGCTGTACTTCGATTTACTTACTTGCTGCTGGCCTGATTATCGGTGCAATCAAAGTTGGAGATCATCTTGCTGTTTTAGCCGTGAATTGACGCTGGTTAACGATTGAGTGGGAAACTGGCACACACGCAACAAAGTGAACACACAAAATGCAGTGGAAATGCACGGAAAAAGAGCTGATGCCGCGACACGTTCGTACAGTTCGAAATGCGAATTAAATTTAAATGTGGCAGTCGCCGGCGAGGCGAATTAATATTCGGTGCAGTGTGGCAGTTGCATGGTAAGGGGAAAATCGAATTATTTACTGGCTTTTTGGTTCATGTCTAAGCTAAGTCTAGTTTCCAACCCTCTCCAGATGGCGCTTTATCAGGAAAGAGTCCCTGCTGAGAGGGGAGATATCGATTTCAAACAATCGTTTTATGCTCACCACTATCCTAGTTTTTGTTTACATCCATCATTTAATTGGGAAAACCTTGATTTCCATCGCCTTACTGCCCACTGCTGGCCAGGATGAATGCGTTCAGCTCGCCGGTGGTGCTGATAAAGTGTCGGATCTGCCTGGGCGATTCCGAGGAGGGCACAATGAGCTCTCTGTTCGAAGGTGAGGAGCCCCTGAACGAGAAGGTTGAGTTTTGCTGTGGAATCAAGGTGGGTTTCCAAGTGGAGTTATGCATGACACTTTAGTCTCGATGTCCCCCAGGTTGGTCAATCCTCTATGATACCCGGTAAGGCCTGCAGCAGCTGTAGAGAATTCGTGCAAATGTGGTTCAACTTCCGCCAGATGTGCCTCAACTCGCAGGTCTACTGGGAAACCACTTGTCCGGACTCGGAGAGACCGGAGGCACTGACCCAGGCCAGCGATGGCGAGTACATGGAGTACCTTTATGAAAAACTGCAGATGAACGTGGGCCCCGAGGATAACTACCAAGAGGAGATTAGCCAAACGGTGGAGGAGCAGGATGAGCAGCTGGAGGATCAATCCCAGGAAGACCTCGAGGTCAACGGATTCATCGTAAACGAACCGATCGAGGAGGAGGATGAGCCCATCAAGGAGGGTCCTGAACAAATGTTGATTTCCCACTTTGACTCCTATGTAAATGATCCAGAACTGGAAGAAATCATTGAAGATAAGGGTGACCCCGTGGAGGATTCTTGCCTGCTAGGCGGCGAGTATTATGAGGTTGACTACGAGCAGGACGACGTCAACGAAGGGGAATATATTTCGCCCACTCCCACGGTCGCTCCGATCTCCAAGAGGGACAAACGCAAACCAGGAAGGCCCCGCAAGCCGGACAGCGAACTCAAGTTCAAGCGCAAGGATATCAAGTCCAAAAGAATGGCGACCAAGGCTAAGAGCAGGGACGAGGATAAGTTTATGTGCAATCTGTGCGGTAACGTCTACTACAAGAAATCCCTTCTCACCGCTCACAAGATGACGCATACGGAATATAAGCCTCACGAATGCGAGTAAGTAATTAGAGGAAACCCCTGTCTTTATAATAAAAATGTAAAATTTCATTGCAGAATCTGCGCCAAATCCTTTCGACAAGTGGGCGAGTTGCGAGCCCACATACGACGTCATACGGGAGAGCGTCCCTACAAGTGTATGTACTGCGAGCGCCACTTCTACGACCGGAGCGAACGGGTTCGCCACGAGCGAGTGCACACCAATACGCGTCCTTACGCCTGCCACGAGTGCGGCAAGACCTTCACGCACACGGCCACCCTTAAGAATCACATCCTGTCCCACTCCGCCGAGAAGAACTACAAGTAAACCAGACATTTCCTTTTAAGGGAAGCCAATTTCTAACGATCTCCGTCTTTCAGCTGTGACACATGCTCCAAGTCATTTACACTGCTGCACCAGTTGAAGGCCCACCTGCAAACGGTCACACACCGCAACAAAATGGAGCAAGCCATTCCCAGATCGGCGGACTTTTTGCAAAGTTAATGCGCTTTAATATTTTTCCTAATTTTAGTTAGCTAGGTGATTCAGGCTAGAGAAAAAGACAGAGAAAACCCACGTTTGTCACAAATTATCATTTGTATTTATTAGCTACTCCATCATTTCGCCATACTCGTTAGCCAACGATACGCCCATGAGGTGCGCATGCGTCTTCTCGTGCGCCGAGAGCTGGTGCTTCAGGCGGAAGTCCTTGTCGCAGATGAGGCACTTGTGTGGCTTATCAGACGAATGGAGGAGGTAGTGAGCCTTGCGAGAGGTGGACAGCGAAAAGGTTTTTCCGCAAATGCTGCAAGCGTACGGTTTCTCATTTGTGTGCATACTGAAATGAAGAGATTGAAAAGTAGTACATAATACTGTTTAAATTTACAAAATGGTTAAAAGCTGGCAACTCATAACCCAAACAGCTTGTTATTTCAGAATAAAAAGTAAGGAAACTAATATCATACCGTTCGTGTTTACGATAAGTGCTGGAATCTGCAAATCGGCGCGTACAGTAAGCACATTTGTAGGGTTTCTCGCCCGTGTGGGTTCGCATATGAGTTTTCAGGTTGCAGGCGGCTCTGAACGTCTTTTGGCACACCCTAAAATATGTTCTTAGTTAATCCTTCTTGTAATAGATAGAATAGTCGGGATACTTACTCGCACTCGTGGGATTTTTCACTGCGATGCAACTGCATGTGTACATTTAGTAGAGATATACGTGGGTATGTGTTGCTGCAGATCTTGCATCTGTACTTGTCTGGCACGCAGGCCACGCCTAGATCTACATCGTATTCGACAATTGGCTCCGACCTTTGCGACTCCTCGCCGTCTAAAGTTGTGCCTTCCAGTGATGAGGTATCCAAATCAATGTCGTCGATGGTCTCCCTGTCCAAGTCACTGATGGTGTATTCTTCTTGACTGGCGTTTTTGTCGTTGTCGGCATTGGCGTTTAAAACAAACACGAAATCGCCTGGTTCCTCCGCGGAAACCGATTTCATTCTACCTACCGGTTTGGCAGTCGTAGCTTGACCCGCTGGCTCATCCTTGTTCTCCGTGGGCTGAAAAGCCTCTGCCGAGGACATTGTTTGGCGGACAAGGTTCCTCAGCTGCTCGTCGGATCGCTTACACTGGCTGAGGAATTGCTCCACCTCCTCCAGCCTGTCCAAACACTCGGTGCAAATCTGATCTGGCAATCCATCATCCGGTTCCACCTAGCACAGGAGTATTAAATGATAAAATGATCTACAAAAGAAAGTTACCGGGTACTCACAACAAGGTCTGCATATGAAACCAGCAGCTTGTGGGCGTCGGATTGGAAGAGCGACTGCAGGGAGGATCCGTCTCCTTTTTTGCGGCAAGTGCGGCACATTCGCCATTTAATGGTGATCTCCATCGTTGCGTTACTAAATTTATTATAATTATCAATTGTCAGATTCCAATTCAAATGCCAGAACATTAAAAAATTAACAGGATTGTCAAGTGCGCGAAGTTGTGCCGAGCGATAGTTGTATTCAACTACATTCACGAGTTATTTAATTTTCTTGAATAAAAAAATATGGAATTAAATAATAATATTTATAATAAGAAATTATTATAAATGAATAACTATCCTTTTATTTAAAATATTATTCCTTATTAAAAATGAAAAATTCTTGTCAACTATCGATATGCCGATAGGCACGTCGATTGCCACACATCGCTCTGACAACCCTGGGAAAAGTTCCAAGACGCTGTCTTGTTTATTTCAGATTTGCAACATACGGACGGCGAGGACGAGCGAAAACATGCCCGAGTACGTGCTGTGCAGGATCTGCTTGACAGAGGACATCAACTCGGAGGCGATGGCGCCCCTGTTCGATGACGAGGACGCCCAGTGCCGGGAGCTGGTGCGCAAGATTGAGGAAGTGGGCAGCATCAAGGTACATGAGGCACCTGTGATCCCCGAACTCCGTGGCTAATCCAGCTCTCATTTTTCAGCTGGTGCCGCTGCAGAACATTCCGAGCATGCTGTGCTACAGCTGCGTGGAGCGGCTGACCAGTGCCCACAAGTTCCGGGAGCTTTGCCAGGAGAGCGAGCGGACGTTTGCCACGAATGTGGTCAAGGTTAGTGGGGCATCTAATACACACCCTCCATCCAACTACAAGTTTATATTCCCCTTGACCTTAAACCATGCCAGGCCGAGATGAAGTCGGAGCCAACAGACGAAGTGGCACACATTGTGGCGGATCACATAGAGTACATCTACGAGTCGGCCAACGACTTCATAGACGGCGTGGAGGAGGACATCGAGATGGAGAACATGTTGGAGGAACGCCTAGAGGACGGCGTTGCGGATACAACCGAGTCCTTCGAGATTAACACCGTGGTGGACGAACTGGACGACAACGAGCTGCTGGTGCCGAATAGCGCTGATAGCGACTACGAGCCCAGCGAGCGCTGCCGCAAGCCCAAGGTGCGGAAGACGCGGATGGGTAAACGTGGACGTGGTCGACCCCGCGGCTCTGGCTCTGGACATCCACGCAGCCCTAGCCGGGAGCGACCGACTGTGCACTCCAGTTGCAAGTCCTCGCCCGAGCAGTCCTCCACAAACATTATGTGCGAGATTTGTGGCAATATCTACTCTAAGCGAGCGGCGCTCAACATTCATATGCGTCGTCACATGGCCGACAAGCCATTTGAATGCGAGTGAGTAGCTGAAAGGGTACATTTTGATATATTTATTATAATTGCGTAAACGTTAATCCCCCACAGAATCTGTGGCAAAACCTTTGCGGGTCCATCCGAGCTAAATCGTCATATCCGAGTGCATACAGGCGAGAAACCCTTCACGTGTAAATACTGCAATCGCTCGTTTGCGGACCGCAGCTCTAACATTCGGCATGAAAGGTGAGCCTACTATTCTTCGAGAGGTGGTGCTCATTAATAACTCACATGGCTCCTCTTGCAGAACTCACACGAACGAGCGACCCTTTACATGTTCCACCTGCGGCAAGGCCTTCTCCTACTCCAATGTGCTAAAAAACCACATGCTCACCCACACGGGCGAGAAACCCTTCCTGTAGGCTAATCTTGATCTTCAACAAACATAGATAATCCATTTTTAATGGCATTTTCAGTTGCCGGCCGTGCAATAAAACCTTCTCCCGCAAGCACCAACTGGAGCAGCATATCGGCACTATGACCCATCAGCAGACTGTTAGGAACCACCAGACTAACGACCACCAGCGGCACTCAGAGATCTACTAGTCTTAAATCTTGCAATTAACGTTTTCCTAGATAAATATATAATTTAAATATAAATAGATATTGTATAATAAAAAAAGAGTACAAATGGTCCGAGCCGGATGTGTGAAATATTATGATTCTTAACTCAGAATGTGTGGTTTGGAGTATTACTGGTGACAGATTGTTGTGAACGAGAAAAAAACACATTTTTAGAAGCACATTTATACTTTTATTAAAATTCGTAGTTTTGCAAATTATTCTTGCGTTGTCTTAAAAAAAATAAACGTCAATATTCATTGCATTTTGGAAGGCGTTTAATAGGTACCCTCATCAATTAAAAGATTTAGGTGTTTTCAAAAATACATACATATTCAAAGTTGGAGTTGGACCAAAAACCTTTGTTTATGGCCTTTAATTAGTAGTTATAACATCAATAAATTCCATACAACGTTCGATTTAGTATGACACTGGAATAAAGTATGTAATTTAAGTTAATACTCTTTGTGCTTTAATAGAAGACCATTTGTGCAAGGCGGGATGGATTCAGTTTTCTTTCTTTTTTGTGCTTGTTTTTTATGGAAGCTATAATTTGACAAATATTCGACTGTTTTGAACAACAATAATTGTCATTTAACAATGGATTAGGAATGGCACTGGATTAAGTATATATACTTGTAGTTTGACTTGTCAATAGATGTTTTAGTTACCAATATATAATATCAAATAATGACTAGGTAGGGGGTAACTACATATTAAAGAAGTCAGCTTCCTGAGCTGCCGCTGCCTTCTCGGCTTTTGCCTTATGAATACTGGTAGACAAGTGGGTCATCAGATGGGAGATCCGTTGGAAGTGCTGGTGACAAACGTAGCAACTAAAAGATCAAAGGGTGTAGAAATATGTAAAATGTGCGTAGAGTTTGCCCAAATCGAAATGCCCACTAGTGCTTCCGAACGGCGTCATGGGTCATCTTGTGCTTGCTGAGACATCCAGAGCTGACGAAACTCTTCTCGCAAATGTCGCACTGGAAGCGGCGATCGTTCCGGTGGCGTCGATGGTGCTCCTGACGGGAACTCGTGTCGGAGAACCGACGTGGACAGTAGATGCACACGTAAGGCTGCTCGCCCGTGTGGCTACGGGTGTGGCGCGTTAGTTCCTTCCGTGTGGCAAAGCTTTTTCCGCACTCCCTATGGAAAGAGGTCAGTATCTTAGGGATCTATTATAGAAAGGATCCATTATGGTACTTTACCCAAAATCGCAGTGGAAATCCTTGATGCCAGTGTGCCGAAGCTTGTGTTCCAGAAAGTTTGTCTTGGAGTTGATGGATTTGCCGCAATCCTCGCAGACAAAAGGACCAGCCTTACCAACTTTGTTCCTCGAACGTTTTGGTGGCTGCACTTTTGCAGCGGTCTTTGGAATATTTTCGACTTCCGGAGTTAAAATGGATTCGTCCAACTCAAGCTCGACTTGGTCATCATCAATGTCTTCATAGCAAATGGTTTCTTTCGGCAAATCCTTGCCGGTGGACGTGGACTCAATCCTCTCCTGGTTCTGTTTCTCGGAAATGATGCAGCGCTGGCGGAATTTAATGGCTGCCTGCAGATCGCCCAAGCACACCATGCACATGTTGTTGGATATTTCCTTCTTGCAACTTAGCTGGGTGGTATAAATAGCTTTATAAGTGCCTTGATTCGGTTAATAAATATGTATATTTTTAGAGACTACATACCTCGACTCCAGTTATGGAAAGAATTTGGCGGAGCAGGTGACCATTTGCTGGGTCAAACAGATTAATTGGAGCCTCGTTTCCCGAGCAAAGGCGGCAACTTAGAACTCGCATCCTGGCTTTTAGCTATTGAAAAGAAGAATTGTTTATTTTATTGTTTACTTTCGTGCCAAAATGTTGTGGGCGCGGTAAGTGCAAACATGAGCGTTGTGCGAAGCTTTCGTGAGGGGATCAAACTATTTTAATGTTTTTTATTTTCTTTAATAAAAATAATTTACAAAATATGGATTATTTTCAAGACTTTTTATTTGTAAACCCCTCTTTGATTTTTGAGTTGCTGTCGCCGTTTTAACCCCCTTTCTACCACTATGACACGGCCACAGCTATCGATAACGGCGATAACAAAACATCTGTTTTATATACATATGTAGCTGATGCGTTTTCCAAACAATTGGTTGTTTATATTCGAATTAAACTTAAATTTGACACATTTTCAATAAACACAATGACGCTTCAGTGCCGGACCTGCGGAAGCGTCATCTACAACACAAAGGCCAAGAATCTCTTTCATATCGAGAACGCCAAGATGCTGCTCAACATCAGTCTTATATCTGGCGCCATGGTAAAATCGTATAAAAACTTGTTTTCTTTTTATAGTAAGATATATGTCCTGAAATTTCAGCTCCAAAATGATCCAGAACTGCCCAGTTGTATATGCGCCTGCTGCATGCTCGATTTGAACCAGGCGATTGTGTTCCGAGAACGCTGCCTTCAAACGCAGGAGGATCTCATCCAGCAACTCACTACTCTGGAACAGGAACAGCAAGTCCCAGATCCCGGTACCGACTGTGAGGACGGGAGGGATGTAGAAATTAAGGATGAAGATGATGGGGGCAAGCTGGTCTTACCTTTGCCACCCAATCAGGACGATCCGTTCGAGGAAGTCGATGAATATGAATACTTTGAAGAAGCGGAATTTCAAGATGCTGATGGGGTTGAGGAGGAGACGAATCACGTCGAAATTGGCGAGGAGGTGTCACACGATGCCGAATCCTTGGTCTCCAGTGTCCAGAAGGAGTTTGAAAGCATTTACAACGACGAAAAGACCGATGACGACAACAAGGAATTCATCGAGGATCCAAACGCTGTCTACTACCATGGGGTTGAGGATGAAAGTGACGGATTCTCTCAAGATTCATCACAGTCCGAGTTAAAGCGCACGCGAGGTCGGTCCAGAGCAAGTAGTGTCTCCACGGAGACATCCTCCATGATTCCCAAGCGCAAGAAACAGTACGTTACGTGGAAGAACATGACCGAGGAACAGATCATAGAGCGGAAGCGGCAGCAACGGAAACGCGACTGCGTTTGCGAACAGTGCGGCCGGCACTTCACCGATCAGAGCAACTTCAAGCTGCACATGCTGAGGCACACGGGCATGAAGAACTTCGCCTGCCGGGAGTGCGGCAAGCGGTTCTACACCGACCATCTCATGTCGCTGCACCAGCGTATCGTCCACCAGGGCGAGAAGCCCTACGCCTGTCGTTTCTGCACCAAGTCCTTCCACAACAGCACCACTCGCGTCATCCACGAAAGGTGAGTGACTTTTTCCTGCTGGCCAAAGCTCTAACAATGATAAAATATACCTTTCAGAGTTCATACTAATGCCAAACCCTACACCTGCCACCATTGCGACAAGAGCTTTAGCTCGACTTCCGGACGCAAGCGGCACGAACTGATTCACACAGGTGTGCGCGCCTTTTCGTGAGTATTCTTTAGATGTTTTAACGCTCTGAAGTTAATAAATTCCGCTTTTCAGCTGCACAATTTGCGAACAAACCTTCCAGCGCAACACTCATCTGAAGGCCCACCTGCGATCTAAGTTTCACATTGTAAAGGCGAGAACAAATGAAGAGGAAAAGGCGCTCGATTGAAGAACTGAAAAGTGCAGAAAATACTAGTTTAAAAAAAAAAATTCAAAAATTCTTTTATGTTGGGCATTGGGTTTTCAATTACAATAACAGCCGCGCCTCGTCCTTTCGAATTATCGATAGCTATGCCGATAAGTTTCCTAGGTGGCAACGCTTTCAGACATTCTTTTTGACGAAAATATGTTCGTTTTTCAAGTTTTGAAACGCTTAAAAGTTTAAACATTTCTTTTGAATTACAACTAAGCAAGGAGGCAAACAGTATTAATTTTTTTTTAAATAAGTAGAATTTTAACGACTGCTTTTTCACTTTCCAGTTGCCAGACATTGGTATATTTTGGCGCTTCAGCGACGGTCACACCGCTAAAATTTCGGTTTTTTTTTTGACAATTTGACATTTAATTTCTCTTAAGATTTAATTAAAATAAACCACGTTGGTCTCGGTCCAAATTGAAGGTTTGCAGACGATCCTTGAACGAAGCTAAATTGGCCCCCTGAAAGTGTTCCTTTCCGCCTGATTGCACTGAGCGAAAAAACCGGTTGTTGACCTTCGGCAGCATGGAGCGTCGTCGCTTTAACTTGAGCAGCATGTCGCCCATGGCGGATTCCACGCGGATCGACGCGTCGCTGATGTGAGTGACCACCTGTCTGTCTACTTAGTTCGTTTCGCATACTAATCCAAGGTGCTTTCTTCTGTCCAGAAGCAATCGCCCGTCGTCCACCAGTTTCTTGAGGGGACTGAGTCCCAAGGGGGGAAACACCACGCTCAATGGCACCCGCACCTCGGAAAGGTCCCTGATGAACCACACGGCCACATCGCCCAGCAGCATATCGCGACAAAAACTGAACATCAGCCAGTTGGATCCCAGGTAATTACACCATGTGGCGAAATCGGACTTCTGAGACAGCCTTTGTCTTGTGATGAAGGACCAAAAGGCCTTTAAATGCATGGTTTTCAATATTAATTTCAAATATCTTTCTATATATGCATTGCATCTAACTAATAACAACTCCCCGCTTCCCACAGAACCTTTGCCGATGTCCACAGCAGTGGACTGGCCTCCAGAATTGTGGCCTACCACGAAAGCAGCCTAGGAGGACGCAGTGGTCTGCAGCGCAGCATGTCCGCCAGCAATCTGTACAACCCACTGACCCAGCCGCGCAGGGCGCCAGCCTCCCCGCTGCCCTACAAATCCCGGGTGCCGGCACTTTCGATGACCCAGATTGCACCGCCGGAGCGTAGCTTCTATTCGGGCAACACGCTGCCCAGCCTGCTGCGCTCCAACTCTCTGGCGGGAGTGGTAAACAGGGCCAGCGAGCAGGAGCAGCTGTCGCGGGAGAACCGACCCATCTTGCATCCGCCACATCCTCAGCACGAGAGCGAACCAACTAGGAGCGTACTGGACGAGCTCAAGGAGATCTCCCGAAAGCGCATTAACACTGGAGTAAGTTTAAGCCATCAACCATCCTGTCGAAGGGACACCTGCTTAGGCTTCGCTTGTTTTCAGGATGCGCAGCCGCCGCATGACTTTACGAAAAGGAGTTGTCAGCGGAGTGTGGACTTTGTGGACCATCACCGGCACCAACAGCAGCAGCTACACCAGTTGCACCAACAGCAGAGTCAGTCCTTTAAAAGACAGCGAGAGCTGACCGTATCGGTTCCACTCAGGCATCATTCGACATCTCTGGCGGCTGCTCCGCCTGCCATGCAGCATATGAACTCCAATGGCAGCATCTCGCCCACACAGTCGCCGGAGCAGGTGGCCAAACGGCCCAACTGCAGCTACAACAACGACATTGCCTCCTCGCTTAGCTCCAGCCGGCGTCACAGCAACAAGCGGAAGCTGTTCGACATGCGCGAGAGCTTTCAGCACAGTAAAAACGAGACCTTAGGCAGTGGCAGCTCGCCCGAGAACTCGCCCGGCGAAAATGTGGCAAAAATTCAGCGTAAAGTGGATGCAGAATGTGTCAGCAAGACGACGAGCATGCCAGCCGTTCCAGCTGCGCCGGCAGTCCCTGCATCGCGCACCATTTCTGCCCCTCCTACGCAAAGCGCGGACCTGCGATCTACGGAGGTACCGCCTGCGGTGGATAAGCCCAAGCTTACTCTGTTTAATGCGCGACAGTCGCACACAAAGGCGGAACAGCCGCGCCAGGATCTGAGCAGCCCAGATGTAGATGCCGGGGAATATGCCGGCATTCAGTTTGTGAAACCCAAGCAGCAGAATTCCATGCTGGGCGTTAAGAACCCAAGCGTAGAGCGCACGCACAAGACCAAACTGGCAATAATGCTGAGTGGATTGAAGGGCGAACTGTACCAGGGTGAGCCGGACGAACTGGATGCTCCAAAGCCAGCGCCTGCGACTCTTCCAACGCCCATCAAACCCACTATAGCGCCGCCTGTTACTACAACCACAACGACGGCGACTGTCACTGCGACCATGTCGACTACAGCGCCCAGCAAGCCGGTAATACTAAGTAATCAGGTGATAAAGCCACCGGATACGTCAACCACAAGTACCTCTAATGCAGTGCCCAAACTTATGTTTGGTCAAACCTCGGCTCCCGCTTCTGCACAAGGAGAGGCACCAAAATCCACCGACAAAGTGGAAGCGGCACCACCCGCAATAATAGCCAAACCCTTAACACCTACAACATCAGCACAACCATTAATCAATTTTGGAACACCGAAATCCTCAGCTGCACCCACACTCTCGTTTGGAAATGCCAGCACTACCACAGCCACTACAACTACAACTACCATTTGCACTAGTATGACCACCGCAAAGCCCACATTCTCGTTTGGACAAGCGCCTGCGAATGGACCCGCAGTAGGCGTTGCTCCTGGATTCAAACTGGACGTCCCTGCACCAACAGCAGCAACTACAACTAACTCGGGGGCGCCGACAACAACTACAACGACTTTCGGAATGGCTGCTCCGAAGACTATAGCAACTGTCGCTCCTACATCAACGCCATCCATCAGTTTCGGCAAGCCGATTTCCACAGTAGCAGCACCCGCCACCACAAACAGCCCTACAACAGCAACCGTATCACCATTTGGAGCAGCCCCCGCAGCCAACCCAATATTTGCCTTCGGACAATCGGGCAATGCCAGCTCAGGCACTCCGACTAGCAGCGCAAGTGGATTAGCTGCACCCAAGCCAGCAGTATTTAGTTTTGACGGAAACCCAGCTCAACAGGGCCGCGCAGCACCCACATCGCTGTTTGGAAGCAAAGCTCAAACCACAAACAACTCCTTTGGAGCCGCTTTCAATCAACCTGGGGCCACCAAGCCCGAGCCAACTAAGCCGGGAATCTTTGGAAATCCGGACAGCAGCTTTGGAAGCTCATTTAAGCAGCCAGCAGATGTCGCAACAACAACTGCCGCTGAGCTCCCTAAGCCTTTTGGGTTTTCAGCCTCTACAACAACCGTGGCTGGTGGAGCTCCGGCGGCTACGAATCTCTTTGCCTTTGGAGGGGCAGCCACTTCGAAGGCAGCAGAACCAACACCAACGAGCAACCAAAACAATCTCTTTGGCCAAAGTGCCGCCACAAGCACAACGCCCTTTGCCTTTGGAGGATCAGCACCAGCACCCGCAGGAAATAAGGATAACAAGCCGATGTTTGCATTTGGACGAGGAGGAGACAACAACGCGGCGGCCAAGGCCAGTCCGGTGTTCAGCTTTGGTGGCGCGGACAAGGGTGCTCCGCCTGCCTTTGGTAGCGTAGCAACATCGGTATCATCTGCAACAGCAACGCCTACAAGCAACGCCTTTGGATTCGGCGCAGCACAGAAGCCTACAACACCCATGTTTGGCAGCGGATCAGCCCAACAGTCCGCCGCCCCTGCTGCGGCAGCCAACAAACCATTTGCATTTGGTGGTGGAGCCCAGCAGGCCCCGGCACCGTCAGCTTCGCCGGCTTCAGGAGGATTTTCATTTGCCGCCGTTGGGGCCAAAAATACCGTGGAACCCAATGCAACGAATGTGTTCGGCAGCCCCGCCAACGCCAGCAAGCCGAGCTTTAACTTTGGAGGAAACACCGTCAACCAGGCAGGAGCAGCGGCGTCACCTGCAGGTGGCTTTTCTTTCTCAACAGCAAGCGAGAAGAAGGAGCCGGCCGGCAACAATATGTTTGGAAGCCCTAACACTGGAATAGTTAAACCTAATTTCAGTTTTTCAAGCAACAATCCGAGCACACAACCAGCAGCTCCTGGTCCAGCGCCCAGCTTTGGAGGATTCGGAGCTCCAGCGGCAGGAGCAGCTGCTGCACCCGGCAATCAGAACAAACCCTTTGCATTTGGAGGCAACAACGCCCCGACTACTGCTCCCAGCGCAGCACCCATGGGCGGTAACCTTTTCGCCAGTGCGGTGGCTGCTACCCATAACCAACCGAAGCCGGGCGCCTTCTCTTTCGGTGGCGGGGCCAAGAGCACAGCCAGCGCCACAGCCGGCAACGCCCCTTTCGCGTTTGGAGGAGCGGCTGCCGGCGGCATCGCCTCGCCGCCCAGCAATCAGGGCATGAATACAGCAAAGCCCTTCAGTTTTGGTGGTGTCGGCGGCCATCCAGCGCCCAATGTCTTCGGAAGCCCAGCCCCTGCGCCGGCGGCTAGCAATCCGGCCGGAGCCTTCAGTTTCGGTGGCGCTAGTCCGGCCCAGCAGGCCAACGCCGGAAACATGTTCGTCCCACCGCCCAGCACGCCGGAGAGTCGACCCATACGCAAAGCCACCCGTCGGCTGCAAAAATAGGTCCGCGTCCCAAGTTAATGTGTAGATTATTATTGTTTTGCTAGTTCAATTATTGTTTTTTATACCGACAGTAAATGGATTAAAAAAGTCGTTGGAAATCCGAATTGTAAAATATAAATCCATCGACTCTGGTTCGTTCTGTGAAATGTAATTGTCAGACTTTTGATCGGTATGTCACTAAAGAATGTAGACTTAAAATATATTAAGAAGATCAATAAAAACATCCATATTATTGAAAACAATATAAAACCTGCTAAGTATGAACATTAAAGTATGACCTGAAGTGTTCATTTAGAATTTGAAATGCGTCTTTAATTCGGGGGCCAACCTCTATTGTCTGATGAAATAAAAAATAAACGCTAAATCCATTTAATGCTTGTATTCTTTACTTTTATTAAAAGTTTTAGAACTCTCTGCATTCGTTTAATCACCTCGTTTAAGTTTTGTGTATTGGTGCAAATTGTGTTGCTTTCTCCAGGGTTTCGCTAGCATAGAACTTTCTTTTACATTATTGATTGATGTGTGTTTTAAAAAAATAATAACTTTAAAATTAATTAAATGTAAGCCATGTGGACGTGTGTGTGTTTTTGTGAGGGGGTGTTGTGTTGGTGTATTAGGTGTGTGTGTGTGTGTTTTACATAAAGTATACTAAAATTATGTGTTAAAGCAAGGTGGCTGCCGCTTGATCGGAAATTAAAAAGCATAAATGTACAAGTTTCTTAGGGGAACATTAAAATAAGCATTAGGTATTAAGTAAATTACGGGGTACGTATTAAAAAATAAATTACAATTTTCCTTTGCCTTTCCGCTAGCTGCATCGGTTCGATTAGAGTACAGAGAAGGAGATTCCTTTTTAGAAGAATGGACCGAATAATGAACAAATCCACGAACTTTGCGCGTAATAATTTATATTTGTATAATATTATTAATCGATTCATATGCTAAATACGTAGTTAATGTGTATTGTATTATATGTAGAAGTTTAATGTAATGCATATTTTCACAAGTGTTTTTCTTTCTCTTTACTTTTCTTTCGTTTGTTTTGAGTTCAAGGACACGCGACTGCAGCCGCCTTCGTTAATTTTTTGCTTAGGTTTCGCTTGCTCATTTTGCATAATTTTTGCTTGCTTTTTTTTATTTTTTGATTTTTAATACAAATAAATGTAACTAAATTTAACTAATTCTCAGCGTGATCTCTTTTCCAACGACTTGTTGGACAAGTTCTTTGTGGTCATCTCTCAGTTTTGTGCTACAAACAGAAACGGTTAACAGAAGGAGTACGGAACTCGAATAAAACTTGGCGTTTCTACGATTTCAAAGGGAAACATTCTATAAACAATTGCTTTAGACAGGCTCCCCCAACGGAGGAGGCGCTCATATGTATGCGTATTCTATAAACATAAAGATACAGACGTGGTACAGACGAATCCAGAAGATAAATGTTACAGTGGAGTCCGAACCAAGGTGTCAACTAATAAATAGCTACAGTTACAGTGTACACATAACATAATATTGTGGTAGTTAAAGGTAGTAGTAGGTAGGCTACGCAGCTGCTCTTCCTCCTCCTCCTCCTCCTCCTCTTTCTCTTCCGTAGTCCGTTCGGTTGGTTATTAATTAATTTTATGTCGGAAGCTGGCGCAACTCACTAACATTGCTTGATTGTGTTGGGTTCCTTCTTCGCTTAGGCTTACAAAACTTACTCCATAAATTATATATGTAAATAAATTGTTGTAAAGTAGTTATATATTCATGTATGTATATAATCGTACGAAAAATTGTTGCGTTCAGTGTCGTCGGTGTCATGTCAGTTGTTTCAGCTTTGGATCTGGCGCATTTCTGGCAGGGATTGGCTCTGCCCTTGGCTATTCTTCCGATGATGATGACAGCTGGTCTCTGAACAATCCGCTTTAGTTCTTTCCTATCGCACTGGCGTCAATCCTAGGTGTCTCCTCACGCCGTGGCATTGTTCAGCAGCTGCAGCTTGACCTTAAGCTCCGCGAATGTGGGTCGCTTGGCGGGATTCAGGTCCCAGGCCTGGCGCATCATCTCGTAGATCTCCGGTGGACAGCCTTCCGGCGCTTCCATTTTGTAGCCCACCTCAACGTGCTTTACCACATCGGCTAATGGCTGCAAATGGACAGGTAATAGTTAGACACACTTCTCAAGTGCAATCTCTGATCGGCACTTACAATTCTGGGATAAGGCACGCGTCCAAAGGAGTAGATTTCCCACAGCAGTATGCCAAAGCTCCACATGTCGGATTTGTTGGAAAAGCGCTAAATGGGCGGGAGACAACATTAGTTATTTTGCGCCACAGCTTTCTGTCATTTTTAACTCACCCCATTTTTGAGAGCCTCAGGAGCCGTCCATTTGATGGGCAGCTTGCCAACGTCCAGATTGTAGCATTCCTCGCGCGCCAAACCGAAATCCGATACCTTGGCCACACAGTCCTCCGAGATGAGAACATTGCGGGCCGCCAGATCGCGATGCACAACCTTTTTGGCTTCCAGATACTCCATTCCAGAGGCAGTGTCGCTAATTAAAGGAATGCTGTTTGAAATCGACTTCGAAATGGGGGATCTTAAGTAAAAAGCTTACTAGGCAAAAATGATTTGATCCTTTTTGGTTATGTGCTGTCGTCCGCGCGATCGCAGGTAATCAACCAGTGATCCCTTGCTCATGTACTCCGTAACCAGATACAGATGCTTGCTGGTGAAGACCAGGCCGATGAACTTTACCAAATTGTCGTGCTCCAGCGTGCTGAAAAAGAGTTTCGTATTTAAAAAGATAAAAACAAAGGAAAGGATGAAGTAATAACTCACGTCATGACCGAGGCCTCGGCCAGAAACTTTTGCACGGCACCCTCATCCTTCAGCATCTTGACGGCCACCTTCTCGTTGCGTAATATGCCCAGCATCACGTCCCCGAACTCGCCCTTGCCGATGCTCTCGCGCAGCTGCAGCTCCGCCTCAGGGATCACCCAGCCCTTGTCCACGAAATCTTTGGAGTTAATGCAGAACTCTTGTTTGCCCAGCTTGGGCAAGCACTTGATCAGCTGGGTGCACAGCCCATCCGCATCCGCCTCGTAGTGCTGCAGGGATAATGCAAATTTAGTAACTTCCCTTGGACATATTAATATTTTGCACAACTTACCGCCACCAGCTGCCCCAGATTCTCAAAGTACTCCTCGTCATCGATGGTCAGCTTGTTCTCCAGGTACTTGACCCGATAGTGCTCCACCTTGGACTGGAAGCAAACGCAGAGCGTATAGTCGCCGGGGAAATTTGTGGACTCGCGCACCAGGAACAATCCGTCCTCACGGGGCTGCAGCAGATGCTCGGCCTCGTCTCGCGTTATGCTGCCATGGAACCACCTGAGGAGGAGAAGGAGACGAGAGATTATTTCAGCTCTAGATGGATGCTCTAGTGCTCTTCAACTTACGGCATGGCGTTCAGCTTGACCTCGCACCTGGACCGACCCTGCTGCTGCGGTGCCATCGCTGTGGGCGAGAGGGAGGCGTGATTCATGGCCGTGGTGGAGCCGCTGGACCACGCACTGCTCGCATTCACCCCGCTGGCGACGGCGCCCCCATTGATGTCGAAGCTGTGCAGCGAGGTGGACATGCCCGCCGTTCCGCTGCCACCGGTGACCACCGCCGTCGGCTGCTGCTGGGATACCTGTGTCGGTTGGTTGGCTGTGTGCAGCAGCATATTGCTGCCGTGCTGGCTTCCACTCAGCGCCAGACTCTTTGGCGGCAGCGCCCGCTCCGAGCCGTGCAAGGCCATTTGGGCCGCGTTCAGCGAGGAGGACATCAGACCCGATCCACCGGACGTACAGTTGGCCAGCAGCTGGAGGTGCTGCTGTTGCTGCTGCTGGGCAACGGCGGCCACTGCGGCGGCGGTACCGCCCACAGCCTGTGATCCCGCCGGCTGCTGAACGGCTTGGACAGTGGGGGCGGGCGCAAACGTGGAGAGTATGCTGTGGGACGCCTGCTGCTGCTGCTGCAGTTGGCTCGTCGTCTGTTGTTGCTGCTGCGTCTGGCTGGGGGACTTGGGCGAATGATTGCTGGCGCTGCTGATTAAATTATGACTATTAAGCGCATGCGATGACAAATGCAATGCGGCTGCCGCGCCCGCCTGGCTGGGATGCTAAAAAAAGAGCAAAGAAGGAGAGCAATGTCAGTAGAGCAATTTAATAACAGTGAATTATCTATACATACCACATTGTTCTCGCGATGGTGGTGGTGGTGCGGCGGTATGCTGGGCGGCACAATGTGCGGCTGCGACTGGCTGAGCTGCTGCTGGTGGAGCAGTACCGCCCCAACTGCCGAATTGGCCGAGGGTCCACTGGCCACCGCTCCCAGAACCGCATTCGGCTGGGGGGCAGGACGTTTGTTGTGCCGCAGCGGAGCGGTCGGCGGCATCTGGTGGCCGGTGGTCTGCAGGAACCATGGATCGCCGGCTGTACTGCCCGTCGCCGCTGCAGCGGCCACCGTCACCGAGGGCTGCGAGAATCCGCGATGGTGTCCAACGACCGAGGTTTGTCCGTTCTGCGTGGCGGTCGCGTGGCTGTTCATAGCTGTTCTCAGCGGTCCCTGCTTGATCTCAACGGTGATCAGATCACCCTCGCCGGACGCCTTCCTCGAGAGGGGTTCCTTCTCCTTAGCGTTCTCGTTCTCCTCCTGTTTCTGCTTGGGCTTCTGCTGGCTCTTAACCGGGCTGGTCTCCCTGGTTAGGGCTTCCTCGTCTGCAAAAAAACAAAAACCAAAATGAATTAGAACATTTCTCTTATCAATTGATGATGTTATTTTTGCTGATATAATGAGGCCAACCAAAAGCATCTAATCTTATCACAACTTCGCACAACACATATTGACAATGTTATCTACATTAATTATATTATTTATTCCATGGCAATCAGCTGGCCAAATATGTAACTTATTTTATGGCCACACACCACACACAATTATCGAATGGATTGGATAGAGTATGGCAATTTCTTTTCGTTATGATAATATTCCATTTTGTATCATATTTCAAACACTTACTTTTGACATATATTTCTTATTCTAATACCTGATAATATTATCATGTAGTTCATTTTTCTATTTGATAGGAAATTCCTAATAGGAATCTTATCCATTACAATATCATAGAATATTTATCTCGCATTCCCCATTGATCTTGGCCAGATTCCAATATGCGAACTTCACAGTTTTCATATCTCATTCCCCGATATAGATATATGCATTCATAGATCGAGCTTTACTTTCCGCATAGCCCAGCCCAATTCCAAGCTGCTTTCGTGATCGCTTGGCCTCCAAACGCACGTTTATTTAATCAGTCAGTCAAGTCAGTAGTCAGTATGTCCACAAATAGCTGCGATTGCATAAGCGAGACTTTGGATGCGCAATGATAATTGTTGGTCAACACACTCTAAACTCAGTGACTCAAATGGACACAAACGGCATGTTAATCGGGTGAACCGAGCGAATCCACTCGCCAAATGTAAAGCATTTGCATGTGACGGGCATAATTAAACCCGGTTTATTGCGCACTTTTTAGGGTTGTTGACTACTGTTTCCCTGGACGCGATTTTGGGATTCGGGATGAGTCAGTTTTATATCGCTTGTTAACTTCCCACAAATCTTTACACACAAAAAAAATTAAATATATATATATATCTTAAAAGAATTTATTAACTTAAATGTTTCAAGTTTTTTTAAGATTAGTCCAAACTTTATCGCAAAAAAAAACGCGTTACAAGAATATTCCTTAAAATTTGTGTATAGTTCCTAAAATATTTTTTTAAGTGCCAGGGCCAATCCCCAAAATGCTACATGTTCTGCCAATCTGCCAACCTTTTTCCGTAATCTCTGTAGAATTTACATTACCTGCTTGTAATTGCGCTGTTTTAGGCAGTGAAGCCTCTTCCAGCGGCTTAATTTCTTAATTTTATGCAAATTTCATTAGCGAATCTCGCTCGCTTGGCGGAAACGCGTTTTGCATATTAAATTCTCATTCTGGGACGTGAATTTATCGTGGGAGTGAGTGAAGTCGAGGCGTGGGCATTGTTTAAATAGCGACAGGTTGGCAGATGAGGCGGCGGATGAGGAGTTGGAATCGGAGGAGGAGGCACGCGCAGGTCAGTTTACCGCTCTGGAAGTTTGAAGTCACATCCGCCATTCGCAACGACCTGAAGTTTTGGTTATCGGGCTAAATTGGTTTAGCATGACTGTTCGAATGCGAGAATCCGTTCGGGAATTGCATTCAGTCAGAGTCATCGCTATTCGTCAGCGGCTTCCTGCTTACCGGAGACGGAGCTTTGAAGTCACACCCGCAGACAATAGTCTTTGTATTTGTGTACTCGCCGCTTATTGTTTCAATTGTTCGACCACAATGCGAAATTTAGTGCTGCTCTGTGAAATATAAATCGAACCTGAGAGCTTTGCATAATTTGGCAAAAGGAAAAAATGACAAATCTCGTTTTTCAATTTAAAAAAAATATATTTCAATAACAACACTGTACGCTTGACAACTAGCAATCAAATTTCGACATTTGAGAAAAACCAACTAGAACTAAAGATTTTTATTTCTAGACCATAAACCTATTTACGGACACTTAAAGTCAAAATTCAGCTGAACGAATTATTTTTGAATGACTTTTCAAAGACAAATGTTTTAAATCATAAACCTTAAAGCGCCAATCTTTTCAGTAAATATTTAAAAATAGCTTTTATATATTTGTTGTTCGCAGTAGTACGATAATTGTATTTCTTTTTGAAAGCCTGAAGTTAAGCACGAGGACTTCCGTTGCGCCGTTTTCGACCTTGACTCCGAAAGAATCATAAATTGCTGGAACTGAGCCATTCTTATCCCACTCAACTCCCCAGAGAGTGAGTCAGAGGAAGAAATGAATAATTGTAAGTTCGGGAAGGCAAGCATGGTTTCTTCTATACCCTCTTTTAAATGATACAAAAATATAAAAGTTTTAAATATTTAAAACAAATATAGTAAATAATCACTTAAAAAAACTATTATTAACCCGTTTTAGAATTGGGGATCTCAACTTCTCATAACTTTACAAAACAATACCCTCGCTGCCTGAGTGTAAACACAAAGTATTGACTGCCAAGTGCCGCGTATAATCTTATGTTAAGCCAATGCCCACTCGAGCTGTCATCGCCGTGAGTGAGTCGACTCGGAAAAGCCTTTGATTAGTCAACGCCGGTGACAGGCCAATTACTGAATATAAGTATGCCCCCGCACCTGTCGATGTTTACATCTCCAACTTTGCATGTGCGTGCTAGGTAAAATCCACTAGGTATCGACAGGTGTTGCCACACACACCTGTGGCTTCGCCAAGATAAATGCCGAGTGTAAATAATGAACACAAAAATATCGCTGTTCTTGCAAAACCCCAAACAAAATCACCACAAATAATTAATATTTTTTTTAATTGTAGTTCGCAACGAATTGTAGAAGCGAGTCGAGCATAAACTACCTTTGGAATTCGTAAACAAAAAGGTAAATAAAAGACGAGAGGTGAAACACGCTCCTCAAATATAAATCAACAGCTCACAAATACTAAAATAAAAAACAATGCCTGGCAGATGGACATGAAAATGGAGATTTGTGTATTGCTGAAATATTCGAAATATAATAATCATAAAAAATGCACAAAGTTAAAATTAACGACAGCGATCTGCCGGACATGAGTGCAAAAAGCGCTTCCAAAGGTTTGAAAGGCATGCAAAAAAAAGTGCAAACAATAAAATTGAATGATTCATTGGCAATTGGCAGTTCAACGCACACATCGTATACGTACGGGTACGTATACTTTTGCAATGCACTGTGGACTGGTTGTGGGTGTTGAGCAAAAGTCAAATGAAATGCGCAGTAATCCGACTGTCCCGATGAGGTAATACTAATTAGCCAAAGCAACGAAAATGCACTGCGCAAAATGTGTCAAACAAATTGGGATTTAAATCAAGAGCATTATTATTTGGTTTAAAATTATTTCGGATGGAATTAAATCATCTCCTTATAAATAGGATTCCATAAAAATGCTTAATTCAATTAAACCTTTAGAAATTTCCCACGTGTTTTCGAGCTCCATTTAATCTGCTGCACTCTAATGGATTTAATCTCTTTACACTAATTCCGCCGTTGAAAGCTAAAGACTCTCTCTTGGAATCTACTAGTTAATGCCAAACTATTCCATTTAATCCCCCTGAACAACCGAGTTAGCTAATGAAAGCTCTGTCTGCCAGCAGTTTTAGTTCTGGCTGACAGCCCGACGATTCCCCCTTGGGCTCCAAGACTCAAGATGAACTTGTGTATGAGTGATGAGTGAGCAGGAGATTGGGGAAAAGAAAACAGTTCAACACCTTTGGAGCTAACAAGCACACATATGTGAGAATCTTTTGTATAGCTTCCTTATTGTTTGAGTTACTGCAGAACACACACACACTCCTCAAAAATAACAAGGGAAAATTAAGTTTTGAAACTAGAATTGCAAATACACTGTTTAAAATATAGTATATGTTAGAAAAGAACCAAATAAATAATATAAAAACTTAAAGAAAATACTATACAAATTAGAGCTTGAACAAATATCGATAGTTTGCTATTCCTCCATATTTAATTTGTGTTTTCCTTTCAAAACGTCGATATTATCGAATCGATATTGTCAAAATATCGAAAAAAAATCGAATTCAAATGTTTTCACAATAATCATTTTAGTAAAATTAGTTTTTATTGCCGCATTAAGTCACACCGAAAAGAAAATGCAGTATATAAATTGCGAGGTGCTAGGTTTTTCCACCTGCGCCTTGCCAATTTCTGTGAATAATGGCACTACCCCATGGCGCGGTATCAACATAAACAAATACATGTACATATATATAGAGCAACTATTGCGGAGGGACGGGGACCAAGTTTCCGACATTCTCACACTTTTTTTGTAGGGGGGCTGCAACGACAGGTAAATATACACACAGCAGACAATCATTCCTGCACAAAGTCAGTCAACAGTTGCCGGCGGTTCCTGGGCCATTGTGTTGCCGTTGCCACCGGTTGGAAAGTGCAGGCCGAAAGAAAGGTAACCTTAGTCAGTCAGTCAGTCAGTGGCTGGCTTTCGGGCCCAAAAGGTAGGGAAAATGGGGGAGAAAAGCCATGAATGGAACGCGAGGCGCTCATGAATGGCGTGTGATGGTTGGTTTTCGCCGGGGCTCAGAAATTTGCATATCGCATGCGAGGCGACGAGCGGCAGGAAAACCGCAAGCAGGAAGAAGGAAGACTACACCTGGGCAAAAACACAGGTACATGGATCTGCTAATTACACGGTTAGCTGCCTCATGTGGTTGACCCTGAGTGTGCAGTTGGATGAGGTGCTGCTCGTTTGGTTGGGTGGCCCATTCTGCGGCCGTAGATCCCTTCTCCTTCTCCAAATCTCGGTGGGTCTTAGACACTGGACACCGCGGACGGAGCGGAGCTGGGCTCTTTTGCCAGTTATTGCCCAACGGTTAGACCATAATCCAATACCCCGGCCCAATGTCAGCGAGCGGAAAGAGAATTTGGACGCTTGGAGGGGCTTGAAACCCAATCTGCGGACCGCTTGCAACACCAGCCGCCACAATTGGGAGCAGGGCTGACTGTTGGAGATATGAATTTGAAGGGTTTGCACAGAACTTATTTCGTGTACTTAGAAGAAAACCTTTATCTAAATTATTTAAACTAATAAATAGAGAATGCATATTATAATGATTATGACTACCTTATAATGAACTGGTTAGAATATTGTTGTCCACTTTTAAAGCCCTGTAGATTTTATTTGTGACTTCATTTCCTTGAAATTTTGCTGTCTAAGGGCAGTTTTCTCATCCGCATGTTCAATTTAAAGTTGGCTTTAAATCTTGAAAACGAAAAGGAATTCAGAGTTCAAAGTGTAATTAAAATTTAACATACGGACGAGAACAGGACCTTAAAAGAACAAATTAAAAATGACATTTTACTCCTTTAACTGGCTTGTGACATTTTAATAAATATCTCCCGATATCTTAGCTAATCTTATGTTTTTTTTTAAAGTTCACAGAAAATTCTTCAAAACCATTTTTTTAAGATCTTATCTTTTACTAACCGAACCACTCCTCCGAGCTGGCGATGGGCGGAAGAGAGCGAGACGTCTGTTGTCCGTTTTTCTTTGTCCGCTCCCGGGAATTTCCCAAGGATTTGTCTTTGGTTTGTTGGAGCTCGGACTTGGTTTTGGCCGCCTGGAACTTGCGGTGGGCGCAGCGCAGGAAGTTCAGCAGACGGTCATCGATGGGCGGGGAGGATTCGATTTTGGCAAATGTCGCGGATGATGGAGAAGGTGTAGTCGGCGTACTCCTCCCCGGATTGGGTGCATACTTGTCGCAAAAGTAGAACTCGCGTCGGCGAGGAGGTGCGTAGGCGGCACTCAGGCTGCTGCAAAGGAGGATGGGCTTGCGACGAGCCCGGGAGATCACCTGACCACCAGTGTGGGTGGCGTGGGCCTCCTTATGAGTCACACTGCTAGCGCTGCGCGATAATCCAAATGCCGATCCCGAGATTGTTCCCCCTGCAGGTGTCGCCTCCCTGCTCTGCTTACACCAGTAGATGTCCTTGGTGCCAAAGTAGTAGCGTCTCCTAGTGTCGTGTCCCGATCCTCCTCCTCCCGATCCTCGATGACTCCGGCCCACCGATCGATTCGATCGCTTGCCGGCACTCGATGCCGTCTGACTGCCACTGCTCGTCTGCGAATTATCGCTCTCGTTGTTCGAATTGGCTGGAGATGGAGATGCAGATGCCGATGCGGATTTCAGTGCCCGATCCGAGGATGAGGAACCTGCTGCACCTGCTCCGCTGGGAGGAGGCGAGGGCATGAGGTACGAGTTGGACTGGATGAAGACGCCATCGCAGGTTATCTTAATTGTTGTCACCATGTTCCCGCATTGCGTTTACTTTTGATTAGTTTTTATTTTGCACTAGCCTAAGTTCTAATTTGGATGGCTCAATAACCCTTGTTTAACTTTTTTTAAGAAAATGTTCTTAAGTTCTTGAACCATGTTTTTCCTTTAAAATAAAAGTAGGTTTTTATTTGTTTGTGCCACATTGGAAAGTCAATTACCATCTATCTAATTTCCCATTTCAATATGATTTTTTTTGTCCCAGTGAAAATAGGAGATAGTTCTAATGGCATTGTTAGTGCACAGTAGCAAACCAAGTACAAACAGCAAAAACCCCATCCTAACCGAAGAACTGAAATCGAGGCTAATGCCCAGTCTGTTCTGGACAAAGGCCGGCAAATTGTTTTCGTTGGTAATAATACTAATTAAGGTTCTGTAAGCGCTTCGATTTGCCATCGTCCAGCAGCATCGAGGTAGCCACAATGGACATGGACAACTGGGCGGAATCAATAGTGAAGCGACCGGGGCAGATAATGGATAGCAAAAAAAAAGCGCAAATGGGAAATTTCTAAAGAGAAAATTCAAGCTAAAAAAAACAAAGACAAATGGAATAAAAGCCAGGCCTGGAGAGATAGAAAAACAGAGTAAAAACCAGAGGCAGCTCGGCCGAAATTAACTTCATTGCGAGGAAATCATGGTACTCCACTAAATAATAATCACAACTCTTTGGCATCTATAGGTATGTTTTTTCTTTATTTTTTGTTGGCATTCCTCGGCAAGTCAATTCGCTACATTAACGGTTTGTCAGCGGCTTACTGAAATAGTCGACAATGGCTTTGAGTGCTCCACAAACAGCTGAAAACGCTGGCTGGGCCAAAAAATCAGTTGCCATACCATGTCGCCTTATTTCTCTGGGTTGGGAAAACACGAACCAGTCGCCTGCCTGAATTGAATTGGAATTTACTGGAGCTCCTCTGGCTACATATTGTGCAAATAATTTGGGCGTGGGAACCACGCAGTCGACGTCGACAGAGGAGCGAGCAGAGAGAGCTATTGTCTATCCCTGGACAGGTGGCAAATGTTGGGAAAGTTGCTTTAGTTAGTTGGGGGGAAGAAGATATATGTGCCCCGATAATGGGATAGAGTTGTAAGCAAGATGGGGTTGTTAATTACTGGGAGAATTTATGGAGATCGTTTATAAGACAGGTTTCATGTTATAGTTAGCTTCTGAACTTTAAATAAGTATTTTTGCTATAAAGATTCATTTAATAAATTCCTAAAATAATATCCCAAGATCTAATAAATCTCTTATTTGCGATCCCCCACAACTCTCACTGGATCTTCACTTTCTTCGGCGCCTTGAGAACTTTCCTGGGCAAATGTCAACCCACAATCAACTATGCAAATGAGCCAGAATTGGGCACGTGGAAAGTGATTGCTTATCATGACCCACAAAGGAACCTGAGCCAAATGAAATTCTCCGCACGAAAAGTGGGAAAAGCGTTCGGTCGGCTGAAGACGAAGAAGAAGCGCACCCAAAAGACACAAAAAACTAATTAAATAAAACAATAACAATAACAGAATTATGTATGACACAACGAGTTTCTGTCGCTGCTGACGAAATGCAAAATGAAAAGCAAAAGGCACAAGAGTCAAATCAAAATAAAAGCCAAAAATCCAAGCCGTTGAGTGAAACAAAGTGGGCAATAAGCGAAGAGAAAAGCTAAAAACAATGGGCCGGGTTTATTTTTTTCGTGGGCCTGGTCGAAATGCGTAAGTTAGCTGGTCCGGATATCCTCGGAACGGTCGGGTTTTTAAGTTTTTCAGCTGCGATTGGATCGGTTCGGTTCGGATCGCTTTTGATAGCCGGCGGCTGGAGTACCTGTTGCATATATCATTTTGGCAAGCAGTCAGTAGTGAAAGTTTCTCGATATACCCTGCCCCCAAACGGTAAGTTTAACATTGAAAGACCAAGTAAAACCCGAATGGATGGCAATTCATCTCAAGACCAAGAGCATTTAGCATTCGCTATTGTTTCTAACCATTCCGGGGCTTAATTAATAACTCAAGTTTTACAATTATTTTAACGTGCCAGGCACGCATTAAAAGAAAATGAAGAGAGTCCGAACCGAGAAATGAAAAATGAAATGCGCCATTGGCTTTGTAGTGTTAAGAGTGAGGGGGGCACATCTTTTGGCCAGTCGGAGGGTTAAGCTCGTCTTCACTTGTGTGTGCAGTGAATGGCAAATTGAATAAGTGGATGGAAAACACATAAAAGCCGTGTACAGAGCCAAGAAAAACATAAAAAATTGTTTCACGCGTCTGCAGTTGAAGTTTAAGTTTTTTTCTCTCTATAGTTTTTTTTTGTTTTTGTCCACTTTCACTCGGGATCCAGCCAGGCTGGAGATACAAATTTCAACCGAGAGTCGAATTCGAATTCGCTCAGGATGACGTTCGGCGGATTAGTTTCCCATTGAGAGAGCGTTGGCGAAAACTAGTTACAGTTTAAGGCCCCGGTTTTTTGGCCGATTAGAGCGGTGCGATGACTAATGCGCTGGAAAATTGAAAATGCCTCGACACGCCATCCAGCCTACAATGTTTTTCTGTATTTTCTGCATTTGCTGCCTTTTTTTCCGGTTTTTATTTTGTCAAAGTCGAGTGTCTGCACGTCGCCAAAATTAGCGTGCAAATCGATTGTGCAGAGGGTTTAGGCCGAGTGATTCATGCAATTTGGGGATCAGCTGCGGTCCGTAGTTGCATCTGGGCATCGGATCTGGGGGATCGGATTAAAATGTGCAGTTAGAGAGCGAGAAGAATGGAAGAATAAGCGAAGAAATTGCAGTAATGGTAGAGCCTGGGGCTGGGGGAATTCAATCCACGGCGACCTGAGAAAACAATTAGCACTCTGTGATTGAAGTTGGCCCGGGGAAAAGCATCCATGGCCATTGGGGAGGAGGCTGGAGAGGAGTTAAAATGCTGCCAGTCAAGGCACTTTCGTTTCAGACTTTCAAACAATCAAATATGCAGCGACGCGCGATCGTCTTCATCAGTTGCACACGAAAAAAATACACGATTTGGCAAACAACTTGGTTTAAAATTGAATTGCTAAATACTGTGCTTTCGCATGGTTTTAGAAAGGTAGTTAGTGAAGTTTCTACTTTTGGAAAACCCTAAAAAGTTGAAAAACTATCGATTAAACAAGTCCTATACACACAAAAAAATTTGATTGGTAAAATTGACCTATACAGATAGTTACGTAACTATTAAAAAAGGTCTTCCACTATTAAAAATAGTTGCGTGTATTTTGTTTTTTCTTTGTGTGTGTGTCTTTGCTATTTGTGTGTATTTTGTTGTTGTGAGAGTTACTGTTTGATTGGTAGAACTAACAATTTTGTGGTTGGGAACTATTTTACTTTTATTTTTGTTAATTTTACCAATCGATTTTTTTGTGTGTACATTGAAGCATTTTTATTCAATCGTTTTTATTATTTGATATTAAATCAATCAACTTTTTTATTTTTATCTCAGTTAAATTATTTTTGATTTAAAACCCAAACAAACTTCCACTTTTTCTGTGCATGCCTTGGGCAATATTGAATTAACCACGGACACATTCAAACACTGATTGCTACTAATGTCCGATACATCTGACCCAAACCCATAATTAAGCGGACATCCCCAACATGGCAAACAAATCAAAAGCCAAGCAGCACACAAAGGTCATTGCGCCATCAGAGTCAAGTCTCGAAAATTATATTTATATTTTCGATTCAACAGATATTCAATCCATCAAGTGGAAGCCAAAGGAAGCTCATCTCTCCCCGCTTTTTGATTCACTTTCTTCGCACTTTGTTCATAATTTGCATAAATCACTTCCTTGGGGCGCCCACCGAATGCCGAAAAATGCAAAAAATTATTCGCGCTTGTATAATTAATTATTACAATGGCGAGATATCAACAATTCGAATTCGCGCCGTTACATCACGATCTTCTGCCTTTTGTGTTGCACTGAACGGATTATCAAAAGGCCGCTTTGCATACCGTCATAATTTATTGTTATTATATATTGCAAAGAGCCAATTGCAATCGATTGGCTCGAATTCAATTGGTTGGCCAATTCGCACACACGCGATGATGAGCTGCGCATGCGTGGCGAGCGGTTTTATTATTTTCCTTCGTTTTTTTAAATTCAAACGCGACCGCGCGCTTTGCCTGCAAGTTTTCAACTGAAAACCGCTGCACGAAGTTGCCGCCGAGACTGAGTCACGATAAATAAAAAAAAATACAACTGTGAGAGAGGGAGAGCTCTTGCCAAGCTTTGATTTTCTTCATATTTGTGAGCCGGCTTCTTCTCTTTATCGGCCAAATAAAATAGCATGCGATAAAAACCAGTCGCTCGCATGCGATCGCCCACCTGCCGCTGCACTTTTCCGCCACCGTTTCGGCTTTGCCTCCACAAAGCTCCTCGCAGGTGTAAATAAAATCAAAACATGTGTTGCCCAACTCATTAGGCCAATTTTGGCGTTTCAAGTCTTTGCTGCGGTCTCGGTTTTGGCCAAAAGTAAGTCAAACTGCGGTCGCCAATTTTTACACGGAAAAATTAAATTAAAAATATTTATTCTGTTGAAAAATATTAGCAGTAATAGTAAACAATTAATTCACAAGTTTTTCTAAAAGACATTATGTGGGAAAATACTTAGAGAACTCGTTCAAAATCAGGAAAGTATCATTTTACTTTTTTTTTTATAAATTTCGTTATTTGTCTTACAATGTTCTGTCATTTTTAATTTTTTTTAAGTTGTTTTAAAAAATCTGCGTAGCTGTTTTTAAAAAGTTTTCCTTATAATTTATCTTTTTTTTTTAGTTTACGGATTAAAGAAAACCTTTGTAAAAAAAATGATTTCTAAAATATTTTTTAAAAATTTGATCAGACTCTAATAATATAAACAAATATTTCACAGATTTTTGAATGGTATTTAAATATATCAGTGAAATTGTATTTTCTAAAATATTTAGAATATTTCTATTTTGTATATGACAAAATTGAAATAAGACATTCAGAAAGGCATTAGCCATTAAATTTTGAGTTGTTCATTCAGGTATTATTAGTTAAAAATGTATATAAAATTCCAATGCATATTAGTTAAGTTTCTAATTAATTTTAAAAATTATCTGCAGTGCAGCTTGTGACATCGGAGATTCAAGCCCAATGCGATCGCAGTTTCAAAAACACACATCCAGTAACATTGGAGCTTTGTGGCTTGGATCGATTTCCTTTCTGTTTCGTTTATTTGGTCTAATTGCCGCCGCTGGCCATGTTAATTAATTCCCCCATTATTGGTTCCCCAGTAACCCCCTCCCCGCCCCGCCCCCTCTATCTCTGTCTCTCTTTTTCTCCACGACTTGTATGGCAAATAGTTTTCCTTTTGCATGTTTACTTTTCGTCTCCATTTCCAGGCAATTTGTTGCCGCTGTCGAATCAGTTGTTTGCAAAAATGTAGACATCAACATGTTTATTGTTTCTTTTGCGTCCAGCGTTTGCAGTTGCAGTTGCACAGTTCGTGATTTTCTTCGATTTTTCTCTTTTACATTTTTTGCATATTTGCAGAGCAATTAGCATCAAAGTGAAGTCGGAACTGTGCATAGAGAAAACCAGCAGGGGATTTTCTGACGTCACCAGTTCTCCCAGCAAATTCGCCCTGCGAATCCGAACAGCAAGTAGATCAAAGCGAGGGATATGTGCTAAAAATACCCGCAAAGCAAGATAAACAAACAAACGGGAACAGAAGAAGCTTAAATATGCAAAGAAATGGTGCCCCGCGAAAAATAAAACGAGAGCAGTAATAAGTAAAGGAATGTCAAACACATAAATGTATATCCAACGGTTCCAGATAAAGAACATATTTATGCCGATAAACCCTAATTCCTCTGTTTTTAATGGTCGCCAGAATTATATAAATAAGATAAGGCGAACCGAAAATAAAATTTTTAAAATGTTAAAGGTACACTACTTTTTAAGCAATTGTGTATTTCAGAATTTTCTTAATTCCGAAGATTTAAGAATTGGATAAGATATTTGGCAGAGGTTCAATAAGTCAAAAATATACATAAGGCAATCTACAATCCCATTTTATATATTTTTGTATAAACACACCTAAACCAAGATAATTGGATGAAATAAAATTTTTTTATGCACATATAGGTATAAAGAATAATGGCAGTTGGGGGCCTATTGGGAATCCCTATTCACCTGCCCAACCCTAGAAATAACGTTTTATTGCCAATCGGACAAATTAAAATTGCAAATTCCAATTAGCATTCCAATCAGTCCGAAGTACAGTGGTCAGGCAAAGGCGTAATTAGCGCAAGTGAAAACGGCAGATATATTCGTACGTAATAGGCGCAATAAAGGGAATATTGAACAGTGGGCGCCAAAAGTTAGTCACTCACTCCGAATGCGAAAAGTTCACGCAACACTGACCCCTCACACGCACAGGCTAGCGTACTCACTCACACAGTTACGCAGATGGAGTATAACGCCCACGCATGTTGCAATATACAAACAAACAAACCCACAAACAGAGAGATACAGAGAGGGGGTGGCGGTGGGGGGAGCTTTGTGGCGCCTACGTGTGACGTCAGCGACCGAAAGTTTTTGCCGACGACGCAGAAACTGACCGAAAGACAACAAAAACAACAACACAGGGGGACAGGCAGCCTTTACTATACGAACGGAAACCCATAACAAAAACTACGATGCGCCACGCTTCGGTTATTGCCTTTAATTACTACTGTGGTTGTCGTTTTTGTTGTACGCATCGGTCATTCATGGCCCGATTGTTGGCTATATATGTACGTTTGTACTTTTATATATGGAGCTTTGTGTGTGTATGTTTGTTATTCAAAAAACCTGCACAACAACAACAAATTTCGCGCCGCAAAGTTGTAAAACGTGTTTCTGTTTTCGCTTTGATTGGAACCAAAATGCGTAGTTTTTGTGTTTTTTTCTTATTATGATAATTTTTGGTTGTGTTTTTGCTTTCGTTTTGCAGCCCAACTAGTTGACCTCAGACAACAGTGTTAAAATACAAATATAAAGAAGCTGCAAATAGTTCACTGTGTTGGGTTAACTTATAGAATTAAAAAGTAACAACATTTAATAAAATCGTTTGATAAAAAAAAAAAATTATTTATCTTTTTTTTTGTAAATGTGGTTCACTGTATCTAGGGTGCACTGTATGCTTTTACGATTATTTATTTTTGTTGTTGTTAATTTCATTTGCATTTTGACTTATCTCATAATGAGAAGGCAAAGTTTTATGCAATATTTGTTTTTCATTGCTGAAATTGTGCAAAGTTACATATTTGCAGAGAGTTAATTTCGATACTTTTTTATTTGCCGAGTTGCGTTATCCTTTTCTCGCAAGCTCTCGTCACTTTCACACCCACACACGCACGCACACACACAAGGACAAGTGTATTAAGGAAGCAGACAGCGCGACGCTGCAAAAAAAAGGGCGTTGGGCGGAGTCCTTAAAACGGGCTCAAAAACAAGTAGCCCCGAAAAATGGAAGCACCAAAAACCATATGGCTTACCCGATTTTCGATGATGATGACGTTTTTTTCTGGACTGGATTTCAGCTTTAGTTGTTGTTATTATTTGTTGGTCTCTTTCGATTTGTTTTTATTGTTGTTGTCGCTCCTCCTCGTTGGCATTCCAATCCGACGCTGCTGCGCTGCCGACGTCGCTGCTCACTGCGCTGCCCGTGCTGGCGCTTCAAGCCATCAGCGACATGCACATTTCATTTGAATTATCACGCATATGTAATAAGGTGTATCTTGATATATATTTATAAACATTTGCACCACCTTTCCGATCCGATCCGATATGGGGAATATAAATACACACAGACACTTGCACAAGCACTCTCACGCACACACACACCTGGCTGCTGGTTTTGTGGAATTTTCGATTCTATTCTCCGTGTTTTCGGCCCTCTTCCGTTGATGCTGATGCATTGCCGCACTTGCATCCGCCTCAGTTCATCCCACGCATGGCGCTCCAATGTAATTCGGTTGCTGAAACAGTTCGCAGCACGGGCGATTTTAATTTAAACAAAAAAATTCACACGAGAGCAGAGCGGCCATCTTGCGTCAGTGTTGTTCAACCTTTTTTTGGCTGGCTGTGGTGTGACCAGTCGGCAGTTGTGCGGGAATGCTCAGGTGTGCAGTTCTGGCTCTTTTCTAGCCAAATTTCAATTTCAAAAAGGCTTTTTTAAGCTTTCCAGTATTCTTTATACTTTTCCCTTTAAAGTATTTATTAACCTTACCATCTTTTAATTTAGTTTACATCTTTACTTTGAATATTATTTTAAACTAACTTTCTTGATAAAACAGCTGACAACCAGCTGATAATGAAACGGTAAAGATAGTTCAACGAATGACCCTACCATAAGTTATTTACCGGAATCTTCAGACATTGAAAGCTGTGGTCACACCGTTCCACACGTGCAATATTTACGAAATATGCGCAATCTGAAGCTGCAATATTGCAAGGAGCTGGACGCAGTGGCTCAGCCCCGGCAGCTGCTCCTGCAGCCGGAACTGAACGGCGACACCGCGGACACATCCTTCGTGGTGGCCGACAACAAGGTCTACGCCGTCCAGGAGTCGGGAGATGTGCGACCAAAAGTCATTGCCGATTTGCCGGACATTGTGGGTGTGGAGTTCCTGCAGCTCGACAATGCGATCTGCGTGGCCAGCGGAGCAGGCGAAGTGCTCCTGGTTGATCCCCAGACGGGAGCCACCAAGGGAGAGGGAACCTACTGCGACGTGGGCATCGAGTGCATGTCGTGGTCGCCCAATCAGGAAGTGGTGGCCTTCGTTACCCGCGCCCACAACGTAGTGCTGATGACCAGCACCTTTGACGTGATCGCCGAGGAGCCGCTGGACGCGGAACTGGCGCCTGATCAGCAGTTTGTCAACGTGGGATGGGGAAAGAAGGAGACGCAGTTCCACGGTACGGAGGGAAAGCAGGCTGCCAGGCAGACTGGAGGCGATTCCACCGACAACCAGGAGAGCGAGGAGCTTAATCAGGTAAAAGAACATCTTTGGTATCCTTATAGCACACAAAACTAATCATTCCTGATCCCTCACAGGATGTTAACATTTCCTGGCGCGGCGATGGAGCCTTTTTTGTGGTGTCCTATGTGGCTGCCCAGCTGGGTCGCACCTTTAAGGTGTACGACTGCGAGGGAAAACTCCATCACACAGCCGAGAAGAGTGCCAATCTAAAAGAGGTGGTGGCCTGGCGACCGTCGGGCAATTGGATTGCAGTGCCCCAACGATTGCCCAACAAGTCCACCATCGCTCTCTTCGAGAAGAATGGATTGAGGCATCGCGAGCTAGTGCTTCCCTTTGATCTTCAGGAGGAACTGGTGGTGCAGCTGCGCTGGAGCGAAGATTCCGATATACTGGCCATCAGGACATCTACCGAGAAGGAGCAGCGTGTATATCTGTATACGATCGGCAACTATCACTGGTACTTGAAGCAGGTGTTGATTTTCGATCAAACGGATTCGCTGGCTCTGCTCCACTGGGACACGCGGATAGGAGCCGAACACAAGCTGCATATTCTTAAGGAAAGCGGAAAGAGATTGATCTACAGCTGGGCCTTCAGCGTGGATCGATACGAACGTAGTGGTGTCGTGGGCGTCATCGATGGCAAGCGACTGCTGCTCACAGATTTCGCCAGGGCCGTGGTGCCACCTCCCATGTGCCAGCGCGTCCTTCAGTTGGACAACTACATCAACGCCTTCACCTGGTACGAGACCAGCCTGTGTGTGTACACCTGCGATCGTAGAATGTACTCCTACGAACCCATGCAGCAGTTAAGCGGACAGGAACCACATTCCTGCCTACTTATGCCGGATGCAGAACTTGCCCGCTTGCCGCTGGCCAATCTCACCTACTTTTCGTGTGATTACCTGCTGGCTACGCACAGCTCAGGAGGATCCACACGGTTGCTACTGCTGAACAAAGAGGCCGATGAGGATGAGGTCAACGAGCAGGGAGAGCTGTGCTATCGTGTGCAGAGTTCCCTGCGGATCAGCGGGCTGGTGAACGCCGTAACCATTGGAGCCAACGCCATGGATGAGTTTTACGTGCAGACAGTGAATAATGGTCACACCTACGAGGTGTCCCTCAAGTCGGACAACACGCTTAAGGTGGAGCGGACTCATGTGCAGTTGTCTCAGCCAGCTGACCAGATTGAGTGGTTCACCATTACCAGTGACTCCACAGGTACGGATATAGTTCCTAAGTAGAAATGGATTTCTAATTTATAACATAATTCCTCTCCCCAGGCGGTCTCATCACCCTTCGCAATCAGCAACTGCTCCATATGGACGGCTATCGCATTGCCGAGGACGTCACTTCCTTCTGCGTAGTGGGAAACTATCTGGCCTACACCCAGCTTAATGCGATGCACTTTGTACGACTAAAGGATCGTCGCCAGGTGGCTAGCAGGAACATAGAACGCGGTGGCAAGCTGGTAACGGCAGTGGCCAGTGAGGCACGTGTTGTGCTGCAACTTCCGCGCGGCAACCTAGAAGCCATTTGCCCGCGTGTGCTTGTCCTTGAGTTGGTGGGAGCTCTGCTCGGGAGGAAGCAATACCAGGCGGCAATGCAGATGTTGCGCAAACAACGCCTCAACCTTAACATCATCTGCGACCACAATGTGGAGCAGTTCGTGGCCTCGGTCGATGTCTTCCTGCGCGAGATCAAGCAGAGTCAGTGGCTCTGCCTGTTCCTGAGTGAGTTGCAGAACGAGGACTTTGCCAAGGGCATGTACTCGAGCAACTATGAGGCGGCAAAGCAGACCTATCCCTCGGACTACAGAGTGGAGGAGAAGGTGGAATACGTGTGCCGACTGCTGGTGCAACGCATGGATCAGGCCACTCGTCCCGAGGATGTGGAGCGCTTCCGTCTGCCTGTTATCACTGCCTACGTGAAGTTGGGCCGTTTGGAACAGGCTCTCCAGCTAATTTGGCGGGAGAAGCAGGCGGATGCGGCTCTGGCAGATCAGCTGCTGAAATATCTGCTCTACCTAGTGGACGTCAACGATCTGTATAATGTGGCCCTAGGCACCTACGACTTTGGACTCGTTTTGTTCGTGGCTCAAAAGTCACAGAAGGATCCCAAGGAGTTCCTGCCCTATCTTAATGAACTTAAGGCTTTGCCCGCCGACTACCGCAAGTTCCGCATCGATGATCATCTGAAAAAGCACGCCTCGGCTTTGTCACATCTTGCTGCTTGTGGAGAGGAGCATTACGAGGAGGCCTTGGAGTTTATCCGAAAGCATGGCCTGTACACAGCTGGCTTGGCGTGCTATCGGGAGCACCTGGAGTTCCACAAGAGCATCTGCGTGGCCTATGCGGATCATCTTAGAGCCAATGCAAAACTGGATAACGCCAGTCTTATGTACGAGCGAGGCGGACAGTTGCAGCAGGCACTACTGAGCGCCAAGCACACTCTCGACTGGCAACGTGTACTGGTGCTGGCCAAAAAGCTGGGTGAACCTCTGGATCAGGTGGCCCAGTCGTTGGTGGGGCCACTGCAACAGCAGGGCCGCCACATGGAAGCGTATGAGCTGGTAAAGGAGCACAGCGGGGATCGGGAGCGACAGTTGGAAGTCCTCCTGGAGGGTCATCTCTACAGCAGAGCCATTTACGAGGCGGGTTTGGAGGACGAAGATGTGTCGAGTAAGTATTTTATATAATGAGATTGATTCAGTTCCTAACTACTGTATTACTTTTAGTGGAGAAAATCGCGCCAGCCTTGCTAGCCTATGGTGCTCAATTACAAAACTCCTTGCACGCCGACCTGCAGCTCTTCCTGGAGTATAAGCAGCGTCTGTCGGACATCCGCCAGAGACAAGCCAAATATGGTGAGGGGGATAACGATGCGGATGTGGACCTGGAGGAGGTGGACTTGCTGTCGGACACCACCAGCCTCCACTCCTCGCGATACAGCGGCACCTCACGAGGCACCGGGTAAGCCAAGGAATGCTTCACTGCACCCGGCCAGAGTTTCACTTTTCCGCTGTGTTCCTCCTTTTGCAGCAAGACATTCCGCTCAAGCAAAAACCGACGCAAGCACGAACGCAAGCTCCTAAGCCTGAAGCCGGGCAACCCCTTCGAAGACATCGCGCTCATCGATGCGCTGCACAACCTCGTCACGAAGATAGCCCAACAGCAGCAGCCTGTGCGTGACACATGCAAAGCGCTGCTACAGCTCGCCAGCGCGGCGGATGCAGATCCCCTGGCGGCGGCACTGCAGCGTGAATTCAAGACTCTGCTGCAAGCGGTGGAGGCGGCGCTGGACGAGATCTGGACGCCGGAGCTGGTGGGCAATGGATCGATGGCGCAGCACCTCACGGGACCCAATATCGACTATCTAACGCTGCAGAAGGAGCAGCGATATGCTTTGATAAGTGGGTGTTTTATGATGATATGATTTCCTTTTCTCTCAGTCCCCAAAAATACTACTTGGTTTTAATTTTAGTAATCCAGCTAAAGCTAAATTTTAACCCTTTTGATTTGTTTATCGATTTATATGCAGATCTCTTTTAATATTTTTTTCACTTTGTTCCAAAAAAGTTTGTATATGTAATAAGATAAGTTAAAATTGTCTAGACCCAAATCTAATGTGAATATTTTATTTTCAGGTCCTCTGAAGCGCTTCAAGCCCCAACTGAATCTGATGGACTGGCAGCACGAGATCCTCCAGTGAGTCATCGCTGTGATCAGTGGATTTGCGTGCAGCTCTCATCCTCCTCCCATACCATTGTTTACTTTCACTGCTCTGGAAATAAATGTAGCATTGAAATGCTAATTGAATGTATCGAGATTAAGCAAAACGGAGCACAGTGGGCAGCTTAGTGCCAGTCCAGTGTCAGGCAGCTGGCAAAAGTGGGCGTCTCGTCTCCCAAATTCGTGCTTGATTCGAAGCTATCACTTTTATTAGGGGGCGTCGGCTCATACTTATCATTTACACTAGGCTACGCCCTTTATATTCGGATTTCTGAAAGAAAACATATTTCCTGATAACTTCCTGTTGCCGTTGCAGTCAAGCGTTTTGTTTGGCAAACAAAAACCGTAGACGGTTGGAACCGGTTTCACCTGTCCGGGATTTGTTGTGGGCGCCCATGTTGCCAGGTAGACGTGTTGAGAAGGTAATCCTTTGCAGTTTGAATCAGGGGCCATTTGAGAAATAATTTTTAAAAAATTTAATGAGTTTTACTAAATTTTTCAAAATAAAATTAGGATTATTTTAGCGAAGAAATATCAAAAATAAACAATTCATATATAACTTTTGAAGAAAAATGGATAAATTTTAAAAACATTATTTTGTAGATTGGATTTTAGCTTATTTTTCAATCCGTAGTGAAGAAGATTGCCCATAAAAACCGATCTTAGTTATTTGTGTTAACTCGAAATCACCGCCCATCGAAAAAGAAAAGAAAAAAAGCCAATTTTTTAAATTTCAGAATTTTGAAATACTGTTCCTAACATTGTTTAACATTTAACATCGAGTTAGAACTTAATTGAGTGGGCGGTTAACAGTGCGCAAGAGTGGAATTGCCAGTGAGCAGAAACTGGAGTGAAACCAGTGAACCAGTGAGTGAACCGCGAGCAACAGCACAGTTGGAAACAGTGGGCAACAGCTCAAATTTTTATTCGCTCTCTGAGAGCGGGAGAGCGGTGTTACGTACAACTTACACTTACGTACAACTGACAGTTACGTTTTGCGTTACGTTGCCCAAAAATTGCTCATACGCCTAGTGATCTGAAATTATCGAAAAAAACCGCCAACCGAGTCGGACGTGTGTTGCGGATCTGGATGCTGGCGTTCCGTTTTTTCCGTATTTTCGAGTAAATAAACACACAAAAAAATTGTTTAACACATTTTTGTCTGTTCTATTGTGCGGAAATCGAGTGAGTGAGAGGGGAAATAAACAGAAACCGCAAGCAAAAGTCAACAAAAGCGTGTGGGAAGAGGAAAACGAAAATGTGTGTGTGCGAGTGAAATATGGAAATTGAAAATGCAATTAATCGCGGATTAATGGCAAGCCATAGAAATCGCTTAATGGCTTAAAGTGCAAGAGAAAAGTGTTATTGTTGTCAACGCGGAAGCTTGAAGCCAAAAGTTGGCGTGAAAAAATCGACGTGTATTTATTGTTTTCGTTTTCGCAACAACAATAAGCCATCAAGCTGAGTGCTGAAATAGTCAATTTGCAATTGGAGCTGCCGAGAAGTCTATATATAAAATATAAACATTTTGGTAAGTCTAGCTCAAGTCTCTTTCGCTCTCGCCGCTCTCTACACAGAAAGAAATATAACGGTCGGTTTCATAAGTTTAAATTGACATCCCTTTTGGTAGCGGATTTCAGAAATTAGTTTGAAGAAAATCTCAAAGCAATTTTTAATAAGCTAAAAAATAGAAGCATTGGTGGGGCTTTTAAATGAAAATATCTTTTTTTCTGTGCACTTTCCGCTGAGAGTGGAGAGCTGAACACAGTGGTCAAACCCGCAAAACGACTTTCAACATCATTTCATTCGTTGTTGTTGCTTTTTTCGGTTGTTGCTGTTGTAGTTTGTTTTTCTACTTCTGAGCTGAGCTGCTGCTGTTTTTTATTTAATTACGCTATTGTTATAATCATATTTGGTTTTTGTGCGCACTTACTTAATTTTCGCACATGTGGAAACTCTGGCAATTATTGTATTAAATATGTCATAATATTTGTCCACTGTGAAACGTGGAACATTTCGCGAAAAATGTTTTCTCAGTCGTTAAACGGAATAAATAGGAAAATTAATTAACAATTTTAACAATGTAGAATCAGTTTCTGAAGTAATTTATTGTGGTATTCGTCAATAAATTCTCGTTCAACTATTTTGTAGAGCGATAATATTCTATTTTACTTTGTATTTGTAATGTACTTTATAGTGAAGCGATTTTAAAAATGGTAAAAATAGAATTGAGCAATAACTGTAACAATGTATCAGTCCTAAAATGTAGATTTTAGTATTGATTTTGTTATGAAAGATTTGCATCAACCAAAGTCGTTTATATATTTATTGAGAAGTCTGAACTTAATGGTAACTTTTATTATGATTAAAAAAAGGCAGTCATTAGGTAATGAAACAATAAAAAATACATTTTCTGTTACCCAACATTTTGTGAGTTAAAAAAAATCAATTTAGCACGTTCGCCCCTGCAGTTTGGCTGTAAAAACAGCACTTATTAACGTCCCGCTTCAATGCCAAATGCATAACTCCCAAGAAACTCGGTTTTCAATCTTCTCGCCACCTGCAAATCTGCAGCAGACTCCAGCGATGCGTTAACAAGAGACCTCAAAGCTAAGCGATCCATTCAAGCAGCCTTAGAATAATCCCAATCCCATCTCATTCACCATCGAAAGCAGCCGGCGAAGGCCGCAGACAGCAATTTAATTAGAGGTTAGTTAGCCAAAGACGCCGCAGAGCTAACAATTGTTGCGACTACAGATTGCAGATGGCAGCTAGCAAGTTGCAAGTTGCAGGTTGCAACCGCAGAACAAATGCGATGGCAAAAGACGTTGTGAATGCATTATGTATGTGCGAACGGGCAGCATAAATCGCAGGGTAATGGGCCTGGGCTAATAAAGAAGCGTTTTGAATGCCAAATGAGTCGACTCGACGGGGATGACGAAACATAAGTGATTTTAAAGCGAAGGAGGGGCAGTGCATAAAGTGCACAGAGAAAAATATTGCGATAATTGCACATGAACTATAAAACAAGTCCAAGTTCGACTTTAAGATCAAAATTGCATTGATTTTAAAGATATTCCTGTAGACTGCCAAAGTTAAATACATTATTTTTTCATCTTGAATGATGTTAAGGGATAAATTAACAAAAAAAATGTATTTAAATTTAAAATTTTGTTTTCTGTGTAACTTCCATGGAATGCGGTTGGCAAGAATCGGGGAACCGGTCTCCTGCCGGTGCCCTATTGGATTGGCTTGGCTTGGCCTGAGCTGATAGCGAAGGTCTCGAGGTCTTCGACAGAGACGGCAAGAAAGAGAGCCAGTGGAGATCGGTCTATGAGTCACGTTCGGAGCCAGCTTCGAGACGTGCCTGCTGGTCTTTGGCGGGATGGCAATTGAGAATAGAGAATGGAGTAACTCGGCACCCCAGTGCATAGTTATGCCGACATTGCGATAATGAAAATCTTAGAAAACGAAGCGAATTCCGATTGCCGGAGGAAATCCTCTTCTCGTTTACTTCTGGCACGTACCTCTGGGATCTGACCCCGGTCTTATCACCTGCGGTTCTATTGCTAATAAATTGTAAGATGCCTTGATCATCAGTATTCAAACCACTTTAAAATAAACATATTTTGCTAAAATTTCCAAATCTATATATGGAAAAAAAATCTAATTAATAGTGGAAGCTCTCCGAATGAGTGATGTTCAGGAATTTTACTAGTGTAACATAAATAAACTTATGAATTTGTAATTTATTTTTAGAACTTATTCAAATAATGAACGTGCTAGCATTTGAGTTTCTGGAAATTAATTATAGATTTAGTCGAAAGAGATTCTTTTGATCTACACTCGAATAATGCTTATAAAAACTCTGGTTCAAGAACTAAGAAGTTTGGATCCATACAAGACACCTCAGATCTGACCATCCGCTTGGGCTCTCGCTCCACTTTCTCGCTCTTGTCCCCAATGCATCTCACTTCTTGCCGAGTGGTAATTACCCACCTTGATGACTCAAAATCTGTCATTAAGGCAAAACTGCAGTTCAGTAGGTAACACACATATGGATCCCAACCCCTCAGCCGCCCATGAACCACCTCCTCTTCCGTCTTCCGCCTTTTCCACAAGAAAAACAAAACGGAGAGAATCCGACAAACAACTTGCCCTGTAAACTCAGAGACCTGACCTATGAGCTTTGTCTTTAGCATTCGCATTCTCCGTTCGGCTTTGTTTCTTTGTTGGTTTCTTCCATTGTTTCGACGTTTATCTCGCTTTTGGGGGCAACAGTTTTGCTTCGATTTGTGCGGTTTTATTTTTGGACCCACCTTGGAAACTTGTTCTGGCAATCGGAGAATGGAAAATGCTCAGAGTTTCCACAACAAACATAATATAAATTACATTACTTAGGACCAATATACTGCTGTAGACCCGATTCCCAGCTGTGGGCGTCGAATTAAATTACTCAATTGAAAAGTCTTTGACTCTCGGCATTATTCTTCACTTTTCACCCACTCTTCCGAATTGAGCCGGCTTAATTAAATTAAAACTTTAATTGTTTTGTTGACAGGTAGACAACATGTCAATGAACCAAGTCTCAAGTTTTGTGGAAGCTGTAGAAAAGGTATGGGTTTTGGTCAGGTGGCCTTTTTCCCTGGACCAAATGATATATACAGCTATATATAGTTTTTGTTCATCTCCCTCTCTTTCGCTATCGCCATTGTAATATTAATTCAATTCTAGACACTTGCCGGGTGGACAATCGCCAAACACTTGGGCACTGATTGAACTTAATTGAATTAAGAGCAGTTTGCCAGTTACATCTTCACTTGGGTCAGGCGTACAGGAAGTCAACCTTGTGTGAGGTGTTACAGGGCTCACTAAATAAAGAGAGTCTCTTAAAATTCCATAAATATATTGAATTATTATTTATATCTCTGTAGATGCGAACAAGAACTATTTAAATAAATATATTATAATAGTAGTTATTAAATAAAGGTGTGCTTATTTACCCACCTACCTATAATATATCCGATCAGCCCCTGTCACTCGTAAAACTTGGCAATCTATAGAGTAGCTCAAGGCAGCCTGTGAACTAGTTTCGCTTGCTTTTCATACAACTTGAAAGCCATTTAGTTGACTTCGGGCTCCTTTTGGCATTTCCGCCACATAACCACAGATGTTGCCTCAAATGGGAGCATATGTGTGTTATTTATGCGCCGTGCTACCACCTTATGCATTCTTAATACCGCCTTCGTTATTGTTTTTGTTTACCTTTCGGGCCTGAAAATGTGCTTGCCAGTGCAATGCATTCGCCGTTTGTTTACGCTACTTACGTATCCGAAAGATACACAGCTCGAGTGCCATATTTCATCATTTGGATGCCTAGGGCATCTCTCGAGTGCATTTTGTATGCAAGGAGGGTCCCCATCATTCAACTGCTTTGCATACCAAATACCACAAATGTTTAACCTTTTTGCTGCAATTTAGCGAATGATTTCTGGGGTTTTTCTGGGCATTACTTGTTTTCATAGCACTTGGCCTTTGGGTTTGTTCTCCACACAAATTCTCGCTAACGGAAACCTGTTTCTCTGATTCTTTGTGCTTGGGTCCGGTTAGCAGCGCAATCTTTTTTGACGTACTTTGTTTTATGAAATGCTAATGAATTTATGTGGATTCGATTATACGCGACTTCACCATCAATTTACACTTAACAAACGACGCAACTAATAAAATTATTGAACATTTTTCTTATTATTGCGCACTTATGGTTGTGGCTTGAAGGAAATGTTAACGCCCTTCGATATGGAGCGGTTCCATAATCTCCTGTCTGCCCTTCAAATCCCTGTCTGAATTCCTGGTTAACACGGCCGTGTTAATAAATTATCCCCACAGACCTTGAACCCGGGGTGTTTCAAATAAATATTGCAAACTGTCTTTAATTAGCACGCAGCTTGGCAATGGGAGATTCGCGTGTTTTGGTCGAGGAAACCCCGAAAAAGCGTTGACCCAAAAAGATGGAAGGTAAAATCGCCCATATTTAATAATTTTTGGTAGACGATTAAGGTTGAATGTGTACACCCAAAAAAAATATGAAACGTAGATCAATTTTACATTATTTAAGATCAATTTTAATTTGATATGACCTGGTCGAAAAGGGTAAATTTGACTAATCGATATGGGTATTTCATGATATGAATTTTACATGGCCATTATCGATTTTACGGGAACATGTTTTTTTTGTGTGTAGAAATAATATATCATTATAAAAAAAAAAAGATATCATCTATCAATGACATGAAAAACCTTAATTTCTTATAAATATTTTAACAAAATACGCGATCGACCTTTGAATGGGATATTTTCTTTCTGTGCAGTGACAAAGAGTTGGGGAAAGTGTCTGGCTAATTTGTGAAAAGTAATAACATTAAACCAAAAGAAAAAGTGCCAAAAAATAACGTGTAATTGTATCGGGGAGCGTGGGAGAAAACTCTCTCTATCACTGGGGTTCAGTCGCTTCCAAACGAAAGTCTCCGAATTGGTGGTTATATAACCCATCTGGATCTACCAGGTAACGCCCACCCGATCATTCTCCGGCGACATCAGCTGGCTCTCTCTCTCTCTCGCTCTGTTATTAACACTCTTTAGCGGGGGAATGAAACTCGTTTAGCACCCGGGGAAAACTTGTCTCTGGCTGCTGGTGGAAAATTGTAAATGTATCTCTAACTATGAGATACGCGATGGAGCGAAAAGTAAAAGTGCTTTGGCTGCTTCCACAGCGCCCACTTTTGCTTTCTTCCGCCGCTTCTTCTGGCCGTTTAGCTGCCATTGAGCCGTGAAGCGGCGGAGGGGTGAAAATAGCTGCTTACCTTGCGCAAAAAGCTGCTGCAGCAACAACTGCAACTGCATTGTTTGGACTATTTCCCGCCCCCTTCTGGGCCCTCGCCAATTGACAGCACCTACGTAACAATGAATGAACCCACATGAGTCACGTCTGGTGCATTCCCAGGCCCACAGCCCAAAAGCCGAACACAAACCCCGAACTCCAAACCCGGGGCATGCGTGAAACGTTAGCTCATCTGTCGGTGGGGTAACCTCAATTCGGTTCACTTTGCGGCTGCGCTGTAACTCCAACTGCCTGCCCCTCCGACTGCCCTTCTCCCTAGCCGCGATTAACCCATTCAAGACCCATTGGCTTAATATTGCAAGCCAGAATTTTTTGATCTATTTTAAACTTAAAGCTTAAAGTTTAATATTATACATTTAATATTGCCATTTATACTTAGAAAATCAAACTATTAATTTAAATATTAAAAAAATTATAAATAAATATATCATTGTTGGGACCTTAACAGTTCTGTACTTTGTGAGCACAAACAATTTGTAATAAATTAAAAATTAAATACATTTCTTTTAGTTTGTAACTATTAAACCTTAAACCTTTGGTCATGGGTTAACGAACAGCGAAAAGCGAGCCCCGAATCTAGTACACGTTACAGCCACGTTCGTGGATCGGCCAGCATGGAAAGCCACACAAACAATGCTGCAGAGTAGTTACCTTGTTTTTGGTTTTGGCCAGTCACCAGCTTGGACAGAAGCCCTCGTGCCAGTTCCAATTTGTCGAGCGCTTTTCAGTTCGGTTTCGGACTGGATTGGTTGCTTCGTGACATTCAAATCGGTTCGTTCCAGGCCGTGCAAAAGGGCAGCCGCCGATCAGAAATGGATTTCCCCCGGCTGTTTATGAGTTATTGCAGCATTACCGAAATGACGAAACTCCGCTCCAGATTGCCCCCTCCCCTGGCTTTTTATTAAAGGCAATGGAGACATTAATAAACCGCTTAGACCCACTATCGCCCCAATCGCAATTGCCTTAACAAAGGAGAGCGAATTAAAAGCGAACCAAGCAAATTTGTCAGTTTCGAGGTAAATGCGAGCTAAGTTGACAAATGTCGACTAACAATGGCGGGGAATCACGGGGCGGTGGAGAATGCCTTTTATTTTTTATATAGAGAGCTCAGCTCGGTGACCCAAAATGCATGGCAGGGAGGCAGCCGAATGGGAACGTGAAATATGGACACATTAGATGGCTATCTATCCATGCATAAAGCACTAACAGAAAATTTAGCTCGGGTTTCAGTAATTAAAAATAGTTCTATAGAGAATGTAGGAAAAATTCCATTATATTTATAAGAACTATAAGACCTTTAAAATAAAAGTAAAATCTGGAGATAAAAGTTCTTTAAAAATATATGTGGTTAAATGCCGTTTTCTCGTCCCCTTGTTAAATTTAAAGTAGGGATAAAACCTTAAAAACGAAAATCAAAGTTAAAACTTTAAGGGCCGTTTTCTCGTTCGTTTGTTAAATTTAAAGAAGGAATAAAACCTTGTAATCGTTTTGGAAATCAGACATTAAAGGTTTAATTAAGGTTTAAATTTAACAGGCGGACGAGAAAACGGGCCTAAGTTTAACCTGTGGTTAAGAAAACGGATATATACCACAATGTAAATAAATATATATTTTAAAGAAATATTACCATTTGTTTCTTTTAGTGCAAACATTTGAGTGCCTACTTTGCATTGGTTGTGTGGCTTGCGCTCGAGCTGCAGCGCTTGTCTAATTGTTCAATTGCATTAGGGGCAATTATGCGGCTGACATAGATGTGTGTATCTAAGCCCAAGTACGTACACATGCGCCTGTCATTAGAGTAATTGCACAGATACAGATAAGCAGACACAACGGCGACCGACTGGACAATTGCTTGGCCATATTCAACGGTGGCTTAACTTGCACATTGCGTGGCCAAACCCCTTATCGCGTCCATCGAAAGAGCTTCCACCACTTCTCCAGATTTTGGGGGTGATTTTGATGGATTGGTAATGCCTATAAGGTATACAAATATAGATTGGGGCTATAGCTTTACTGCCTTATATAAAGCTTTTATGGATACCAAATAAAAAGCATCTGTTTTGATTTAAGAAATATTTGGCAGTCTAAAAGTTTAGCAACAGCAAACATATGCTTTTGAAAAGTACTATAAAAATGAAATTAATACACGATCGCGATTTTTCCTAAACATATACACAGCATTAATGCCCAAACTCATTTGCGATTTTGACGGGCCATGTTGCTATTGCCCCCAGCTGGCTGGTTCAATAAACGCGCATAGCAGGGCCAGCAAGGTCAAAATTGATGAAGGCGATCGTTTAGTGCACATGGAAAAAATGTGATATTACTGAAAAGTTAACATCAGTAATAAATATTCTCCAAGATCTTGATTGTAATAATTAAGTTTTTCGATACTAAGTTAATGATAAATCTCGTTCAAGTTGGTTTAATGAAACAGGTAGCTCACATTATCACTACTGATAGCTTGAAACATAAGAAAGAATCATTGTCTTTATCATAAATTCTTATCTAGTGTAAGTAAAATTTCATTTTAACATGAGCAAGATTTTTTCAAGATATATCATTCATCAGTCTTTTATCTGCAAATAAATTTTTATGCTCTTTTTTTTACCGGCAAATATTTTTTCTTTCTGTGTACCGAAAGCATTCGCACATCCGTGGTAGCCAATAAAGCAGTTGACCGCTTTGGATCTTCGAGATTGAGTTCGATTTCATTGCGGGTTTCGATTTCTTTTATAAACTTAATTGCGTTGAAAGTTCAGCTCGAGGCAAAGTGGGGTTCATTTTGTCTCTGATTTTTCGGCACAAATATAGAAATTTGTCTTCAAATGTGTATGCGAATGAGGCATGATATAAGCAAATGTCATGCAAATGAGTCATCGTCAAACCGCATCAATGGAAACGAATACAAATTTTGGAGTTCGTATTTGTGAGTGGAATGAGTGAATGAGGTCTGGTTCCCATAATGATGCTATGATACGCATGGGAAGTTCGTAAATAGAGAATAATGACGATCGACTCGTTCGAATGAGATACTTCCGTGGATACTTCTCTCAACAGTTACGTACACCAACTAGCGGTACATCAGAAAATCAAAACAAAAGAAGTCCCAAATACAAAACTAGGTATATATACGTATACGTATAGATATATGGCACTAATGCCACAGTTATCGTTTGAGCGTGCGACGCCTCGCATTCTCCATCACACTTGGCTGATTTTGGAGCGGCATAAGCCCCGCTCGCAATTCATTATTGATAACATCTCCATCTTCATCGCCATCCCCAGTGAATTTCGCAGAAATGTTAAGAACGCAGCTTATACAAACGTCTATTTATCTGCCACTGGAATAATCCAAGCTAACTGTTGGCATTCTTTGGAATTCTACATCGAGCCGGGAGTCTGCGTAGACCGTCATTTGGGTTAAGCTAGATGTTTCTTTGGATTAGGAGAGTAATTCAAGTTAAGTTGGGCCATTTCCACGAAGTGTATTAACTTTAAGTGATTCATCTTTCAGCTGATGATATTTAATTATACACCTATATTTAGGAAATTCTCTGTTTTTATGGTCTTCGTGACTATATTTTTTAATCTAGAACCAATTAGTATCTGAATCATCTTAAAATTCTGAATATTAGTACAACACTTCTTATCACCCCAGATACAAATTCATTTAATCCGTTCATAAAATTTAATGATCCCCTTCCGTTTATTCAATCTTTCTAAGCTAAAATATCATTTGGATTAAGCGAATTTTGGGATAATGATTGGAATACCAGCCTTAGCTAACTTGGGAAAATTCCTAATAACCTTTCAACTTTAAGCTAACGATCCGATCCCCAGTAGTTTAATCGCTCACAGCTTCTGCTCATCAATCACCGGCGCAGACCCAAGTCATGACTACCCAGATGGCTGTCATTATCACAGGCCACAATAACAACTACAGACTACTCCCGAGATCATTAAGATACCAAGCGATCGCCAGCCATTCTCCACATCCATCGTGATCGCAATGCAAGTGAAATCATAATTGCAAATCGAAATCGAAGCGGCTTTATTGGGCCGCAAAAACTGGTTTAGCATTCTCTCGCGATCATCCTCGAACCGATCGTTATCGCTGGATGTTCAGCTCGGAGTCGGAGATGGCTTTGTCTGGAGATCCCAAGTCGAAGCATTCTGAGCCATTCGTTCATCCTGAGTGCGTGCTGCTGAAGCGGAAATGAGTCGACTCCCCAGCGAGCTCGTTTCTCTAATGCTGATTTCTGTTTACATCTCGTCTTGCTTCCTCTTGTCCATGATGCACTCGATTCCCCGATCGAGTCACGTTTTCAGTAGAGGACCGACCCCAGGGCTTCTTTCATTTGGGTTAAGTGGAGGGTTCAGATTGTGGGGTTTTGTCTTCCTGGCACTCCCTTGCCCCCGGCTGTGGTTCACTGTATCAATAGGTGGTTCTATCTATTCTCGGTTCTTGGGAATCAAAGTTTTCAAAGTATGATTATTTTCAAGGCTTGATCATAGGCAGTGGCGCCATTGCGCCACCTGTGCGGGGTTTTGGTACTAGAAATGAAAGTATTGGCTCTAGCGCAGCCTCAAACCTCTTCGCCTTCTATCTTATTTTTCGCCGCGAATTCGCCGCAAAACTAGAAAAAATTGGATGCTTTTAGGCTGAAAAAAAAATACTATGCAACGAAATCGGGGGCAAGAAGAAGTCCGTAGCGCGTTCGCAATAGTTTAAAACATATGCACAATCTACATCTACATAGTATTAGTAAATCAACTGTGGTGCGTTTTGAAACTTATTTTTAACATGGGCATGTCTTTAAATAATTTCTTATTGCACTATTAAGCAAAATATATTAAAAAACAAATAAATTTATTTCGCATTTATTATTTACTAAGAGAAATATGAAGGGGTCCGACATTAAATTTAACATATTTTTCCAAAGGGTGCTTAGCCAATACATTTAGACGCACGTGCACTCTCCGTACACAAATACACTTGAGGAAAGAGCGTAATCACCCAGTGGACCAAATGTTCGTTAGCGATATCGCAAACGATAGTTACGCGAAACTTAAACGGAAAACGGCTATCGCCTCGAATCCAAAAACGATGAAAAAACGAATCACTGGTCGCTCAGTTTGTGGCAGAGAAAGTTTCGTTTTCGATAGCTCGTAAACGGATCGTTTGCGAGCCTTTGGTGATATCTTTAGCGAGGCGATTTTAATATCATTAACGATCCGAAATTAATATTAGTAGCGGATCGAAAAAGATATTATAAAAGGTGTTTCATTCCATTTCATTCCGACAGTGAAAGCAGTACTACATTTTTTGTTTTTCTTTTTTATTTTAATATACTCTTAAACATATAAGATTCTTTTGGAGTACTTGAACTTTATACTTTCATCTGCGTACTGGAAAAACTTCTGGGTTATCCTGTCGAAATCATTATCTTTCAGGAAAAATCTTTCTTTAAATCCCGCTGTAAAAAAACGTACATTGTACATTGTAATATAATTATTCGAATAAAAAATACTTACTACGGGTTGCTAGAGTAACGCGTTGACATTTTCTGATATTATAGAATTAATGGCAAATAAATGTGCACATCAGTAAAAAAAAACTGCGCGATGGGTTAATTCCACCGCAAAATTCCAAGAAGAAGGCTGCGGAAAGAAGAAAATTTGATTTATTTTTCATTTCTTGTTTTGTTTTAAAGGAGTTTAAACTCACTGTTTGTGTCACAGCACTGAACTAAACACTCAATTAGAATTTAATTACTGATTTTGTTTATTTAATAAAACACTTTTAAACAATTTCGGCTTTAAACGACTGCACTCTGCAAGTTTATAATCACAAAAGAACACACGCACAAAAGAAACGAAAAGAAACGAACGATTCCATGCGCCGAGAAACTGCGCATCAGTCAGTTACCATGGAAACAAGAAAAGAAGTGATACAAAAACGGTAAAGTCTCGCAAAACTATCGCAAACGAGCTAAAAAGTGAATGAAAACTGGACATATGGCTAAAAATAATGTCGCCCGGTTTTTGTTTACTATACGCTCTTTTTTGAGTCCGTTTGCGAACACTTAACGAGACTTTAGTAAAAGCTCGCGGATTTCTATCGTTTCTAAGTCCGTTTACGAACGTTTTGCGATAGTTTCGCTTTACTATCGCGCCTTGGTCCGCTGGGCAGGATTGTGGCGCGTTATCTCCTCCTTATTTGCAAAGTAAAAACTTTTTTATGAATAAACCAACATACAACAATGTGTGTAAATATGTATGAACATATTTATTCGTAGTACATAGAAATGAAAAAAAAAAACGCTCCCCTCGGCTTATAGCTACGGCTGTGTCACACCGCGGGGGTGACGCACATGTGTGGGTTCCTTCGTTGTTAAAAAGGGAGTATACTTGGATGGGAACACATAAGAGTGCGTGTTTCCCTACTGTAATTCTTTGTTGAACAACTTTTTGTTGTGTGTCTTAGTCTCTATCAACATGTTGAATAAGATGCAAGCTTTAGTTCAACCATTGCAATAATTGCATTTTTCTAATTAGTTTTGAAATGAATTCTTGCATACTTTGCGGCGGGGAAAAAAGAAATAGCGCAGCCTCAAACCTCTTCGCCAAATTCGGAGAAATTAAAAAATTGGCGCAAGTCTGGCAACTCTGAAATGGAAGAAGAAGACTATTGTGAGATCTGGCATCCTTGGTAAATTCGGGTAAATTCAAAAGGGAAGAAGACACACACACTTAAATTTACATTTTACTCTACATTTATAATATGAATGTCTACACATCTAATCGTTATCTTTATCTTTAGATTCAAATCATGCTAGGGTGATACATTTAAATATTATACTATTCGTAATCTCTGGGTTTTATTATCATAAGAACCTAAAAGTTCAATATATTTTCGATCTACAAAGTGTTAATGATGGGACTGATGATATTTTCGAAGATCTTGATAACCACTTCTTGTTGGCTTAGCATTTCCAATGTTTTCTTTTTTCGAAGTAAGTCACACAATTTGCTTTGCTTTTAAAGTCAATATAACATTGCCCCCGCCAGTGGCTATCGCTGTGCCCTTTTACAACCCACCTGACTGGCCTCCAGTGACAACAATATCACCGATAACTATTTACCTTTGCCGCTGCTTTATTATCAGCACCAACGTTAACATTCAAAAATATAAAAAAATAATTACAAAATACCTGCCTCGCTGTGATTTTGTCCCCGTCGGGCTCAAGCAAATCTTATCTCCAAAGCACACAGGTGCATAAATATAGGTATATTTTTAGCGGTCTATTAGTCAGCGGGCGCATGGCAAAATGGCAGGTGAATGGGATTGCGAAGCTGTAGCCCTATAACAAAGCGTGGAATTTCAAGTATTTCAAGAAGAAAGTAGCGCTATTTAAAGGGGGTAACACTCTGGGTTAAAGGCTTTTTTCAAGGGGCAACACAGAGAGGGTGGCGCCACGCCTGAATATCGCACCAGCATAAGGGTAGCGTCATTGGTGACGAGCAACCACCGAACTAAGGCTTTTAGTGTTAATTGCTGACATGGGGGTAGGCTCATGAATGCCCCAGGTGGCTGATAAAAGGGGAACAAGGGCTTCTCCACTCTGAGGTGGTGAGGTTGCATGCACCACTGACATGACATCGCTTGGATCGGCAGATAACAACCCAGCGATAACCATGGTGAATAAAGTCGGCAAACTCGCGCCCTCTCTGGATATTTTCGTATATCCGCTCTATAGTTATTATTGGGTGGCTCTGTTTGCAGTTCAGCTGGAATACTTCAACTCCCAGAGCAACTTTTGATGGGTTCGTCGCTGTGGAGGCCGTGGTTGAATGAACCTTATGCACTTCGTTCCATGACATCGATTGGGCTTATATGAATGGTTCGCAACTCAAAGTTGAAGCTATGGCAGTATTTGCTGTGGGTGGAGATGGAGATGGTAAACACTTTGATGTGAACTATTTTTGGCCACTCGGTACAATGAACCTTTCGGACTTCCTTGACATTATTTATTGTGGGAAAATGACAAACTGAACTTGAGAAACAAAGTTAAAGTACAGTAGCATAAAGAAATATATTGTATGTTATTCCAAGCTATTTAATACAAAATCAAAACTTACTTTAATGATCTTTTTAAGCTAGAAAAATATAATTTTCTACATTAATTTAAAAAAGATTTTGACTCGCAGGAAATTCGAGTAAGAGAGCTTCGAATATTCATTACCAATAATTGAGCTATATTTAATTCTCCCAAACGAGCCAAGTTCGACCTTGAACTTGAGGCTACAGCGCATTGTATTTAGGGGAATGCGGAACGTGTCTTAATGACATTAATTATATTTATGGAGAGCTCCACTTCTAGAAAGGGAAATTGTTACTCACTTTCCACGGAATACTTGAACGTACGCGTACGGCCATCCAAAAATGCCAGGCTATTTAGGGGGAACTCTAACCCATAGAAAACAAATAACATTTAACAAGAAATTCAACCTACTAACTAATTTGTATTCCCTTCTCTTGCAGGTGTATTTCCCTAGTAAAAATGGAGGCAAAAATCTCAGAAATATAAGAAAAGGAATAAATCGTTGCAAATTGCCGAAAGGAACGAAAAAACGAACAGCAATAACTCAAGCTCAAAGGGGGAAACCAAAACAAGCGATTTTAAGGCCCAGTCGAACGTGGAATCGACTTGACCCACAGAGGCGCACCAAAGGAAAGAGAAAGACATACGGCTGTAGAGCGAGAGGGAGCGACATACGATGCGTGCGGCTGTGTGGCTCAGTGGTGGCTTAATGCTCGCCCTGGCCGTAATGTTAACGCAGGCACGTTTCATTGCGAAAAGAGAAACCACCGGCTTGGAGCAGGCGGTGGCTTCCAAGTCCACATCCACCGACCCTGACATTGTTCCGGCGCCCAGGGAAAGTGGCAGCGCCAGGGAACCGGATGCAATAAGGGGAGAACCCGACATGGCTAACTTGCAAAACGAACTTAAAGATGCAGGGGGAGTAAAGGCTGAGAACCAAAATCAAACCGAAACCCAAACGGAAAGTCTGCAAGATAATCTCAAAGTTAAAGAAACCATTGAAGCTTTAGTTCGAAGTGAGTTCAGCAGCACTACCGAGAGGATAGTGGAGGATCGACTCAAACCGAAAGAAGGAGAGAGGAAACTCAACCGGTTCCCGTAAAAGAAATGAAGAATAAGGACACCCCTGCAGATACCACTATGGAAGATTCCAGCAGAATAACCACCTCTCAGCTGGATAAAAACCCAACTAACCTTGATGATAAGAAAACTACTGAAGCTCCTGTAAGAGAAGTAACTACTTTGCAACAGATTATAAGCACAACCACTGAGTATATTCTACCAAGTGAGAAAACCGAACAAAAGGAAGTGGCATTAAAGGATCCTCTTCCAAAAGAAGAACCACAAGTTCAAGCTGAAGTAATGGAGAAAACCACAGAACCTGTGACAGTAGAAAACAGTCCTACAAAACCGGTAACTCTAGAAGTTTCGAGCACCACGGAGAGATTGTTTAATACCACCACCACCACTCGTTCCTCCGATCTTGGCCGATCCATGCAGTACTCAGAATCGGTTACGCCCATGAAACTGAGGGCCATACCCATGACAACTACACCTGCTAGCACCACTTCAAGCACTTCACAAAGGACAACCACTTTCCAATCCTTCGCCTCCAATGAGAACGCCATCGAGGAGTCCACCTCGCAGTCGGATGTTCGTCAACTGCCCGAGAAGCGAGCCAAGTTTATCAGCGAAAACTCCACGAATGCCCAGCAACTCACGCTCCCCAACAACGTTGAAGCTTGGAGTCTGGCGGGAATGAAGGCGGTACCCCAAGCCCCTCTTACAACCACAACCATTCTGCCAATTTTTAATCAAACTGATCTTGCAAACGATATAGACCTGCCGCTGAATAAAACAGAGCAGCACAAGGAGAAGAATCTGCTGGATTGGATGAACATTGCCATGATGCCAGCGACGCCCGAGAATCGCACAGAATTCGTGGTCAGAACCACTCTGGATGCCACCGAGGCTGCCACACAGGCCACCACCGAAGCTCTGGCGGAGGAAGGTCATCCAAAGAGTGAAGTTACCGTGGGATTAGAACAAAATGAAGTCCCAACAAAGGCAGCAACTTCTGGGAAAGGTTCTGCGGATCAGAATATAACAACCACAACTGTTCGTACGGAACTCTTGGAGGTTCCTAAGGTAAAGAAGACGGGCGATGCAGCCAATGCCAAGTTAACAGAGGCGATAACAGAGGCTCAAACGGAGAGAGAAGCAGCAACAGAGGCTGCAACAACAGAGCAACCTGCAACATCTGCTGCTACAGCGAGGGTGGGTCTAACAAAAACGGAACTGTTGAATGTAACAGCAATGGGAGAATCTCACTCAGGTGAAGCATCCAAGCTAAATTCAACTGAAACGTTATCAACAACAACCAGCACAACCACCACAACAGAAGCGCCCTTATCTGTGGAGTACGTATCGCCTGAAATAGTCTTACAAGAAGCAACATCCGAAGCCACAACAGCAGCAGTACCAAATGCAACCGCAGCGGCAGCAGCAACATCATCGACACCCTCAGCAACAGAGGCAGCTACTACTACTACTACTACTACTACCACTAGAAGCACCAGCAACATCTGCAGGTACGACAGCAACACCAGCAGCAGTTGCAACATCAACAGCAGCAACATCGACTGTTATAACCACCCCCGGTACACACGGTACAACTGAAATGGCAATGAAAGCGTTGGAAATCAGCAACAACGACGACGATAACAGTAACGACGTCATCGTTGCCACAACCAAAAATCCAGAGAGCGAGCCGCCAGCAACGGCAACCGTCGAGCCAACAGCAACATCGGTTAGTGTGCGAGTGGCTGGCGAGGTGAGCACTTCGATTCGGCCCGAAATCATCGTTACAAACACTACCGTCGCGAGTACAACAAGTACATCGACTGTAGCAACACCCACGCAAACGGAAATTGCGCAAATTAGCAATGAAGTGAATTTGGAGGCAGTGACAGTGAAGACGCGCGACGACAGTTTGAGTGCAGTTCCAAATGCGAACGTGAATGGGCTAAGAACAGCTGAGAAAACCGATAACGCGGTCAATAACAGTGTGGCCATAACAGAGAGCAGCGAGCTAGGGGCTGCGGCAACAGCAGTGAAAACCACCCCAACGCCATCAGGGGCCATCGGTTCGCTCGGTGACCTGGGTAAGCTGAGCAAAGAACACGAATCCTCGCTGGAGACCAACAACATAGGCGAGGCAACCGCACCCGAAACGACAACATCAGCAGCAGCAGCAGCAGCAGTGTTGCTGTTGCAACGGATGAGAGCACAGCGGCAACAGGTGGCCAGGAATTCGATAGGGAGCCGCACCATCATGAGGGGCAACAACAGGTGGTTGAAGAGCAGGACACCGAGCAGCAGTTAGCCAAGACAACGATGGCGGTGACAACGACAACACCCAGTTCTACAACACCTTTAACAACAACCAGTACCACAAGCACTACAACCGAGAGGCCCTCGACCACTACAACAATGCAACCGGTGGTGATAAGTCTGCTGGACGACAGCACCACATCGAGCACCACAACAACGACAACCACAGCTGCACCAACCACAGAGGAATATGTTGAGTCCTCCACGGTGGTGGGCAGCACCATTGGGCTACCTCTGGACACCACCACAACGACAGAGGCGCCTCAAATGCCGCCACCCACCTTTATGGCCCCCTATCCCAACGAACTGGACCACATGCAGACCAACGCCCAGGGCAACGGGACGGATGTGAACGTGATCATAGCCATCACAGTCAGCGTGATTGGTGTGGTGGCCCTCATCCTGCTGGTGGCCTTCCTCTACCTGATGCGCAAGCGCCAGAAGCAAATGTCCTACGGCCAGAGGTGTCGTCCGGTCAGCCTGGATGCCTACTCCCTGGACAACGTCTCGGTGCTGGGCAGTGTGCGGCGCAAGGGTCGCGATGTGAGGGCCTCCAAGCGGACCTATGGCAATGCCGCCTTCGATGATCCCTCGCTGCGGCACAATCTGCTGACCGCCGGCGAGCTGGCCCGCTTCGTGGAGCGGCGATCCGACGTTTTCGAGGAGTTCCGGGACGTGCCGCAGATCATCGCCAGAGCGGACGAGGTGCCGCCCGGCTGTGAGGACAAGAACCGGTGAGTAAAATGGCAAAATCGGTTTTTTTCAATAAGTGTATGCAGTAGATATCGGTTAAACAATAGTCCAACAACCTCTATCATTCTGATTTAGGTGTGTTTTTCGCTCATTAAAAGGGCTGGGTCACAATTATGTAATCTAAATGATTTGATAACATGAATGTGAACTGATAAGATTAGGCCTAGTTCAATGGTAAATGAGAAAACTTTATGTACAACTATTTGAAAACTGGAAAGTCTGCGATTGTTTGATATTCGATAAAGACATCTCATTGGGCTTTGTCGATTTCTCGTAACCGGTATCTACTGTAATTAAGGGTTCACTTTCTCGGCACGAGTTCACATCAAATTGTCGAATCAATTACAATACTGATCTCTTCCTGCTTTTTTCTTCCCCGATCCCGAACCCGAACCAATAACAACACCGCTGACGATGGTGACTCAACATCTCGACCTCGAACCGCAGCTACGCCAACGTGATTCCGCTTCCTGAGACGCGGGTGGTGCTCCAGCGGCAAGGCGACGATGACAAAACGGAATACATTAATGCCAATTATGTGCGGGTAAGTAACCGAGGCAGTGTCTCCCAAGTGGGCGGCGGATCGGCGGATCGGCGGATCGGCGGATCGGCTCATCCAAAAGCTAGGCAAACAATCGACGAGGTGGCTTCTCACACGCAAATGTTGGGTGGGTGGGTGGTTGGTAGAGGCATCTTGGAGTGGTTAACATACGTGGCGAGCCTTGCATGACGCCCTGCCCTAACTGGAATCATCTTCGCGGGCCCCTCGAGGGCCATTAAACATGGCGCCCGAATAATTACACGCCCGATGAGAGACTCACCGGCAGCTCCTCCGTTGGCCATGACTGTGAAATAGGCTCATCGCCTTTGTTGCCCAGATCCGTGCCAGCAAATGGGCCTGGGCCCCGGCGAAAAGCAGCAAAAAGTAATAATTGCGCCAAGGGAAAGTGTCTGCCAAGATCATCGAAGTGTGAATGCCCTTACATCACGATCCACCGCAACGCTCTAAGCCACCAAAAATCATCCAGAAAACAATCAAGTGTTTTGCATACACAACATGGAATAAGATATGGAAAATTAAACTCTCTTCATCAAATGAACATGCTATATTATCTTGTACAACTTCAAGTTATAAAATCAATCAAGAACGTTGATTATACAATAATTTCAAAACTAGAAAATATGATACTGTATCTAAAAGATACAAAGATTGTGCTTATTTGCGTTTGTGTGTAAATAAATTCCAAAATATAAAGCTTATGAAGCTTCAAATGAGGTAATAACCCAATTTCTGGATCTTTGCACTGACTAAAATAATTTTATAATCGTTTGCCTTTAGTAAAACGGTTATTATGTGTAATAAGACCTTTGGAATAAGTCACCTTTTTATAGAAAATGTTAAAAAGAAATGAAATTTTTGTTTTCTGTGTACAGGACAAGTGTCCATCAGTTCAGATGTTTTCAGTTGTTTTACTAAAACGCACTTTAAACAACTGCATTCAGGCGTGACGTGGAGATGCATTGCGGCGCATTGAAGCGAAACATTTCGAGCGCTCATCGGCATTGCACCTGGCGATAAGCAACCTGAGCATGTCGAGATTCAAGCAGCACAAGTCTGTTGTGCGATTTTATGGTCATTTATCTGAGAGACGCTCATCGCCAGTCGCTCTGTGTGGGCAGAGGCGAAATTAAGCCGCAATGGGTTTTAATTAATGGTTATGTCATTACTCACGCTAGCCTCTTTTTTAGGGGGAAAAGAGCACGGCCTTAGATGATTTCCAATTCAAATAAAAATTGTTTACCATCTTGTAGATAAGACCTACACATTTACAAAGATACTAACAGATGTTTCACTTTACCTAGGGTCCTCGGGATGCGCCCAATTACTACATAGCCTGCCAGGCGCCGCTGGAGAGCACGACCAGCGATTTCTGGCGCATGATCTGGGAGCAGCAGTCGCGCGTCATCATCCAGGCGACGGATCTCAGCGAGAATGGGATCGAGAAGTGCGCCGAGTACCTGCCGCCCTCGGCGACGCTGGACAATCACAGCAGCTATGGCGACTACCAGGTGACCCTCAAGCACCGCGAGGTGAAGGACCGATATGCCATTTCCACACTGGTCCTCAAGCGAGTGGACGGCGAGGAGAGTCGCGAGCTCACCCACTACTGGTACAAATGGCCGGAGGCGGGTGTTCCCGCCGAGGAGGCGCCCATCATCGCCATGCTGCTGGAGGCGCGATCATCGCTCAAGTCCTACTGCCTGGAGCAGGCCAACGAGCTGCGCGAGAAGTCGGCCACCCTGGAGACGTCCATGGATGCGGATGGCTCGAAAGCCGAGGCGGGCAGCACGTCCAGCCACGAGATCAATGGAAACATTTCCAGCCGGAGCGGCATTCGAAACCAGCAAGGGTAAGTTGAAAAGTGATTCTGTGATTAAAGTAAATATCTGTTATATGGATTAATAAAGACATTCCTAGAATATCATATCTAGAAAATATAATAAATGTAATCCATAGATCATCATCTACTTATACTATATCAAAGCAGTTCCGTCTTGCATGGCTTTTTAATGTTTTGTGTCTTCCCTTCTCCGTTTCTCCCCCAGACCGCTAACCGTTCACTGTTCTCCAGGCACGGGACGAACCGGCACCATTATCGCCTCGGACATGGCCATCCGTAGTTTGGAGACGCCGAAGCGGTCCGTGGACATACCCCAGCTGGTCTACTACGTGAGGAGAGGACGTGCCAGCGCCGTTCAGACCAAGGAGCAGTATGAATTTATCTACAAGGTGGCCAGCATGTATGCGGCCAAGATCACAAATCTGTCCAACGACAACTGAATGCCCCTCCTTCTGCGGGAGGCCGCCCCATCGAGTGGAAACCGAATTTTCGATTCAGTTCACCTTTCCAGCACTGATCCGTGGGACCCTCAGTAACAATAATAGCTATGTTTTGTACGAAATATTAGTGTAAATTAGTATTATGCTTGAGTGTTGGCACCTGATTAAGCGTCGTTATATGTCGGGCTTTAAATATCATTTCAAATGTATGTATTCCTTTATTATTGTGATATAATCGTACATTCGTATATCTCCTGATTATCTGTTGCATATTTATAATGTCAATTTTTGTTTTTTGCACTGTTGCGTTTGAGTTCCGGGGCCATACAATCCGGAACAAATGCGAAATATTTGGAGCTCTCCGTATTGTATTTTAAGAAAGTCAAATATGTAATCAAACAATGTATGTATCTATTTTAAACGAGCTTTAATGTACGTAAGTTATTTGTAAGTATACACCGAGCTGTACTGTACTCATATTATTGTGAATTACAAGAAAAAATATGTTCAGCAGTGGTATTTGAAGTTTTATTTAATCGTGTTTCTTCTGTTGTCTGAGAACAATAAAATATCCGAATGCCGTGTTTATAGATCTATATGGTAAGGTAATAAGGCAATACTTTTGAAAATCGCTTATCAGTGGGTGAACGGATTTGAACGGATATAGAAATGCCGCCAACTCCAGGACTTGAACCATGGGGTCAAAAAGTTTCAGTTTTCGAGAAAATTGGGGGCGTGCTGTCACTGACCATTTCCTAGACACAAACCATTTTAAGTCATTGATAGTCATTTGATTTTTGAATAATTGGCGCTATACAGCACTATCCCAACCATAATGATATATATATATATATATTTATCCGATTTTACAATTTTAGTAAGTCGATTTTAGTTTATTTATAAGTATTTTGTTTGTTTCGATATAATAATTGTCCACCACTGCCAGTAACTTAACAGTTGACTTAACAGCTGTTAAACACCCCCACGATTTATATCGCCCATCTTGGCACATCCCTAACGTTTTTCCAATAAGATTTGGCGTGAACATTTTTATCAATAATACGCGAAACCATTTTAAAGCCAATAAAAACTTCCAGCAATGCAACGGAAAATGCTGGACACTGTGATTTTGTGAATTAATTCGAAATCGTCGAAAAACAAAGGAAATTACCTGGGAAAACCAATCAATTTAAAACGCTGTGCAAACAGGGTGCGTGTAACTGTGTGGGTGCGTGTGTGTATAAGCGCATACATATGTCGAGCGAGTGTGTGTGTGTCTAGTGATACCCACCGGGAAAGTGAGAAGGTGGTTCTTTGTGTGTTGGAATTCCTGTTCCTTTTAACAGGCGACGGTGTAGGGAAAATGTAAATTCCTTTGGAAAACCACATAGGAACCTCATTTACCCCTTTTGAAACCAGAGATGGAAGAAATGTAAGGGGTGAATGAGGTTTTGTCCCTTCCGCTTGTATGGAGAAATTTTCCCACTGGGTGGGTTAAAAATTAAGTACAATACAAATTTAAAAGTAATCGTATAAAATCTTGAACGAATTTAATTCCAAATAAACATAAAAACGTACAATTACTTAAAAATGAAATAAAGTTCTAGTTCTGAATTTGGCCATGAATTCAGCCCGAATTCAGACTCTTATTGGAAATATTTCACGTTGCTGATTATCGATTTGCACCCACATAGTCTGGCAACGCCATATCGCGCCGTCGCAGTTTATTCGCGGCATAACTTTTAAACCAGCGGTCGGCACACACATACAATAACGTTTTGTTTAATATTTGTATGAGTAAATTGCACTGGGCAGATCATCAGAGTGTGTGTGCAGACCGCTGTTCTACAGTATACGTGAGCGAGCAGCGGCTGGGCAGAACAAAACCCTATGCTCACTTAATAGGGCGCTGCCGACCGCTGTTTTAAACAAACGTTGGGCGCCATTTCATCTGTTTAGCAACACTGGCTTCATCCACTTATTAGTGTCAAACTGACAGCCGAACGGTACGGCAACTCTGCTGGAAGACCTTCGTTTTCACCAATTAGAAAATTACAAATTTTCCAATTGGACGTCCAAACGTTTAGTTAATTGAGCGCACTTATTGGCGTTTCGTTTCGTCAGGTGTTTCCAACTGGAGTGGGCGCGTGTATTGGTGGGTGGTTGAGGTGCGAGCGAGAAGCAGCATTAGAGTTGCTTGTTATTCTTTCTTTGTTGTTTTATCTGTGGAAAAAAGCTGACTGCGAGTGTATACGTGTGTGTAACAGTGTGTGTGTATGTGCTATACATGCACACAAAGAATTTGCATAAAAAAGTGAGCAGGCAAAAGCATTATATGTAATCAAAGCTAAACGACACTGAAAGTACTTAAGATTGTGTTGAAAAGGAGAAAAAAGGCACAACAACTTGTTCCCACCAAATTGTCCAATTAGAAAATGGCTTTGTATCCCAATTGGGGGCCTATTTACTTACAACGATCTGTGGAATGGCGCAATGTACAAAGTTTTGCACTCACTCCTTGGAATGATTTATATGCCAGAAATATTACCATAGCAGATGATGGTCGCGTACTATTTTCGATTTTTTGTTTCACGAACTGTTGTCGTTTGAGCGATTGCCTAATGTACACACACAAGTCTTCGCAACACACTCGCGGACAAAATAGTAGTGGAGATAAAACAAATTGAAAGAATTGCACAGAAAAATGAATGTTTTAAAAGTTCAGAGCTCGAGAAAATAAAAACAAATTTCCTTATCTGAACAGAACAGTTCTTCTTCGTTAGGCAACCACAGTGATTCACGTTAATAATGTTTTTTAATGGACTGTTGAACTTCCTTGTTTGGGTATTTTTAAAAAATGTGAAAAGTATTGAGTGTAGTAAATTGTTGAATTACGAATTAATCATAAATTGAAATTTGCGACAAAATAACGTTCTTGTGAGTTCCAAATAAAATATTTTGTGAAATTGTTTGAATTTTGAAATCAGCTTAAAAAATCATAACTTAAGTGATTAGTGTAACGAAGAAGCAGAATGTGAGTTATACATCAATACATATTTATCAGAGCTTAAAATACATTTGCAAAGGAATGAACTTACTTTATTTGAAAAGGCCGAATCTACCATTCTGACCGCTGGTGTGGGTGTATGTATGTGCATAAATTCCATCGATGCGAGGCGCAGGCGACCTTGAGAGTGAATCGAGTGTACCGCATACGCCATTCATGGGTGTCAATGACCTACGCCAACATTGGCCCACAGCGAAAGTTGCGAGTGCCACTGGGGCATTGCACAAACCGATCTCGAATTAACCCATTTGTTTCCATTCCGTTTGTAGATCAGGATCACCAGCCCAGTTGCGCATTGTGAGTGATCCACCGCTGCTCCCACACACACAAGCAAGGACATCGCACGGAGGACCGAGGAGCGGCAGGATCAGGATCAGGATCGGGATTAGGACCAGGACTTAGAGCAGGCGAACGCGAACGGAGGACGGCATCGATTCTACGACCATGTTCACGGGCAAGCTGCAGATCAAGGTGTGCGAGGCGAGCGGCCTGCGGCCCACAGACTTCCAGAAGCGCCACAATCTCACCTTCGGCAAACTGGCCGACGAGCAGCTCATCGATCCCTATGTCTCCATAGATGTCGACGAGAGTCACTTTGGTGAGTGCCTGTAGAATCTAGTAAATTACCTACGGGGGTGTCACAGAAGTCTTTTCCAACCGATATCCGATATGTTTCTTACGTACATCAATGCACAAAACCAACCGCCTTTGGTTGGATGAGGTATCTGTGACACCCCCGCTTATAACTCTTTTGATAGCAATAATGTTGCATACTTAAAAGGGTCTTTAAACAGGGCTTGGAGTTTAGGTTTCTTCCAATTCCCTGAGCCCTCTTTCTATTGATCATAATAATGATACATCTCCGTACTTCCAGATCGAGCCACCACACGGCCAAAGACATTTGATCCTGTTTGGAACGAACAGTTCGTCCACGACGTGACCAATGTTAGCAACATCAACTTGACCGTCTTTCATGATGCCGCTCTGCCGCCAGATGACTTTGTGGCCAACTGCATCATCTCCTTCGAGGACCTCATGCAGAGCGAGATGGCTGTGCAAGATCTATGGGTATGTTGGTTACTACAAAATGTATCTTACATTTCCTGTGATAATCAAAACCTTTTAAAACACCACAGGTTAACTTGGAGCCCCAGGGAAAGATTCACGTCATTATTGAGCTGAAGAATCGTACTGGTACGTATAGATTGTGGGATTTCCTAGAAACATTACTAATTTATAACTTATGTATTAGATAAAGCCAAAGCTGAGGCTGTGGTGGAGCACACCGTGGCCGTCAACAAGGAGTTCAAAGAGCGAGCTGGATTCAACCGCCGTCGCGGTGCCATGCGTCGTCGTGTCCATCAGGTTAGTTCACATATTTAGTTTAAAGGGTTCGTTCTTATGAAATCCAGAAGATTGTATAAACAAATTTTTACCAACTATAACAACGATTTCCTCAAACTATCCTTACATTTTACACTAACTCTTTTCATTTCTACCTACCAGGTGAATGGTCACAAGTTCATGGCAACGTTTTTGCGTCAACCCACCTTCTGTTCGCATTGCCGCGAGTTTATCTGGTAAGTGGAGCCCAGCCCAGCACACATAATCGTACAACTCTCGTAACGTACTCACAGAAGGGCTGAAACATCTCCGTACATCCCTAAGTTGTATTCTGCAGTGATTAATCTGAACATGCATTTAGTTTTCGGGACTTGATTTACACACACCTCTCACCATCTGAACTATTTTTGATTTGATTCGATTCGACTTGGGTTTATCTACTCTATTTACCTCTATGTTCTTAATGTATCCCCCACCATCTCTCATCCCTCAACTCATCATCGCTCTACTGGCTCATAACTCTGGCTATTTTTTGGGTGGCTCACTATTATGCAGTTTTAATTTCCTTAGTTCTCTTCACATACATCCATTGGCATTAACCTGGTTTCTCTAACGGGCTATAGCGAATGCTACTGCTGGCTTGGGTCGCTGCTGGGGATCATCCTGGGTTCACGATCAGATCATGCTTGATTTTCCTTATGCGGGGCTTCCATCGGCGGTTCTCATTCTCCATTCAAGAAAACTAAATACACTCGCACACACAATTCAATCAGAAACACACAAGCACACCACCAATCTCATTCAGTTACCAAAATATATATACATACAATAGCCATGGAATTTCTTGCCTTTTTGCAGGGGAATTGGTAAACAAGGCTATCAATGTCAAGGTATGTGTTTTGCTTCAGACTAAACGGAAAAACCAGAGCAGCTCAGCTCTGGTGCTTCGGAGCTCCAGGAAAGGAGCAACCGACAAGCTATATCCAATCCATATCACTTTGCATTTGCTTGTTACGTTCGTTGTACGTTGTTCGTTGTTCGTTATTCGTTGTTTGCTGTTGTCGTTGTTGATGTTGTTGCCATTGGGTTTCTTTGGCTGCATTTTGAGATCAAAGATATGTTTGTTTGTTTTTTTTTTATTACCATACTCTGAAATACCGAAACGGAATCGATTGGTCCGCATTTCTATTGCCCAGTCTTCAGCATTGTCCAATGCATTCGATCACCTTGCTTGAGTCACGATTGCCTAGGAACAGTGTCCCAGTGTCCTGGCACAGGTCCCTCCCATTGCACCATTAATCGATCTGGATGAGTGTCCCCCGTCCTCGTCCCCATCACATTGCATTTGCATTTTAAGTTCACGTATGAGGAGGAATGCAGGTCCTTGTAATACTAATTTGATTCAAATCCGAAACATATCGGAAATATCGAAAGTTCTTTAAAGGTTTAGTCTATTTAAAATCGATTAGAATAAATGAATATCATCATTACATCCACATTTAAGTTTGTCCGTCTGCCCATTGGACACCTTTTCTTCACTTTATATTGTCGTGCATGCCTTAGTTAAAAGTTGTAGTCTCTAGGGTCTAGGATCTTAAATCAAAATTTAATTTTAAGACATGGGAAACAATCGAACTACGCAAATATCAGTGCTATGGAAACTATAACAATGTCACTAAACATAAACGATAGGGCATTAAATAATTGGGATTACCATTGGTTCATAAGAAAGCAATATCATATTTACAAAAGATGCATGATTATAATAATTACAGATAATTATCTGTCTTTTTTGAGAATCTTTTTTAAAAACTCAAGGGATCAGATAAAAAAAAATTCGGGAATTGTTGGGAAAATGTTATACCATCACGGATATTATTATTAGAAATACTATAGGATTTCGTTTCCCCTACTTGTATTCATTGTTGTCATAAAATAAAACCTGCTAAATGGCTCTTTCCGTCACTTCTCTCTTTTCTAAGTAGTTTTGGTTCCGAATATCTGGCACGAATCATTTAAATGTTGTGATTAAAACCGAAACACTAATTAGAGCACAGACACCACAGACCAAGCACAACTTAACTCCACTGACCAACATGAGAATAATCACACTGCACAACAATAAACAGTCGACGGTTTATCAACTAATTTCTGTCCACCCAATCGTGATATTCGAAAAGTATTCGATATCCATTTATTTGAAATTGAAATCCCAATTGAATGCCACGATTGCGGACTTTGTGTCTAACCCTGAATGTTTCAACGAGCTTAATTCAAACGAAATCCTGTAAATATACACATTCGTATGTCTAGAGTCTAAGATTGAAGGAAAATCGCCCTGAAAAAAAACTTTTCATGTGAACTATAAAATAAACTTCAGAAATAAGATTATTTTTTGGAAAAAAGGGATTCTATAGCTTTGTTTGCTTGATCTAGTTATAAAATAAAGATATACATCAATTTTAATCTATAATAATATTAATAATAATTAATATATATTAATTACCTATCAAGTTTTATTTTAAATATCTTGAGAGTTTGAATTTTTTTTTTAAACATGTTTTATCATGATACAGATATATTTTGTACTTGTAACCCTAAAAGTTGTAGAGAAGGTATGGAAATTGATTACCTTACATCGGGGCGATCTTCTTTCTAAGCGTATAGTTTTCATAAAGTTTTGGATAATTTGCCCTGCACTCTGCCATCGAATTCTCGAATCGCCAACTGCCAAGATTGGATATTAATTATTTCGCCTTTGGTTTCTCTCCCAAAAAAAAAACACGTTCCAGTCTGCACGTTAGTTGTACATAAAAAATGTCACCTGTCCGTGGTGTCCAAGTGTCCGGGCATGCGAGATGAGGTAAGAGCCTGTGGAATATCCCTCCAGATCCTGAGGACTTAACTTGAATGTGTTTCGTACTCCCGCAGCAAACCAAAGTGGAGGTGGTGCCGGCGGGCCAGAGATTCAATGTGAACTTGCCCCATCGGTTTGTGGTGCACAGCTACAAGCGGTTCACCTTCTGCGATCACTGCGGATCCCTGCTATATGGCCTGATAAAGCAGGGACTGCAATGCGAGACCTGCGGGATGAACGTGCACAAGCGGTGCCAGAAGAACGTGGCCAATACGTGTGGCATCAACACGAAGCAGATGGCCGAGATCCTCAGTTCCCTGGGCATTTCGCCGGACAAGCAGCAGCCGCGTCGCTCCAAGTACTTGAACCAGCAGGGCGGCGAGGATAACTACGGGGCCTCCTTGGGCGGCGACGGGGACGGCGCTCCGGGCCAGTCATTCCGCAGTGGCGCCCTGTCGGCGGACAGTTTGGCCAACTCGACGACGACGCTGACCAGCGGCTACAATAGCAGCAGCTGTATGAGCTTGGCGGTGGGCGGATCGGGAGGAGGTGGCGGCGCCACCGGAGAGACTCGTCCCGGCAAGTGCTCCTTGCTCGACTTCAATTTCATCAAGGTGCTGGGCAAGGGCTCCTTCGGCAAGGTGATGCTCGCCGAGAAGAAGGGCACCGACGAGATCTATGCCATCAAGGTGCTCAAGAAGGACGCGATCATCCAGGACGACGACGTCGATTGCACCATGACCGAGAAGCGCATCCTGGCGCTGGCCGCCAACCATCCCTTCCTGACTGCGTTACATTCCTGTTTCCAGACCCCGGACCGCCTGTTCTTCGTGATGGAGTACGTGAACGGGGGCGATCTGATGTTCCAGATACAGAAGGCGCGTCGCTTCGAGGCCTCGCGCGCCGCCTTCTATGCGGCGGAGGTGACCCTGGCGCTGCAGTTCCTCCACACCCACGGCGTCATCTACCGCGACCTGAAGCTGGACAACATCCTGCTCGACCAGGAGGGCCACTGCAAGCTGGCCGACTTCGGGATGTGCAAGGAGGGCATTATGAACGGCATGCTGACCACCACCTTCTGCGGCACCCCCGACTACATTGCCCCGGAGATCCTCAAGGAGCAGGAGTACGGCGCCTCCGTCGACTGGTGGGCGCTGGGCGTCCTCATGTACGAGATGATGGCCGGCCAGCCGCCGTTCGAGGCCGACAACGAGGACGAGCTCTTCGACTCCATCATGCACGACGACGTCCTCTATCCGGTTTGGCTGTCCCGCGAGGCCGTCTCCATACTAAAGGGTGAGATGGTCTTTGTTGGTTACTTGAAATTTCCTTTCACCTGGCTTAGATGTAGGTATCATTTGAGGAAGTCCAATCATCTTTATAAAAAATATATTGCTGATACTTACTTAATTTTTTTCAAATTTAAATAATTAAATATTTTAGTTGAAAATTCAAAGTTTTCCTAGTTTATTTTGTAGTGTAAAATAATTGAAATAGTTCAGTTATAAATTCTTAACTTATTAGTCTTCGGGGTCTAAGATATTTAACAACCATTGTCTGACGTGTCGTATGAGTAATATTTTTTGTAAAAACTTCCATCTTTTTTCGTTCGTCTTGAGAGTATTGAAAAATGTTTCTAAGAGAAACGGTCCAGAACTAGAAATACCCTTACAAAGTATTTAATGGTTCTACAAGTGCTAATCACATTCCTTCTTTTAAATCTTATTATAATATTTCCAGTGTTAATTATATTATATTTCGGTTCCATTTCCATAGGTTTTCTCACCAAGAATCCGGAGCAGCGACTGGGTTGCACTGGCGATGAGAACGAGATCCGCAAGCATCCATTTTTCAACAAGCTGGACTGGAAGGAGCTGGAGAAGCGCAACATAAAGCCACCATTCCGACCGAAAATGGTGAGCCAACAAAACAGAATTTTAATTAAGACATTATACAAATATCTCGAAAACCCACAGAAAAATCCACGCGATGCCAACAACTTCGATGCGGAGTTCACCAAGGAGGATCCTGTGCTCACACCGATCGGAAACGACGTGGTGCGCAGCATCAACCAGGACGAGTTCGCCGGCTTCTCGTTTGTGAATCCCAAATTCGGTCCGGAACGCAAAGTCTACTAAGCGCCAGCGATTGCAGTTCAAGTTCACCTACCAGTTTGATTGGTCGCAATGCGATCTGGAGCCCCAATGGGATTGGGTGAAATCCGGCCTGCGGGGCTGGCCAACCGGATCGCCATCGAACCGAGCTGTCATCCAGCGTGTAGCGCATCCCCTAGCACAAGCAGTCTAATATTTTCATACTATAAATCCCCCGGGTGAACACGCCCCCATCCCCATCGTTGTCTGTTTCCAGCCGTAGTCGTGGTCCTAGTGGTCCTAGTTTCGTTACCGGTCCTGTGTGTAGATCACTCATCCAGAACATCCAACAACCAGTGCCAATTGTCGAAACTGCTAAGCTTCAACTTGAATTAAAAGCGCACAAGGACGCGAATTCTTCAGCTCTTGTCAACCGAACTTCCCGTTTGCCCCCTTCCCGCCCAGAAACCTTACCCGCTTTAAGCTCCACACCTGTTGGAATCTATTTATGTTGTTTGCCAAGCCCCGAAAAACCAAAACCAACACAAAAAAAAGAAAGAATCAGAAGAGGAATGAAACCCCCACCCCCACCCATCTAGTCAATGCCCAGTGGCTGAGTGCATTTTGTTATTAGTTATTTATTGATTGTTTGACGTGCCGAATCTCAAGCTTCGCACTCACAGACCGACAGCATCCAAGCAGAGCTCTATTTATGGGAGGCGAGGCACTTGCTCCAAGCGAATCTCAAGGGAATTTCCAACACAATAGCCGCAATGTGCCGTCTGTACTACACACACACACCCACACGACCACATAAATCCAATTTCAATTTGTTTTATGTATTCGAAATCTTGCACAACTTCCTTCTCAAGTATTAAAGCGATATTATTTTAAAATTACCTTATTGTTATACAAAAATATTTATAAAAATGAAAAACAAAAACAAAAAAGAAACAAAATGAAGCCAAAAAACACCCAATACAAACGCATACAATTTACCAACAAAGAGAAAGTAAAGCTAACTAATCATAGAGATAACGCTAAACCTTACAAAGAGAATGTCTATAAAATTCATATTAATTTATGCTAAAAAAATTATGAACTATGAATACCAGAAACAAAACGTGTTTAGTCCGTAAGCAAAAGAAGAGAACAAACAAATTATATATAAAAACCAAAACAAATATATATATGAACCATATAAATTGTGAAGCTAAAGGCATGCATAACACACACAAATGAAAACCCACAAAAAATACTTAGCGTAATGAGGAAAAGCCGAACAAAAAATATTATAAAAATGTGTGGCCTAGGAAGTTAGGAGACAAAACAATATTAACGTGTATGTGTTGATTTTAAAGCCAAAGACTCAAAAGCTAAGTTCTATTCGAAATTAACTGCATTGAAGTTCTAGCATAAATGTTATTGGTATCCTTTAAATATTACGACTATTTATTATTTACCCCATAGCAAACACTTCTGTTTCCGTTTCGTTTTCAGTCTACCACAGCAAATGGAATTATGCTAAAATAAATCATGAATTAATATATAATAATAATAATATTTATAAAGAAAGAATAGAGCAAGGGACGGATAACAGAAGATTTATTAACTATAAGCAGCGTTGTTAACTAAAAATCGTAAGGCAAAGGCAAGCATAAACACACATTTGTATGTAATAATAAACGCCCAGTGTCTAATAATATTTGTGAAATAGCAAGCCCAGCTAGTTACCCATTTACAATTTAAATGTTAACCCAAAGTATTTTCAAGAACGCATTTTACCAAAAAAAAACAACAACAAATAACAAGCAAAAATAAAAAATACGAAGAAACGAGGGAGGATTATAGGCAAAATGTTGAAAGCTATGAATAATTTTTTAAGCAATGCGCTTAAGGGCCTTTGCGAGGATAGAGGCGCGTATTCAATTAAAACTAAATGAGAAAGTATAAAAATCAAGTAAAACTCCAGCCAACAAGATGAACTCATATGGACATAGATTTAGATCCTTGATCCGGATCGGGAAAAGGTCAAGGAAAGGGCTGAATTCGCCAAGGTTTGAACAGAAAAAGGGTAAATATAATGGGAGAGAAACAGAAAAGGGATTAGAAGAAATCGCGTGACCGTAACCTGACAAACAAACGTTAAAGTTATAGGAAAATGTGCAACCAAAAATGTTAGCTATAAGCTCTCACCAAATACGCAAAGCTGAAGCTCCCCCGCGCCCGCTGTTGTCTCCATCTACTTACTGAAGCCCCGAAAAATCGTATAGTAAATATTTATCATGGCTTGCCAAAACCAAAAGGGTTCTTGAACTAAACTCTGAATGTACTCACTCGATCAGCTTAGCTAACTTTTTCTGGAGCCGCGCAGCTCAAGCGAAACACACACCCACTTACATATGTGCAACTTTTTCATGTACCTTTCGCATCTTAGATACTTAAATGGATTATTAACGGAAGCCCCAATAAATTGTTAACTGATCTAAGGCAAAACTACACGCAAACTACTAAGAAAATATACTGAATTATTTATGGAACGGCGTACAAAACTAGAGCGCAGCAAAAGGAGTTAGGAGGAGGATTAGAATGTGACGGAATCATTGCAAGCGTAATAATCATAAACAGAAAGTATTCAGAAAAAACACACAGACACAAAGAGCACACACAAAGCAGATGAAAAACCAAACTAAAACTGAGGAAAACGGCATAAATAATGTTTAAGTTATGTTTAAACAAGAGATAAATAACTGTAACGGTAAAGTCGAAAGTCAACAGTTGATATGTTGTAAAAAAGCTATTAAATAAAAAGAAAAATCCAAAAAAAGAAAAGATTACCAAGGCAGGCAAGTGAGCGTAATTGAGTGTTAAAGAGCTACTAAATAAATGGTATGAGCAGATGTGTGCAAAGATAACCAAAGAAAGCAAAATTGAAAACAAGAAAAATTGATTTATAACATTAAGTGAAAACTAATTAATAAATAAAGAGGTAACACCTATGAAAAATGTAACTGATTTGTTTTGAAATTTGAAATTTTTGGCATTTCCAGATGTTAAACGGAATGTAGGTAAGGGGTTCAGACGGTAAAATGTTATTAGCAGGCAGAGCTTTAAAAACGGCCTCTTATTTTGTTTATTATTGATTACTCTTCAGCTTTTTTAATTTTTTCAGAAATTATGTTATTGAACCTTGAAAATTTGAATTAACAGCTGGATGGCCGTTAGCGTAACAGTTCTGTTACTTATGAGCTATCGCTGAGTTATCGGCTGTTAACTAACAGCGCACATGTTGACATCTGAAGAAGAAGAAGCGCACCCAAAACAAATAACTATTTATTGGAATTTATTAATTTAAAGGCGAAAAACAAGTGCTAGCCAAGATGCCAAAGGTCAAAACGGAAAAGAAGAGCCGCATTCACACCGAGGTGCAGAAGCAGGGTAAGCTAATACTCCACAAACGTAGCAATTTGGCATTAAAAGAGGGTCGCTTGAAAAGCCCCACCAAAAACATTTTTTTAATTGCTACTAAAATCTAATCATTTTTAGGAATCGTCTTCAACAAGGACTTTGGCCAGCACATTCTGAAGAATCCCCTGGTGATAACCACCATGCTGGAGAAGGCTGCTGTGAGGGCCACCGATGTGGTGCTGGAAATTGGTCCCGGCACGGGAAACATGACCGTTCGGATGCTGGAGCGGGCGAAAAAGGTGATTGCCTGCGAGATTGACACCCGCTTGGCCGCCGAACTGCAGAAGCGTGTCCAGGCCACTCCGCTGCAGCCCAAGCTGCAGGTCCTCATCGGGGACTTCCTGAAAGCGGAGCTTCCCTTCTTCGATCTGTGCATTGCCAACGTGCCGTACCAGATCAGTTCGCCCCTCATCTTTAAGTTGCTCCTGCACCGACCACTCTTCCGGTGCGCCGTACTCATGTTCCAACGCGAGTTCGCCCAGCGATTGGTGGCCAAACCGGGCGACAAGCTTTACTGCCGCCTGAGCATCAATACCCAGCTCCTGGCCCGCGTGGACATGCTCATGAAGGTGGGCAAGAACAACTTCAAGCCGCCGCCAAAGGTCGAAAGCAGTGTGGTGCGGCTGGAGCCGAAGAACCCACCGCCACCGGTCAACTTCACCGAATGGGATGGCCTGACGCGAATTGCCTTCCTGCGCAAGAACAAAACGCTGGCGGCCACCTTTAAGGTAACCTCTGTGATGGAGATGCTCGAGAAGAACTACAAGCTGTATCGCTCGCTCAGGAACGAGGTAAGTCAAGGAATACAGAGGAGACAATAGCTTAAATCCCTGCTCCAACATAACAATTTGAATTCCCACAGCCCGTCGAAGAAAACTTCAACATGCAGGAGAAGGTCATCGGCATCTTGGAGGAACAGGATATGGCCAGCAAGCGTGCGAGAAGCATGGACATCGACGACTTCATGAAGCTCCTGCTGGCTTTCAATTCAGCGGGCATTCACTTTAATTAGTAGCATGTATACTTTAGATCGTTAAACTTTGTACAATTTTACCAACATTAATATAATTGTTAAACCAGCGAAGTCTGGTTGACTCTCAGTCAGTTTGTTTTCAGCCAAACTGGTTTTATTCTAGTACAGTAAATATCAGTTAATAATCTCAATCAAAAACTTTAAATCAATTATTTTCTGTGAGCATCCAATTAATCCGTCGAATCCGAATCGAATCTGTCTTAAACTAAGTATTTGATCGTCATGACATTTTTATATGATTTTTTTTTTAAATTTTGGGAATTATTTACTCTGCTGCCTACTGTATATAGAAAAGAACCAGCTGATCTGTGCTTAAGTCCGGAGAGCGGTTTCTCTAAAGTGCGCAATTGAAAACTAGCTGATTAACTTATATTTAATCAGTCGTCTGCCGGTCGTTTTCCACTGCAGTTCGAGAACGAATCAATATGATGGCAATGAAATCTCTGGAAACGATTTTGCTCCTGATGTTTCTCCTGAGCAGCAGCCTTGTTTGTGGCCAAAACCAGGATCCAGCTGTCCAGCTAGGTAAGATCTATTAGTAAGAACCAAATCATTGAAATTACTTCTTCAAATGTTGTATTCTTCTTAGCTTGCAGCAAATTTAAACAGGTAGTTTTCGAGAAACGCGTGGCCCTCAGCTTCTTTTTCGAGGATGCACCGATTACTTATTCAACCGTTGACAGTTGTCACGGATCAAGACCCCTAATTGTGGATGGTACACCGGCGGAACCCAAAGAATTTCCCCATGCAGCTCGCCTGGGGCATCGGAAAGCTAACAACGAAACAAAATGGTTGTGTGGCGGAACCTTGATAAGCAATCGTCTGGTACTTACTGCGGCTCACTGCCTATTTTCCGAACAGTATGTATTCAGTTCTAGTTCCCAGATTTAGAAAGCGTTTGAATTCCGTATTATGATTTCTTCATTAAACATTGCATTTCTGTCATTCCAATATAACTTAAGGTTTTGATTTGGTTTATTAAAGTCAAGTGTTTTCACAATCCTAAAATTTCTTCGTCTATATTTAATTTGTTATTTATTTACCAACATATCTTAATAGTAAATTCTAAGAAAAACATTTACGATAGCTAATAGTAGGTAATAATTTTTATATTTTCTCAGCGGAGCAATCAATGTTGTGCGTTTGGGTGAGCTGGAGTTTGATACCGACGAGGATGATGCAGAGCCGGAGGACTTTGACGTGCTAGCTCTCAAGCCACATCCGGGCTTTAAACACACCGAACTCTACAATGATATAGCCATTATTAAACTGGACCGAGAAGTTAAGTTCAACCGATACAAACATCCTGCCTGCTTGCCCTTCGACGACGGTGAGCAGCACGAAAGCTTTATCGCCATCGGCTGGGGCCAGCAGAAGTTTGCCCAGAAGGAGTCCAAGAAGCTGCTGAAGGTTCAGCTCCAGGGCTTTGGAAATCAGTGTGCCACTAGTATCGATCCGAATGATGAACTGCCCCATGGCTACGAGGCTAGGACCCAGCTGTGCATTGGCGCAAGGGACAACAAGGACACATGCAATGGCGACTCCGGGGGTCCAGTGCTGGCCTACCACAAGACACTTCCCTGCATGTACCACGTTATGGGCATCACCTCATTCAGCATTGCGTGTTCCACGCCCGATCTTCCAAGTCCCTACACCAGGGTGCACTACTACCTCAACTGGATTAAGGGCGAACTGGCCAATCAGACATAAAGTTACTTATGTGTTGCATTTACGTTAAAATAATTCAAAAAGTTCTTTATCGCGGTTCTCAGAAAGCCACTAGCGTTCAAGATATTACTTAATAAATGTAAATCCACCAGGCTATAATTCTTTAAATGCTTTGGGGCTCGTTCAGCGAACCGGTTAGAAATTAACATTTAAATGAGCTTTTCAGGTTTTCATTTCCACTGAATTTTTCACTTGCTTTAAAGTCGTGACACTGGAAAATCTTAAATTAAAATTATAGTTAAAATTGATTACAGTATGTTTGGTTCAATATTTTCTTAACACTCAAGCCTAATGATTTTTGTTTATTCTCCAACAAACTGGCTTTGGTGTGTATTGAATTTCTGTTTGCGTAAGACGCGAGCAAATATTAGTATATAATTTCTTATCAATAAAAACGCGGCTTTTCCCGGTATTCATTGGCTCTCCTGAGGAGATGTCGGCGATTACCTGAGAGAAGCTGTGTGGTTATTAATAATGATCTTAGTTACTCGCTTACCGTTGAGGCAGCAGCACGATGAAAAGTGCGTTCTCTGTCAAGATTGTGCAGCTGGGAGCAGCTTTGCTGGTTCTACTAGTCGTCTTTGTGACGTCCCAAGATCCGGACATAGTAAAAAGTGGGTGCATCTTCTTTATCTTTAAGAGATCTGTATTCAAGTTATGTGATCTATATAGCCTGTACTTCCTACAAGAAAAGCGTTTGGGAAGAGACGTCAGAGTTCAGCTTCCTGATTGAGAATGCGCCGATTATCTACAAGACCCTGGACAAATGCTCGAGCTATGCACCACTCATAATAGGAGGTGCACCCGCCTTGCCCAAGGAGTTCCCGCACGCAGCCCGCCTGGGACATCGAGATGATGATAATGGCGAAGTCGAGTGGTTTTGTGGAGGAACACTTATCAGCAACCGGCATGTGCTAACGGCAGCGCATTGCTTCTTTTCGCCGCAGTACGTATTTTTCAAATCACTGAACAAAATGGCAATGTTCTTATTAATATAACAAAAAGATCTTAAGATCGGACTTCTAAAAATAACTTAAAGTCATCTCAGATTAATAACCCCTTTTCAAAATAGCAACTTGAAATTGACAAAATATTATTCAATTTGTATATTAATATAAATAATCTGGAACCCTTTTCAGAGGCTCAGTGAATATCGTTCGCCTTGGCGATCTGGAATTCGACACAAGCAATGACGACGCCGATCCGGAGGACTTTACCGTAAAGGACTTTACACTGCACCCCGGTTATAGTTACCCGGTAATATACAACGACATAGCTGTGGTGCGGTTGAGTAGACCAGTGACCTTCAACGAGTACAAACATCCTGCGTGCCTCCCCTTCGCCGACGGCCGATCGGTTTACACCTTCATAGCCATCGGTTGGGGCCAGTTGGAGATCGTTCCGAGGACCGAAAACAAAAAGCTGCAGAAGGTGAAACTCTACAACTACAACACGCGTTGCACCATCACCGCGGATAAGAATGAAGAGCTCCCGAATGGATACAATGCTACCACACAACTTTGCATCGGATCCAACGAACACAAGGACACCTGCAACGGCGACTCCGGTGGACCGGTACTCATCTACCACAAAGATTACCCCTGCATGTATCACGTGATGGGGATTACATCCGTTGGAGTGGCCTGCGACACCCCCGATCTGCCTGCCATGTACACTAGGGTCCAGTTTTACTTAGACTGGATTAAACAGCAGTTGGCCAGGAATTAGCAAAGCCAAATTCGATTACCAACATTATTGTGTCTTACCTGACAACAAACTTCAAATATATAAACTTTTTTATATCAATATGTTCTTAAACATTATTAAGCCAAGACGGCTTACATCCCGGCAATGGCTGAGATGACGTGACGTCGTGACGTATTTAAGTATTAACAAAATCATGATATTTATCAGATCAATTTTTTGTTGCATACTTTTTGAATACCAAAATTCGTTTAATATTTCACCTGAGTGATATATCACCCATATCACCCCCGTGGATCCGCGCATGGTATAGCTTTTCACTTTATTGTTTAAAAGCATAACGGATCTGCATATATTACCGATCAATATTGATACATATCCGAAATTATTCTAGATATAATTATTACGCATTAAACTACACAAGCAAAATTAATAATTGACTTTTATTAGCATAGTCCACTTAAAAGTGCTTGTAAACAAAGTGTTTTAGATTGGGATAATCGTTTGAAGAGCGGGGATTTCTATCAGCTTTTACCCGCTTGAACCTCGCCTCCAATGGGGGGTCCACACAGCTGATCGATTCAGTGTCTAATTGGGAGCTAAACCCGTTCGGATCGCACAGTCGATTACCGATCGTCACCTGAAGATGAAGATGTGGTCGCCGCTTGTGCAGTTCTCCCTACTGGTCATTCCGCTGGCATGTGTTTTTGGTCAGAATCCGGATATAGATATAGTCAGGAGTAAGTGGATTTCGTTAGCCTTAATGTGAAGATTTCTTAACATACGACTTTTTTTCAATATGAACCCCTAAGCTTGCACGAGATACAAGAAGAGCGTGTTTGAAGAGAGAATCTACTTCGGATACCTGCTCCCAGGGGCTGCGATCGAAAGCGAGGTCTTTGATAATTGCCGGAGTTACACCCCCTTAATTGTGGGCGGTCATCCAGCCCAGCCCCGGGAATTTCCGCACATGGCACGTTTGGGGCGTCGTCAAGATCAGGGTAGCCGTACTGACTGGTTTTGTGGGGGTGCTCTCATCAGCGAGCGGTTTGTCCTAACCGCAGCCCACTGTTTGGATTCGGAAAAGTAAGTGAGGGGATTTACCAAAAGGTAAATTCAAAATTCCCCATTGACTATACATACATTTACACGAAGAGTATCTTGAACAAGTAGTAAACCGTTTTTTATACCCGTTACTCGTAGAGTAAAAGGGTATATTGTATTCGTGCAAAAGTATGTAACAGCTAGAAGGAAGCGTTTCCGACCCCATAAAGTATATATATTCTTGATCAGGATCACTAGCCGAGTCGATCTAGCCATGTCCGTCTGTCCGTCTGTCCGTCTGTCTGTCTGTCCGTCTGTCCGTATGAACGCTGAGATCTCGGAAACTATAAAAGCTAGACGATTGGTATTTGGCATGAAGATTCTTGGAGTTCCTACGCAGCGCAAGTTTGTTTCAAAAGGGTGCCACGCCCCCTCTAACGCCCACAATCGCTTATATACGATTTTAAAAATTTCAATATTTCGGAAAAGTAAAAATGCAGTTTTATTGTGTTTATCAATACCTATCGAAATGTAGAAGAAATTTTTCAAATCGGACCATTCGTTAAAAAGTTGTGCGTGTTCAAAGTTTCTATCTCCATCTCCCTCGCACTCCCTTTACCTGAGTAACGGGTATCTGATTGTCGGGGCACCCGACTATAGCGTTCTCTCTTGTTTTTTAAGTCTGCTGTCGGAAAAAGGATATAACAATAGGGAAATTTGTTGCAACATTTCTTAGAACACCTTTTCCAATTATCTCAGCTTCTACAAAAACTAACATTTCATCGAATTTGTTCTTTTCAGTGGAGAAGTAAATATTGTACGGTTGGGGGAACTAGATTTTGAAACGAACGAGGAGGATGCAGCGCCCAGAGATTATGGTGTTTCTATTTATATAACACATCCGGGATACGAGGAGTTTTACCATGATATTGGAATAATAAAACTAATGGAGGATGTAGTCTTTGATTTGTATAAACATCCTGCCTGTCTGCCGTTTAAGGATGAACGTTTTTCCAACTCCTTTATAGCCGTTGGCTGGGGAAGCACAGCCGTGGCTGGAAAGCCCTCGGCCATGCTGCAAAAAGTGAAGTTGGACCGCTACGGAGATCAGGTATGCGATTAAAAAGGTGTCATAATAACAAAATCTTTTTAAAAATATATTAATTTCTCGTAGGTATGCCAGAAACTGGTAACCCGCCAACTGGAGGAATTCCCTCGGGGTTTCGATGCAAACAACCAACTCTGTGTGGGCTCGGAGATGGCCAAGGACACCTGCAACGGCGACTCCGGCGGACCGTTACTTATCCGCCACCAGGATTTCCCCTGCATGTATCACGTTGTAGGAATAACTTCGGCTGGACTGTCCTGTGGATCCCCTGGGGTTCCAGGGATATACACCCGCGTGTATCCTTATTTAAATTGGATAACCCGAACAATGGAAATTCTTTAAAAACGAATTAATAAATGATTCGTTAACATTATTTTTAAACCTGTTTTAACAGTACTCAATGCGATAACTATCGGATGATTAAAGTGCTGCATCCCTGCGACATCGATAGAACCAGACTATCGTTGCCGTCATCGATAGTTGTTTACCTTTTTTCCCTAAAAAAAGAAACATTTTTTAGCAACTTTTTAGTTTTATTAATTACCAAATGGCCCATTACCAATGGCTAGAGGTCCGCAACTTAATGGCAACTCAAATGTAAGCGTACATCCTGCGCAGGACTCCGCATCACACTTGCCCCAGTTCCTGGCGGCGCACTTTAATTAGCCAATTGTGCCGGATCATTCATGGATCAGGACAAGGAAAAGGAGCAGCTCATGGAGATGGAGCCGAAGCAGGAGGTGGTGGACGTGGCGCAGTCTTATATAACGCGGGCCAAGATGAATCCTGCCAAGAAGGATAACGAGAAGCGGCGACGCAAGGATGCAATGCGAAGGGTAATTAGTGCGCCTGTGTGTGTGCGCGTGTTTATACCCTTGCAAAGAGGGTTCCAATTCGGTTAATATACTATAAATATTCTTGGGAAACTTTATTAAATGTGTATCTCCTAGAATTAGTTTTAATTACCAAATTAAATTTAAAATAAATGTCAAATCATTATTGCAAGGGTATTTAAAACCATTTTCCCTTTTTCTACTTATGCTAATCAATCACAATAACTTTCCAGGTCTCGATGATATTGCGGAAATGCGACTCGCTGCGCTCCACGGAGGACAGACAGTTCCTGGACAAGCACCCGGATATGGTGAAGGCCACCAAGAAACGCAAGGAGCGCGTGGAGATCTACAAGGAGCGGGTGGTGGAACGTGAAGATGCGCCGCACGTGATCGAGGCGAAGGTGGAGCAGTTGGCCAACATCATTTCGCAGGCCAAGCACCTGGTCTGCTATACGGGAGCCGGGATAAGCACGGCCGCTCTGATTCCGGACTATCGCGGCAGCCAGGGCATCTGGACGTTGCTGCAAAAGGGCCAGGAGATCGGCGAGCATGATCTGTCCAGCGCGAATCCAACCTACACGCACATGGCTCTGTACGAAATGCATCGCCGGAGACTGCTGCATCATGTGGTATCCCAGAACTGCGATGGGCTGCACCTGCGATCCGGATTACCCAGGCATTCTTTGTCGGAGATCCATGGCAACATGTATGTGGAGGTGTGCAAGAATTGCCGACCAAACAGCGTCTACTGGCGCCAGTTTGATACCACGGAAATGACCGCCCGCTACTGCCACAAAACCCACCGCCTATGCCATCGCTGCTCGGAGCCTCTGTATGACACTATTGTGCACTTCGGAGAGCGAGGGAACCTCAAGTGGCCACTGAATTGGGCGGGAGCCACAGCGCATTCAGAGCGAGCGGATGTGATCCTGTGCCTGGGTTCCAGTCTCAAGGTGCTCAAGAAATACACGTGGCTGTGGCAGATGGATCGGCCTGCGCGCCAGCGGGCCAAGATCTGTGTGGTCAACCTGCAGTGGACGCCCAAGGATGGGATTGCCAGCATTAAGATCAATGGGAAATGCGATCGGGTGATGGCCCAGTTAATGCACCTACTCCACATTTCAGTGCCCGTCTACACGAAGGAAAAGGATCCAATATTTGCACATGCTTCGCTCCTGATGCCCGAGGAACTGCACACGCTGACCCAGCCCTTGCTAAAAAACGCCGACGAGGAGGAAGCTTTTACCACCACAACCGAGGAAACGCAAGACTCGACCATCTCCAGTGAGAGCTGTAGCTATAACTACAGCGACCTGCCAATCGGAAAGGGTCCCCGGATCCGCACACCCATAAAAAACGGACGAAGGGTTAAGACCAACCTAGAGCTGCGCCAAAAATTCAAGCTCATCAATGGCCAGGACGAGGAGATTAAGGTGGAAACGGTGGATACAAATGGAGAGATTAAAGCGGAGATTGACGCCATCCCATCACAGAAACGGGAGTCGTTCATTAAAATAGAGACTGAAGTGAAACTGGAGGAAACCGAAAGCCAGGACACCATTTTAAAGCAGGAGCTGCATCTTCTGGAGCTGCTGCCCAAGCTAGAACCACTTTCCCTCAAAGAAGAGACGGAGGAAACAGCGAACAATGGTTTCCTGGAGCTGCCCAAACTAGTCGCCATACAAAAAACTCATGTGGAAAACGTGACCGCGCAACCAATTGAGGTGAGATTAGAGCCACTTCAGCTACCACCGCTGGTGCCTATAGGAGCGCCATTGTCCACTCCCTTTGTCGAACCCAAAATGTTGCTGCCACCTGCCTTTCAGTCGCTCAACATCCAAATTAAGAGCGATGGCGACGGCGACTCCACGACAGAAAATGAAAACGAAGAGGAGGAGGAGGAGGAAAGCGAGCTGGCCCAGGTGGATTTGTTGAGGCAGAACAACGACGAGGAGTTGCTCCGCCAACTGCCCTCGTGGTACGATGCGAAGTACGCTTATTCTGGTCTGCACAGCATTCTAATACCGCCGCCGGCGGATCTCAATATCTGGAACTCCCAGGTGGTGCCGAACTTTGCGATGAACCGATCCGCCGCCAGTTGCGACTTCTGCTTTGATCGGTATGCAGAACTGGAGTGCCAGTTCTATCGACGTTGGAACCTCAGTCAGCGCAAACACAAGAAAAGGGCCAGGAGCGGTCGGTTCGTAGTCTGCGAGTGCTGTCCAACGTCCGACGACGACGATGACTACGATGAGAATATATCCTTGGCACACATTGCGGCGGCAGAGACGGCCAAGCGAAGGCAACAGCTGAGCACGAGTTTCCCCCGGAAACTGGCGCGCACCCAGGCAGGATGGTATGGCAAGGGCTACAAGAAGGGACGGAAGCGAAGGTAGATTGCTAGCTACGGATCCCAATCCTTCTATGGCCGTGATCCTTCCCCCAGAAACAAGGACGAGTCGATTTACAGACAACGTTTCGAAACTTTTGTGTTTGAAAATTTTCAAATCGACAAATCGACCTGTCCCTTACGAGACACATGCTCGCTTCAATAGTATTTTAGCTATAGGTTCATAAGTCATAGCATAGATGGTAGCATAGCCAGCTAGCATAGGTTAGGGTTCCTTTTTATTTATATGTGTTTTTTAATATGTCAGTGTTAATATGTCAGTGTCCCTCAGTTTTTGTCCATTTAAGTTCTGAATTAAGTTATTTAATGAAATTTTATTGTGTTCCCTACATATATGTCACAATTGTGAATGTCTTGTCCTGGAATTTTTGTATGTTCGCTCTTGTTTGAAAATATTGATCAGTTAAATTTGTCCAACAATTGTCTCTAATTTAAGTCAAGCACGCTTGAAACCTAACTTCCGCCCTTACAAATCTAAGTTGAATAAAGAATAAAACATTATGGTCTAATGAGGAAAATCCGAGTTTTGTTGAAAACCTTTTTCACCGCTTAGGAGTGTAAAAACCACACACCCTTGATAAATATCGAAACTACATTCATTTCGCTTTCATTATGCGTAGAACCAAGTTTATTCATTAACTTAAACTTAAAGTATTGCTATTTCAGTTGTAGTTTTGCGATCGCGTGTGTGTGAGTGTTTGTGTGTGATTAGGCATTCCATGCTGGGAGTGACTGGAGGCGAAGAATTGGCTTCCGCTCAACCTTCAGGAGGTTGGGGCTACAAGCCCTGTGGGGGTGTGTGAGTCTCAAGTGGAACATTGCAAAATACCCAAGAATCAACAGAAGACCAGGCAACGGAAACAAACAAGGGAGGACTACACACATAGAAAACAGCAGGTTGATTAGATTAACGCTATCGATCGATATTACTCGGGGGGCAGGGCGTGGGCGTGGAATTTCCAGGGTGCAAAACCGCACAAAACATAATACCTAGAGCTACGCCGGAGCAGCCAGTGGGGGCCAATATAAAAATACAAAGTTTCACAAATACGAATACAGATATGAATACAGGACGTGGATACGAGAAGCGGCTTTCAATTGAAATGTGGGTCTTTTAAATGCTCTGAGGACGCAATGTCAGTAGCGAATCACGTTTCCATATAATACAATTATCCAATTCCATAGACAGAAAAAGGGCGCGTGCTTTGAGCACGTCGGCGTTGAGATTAAAATCGCTGCGGCGATATTTTTTGAGTAGCGTGTGTAGGTGAGGGAAGGAATGGAAATGGGAATGATTGCAAAGACGGGACTGAGACTAGAGCCGGGATTTGGAGCTGCTGCTTAGGCCACGTAGATGAACATGTTGATGTCATCGTCGTCCCGCCTCATGTACTTGTTTTCGATGAGCCACTCCAGCTGCTCCTTGATCATCTTCTTGGACGGCAGGAACATGTTCTTCAGTATGTCGATTAGTTCACCCTGTGGAAGGAAGTTTTCCTTAGATCCTCTTGACTGTCTTTACTGGCAATTCAATCACTCACCTGCAGCGCTGCGTTGTTCATCCGCTTGCGCACCTTCATTATCTTGATGATGGCTTCTTGCGTGCGCAGGATACGGAGCTGCACAATGGACTGATTGTCCTCCTGCTGCGAGCGTTCTGTGCTCAACTGCAGGCGCCCAATGAGGTTGAGCTGGGAGAAAAAAGATTAGGTTACGGATTGTCCGTAGGCCTGGGACTATCTGCACTTACCTTTCCACGTCGCTGGGACTTGCCATTCTTGACAATGGCGAACTCTTGATTGATATAGAACACTGTGTTCTCGGCAAAATCCTTGGGCGAACTGATGGCCGTCGGTTCCATGAGCAGGATCTGTTTCTTGATCTTGGGGAACGCCACAAGTGACCACAGAGTTCGTCTCAGTTCGGGATCTTTAAATGGGTTACATAATAGTAAAATATATGCTCAAAGATATTATATAAATAACGCTAACCTGGCAGTTCTGTGGCCAGTCGGAGATTCTCGTAGGAGATCTTGTCGTGCTGACGCTGATTCCAGGCAAACAGGACTGCCATCTGGAAGGTGGTCACATCCAGATCGTAACGGCCAAAGTTATTCACGAAGGTGATGGTGCCGTTGCTCATGTGATGGTACCACTGCAGCTTACGGCCGGAATGCTTCTTCTTGTAGAACTCCTCCACATCGGGTATGTAATCCTCCAGCTCGATGGGCAGTGAGACGGACACACGCTCCGAGCAGCGCGCCCAGGCCCCCGCGTTGAGTATTTTAATGTTGATAGCATCGTGCCTTCTTATCGAAGTGCGGAATTGAGTATTCAGATCTTCGCTGACCTGCAGATTTAAATGGATTATCAGTAAACAAAGTTACCAGAAAAGTCGCCTGTTGCAATCCTACCTTTATGTCCTGGAACATGCGCGCCAGCCGATTCACGTAGTCCGCCGGCATGCCGACCTCGCGCAGCCACTCGACAATGTCCTCTTCCTTTTCGCTGTCCGCACTGGTTCCCAGAATCAAGCTGTAATTAAATGGAAAACGTTTAATAAAAGAGCAAACAAGGGATTGAGTTTATTGACTCATCTCGTCATGAATAATATTAGAGTACCCCATTTAATTTGTGTAAATGAAATAAAACTTTTAAATGAAATCAACTTACCGTCTCGTCAAATGAACCTTGTGGTACCGCATAAAGACGTCTTTATTGTTGACGTATTTCAGGACCAATAGAACGTCGCGCAGGCGAGCGTCTATCTGCTCGCTGGTGAGGCGCTTGCTCAGCGGCGTACGGCGCAGCAGCATGTCGCAGTAGTTGGCCAGCAGTTCCGGGCATTTGCTCTCCGGCGCCGTGTATTTCACACCTCGATTGGCGATACTCGTGGGCAGCTCCATCTTGAACACGCTGGTGTCGTTGACCACCGTCTTGAAGGCGATGTCGCGGGCAGTGAGGAAGCGGGGATCATCGTTGAAGGCGTTGCGCACCAGATCGCTGAACTTGTTGAACAGCTCAAGCAGCCGCTCCACATACTTTTCCGAATCCTGGGTGATAACCTCTGAGGCGGAGAGCATGTCGGCCAGTCCCGCCGACATGATATGCCTCTGCAGGTCACCCATCATGGCCTCGACACCCACGCCTTGCAGAACCCGATCCATCAGGCGGAACATAAGATTCAATCGCTCCGTTTCATAGTCCCTGATCAAGGCCGGACACTCGGCAATGATTGAGTTGAGATGATCCACAATGAGCACCTTGACCAGCGTGTAGGTGAGTATGCTGAAGCTGCTGGGCTCCAGATACCGCTTGGCTCTCACCTCCTCCTCCCGCAGCTTGGAGTCAGCGTATTTCATGTAGGCCAGCACTCCGTTCTCCTGCTGCTGCTCCGCGGATTTCAGGCGATAGAACTCGGCCGTGGCCTTGAGGTAGGCCATTTCGAAGTTTTCCCTGTAGATCTCCAGCTTGTCCTCGACATTCGAGGAGAGATTCACATAGCTCTCGCGCACGCCCACCACCAGCTGGGCATCGTAGGCGTCGCCGTTCCGTTCGGCGTGCACGATCTTCATGGCCGACTCCTGCAGGCGGTGCTTGATGTCGTGGAAGATGTGCTTGTTCCAGGAGTCCAGCATGAGTTTCCGCACAGGGCTGTCCTCCGTAGGGTTTTTCTTGGAGGTACTGCTGCTCCCGCTACCGGAAGCAGCTGCCGCTGCCGAGCTTGTTGAGGCGGATGTGGAGGCGGCAGCAGCGGCGGCTGCGGCGGCGGAAGTGGAGGCTCCAGCGGCGGATGAGGTGGACGCGCCCGACTTCCCAGCGGAGGAGGAGGAGCCCGCTGCTGCCGCCGCCGCCGCGGCACTCGTACTCGCTCCCGAGGCGGACACGGCGGATGCGGAGGAGCCGCTCCCACTGGACGCGGGCTTCACCTGGGGCGACTGCTCCAGCTGGCGGAAGGGCAGCGGCAGGTAGTTGGACTGTGTGAAGAACTTGCGCCACTCCACGATGTAGGTGGCCAGGAGCGCTTGCTCGCCCCGCTGGGCTTGCACCTGGCTTTGGGCCTGGACGATGAACTCCACGATGTCCTGCTGCAGGCAGTCGTAGATCTTCGAGGCGCCCTTCTCGTCCCACAGGCACACGAAGTGGACGCCGAAGAACAGGTCCTGCCACTCGCGTTGCGAAACGGTGTCCTGGCGCAGCAGCTTCAGCACTATCCGTCTCTTGTCCGGCCAAACCTCCTCGAAGATGTCCCTGTCCCGTTTCCCGATTGCCTGCGCACGGGAAGAATGTGTGCATATAGACGTATATGTGTCCAACTCCCCGATAAGGTCACTTACCCGTAGCATTTTGATCGCAATCTCTTTGTTAAAAATTGCGTCCGCTTTTCATTTATATTTATTTTTTGAACGATAGTTGCTAGAGTGGAGAAACATCGATGTTAATATCGATGTCATCGATGTTTTGGAAACATCGGTAACCCGGGATGTTTTCTGGGATTTTTTTCGGGATCTAGTCCTTGCGAATCGCCGTAAAAGTTTTCTTAAAAATTAAACGTATAACAGTAGCAATTTGGTCGAAAAAAATGTCCCATTTTCAGTCTTGTCAAATTATGAATTTCGTTGGAATAATTGGTTAAAAAAATGGAGAGCCAAACATTTTTAAACAAAAACCAACATTTAAATAAAATATCGATGTTTTTCACCAAAAACATCGAAAACATCGATGTTCACAAGCATCTCCACCTCTATTAGTTGCTATCGGCCGGCCAGTGTTGCGAAACGGCTCGGCCGCCTATCGACCTATCGGGCAGTCGATTAACAGAACTTGGAGTGCAGCAAAAGTGCGGGAAATCTGCGGAAATGCTGTAATTAACGAACAATAGCCCGCGAGCTGACAGCAGGCAATTCCGTTCAAAGTGTAGCCAAATGTTATTGTCAATTGTGTGAAATCCGCCTGTTCGCCCATTTCCTTTTGGTTTTTTTCTTCTCTACCTCTTCGTGCGGGAGGGAGACGGAAGCAGTGTAAGCGCCCCACCGCCGCCAGCCATCTCGCTCTAGCACATGGCCCCGACCCAATGTCTGCGACAGCAATGTTTTGTTTCTCCGCTACATTCAGTTCCGCATTTCCAAATTTTATGCCTTGCAAATGTTTATTTACATTGTCTGAGCAGACAGGTGGCAGCCCTAGTGATTATCTGTTTTCCAAATAATTAAGAGACCCTATTTAATAACTCAATTTCTTGTGCAAGTCGCAAATGCAGCAAAACAAACATATTCTTGTTGCACCGCTGGTTGAGGAGGTTGCACTCGCTAATGTTATCTTAACATTTCTGTTAGGGCACGAAAAATACCTCGAAAAGGCAGTGTGACCAGGCTCACCTCTCCGATAGTATCGTATAAAAGTCTGTTTTTTCCAGCCCCAGCATTCGCATTCACCATTTTCTCCCGTCTTCGTTTCCCTTTGTTTGCGGCGGCGGCGCTCGTTGTACGGCCGTGCGAATCGAATAAAATCGGCAAAAATAGGAAAAATAACGGAAAGTGCAGCAGCCACGGGCGGCAATGTAAATAAACAAGGCTCGGGTGAGCAGTGCTTCGACTAGCCAGCAAAATGTGCGTGAAAAGCGAGGATCAGTGACGAAAACAACAACTACGTGCTGCTGCGTTCATTGACGTGACGCGCGAGCGTGAGTGTGTGTGCGTGCGTGTGTGTTTGTGTGTCTGTGCTGCTGCTTCCGCGGGTGTGAGAGGTGTGTGTCGAAAAGCGTTTTTAAAACAACAGGCCAGCAACAAACAAATCACCGCAACACGTCACAAATTGCAATAGAAGCTGAAGCAGCAACACCTCAAATCAAAAAGCCCCCCAGCAACACCAACAACATCATCTGTCGTGTTCTCAGAGAGTGGAAGTAGCGTGAGAGAGAGAAAGAGGGGGCAAAAAGAAAGTCAACAGTCGCGTGTGAAATGAAATTCGAAAAATGTCCGCGTGTGTGTGTGTTGAGTGTATAGAATTGAGTAAGAAGCAGCGCGGCAAAAGGAAATAAGCTAAAGCAATAGCAAAAAGGAACCATCTACAACAACAAATAACCAATGAAGCAATCAAAATTGGCATAATTTGCATCGGCCGACGTTTTTGTCTCTGAAACCCCCCAAAAAAACACCACACAACACAAGCAGCACAAATCTTTTGCCAATGAGTCGCAGACAGTCATTGGATCGACCAGGTGAGAAAATACCAAAAGAAAAAATTACGAAAAGAAAAAAAGCGACACTCGTAATCACGCTGCCTTCTCTGAGAGAGCGAGAGCGTGCAGCATCCGATTTTGATTTTTAAAATGCACTTTGCGCATGTTCTCTTCTCGCTGTTCGGCTCTCGCTGCTCTTTCGGCTGTCGATTTTTTTCTTCTCGGGCTAAAAATAAACGCGCTCTCTCGAAACGCTGGCTGCGCAGCTGCTCCCAAACACTTGAACTTTGTAAACATCTCCAACAATTCGGCCATTGTACAGTGACAAAAACTAGCATAATTAATAGTTTTCAACACGACAGAAGAAGAAGAAATTAAATCACAAAAATATGAATGGAGAGGCGCTATTTTCTTCGCTCGCTCTTCACTCGCTCGCCATTCTATTTTTAACGCGAGTTTCATCACTCGAGCGGGGAAAAGAGAAAGTATCTGTCACTGTCTTAAGCAGATGTAAATGTGGCTCAAATAACCCTCCTGTTGGCTTGTGAGTGTGTGCCTTGGTCTGGGAAGAAAGCAGCCAAAACCATAAAACCCAAAATTCACCAACTTCGGTTTGTTTGTGTTTTGTTTTCGCCAGGGCAATAAATATTATGGCCGAATAATTGGATAGTAAAATCCAGACGCTTGGATATCAGGTTGTTTACTCGTAGAACTTACCAGAACCAGATGATCTTAACTAGGAATCCCCAAAAGATGCTTAAATCCTAGAACACTTTTAGAACTTGAAATGTTAAATGTCATATTCTAATAATTACAGTGTTATGAAATGCTTAGTTCTGTTGTATGAAAGTACTATATACTATATTTGCCTACCCTTAACACACAATTTTCACCATTGTGCTAGTAGCAAATAATAATGGACTCGGGTTCTGTTGCCTGGCGATGAGGAATGCTGTCCACTTATCAACTGCAATTAGCGATGAATGCTGAATGCAAGTCGTGCATCGCTTGAAAACTCAGACTGGCCGGCCCCTCGCACACAAACACACACCACACACACTCCCACGCTGTGTTCCTTTAATTTATTTATAACATTCAATGTAAACTCTGCTCAAGCGCCAGCCAAACAGCACAAACAATTTTCGATGCAAGGCAACAAAAACAGGGGGCTTGATTTTTTATTATTTGCCACTTTGTAGGTCAGGGTTGTCGTGTGTAATGCAAAACGTGCCAGCAAACTGAATGAATAAGCGTGGCTATTCTATTGCAAGTGCATTTACAACAATTGCAGGTTATAGCTCGAAACTACACCCAACTAAATAAAACCTACTGCATAGCTATGTTTAATTTGTGTGTAGAATTTCGCGTGATTGCTGATAACCGGTTTACGGCGGGCTAAACTAACTTTATTATGATCAAAAATGACTTCCGTTTCCACTTAAAATAAATGTAACAAGCCTGTTGCTTTATTTTAGCTTCTAAAACTATTTTAAGCGATATAACTGGATAAAGCAGTTGAAATGTTAATAAAAAATTCAAAGAAATTTTAGTCATTTACTTGGAATCTTTATTCAACTTTGATTCAATAGAAATACCCAAACAGTTTTTACAATTGAAATTGAAATCATGAATTTAAGTAAAATCCAAATGTGGGTTTAATGGTGAAATAATAACTATATTTATTGTATAGTGACATTTTCTTGACGAATATCTTTTACTATAGTGCTCGTCTCGCTGCAATTTCCTAATCTACGCTGACCTTATTTCTACACTGTACCGAGAATGTTATCGATATTTACACTGTTTACACGCGATACGAGGTTTAGCAGAGTCATACAAAGACTTGTTGGCAATGCTTACACTGGAAATGTTTTCCATTCGCCGGTTGATTGATTGTTATTATTATTTTTATTATTATTGACTGGGGAAAAACGTTGAGGAATTTCGGCTTAAACTCGATTTGGAAAGCGGAGCAGAGGAATTCACCCTTGGAATTCATTTGGTGTAGGCGTTGCAGCCAATCTAATTCGATTCGTTGTTATTGCTTCGATTTTCGCGCTGTCTTCTTCGCGTTGACGCGTGACAAAGAGTCATTAGGTTTTGTTTAAGGTGAAATCGATTTTCCGGACCATTAGGCGCCATTAGAATCGTCGCCTATTTAAATTTTCACATTGTTTAATTGTATCGCGACAACAGTTGTGGCCAGCATTATTTATTAATCAATAAATAAATGAGACCTTATCAAGGTTATTGTTCAGATTGTGTGTAGGATCTTTTTTTTTTAGCATTTCGTAATGTTGGCTTGTTTATAAGGGATTAACTAACTGATAAGCGATAACTTGTTGCCGTTTCTTCAAGAGGAAATACAGTAGAAGTTGGATAATTGAAAATTATTTCAAAGGCAATGATGAAATATCGAATAAAGTCACATGGTTTCAGTATCTTGAATAAAAATCAGGATTTCTAGTGCTGAGTCAACGAACGGTTCTTTCGATGACTCATTAGAGTTACGTATATGCAAACTATGGGGTACGTTTGCTTAAAAGTGCTAATGTTCGTGTTATAAAGAGCTTTATTAGAACTTATTCCTCGTGCTCGGGGTATTACACTCGTCATAAATTTAATTTTGCTTATCAACAGAGAGCGACGCACTCCATCGAGCTCTCTTCTTTTTCTTCTCTCCCGATAATTTTCCAGCAATTTCTCTCTGAACCCGAGTTGTTATCAGTGCAATTGTTGCCTTGTTGCGCCTAATTGCTCCTCGATTTTTTGCCTTTGTGCAATGATTTACGAGTGCCAAAAAGCAAGGCCAAGAACAATGTTGGGGAATGAAAATTTGATTAGCATATAGAGGGCAGAAACCGCCTTCCACCCTTTCTCGTAATGCCAAACGTCGTCATCCTCGAGTCACATCATTAATCTTGGCGCACAAAAGGGTCTCGACCGCTTCCTCGGAGCAGCAAAAAGTTGGCAAAAGTTGCCAAAGCAACGCATCGGGCTATTAACTCCCCTCTTGCTCGCTCAGTACTTCTGAACCACTCGCACTCTTGGTTTTTCCGCTTTTCCCTAATGAAATTGCTTTGATTTCTGCGAAAGCTGGGAAAGTTTTCTCATCTAGCGTCGAGACTTGTGTAGCAAATTACACGAATCCTTGTGGTTTGCCCTCTTTTTTGTGGAGGTTGACACTTTTATTCCGGGGCTAATAAACAATTTTTTGTTTTTCAATTTCACTTCATTTTGTTTGGCATGACTACTAAAGAATATAATAAAACAAGAACTTATTCAGTGACTTCTTTTTAATGTTTATTTTATTAGTTTAATTTTAACAGATTATACATATATGTATGCAAGTAAATCTACTTTTTGCTAATTACACTAGTTTACAATTTTTGATTTTTTTTCTATATAAACGCTGGGACCCATTTTTTTCGTTTACTTATGGGTCACTGATCACGATGAAAAAAATAAAAAAAATTTCCAAAGAATCGTTTTGGAGATATTTGAAAAAGCTAGATTTTGGACCACTTGTTTTATTAAATGTAACAGTTCTCAAAAACCGATGATCCAAAAAATTTTTAACTGGCAGCATTCGAAAGTAAATAGATGCACCTTTCCGAAAAGGTATGGCGCTTTGTGATCGGACCGAAATTGATGGACATATAGCGTCTGAAAGTTTCAAAAAAGTTTCATTTTTGGCTTTTTTTTTTCATAGCTAGTTTTTGATAATTTTTTAATAATATTAATAAATATTTTTAAATTATTTTGAGTATGCAGATCTAAAGGGCCGTTAGTCCCAAAAGTTGAGGCCGAATATTGGCAAATCGGGAGAACATTCTAGGAGATATGCATACTTTAGTAAAATGACTCAAAGTCATCACAAGTCAGCAGTGGTACCAAAAATGTTTTTCAGGGGAAGTCGCCTGTTTTGCGATTTCCAATTTCGAGAAACGATCAAAATAGTGCCATGTAATGTATGTATACTTGATTCAAAGACATTTAATTTATTTTAAAAAAAAATCGAGAAAGAAAATCTTTTGATTTTTTCGACAAAAATATCGTTTTCGGTAAACACCTAGCCCCGTTAAGAATCATCCGAAGCACAAAAATGTTATGGATGGTCGCTTTAAGAGGTGTATTTCTTATTTTTTAAGTACTTAACATTAACATCACAATCCTGCTGACTGGCGTCTATTTATTGATGGAAGCAAGTATAGCGTGAAAGCTGTTTTACTGCATAAGGGAAACAAAAAACCATCCATGCCTATTGGTCATTCCACTAACGTGAAGGAAACCTATGAGACCATGAAACTGCTTCTGGAACTAATAGATTACAAATCATACAATTGGAAAATCTGTTGTGATCTAAAGGTTGTTGCAATACTCACTGGTCTCCAAGGTGGTTACACAAAGTTCAGCTGCTTTCTCTGCCTTTGGAATAGTAGGGCAGATGCCTTACATTTTTCCCAGCAAGATTGGCCACCACGTAAGGATCATGTCATTGGCGAAGAAAATGTCCTTAAAGAAGCCCTTTTCCTAAAAGAAAACGTAATTCTTCCCCCGCTGCACATAAAACTGGGTCTTATGAAAAATTTTGTGAAAGCTTTGGCGAAAGATCCGCACAACAAGGGAATGTCATACTTAAGGATGAAATTTCCCAAGCTCTCCACAGAAAAAATCAGAGCCGGTATATTTGTTGGGCCTCAAATAAGGCAATTGTTCGCAGACCAGAATTTCACAAAATCATTAGGACCTTCAGAAAAAGCAGCTTGGAAGGCGTTTCAGGAAGTAGTTCACGGATTTTTGGAAACAAAAGAAAAGACAATTCCCATGAATTAATTCAGACCGATATTTTTGTCGAAAAAATCAAAAGATTTTCTTTCTCGATTTTTTTTTTAAATAAATTAAATGTCTTTGAATCAAGTATACATACATTACATGGCACTATTTTGATCGTTTCTCGAAATTGGAAATCGCAAAACAGGCGACTTCCCCTGAAAAACAGTTTTGGTACCACTGCTGACTTGTGATGACTTTGAGTCATTTTACTAAAGTATGCATATCTCCTAGAATGTTCTCCCGATTTGCCAATATTCGGCCTCAACTTTTTGGGACTAACGGCCCTTTAGATCTGCATACTCAAAATAATTTAAAAATATTTATTAATATTATTAAAAAATTATCAAAAACTAGCTATGAAAAAAAAAAGCCAAAAATGAAACTTTTTTGAAACTTTCAGACGCTATATGTCCATCAATTTCGGTCCGATCACAAAGCGCCATACCTTTTCGGAAAGGTGCATCTATTTACTTTCGAAAGTTGCCAGTTAAAAATTTTTTGGATCATCGGTTTTTGAGAACTGTTACATTTAATAAAACAAGTGGTCCAAAATCTAGCTTTTTCAAATATCTCCAAAACGATTCTTTGGAAATTTTTTTTATTTTTTTCATCGTGATCAGTGACCCAATAGTAAACGAAAAAAATGGGTCCCAGCGTTTATATATTTTGGCTGTAAACTAGTGTTATTGACCAAATTATTGTCTCATTTAATATTCCTTTAAATATCAAAATTGTATCCTAAAATGAGTAAAGCCTTAAAAGCTAAGTAATCTATTTAATCCAAAAATGTCACGAATCCTCGGGGTTGGCCATTTGGCGGTTGACACTTTTTTTTGGGGGTTAATCGCGCCGCTGGCTTGCGATGTGTATCTATCTATTAAAAAATCGGGGCGAGTCGAAGTGGCCAAAAGACGATGTGGAAAACGACGACGACGGCAATCGCGAGTGCGCTCTCAGGAAATTGTTTTTGGGAGCACATCGGAATTAGCGCCAATAACAATGGGAATGCGAGCGAAAAAGTCAGAAGACGAAGTCTCGTGGCAAAGTCAATTTCCCTTGGGAAAACTCACAACACATGCCGAACATTAGGCTATGAAAACGAGGAGTATCTTTTTATGAGCAAGTATTCCTAGTCTAAGTCGGTTTAATTAAGAAAGCTGAATTGATCCGACGGTACTATAATAGTATATGTAACTATAACGCATAATAGTAGGCAACACTATTCCAGGACTTGATTGCGTTTACCAACACTTCTCAGGAAGTCGCCGGCTTCATGTCGTTTATTGTTGTAGCACATTTGAAATATTTCCCCCGCCTAATCGACCAATTTCCGATGCTGTCCATGTATCATCCTAGCCCGGAATTTTCACTGCCGGCTGCCAGTGGCTGAACTGAACTCAACTGAACTGCGACTGGGTGGGGGTCATTACGGGGGCCAAAAAGGGGGTCAGACGCAGGGCGGGCATAAATTATTTTTGCCTCCCGAATGTCTAATATGGCGGCGACGGATATGCGGCAGCTATCCGCCAGTTAGACGTGCACCGTACAATCAAGGTTAGGTGTTTAGGAAATCTTTTTTATCTCATTAATACTTTGTATAAATAATACCAACAAACAACAATAAAGAAATGTATTTAAAAAAAAAATAAAAAACTATTTTGGCGATTAGTTTAAAACAATATTTTCCAAGAAAATGGCTTACTGCTGAAAAAGTTTCTTATCAGAGCGTCTTACTCATAAGAACATTTTTTCCGTTTTCAAGTCTGAAATGTATTTGCATTTCTAAGAAATCCTAAAATTAAACGTTATTTTCCAAGAACATAATTTGTATAAATTCCTATTAAAGTTTTGGTTTTAAGTGTACTTCTGGGGACAATAATAAAGTGTGAAATTTAATCAAGTTTGGGTTTCTAATTTCCTAACCACCACTGTGATTTGAGAGTGCGAGTTAGGACCTCACTCCCCTTTAATCGATTCGGTAACAATTGTTGTAGTCCGTGTTGTGCTGTTTTCATTAGGGGTTATTCCGGTTTGATCTGCAGTAGAGGACGAACAATGGAAACGGAATGGAGCCGGCTGGGAAGTCGGTTGTCCCAAACTCAAACCCAGAGCCCAAACTAAATCCCAATTCGAGACCAGAACTCGTTGCTCACCTTCGTTTGCAGGACGAACACACACATACATGTATAGAAGGTCCTTTCCTCTCCGCGTGCGTTTCATCTGTCATTTATCCCGTTTGTTTCTCCGCTTGTTATTGCTGCTTGCTGTGTGTTTTTTGGCTCTCTGGAGAGTCGAGAGTTTTTGATTTTCGACATGTCGCTGCTCGGCTTCTTCAACCCTTTTTTTTCCAATGTATTTTGTACTTATGTCGGTGTGTTGGTGCTTTGTACATCTGTATTGTGTGCGTGTGGAAAGTTTTGCATTTTTATTATAGATAATTTGTGTACAGGTTTTTTGCGGCTGCCGCGCAAACTCCCAACTTTTGAACCTTCTGGCTGCTTCTCCACACACGTCCTTCTCTGCTTTTGCCACTTCCACTTCCGTTTTATCCTCACTCTCATCGTCGTCGTCCTGTCTGCACTCTGCATATGTTGGATGTTGTTTATTTCCATTTTCATTTCCCCCTCCCCTTCCCCCACTCGCCAGTTGTTGTTTTTGTTTTTTGTGAGTGTGTGTGTTTGGGGAGCCATAATTAATTTTCGACGTTTGCCTGTGAAGTCTGGCAACGTTGCAATCAACCGCACAAGTTCTCTACATTAGAGAAAAAGAGCGAGAAAAGGATAGTGATATATGGAGAGAAAGAGAGAGTGAGAAGGCTCAGGGAATTGTGTATTTATTTATTATTAAAAGCGAATTTTTAATGAAATAATTGTATTTGCAAAGAATAATACAAGTTCAATTCTAAAAGTTCGTTTGAAGAGAAAGATAGAAAAAATAATATAAAAGTTTCCTCTTTTATTGTAGCTATAAATTTTTCAAAATTTGTATAAAATTAGTCTTATATACAATTAAGTTAGATTTTCATTTGGTAACATGGACAAAACGAACAAAGTACGTAGATCAAAATTACAAACTGTAAAATGGGATTATTTCGAATGAATGCGAAAATGGCTTTCGAAAGAGCAACCCCCAAAGGTTGCCAAACATATAATCGGGTTGTCAAGTGAGATTAGCAGATTTTAAAACATCCCCCCTCCCACTTTCTAACTGACTGTATTGTATTGAACACAAAATAACAGTTGCCGTTACAGCCTTTTCCCTGTTTCGACTCCAAGTTATGTATGTATGTGCTATTGTTGTTATTCGCTCGACTTGTTTCCTGTTTGACAAACTTTGGCGCAGAAGTACAAACACCAGCCCACGCACAATACAACACACGAGTTTCCGATGCTCACCCAAGTTGCATTATTAACAAAATTTTACCGCCTGACGAGCTCTCCAAATCGAACTCGGGGAAGGAAAAGCCCCCGGCATCTTACTGCACTCCAGCGGATGCATTTTGCATGTCATCCACTTTCAACGGGGGATCGCCCATGTGTGCATTCTGCATTTCTGCACTTCTGCATTGTACAATGCCACTTGACATTCGCATTCGCATTAGCAGATCCGGAGGAGCGGGGAAATCCCCTGGTTAATGGGTTAATGGTCTTTGAATGTTCAAGTTGGGGGCCCGTGCCAGCTCATGCATTTCTCCGCAAGAAGCGATGGGGAGAAATATTTAGCCAATGGAAAAATCAGTTTATTTAATAGTCATTTCTATAAATATAAAATATGTGAACCATTATTTTTACCGTATTTTCAAATATGTTATGGATTTTCCATCACATAATTTATACAAATAATGCCTAAATAAATCATTTGTTACCGTTTATCACTTCCATTAGCAACAACACCCATAAAATCATGAAACGCACAGTTTATATATGAAAACATGTATGTAGATATGCTCAAGTACATATGTTTTAATGCATGTTTGAGCATTATGTCGGCCGCCAGTTATTATAATAAAACCGAATTCAAGTTTGCTTTTCGCCTTCCGCTACGCTTGGTTATTTTCGTGCCCCTCGGCTGGGTTTTTGGCTCTGAATCGTTCAGGTTCTGAATCGGGTTTGGTTTATTCCCTCGAATGCCTCATTGTGAATTCAACGGGTAAACATTTGCACAAGTGTCCGGATCGTTAAAGGCAGTTATGGACTTTTTCAACCGCGAATTTATTTGGGAGCGAAAGATGGTTGATAGAAAAAGGTTCCCAGTGTGCAGAGGGAAAAAGTGTCACTGGTTATGCATTTTTGTTGATGCCTTAAAAATAATTAAATATTTGTATTTACAAAAAAACGAAAAATGAAAATAAAGTGTTATAAAATAAAGATACAATAAACCAATAATTGTATCATAATTGAAAGAACCCTATTTTAATGGTTTTTGGGATTATGTCTTTCTTTTGTTCAGGTTTCATTCTCTAATTCAACGAGACCATATAAAATATTAATTATAACAATATATTCTGCGTGTATCCCATGTATCCGTGGAATTATAGATTCGTGGGGCGATCTACCCGCCAGGCGTCTGAGCAACTAAACGCCGGTTAATTGCAATCGCGTGCTGAAAGGAGAGAAAGGGTTAGTGTCCGAAATGCAACAAAATCGAAAGCGGCACGAACAGAGGGATACGTACGACTACTGCCAGGAAAGTTGACCCAGTTCCAAGTGGGGGGATGAGATACAATGACCTTAATGTTGTTGGCCGGCAAAAGTGGAGCTTAACTTTGTGTGCAATGTTGAAGAAAACTTTGCATATTACGGGCTGGGAAAATGGAAATGGAACGGGGACTGGTGCTCCTGTGTGGAGTGGCCTGACTTTGAAAGTGAGTAGCTACCATAGCTCAAACCACTTTCCAATGCACCCGAACAGTTGCCCCAACCACCCGCTTTTTCCCAGGGCCATTTGCATTTGCCCAAGGGGTAAAGTCCTCGTGCTTGTTATAAATGATGATGATATGCATGACTGGATGGTATTCGAGTTCCAGTTCCATTCCTTTTTTGTGTGTTTACGATTGTTCATTTCGAACAGCAACAGTTTGTTTCATAATCAAATTATTGTCAGCTTGGTGTCACTTTTCATTGAGGAAATTGGAGATGTTCCACTCCGCACCCTCTTTTGCGAAGAGTTGAGTTTTATGGATACGTTTTGATGGGGTGTTGATTGGGGTAAGGGGGCACTCAGGCTTGAAACCGATTTTACGAGCCATATATTTGAGGTCACTGGGTGCAAGCACTTCTGTCTCTTTGTTATTCTTGAGTGTGATTATTGCTTTCGGTGATCTTTGGCTTACTTTATCCCTATGACAGCCCTAATTCCCCCTTTTCCGCTCTACCATATCAGGCAGTGGTCAATCAATTACCCTTAAAGGTTCTGCTAATTACCGCCGGATAATCCATGCCAAAAATAGCAAAATAATAAAGATCTGGCAGCTGCAGCCAAAGCGTGTAATGGTCGATAATGATTGCTGCGAGAGTGAGGGAAGAACTGAATCCAAAAGTGGAAGGAATACACATCCAAAGACGAACAAAAGCATCTGCCGTCGCTCGCAGTTCTGGTTGGTAGTAGTTGCATGTAATCTAAACAATACCTGCCGGCCATATCGGCATCTCCTCGCATTTCGCACAGCTAACTCCTCCTAATCCAAAGCAGTTCAATCAGGAACAATGAGCCAAACAAAGGAGCCAGGAACAAGGAGCGCGGAGATGCGGAGATGGGTCGAGAATGAAACACACAGCTTATTGACAGAGGGGCAAACATGGCATGTCCACCGCACACACTGACCAACAGTTGCGGTCAAGATAGTAGGAGTCTCTATTGCAGATAAGCGGGAAATGATCAAAAGAGCTTTTCAAATACAAGTCTAGTCGTTTCAGAGGATATATACTTCTTAAACTTACATCGGTAATATCGATTCAATCCATTTTAAAGTTGGTATGTGGGTGGCAATTGATAAAATAATTCATATATCTTAATTTCGTGATTATCGCTAGCGGAAAAGCAATATTAGATCTCAGTAATAACACTTTTAGAGAACTAGATCCCATTATGATAGGATTATGATACCCGAATAATCCTTGGCTTGAGAGCTATTCGTTTGCAGACAGCTGTATGTCTAGAAGGATAACGCAGGCCGTTGTTGTTGTTGCTTTAGCAGTACAGGTACCCTCCATATCCATCGTATTTTGTCCGTCTGTTTGGCAGCTGCAAAAACTGCAGCAGCAACAGCAGCAGAAATTGGCCAGCCACTTACCAACGCTCTCCGCTGCCCCTTTCTCTGCAGCTCACAGTTCCTTTGAGCCGGGTTATTTTCAAGCATTTGTGCCAGGCAACAGCCAGGTAACCAACCTATTACCTGTTGTAAGAATGTATCTAACAAACGCATGCACACACATTTGCGCTCTCCATCAGTGGATTGATTCTGTTTTAGCCATCGTTCGTTCGTTGGTCTGGTCTTCACTTGCCAAAATTGAAGATGGATGGATGGATGGTGGATGGTATCGAGTGGTATAGAATGCTTTGGACGGCAGAGTTTTGCTGATGCAGTGCGGAAAAGTTATAATTGCGAGACGTCTATGTGGGCAGCCAGAGAAGGAGAAGTGAGTAGGGAAGGATATTCGAGTGCAACTCCATGGGTGGTACTATCTTTATTTGGCCACTCAACAACACAAATCAAACAATTTCAATCAGCAACAGTAGCGTTCAGTAATTGCTTTTAAACGGCGATCAATGCGTTTCTGATTATTGAAAAACTGGTTTCGTTTTGGTTCAAAAGAACCATAATTCCTTATAGTAACGATATGAAAACTGTCATAGTTATAAATTCTTAAAAAATCTAACTACCTTTTCCGAATGCTATAAGGGGTGCTTTCTTTAAATTTTCTTAAATCAAGTGTTTTGATTTCCCAATTAATCTGTATCTGCTCACTTCCGGGCGCCCACTGTATGGGAATGTATCTGTGAGTGCGTACGTGTAAGTGTGATGTATTCTCCACTCGCTCTGCATATTGCGCTTCGCATGGAAACGGAATTCCAAACTGAATTTCGCCAATCGCCAACAACAAATGCATGCGAATCGAGGACCGAACGGGTGGGGGGAGGATGGGGCTGAAAAGAGAGCAAAAGAGCGAAGAGGCGCAAAAGAGGGAGAGGGAGGGGGAGGCAGAGAGGGAGCAAAGCTCATCCATTAGTTGTCGTCACACACAACCTGAGATATATTTCCATTGTTCTTGCTTCTTCCTCTTCTTCTTTGCCTCTTCTTTACTCTATGTGTGTGTGTATCTGTCATTCGCCCGCTCATTGTGTTTGCATAGGTAAAGCGGGGAGAGCGAGAGGGCTAGATGGAGCTGAGCCAGCGAGAGATTGACAGATAAACCTGCGATGAGTTGAGGTTATGTTTACTGGACCACCTTCGCAGGTTCGCTCAAACAAATACGCATACACAGACACACGTAGACCCTCTCCCTCTCTTTTCCAGTCTGTGGAAGGCAATTGACCGATGTTGAAGCGCATCTAAAAAGGTAATTTGCCTCACTTTTGAGGATACTTCACTTCACTGGCTATTAAAAAAAAACTCTTCTGGACTTCGCTTTGTTGTTTAGCTACCTGCTCTCTTTGTTGACCAGTGTTTGGGATTGATGGGCTTAATTATTTCACATTTAATGTGGGAACAGATCCTCAAGTGATGGAGGGGAAAGAAAAGTTCCAATAAAACAAAAGATTGATCGATAGGCAGATGGATAACCTATTTTTGTCTTGGCAATATTTTAAAAATAATACAATTTGAAGACGTGCAACGTTTTTAGTATTAGTTTTTAAAATATCATTACCATTCAGCGTTTAAGACTTGGTAATAGACCTAAAAATCAATAAAACATACCAAAATCCTTTATCACAAAATTAGTCATGATGCTACCTTATGCTAATAGTTTCCTTATGCCTACCTTTTGAACAGTGGTTGCCATGATCTTGATAAATTTTCCTCGTTGTCTTATACAATCGTAGTTAACCAAACTATATTACATATGTTAATTACCAGATATGCTAATTGTGTTTATTTCCCCGTGCTAATCCAATTTTCTTTTTTGTTTTGTCATTCCAGGTAAATAACTCTCATAATTACGTGCCACAAAAGTAGCTGGATATTTCTGGATATGGCAGTTGGTAACAAGTCTTTGACCACATTAGTAGTAGAACCCAAGTTCCTAACGATTTCTGAGGCAAATTATCTGTACCTCAAGTTTAACGACCTTTTGGGGTTACTTAACATTTAATTGGGGCACAACGAGGGGCATACTTGCGGCCATAAACCCAAGTAATTATGGCAAGGAGATGGCGTCAAGTCAAGAAAGAGATTTCCAAATGATGTACAACCTGAACGTGACAATTGACGAAGAAGCGACGAGTATCCTTGGCCAGAAGTCCTTGATGTCTTCTTATTTATTTATGAAGCAATTTTTAAAGGACGTGGCGAGATGGCCACATAAAATGGCTTCATAAAAACATGGCCAAGACGACAGGAGTAGACGAGGAAGTGGATTAAAACTAATTTCCTACGTAATGCACACACTCCAAGAAGAGGGGGGATATTCGTACGTATAACTTGGGGACTTTGGCGGTCTGGCAGTCACTCAACTCGACTGAACTCAGCACAGTTCGGTTCAGCCATTTGGCCCCAGAGAACGACACAAAGCAATCAAAGCGCAACCAACTGGGCGAACCGACCAACTTCCATTCCCCATTTCCCCCGCTTTCCCGCTCCTTTCAGCCAACCACTATGCTATACTGTCGGTCAACGGAGCAGAACCACCCGGTTGGACCCACCAAACAGACAGTCAAAAGAACAGCCAGCCACAAATGGCCATAAAATGAGTGCGTATACAGCTGTGGTCAAAATAATGGCTCTAAAGGTGTCACTCACAAATTTATGGCATTTGGAGAGATACGGAATTTAATCGATTTAATTTGGTCGCTCTTCTTAATCTTGGATTAAAATATACTAGTTAAAATGAAAATTTTAGATAATATATTTAAAATAGTTTCAAGTGTTCCTTGCATAATGTTTAACAAGAAGAATAAATGATTATTTTAGCTTTTAATTTAAGATTGGTTTACAATAAAATGCTATTGTTTTGACCGCAATTGTGTTACCAAAAGAAGGAGCAAAGCAAGGCGAAAATTCAAGGGGGTGCAGGGGGTAAAAAAGAAGATTAAGGTAGAGGGGCTTTGAAAAATTACTTTGGCTACAACGTTATAATGCTAGCTGTTTTTGATGTTGTTGCTGTTGCTAGCTTTCAGCTTTGACATTTGTGGGTTAAAAAAATAATTACCCTAATATATATAGGCTCAGAAAAACAAAACAGTTATGCACTGTAAAAAAGGATAGCTGTTTTAAGATTTTATGTTGATATTGACAAATATGAAGTTTATACTATTACTACAGATAATATCGAAATAAATTGTAATTACCGCACTGATTTAATTATCATAGCCCCATAATTTCTTTCAGTGCCCGTCATAAAGCCAAAACTCTCCCCTGTTTCTACGCCTCGGGTTTTTATGGCTAATATAATTTGGCACTTTGATTGCTCCAAGTTGGGTCGGTGCGAAATAAATGATTACTTGGCATGTCGTGGCAATGAACCCCAGACAATATAAATCCGAATCGTTATACAAGTTGAGTCGGTCAATTAGCACACAAATCCCATAGCCAAATAAAAACGTTAGGCGTTAGCAACCCAATAATACGGGGTGAAAAACAAATCAGAATTAAATACAAATCCGTTTGAGTAGGCGAAATAACATAAATATTTAGAGTATAAACTATTTTTCCGCACCCAAAATATGCACTACATTTCATTTGCTTTCACCTCTTTATTGCGCCATGCATGAATGGACCGATAGCGAAATTTATTTTTGGCAAGCGCTCGAAACTAGCCGAAATTATAAATAATAAAATTGTAAATTGTTTTTATTTTCGTTTCCCGATTGACATTTTTGTATTTTTCATTTTGCTGACTTTTAATAGGCCAACTACAACATTTTTCGGGGCTGTCAGCATTTTTCTCACTTCTGTTTTTCTGATTTCTGCCACCCACTCGATGACCTGACCCATTGAAAGTCGGTTCGCAATTAATTGCTATCATCTGCCTACATTTCAGGTGTGAACCATATTCAGAAAATCGACTAAGCATTTTTTGGCAGTTTGAATTTGTATTTTCACTCGTATTATAAATGGCTTTATCGATAAAAAAAATGTGTACAAGTTATGCAAATCTATTAAAAAACTCAAACTCTGAATTCTGAAACTTACAATTGCCTTTAAATACTTTTTGTTCATATTTTTAAAATATAGACCTATTTTTATAAAATCCCTGGCACTTTGAATAGGGCGAAACTTTTCCTTGGAGCTTTTAAACTAAATATTATTTTGCAAAAACAAGCATTGCTTTATTCATGGCAAACCAAAGTGCTTTTAAAGAGCCATTCACGAAAATCTTTTCAGTAGGATCTGCACTCCTTCTTTCTGTCTGTCAGACACTCGAACCCCTGCTGATAATCGGATTAGATTTTCCGGGCCTAATTGGCACTCGACAAGGGCGGTAAACTGTTGGCCCAGACCGCTACAATTGTTTCCCCCCGTGCCGTTTTGATGTTTCGCCACAAATTCTGGACAATGGCCAACCAATTTCAGATACACACCTAGTCGAGTGTAAAAAGTGTGTGCGCGTGTGTTTGGGCAAACAAATAATTAACATTTTTAGCATTTTGTTGACTTATTTTGTGCATATTTTCTGCCCATCCGCGCATTGTTTGCCATCATTTCTTACACTTGCCCGCAAAATATCTAAATATTATGCTAAAGCAAACACATTTTGTAAACAGCTGCGAGTGCAACTATTCGTGAACCCCTCGCATTTCGCATTTCGCCTTCTTCTTGCTTCTTGGCAGTGTTTTTGTTAGTATTGGCACAGTTTCAGCCGCGGCGCACCGACCACGCCCTAATTGCCTCGGAATCGTTGCGGCCTTTTGGCTTTTTCAGTTTTCCTCTTTTTTTTTTGTGCCCCCAAATCGCCTGGGCCGAAACAATTTTCTCGGGAAAGCTCTGTGTTGACCCACACACAAGAGGATAAATAAACAGAATGCTTAGCCAAATTATGAATCTGTAGCGCACGAGTTTACATTGATGTTTTTGACGGCAGGAAAGATAAATTAGAGTGGAGGGGGGGAAAATATGTTCGGGGTTCTTCAACATTTGATTGCTTCAATTAGATCGTGGATTTCGGATTTATTGGACTTTCTTCTTTTCAGATAGAATCATTTTTCGGTCCATAACTAAGAAATAAATATTTTAAGATTTTGATTTTTCTGTTTATAAGAGTAATAATTTCACATTTCTTTTCTCTAACTCACTATTTTCTGGTACAACCTTAATAAATTAAAAATATATTAATAATATATAATATATTAATGTGTGGTTTAATTTTCACATTTTAATATAAAACTTTTGTACCAAATGTACCAAAATATATATTGTACCATTAAACTCAAAAAATTGGTTTGGTTTGCCATAAACTTTTTTGTTTTGCCTAACTTAAAATACACCTGCAACCCCTGAAGCCTTATGTCTTATACCAATTTAAATTGCAATTGCCGGTGGCAAGAGTAAAATAATTGACAACTTTTGAGTTCTCCTCACTTTTCGTCGTTGTCGCTGTTGTTGTCACTTTGTGTTTTTCTGCTCTAGCTGCGTCTGTTGTTGTCTGCAGCACTTTGATTTTATCGTCTAGAATTTATTTTCATATCCTTTTTGGCTTTCATTTGTCGTCTCGACATTTCATATTTAATGTTTTCTTTGGCCCGTCAGAAAGATAAGGCTAGGTTTCCTGAGACATTGCACGTTGGGTCATCTTGGAAAATGTCCTCGAGCAGAATGTTTTATGGAAGTGTTTGTCCATTTGTTGTTTGACCAAAAATGCCTAGAGGAATATCTTTAAATTGAGTAATAAATTAAGAATTTTTAATCCTTTTAAGACTTTTGTAGCTCTTAACTTTTTCGTTATTACCAGTAATTATTTATTTTTAAAGAATTCTGTACTGAAGAATTTTTTACATTTATGTTAGTGGTTTTTCCAAAATATTTCCCTGGTTAAATTATAACCATCAAAGCATCTTTTAAAGAAAAAGGATTAATATTCGCAGAGCACCAAACTCGTTGCGCCTCTCTGTATGAATCATCCGTAGCCTATAGGCCATGTTTTATTTATGCAGGTGTGTTTGAGATACGGAACTGCACATATTGCCGAGTATCTTTGTGCGTTTGTCATATTGCATTTTGCAATTACTCCTTGTCAGACCGCAGATACGCACAAATGCGAGTGCGTTGTGTGCCCACACACTAAACGAATGGATCTGAGGTCCTTTGGCAGCCCAGGCTCCGTTTCATATACATATGTGTTCATACATCTGCCCATCCTCTGTGTCCACCTGCTGTGCCGTCCTGTCTGCGGCTTTTGTGTTTGCCAGCGAGGAGAATCCAAATTATTTGCATTTATTTCGAGAGCACATTTAATTAATAACCAGGCGATGATTATCCCCTACACTCAAAGCCGTTTGGCATATGACACTTTCGCGGTGGCTCGAATTACTGAAACAAAATATGTACACAACATATAGCCGGGGCACGCGACCCAATGGAACCCTTTTTTTCTGTGCGGTTTGCTCGTGAAATGGGTACGTAAACATTATGTTTATGTGGCCGAGCTGTGTGGGAAATCAGAAAAACGAAATAAGCCAAAGTTCTCCGCTATAAGTTAATAATAGAAATCTCTTAAGTCAAGGTTTCCTTAGGTTTTTACTAAACTATTGGTAGAAAGATATTTAGTAAATCGATTGACGTCTGGCTTAAGTTATAATACCCTCAGAAGGGCGTGGAAAAGGAGTGATTCAGTGAAGCGGGAATAATAGCTTGGGCCAAAATGAAATGGCATCGGCTGAGGACGGCGGCCACTTCAGTGTGACAATCTAATTACACGGCTCGATGTGCCCTAAGCACACGGCTTCCAACCAACAACCATTAGAGCCAGCACCCCAGATCCTTTTAGCTATTAGCTCCTGGGCAACCACCACCACCCCCTTGACCTTATGACCCGCCCACCCATCAATGGTGATGGTGGTGAAGGCCTTTGATGTCGCGTCGTGCATATTCGAATACATCAATTGAGTGAATGATTGCTGAAAGGCGGGATGTCTGTCTTCCCCCTTCTAAGGTTTCCGATTGCTGTCCATTTTTTTAAAATATTAAATGGATGGTACCGAGGCCAAAGAAGTAGCAATAAACTGGCTCATTCGTAACTGAAACAGAGATCGAGAAAAACAGACGGCCGAACAAATTCATTGTTCATTGTCGGGCGAAACACGTATTAGCCATAAAACGTACACGTCGCCCGGCTGGGCCAATCTGGCCAAAAGAATCGAGTAACGAAATCAAAATAAAATTGTCGGTTAAATTCTTTTTCTTCTTCTCTAGTGGAACGAACATAATCGGGGGGTTGAAATGGGAGAAAGGTTATGGGTTGCCCTGGATTTCAAATGGATTTTTAAAATGCCGATCCACTGAGCTGGGAAATTCCTTTATAGCGGGATTGGATATGTTTTTTCCGGTAAAATATTGGAAATCAAAAACAATACTGTTAAGTGCATGTAATATTAAAACTTATTTACAATTAAATTAAGTTATGATAAAATACTTTATATTGGTTTAAGGTTACGTTATAACCATGGATCCCTTTTTAAGCCCTAACCGAAATCTCAAGTATACTATGAATTTTCCTTAAATGTTCTCCTGACATTTGCAATTGAATTCCCAGATATCAGATTGTATGCCCTTCAACCTTTTTTTTATGCACCCCAAAAGCTATTTTTTACATTTGTTTGCTGTGGAGGGCCATAAAAAGCTCGGAAACACGAATTCAATTGGCCGAATTATACGCTCCCCTAGGCGGACACTTGATCTCTTGGCAACAAAAGTATCTCAAGTTGATTATACCCGTATTGACTGGCCATTCGGGATACAATTTGGGATTCTCTGTTCCTATCTGTGCAAATTGTGCGACAATAACAAATTAACGGCCATGTGTGGAGCGGGTTCTGAAGAGGCGGGATCAATGGTCATGGGTATTACCGTTTGCTGCTGGACCGGACCTGTTGTTCATGCAATTTAGACCTTTTTTTTGCCTCGTATTGCGGTGACTGCCAAGAGTTGGCAGACAGTGAGCGTCAACAGTCAGCGGTCAGGTAATGCGAGGGGGTTGGTGATGGGGCTTCCAAAGGGGGTTACTCGGTGTTCGGTGCTCTGTGCTCCAGGAGGGGTGTTCCAGTTCGTTGACTTTCACGTGCGACGAGCGTTTGGAAGCCGCCGGTAGGTTGTTTTATATTTATTGTGGGCCCCTGGATTTTTTTTTGTCTGCTCTTGTATTTTTTTCTACGAGTTTTACCTGTGCACGCGTTGGCTTTTGTAAATGACAATTTTACCGTTTTGTTGTGGATGTCTGTTCTCTGAACGCCTCACTTGTCCTCCTCCCTGAATTCTCCCTACTTACCCCCCTGCAAACCAGTCTGAAGTGCTTTAGACTATGGCAAGTGGTGGTGTCGGAATATCTGAGCCATAAAGTAGCTAGATTTTCAAATAAATAGAATATAATGTTCTTAAATTATTATGTATTACAGAGATAGTATAAAACATCGATATTTTAAGTGTTTAGATAAAAGCAGATATTTTATATATTATTTTATATATACAAATATTCCACTTTCTATAATAAGTTAACCATTTTTTTTAACAGTTTACAAATTAAAATCTATTCGAATTGTTTCAAATATGGTAAATACAGCTTAAGTGACAACACTGTTGCCAAGTGCTGGCACAGCAATTTGTTAAAGCGGCTTCAATGTATTCTATCTTTCTGCCTTTATTATTATGGTTCTTGTTGTTGTAGCTGTTGTTGTTGTTGCTGGGGTGCAAGGCAGGAAATTTGTGTTATGACTTTGCTAATGTCAAGTGCAAACAAATGTTTAAGCCGAAACGACGAAGGCGAGGCTGAAAGTGAAGCAGAACGGCAAGAGCCAGCCACCAAAACGAAAATGGCCATAACATTTGTTGCAATCAGCATAATCAAAACAGGAGTTTTTGGAGTAGAAAGGGAGGGAGAGGGGCTTTGAGGGAGATAATCACACCGCAGGAAGGTAAAGGCAAGTGGTAGATGGCGAAGGTGAGATGAGGTGAGCCACAGAGAGTGTGAAACGGAAAATATGTTTCAGTTTCGGTCTCAAGTGTCGGGTTATATTGCATGGCAGGTGCTCGAAGATGAAACGCGAAACCAAAGGAGGGGAATGGGATCCAATTCCTGTTCCCCGGCTCGGTTTATTCCCCTGCCTTTCCTCCCCCTCACCCATCCCTCTCACCTGTCTGAGCCATCCAGCTTCTAGACCTCTCCTCCCAGCAGCCACTTCATCAGTCTACGTGTATAATGATGCTTTGAAGGGCCCTGTGTGGCTAAAATACACGTAACTGAGCATAAATAAATCAGCATTAAAAACAAACCAAAGATGCCAGTGGAATCTTAATTGCGGTGAATACGTTAAACGATATAGCTACACCGTGAGAAATTATTTAAATGAGAAGTAATTGAGTTGAAAGAATATTGAAATATTAGGTGTCGTTATTTCTTTTAAAATAACTAAGAAACTTGAAAAATTAACTAACTTCCCAAAGTGTCTCGTTTAATATTATCTTAAAGTATGCTTGCTTTGAATTCTGCTATTTAGTATCGCTAGCACACCTTCCAAATTATGAAAATCATCCACAAACGTCATGTCAATTTAAAGAGCTGCCAGATAATGCCGGGGGACAAATCGGATTGGGGATTGTGCATTGGGGTCTGGGAAAATGAGCTCGCAATGCCCGCCCCGAATGTCAATGAAATAATCCGCGGCCTACCTTTTCCACCTCCTCGCTACCGTCGGTCGCTCTGTTGTTTTTCGTGAATGCATCATCTGCATATTTATTAAATGCATCTCGCATTGCTCGCCATCTCATCTCTACTCCAATTTGATATATTACACAACATAAATCGAATAAACAACGAACGGACCGAAGTACTTACATATGTACGTATGTGTACACACAAAACAGACTCGATGTTGAATGCCAGAAAGAGAGGGGACTACCGCCAGCGAAAGAGACGGAGCCATATATAGATAGATATTCGGATTCGGTTTGTGGGTGCGTTTGTATGCTTTTGTGTATGCATTCAAAGGAATTAATTAATGTAGACAGCTGCAGACGAGCGCTGCGATTGTGGAAATGTGAAACAAAATGCAATTGTGCCCACATCTCGAAGATAGCTGGAGCGATAAAGAGAGACGGGGAAAGAGAGAGATGGAGATACGAATAGTACCCGATAGAGATGCACAGATGAAACGGAAAGAGAGATACTACTACCAAGTCGGATGCTCTGGGAGCTGCCACTGAAGGCAAACTAATTATCCCCGCCATATGTTGAGTGACAAACAGACAGCTCGGGGAATTCAAAGGGGATTGCCTGGGGGGCGGTGGAAGATGGAGGTGGAAGAGTGGAAGTTGAAGTGGGAATATGAATCTGATGCCGAATCGGAATGGCAATGGGATGTGCGGCTCACTGAAAAATTAGTACATCAACTGACAACCGCTATTAATAGCCTTCACTCATCCCAAGACGTTCATTTGATTTTGAGACATCAAAACGTAGGAGAACATCATTACACAAATTCTGTGGAAGATCAATATTAAACATGTCGGACACGGAAAGTAATATAAAAACGCATCATACAAAATAAAATTGGGATAAGAGTACAGATTGTAAGAAAAAGAAATGTGCAGTGAGCTTTTAATAATTTCTACCAATATTCTTAAACGCATTTCCCAAGCAATAGACGTTGAAGTTCACCCAATTGAACTGTTCCCATAGATCTCCAGCGTAATGGGGAATTATGAGCATGATTTATGGGTAGTTTGTAGTCGAGTTTTGATTTGCCCTGCTGGTCTGGTCCTCTGACCTCTCCACATCCCTACCTCCCCTTCATTCGATGCCCACTTTAATGGAGTGTTTGCGTTTTGATTCCCTTTGCCCATGCAGCCTCTCGGCGAGTCTTGTAACCCAACGAAAATCGGTGGGGGGCTTTGATGAGGAGAGGCCAACGATGCCGGGGCTAAAAATATAATTTCTCATTGCGCTTTAAGCACACTTCACTGGTCTGATGTATGTCAATTAGTCGACAAATTGATTGCGGCGCATTCAACGCCGCCCGGTCGAAGAAGTGGGGTGGTTTGTGCCGGACTGGAGGGCAATAACGATGCTGTCTGGCTTGGGATCTCGGATCTCGACAGTCCGGAGACCCAGAGACCCTTGCCTTTATGGCGATTCCGGGACGGAGTTTTGCCGGTCAAACTCAACCGCTCCCGGTCTCGCGGCCATTCCCCTAATGCCCGTCAATTTTAACGATTTCATTTGAAGTTAATTTTAATTGTGCTTAAGTAGGAAATCTCAATTTCACAGCCAATTCGGATCACAATTGAGGCAGGCAAATCAGCACGAATCTCCATCGTGATTTCGATGCAGTTTTAGCGTCATTAATTGTCCGTTTAACATGGGTTCCTCAAAGTGTGGGGTACAAATTGTTATGGGTATGTGGGCTGTTATTAAGCTGATAACAATTATTTGAACAGTTTAACCCATTAAAATATTAAATTAAACTAAAAACTTGTGGTCTGAGAAATCGGCGTCATTCTTTAATCCTCGTTATATCACCTTAATGAAGTAATTAACATCTAAATCATAAACGTCATCCATGTGCTAATTAAAATTCAAGTTAATTGTGGTCTCTTCATGATGCTAATTTATTTCTTTTTCTGTTTTTTGTCATTCCAGGTACATAAATCCCTTAAAATAATCAAAATTAATCTGGAAATATCTGGAAATGCATTTGGGCAATGGTAAAAGTGTTATCCAACAGAAATTTATATGAAAAATCAGAAAATTTGTATCTAAAAGAATGTATTTTTTTTTCGACTGTTCCCGCCGATTCCCCTGTCAAATTATCTAGTTATAGAAAATCGATTCTACGGCTATTTTAACCTTTTCAATTCAATAAACATTGCCATTTCCTCCCTTCAAGTAAACGCATCCAGCTAACAAATATTTTCGGTAACTGAATGCGAAACTGCTGCCAAAAGCCAAAGCCAATGAAAAAAAAAGATAGTGCTCTACGGATTTTTCGGGGCATTTTGCTCGTCTGTTATTAACTCAATTACATTTTTGTTGCCGGATAGATATGCAAAAATAACAAAACCAAAATGATTCCGGCACCTGGGAGATATTTCTCCTTTGATTTTGGTAGTTTTACCTACTTGAATGCGGGTTGGGAGCATTAGGAGTGAAAGAGCATTTTGCTTTTGGTGAGTGGATCAATCTTCCATTTCAGTCTATTGTTTGCCTGGCATTCGTAGGAAATACAAACATGGTTCAGATTCCAAAAATCGCTTATCGATTGCAATCTAAACACAGAACCCAAAACACTTTGGTTTCCATTTGCCTAAAAGCGAAAATTTGGTTAAGCAGGGATTGCAGTGTTTAATCATTAGGTGGTATCAGTCAAATAGAAATAAATTTGATCTAGTAATTTCTAAAAAGTTTACTTTTTTTTAATGATTTTAAGTAAAAAACTATTTTTTTATACAATCATTTTAAATGGATATTCTTTCTCATATCTGTAAAATAGATTTGTAGGAACAAAGTAAAGTGAGGTTAACAACAGGAATTTTTTTCCTACAAAAAAAAACAAAGGTGTGCGTGTGTGTTTGCCTTTATTTTTGTTTTGTGGGAACCTTTTTGCTATTTCATGCCGGCCTTTTATTGACTTTATTGAGATAGTTTATCTGGATTATCCAGTGCGTGAGAGTTTTGGCCACAAGCAACCAACACATGGATGTTAATTGTGTTGTGATTGAATGCCACTCAAATGTGTGTACCTCGAATGCAGTGCGTGGGAGTGGGATGGCTAGACAGCCTTACTTCTGGCCTTTTGTAACAGGTTTCTTCAAATTGATTCGCCTTTTCATTGTATCTGTGTGTTTGTGAATGCAAATTGCTGTCGGCAACTGTAAAATTGCCCATAAACCTTTTTACCAAAGTCTGGAGAAAAAACAAAAAATGTCGGAAAGAGAAACGTGTAATATTTCATCCTTTTTGTCGATTATATCGCTCGTTTGTGTGGGTTTGCCTGTGTGTGTTTTGTGCCCCATTTTTACTCTCGCATTATAATCCATATCCATATTTTGATTCACGAGCAGAGCGCCGCTTGTTTTTGTTATTGCTGTACACAAATTCGAGGGTTGCTTTTTGATGTGCTCCCTGTCGTTACCGTTATTTGTGTTGTTATTGTTTTGGTGGTGGCTGCGCATGAGAGAGCCCCAATCTAGCATTCTCTCAATCGCTCTTTTTGGGGTCTCACGTGTTGAGAGAGTGAGTTTAAGTAGTTGTATTTTTTGTTGGTACGGTTAACCGTTTTTGTCTGATGATTACGGCTCATAACGTATAGCGCCAAAACTAGCCACCAGGTGGCGCTATTAATGTTGTTGAACTTTTGGAAAAGTTAAATAGAGGAAGGGAGTGCAGGGAAATTGTGAACCCAGAGGGTTCCAAAATAATTGGTTTTTCAAAAATAATTAATGTTGTTTACTTTATCAAATGGTATAATAAAAACAGCACTAATTGTTTCATAATTAAAATTTTCGTTAATTTAATAAGGGATTTATTGAAATAAAAACCTCATATCTGATCAGAATATCAGTACCAGTTATTTTATTATTTTAGTTAATTTGTTATTTTTTTTAAATTTATCTTAAACAGTAGTTATTTTTATAAGGATTTTCATTTAAACAGTGCTACCACCTGTTATCGTGAAGAGCTGGCGCATCCTCTTGCATCTGGCAACGCCGTCTTCGGTTTTGGTCCTTCACTGTTTTTTATTCTCTCTGGCGCTCTCATTTACTGTCACTCTCTCTCTGGGGGCCTTCTGTTTCTGGGATGCCTAAGTGATTTTACGTGTTTGGTGCACCGCACACGTCTTGCAGATGCCCCAAAGCCCCTCCGCCCACTCCTCCTTTTGCCTTTCTGCTCCCGCCACATTTTCGATTTTCTGCACTCTCCCGCTCTTCCGCTCGCTCTCTCACCCACAGCGTGTTATTATGGTATTTTTCCAGTGTGACCACCGCGCTCTGTTGTTTTTTTCGGTCTGGTCTCGAGTCGGAGACTCTCGTTCTCTTTCTCATTCTCATTCTTGCCTTCGCGCGCGAAACAACAACAGCAACAAGGCGGCGGAAGGACGCGAAGAGCGTAGCGTGTATTGAAGGAGAGCAAATGCCAGTGGCAGGATATCGTATTCGCATCGGGATATAAAAATGTCGAGTGCAATGAGTCGGGCTTCTAGTCTCACGTACGTGCCGGGCTCGCGATGAATGTGGCCGTATCCGTGGTCGTAGTCCTTGTTGTCCTGCCGCCGTAACCGTTACTTCTGTGTGTCACATGCCCGTCACAGCCAAATGCAAATTAATGAACCCTGGGCAAAAGTGATGTGAAATGAAGTGAGGTGCAGTGCCCAGTGAAAGCCAAAAAGCAAAACAAACCGTAAAACGGAAGTGAAGAAAGTAGAGTGGGAAGAAGAGAGTGCGGGAGCAATAAGGAAACACACACACACTCTCCTTCTGGCTTTTAATGAGCCAAAAACAACAGAGGCGTAAATCGCTACCAAGTTTATTACAAAAGCAGTCAAAATTTTCACCATTTATCCGCAAATATTTAGTGAGTATCTCGAAGATGCCTCTGGGCCATAACCCCGCCCCCTTTCACCTCCACCTCGGCCGCCCCCTCGCTCTCTCTTTTCTCAAGCGGAAAGAGCGGAAAGAGCACGCGTGCAAATGATGTTTGGCCTCCTCCAGTTGCACTGAAAGAATAACGATATCATTTTACATTTCAAATGGAATAATATTTTAATTGAATATGTTGTTTATTGACTGACAAATATACAAAAATTCAGTGGGTAGCTGCTCTTTTTTTTTTAAAGAAATCTATTATGCGCTTCTCAAATTAATATAATAAATGTAAACATTTATTTGACCTGCGCATTTCCATTTGATATGTAGCTGATATTTCTTCTTCTTCTGTATGTTGTTATTGTTGGGGCCTTTTGGGCGCAGAAGTGTAAAGCGCACGTCTTGAGGCTCAGATACGTCAATATAACAAAACACACAGATACACACGCTTACACACTTGCACAGCCATCAAGCAACAGAGAACATCAGCGGCAAAAACAAAAACGTCAATTTGTGAAGAAATGCGCGCTCGTGTGACCCTATAAAAACCATCGTCATACTCTCCCCCCGTTTAACCCCCCAACAAATAGGATATAGATACAATTTTTTTTCTTCTTCGCTGGTGGGCACTCACTTACTTACACACACCTAAACACATTTTGATGTACTCGTCTCCCACACAAACACAACACTCGCAGGGAAAAATACCGATACAGATACGGATACAGAGATTGTGGTGGCACCTTTTCTTTGGCTTTTTTTCGGTGGCCCTTTGCCTTGGCCCGGCCAATAGGTAACCATTAGATACTCCCGGCCACAGTGGACGCACGCTAATTGGAACGGATAGTGTAGAATAGGTGTAGAATTGAATTAAAAGTCCGATTACGTTTAAGCTTAACCTTAAAATTTAACAATAGCGAAACAATTTTAGAAATTTTATTTGACTTCAACAAGTTTTAGTTCGCCAAAAGCTGATAAAGCAAAATAGATTAGATTAGAATAAATAGAACCGACCTCACCATTAAATTGAAAAAATGGAAAAATTGAAAATGAAATATCCCCATAACCTTTTAAATGGGAATTAACCTAATTTGTGAGCTCTATGTAAGCCCGTTTCCCCCCAAGAGGAACCACTGTACCTGGAGAAGTGCCTGCCTGCAGCTGTCTGGCCTGGAATGGTATCCATTAGATACATTTGCCGTCGCCTGGGGGTGCGTGTGTTGGCTTTGTTGCCGTGGCTATGACTCTGCGGCCGTAGCTGTAGCTAAGACGGTTGAGATTGCCCGGATTGCCTTTATTTGGGCCACAACAAAGTGGGTGACATGTGAGATTGGGCCCGAACATGAGGAATATTCGAATTGGTTTTACGGTGGCAGGAACGGATGCCGGAATTGTTCATTTGAGACCTGAATAATGCATTTTCAATTGGCCATAACCATTCCCCTGGTCCTCGAATACCTCAAACATCCAACAGAAACCCAACATACCGCTTATAAGCTGCGGTTTAACTTTGCTTTGACGCGCCGGGAAGGTCCTGACATTAGAGCTACGGCTTCAACCACAGCAAACGCCAAAACCACCGAAACCACACAAAGCGGTGGCAAAGCCAACAATTCCACAAGATGTGTTAATGATTTGGCGGATAACTTACTGGGGAAAACCTGTTCAATAAGAGGGAACAATTAATTTACAACGTATTTTTCGCCTTGGCTTCATAACCCATGATCCGCCTTCAATGGGTGATAGCTTGGTGGCCCAATTGGACCCGACGTCGCCTAATCGATATGTGAGCACTGAAACTCTGGTATCGATTGATTCTGTCACTCGTTTTTATCACTTTGGCTGTCATTAAATGAATATTTAATGCCCGGCTGCATTACCCGTAATTGTTGGACTGTTCGCCGTAGGTTGAATTGTGGATCAATTTAGGCGATAACAACTCCATTTAACTAATTGGAGCCTTGGCAGTCACTTGAAAAATCGTCTATTGAGCATATTTTCACAGCATTTCTATAGTCTGTCGTTGACTTTTGTACACTTTCATTGAATTGAGTCAACTAATTTGACAGTTTTTTAACTCTGATAAATTGAAAAACTTTATTTATTGATTGTAAGGGGGAACAAACACAATCAAATTAACTTTATTTTGTTGGGCCAAGAAGAAATACCTATTAACTAGAGTATAAATGCAATTTCTGCTCAAGCGTAGACACAAAAGACTGAGAAAAATAAAACTGCACTTGACCTTTACTTTCGGCTAGACGCAATTTAAATTACAGTTGAGACAATGTTGTTGTTCCTGTCATTAAGCGAATTATCAAGCATTAAATGACATCTAATTGCGCAAAATAAGGTGAGTCTAAAAAGAAGGCAGTCAGAATATATTATAACTCCCTAGGAGGAGCGAAAAAAAATATGGGGAGTTACTGGGGAGTAGCACGTTTCCAAGAATTTGCCAAACAATACACAAAGTATACACACGCGGCATCTAGCGGAGTCATCGTCTGCCCACCATCCTCATTCTCATCCCAATCCCCATCCCAATCCCCACCGTATATACGTGAGCAGGGTGGTGGGCATTCAAACGTGCCTCTACTTATCGATTTTTATTTCATTTTTATCTGCTCCACGAGGAGCCGGCCAGCCAGATCCCAACCCACTCTCCCTTTTGTCACTGTGTCCTCCTATATCCTATACACAGAAAAAAAAATGTAAATACTCGACATTTGTTTAGTCAAAACTTTTGACTCAAAAGCTATAATCTTTATAAATAATATCTCATATACCAACCTGTAGTGTTAGTGCTTAGGTTTTATAAAGGATTTTCAAGGCTTGAGCTCCTTCTTTCTCATAAAGGATAATACCATTTAAATCATGTAGACCTTGAGATGAATGAATTTCTTTAAATTTTTAAAATAACCATTGTTTTTCTCGTTTTTCTTTGTGTGTAAACAGTATGCCTTGTCTTATTCTCATCCTGTCCTGCCAGAGCATTGTTTTTCCTTCCTTCTGTGCACAAACATTTTTTTATGCTTCTACTTATAAACGCGTGCGACTTATGGAGGTGAGGAGCTTGGAGTGGCGAGGATGCCGAGTCCGTAGTCGGCGACATATCGCCATAACACCATCAACAGTTCATACGCCAAAGCAAAGGCGTGTAGTCCTCAACCTCCATTTGGACCACCACCTAACTCCCCCTCCTAGTTGTTGTCGTTGTTTTCATTTTACTCTGACGATGATGATGATGATGATGTTGCTCCTGCAGTCGTTTACTCGGCTCCGGCTCCTTTTTCTGAGTCCGATTCGCGCGCACGGCTGCCATTGTTACAAAATGTGACAATAGAACGAGCCGAGAGGCAGATGCAGAGAACCAGGAGCAGTTACAAGGAGAAAATAAAGAAAAACAGTAGGAGAAGTGGCAGCGAAATCAGCCATCCACAAGCAGAATCAGCAGCAACAATGCAGAAACAATAGATTTCAAGACCGATAGGTCAAATACCCTCGTGCAGATCAAAGAAATTGATCAAGGCATTAATGTATCTCGAAATAATTGCGTGAAAATTAGGTAACCTTTGGGTGGGGGATACTTAACAAGACATAATTGTTTTTGATAATTGATAACCAAACTATTGGAACCTAAGAATATCTAACTTTTCTGAAATATAGCAGATCTGATCTCGAACTTTCCATACCTCAACCTCAGCCCTAAGATTTATTCAGTTCAACCACAAACAATGAAACCTTTTTGCTGCCCTACAATTACTCTTATTATTAATAACCTTAGGGTTAGTCAAGAGTGCATAATTTCTATGCGATTAAAAGAAATACCCCGCTGTGCAAGATTTCTGACCGAGAGCATAATGTCCTCTAAAAGGGTAAAATAAAGATTCGCAGAATGAAATTTTCAAAAACGACTATGGCGGCGCCGTTTGCAGCAGCTCCTACTTAGCAATTGTTGTTGTGGAAGGAAAAAGGAATGGAAAGGAAAGGGGCTGGCACAAGGTGGAAAGGAGTCGTGGATACTGAGGTCATGCCAGTCAACCGAATAAATGAAACAACAAAGACTGAGATACAGACACAAGCGCACACTTACCGCCACATAAAATATGCGAAAGCATAAGGCTGTCCCCCTTGCCTCCTCCCAAAGCAGAGGACGTTTCTCCAAAGTGTCCTACGATGTGTCCCAGACTCATAGTCGCAGTCTGAGCTCTCGCATATAAATATACTTTTTTTCTCGTTCGCTATAGCTCGGTAAAATGAAATTTACTGGAGCGAAAAATATTGTATGCTGCTTCTTGGGTATGGACTGGAAGCTGAGTGCTCGGTTCTGGTGACTCTGCTGGGTTATAATGTGGATAAATCCCATTAACGCATGATTTGGCAAAAAGTTGTCAATGCGAATTATTTTCTTGTTTCGTTGGTGATTTATGTTTGGCTAAATACTCGCCAATTAAATTTACGTATATTTATTGATTGGGATTTGTTGGTCGTTAGATATATGACTATCATAATATATGAAAATTATACAATTTTTGTGGGGTAGTATGAGTGGGATAGGTATAGGTATACAGACCAATACCTGCCATAGTTGCCTTTTATATTGTACACATTTTAATCAATTAGATCTTGCTCTTTGCAAAGGCAGCTTAACAGCCCGAATTACCTACAAGGCGTACTAGAAAACATTTCCTTGAGCGAATTGAAGGAGGGGGTGGGTTGTTGTGATGCCACTACATTTGCACAGAGGGAAAACAGCAAAAACACTTTGCCACTACCTTTCAGTTTACATTTTTTTCCAGCTGCCTTCCTCCACTCCGTTTTTCTTGTACTTGTGCTGCAGTTACGTCTGTCGTTCAAAGCGACTAAAATTTTACTGACTTTGACAAGCTGCCTCCTGGCCTGACCCCTCTATCCCCTCTTCCCTTACACCACCCCCGGCTTATAGAGAACCTTCCGAACCCCGATCCCCCAAACCCCCAGCGTGTGTGTGTGTGCACTCAGTCAGAATTGTGCCTTGTAAATAGGATTCATCTCGCGACGAGTCGCGACCAACAGCCGCTTGGCTCTGCCCCGGCACGAAATGCAATATTACGCGGCTCAGAAGCTGTGTGCACTGAAACAAATATGGGTCAGAAATGAAGAATTTTAGAGAAAGGATTAACTTTGTGACGATGAACCATTGAACCAATGGGTTGTAATAACAAAATTACCAGTATAACGTTGTACAAATTTTCAAAAATCGGCGCTTTAATTCAAATTTTATTATAATATTGGTTTTAAATTTGAATAATTAAACTCTTAGTGAATTCTTACTTATTTGATCAGTGTAGTTATCCTTCAAAGGCGTTCTCAGACGGTTGATGTTGCTGTTGCCATTGCTGCCTCTGTTTTGCGCCCAGACACTCAAGTAAATGGCCGTCAGGCAGGCGGGAGTCGTCCTCCCAAAGACCCCAGCCCAACCCCCCATTTATTCGGCCAGCCTGCACAGTTTCCATCCATCCATCTATCTATCTATCCAGCATCCATCCATGCATCCATACCGACCATTTTCGCCATGTCAGGCGGCAGCCAAAAGTGCGCTCATCTGTGGTTCGGCTGGCAAAAAGTTTGACGTATCTGTGTGTGTCTGCTGCGTTTGTGTGTGCTGGTGTGTGTATCTGTGTCTGCTTGTCAATTTATCCTTTAGTTACCACCCACTGCCGCCCATCTGCCTGTTAGTTTCGTTTGTGGTCTGCCTTTGTGTGAAATTACCAAGGGTCTGCCTACTCGCTTCCTCTTCCTCAGCCTGTGCTAACTGTTTAATTAAAGACTGCAGAAAAGGGAGTTGTCGTGTCAAAGATATCGCCATATATATGTATCCATCGAAGCAGCCGTTATTATAATAAAGCCTTTGGATGTGGTAAATGCAATTATTAAGCTTTAATTGAGGTCTGTGTGATCTTCTAATTTAATTGTTTATGTAGATTCTTCATAAAAATAATTAATAACTAAGAAACGAAGGGTTGTGCTTTTATTCATGGGTTCTGCTTTAAATAGCGAGTGAAAAAAGAACATGATATCTTAGCTGTTTCTGACAATAATAAATCCTAATTAAAAACATGAAGTTGCTACTTTTAATTAGGGCCATAAAAGGTTGATCCCTCTGCAAACAAGTATATTTTTTATGTAATTACATAATTGAAATGAAAGTGCTGCGACAAAAGCGTCAAAGGCAAGTCAAGCTGAACGGGGGATTATCCTCGATTTCGCCATTCAGTTGAGAACACAGAGCTCATATGAATGCACATACGAGGTGCCTGGCGCTGTTGCTTTTGATTTGGACTTGTGGGCCATATCGGCTCTTCCCCCGCTTCCCCCTTGCCAACTCCAATCCCTGTCCTTTGGTGGCGGCAAACAAACATCGCCCAGGCAACGAGCAGCAGCATTACTCGTCGTTGCCAGGAATATATCACGGCCAGCAACACACACAATCTCTCCCCGAACCTTCTGGCCATCTTGTGATGAGGATTGAATGGCAACGGCTGCTGCTGCTGCTGCTGCCAGCGGGAGCCATTCGAAAGCCAAGGAGGAGGTGGAGAAGGAGGAGAAGGAGGCGGTGCTCTCTGTATAGGCAGATGCAAGGGGCGCTTGTTAAATTCTTTTGCATTTAGTTTTGCTGTCGATAATGATGCTGCGTCGGCAGCCGAGACTTGGAAACACTGATGCAGCGCAGCTCCTCCTGCGAAGGCACCTTCCTTTCCCACCTCCAAACCCTTTCAGTTGCCGACAACGAGAGACGGTGATGTCGATTTTGATGCATGCTTATGTTTCGCTTATCCTCCTTTTCTTGTCTGTCTATACTCTATCGGACAGGATAAGATGGATCACGCTTTAAGTTCATAACAATGGGACTTCCCATAGGTCTGCTTTTAGGTATGGTATATAGGAAAAATCTAAATATTATTGGATCAGTTGATGTATCTTTCTGAAACAATTGTTTTGATATTTATTAACCATTTCATTGTAATTTCAATTGGTTTCTTTTTAATAATGAGGAGAGATAATATTTTACATTCTTGGAATATAATTCTATATTTTTCAAACCTTACATAAGGGTATTATTGGACGCATCTTGGAGGCGGGTTGTTAACGTTTAAGTATTATATTCCCTTTTGCTTCTCATTTCTGGCGCTCTTCACTGGCATCTGCTGCCCGCCCCTTCCCGTCCTTTTCCCCCCCTCTGGTTTTCCTCCCTCACTTGTCGATTTTCAGCTGCGGCAATATGTGTATGCAAATTATTCCTGGGAAGCTGCGAGCCGAAGCTTCGAGAAGGAGGATTTAAAACAATTTACTTGGACAAAGTACGGAATTATTGAACCATATGGCTTTGTGCTGGACAAAAGAAATAATTTAATAAATTGAAATGGGTTTGTTAGGCCATGAAAAGAGCATATCCGGTGGATTAACTCCTTCTAAGCTCGCTCGCTCGCTCCACACCTTCTCATCGACGCCTCGAGAGGTTCTGAAAGCGAGCTCCCAATTGAATTAAATGCCTGTCCAGATTGCCCATGCCTTTGGCCAATATTTTGAAAGCTGAAAGCAGAGCTTGCTCCTCTAAGAGCCCATAAAAATGAATTCGAACAAAAGAAGAGTGTGAGAGGAAAAGATACTCGAGCTGAAGAAGTGCAAAGAACTCTCGAAATGAAACTGGTTCTGGCCCAAAACCAAATTGTATCTGGTCTTCGGTTCGGTTCGGTTCGTCGTGTGTCGCTGTGTACGTAAGGTTGAGGGGTCTTCTCATCGCAGCTGGTGTTTGAAAATGTGCTAAGTTGCCTCGCTTTTTGTATGCTCAAAGGGGAACAGAAAGTAGGGCCAAGGGGTAGAGTAAACAACTTTGTGAAATGGCGGACAATTATGGGGAGATGCGCCGTGCTATCTGGTGAGAGATACTTGGAGAACCCGAGGACAGTTGCCACTTTGGTCACGTACCAAAAAACGATTGCAGCTCCAGATATGCCCGCATATACATACACACTCTGACTCTATATGTGCACTTATATATATTTGGGTCAACTTTGCGCCCGATTTTTGTAAGCAAATATTAATTTCGCCCTTGCGTTTTCGCTTTTGGTTTCGCTTCCAGGAATATTGTCTCCTCCGGGTCCGTTTCTGACGCCCAGTCCATCGCCATCGATCTCAGCTAGCCCTCGTCTGCAACCATCGCCATCGCTCTCGCCGTTCCCACAGGATGTGGTGCTCGTAGCCGGTGGCAGTCAAGTAAACGCCAACAGCAATCCCCAGGAACACGTAAGTTGATCTCGGCGAGAAACGACACAAAAATTCGAAAAGAAAACGGAAATTTAATGAACAATGGGGAGTTCCTAATGATCTTTTAGCTAAATCGTTTCGGAAATATAACAATTTTTTTTAAATAAAAAAAAATAACTCCCCAAAAAAGACTAGAGAAATGTGGAATTGCCCTAACTTTGTAGAATATCGTTAGTTAATTTACCCTTGCAATCTTTTTTACAGGAGCGCAAGGCGGCGACGCCTGGCAGGAGACAGTCCATCCACCAGTTCACCAATGCCAGTCCCAATGCTGGAACCGTCGTCTTCCAGCCGAGCCCCTCACAATCGCCGGCCGCTGCCACGACGGTCATCGGCGTGACCAGTGGTGGCCTGATAGCCACCGCCGCCGGAGGAACTGGAGCAGGTCTAGGAGGAGGAGCTGGGAGCAGTTCCGGAGTGGGAGTGGGGGTCGCCCTGCACGGAAATGCCATTGGGAACGAGCTGAATGCTACTCTGGTGGGATCCAATAATATCCAGCTCAATAAGGTAGGAATCGTAAGGGACTACCCCATAAAGATCGGATTCTAATATTGTACAAATTGTCCATTGCAGAAGGGCACAAAGCGGGCAACCCAGCAGCAGCAACAACAGCAACAGCTGGGCCATCAGATCTTCAGCAGCGCCGTTGCACCCACCTCGATCAGCAGTGCGACTGCGGTGGCAGCCGGCGGCGGAGGCTATGGACAGTTCAATGCCAACGCCATCAGCAGCACGCCCACCTCGTTCGCCACCTCGGCCGGCAGTTTGGTCAGCAGCAGCGCCAAAGGTCCGACGAAGGGTCAGAAGGGGCAGCAGCAGCAGCACCACCATCAGCAGTTTCAGCACTACCAGAGCAGCAGTCCCCTGATAGCGGACAGTCCCATCCCGAGTCCCAGCGGAGCCATTGCAGCGGCTGCGATTAAGCCTCCCACGCCGCAGCCCCAACCCATGCAGATGCTGCCCCAGCAGTTTACCATCTCGCAGCAGCCGCAGCAACAGCAGCAGGCGCAGCAGGTCTTCCAGTTTATCCAGGGACCGCAGGGCCAGCTCATAGCCACCACTCCGCAGCAGCAGCAGCCCATCCAGCAGCAGCACCAGCAACAGCAGCAGCAATCGCAGCCTCTCCAGCAGCAGCAACATCGATTCGTTAGCAATGCCGGGGTCACGGGAATGCCAACCGGCAAGACCGGCAAGGCACCGCAACAAATCCTGCCCAAGCCGCAGCAGGAGTTGCAGCAGCAAAAGAAGGGCTCTACCGTCGCCGCCGGTGGAGCACAGATCTCGCAGTCGGCGCAGCAAGCTGGCCAGGCCAACAATCCCACCCAACAGCAACAGCAGCAGCAGATCCTGCTAAATGCAACCACCAATCAGCCGCAGCAGTTGCTCCTCAACCAGATGCCCGTGCTGGTGCAGCAGAATCCGCAGGGCGTGCAGCTGATCCTGCGTCCGCCCACGCCCCAGCTGACGACCACGCCCTCGCTGGTCATCCAGCAGAATGCCCGGGGACAGCCACAACTGCAGACGCAGCCGGCACAGCAGCAATTGCTGCGGATAGTGGGCACCAATGGAGCGACCATGCAGCTGGCTGCCGCGCCCACCTTCATTGTGTCTTCGCAGGCGAACCTTATCCATCAGACTGCGGCGGGTCAGTTCCAGAGCGCCATCAAGTCTGGCACACAGCTCACGGGTCTGCATGCGGCACTGGCCCAGGCACAGGCACAGGCCCAGGCGCAGGCGCCACGATCTCAGCCGTTTGCCACGACGGCCACGTTGAACACACAGCTCCTCGGCCAGAGTGTCGCGGCCCAGCTGCAGAATCTGCAATTGGCGGCGGCCCAAATCCAAATGCCCAATGGCCTCACCGCCATCTCCCAACTGCCGGCGCATCTGCAGCAGAGTTTGGGTGGCGCAACCATCAATCTGAATCAGCTGAATGGAGCGCACCTCCAGCAGATAGCCAACGCTTTTCAAACGCCGCAGGCACCTGGAACGAACAACGGAGGAGCTGGCAGCACGACGGCGGAGCTCTTTACCCAATCCTCGCCAGCGCATGTGCCGCTGGCCGTCACTCCGGAGCCATTGCGTCAGCCCACGCCGGTGCCCATGATGCAGCAGCAACAGCAGGCGGCGATGGCCACCATCCAGCTGCAGCAGCAGCAGCAACAACAGCAGCAGGCCCAGATCCAGCAGTTGCAGCACCAACTGCAGCAAACACAATCCCAGGTGCAGCAGGCCCAGCAATCTGTTGTCCAGGCGACAACCACCAACGTCCCGGAGCCCAAGAAAAAGCCGCGTCCGCGCAAAAAGAAGCAGGCGCCGCCAGCAGTGGCAACTCCTGCTGTTGTGCCCGTTGAGGTGAGACCACCGACGCCCCAGAAGATAGCCATCGCGGCGGCCACGCCCACGCCACCACAGGTAGTGCGCTCCAAGTCACCATCGCCACCACCGACGACCATCCAGCGGAGCAGCAATGGGAAGCTGGATCTCGGCGATGTGATGAAGTTCTGCGGCATCACTGGCGACGATGACGATGACGAGGACTATGGGATGGGCCTTGACACAACGGGGCTAGCACCAGAACCAGAGCCAGCGAACCAGGCCCAGGGGACTCCCAGTGGAGCAGCGACGGCAGGCAGCAGCGGCGACATCATGATCTCCATACCGAACCAAAACGGCAGCGATGGCCTGCCCTTCACCCTGACCATTCCCGCTCCGCAGCCCCAGAACCCGACGGCATCTCAGCAGGCGGGAAACGAATCAGCCACCGAAATACCAAATATCCTCATCAAGATCGATCCTAGTGCGGAGGCAGCGGGGCCGCCATTTGGTCTGTCCACGCCGCGGTTGCCCACGGCCGAGGAAATCCAGAAACAGGCGCAGCAGCATTTGGCGCAACAGGCGGCAGCAGCTGCGGCGGCGGCGAAGGCGACCACTCCAACCATAAACATTAGCCTGCCCAGCATGACGCTGCAGTCACAGCCGGCACCCATTGTCACACCCACTCCTGCTCCAAATTCCAATCCGGTGTCCACTACGGCGGCTGTGAAGCCGCGGAGAAAGCCAGCAGTGCGGAGGAACGCAAAGAAACCGGAGGTAAATAGCAGCAGCAGCAGCACCATGATCTCTTCGAGCAGCGGCACCACCACTACGATTAGCAGCAGCACCAGTACCATATTGAACAACAGCCAACCCACCACTGTAAACACCATCACGCTGACCACGCCCACTCCAGTGACGAGCAGCAGCAATCCCACCCTGATGCTGACCCACGGAACGCCAACGGCAGTGCCAAGTCAGATTGGCAACATTCAGATCTCACAGGTTCACAATCACCACCCGTCCGCCATGCCCGTGAGCAGTGCGGTGGAGAACAAGATCCAGATAATGCCGATCCTTCCGCCGGGAGCTACGGTGATGGGGGGAACACCGGGATCAGCAGGAGCTCACACGTCCGCCTCCCAATCCACCCAGTTGGTCTTTCAGCCAACGGTGCCTTCGGTGGCGCCTACGATCAGTACGGAATCCACGGGATTCAAGCTGTCCACCGATGGCCGGCAGATGCAACTGGTGGCCATACCGCAGGCCACTCCTCCGCCAACGACAGCCAGTGCAGCCCAACCACCGGTGTCTACGCCGGCTTTGACCGCCGGAGGAGCCACAATTCTGCCACCTCAGTTGACTGGAATGCCCGCCAATGTATCGGTTTCAGTGGGATCTCCTGCAACGGCTGCGGCTCTGGTGCCGCAGCTCACTGGCAGTCTCACGCTCACCGTGTCGGACCAGTGCGAGCGGTTGATCCTGCGACATGATCCCAATAATCCGCAGGACCATCAATCGCAGCTCATCCTGCAGGCACTGCTCAAGGGCGCTCTGCCCAATGTGACCATCATCAATGAACCGACGCGTGTGGATCCCAACAAGCAGCCAACTCCGATGTTGCAGCCGCAACAGCAAGTTATCCAAATCCCCCAGCCAGTGGGTCCACCCCAACAAATCCTGCAGCAGGCGCTGCCCAAGGTTTCAACCACTCCAAAAATAGAAGTTAAAGGTAAGTTTAGAATGGCAAAATATTTGTGAAAAATGATGCAAGGTGGTCATGAAAAAACCACTTATTTCGATTTATATAGTTAGTATTCCTTGAAAGAAAGTTGGGTTTTTTTGTGAAACAAACAATACTTATGATCCTTTCCCATTGCAGTGGCTAACAACAGGAAGTTGTCCGCTCCCGCCAGCAGTATGCTAGGAATGACGAGCACTACGACCACCATGTCGACGATGAAGCCACCGGCCACCCTGCCCGCCAAGCAGAACGAAGTGACGTCCTACCCGCCGCTGCCGCTCAACTCACAGGTGCTCATCCAGCAGCAGCCACTGATCCCGGCGCAGTTACAGCCCCAGCTGCAACCCGTCACCGTACCCGTGACTCTGCCCACTCAGCCGGCAACCATCTCCGTTCCAATACCCTCGCCGGCACCTCCTCCCCAACTGGCCAACAATGGACAGCAGCGGTACATCGCCCTGCCACCCATTGATCCCACCACTCAGCAGTTGTTCTGCCTGAACAGCGTGACCAACCAGATCACGGCAATGAGTGCGGGTCAGACGGCAGCTTCGATTGGACCTACGGAGCGGTTGCTCATTGCTCCGGCCGGGATAAATGCCCAACAGTTGGCCCAGTGCCTGCAGTTGGGTCAACTCCACTTTAACGATGTAAATCCACTGCCCCCACAGCAGCAGCAACAGCAGCAGGTGCCAGTCAGTGGTGCCTCATCTTCGATGTCGCTTTCGATGCCACTGCGACCTCAGCCACCGCAGCAGCAGATTGTGCATCCCATCCAGCCGATCACCAATGGATTGGCCATCACCACAACGGCCAGCACTACGTTGACCACCACCACGAGCACTACCTCATTGACCACGGTGACCAAGCAGGTGGCCAATGTGGCGCCGATAATAGATCAAAGCAAGGCGAAACTGGAGCCGGCCAAGGCAGCCACCAGTGGAGCTGGTGGAGGAGCAGTGGTCAAGAAGAAGCCGGTGAGGAAGCCCAAGGCGACGCCGACCAATGCCTCGGAGTTGGCCAATCTCAAGAACGCCAGCGTGGTTAAGCCGATGCCAAAGCTGGATCCCCTTTCGCAAAAGCCCAACAATAATCCGGTGCAAATTGTGCAGCCTAATGTGGCCAGTGGCAAACAGATGATTGTGGTGGGCAGCTCCAGTTGCACGACAACCACCACGACCACGATGAGCGCTAGCATCCAGCCCTTCCAAACGACGAGCGGCACCAAATTGGTGGGCGTTACGGTGCCTATGCAGCAGCAACAGCCAACTGGCACGGCAGCGATATTGCAACAACAGCAGCAGCAGCAGCAGAGGACGAGCTTCAGCTTGACGGCAACCACGGTGGCTACACCTGCCCCGATGCCATCTCCAACAGTAGCTTCTGGGGTCAGCCAACTGCAGATGCAGCAGCTGCCACCCCAACAACAACAACAGCAGCAGCAACAGCAGTTGCAGCAACAGCAACAATTGCAGGCTCCCAAGCAACAACAACAACAACCGCAACCGAATACCGTGTCCCGGGTGCAGACCATCCAACTTACACCCCAGATGCAACAGATTTTCAAGCAGGTGCAGATGCAGATCCAGTTCCTCACCATAAAGCTGCAGAACAAAACGACCTTCCTGCCAGTTTCGCCGGAAATTGATCCGACAACCATTGCCGCCTACAACAAGCCGATGACCGATGCGGAAATAAATCTGGCATTGCAGCGACTCTTTGCCGAACAGCACCGAATCCTTGCCTCCGGCAAGGAGGTGCCCACTCCGGAGGGTATGTTGCCGACGGCAAATGGAAGTGGAGGTTTCAGCCTGATGCCACAGGCAGTGCAACAGCAGCAGCAGCAGCCACAATTGCAACCGGCTGTTTCGGAGCCACTGAAGACAATCGTGCCCGCCAATGTGGTTCAACCCAACAACCACTCATCCACCACAGCAGCCGGATCAGCCACCGGTGGTGTCGCACCTGCTCCCAGTGCCCAGCAGAACATAACTCAGAGGATACACATCTATCCCATGCAGCACCAGCAACAGCAGCAGCAACAGGCAGGCAACAAACAGAAGCAGGCGCAGCCCAAACCGCAACAGGAGCAACAATCGCAGCTCCAAGTAAAACCCAAAGAGCCGGCTAACAGGAACAAAGCCAATAGCCAACAGCTGCAGCAAAACCCACAACAACTGCAACAACAACAGCCACCCAATGGAAGCATAAATATGTTACCACAAAAAGTAAATATGCTGCCAGTTGTACAGCATCAGCAACAACTACAACAACAACAGCAGCAGCCATTGCTCAACAAAAGCGGACCACCACCTCTGATCTTCGCCAGCTCCACAAATCTGCTGACCAACAGCAACAGTAGCAACACTCTTACCAGCAATTCTGTAATGCAAGTGAACAACATGCTGCCCCTGCCACCATTGCAACCCCAGCAACAGCAACCGCAGCAGCAGCAGTTACAGCAGCAGCAACAACCTACACCTATCCTGCCACCAGTAGCTGCAGCAATGGGCGTTGGAGTGACGCCAGGACCGATTGGAAATCTTGTGCCAACACTGCCGAGCATTCCGAGCCTGCCCCTTTACATGCCGAATAAAATGGATGAAATGCCGACGCAGAAACCCAAAATTGCACGCCTCTCCTTGTGAGTAGTTGGTTGAACAATGCCGATTTCAAGCGAAAAGCGGCCAACTGGATTGCAGATTTAGCAACGCACTTTCGAGCTAGTTACTAACTCTTGTATTTTCGCAGATTCGTGCGCCAACTGGAGGTCGACCAGGAGAGCTGCCTGAAGCCGGACTACGTAAAGCCCTTCCGCACCAAGGATGAGGCGGTCAAGAGGCTAATAAGGTATGAAACTGCTTTATAAACTGATCAAGTGAACCCATTACTTACGTGTGTTGCTTTTTAGGTACCATTGCATGCATGAAAACGATGTTGAGTTGCCCTCGGATGAAGATGAAGAGTTTGAGTCCACTGCTCTGGGATTCCAGGACAAGTTCAGGCAGCTAAACGGCAAGTTCCAGGAGATACTGATGCAGGAGTCAACGGTATGAATAGTAACTAAGTTATTAAAATCTTTATTAACGTTTTCTCTAATTATCAATTGACAGCTACCACATCGCACCTCGGAGATCCTGCAAATGCAGCAGCTCATGATCGATGACCTTAAAGGCGAGATCAACGATATTCGCACCGCCGAAAAGGAGCTAGAGCAGCAGCTGAAGGAGGAGCAGAATAGCGACAAAACAACGCTGGACACCGAGGCTAAAGTTAAGGAGGAGATTAAGCAAGAACCAATGGATAAGTCAGCCCAACCGGACGGCATTGTGGACAAGTTTGATTTACTGAAAAACAGCGCTGATGTCAACAAAGCATTTAGCAAGTCACTGACACAGCCGAGTGCGACTGTAAAGCAAGAGGAGAACCACGAATCTGGTGAGACCTCAGTAAACGGATCTGTGAAGAGCGAGAGTCAGGACAAGGAATCTTCGAAATACATCAAAAAAGACTATGACAATTTCGATATCGAGTCTGAGCTCACCACCAGCTTTATAATGAAAAAGGTGGAGAACAAAGCTGCTTTGGCGAAGAGCGCTGAAACTCGCTACCAGGAGAGAAGTTTGATGGACCAACAACAACAGCAGCAACATATCAAAGGCAACGGCGGAGACCCAGTGGATCAGGAAGATGGCTGGTATTGTCTGCAAAAGGAGCTTAATCTGATGAACAGTGATCCCATGCAGCAACCGCAACAACAGCTAAATGGAAACCAGACACATCTGCCCACCAATCGTCAGACGGCACAACAGCCATCGAACTTTTTGGACAACTCCAACTCTAACAATATGATGAACAACAGTAACCACATGTCGGACCTGTTTCCAAATGGCTGCATCGACAAGAGCAACCAAAGTATCACCAGCAGCAGCAATAGCAGTTGTGTTAGTGAAAACCAGGCTGGTTCTAATCCCGTCAAGACTGTGTCCTCCTGCAGCGGCCAACGCGAACAGCCGGTGGTCCTAGATGCTGAGCAGCAGAACGAGCATCCTGCCATCAGTGAGTTCTTCAGCAGCGATTCTGATGTGCAGAAGTCCGTGGAGACGCGATTGGAGGCCATGTTTGGTGAGTCACCCGTGCACCTGGACGTGAAGAGCAGCAGCGATGCCCACGACATTGAGTCCAACCTGGACGAGATCTTTGGCGATTCGAAATCGCCTACTGTTAACCACAAGAGCAAGATGAGCATGTGGGTGCCAGATGCCACATTCATGCAGCAGGCGCCGCAGCAACAGGCATCGCAACAGCAGCAGCAATATGCAGGCCCGCAGCAACCATCACAGCAGCAACATCACATTGAACTGAACTGCAACAACAATCCACGCTGGATGCAGAGCATGGAGGCACACTACAGCGACTTCCTTTCCAGCGGAACTAGCAACGGTGAGCTGGTGAATGGAGGAGAGTCGCGGAAACGGAGCTGGGATAGCCAGCTGATGGGCTCTGGCAGCGATATGGAAGATGACAACAGCAGCAAGCGTCTGTGCACTGCTTCTTCGTCCTCCTCTTCATCGCCCATGTCGTCGCAGCAGCAGCAACATGTCCAAGTGCCTCAGCATGGTCTCTTGGACTCCGACATGCTGCCCGCTGGATTCCCCCAGATGTTGATGGAGCAGCAGCAACAACAGGTACAGCAGCAACACAACTTTGCCTACGCCAACATAATGGATCAGCAACAGCAACAACAGCACCAGCAGCAACATTTCCAGCACAACCTGCAGCAACAGATTCAGCAGCAGCAGCAGATGCATGTTAGCCACATGGGTGGAGCAGCTGTGGGGGCTGGCGGAGAGTACGACGATGACATCAGTCGCCATGTGGCCAGCGCCATCGACAGCATCCTGAATCTGCAGAACAGCGGCGACTCGCTGCAGTTCTCCCTGGGCTCGATCCTCGGGGACAGTATGCTGGACGATCAGCGGCAGGCGGGTGGCAATATGCCCAGCTGCCAGCAGGAGCAGGTGATTCAGCGTCGCCGCCAGCTGGGCGAGGAGATGAACGACTGCCTGATCAGTGGCGGTGGTTCTGCAGTTAGCGGAGTGGCGGACAACAGCAGTAACATACTGCTGGAGCACCACCACCAGCAGCATCAGATGATGCAAGGTCATCAGCAACAGCCCCACCTGCAGCACCATCACCATCAGAGCATGACGCAGGCCCAGGCACAGCATTTGGGGCAGCTGAACGACTTTAGCTGCGTGGCCGGCGGTCTCGACGATCCGGTCAAGTCGATAATGACCTCCTGACTTGGAGCGCCAACCACGTCCGCTGCGGAAAACGCCTCCAACAGTCTGATACTAGAGTTTAATGCCACCACCTTGTGAAAAACGGTTGATAATAACGACTTCCTGATTGTATAGATCCCCGTCTTAGTTGTCCTTGGTTATTGTTTTACCCCCGAGTACAATCTTTAATTAGATCTAAGTTGAGACCGTAGCATAATTGTTTTTACTTATTGTTTGTATTCTTTAGTCCAATGTTTTGTACAATATTTGAACAACCCTCAGATTACCAATTACTTAATACAAGGGGAAGAAGAAAGAGAGGTGAAAGTGGAGGCATCTATAATATGACAGAGCCAATAAAGCCAAGAAAGCAATTGACGTGGTGAATTGAAAACTAAACGACGAATAGCATCAAATGCTTCTCACAGAGGTACACTAAATGGAACGTAATATTATAAATTATATAGCAACAGTAACTAAGAGAGAGCCCCTAGACAATTTATTCAAATGAAACCAAGAAAAGTACGTAAGAAAATGAAGGCAATGATGAGGAGAAGAAACACGCGCAAAAAGAGGAAGGGAAGAAAACGAATTGGTTGTATAATTCATAATTAAGTTACATGAAGCAATTCTGAGAAACAATTAAAATCATGTTGCCAATTTTATTGTCGTTGAAATATCAGGCAGAGCAATTTATCCGCATCCAATCGGTTCTTAGAAGCCAAGATAAAATATATTTATTTGCGCATTACGTTGCGGAAGAGTTTTGTAAATAGTTAGAGCATGCCACAGTTTCAATCGCGCCCCTGGAACTGTCTAACCAGATTATAAATATATATAGCTAAGCATTTTTAAAAGGAGATATCATTTAAAGCGCTTTACGTACGACTGCTTCTGATATTACAGACAAACCAACCAACCAACCAACCTATGGACGTGCTCAATTCGAGAGTAAAGAATATTTCGGCATAGCTACGGGTGTCATTGGAAAGCAAATGCAAAGATCTTAGGGATTAACGAGTACCAACTATGGCAAACTACGAAGCAAACCAAAAGCAGTTCAAAAATCACAATTTTAGCCAATTTAGTTTAAACATTTATAAATTATTGAATCTAATGTAATATCTTATACACTTAAACCGATCGATCGATTGAAAAGAAAAGCTGAGAGAGTATTGAGATGAGGAACCACAGGAAAACAAATAACAACAAATTAACGAATCGTATCAATTGTATCTTGATCTTGCGACAAATCTGACTTGTGATTTGTGCCACGTTTTAAATATAGATGTCTGATTAGCTTGTAAACATACATAATAAATACGATTAAAGTCTATACAAAAAGAAAAACCCACACTCAGTAAGCCACTACAAAGTTTATCCAAAACGAATCGCGAGTCGCGAAAGCAATTGTAAATGTTTGGCGTGGGAAGGGCGGGTGACACGCATCAATTACATACCAATTACAATACTAACTACTACTTTAATACCACCACTAACACACCTACTACGATACGTACTACCATGGACGGAACGCTTGTATTACGTGTAGTCTGTAAGGGAACTTCAAGAGGTACCACATACTTTAAGATGTGCTTCGTTTATTCAGGCCCCCCATCCATGATTCCTAGACCAAAACCATAACCCGAACCCATCACCCCACCTATCCAGCGTCCCGTCTGAGTTGCATGATCTTGTATTTCTATTTTGAAACTTTCTAGTTATTATTCAAAGACAAATAACTTTCGTGTAAAAATGTATATGTAATAGCATAATTTAAGTTGGCAACCCAAAACTGAATAAATTTAAATCTATTGATAGATTATTAATGCGAATTGTTTTAAGTTGTATTTAGAACAAAATCGAACTCAGAACTCAATTCGGTCGCCCCTCCCGCAACCACATTTCCACAACACAATAACAACAACAAAGAGCAGTGTCGTCCCTTGAATTGTTCAGCTAATTGTGTCTAAATGTAATTTAACATAAAGAGAAAACTAAAGATTTTTAAAGAAACATTGTGAGTTTTAATGAAACATCATCAGCATAGGGAGAGAGAGACAGCAAAGCAAAGGAAACAACTTTAACATTTGATAGTTTATTAAGCCCATCCATTCATAGTCGTCATAAACATTAAGTACATAAAACAAAACAAACAAACGATTCAATATAAATCTCACTGAAACGCAACAAACCGAAAACCCAACTGAGAACGAAAACTAAATAAAAAGAAATGCAATCAAAGTTCATGCATTTGCGTTTGTACTGGGTGAAATGTTCTTAGGAAAATAAAGAAAAATTCCATACAATTTTAAAAATTATCGCATTTTATTATTGGCTCTTTTTTCGAATATGCAGGTTGCCTATGGGATCGAAAATGCTCTTGGTGCATTTTCTGTGAGATTCGTTTATTCCGTACTTTTGAGATTACACACAAATCGACTTTGTGCAGAGTGCAACTGAGTTCCTAATATCATGCTAACGTAAACATACACAATTAACTACAGGAGAGATTACAAGGTTAAAACCGGCTGGCTGGCTACTGGCTAAAAAGACGAGTTAGCAATGGCCCAATATCATGTTACATTAGGTGCTTATAGTAGGAAATAAATTAATACAAAAAATAACAGTTATCAGTACAAAGAATATTATACAATCGAGTCCTACCGATTTTAAAAGGACATGTTAAATAGGAAGATGGGATGGTTCGATGATTTGTTCAAAATCGCTGGGGCGAAAAATTATGCCAAAGTTTGTTGGTATAATATCAATTTTAATAGCCCCAAAGCTATTGGATAATTAAGATTACTGGCCCTGATTAATATACATATTTAGATACAATTTTAAATCATTTTTCTTAGCCTTGGATTTCTAAAATTTGATATTACACCTTAAATTTCTTCCACTGCGATTTCAGATTTGTTCTCATCGACCCATCCCAATGTTGGGCATTGCTTTATTCGATTGGCCAACTGAGCTCGGCCTGTTCCTAAGCTTAGCATAGTATTTGGCATTTGCGCTAAAGTACGAATACGAGTTAAACGATTGTTGCAGCCTAAATGCGCCGACTCTATTCGGTTTCCAGTTAGTTTCGCTGGCGCAACTAAGTTGCGCTGCCCTCTATTTGCTTCGCTTAGGGGGTAGTTAAGTCTTGAGCGGATAGACCGGCAGTGGATGGCCCTCCGAGTTGAAGACCCATTGCTCCAGATCGATTTCCTTGCGGTCGTCGCTGAACAGCAGGTAGAAGTACTTCAAAGTCTCGCTCAACCAAAAACTTTCCATCAGATCGCGCAGCCGCGTGTTCTGTGTGTTCTTGACATTGCCCATCGATGTGTAGCCTGCATTTACTTTGGCGTGAGTTTCGAAAGCCTGGAAGATTGTCCACCCCATATCTTGGTAGGTGCGATTGCCGGTTAACGAGTAAAAATAGTAAAGACTCTCCACAAATTCCGGGCGCAGTAGATTGTGTGCGTCGTTTGGCTTGACATAAATGTCCTGATCATCCTTTTCGGTGAGCGCAAAGTAAGAAATCTCGGCCGCCAAATGTGTTGGATTCATCATGTAGGTCTGATAGCATGTGTCCATCAAGTCTCTAGCAAGTATTAGATGCGAGTCCGGCATGCCGTTCTGGTGACCCAGGATCAAAGTACCCGGCAGATAACACGTAAGGTGGTCCATTTTCGGCTTGAAGTCTTTGCCATTGATCAGTTCGCCAATGTAAACCCAATGTTCACGTGGAGTGCGCCGCATTAGCTGTGTTAGTACTCCATCCACTGCTTGCATATAATCCAAGATTAGGCTAAAATCAAAGAGTATAAATATATAGAGAGGACATGTCATACAATAGAGTCTGTCGTAAGGCGGGTTCTAGCGGTGGAACCCGCAGTTTAACAGTAGAACCCGCACTGCTCGATTCTACTTGGAATCTAGTCGGTCGCAGCACTGCTTGTCATTTGACCCAGTGGAGGGGTAATTTTTTTTTGTGTGGTTTTTAAGAGTATTTTGTTTTTTAAGAGTATTTTGCATTTTTTCAATTAATTTTTTTTTTGTTTTTTATTTTGTAATTTTCTTTGTTGTTATTTTTTTTTTCTATTTTGCATTTTTTTGGTTTTTTCTATTTTGCAATGTTTTTTGTGTTTTTCTATTTTGTAATTTTTTGGACATTTTTTCTATTTTGTATTTTTCTTTTCTATTTTGTATTTTTTTGTTTTTTTCTATTTTGTAATTTTGTATAATCTTAAAATGTTAATCTACAAGAAAAAAAATATAAAAAAAATTAGATTTTTTTTGAAAGACCCTGCATTGTGTACTCAATAAACGAATTCTAAAAATAGGACAAGCTCTTTCCCCCTTTTCCCCTTGCCTACAACAGTTTGAACAGAAAGTCAGAGTTATGCCCTCTCTATTTGCTAAAACAAACAGAGATCAAATAATATAAATACCTAACGATTGCTAATTGCACAGGTGTGACATCTGTGCTGCCTTTTTCTTTAGAGGAAAGGTCTCTGCGCAGAGTGTATTCTACAAAACGACATATCCATACTGAAATTAAAAAGAAAACAATACTTACTTGTCATTATCCTTACGGCCTGTCTGAATCCACTGTTTCAGCAAGTACTCATAGTAGGAGTCACCACGCGCACCAAGGGAAATGGTGGCGTAGTTGCGGAAGGTTCCCGTGTTGGCGTTAATGAATATGGGCACCAGGCCATGGTTCTTATCCAGATCGTGCACCTTCTCGCTTACTTTGTGAGCAACCTGATGGGCGTAAATTGTTTTATAATTTTGCATTGCCTCTTATCCGATTTATTTACCTGCTCATAAACGGAAATGTTTGTAGACCGACTCAAATCACGAAACTCCAGCTGAATGGTGGTGACCTCACTGGTGGAGCTATCTGGTGACCACTTGGGTGAATGCGCCGACAGATCGCCGAGGTTCACATCGGAATAGGGGATATTCGACGGCGATAGGAAGGCTGGCAGTAAACGGTTGCCCAATTCAGCTGCCTTGGCCAGAAACATTGTGTCCCCGCTCAGGTGATAGGCAGATAGCAAACCGCCCAGGACACGAATGGTAACCTCGAAGAGATTCACATCGCGCTTAGTATCAAAGCGCAGTGAATGCTCCACCCAGTCGCGTGCCTCTTTGAATTCTATGTGGTAAAAGTAGTGAATATTAAAGAGAAGTGAAAGTTATTTGGTTATTTAAGTTATTAAAAACGCCAACTCACCATCATCTAGGCCCATTATGTACATGGTGTCCAACGAGTCCACAATAGTGAGTCCCAGGCCGAACCACTCGTGGGAATATTGAGAGATGGGCTTCAGGTTGTCGTGTCCCCAGGCGTACTTCTTGTAGCCCGCCCAGGAGTGCTTGAAGGCAGCCACTACAGCCGACTGTCGTTCATTGGTGGCGCCATGGAAGTGCTGGCCCTTGGCCAGGAGGGGCTTTATCTTCTTGAGGTGCTCCTTGAAACTGACTCCGCCCAGATTCAGTGGACTCTTGATGGCCTGGTCGAGCTGCTCGCGTTCGCTCAGCGGCTCCGTTGACTCCTGTGGCATGGGCTCCTCCACATTGTTCAGGATGTCGATTCCCCCAATGTCCTGCTCCCTGTTATTGTCCGGCGGAGGCAAAGCCACGGCCTGCGGAGGTCCTTGAGCGGCCACCGTCTCCGGCAGACGGACAACGTTCTCGGCAGAGTTCGGTTCCCCGTAGGCAACTAATTCATTAAACTGAAATTGATTGATATTGAGAAATCACTATAAAATTTCACTGGAAGTGCGCCGGCTATAAATCAAAGCATCAATCGAGCTGATATGGACGGCTATCTTAATGGGCAAACATCGCTAGTCAATTAAGCACTTATCAATTAAGTTGAGGGCCTATTTACCTTATCACTAAGCGCCTCCGCCCGGGGTGGTCTCTTATCTTCTGGAACCGCTGCCGCTCCAGCAGGGTCTCCGGGCACTTCCTTATCCATTCCGGGGTGATGATGCGGATTTGGCGGGGGCATTTGGTATGGAGACACGATGGCCTTGGAGTCCGAATCTTTCAGACTGGCGGCTAGCAGTTGGTCGCCACTGAGGCAGAGCAGCACCGTCACGCAGAAGGCGGTTATTCCGAGAATAATGAGATTGCGCTGACAACGGGGCAGCTGATTCCAAGCCTGAGTCGGGGAAACATATAGAAGTTAATGGTGTTGTTTTGTAAGGATCGTGGGGAGCATCATTTCCACCTACCCGCCGCAGACTCTTCCTGCTCCGCTCGTCCACCGTCGCCGGAGATCCCGTCGATAGAGTGAGTGTTATGTGACCGCCGTCCTTCATCGCGCTTCGCTAAATGCCGCCGCCGGAGTTCAGAGTGTGGGAAAGTTAAAATCGATTGCCGTGCGCCGCTGCCAGCGGAGGATGTGGAGCTAACTACCAAGGTTGGCCCAACTACTACTGCCCTCCGTCACTCGCTAATCATCTCTTGCGTGCCTGTGCATTAATTAATATATTTCTACGCAAATAACAAAAACAATCCAGTAAATTTACGGCAAATAAAGTCCACATACCCAAATTGTGGGACTATAATTCAGAGTTGCATCGAAAAAACATCGCCTAACTATCGCATAAAAGAGCCCGTTAAAGTCCGTCAAAATTGGATGGCGGACTAACTGGGAAATTTTCGGAACGGCAAAACCCTACGGACCATCCGTTCAACGGATGGTGGAAGGTGGATGGAGCTCTGTGGGAAGACCCTATTAGGGCCGTTTTCTCGTCCGTTTGTTAAATTTAAAGTAGGGTTAAAACTCTGATTTCCCATACGATTTCAAGGTTTTAACCCTACTTTAAATTTAACAAACGGACGAGAAAACGGCCCTTAGAAAGCATATTTGTGGTTCCTTTTACCTTGGTAACAATTTAAGACAGTAAATAGCAATAATAAATCAAATTTTACATGTTTAAAGTTCCATGAAACTTTTCAACAAATAACAGCTGTTTGAAAATTCAACAGGAACCATTTTGTGTCGTTCCCTTAATTGCTGAAAATTTTTGTTGAATTTTCAACAATTCAGCAATTCAACAGTTTAGGGTTACCTGCATACTTTTAATTCACATTTTTAAAAGGTGGCATCTCTGGTACGTTTTGACAGCAGTGTGACCGGACTGCAGGTCAGGTATATTTTAAGAGTGCAGTCTGGCAACACTCCGCATTTTCACATCAAAATTTCGGGACGGAAGTCGAAGTCGGTGCGTAAATCATTGCCATTTAAGTTAGATAATAGCTCTCAAACACCGAAACTCACGCCTTCAGCCGGATACGAAACCGATAGACCCATAGGAAAGCGAACCACACGCCGACGATGCTCCGATCCCGACTCATCCAGGCGGCCAGCTCCGCCCAGCGAGCGTTCTCCACCAGCCAGAAGGCACTGGCGGCCAAGCAGATGACCGTGCGAGATGCCCTCAACAGCGCTTTGGACGAGGAGCTGGCCCGCGACGACCGGGTCTTCATCCTGGGCGAGGAGGTGGCCCAGTACGATGGTGCCTACAAGGTGAGTTCTGGCACTACCTACCATTTTTCCCGTCCCCTGATTACGTAAACACCAACCAGCAGTCGGTTCGCGCTGACAGCTGATGCAGGTGATGATGGGAGGGGGGAAGTCGGAGGAGTGCTGTGCCTGGGCTGATATATGCGTGCTATGTGTAACTACTGATAATGATTCCGAATAGGTCGCTGCGAATCTGAATGCGTGATCGAAATTGGCAAGGTCACGCAGAATGTGTGTGACTGTCGTCTGCTGATAATACTTGATTGCCCCATAAAACTAGGATTTGTTTACCCATCTGTGGGTAGTTTAGGTGCCGGCAAAAATTTATAGCAAATCGTTCCTAATGGATTACATTTTTATTTACGTTTTTCTCTTGTATCTTTGTTTTTTTTTGTTTTAATATATTTTAATTAAATATGTAGTTTCGTGTGTCTTTGATTCAAAGGCCGGCATCTAACTGTAGCGTATACTAAATAATCACATAAATCAGTTGCACTGTTATCAGCTCGGAATGTTTTACTTGTAGGTTTATGAAGATAAAAAGGTTTTATAAATATTTAAGTAAAATGTTGAGATGAATCAATATTTGAAACTTGGTATAAACATAGCTATTTCACCCAAGAATATAACTTAGTCCATTTAGGAATCAGTCATTCTCAAAATATAGACATCTAATATATTTTTGATTTCTTGTTTTAGGTATCCCGTGGTCTATGGAAGAAGTACGGCGACAAGCGCGTCATCGACACGCCAATCACAGAGATGGGCTTCGCCGGCATCGCCGTTGGAGCTGCCATGGCCGGTCTGCGCCCAGTCTGCGAGTTCATGACCTGGAACTTCTCCATGCAGGCCATCGATCACGTGAGTTGCCTCATCCTATTCCTAAGAACCACTCTCCGCACTCCAGCAGTAGGCTAACTACTCATATTATCTCATTGCCAACAAAAAAGAAAAAAACAAAGAAGAACACGAAAATCCAATCCAAATGCCCCAAAACTCCACTAGCTAGCTAATAGACCAATTCAAGTGCAAGATCGGGCCGCGGCGCCTAATGGGATAATATGGGTGGATTAGCTCCTGCCCCAGTCATAGATCGGATTTCACTAATCCCCACCCATATTATCCGATTATGTGCAGGCAAAGATACTCGATTGTGCCAGGCCGCCAGTCGGGGATCGACCACTGCCAGTGAGCCTCATTATTGAGAGTCCGCGTTCCACCTGGCTCAACGAGATCAACGACATCCTGCACAGAGATCGAGTGGGCGAGGTGATTGCCCCGCCGCTGGACAAGAGCAAGCCGGACAAGATGGAGGCGGCTCGCCTCATAGTCATCCGACGGCGCAAGATGAAGAAGCACAAGCTAAAGAAGCTGCGCCGCAAGATGAAGTTCGAATGGGCCAAGGTGCGCCAACGTCGCGAGATGCGAAAGGAGAAGGCCTTCCAGGGCAAGCTGATTGCCCAGATTAAGCAGGCGGAAGCCTTTAGCGCGGAGCAGCACGTGGCCGAGATCCTGCGGCAAGCCAACGAGACACCATTGCCGCGGTTCTGGAAGGGACGCCGCCTGCCAGCATTTATCATTAAGCAGAAACTAGGCATTAAGTGAAGATCGAGACGAAAGTGAAGCGGAGAGTAACTAATAAAGTGCGACTTGTATTAACTTGAATTGGTGAATGAGCAGTTGCAGGGAGGAGGCATTTGAATTCAACAGGATCCCTTTTAAGACACAAAATTTTTTAAGACTAACGTAATGGATATAAAATAGTTATTATACCCATTATCATTTGTTTCCTGAACTTATCTTGTTTCACCATAAAATAACCAAATTTCTTATTATAATTCCTGACCTTAGATCATTAACTCGGCCGCCAAGACCTTCTACATGTCTGCCGGTGCCGTAAACGTGCCGATTGTGTTCCGTGGTCCCAATGGAGCCGCTTCCGGAGTGGCCGCCCAGCACTCACAGTGCTTTGCCGCCTGGTACGCCCACTGTCCCGGCCTGAAGGTCATCTCGCCCTACGATTCCGAAGATGCCCGTGGCCTGCTGAAGGCCGCTATCCGTGATCCCGATCCGGTGGTGTTCCTAGAGAACGAGCTGGTCTACGGTACCGCTTTCCCTGTGGCCGACAACGTGTCCGATAAGGACTTTGTGGTGCCCATCGGCAAGGCCAAGATCATGCGGCCGGGCAAGGACATCACCCTTGTGGCGCATTCCAAGGCGGTGGAGACATCGCTCCTGGCGGCTGCCGAGCTGGCCAAGAAGGGTATGGATTCATCCCGTATATCCATAGATATCACCTAACTTTTCTTTTACCCACCATTCAGGTATTGAGGCCGAGGTAATTAACCTGCGCTCCATTCGTCCACTGGACACGGCTACCATCTTCGCCTCCGTTCGAAAGACCCACCATTTGGTCACCGTGGAGAACGGCTGGCCTCAGCACGGTAAGTGAACACAGTAGGAATATAGAAGCAAACATTCTATAGTTTTGGTTTTATCCTTCTAGGCGTTGGAGCTGAGATCTGCGCCCGCATAATGGAGGACCAGACCTTCTTCGAGCTGGACGCCCCCGTGTGGCGTTGTGCCGGAGTGGATGTGCCCATGCCATATGCCAAGACGTTGGAGGCGCATGCCCTGCCGCGCGTGCAGGATGTGGTGGAGGCGACCCTTAAGGTTCTGGGCGGCAAGGCGGGCAAGGCCGTGGCCGCCGCCAAGTAGGAATCCGAGTCTAGCCGCACGATCAGTACCCCGAGCTAATTAAATTTACAGTCCTCGTCGAAACGCTGCCTCTGGTCTAACCGAGCTGCCCCCCGAAAACATAGTGCACCGAACTGGAAATTGAATGATTTGGAAATTAAGCAGCACCGATAATGGGTTTTGTTTCTTCTTCAATCGTTCTAGTTTAATTATTTGGTTATAGAAATCTCTTGTGAAAATAAACGAAAACCTTTAAATACGCTAGAAATGTGTTGTAATTATTCGTACACAAAAGAATAAGCAAGAAGAACTAAAGCTGTTATCATTACTTCGATCTGTTCAAAAACTGCGCGCTCTTGTTGCAGCCCTAGTAGAACAAAGACAGGGTGATTCGAGATTTAAAGTCGAAGGTGTTGCCAGACTAATTTCCGATACTTCGATCCACTGCTGCGATAAACGATAAAATAATATTAACAATAACAATACAATTCACAACAGGATTCTAACAAGTTCTGGCAAATTAATGCAATGCCCTGGCTGTAATGGCGAATAGCTCCTGCTCCGACGAAAGCTGCAAGGCCCCCGACAACTTCCGCATCTCCAGCGCCTCCACGAACGGCGATGACGAGGAGTCCAGCGATGTCGCAGGATACACAACAAAGCGCAGGCCAACGGCAAAGGAACTGCTGAAGGATGCGAGCGCCAAGGATGCGGGCGCCACCGCGCCAATGGGCACCCACCATATGCGGTGCCCACTGTGCCACAGCTGCAGCGCCAGTCGATTCCACTGTCGCAATTGCGTCAGAAACGGACACATTACTCACAGTCAGGCGGAAAGGCCCGAAAGGTTGGCCACCCACCTTATCTGAACAAAAAAACACATGTACATAATCCCCATCGATATTACAATATTTCAGCCTGACGGAGAAACAGCAGCGCTACATCAACCTGCAGGCGGGCCTAAAAACCTTCAGCACGCGCTACGAACGCCTCATCGAGCAGCATCGCTCCAACGAGGATCGCCTGATGGCCATCAAGGCCAAGCGAAAGCAACTGGAGCTCCTGCAGCAACTAATCTCCGGAACGGACAAGAGATTGCGCGTCCTGGGCGAGCGGCGTGATGAACTGCGTCGTGCCAATGCCGAGAAGCGAAAGAACCTACCCAAGTACCCGGAAAAGGTCAAGATGCTCGAGGATTACGTGCTGGACCGAGTGGAGAAAATAGAGAAACTCAGGGAGACCCATATGGGGCTCCTGGACAGCATCAAGCAGGCTGCGCGACGGAGCATTCAGCAGCTGGTCACATATGTCTTTCCCATCGCCGAGGTTGTCCTCAAGGAAGAGCACCAGCGACGGGCCAGCGTGGAGCGCAGCGAGGAGGCGGAAACCATTGCGGCACTGGCCGATGCCAAGAATACATCGTACATACGCGGCAAATGGGTATTTCACGGCAGCGGGATCAGTGAAGTCCAATACAGGATTGTGGGCCCTTCTCTGCCGGCCAATGGCGACTATACCGCCTATCTGGACTGGCTGGCGGACAACAAGGATGATGTGCCGAAGGCCACGGCAAACGAGATTACGCCCAGCCGGTTCGAGGCCTACCGCATTGTGGGCGGTCTTACCTACACGGCGCAGCTGACGCAGTTGCTCAGCTTCTACCTGAACGTGCGCCTGCCGCACAAGATCGCCTACGGAGACTTCTGTCGCAAGTTACTGAACGAGGAGCAGTTCCGACGCAAGATTTCGCGGCTCAACTCCAACATTATGTATCTGGCCTACACGCAGCAGGTCAAGTTGCGCGCTCTCATCGAACAGCATACGTTGGAGAATCTACTGGCCATCCTGGATCTGGAGCGCAGCGATCTGGGTCGATTCGGCCACCTGGATGTCACTAATGCGCCGCTCATGAAGTCTGTGGATTCCCTACTAATCGGCATCGAAACGGCTACGGAATCTGAGTCCGAGGGTGAGTCTTTGTTGGCTTAAGATATTATTAGTATTTACCAATGCTTATCGTTAAAATAAATAAGATATATTTCAAGAATCATGATCGATCGGTCGCAAATTTGGTGAAGTCGGCTTTCCTTAACTAATCAGATAATTTCTTTTTAATGTAATGAAACTAATATTTAACTAACTTATCTGATGTTTTTCCAGATGAAAATTCCTTGCGCATGGACTGGGAAGCGGTGCCCAGTCTTACTCCGCAACCAGAACTGGCGGATCCCAATCTGATGCCGACGGCCAACCAGCAGTCCACCATCGCCTTCGTGCGCATGGCGGCCACTTCGGTGCTTCGCTGGATCAAGTGATCCCGATCCCAGACCAACCACCCGCCCGATAGTCCGGCTATATATCATCATCAGGCACGTGTGTTATCTTTTACAAATTAGGCTAAGTTATTGTTTCCGTGACAGTGCGTTGGAGTTTTCTGGCAGTCGCTGGTTTTAGCGTTATCTTTATGGTTTACAGAACTAATTTTGTATCGATTATATTTACATATGCATATATTCGCTGTGTGTAAAGAATTTGATTTACTTTTATTACATAACTTATTCGCCTTTATTTAATAAAAATGGTTCTCTATAAATAAATATATATATAAATTTGCTTTATTAATGTTTGCAAAGTACACTGACTTAGTAGGTAAACGACTCAATGAGAAAACAATAATGAAACTGGTGCAAATGATTGGAAGGCAGACACAGCTGCGAATGAAACCTACCTAGAACCAGCCCTAGAATCTTAGATTAGAATCGCAAGGGAACGAGCTGAGTGACCCTAGCTACATGAACTTTGTGGGCAGTTGTTGCGTGGCCGGGTGAGCAGCTCCAGTTGAGGTCACCACGTCGCCGGCAGCGCTGGGTTGCGGCAGGCTGGGCTTAACAAATACTTGTGGCAGTGTGTTGGCAGAGGCTCCCACCTGAGCGGCTGACACGGACCGGGCGGATCCGTTCGCCAGCAGATCGTAGCGCGGCGACGCATGGCTCATCGTGGATAGCACGATTGCGGCGGCCATCGCCTCCTGATTGTAAAAGGCCGTCACAGCAGCCGGAATGGGCTGCTGTGCGACCGGACCCGATTGTCATTGGCGCGAAGGCGTACTTGGTGCAGAGGATCCCATTCCTCCGGTTGCACCCTTGACGCTGTTCGGCGAGAAGGCCGCTTGAATGAACTGCTTCTCCATCTCCTTCAAATTTGACATTGTCTTCATTATATGCGGATCGGTGAGATCGTAAACTGGTCCCAGGGATCTGGGGCTATTATAGATGTACATGTTATTCGTGCTGAAGCCCAGTCCATTAACCTGCCCCATGGCTCCCAAGGACGATCGTCCCCTGTTCTGAGTCTTGTTCTTGGGTTTTGTCTGAACTTTCTTCTGCGGCTTCGAGGCAGGAAAAACACCCACGATCTCAACGCCATCAGACTCGCTGCTGCTCTCCCTGCCCACCGGCGTGGTCTGGGCAGCCTTGGAGGTGGAGGTGATGACGGTGGTGGTGGCAGCCAGCTGCTTGGACGTCTGTAGTATTTCGCTGGTACATTGGTAGTCATCCAGATTGATCACATGTGGCGAGGGCCGCGCTCCAACGATGACCTTGGCTTGGTTGTCATTGGAATGCGGACTGGGATTCCCGCTGGCGGCCAGTGTGGCGGCCGTAATCAGATTGTAAAAGTTGCTACTGCTGTTAAGGTCCATTTTCCGGCTAGGAGAGGCCAAATCCAGTACCGTACTAGCGGCTGCTACGGCAGCAGCATTTAGGGCCGCTGCGTGTGCCGAGGTGCTCGGCATGGAGAGCAGCGTGTCCAGGTGGGGCAGGTGGTTATTGTTATTGCTAATGGCTGGCACACTGACCGCCGCCGTGGCAGCCGGCGCCAGCTGGAATTGCGGATGCGGTTGAAGTTGCGGTTGCTGGGGTAACTGCTTGGCAACCTTTTTCTTCGGCGGCTTGTTGGTCTGCTTGCTGGGCATCTCCTTCAGCTTGCGCTTCAAGCTGTTGGAGGAGGCACTTGTAGCTGAGTCCGTGTCGGAGTTTCCTCTAGATCTGGGCTCCTCCACTGGCTTCAGATAGCTGCTTGCCTGCGGCATTAGCTCAGGCACAGAAGTGGCAGCAACGGGTTTCGGCGATGCGGACACTGGAGATGCCTTCGGCTTCTCTTTTGCCTTTAATTTGGCGTTCTTGTATCGGGTTATTTCCCGTTGCAGCTCATCCAAACGCATCCATCCGTTCGGCCACAGGTCAACCACCTTTTCCTTGAGATACAAGTTTATAAACTCCTCCAGCGAATCCTTGCGCTTGGCAAGAAAAGCGTAGGACGTCCAGCGAGCCTGGTAGACATCGTACAGCAGATGACGCAACTCGCTGGTCCACTGGAACTTTTTGCGTGGCATCTTAGGCGGCAGCTCTGAGTTCACATCCGCCGCTCTAAAAAGGATTAGTCTAATGTAAAGCAATCTATACACTTCTTCTCTATCATGATCTTACGCCTGTTCAGCAAAAGTGCGCAGTTCCGTTTCATAGTTGGCTATCGCCTTGGGCATGACCACAGCTACAGCACGCCGCAGCTTGTCCAGCATATTGGTGGACTTCTTCTTCTCCTCCTTGGCGCGCACTTGCTTTCCCTTTCGCAGCATGTAGTACTTGGGCAACTGCAGCTGATACTCGATGTGGGAGAAGACCATGTTGCGCTCGTTGCGATCCGTGCACAGAACCGCCTCGTACACTCTGGAGGATAATAACAATTTTGAGGTTTTCCATTTATACCAATGCGGTTACTCACCGGAGTAGCAGTGGTGTGAGCTTGACATCCAGGTTAAACTTCTTTCCGCACATGTCGTGACTCCTAACCGCTTCTTTGAAGCTGTTGACAGCGGTCAAAATGTCCGCATCCAGCGTGGCGGGTAGCACAGTGTCGGCGGTGCGAAGATCTTGAAAGTAAAGAGAAGGTAGATTTGTTATAATGATGTGTACAACAATGGTATTATGCGTTGATATTGTTCTCGTGAGTTGTCAGTTCAATTAGTTTTCCTCATAAGTAACTCACTTTCCTGTCCTTCCTTGCCTGACTGAGCACCCTGTCTGTCTGCCCGTCCTTGCTCCGTGGCCGACTCCATATCGCTACTGTCGCTGCCGGACACGTCCGTCGAAATGCACTTTAGTTCGCCGTTGACGACGCCCTTGACAGCTGCCGTGCCGCTCTGCGACTTAAGGAAGCTGTCCCGCTTGGCCTTCAGCATGTCCTTGACCGTGGTCGTCTTGACCACCTTCTTCAATGCTTGCGCCTGGGCCTGACTCTGGGTCTGGGGCAGGGCCTGCAGCTGACTCGGTGGCTGAATCTGGACCTGACTCTGACCTTCTTCCGTATCCGAAATCTCCACCGTACTGGGACGCGGTGAATTTGAGGATGAGGATGTGGTGATCGGCTTAACCGGTGGTTTTTTGCCGCCCGCCGAAGAACTGGAGCTTGGCTTAGACTTGCCCGTAACAATGACCTTTGGTCGCTTAGCCACATGATTGTCTTTGTACTTGCTGCTCGATTTGGCCGTGGCAGCAGAGTCCTCGTCTTCGAGACTTTCACTCTCGGAGTCGTCCTCGGAATCGCTTTCGTCCTCCTCATCTGAGTCGTCCTCGGAATCGCTGTCCTCCTCCTCTCCCTCTCCATTGTTGTCACCATCGTTCTCCTCGTCATCGTCAGACGATGAAGATGAACTTTCTGAGCTGGACGAGATCATGCGCTTGCGCGATCGCTCCGGCATTTTGATGATGGCATCGGTTCGCGTGGTGTAGGACTTTTTGGTGAGGTTCTTGAACTCTAGGGCGCCGCAGTTGATGTAGAAGCCGCCCTCAAGGGTTTCCGCCTCCGCCGGTATTATTTCATCGTACTGGAAAACGAGAGGAGTAAAAGTTTAAAGTATATTCTAAATTTGTATAAGCTATAGGTCAAACAATAGTACACAATTTCCTTATTATAAGGGCAAACATAATGCCTAAGTAGATAATACTTGTTCTTACAGCATCTGTGTTGTCGATAAAGGAGTCCGACTCATCGTAGCCCATTCCAATGTCCACGTAGTCGTCCTTTTTGCTCTTGCCCCTGCCAGTGGCATAGGAGTTGCCGTACTTGGCCTCCAGCTCCTTGACGATCCGCGCCACATCGTCATCGTTGTCGGCAAAGGGATCGGCGTTATTGCAAGTGGTAACCTGCTTCAGCTTTTTAGCCTTTTTCTGTGGATTAGAAACGTTTTAAATGGGGTTTTCTCTGGAGATTTAATCAATTACCTTCTCCAAGTACAAAAGCCGGGAATAGTTAAACTCGGGATACTTGTTCGAATCGGTCTCGAACAGATCGAGCTTGATGCGGATGCACTTCGCGGTCTTTGCCGCGGGTTTGGAGCCGTTGCTGGATCCTGCGGACGGAGGAGCATCCGGCTCCAGGAAGTTGCTGCCGAATCGCGAGAAGCCCGCATCGCCCTGGATGATCGAGGTGAGGGTGACGCGCTTGTGCTCGCCCCCCCTTGACATTTCCGGCGGGCAGAGTTACGGAATATCAGTGGTGGATTAATGCTAATTCGAACCTAAAGGGCCTTCCCGCCCTTTTTTTTCGAAAGAGCCGCGTGTTCTTCGTCGCTCTGTTCTCTCCGCTCCGCTCCTCTCCTCTCTCCCTCTCTCTCTCGCAGCCAAACAAAAACAACTGAGACGTCGCTGCTGCTCCTCCTCCTCCTCCTGCTGATTTTCCTCTTGCTTCCTCTTCTTCTGGGGATATGTCTGTTTTAGGTTTTCTGCACGTACACCAAGCAACCACTTAATAACCGTGGCAATTTCACTATTAACTGCACTTAGTTGGCTCACAAGCTACCGTTTATCAACATAAACAAATAGAGAGGACCTGCGCCGGATTGCAGATTGCACCACTTTAATCGCTGCCGCCCGCTTTGCAGCTGCATCCGCCAACCACGGCCACGAATAATTGTCACTTTTCTGGGGGAAAGAAAAAGTGGAAACTTTTTTGGGGGGTTTCGAATTGGTGAGCTCTGCCGGCACGAAAACAACACAATCTTTAACGGCAGAACACCGGGGACTAAACACACTCAATCGACGCTACCAATGGGGACATTTAAACGATTGGGCCAAGCGCTTTTCGCACGGCCAAGAGCGCGATTCTTAAATTGTTTCTTATTAAAATCCTCAACGCTACATTCTCCGCTACACCCCTCTCCACCGATCCGACCCTGCTTTTGGCTTTCGCAGCCGCGTTGCGCAGCACTGGTCGGTTTGCAAATTAAACGCGGCCGTTCACACCTGCACGCAGTACTTGCGCACACTTGATGCAATCTGCTGCAGCGAACACCATTAAATTATTAATTTCATTTTATACTTACTATTTGTTAACGCTTCAGAAACTAGTAATTCGAAAACAAAAATTTCGGCTTTAAAATTTAATATTTTTAATTTAGAATCACACTTGGGATGTTGTTTTGATGATCTCTCATAAGTGAATAAATTGGTTGTATTTAAAAGTTGTGTAAAGAGTCTTACACTAATGTCCTTGATCATATGATTGTAAATTTATTTGGCACAATAATTTGTAATAAAGCCGTCTTGTCACTTTTATTTTCTCATCGCAAAGAAAGCTAGAGTAAAACAGGATTAAATAAACAGGGAAAACCCAATTAAGGAAAGTATAGCCACTTAAAGTCTTTGTTTTTATAGAACCGGTAAACAACCTTAAAAATGATTTCTGTTTGCAGTGTCAGTGCAAATTCGTTATAATTGACAAAAATATGCAACTTTCCAAAAACTAGCCAGATCTGGCTTGAAAGCAGCCAACACTCAGCGCTGGCTGCTATGCATCCCTGTGCAGTGCCCACATTCCACACACATTTCAGGTTTGTTTTGACCAAATCGCACCGCTGCGCAACACTGCTCGGAACAGCTGCTTGGAGTGGTGGACCGCGGGTGGGGGCCGTTTTTTGGGGCGACTCAGTATTATTTCGTTTGTGGAGCTGTTTACTTCGTGGAAAGTCAAGTGCTCGCTGTTTAATTAACGTAAGTGCAAGTGAGTCGCAGTACGTGAGCTTGGGGGGTTTAGTATGCGCCAGCTCCACCAAAAAAAAACAGAAAGAGTTGCATGCACAGAAATTCGAATTCGGTCGAAACTGCAAGCTGTTATTATAACGGGAACGGGAATGGCTGAGCTCGTTATCGGGTGAAAACGATTAGGATTGTGCAATTAACAAAAGTGTGCCGTGCTGCTCTCTTCACAACCCAATCCCCAAGTGGTGCACACTCATACATGCATACTTATGCTGCCTTTATGCTTGCAGCCCCCACTTTTAGGTCTTTACACGTCTGTGTGTATATTTATCCAACGAGTGCAAGTGACCGACGTCCAAAGAGCAACGTACGGAGCTCCGACTTTCGCCGGACAAGTAACTCCATCCATTCCTGTTCAGGAATCGAGCTGAACAAAAAGGCCCCACCACCCCACCCACTTGTAAAAAAGTGTCATGAGACAATAAAGGAACATAAAGAAAGAAAGGAAACGCGAAGGGAAGAGTGGAGCTTCTTTGTTGCATCTCTGGAAGAATCGCTCGGCTCTGAAACTTAGGTGAGTAATACTCCTCCTCCATTAGCAAATTAAGGGGCCTTGTACTTGTAGCTCCAAAACTACAAGGGGAATCGTTCAAATAAAAAACAAGACACTACCATTGTAAGATAAGAATTGCCACTGCTTTCTTTTATCTAAAGTGACGTAGCTCAAGGTAAATACAGTGCACACTCGATACTCCGTATACGTAGAGTGATAATGAAAAGTTTAAGAAACTATATTTAAAAATATTTTTGTTTCTTGATACGATTTGATATGAAAATGAAGTAAATAGGTTTTTTTTAGCAACGGTTCACCCTAACGAGTGTCGCCTGTACCACTGGCGAAATGATAAACTACTCCCCAGACATTGAAATTCCCATACCGAAATGGAGTTACGGCAATCGACCTTGAAACATGTGGCCGAAATTGGTTTTCCAATTTTCTATGAAAAGCAATGTTAGTTTTTTTGGTAACTCATCCATTAAAGGCGGCGGCGGGTTTTCCATTTTAAATGGACTGCAGCCGCAAACAAAAATAAAGCGATACACATAAACAAACAACTGGCAGCAACAAGTGAGCGCACAAATTTAATTTGCTTTTAATGCGTCATTATTGCCAATTTGTGACATGCTCGAGTTGCTTTTCTGTACGTTTTCGCCGATTTTTCGCATCCCCAACAGATTCGTACGGTTGACGATCGTTATCAGAGATCGGAGACAGGAAAGCTGTCAAAGGTAAATGAGCGATACTTAACCTTTTATACGACTTTTATTTTTATTCATTTATTAAATGACTGAAAAAAATATATAGGTTGTATATAATAGAAAATTCTGTCAAAATGATAAGATGAAGAATTTTTATTTGAAATCCCCCAAATTTTACGAACAGCTTCCGTTTCATAGTTTATTATCATTATTAAATCGCTGGACTCATGCTATTGTCATAAATTATTTATTAATTGTGCTGGTGTGCATTAGACAACTGGAAGAAACATATAATAAAATATAATTATTCGACTGTACTTGTGCCACAAAGATATTTATATTATTCGTTATTACAAACCCAAGAGTCATCCTAAAAATTTAAAATTTCCCATTGATAAGAGCATGTAGCATCATAATTGCAATCAATTTTAGTACAGCAAAGATCATTGGCCGCGCCTAGATAAGATCGAACCATATTTTATCGCTGACATATTAATTGTTCAAAAAGAACCGCTGGTGGTTGCCTTCACCACTAACCCGACCACCCACTATACATGGGCGGTTCCATTTTTAAAACAGTGACGCATCTACGGAAATAAATTACATGAACTGTGCCTGGCGGCCCAGACTCATTACCTAGAGACGACAACCCATCGATGATAGTGTTATATAGCATTCGATTCTTCGTTGACTTTTTCAGTAAAGAGCGATGACGGAAAGCGTGGAGCTGATGAACAAGTACGGCGAGCCATTGCGCTACGACCGCAACTTTACGGGTCCCCGGCAAAGGGATCGCAGCTGCACGGATGTGCCCTGCCTGCTGCTCTTCGTCCTCTTCCTGGGAGGATGGGCCTACATTGCCCAGTTCGCCATCAAGAACGGTGATCTCAACGCACTGCTGGTGCCCACAGACTCTTTCAACCGGAAGTGTGGCAAGGACTCCGGGGTGCTGAATAAGAAAAATCTATTCTTTTTCGATATGAATAAGTGCATAGATCCAATCGTACCCCTGACTGGATGTCCTACACCGCAGGTAAAATTTAAAATTTGAGCTTTAAAAAATGTATAAAGATATACTAAAATGGGTTCCTTATCGCAAAAAACGAAGTACTAAGAACTATTATATACATAGAAAAATGTATTTAAATTAAACTTATTTCAACAGGTGTGTGTGGAGACCTGTCCCAGGCAGACATTCGTTTGGGACACTATGAAGGATCAACTCAGCTTCGCGGAGCTGCATAGTCGTCTCATCTGCCTGACGGAGGAGCACAAGGCGCAAATTCGCACCAAATCGGACATTGAACAGGCCATTAAGCAGAATCAATGTGCGCGCTGGTACATTAAGAGTGCTCCGTTCCTTCAAAGATGCCTCTTCGAGTTTTCTCAGGGAGTGTGCGACTACATCCCCTCGTTCCTTCTGCAGGGAGGAAGATCGAGGCGGGAGCTGCAGCTGCTGCCAGGAAACGCGAGCACAGAAACTCAACGGCAGGCCCAGGTGATGGCCCTGAGCATGGCGGAGGCCCAGGCTCTAGTTGTTCCACAGGCGAATAGCAAGCAAACGCCAGTGGAGGAGGAACCGATCGTCCAGTGCAAACGCAGACTCAACGAGGCCGTTATCAAGGAGAAGATGATGCAGACGGACACGAGGCTGGCCAAGCTGGTGGGCAACATGGTGGCTCACTTTTACAATGGCACGCATGACGCCCAGCGTTTGGGAGAAGAGATAGTCGAGGATCTGGTCAACTCCTGGTCGATCGTCCTGGTGGCTTGTTTCTGCACTCTGATCGCCTCACTGATTTATATTGCTCTCATGCGCTGGCTCTCGGCTCCGATCCTATGGTTCTCCATCTTCGGCGTACTTATCGGCCTTTTGGTGGGCATCTACTACACCGTGAATCAGTACATTTTCTGGGAGAAGACGGCCACAGTGCCGCTGCACGGCTTGAATTTACAATCCACGGTCAAAAACGTACTGCAAAACCAGAACACCTGGCTCTATCTGTCAATCTTCGTGGGCGTGTGCTTCGTGGTCATCCTATTGCTGGTGATTGTGCTGAGGAAGCGCATCCGGATAGCCATTGCCCTAACCAAAGAAGGCAGCAAGGCGGTGAGCAGTGTGATTAGCACCGTGTTCTTCCCCATATTCTCCTGGATACTCTTCATGGCCGCCATAGCGTTTGCCATCGGTGTGGGCTTGTATCTTGGCTCCATTGGAGACCCCTCGTTTAGAATGGTGCGTCAATTAACGGAAAGTGGCGAAGTGACTACCGAAGATTGCGTCTGCGAAGGTCCAGCCATTAATTACACAGTGGGTGGATCATGTGTCCCGCTAGTGTTCCAGGAAAATTGCTCCGTTCGGCAGACCACATTTTTTTCACAACGGATTGCCTGCTCGAAAACCACCTGCAGCTTTGACTCGATTACCAATCCGCCTAAGATTAAGTTTGCTATCGTCTACAACGTGTTCGGATTCCTCTGGCTGAGCTTCTTCATATCTGCCTTTAGCTACATGGTGCTGGCTTCCACGTTCGCCCGGTGGTATTGGACCTTTAAAAAGAGGGATGTGCCGTACTTTACGCTCACCGGGGCCTTCTGCCAAACTGCTTTCTATCACCTGGGAACTGTGGCGTTCGGTTCTCTCATCCTGGCCATCGTACGGCTGATCCGATTGGTGCTCGAGTACATCCACGAAAAATTAAAGAAGTACGACAATGCGGTGACACGAGCCATCCTCTGCTGCATGCGCTGCTTTTTCTGGCTGCTAGAGACCTTTCTGAAGTTCCTCAATCGAAATGCTTACATCATGTGCGCCATTCACGGCAAGAACTTCTGCTCCAGTGCCGCGGACTCGTTTAACCTGGTTATGAGAAACTTCCTGCGTGTGGTGACGCTAGACCAGGTCACGGACTTTTTGTTCTTTCTATCGAAACTGCTGCTTACCGCGGGAGCGGGGGTGTCCACCTACTACTTCCTGGCCAATAATCCGGCCATTATTCAGCTACATTACAATGCGGTGCCCACCACGGTGGTGGTGATTGCTGCCTTCCTCATAACGAGCGTGTTCTTCGGTGTCTACTCGACGGCCGTGGATACGCTGTTTCTGTGCTTCCTGGAGGACTGCGAGCGAAACGATGGCTCCCCGGAGAAGCCCTTTTTCATGTCCAAGCAGCTAATGAAGATCCTTGGCAAGAAGAACAACCTTCCGCCGCGTCAGCGCCGCGGGAAGTAATCGATTCCGACGGGAAACGGCAGTGCAAATTATCAGTTAATTGAGATAAAAGATATATATATAAATATGTATTTAATCTAGCCCGAAATCGAAAGGGGTTGTGAGCGATTGCTCAACCGGCTGCAATAGGTTTGCATGAAATGCAGACTTCTTTGCCAATACTCTTAATCTTTAATCTAATGTATATAATACGCCAGTATCCATATGTAAAAGTTTTTTGTGCGGCTAGATGTGCGATCGAACATGTGATAGGCGCGGACCATAAAGACCAAAAGCAATACGATACAATACAATAATTTGTATACAGAAACACAAACGTACATATCTCACTTTCATGCAGCTTAAGTTAACGACATACTTATATCACGTTGATTATAATTTACGAATTTAATAAAAATGAATATCATTGAAATCACATTTTCTTTTTTTGTTGTTTTTGATTTTAATTTACTTTTAAACATTCTTTCAGACATTTTAAGTATGACGACTAACCTTAATTTAAGGTTTTTTTATTTAATAAACATTCGATTTTCAATTAAAATGTTTTTTAAATTATTTCACTTATTATTTAGCTCAAACGCTCAAATCATTCATCTCCGAAAGTCTGATTTTGCAATGGAGAAAGGACCGGGCAAGCCGTAATAAAGAACAGTAGTTATAAGGATTTGTGACTTTTAAAAGAGTATAAAATAAAACTTAATACTGCCTCAACAGTTGTTTATTTACTATTTATTTAACTATTAAGGAATCTCAAACACAGACTCGACTCGATAAAACCTTGCCTTCTTTAATGCTGTTCATATAAATTCTTAAAAAGCGATAAGGCATCTTATAAATTCAAACTAATACTGCCCATTGAATTTAACATTTTAAAAACACTTAGTTCTGCTCCGATGGCTTCCCGGAGGACTCCTTTTTCATGTCCAAGCGACTGAAGAGGATCCTGGGCAAGAGGAACCAGTAGAAAATTATATTCTGAGCGAATAATAATTACTTTCTTCACTTAGCATGAAATTGAAAACTTATTTATTCTAATGCATGTTTTGTTTGTATATGATACGACATTTTACATCTCTTTCAACATCGGGCAACCAATAATTTCAGAATTTCTAAATTAAGCCCTAATAAAATATACGCTACTATTGTCTCAGCAGCAATTGCGATATTTCATTAACTTCTACTAAAATATAATATCTTTAAGCACACTATCGCTGATGTTCGCCAGATCATCATCACCTCCGATCTCATCAAAATCAAACTTGTGCGGGACATTTAATGCATTCTGGTCGTTTTCTGTGTTTAAATCGGGTTCAAGTGGCAGCGAGTCCTGTAAAAGAAGTTCGATCATACAGTTCATTAAAAATGTGGCTCCCACTTACATTAAATGTTCTGTCGTTAAGCTGAAGACGGGGAGTATCTTGCTGGTGAGTGTCGGTAGGAGGTACGAGCGCTTCCAGTCGTCCAGATGGTGAGGTGCTGAGATTCAAGACATTCCGAGACACCTCGAGAACCTTCATCACCGCAGCATTCTTGGCGACCAGCGAGCTGTTGTTTTCAGAAGTGCGCGGAATGCGTTCGATGCGGGTGCACTCGCTGCCGTTCAGAGGTGTAAAGGGATCGCTGGGATCCGCAGGTGATCTCTGCGGTGAGATCGCCGCTGCTCCTGGTACCGGTGGCTCATCGAAGCCAAAGGAGGCCTGCATTTGCTTCCACTTGCTTCCGAGAGCTGAGAGATTTGGCTGCGGCGCCGTCTTGATTTTGGATGTGTTTTTGTGAATGGTACGCAGCATTTGCATTGGATCGTTGATCTTGGATCGGTTCAACGTGCCATTCAAATCAGCGCCCGTGGACTGATCAAGGATTTTCAGCTTTCGTGCTGATCGAGGCGGAGCAGGTGCTAAAATTGTAAAGATAATTAGGCTTACTGTCAATAAAAGATCAGGGATCACTGCATACCAAGCAAACTATTGCTTAACGCATCGAACTGTTTGTCATTAAAATCGTCCTGGAGTGCAAGACGAACTGGAGCATTGCGGCCAATGCCTCCGGCTAAGTCGATCCTTATGGGAGGAGTGGAAACAAACTTGGAGCTGATAACTGAATCAAAACGAGGCGTGGCCGGCGGATGCAACTGCCCCCTGGCGGAGGCACTTCCATTGGCACTTCCCTTCTCCTTTTTGTTCGGCTCATTCAGCTTTTTAAGTAAATTGTTAAGTTGGACTTCGGTCTGGGTCAGTTCCACGCGAAGTGCCTGCAAATCAGTGGTGACAAACGCATTTGATTCGTTGTAGTGGTCGTTGGCATCCAACTGCTCGGCAATCGGGCCACTGACCCGATTGAAGGCGTTTACAAGGGCTTCCATCTTGGAGCCACCCAAGGGATCGTAAAAGTCTGGGGAGGAATTGAAATCATGTATTTATGTTTTTAGGGACATAAACTAGAATCTCTCACCACCTTCTGTGACAGGATCACAGTCAAATAACACTCGCAATCCTCTCAGAGCCTTGTCTACCGCCTCCCTGCTCTGATTGTGCTCCGCCTGCTTGGACTGGAACTGTTCGATGGCCTCCTTGAGGCCACACAGATATTTCTCCAGGTCTAATTTCCTGTCGGTTGGTTGGGTTAGCACCCGCTCCACGCCAAGTGCAGCATTGGCCTCGAATTCATCCAGGAAACTATCGTCCACCAGTTGCTCCTCGGGCACTCCCATGTCAGATGATAGATCGGTTATCAGTCGTCTGATCTTCTGCATTTTTTGGCGCAACAGGACCGAATTCTCTTCCAGATTGCAAACATACCCGGAGGCGTACTCCTTCATCACGGCATTTTGGCGGGCCATTACCTTGGCGCACACATAAGGGCTTCCCGCCTCCAGGCCGAGTGTCTTCTCGCGCTGTTTGATCAGCTCCTGGATCACAAAGCCCACGAATTCGAGTAGAAAGTTGATGAACCTCATGCCACCGGGCATGACCACCAGATAGGACTTGATGTTGGCCCAATGCAGCTGGTGCTTTTCGTTCAGATGTTTCAGGTACTCCACCGTGCTCGACCTGAAGTTGGCCTCCGATTTCTTGTCCGTGATGGGCCAAAAGAAGCGCCGCTTGAACTCCGCGGGATCCAGCAGTCGGAAGAGGTAGTGCATCACGTGAACGAAGGCCACCTGATTGGGTTTCAGGAACATGTCCCAGGCAATCAATTTCCGCAACTCATCCGGCAGGGGATGCACCAAAGCCAATCCCTGCAGCTTCCTGTGAAGCTTCTCGCTCTGCTCCTTCTCTTCGGCCTTCCAGGGCGCGATAGTTGTGCGATCCATACTCTTATTAAATTAAATAAAATATCAAATTCATTAAATTAAAACAAAAAGAAACTATGGCGGCTGCGTTTGAAGTTTTCCGTCGATTTTTTTTGTTTCGTGCAGTGTTACCAGGCGAACTTACACAAAATCATTAAATAAAATGTTCTCACTGTATGTTTATTGGCGCCAAACGCAAAAGAGTGGATGCAACGCACGGAACGTTTGTAATTTGAATTGTATAGCTATTAAGGCATTTACAAAAAAACATAATACATATAGAGGGGATTCCCTTAACTGTTGAATTGCTGAATTGTTGAATTTTGGCCAGCTGTTAACCAGCTCTTCCATACAAAGTCAACTTTTAGAAATTTCAGCAATTCAACAGACTCGAGGCTTTTCGTTGAAAACCAGAGTTGTCACCTTATTTTACTGAAAGTCATGGCAACTCTGCAACATTTTACTATTATAAGCTCGCATTATTTATTTTAAAATCAAATTAGCAATTCTATTAATAGTTTTTCTTACCTAGCCAACAGCTGTTTGAAAATTCAACAAGAACCATTTTGGGTCGTTCCCTTAATTGCAGAAATTTTCTGTTGAATTTTCAGCAATTCAACAGTTTAGGGAATCCCCTCAATATTCAACTGTTTTTCAAGTTGGCCGGATGGTATAAATCGACAGACCTTGAACGGTCATACTTCATAGTTTTCTTTTGTCGTTGGTCGGTCGCTGGAATTTTTTGGACGAATTTATATTTATTTTAAGCCATTGGTAATAATTATTTAACGTTAATGTCAAGGAGGCACCTTAACAAACTTAAAGTGATCGTGATAAAGCAACACCCTGAATTTGGCGACTCTTTAATACCCGTAAACCCTTGCATCCGGGTCCAACGTAGCACTTTCTTTTCGTCTGCAGCAGAGAAAAATCAATATATGCATGGGGTACAGAAATCGAATCTCCGCGTATATAGTATAGATAACAGACATCGCGATGGGGACAAGTGGACGTCCGCCCCCAAAACGATAATCAAATCAGCGTGAAAATATGTTTACGACAAGTCGTCAATCTTTCCAAGAAACCGAGATTGCCGCCGCGGCTCTGGAACAATGAATATGAATCATTAAAATTATTGGGGAAATATGTAGTGCATATATATGCTGATTCAATCCCGCTTCTATATTCGCAGACATCGGGAATCGCGCTGCCACAATGGGTTCGCTTTTCCGGAGCGAGGAAATGGCGCTATGCCAGCTCTTCCTGCAGAGTGAGGCGGCCTACGCCTGCGTTTCCGAGTTGGGAGAACTGGGATTGGTCCAGTTCCGAGATGTGAGTAAAATGGATTATATAAAACCGCGGAAAATAGCACTGAATAACTATACCCCCAACAACACAAACAACCCCTACCTATTTATGTGGACTCAGTATTCCATGAGACGTTTCCTCTGAACATCATACGTTTTCAGACTTATGACGTCCCCACTATATATACAAACCTCCTAGTATATTTACGTGGTACGTTTGTTTTTTTACATTAAAAAAATGTAAGAAAATTAACATATCAAATTTAATATAACTAAAATTCCAGTGCTTTTATTTTACCGCATGAAGGTAATATTTTTGCTCCAATAATAATAATAAACTTATTTGAAATACCCAGCTCAATCCGGATGTGAACGCTTTCCAGAGGAAGTTCGTTAATGAGGTGCGGCGTTGCGATGAAATGGAGCGCAAGTTGCGTTACCTGGAGAAGGAGATCAAGAAGGACGGCATCCCCATGTTGGATACCGGGGAGAGCCCCGAGGCCCCGCAGCCCCGTGAGATGATCGACCTAGAGGTAAAGGCAAAAGTTACCATTTTATGCAAACAAGAAATTGGTCAGCTATGGCGCAATACTTTCCATTTAATTTAAAAACTTAAAAATAACAAAAATGGGGAAGAAGTGCATATGAAAGTGATATTGCATTTATTATTTCTTCTCCGCTTACTAACCACCATTTAATTTATATGGCTTCCTTCTCTGTCCTTAAGGCCACCTTCGAGAAACTGGAAAACGAGTTGAGGGAGGTGAATCAGAACGCCGAGGCCCTGAAGCGCAACTTTCTGGAGCTAACCGAGCTGAAGCACATTCTTCGCAAAACCCAGGTCTTCTTCGACGAGGTAAGCAGCGGCATGAGCAAGAACTTTAATGGGTATCAGCTAACAAATCGCGATCGGTAACCGCTTTCCAAATAACATATGGCGGCCAGAGAAGCGGCCGATAACTAACCAACTTTTCTAAGCAATAACCATTTTCCCAACCGACAACACAAGTGTGGCAGCCACGACTTCTAGTTACATAAGCAATCTCCCCCAGAACCACACACTAAAATGATTTCCCCGACCACTTGCACGAATCTCTACCTCCTCCTTATCCGTTTCCAAAGGCAAACGATGTGTGCTTTACCCCTCAGTTTGAGTTTGTACAAATTTCGTAATTGTGCGTTTAATATCAGTTTATGGTTATTGTTTCTATCGGATGTGTTCCTGAGCAATCAAGAATAAATATTATGGTTAATATTGAATATATAAGTTAAAGGAAGAAGTTTCGGATATCCCGCTTTATACTTCATGCTTGCTTTTGAAAACACATCCGTTTATTGCCCTTTCAATAGCTTTCTTTGGTCTACACTCTGTTATTTTATATATACCTAGATGTTCGTACAACCTTATTGTTTAGTATTAATTATTTTATATTTTCTTTTATTCTATTATGCGTTTTTACATTTTGTTTTTCCATATCAATCAATACACAATCAATCAATCAATCAACCACTCCCCGACCAAAAATCAATAAACCAATAAAAAACACAAAACTGCACACACCACGAACACCCAACCAAAAACACCACCCAATGCCCCGCCCACTGCCGGTTGTCTTGCCAAAAGTCGGTGCCCACGGTGTACAAGTCGAGTGGCGCATACTCATCCAGCAAATATCGGCGCTATCCGCAGATGGCCGACAACCAGAACGAGGACGAGCAGGCGCAGCTGCTGGGCGAGGAGGGTGTCCGGGCCAGCCAGCCGGGCCAGAATTTGAAGCTTGGGTAAATATTGATGCGGACCTTGGACCACGGACCACGACGAGAACAGGGGGGAAACTAAACTCAGGCCAAGACCCACTCGCTGTCGCTCTCCAGCTCCTCTCACTCCTTGCTGTTTGTGTTTTCTACGCGTCCATGTCCCACATCCATGTACAATTGATGAGTGTATTCCATGTGTTCCACGTGATAGGCTATCGAATTGATTTCAAACATAAAGCACATACTCTACTTGTTTGCTATGGTGTCGGTTTCCAAACTATATCCAATCCAATCCAATCCCCCCTCCCACATGCCACAAAGTCCAGCATCCACGATTCGGAGGCGGTTTTACTAACCTTTCCCTAAGTGTTAACCCCAAGCTAACCCGAACGTAAGTTGTGTCGAAATGACCTTTGCCCACCATTCACAATTTCTAGCAAGAAGGCGGCGTAAACCAAACCACCGAGTCGATGACCCGCGCCTTGATCACGGACGAGGCTCGCACCGCTGGTGCCTCCATGGGTCCCGTACAGCTCGGGTACGTATCCAGCAACCAGCGTCCAGAACTGGGCATGCGGACTCTTGGGGATAGGACATAGCTCCATCGACAGGAAAATATTCCCTGGGCGAAGAAGTTTATTACGGAAAAATACGTTTTGTTCATCAATTTATAAGCCGTATAATAATGTAATTGTGATTTTAGTTTGTACATTGTACATGACTAACGAACGTAGTTCTATTTAAAATATTAGGATTAGGCTTTTCTTTCCGCCCAAGGAAACTTTTACCTGTACATAATCTTTTTTAGCTTTTAACCAACGACATGCCACACAAAATTATTGCTTATTGCCGCCAACGCCAAACTAACCAAAAGCCAAAGCCGCTGCGCCACTGAAGAGAAAGATTAACCGAAACATGTCCATTCATTCCGACCACCTTGGAGTCTCTCGGAGTTTCGAGCAATAATTTTCTGTGCAAGATCCCACAAAATGACACATTGAAGACAACTAAATTAAACGTCGTTCTCTTCTTATGCTCCTCTCTTCCCCACACAAAAATATCCAACCGAAAAATTATATTGAAAAAATTTAGTTACATGGAGAAATCGAACGAACGTGAGGATTATCTTCCATGGTTGGTACCCTGCCCCTTCAAAAACACAAGACTAGGCCAAACAATCAGTCAAACTCGTACCCATTAGCAAACGAACAGCGCTCATCAATCGTATTTGTATCCGTGTATTCGTATCGATCGGTCAATCAGCTGTATATAGAGACATGTCATTAGCTTCGCTCGCCTCCCAGCACTGTCCCGCATCCCGCCCAGAATTCAGAGTGCCACCTAGCGTGCTAACGTCTCACCCATCCAATCGATCCCACCCAGTGTCTCTCATCCATCCCGATCCCTGCTATCGCCACGCGCGTCCATTGGTAACTTGTGCTTGAGAGTTTAGTTTTCCTTGTTTGTCGTAAATAACCGGAATGACTCTGTTGGATAGACCGTAGCGGAGATGTGTTACTAATCGCTGCTTCCCAATCCCCCATAGCTTCGTGGCTGGCGTCATTCTCAGGGAGCGACTGCCGGCCTTCGAGCGGATGTTGTGGCGAGCCTGCAGGGGCAACGTCTTCCTGCGCCAGGCGATGATCGAGACGCCGCTGGAGGATCCCACCAACGTAAGTCAAAACCCAAATAATTAATGATTACTTTATAAATTACTGTTCCCATTACTATTAGCTATGTGTAAGTTATTTTGAAGTCCAAAAATGATTCACTTGTTTAATCTTAATTTTAGGACAGATTTAAAAAAATATACATTTATTAGCTAAAGTATTATCCGACTATCTAATTTATTTAAATATTTTCCAGGGCGACCAGGTGCACAAGTCCGTGTTCATCATCTTCTTCCAGGGCGACCAACTGAAGACGCGCGTCAAGAAGATCTGCGAGGGCTTCCGAGCCACGCTCTATCCTTGCCCGGAGGCTCCGGCCGATCGCCGCGAGATGGCCATGGGTGTGATGACCCGCATCGAGGATCTGAACACCGTGCTCGGCCAGACACAGGACCATCGTCATCGCGTCCTCGTGGCAGCTGCCAAAAACCTTAAGAACTGGTTTGTCAAGGTGCGAAAAATTAAGGCCATCTACCATACGCTGAATCTCTTCAATCTGGACGTGACCCAGAAGTGTCTGATCGCAGAGTGTTGGGTGCCGCTTCTAGACATCGAAACCATCCAGCTGGCTTTGCGTCGCGGAACTGAGAGATCGGGATCCTCGGTGCCGCCGATTCTCAACCGAATGCAGACGTTCGAGAATCCGCCCACTTACAACCGAACGAACAAGTTCACCAAGGCCTTCCAGGCGCTTATCGATGCTTATGGTGTAGCTAGTTATCGCGAGATGAATCCGGCTCCTTACACGATCATCACCTTTCCCTTCCTGTTTGCCGTGATGTTTGGAGATTTGGGCCATGGAGCCATTATGGCGCTCTTTGGCCTGTGGATGATTCGAAAAGAGAAGGGACTGGCGGCTCAGAAGACGGACAACGAAATCTGGAACATCTTCTTCGGCGGACGGTACATCATCTTCCTCATGGGCGTCTTCTCCATGTACACCGGTCTTATATACAACGATATATTCTCCAAGTCGCTTAATATCTTTGGATCCCATTGGCACCTCTCCTACAACAAGTCTACGGTGATGGAGAACAAGTACCTGCAGTTGAGCCCGAAAGGCGACTACGAGGGTGCTCCGTATCCGTTTGGCATGGATCCAATTTGGCAGGTGGCGGGTGCCAACAAGATTATCTTCCACAATGCTTACAAGATGAAGATATCGATTATTTTCGGCGTCATACACATGATCTTTGGTGTAGTGATGAGCTGGCACAACCACACGTATTTCCGCAACAGGATCTCGCTGCTTTACGAGTTCATTCCTCAGTTGATCTTCCTGATGCTGCTCTTCCTCTACATGGTTTTGCTGATGTTCATCAAATGGATCAAGTTCGCGGCCACCAATGAAAGTGAGTTATTTTTAAGATATTTTTGGGCAAAATAAATAATCCATTTTTATATATTCAGAGCCCTATTCTGAAGCCTGTGCCCCCTCGATCCTGATCACTTTTATTGACATGGTGCTATTCAACGAGCCCAAACCACCCCCAGAAAAGTGTGAAACGTACATGTTCTTTGGCCAGCACTTCATCCAGGTTCTCTTCGTCTTGGTGGCCGTCGGCTGTATTCCCGTGATGCTGCTAGCCAAGCCGCTGCTCATTATGCAGGCCCGCAAGCAAGCGAACGTAAGTAGAGCCCCATTTTAAGCACTCCTTCACCTCCCATAGAAAAGTCTTCCATTAACATCACAACACATCAACGCACATCGCACTCCCAGCTCTCCACATTATACTAACTGCTTCTCGTTTATTTGTGCTCCCGATTAACAAAATTATAAACCCCAAACCAAATCCACACCGAATAAACTAAAACACTTCAATCCACAACCCATAGGAAGAGGTTAGTCGTGTCGTTTGTGCTCGATGTTTAGTTGAACTTCTCTAATTCAAGTTTTTCCAATATTATTTAATTTCTTAAAGGAAGTTTTAAGTTTTTCCATTTAGAGAAGTTCGACTTTAGTTGTCCTGAGTAATGGTCTTCAATACAGAAAATAATCCCTATTGTTTACAGGTGCAGCCCATTGCTGGTGCCACTTCGGATGCGGAAACTGGCGGTGTGACCAATGGTGGAGGTGGCGGAGGCCATGAGGAGGAAGAGGAGCTGTCCGAGATCTTCATTCACCAGAGCATCCACACCATTGAGTATGTGCTGGGTTCGGTTTCCCATACTGCTTCGTATCTCCGATTGTGGGCGCTCTCCTTGGCGCATGCACGTAAGTCATCAAATGAACTATAATTCCAAGAGGTTACTTATAAAAATTTTTATAATCTTGCAGAGTTGGCTGAGGTGTTATGGACCATGGTCCTCTCGATTGGTCTAAAGCAGGAAGGCCCCGTGGGCGGCATCGTATTGACCTGCGTGTTTGCCTTCTGGGCCATTCTTACGGTTGGCATTCTGGTGCTCATGGAGGGTCTGTCCGCCTTCCTCCACACTCTGCGTCTTCACTGGTAAGTCGCTTAGTCCATACTTGACCCCAAATCCATTCTAACAAACTGTTGCTCTTAATCCTATAGGGTTGAGTTCCAGAGCAAGTTCTACAAGGGACAAGGATACGCCTTCCAACCCTTCTCGTTCGATGCCATAATAGAAAATGGGTCAGCCGCCGCCGAGGAGTAAGTGCAGCGGAGTCGGATGGAGCAACAACCAAAGCACGTTGAGAGTCTCATTGCGTTATATGAAATTAACTATCCAAATAAGTGGAATTTACCAGTTACAGTAGCAACAAAATATGTACGCTTTAATGTTCTATTGTCGTGAATTTATCTATCTCATATAGCCCCAGCAAGCGTTAGATTGCTAATAATATTTAATGTTCTTAGACGTTCTCGTGTTTATTAACTATACTTGTAAACTCAAATAAATAGCTAAAGCTAACCCCACAGGGGGTTGGCTATAAAAAAGGTTTGTTTGTTTGGAATGTTTATTGGGTTTTAATGCGACATCAGTTCATTGATGGCGGAAACGAATTTTTTAAGATTTTCTGGCTGGGTTTCATAGGGTTTTAGGGCTTCAAAGTCCAGAGAGGTCAGTTGGGCATCCAAATCCCTAACTTTGCAATAGTACAGATAGTTTTCAGAGGCCAATTGTTTGGCCAGCTCCAGTTGGTGGTTATCCATGAGAGTGTCATTAATCACAATGAGCCCATGCTTTCGGTTATTTAGAATATCCATGCAAGTTCCGGCTCCCGCATGTCCAATGATAAGGTCTGCGGACTTGATGTCCTCAATGTTTGGCCTGAATTTATATTGCTCGACCAGGATTCCGTAGTTTTTCCCCATCAGAAGTATTTCCTTCTCCGTTAACGGTTGCGAATTTCCATGCTGAATGACGAGTTTAGTGCACTTTCGGTTGTGCAGAGCTTTTAGAGCGGGTTCTGAAGTAACAGCCAATATAAGGGCATCGAATTTGGTAGTGCCCACGGTAATATAGACGCTGTTTAAATGCATTTTATGTGAGTAAATTGAACAACAAGTCTCAGCTGATTCCTGCTTCTTCTTCGGTTTTGCCATTCACTCTGCTTAGCCCAACGCCTTTCATTTAAATGACAGCTTGTAAGCTCAAAACGCCGGCAATAACCGTTACTTTTGGAACTAGTTGCGCTGTAAATGAAAATCACATAAAAACAGATGAGAGTAATATTTATTTAAGCAAAATGCTTAAATTTAATTTTAAATGTAAGTACTCACTCTTCACGCACACAATTTCTCTCGCCCACGCGAGAGAGTGCGAATTTTGCCGAGCGCGATCGCCATCTCGCTCATTATGCTTCCAATTCCAGCGCAGCTTGTTTATTCCGTTTATTCTGTTCTCAACCGTTAGGCGTAACGGTTGTGTGCGCGCTCGTTGGAAAAATAAATAAGAACTGTGCTCCGTCTAGTGATAGTCCCTTGGCAAATTGCATTTTGATTTGTTTGGCAGCTCGGCCTTAGTTCAAGTGATTTGTTTACATTTAATTCAATTAATTAGGCGTCTGCAAAGACCCAACTGTGTGTGTGGGTGACCACAATTTGCTTTGGTGCCGCGCCAGCATAACGGTAAAGGTGTGAAAGAGTCCGACAAACGGTTCCAGGACGGAGGTGAAACGGTAAATTAAATTATTCCCACGTTTTGGGTGCTACGTTTGTGTGGGTGATTGGTGCGTGTGTGTGCACTGTAAAAAATTGTGATAACAATCCTAAATAATATTTTTGAATTTTTTAATCTACAAAATAAGCAAGTTATTGGACATCGGTGGTATCACTTTTACCCATTATATTATCTAAATATTATAAAGATATCTCGCCATATATTTTTTTTCTCTGTCTGTGCCGTCTGCTGTTTGCACGTCGGAAGGTAATTGACTAATCAACACTTCATTTAATTTCGTTTTTATTTCTGCCCCTCTTGATTTGTTTATTTTGCAAACGGTTTTCAAGTTTGCCTCGCATCTGGAAACGATTAATATAAAAAAACAAACACTTTTCCATCCCGAAATGCTAGATATTATAAGAAGATCACGCAGGACCCATAAATTTGCCGGTCCGAAACTTTCCTTCCCTTATGATCGCCAACTTAGGGTGATCTCTCGCTTATTTACTATCCAAATTTGTAGAAATAATCTGGTACTGCCCCAAAATTCAATTAGAGCAACCATGCAAATTATCTGGAGGCCCAGAGATCGGTTATTTTATGTTTTTGTTCAACCCTCCACCCCCCGAAAAGAATACACACCCACACTTACACACGCGTGGGCCATCACTCAACGGTCAATAAATTGCCGCTCTCTTGTTTTTTTTTGGTGGGAGAGCAAAAAGCAGAGCGATTAAATTTTAATGTCTTAATCGTGGGTGTGTGAAGAGCCAATATTTACATGTCTTCTCCTCCTCTTTATTCTCTCATGGCTTCTCCCCCTCCGCTTTACACAATGATTTGTCAATATTCACTTTCCCACTATCAGACATCCATGTCCTTGTGTTTATTAATTGGCTACACTTAAAGGAACGTTTGTACATTAGTTTAGAAAGTTGGTCAACATACTGTAGGTTTTATTTTAAATGACTTGTAAAAAGAAAGCACAATTAGTTGTTAAATATCTCAAAACCAATTCTTTTTCAAATACGAAAAAATGATTTTAAATCAGTTGATCGTTTTAAGTTTGAGATTTTTAGTGTACAAACTTTATCCATCGCCATATGCTGACACATCGCCGGCGGCTTACACGCAGTTTATCAATGAAATATGGCTATAAATTGGATCCCCGACGAGCGACCCAGGGTCCCCAGGGGGCGGAGTGGGTGGAGTGGGCGGATGGTGGCATCGTATCATTTGCAGCCTTATTTTAATGAAGGTCATCGTGCCAGCGTCGGGGTTGACTTCTGTACATAGTTGACGGCGTTTAATTGCAGCAATTTGCAAAAACAGCAGCAGCCGAAGGAGAAAGAGCAGGGAGCCCCAACTGGAGGCAGAAGCAGAAGCAGAAGCTGATCAAATTAATGCCATAACTCAATTAGCCGGCGGACGTATTTGCATGAATATATAAGTTGATTTACGACGACGCTGTTGCCCGCTCAATTTGTGCTTAAACTTTTGCCAATTGATAATAGCGCTGCTCTATGGAGACTTCTCAGTTGAGCTACAATCGTTCAGACTCTGCTAAAAGAAATTAGCCTCTAGTATAAAGTAGCCCGAAGAACGGGTCCCCGGGGCCAGTGACATTTTGATAAGAACTTCTTCAACAAAACAGTTGCGATCAATATAATAGAAGCACGTACCTTTTGAGCTAACCCGTTCTAGGAGCTAAGAACGAAAAGCTAAAAGTATTGTATTTAAAAACTGTAAGGTTTTTTTTAAACTCGAAATTATCCAAATAGTATTTGTTTATATTACAACTTTTTAACAAGTATTTTCAAAAAACTATTTGAAAAACATTATATTTGTGACCGTAGCTGTGTAGTTGATTACTTTTATAGTATAAAACCTCGCATTATTTTGATTTGGTGATTTGGAATACCCGACGCACTATTGGACAACCAGATACTAACTCCGACCACCACTCCTGAATGGGAAATATCACGAAATTGTATATATTATTTTCGATGACGGTCGACAGTGGGAAACCCCTTCTCACCAGAATGCATGTAGATCTCTAGCGAAGCTCCAATAAAGAAACCTGCCAGGTGACTTAGGTGTGCTTAACAAAAACTAGAATTCAAGGCAACGCGGTACACCGGCTATTAATATTTTCCAGTATACTTCATTATATGTGCCTGTAAAAAAATAAAAGAAATTATAAAAAAGTAAAGCAAAGAACAATAAATTTAAAAAAATTATTTGACCTAAAATATCGTTTCTCGATTATCCAAACAAATTAAATCGAACTTCAATAACAATACCTCATTTAGGGCCGTTTTCTCGTCCGTTTGTTTAATTTAAAGTAGGGTTAAAACCTTGAAATCGTATGGGAAATCAGAGTTTTAACCCTACTTTAAATTAAACAAACGAACGAGAAAACGGCTCTTACGATGTTAAACTCAATTGTCTTTATTATATCATATTTGTATACGTAGATATCGTGTTGGATAATAACTCATTTTGGTCATTGAGTGATAAAAACAATGATTTTTTGCTTCTCGTTGTAAACCATACATTACTTTCCCCTACCGATGATGAGGTAATGAATAAGTTACGATCTTGACGACCCCTGTCGAACAGCCAACTAAGCGATTTCCTACTCGAAAACTCTTTTCGCAAACCCCTTCCTGTGGCTTCCCTTGTCAACCACAAGGACACGGCTCATGGGCAATTTGCGCAGTTTAATCGGAACACAAGATAGCCAAAAGGGGTTGGCCTCAGGGCCAGAGAAACCACTTAAGTGGAACCCCGAGATTGCAAAATGAGCAACCTGCAGTTGGATATCGTGTTACTTGTGCCAGTTTGTATTAAATGCTACAGCGGAAGTGGAAGTGGATGTGGTGTGCTTCTTCCTGTTCAAGGATTCGGGATTGCTTTTGAGGGAAGAAAAGGATTACCCTATTAGGCTATGATTTTATTTTCTGTTTACATAGAGGGTTTTTTTGTTAATACATAATTTCTAAACTAAAATATAATTTTTCAAATCATCTGCAGCCATCATGGTCGTCAAGGAGATTCCGCTCCATGAGAATCTAAACATGGAGAACCGTTCCACAAATGCCGCTACACCCACCACTACCACCACTTTCTCGCGAGTGGGCCGCCGCTATAGTCTGTCCCTGACCACTGCCATCCTGCTGGCCTCCTTTTTCATATGCACTCTACTAGCAGTGGGTTTCATAGTCTACAACTTTGCCACGTGTGCTGAACTGGAGCCGTCACCCGACGACGATATCGTCTGTACCAGTGTCCATCTAAGAAAGTTAAAGGCCGGACAAGATGGACCACCTAAGTATGATCGGGATGTCCGTCTGCCACGCTCCATCCGCCCGCTGAAATACAACATCACGCTGGAACCCCAGCTCAGTGGCAACTTCTCCTTTGAGGGTAGTGTTCAGATCAGGATAAAAGTGCTGGAGGATTGCTACAATATCACCATGCACGCTGAGGAGCTGAACATCTCGCGCAGCGATGCCGCCGTCCGTCGGGTGCTGCCTGGTGGAGAGGTGGACGGAGACAGTCTGCGAATCCACAAACAGTATCTGGTGGGAGCCAAACAGTTCTTCGTGATTGAGCTGTACGACAAACTTCTAAAGGACGTGGAGTACGTGGTGCATCTACGATTTGACGGCATTATCGAGGACTACCTGCAGGGATTCTACCGCAGCTCGTACGAGGTGCAAAATGAGACCAGGTGGGTAGCTTCTACACAGTTCCAAGCCACAGATGCTCGTCGTGCCTTCCCCTGCTTCGATGAGCCCGCTCTGAAGGCCAATTTTACCCTGCACATCGCGCGTCCTAGAAACATGACCACCGTCTCCAATATGCCCATTGTGTCTACCAACGATCAGTGAGTAGTGCTTTTAATATCCCCATAACGACTCTATTTAAACGTCCTCATCGAACTCTTTAGCGCCACTATTCCCAGCTATGTGTGGGATCACTTTGCTGAATCGCTGCCCATGTCATCCTACCTGGTTGCCTATGCCATATCCGACTTTACGCACATCTCCTCTGGGAATTTCTCCGTATGGGCTCGCGCAGATGCCATCAAGTCAGCAGAGTATGCACTGTCTGTGGGACCCAGAATTCTGACGTTCCTGCAGGATTTCTTTAATGTGACGTTCCCCTTGCCGAAGATCGATATGATTGCTCTGCCGGAGTTCCAAGCGGGGGCAATGGAGAACTGGGGTCTCATTACCTTCAGGGAGACAGCGATGCTGTATGATCCAGGAGTGGCCACGGCCAATAACAAACAGCGTGTGGCCTCGGTTGTGGGTCATGAACTCGCACACCAGTGGTTCGGCAATTTAGTTACTCCGAGTTGGTGGTCGGATATCTGGCTGAACGAGGGATTCGCTAGCTATATGGAGTACCTGACGGCGGATGCAGTTGCGCCCGAGTGGAAGCAGTTGGATCAGTTTGTGGTCAATGAGCTGCAAGCTGTGTTCCAGCTGGATGCCCTTTCCACATCCCACAAGATTTCCCACGAAGTATTCAATCCGCAGGAGATCTCCGAGATATTTGATCGGATTTCCTACGCCAAGGGATCAACTATTATTCGCATGATGGCCCATTTCCTAACGAATCCAGTTTTCCGACGGGGTCTAAGCAAATATCTCCAGGAGATGTAAGTAATGGAGATTCTCTGGGATTTACTTATATTAAGTGAATTATTTTCAGGGCCTATAATTCGGCAACGCAGGACGATCTGTGGCGTTTCCTTACGAATGAGGCAAAGTCCTCTGGTTTGCTGGATCACAGCAGAAGTGTCAAGGAAATTATGGACACGTGGACCCTGCAAACGGGCTATCCGGTGGTCAAGGTATCGAAGCATCCCAACTCGAATGTGATGCGCCTGGAGCAGGTTCGCTTTGTGTACACAAACACCACCAGGGAGGATGAGAGTCTGCTCTGGTGGATACCCATTACTTTTACCACTGCCTCGGAGTTAAACTTTGCCAACACCCGACCCACCACATGGATGCCCCGCACTAAGCTGTACGAGCTGGAGAACAGGGATCTCTCTACAGCCAAGTGGTTCATCTTCAATGTTCAGCAAACCGGCTACTATCGGGTGAACTATGATTTAGATAACTGGAGGGCAATCACAGGACACCTGATGGATGTGGATCACTTTGAGGATATTGCTCCAGCTAATCGTGCTCAGTTGATCGATGATGTGTTGAACTTGGCCAGGGGCTCCTACCTATCCTACGAAACTGCAATGAATCTGACCCGCTACCTCGGTCATGAATTGGGTCATGTGCCATGGAAGGCTGCCATCAGCAACTTCATTTTTATCGACTCCATGTTCGTGAACTCTGGCGATTATGATCTGCTTAAGGTTTGTTTACAGAAATCCTTTAAGTTTCTTGCATATTCATTGTAATTGTTTGTCACAGAACTATCTGCTGAAGCAGCTAAAGAAGGTCTACGATCAGGTGGGATTCGAGGACTCGCAGGGTGATTCGGAGGATATTCTGGTAAAGCTGAAGCGCGCTGATATTCTGGGCATGGCATGTCATTTGGGTCACCAGGAGTGCATCTCTGAGGCCAGCAGGCATTTCCAAAACTGGGTGCAGACACCGAATCCTGATTCAAACAATCCGTAAATAGTATTTATGATTTTGAAAACGAATTATTAATTAACGTTTCTTTCTATTACAGCATTGTCCCCAATCTTAGAGGAGTCGTTTACTGTTCGGCGATACAATATGGCACTGAGTACGAATGGGACTTTGCCTTCGAGCGCTTCTTGAAGACCAATGTGCCTGGGGAGAAAGATCTGCTGTTGAGTGCCCTCGGCTGCTCCAAGGAGCCCTGGTTGCTCTATCGCTTCCTGCGTCGCGGTATTGCAGGACAACATATACGGAAACAGGATCTGTTCCGGGTATTTGCCGCAGTTTCCAGTACTGTGGTCGGACAACAGATAGCGTTTGATTTTCTGCGCACCAACTGGCAGGAGATCAAGACCTAGTAAGCATAAGGGCAAGTCTCTTTATTCCGGGTTGTCTTAAAGACTTTCTTGTACTTCCAGTATGGGCTCACAGATGTCCAACATCCACACGCTGTTTAAGTTCGCCACGAAACGATTCAACTCCAAGTTTCAGCTGGGCGAATTTGAGAACTTTGTGAAGGATGCCCACTGGGACTACGACAGGCCCATCCAACAGATCGTAGAGCAGATCGAGACCAGCGTAGACTGGATGAACAAGAACTACAAGTCAATCGTTAAGTGGCTGCAGAACGAGTCACGGGCGTAAGAGAAGCATATTGCGGCTTGGCTGGATCAAGGCTGCAGCAGTATTAGATTCCGCAGCTGCAACTGCATAGGTTGGGTCACCAATGCATTTATGTCTAGTATTTATGTCGCGTGTTTTACCAATTCAGTGTCGCCAAAGAGAACAAGCCCTTGGCAGATCGTCCAGAGCATCACGTTTTTCATTACTTTTAATGTATGCCTTCTTTTCATAACAATTATGAGAGTCTTGTAATTTTAATTTGTACTTAAATGTAAATGTAAATGGAATTATAACATTGTTCGTCACACTATTTGCGTAAGTCTATTCCTGTTTCACGGCCTGAGTTCTTTTGGGAACTCTTATCACATCTGCAAACATTAGAGTACCTACAAAGACTAGCACTGTTCCCATCCAGTGGTGCACGGTGAAAGGATTCCGGAAGTATATAATGGAAAAGACCAGCGAAATGAACTTACGGAGTGTTAAGATCAGAGTCACCGTCAGGGAGCTGCATTCCGTGGTCAGAGTGTAAACAGAGCTTATGCACAGATGTTGAGCTAGCACGTTGCCTACTAAATAAAGCAGGATTAAGGGCACTGCCACGCCCAGGAGAGGCAACTGGTAGGACTCCCCAGCGAAGGCCAGGAGCCAGTGCGTCCGGATGTTATCCTGCATCAGCAGAAAGGCGGGCAGTGGCAAAAGGTGGGTGTAATACAGAGCTTCCCTCGCACACTTTCCATGACGGCGATACAGCAATTCCTGAGTTACGCCCATGTAGGAGGAGACAAAAAGAGCCAGCACCAGGAGGAGCACTCCAACCATCCACCAGAACATATCCGTCTCGGTGCTTCGATCCAGATTCTCTTCCTTCCTACCATCCAAATCCGGACTGGAAAAGTAGGTGCAAACAAAAATGCCCACGCTGATCATCACCACCGATATGTACTGACTCAGTCGGTAGCTCCTCTTTAGGATCAACGTGCCCAAGCACATGTTCGAGATGAGGGAGCCGCCGCGGATGATCATATGGAGCGTCATGGGCACATTACACTCAAACACATAGTTGTTGCACACACTAGTCAGGAAGAACATGGCCACCAGGAGCGCATAGTCCCGCAGACTGATCACCCGCTGGGCCAATCCGAACCTCGAGGTGAAGATGAAGCCCTCCAGGGCAATAAAGGCAAACTGGGCGGAAGTTATCAGGTTTCCAGCTCCGGGGTCCAGTTTAACCAGGAGCTCCAGGAAGACAACGCCACTGCAGCATCCCAAAAAGACGCCTCCAATGGCCAAAACAGCGCGGGTGGATAAATTCATGAACTTGGATACTTAGACGATTCAAGGTGACGATCCCCTCCAACTTTAACCTGTGATCTGGGCCATGGAGAGCTTTCAAGCCAACTTTCTTTTTGGCCATGCAAAACGTAAACAAAGCCAACAGGTAGTTATCGATAGGTGTCATCGCTGGCACAGCTGTTTCGGTCTATCGAAAGAGCCAAGAATTTAAATGAAAGTTAAAATATTTATAAAAAATTGTTAGATTTAGAACAATTTATTTAATAAAATGTACATTAGATTTAAAAATCAAACTTAAGGACAAATATTTTGCCAAATCACATTCGAAATATTCGCACCGACAGTCTTTTAGAACAATTACAAAATACAATGATGAATGATACAAAAGAATTACAAATGAGCGAGTTTAAAGGTATTATTTTTCCTTTTCCAGCAGGGCGATAATTTTGTTTAGCTTTTCCGTTTGCTGGGCTTCAAAGTTGTCCAATCGTTTGGCCACTAATTGCGTCAGCTTTTCAAATCTCATGTCTATGTGTTCCTTAAGCATTGCGACATCGGTGGGAGGAACCGCCTCCTTGGCTTTTACCTCCACTTTCGGGGAACAACCCTTCATCAGGGACATGAACTGCTGGAACTTCTCGGCCTGCTCCTCCTTGGTCGACGGACTCGTGCCGCCCCTTTGCAGCAGTTCCTGGATTCTTTGCGGATCCATTGGCCTGGGCAACTGCGTGGTTATGCCATTTGGGTTCGGTGCCACCTGAAGCAGGGCTCCATAAACACATACCTCGCTGGCCGAGGTGAGCATCTTGAGATTTATGTCATTAATGCCGGACCGGTCAATTTCCATGTCGTAGCGGTAGGGTCGCACTGGAACCTCGGGATCCTCCTCCTCGACGCAGATTCCGTATATCGTTTCGCAATACTCCTGCAGGGGTCCAATGAACAGCTCCACTTTGGGCGCACTGCAAATGAGGGTGAGCGCTGCGATTTTGAAGCGGGACTGGATTTGAAACCTCAGCTCGCAAGGTGGCGGCGGATCCGGATCGGCAGACTGCATGGAGAACAGCACGGCGCGATCCTCGTTTATTACATCGTCCAAGTCGGGCCTGCGGACAAAGGAGATTGCGAAATCACCAGATGAAAACCAGTTTTGGGCGTGGAATCCTTTGTCTTACTTCACAAAGACGTCTTCGTCGGGCAAACGGGTGGCAACCAGTTGGTCCAAGCCGTTGCCCGCCATCTGGGGCCAACTACAGCTGGCGGTGACTTTTTCGCACATGGTTTTATTCACCAAAAAGCTAAACTTTGTGAAGGGTTCAAAAATATATATATTTTCGAGCAACAGCGAAAATCAAAACAAAAATCTAGTGATGGGAAAAGCGAGCGATAAAGACTGCGGGGGATGCTAACCTGTTGCATGTAGTGGGAGGGGATGCTAACTTATTGGATATTTTTAAGTTAATATTTCAAAAGTTTGTGCAAAAAACTATATGGCAAAATAAATATATCCCAAAATGTCACAGCAGCATACCAAAGAAGATAGTTACAGGATTACCTACTTATATGCTTTATTAATTGGCTAAAACAGAAAACCGCCAAACGTTTGAAACGGAGTTCTAATAAGACCAGACACCGAGTCTAATAAGACTGCGTTTTGTTTTCCACCCGGAATGGCAATATCGCGGATGACAGCTGCGACCTTGGAGACTCCCTTGTAGGTCAAATTTCAGCAGAAATTCTCACATATTCTAAGCGGCGGTCGCTTCAAGTGTACACAATTCTCCGTAAATTAATTAATTCTACTAACATGGGCGGCAAGTACAAGATTGTGATGGTGCGCCACGGCGAGTCCGAGTGGAACCAGAAGAATCAGTTCTGCGGCTGGTACGACGCAAATCTCTCGGAGAAAGGTAAGCGATTACATCAAATACAGTCGACCTTCCGTAATTTATCCTATCTTCAGTCAAAAGTCTAATGAATGTTTCTAGTTGTAGGACATATGTACATAAGTATTTTTCGGCTTAGCGTAAATATTCTTATCATTTTTAGTAAGCTGTATTTTAAATTTTTTTTGTAAATACAATTTTTTTGACCTAAGACAATATTATATTATTAAAACTTAAAAAAATCATCTTGGGGATGTAAATTATAAAAAAAAGACAAACACATAAGTAGATGTTGTAATTGTGAAAAATCAATAAAATCATGCAAAATACAGAATTTTGGTCGTTTACCATTTCCTTATCTCTATTTGTGTTTATTAGCAAGTCACAAAAATAGTTTAAAAGGTGAAGCAAAGGTTAAATATTTTCTAAAGATCCAGTATTGTTTGAATTACGGAAGACCATCTGTAGTTACCCAACAAGGCGTGTACTTAATGTTTTGTATATTTTGTTATCCAGGTCAGGAGGAGGCTCTAGCCGCCGGCAAGGCCGTCAAAGAGGCCGGTCTGGAGTTCGATGTGGCCCACACCTCGGTGCTGACCCGCGCCCAGGTGACTCTGGCTAGCATCCTTAAGGCCAGTGGCCACAAGGAGATCCCCATCGAGAAGACCTGGCGCCTGAACGAGCGTCACTACGGTGGATTGACCGGTCTGAACAAGGCCGAGACCGCTGCCAAGTACGGAGAGGCCCAGGTCCAGATCTGGCGTCGCAGCTTCGACACTCCACCACCACCAATGGAGCCCGGTCATCCCTACTACGACAACATTGTCAAGGATGCCCGCTACGCCGACGGACCCAAGCCCGAGGAGTTCCCCCAGTTCGAGTCCCTGAAGCTGACCATTGCGCGCACACTGCCCTACTGGAACGATGTCATCATTCCCCAGATGAAGGCGGGCAAACGCATCCTGATCGCCGCCCACGGCAACAGTCTTCGCGGCATCGTCAAGCATTTAGACAGTGAGTATACAAAATAATAATATAATTCAGGGAAAAACGAGATTATTGAAATCAATACTTTTTATCCCGAAGAGGGATACAAAATTTTCTTTGTACATATACAAAAAGTAGTATAGATATGTTAGCCAACCAATGATATATTTAGCGTTATAAATGCAAATGTATATGCATCCGTATTTATACCCGTTATTTTAATTGAACTTTTTTATATAGAATTGGAATTTTTGGAAGATGTATGACTTTTAAAAATTCCTCAACTTATTATTTTTACAAACTAATTAAGTTGTACCAACAAAATTATTCCAGATCTCTCTGAGGACGCCATCATGGCCCTGAACCTGCCCACGGGCATTCCGTTCGTCTACGAGCTGGACGAGAACTTCAAGCCGGTGGTGTCCATGCAGTTCCTCGGCGACGAGGAGACCGTGAAGAAGGCCATCGAGGCTGTGGCTGCCCAGGGCAAGGCCAAGTAAGCGCGGCGGAGGCTAAACCCAATGAGAATCCACACAAATCCGGCACAAGTCAGAGCATTCTGATTACGCTTCTGTTCAAGATGTAGCCAATCCCATTCGTTGTTGTTGTTCGCGTAGCAGTAATTGGTTCATCCCCACTACAGTTAATAAATAATTTATTATTACACACAGAGGACAGGCCGAGGCTTCCTTTATTATCCGGTTCACTTTTTCTTATTCTTCTTCCCGTCCTTGGCCAGTTCCAGGCCCAGGATGCACTTGGGCGGCACCTTGTAGGTTTCCGTGAGCAGCGTGTGCACAAATCGCACCTGGTTGCCCTGGATTTGCAGCTGCTCGTGCTTCTGGTGGGGGAGTTTAACCACACTGGTGCTGGCGGCGGCTCCCTGTTTGCACAGCTTGATGAACTCGGCCAGGATGATGCCGTACGCCTCGATGTTGCTCACCAGCGTCACCTTCTTGTTGCCCGAGCGCGTGGCCAGCGACATCTGGATCAGGGGCTTGCCACTTGTGTCCTTCCCGCTGCACATCTGGTAGGAGTGCTCCATCTTGCTGGTGATCAGGGAACACATCTCGCTCAGCGAGGCCTCCCTGTTGCCATACAGCTCGATCAGAGTTTCGTCCGGGCGAACAAGCTTTGTCAGCGGATGCAGCAGCCCATGCTTACTCACGTACTCCCGCACAATCTTTTTGATCTGACCTGCCGGGATTCCCTCGCCGCGCTTAAAGTTCAGCTTGGTGAAAAAGGCCGCCGTCACGTCGGATACTATGTACATCTCCTTTAGCTCTGAGTGGAACAGAGGCGTCTCGGACGCAGCTCCATTCGCCTCGTTCGCCTTGACATCGGTTATGAAATTCACCACTTCGGGGTGCTCCAGATCCACAGATATTATCTTATCCACTCCCTTGCTCTCCTCCCGCACCACAATGAATCCCTGGTCCACCATCTCGGCCAGGAAGTTGGACAGCTTCTTGTAACGCGTCTTCTTCAGGTCGATTTGCTCCGTGGCCTCGGTGACCACATAGAGTCTGTAGAAGTTACTGGTCAGCAGCGGCAGCGAGAGTTTTTTTCCATTGTTCTTCAGTGCAGATAGGAAGGCATTCTTAAGGATCAGTTCAGGAGAGGCTTCCGCCTCGACGTCATCTTCGGATTCGGGGGTTTCCTGGTCTTCCAAGGTGAGAGCAGCTGTTCCAATTTCCACTTCCTCTGGCTGAGTTACTGAAGCAAAGGATATGGGCGCTGGAGCAACAGGATTAGCAGGCTTTTTTCGTTCCGTCTCCGAGCCAAGAGCAGGAAAGTCCTCTCCAGACAAGGCCTTTGTCTTCACCAGCGGGATTTGCTGGACTAGACTGGGCTCATGCGACCAGAGCTTGTCCCCAAAGAGATGGAGCATCTTGATGGCCACGCCGTGGCCTCCGCACATGTACAATTCATCGCTGGAACGAGCCAACTGGCCCAAGCCCACCGCGGATTTGTTGTTTGTGAGGTTTACCGCCACTGAAATAGATAATTCACTTTTATTTAGAACCCAGTGAAAACAAATTAGATACCCACTTAATTGTCCCTTCTTGTAGTGCCCGTACATGCTCAGTCCCACGCCCAGGGGCACCACTCCGGGCAGCATGAGATCCGCTCCGTTCGTCAGCTTAGGCAGCACTCCCTCGTGGGTGGTGAAATAGGGCAGGATGTCCGGAATTGACCATAGAGTGTACATCGTGGGCACGAGCTGACCACCGTCCAGCTCGAAGAACACGGGCAGCTTGTCCACGCAGTAGACCATGCTCTGGACGCCGCCATGGGTGAGGATCTTCACCTGGGTCACCGCCGCCTTCGTCGGCACCAGCTGATCCACAGAAACATGGGGAAACGCCGCCTCCACGCGCTGTCGGAACTTCTTGCTATCGGATCCCTTGAGGGCAGCACTGCTCTTGGGTCGGTACGGCTTGAGAAACATCTGTCCGTCGGTTCGGTCCGGTGGTGTGCGTTTATGGAATTGGCCAAATGGATGTGAGTGGCACATGCAGTGAAAACAAACAACTGGGCAGTGGAGGTGGCAATCTGGCTATATTTCAGCAGGTTTTGGCTAGGAAAAAAATGTTGATGGGATTCCATAAGGAATTGGAAAAAGTTTTTAGAATATTTAAAAAAAAATTATAATAATTATGTTCAAATACGAATTTTGTCTATTGGTTGATTGATGATTAAGAAGAAGGATATTTTCAAAGTCTGCTAATTTTGGATCGATGTACATATTTGATATAAACCCATTTTAAAACCCGTTAAACAATTGGTTTTCTAACCTATACTTAAAGTTATAACCTAAATCAAACTTATACCGACAGGACCTCTACGCTCTGTGTTTTAGAGTTAGTTAAATTCAATGCCAAATTTCAGGCATGTCTTTGACATCTTAACTCCATCTGTAGCAAATCGTACTTCCACGCAACACGCGCAGTAACGTCCGGCGCTAGGAAGATCTGCCGAAATCCCAAGGACCTTTTCAGGTAGCGAAAGGTAGAAAACCCAAGACTTTGTAAGACGCCATTTTATTCAACAAAACATCTGTGTAACAATTTTCCGCACACGACCTTGTAACTTGAAAATGCGTGTTTGATTCATAGTTTTAGTTAGCTCGAATTTGTACTTAGACTGATAATAAGTAGGTTGACCCCCAATTTGTATTTGAAAAACGTAGCCCGGCCCGATAAACAAGATTCTAGTCCGAATCCGAGTCGGAATTGCTCTCGTTAGCATTTTCTTGGGTGGGCGGATCGTAGAAGTGCAGGCTCTTGCGCCAGATCTTCACGAGACCATCGAAGGCTCGGCGGCTGTACTTTCCGTACTTATTCGGGGTGCGCGGATGCTCGCGGGCCCGCTCAGCCCTTGGCACCATATCCACGTACCGCTCGTAGGCAGCCGTATTCTTGCCGTAATCGATTTGCTTCTGACGACGGGCTAGGACGGCGGGATCGGCTTCGGTGTAGGAGGAGGAGGACGAGGTGGATGATGTGTAGCTGTTGTGGCGGACCCGCTTCTCCTCCTTGTGGCCACGGAAGCTGCTGGATTTGTTTTGGTTCCTTGGGCGCGGGTTATTCGCACCTTTGGTGGCAGCTGCATCCCCGTTGGCCGAGGAATTGCTGCTGTTGGGACTGTTGGAGCGGCTGTTCTCGTTGCTGGGCGGCGTTTGCGAGTGGCGACGTTTGTAGGGCGTCTTCAGCTTCTCCTCCTTGACCAGGCGCTCGAACTTGACCTCGTTGACGTCGTCCAGAAACTCAAAGGCCATCTCCCGACCCTCGCCCTCGATGGGCTCCAGTTTAACCTCGGCGGGCTCCTTTTTGATCAAGGAAGCGCAGCTGGCGGCGCTGCTATTTAGGGAACTGGAGGCCTGCAGGCAAAGGAAGCTGATATGAAAGGGTTCTCGGGACAAGCAGCCATCCTCCACTTACCTCGTCGCTCTGGCCAAACTCCGCACGAACCTCCTGCGCCCAGCTTTGCATCGAGGGCTTCACGTCGATCGATATGGAGGATGCAGAGGAATTCAGGCTGCCGGAGCCCTTCTGCGGTGTGTTGTCCACTGACATATGTTGATCCTCGAAGAGCATGTTTGCGCCGATGTGTTTACCTTTATGTGCGGAGGATGCGATTGTTGCTGGCGAGGATGTTATCACCGCGATGTTTTGCGTTTTCTGCCCGAACCTTCGCGCGTTTTTTGTTGTGATGCGATGCGCAGTGTGCCCAGGTGAGTGGTGGCCAAAAGGGCAGCCAACCGGTATGCTTAGGAAGTTGTGATTCGGTCACTCATAAAGTTTTTTAATTATTTATTTAAATTTACTATGGTAAATAACAGGTATTTCATAACAAAACGAAGTATTATAATAAAACAAGAATGCTTGACAAATAAACACATTGAATTAATGAAAATATTAAGGGTATTCCCTAAACTGTTGAATGATTGAAAATGCAACACAAGTTGTCAAGTATTGAACATGTAAAATTCTATTTGAATTGTTAATTACTGATAAAATTTGCTCGATTTAAATTCTTAGAAGCCATTTGAATAACAGCTAACCGAAATTCATAAATTTAAGAGTTTAGAGAATGCCCTAAACTTAAGTCTAGCTATTTCTAGCCATTTCTAGGTATTTTTCAACACTATTTCCTTGGTATTTTAATACATCGCCAGCAAGGTCACACTGTGATTCGAGTGATTTAGCATTTTTCGGCACAAAAGAAAATTGAAAATTAAAACGGTGCAATTGTTGGTTAGTACGCAAAAGATTCACTCTTTTCCATAAAATAAGTAAAGTTTTCGGGACCGAGTAAAACATATGTCAATTTGAAATTCTTAGAACATACTTTTGACTGGAAACAACGCAGCAGGAAAATGAGTCTTACGTCCGCCGCGGGGATAATTTCCCTACTCGATGAGCCGATGCCGGATCTCAAGGTGTTCGCCCTCAAAAAGCTGGACAACATCGTCGACGAGTTCTGGCCGGAGATCTCGGAGTCCATCGAAAAGATCGAGATGCTGCACGAGGACCGCAGCTTCCCCGAAAACAAGCTGGCTGGCATGGTGGCCTCCAAGGTGTTCTATCACCTGGGCTCCTTCGAGGACGCCCTAACGTACGCCCTGGGTGCAGGCGATCTCTTCGACGTGAATGCCCGGAATGAGTACACCGAGACCATCATTGCCAAGTGCATTGACTTCTACATTGCCCAGCGGGTGGAGTTCATCGAGAACCCCAAGGAGGCGAGTGCCGTCGACGAGCGTCTGGAGGGGATTGTGAACAGGATGATCCAGCGCTGCCTGGACGACAACCAGTTCCGCCAAGCGCTGGGCATTGCCCTGGAGACGCGTCGCATGGACACCTTCAAGGACGCCATCATGAAGTCGGACGATGTGCGTGGCATGCTGGCATACGCCTACAACGTGACCATGTCCCTGATCCAGAACCGCGGCTTCCGCAACGAGGTGCTGCGCTGCCTGGTGAGCCTGTACCGGGATCTGGGTGTACCCGACTACGTGAACATGTGCCAGTGCCTCATCTTCCTGGAGGATCCGTACGCCGTGGCCGAGATGCTGGACACCCTCACACGCTCCTCCGTGGAGACCAACAATCTGATGGCCTATCAGATTGCCTTCGACTTGTACGAGTCGGCCACGCAGGAGTTTTTGGGCAATGTGTTGCAGCACCTGAAAAACACCGCTCCCATTCCAACCGCCCTGCCAAGTACATTTAAGCCCCAGGGCACAAGCTCCGAGGATGGAGCCAAGTCGGAGGGAGACAAGTCCAAGTCTGACGAAGATATCACAGAGGAAAAGCCAGGTAAGCTTTTTTTTTTCTTAAACGCTCCCTATAAACTCTAAAAATCACATTTTAATCACCTAGTTGACGATAAGGTAGAGCGCACAATCGATTCGCTTAACGAGGTTGAAAAGCTTCATCAGAAGAACATTGAAAAGCTGATATCGATCCTTTCCGGCGAGGTTTCCATCGACCTGCAGCTTCAGTTTCTCATACGCAGCAACCACGCTGACTTGCAGGTTCTGCGGGGCACAAAGGAAGCGGTCCGTGTGTCAATCTGCCACACAGCCACTGTTATTGCCAACGCCTTCATGCACAGCGGCACCACCTCCGACCAGTTCCTGCGCGACAATCTCGACTGGCTGGCCAGGGCAACGAATTGGGCCAAGCTGACGGCAACCGCCTCGCTTGGCGTCATCCATCGGGGCCACGAGAAGGACTCGCTGGCGCTCATGCAGAGCTACCTGCCCAAGGAGGCGGGCCCGAGTTCAGGCTACTCCGAGGGTGGTGCCCTGTATGCGTTGGGCTTGATCCATGCGAATCACGGAGCTAACATAATCGACTACCTTCTGCAACAGCTGAAGGATGCCCAGAACGAGAATGTGCGTCATGGTGGCTGCCTGGGACTGGGTCTCGCTGGCATGGGCACCCATCGCCAGGACCTGTACGAGCAGCTCAAGTTCAATCTGTATCAGGATGACGCGGTCACTGGAGAGGCGGCGGGAATTGCAATGGGCATGGTCATGCTGGGCTCCAAGAATGCTCAGGCCATCGAGGACATGGTGTCGTATGCGCAGGAGACACAACACGAGAAGATCTTACGCGGCCTGGCCGTTGGCATCTCTCTTACAATGTTCTCGCGTTTGGAGGAGGCCGATCCCTTGGTAACCAGTCTGTCCACCGATAAGGATCCTGTCCTGCGTCGCTCGGGAATGTACACCATAGCCATGGCATACAATGGAACTGGTAGCAACAAGGCCATCCGGAAGCTTCTTCACGTGGCCGTCTCCGATGTGAATGATGATGTGCGACGCGCTGCGGTTACTGCCATCGGTTTCATCCTGTTCCGCACTCCGGAGCAGTGTCCTTCTGTGGTGAGCCTCCTGGCCGAGTCCTACAACCCGCACGTTCGTTACGGAGCCGCAATGGCGCTCGGTATCGCCTGTGCCGGCACAGGATTGCGCGAGGCCATCGCCCTGCTGGAACCGATGGTGAAGTTCGATCCAGTCAACTTTGTGCGCCAGGGTGCATTGATCGCCTCGGCCATGATCTTGATTCAGCACACGGACCAAAGCTGTCCCAAGTCCACCTTTTTCCGCCAGCTGTACGCAGAGGTCATCAGCAACAAACATGAAGATGTGATGGCCAAGTATGGCGCTATTCTGGCTCAGGGTAAGTAAAATAAAAAAAGAATGATCAGGATTAGTCCTATATATACAGGCCTTGGAAACTTTTGAAAAAGTTTTGCATAGAAAATGACCTGATAATCTAGTTTCTTGATTGTTTTTATAATTTTCGATAGCAGAAAAGTCTTTAAAGTCGGATCTATAAATGGAATTATTATTATTATTATTTTTAATACAGCTAGACCAAAAATCAACTTAAATAATCAAATTTTGTTGTTGCTTACATTCTCTATAAATATACACGCGACCTAAAAATAAAATTTTAACATAAAGTTCCCACACCTATTTGTATAGCTGTAGTGTGTGCCATTTTTAAGCCCAGTGTCGTGATAAGATAAGTTTTTACTGAAATCATTTGTATTATATTTGTTACTAAGCCTAAAACTTAAGTTATTATGTAGAACTACCAATGATTTCTGTGATTCATAGGTATATTTTTTAATTACGGGTATTGTCCTCTGGAGATCTTTCTAATCAAGACATTCTGACTCTAACTTTTACAGGCATTATTGATGCTGGTGGTAGGAATGCCACTCTGTCCCTGCAATCCCGTACAGGACACACCAACCTGCAGGCGGTGGTTGGCATGTTGGCCTTCACCCAGTACTGGTACTGGTTCCCCCTGGCCCACACCCTGTCGCTTGCCTTTACGCCCACCTGCGTGATCGGCCTGAACTCCGACCTGAAGATGCCCAAGATGGAGTACAAGTCGGCGGCCAAGCCCTCGCTGTACGCCTATCCCGCCCCCCTGGAGGAGAAGAAGAGCGAGGAGCGCGAGAAGGTGGCCACCGCTGTTCTTTCCATTGCCGCCCGACAGAAGAGACGAGAGAATGCGGACAAAAAGGAGGACGAGAAGATGGATGTGGACGAGGACAGCAAGGAGGGCGCTACGGTCAAGAAGGACGACGAGACCAAGGAGGAGAAGCCGGCGACAGAAGAGAAGCCCAAAAAGAAGGAAGAGAAGGAAAAGAAGAAGGAGGAAGAAAAGGACAAGGAGGTGGCTGGCACCAGTAGCGAAAAGGAGAAGGAAAAAGAGAAGGAGAAGGAGAAGAAGGAAAAGAAGGAGCCCGAGCCCACCTCCGAAATTCTACAGAATCCCGCCCGCGTGCTCCGGCAGCAACTGAAGGTGCTGAGCATCATTGATGGCCAATCGTATGAGCCCCTGAAAGATGTGACCATCGGTGGAATCATTGTGTTCCAGCACACTGGCAAGGCCGAGGACCAGGAGCTCGTGGAGCCAGTTGCCGCCTTCGGACCCATGAACGACGAGGAGAAGGAGCCGGAGCCCCCAGAGCCCTTCGAGTACATCGAGGACTAAATGGGCATGCTGTTTGTCATTATCTAAGTAAACCCTGTTCGATTTTCAACCTTGCATACTTTTCACGAGAGGTACTAATCAGCAAAAAAAAACGAAATGCTAATCCGTAATTATTAAACAATAAAATGTTCATCGTACAAGATGTAAATAATGTGTACTTTGCTTTATGGATCCCCCAATCTACTAAATTACCTGTGACGCTTCTGCGGCGGGCGCCAATCTCAGGTTTATCTCTCAAGAACTCTCGATCAAACAAAGATTGTTTCGCCACCCGTCGAAAGAACCTCCTCCCAAACATAAATACGCGATTTCACAACGCAAGGCAATTGTTCGTTTTTAAATTAGTAAAGTCTCTCCCAATTTGCAGTAACGCTCTCTCGACAAGGGCGTATTTTTAGGGGGAGAGGGGAACTGTGGCCCCAAATATGCCCCAACTAAAAACATGTTTGGCAATTAATTGAAAAGAAACAAAAGTGACCAATAATAGAACGATGAATAAAGTTTGTTGTCATAAAATTGCAATAAATATATATTTATACTACTATTGAATAGGTAGATAGAAAAGTTCTAGACCCCTTTTGTTACGCCCTTGTGTGTTGCCATGGGCTTGATGTTTGAAAACAAGCATTCAACAAGTATATGTGCAGGTACATGGTCAATACTTTTATAACTTGCGACTGTTTTTTACAACTCACGTTACAAAGGAATTTTAAAAATAAACAGCCAATATAAATCACTGTTACTCGCCACGGGCAAACAATAACAAAAATTACCGCTATTCTCTGTTGCGTCGACCGCGAGATACCCAATAAAATTTTTTTTATTAGGTTCCTTAAACAGAAATGGATTCTTAAAAGTGAAATGTAAATAATTTTAACCATAAGTTAATTTGAAAAATTAAACGTTAGTTGTAACAGTCTAAAAGGAGTCTTAAATTACATACCTAGATTTCAGAAATAGGACAAATACAAATTTTAAAAAAGTTTAGTTCTTTCGCTATTAGATCCTGGATACCGTTTACAGAAACGAAAATAACTAGACCAACTCTGTTGCTTGTCAAACTATACGGGGGAAAAATCTTTACTATGCCTGCTACGAACGTTGTAAATAATTGGGATACCCAAGATCCCAAACTAATACAGGGTATAAAAATGGGACTGGGTGGCAACGTTTCACTTCTCGTTTGAGTATAAATGCTGAGCGATTTCTCTCTCCCAGCTCAGTAGGTTTTTTTTGTTATTCCGTGCGGGTGCTCTTTCCGCGTAATATTAGTGTAAATCCCCATAGCCCCTAGTGTTGACCAAATTGTGAACGTTGTGCCAGACGACTGTTAATTAGCATATAGAATCTATACCAAATATACACGCCAAAAACCCGAGCAAATTACAACTCATCTCCGACGCAGTAGCCACTTCTTTGTTACGGTTGCTGGCGCAAAAAAACGGTAAATGTGGATAACGGTGGATAAATCACTGCTGACCTCGACCTAGACAACATATATATTGGATAAACCAAAACCCACAGACTGATTTGTTGTTGCCGGCTATGCATTATTGATTTTCACCATCCATTTCGATAGGAGAAAGAATCAGAGGAGTGGAGCGGCGAAAGGAGAAAGCGAACGCCCCTCGCCCGCGTGCGAGTGAATCAGTGCCGTAACGTAACGGTAAACCCCCGATCCCAGGAACCTCGAACCAGAACACATCCCAAAGTTATGAACCGCACCAGAAGGAAGGTTGTGCGCCCAAAGAATCCCTATACCAAAGCAAACTTCTTCTCACAATGGAGCTTTTGGTAAGTTACACCTCGTAGGAACAGCCAGACATATAGTCACTTCTCCATTAGTCATGAGCACATTATTTACGGTAAATCGTATATGTTCCTTTATGTAGCACGTGTTCTTACCATATTGTAGTATCAGGTTTTTATCAGGCTCGCACCTATCGTATAATTAGTTTAGTTGTATTAGCTTGTTTGAGCCGATAAGTTCGGTGGCCACGATAAGGTACACGGCCCATTCTAATGAGAAATAGAACGAACATCCATTAAATTGGACGGCAAGTTTTATTAAATGTCATTGTTGGCCACAAGGTTACATCTTTATCTGGCGTCCACAATGAACGCTTGCCAATTGCAACCAGATGGATCTGGCACCCGCGATTTATTACGATTTCCTCTAATAAACAAAGCGTCCATAGTCTAACTTGAGCTGATAACGTACAAATTTTAGTTCAGAACTCAATGTCACGTTTACTACAAAGATTCGAATGCCTCTATCGGCAGACATTCATACATAATTTACATTAAATTGTAATTTATTAAAAAAGTCTTAACGATCTTACAGACGAGACAAGACTCTCACATGAGTGCGCCTATAATTTGAGATCGTGGAGTTTGGTTGCCATTTTTCTTACGATTGTACAGTAATTACTTGAAGGAATGAAATTGATCGGTTGGTCTATCCGATTCAATTATGAAGAATGGAAACTTATACTTTCAAAATAACTGTTATTAATTACTATAATTATATACGCTTATCAAAAAACAATTTTAAATGCTCTTAACGCGCAATTAGTCAGTTTAAAATAAGTTGGTAATCCATCAATTAACGTTAATTTGGAAGTGTGTTAAATGATCTCAAATAAAATCATTAATGGTTTTTATTGGTGATATTCTAATGAAAAAGTTGAAGAAAAAAGTAGAACAATAACAATAGAATTATAATACATACTACATAGGTCTTGCATTACCTTTTTTTTTGTCATCTAACATTTGAAACATTATTTTTAAGGCAGTGTTCACTGTATGTGCAAGTGTCTACTCAACTACGAGTGTTTGATTAAAATGTAAAGTCTCGGGGGGTATTCGCAGATCGTGAGTCTGACGAAATTCGCAGGAAAATTTCATTGTTTGCAATTCTTGTCTATGTTTTATCAGAGGAGTTCCCTCTAAAAACAACACTTCTCTAGATATCTAAATTGGGGTCGTCATTACATAGCCTTTACTTAATTAAATACCAATAAAGACGAGGAAATCATATAAAATCTTAGGGCCTAACAACAAAAATCTAACCTTGTCTCCCTCATCATCGGAACATTTAAAGGTCTTCTATGAAACTATTAAAGTAGAATCGTAAGCCATTACGTATGAAGCTGTTTTAGTTTAATTTTCACACTACATTTTTGCTATAAATTTCGTTTTGTGGAACTTTAATTATTTAGTAACTGTTTGCAAATATTATTACATTTTTAGTGGATTTTGGTGGGAAAAATGGTAGTTTAAAATCAAAGGATTTAATTTTATTCTAAGCTTATATCATCCATAATAATTTACCCATAACTTTAACCCTTTCAGGTGGATGCGAGACCTCTTCAAGCGAGGTCTTCAGGGTCCGCTGACGGACGAGGAGCTGTACCAGCACAGGAAGACTTTAGATAGCGAACGGGTGACGAACAAGTTTGCAGAACTGTGGGACGATGAGCTGAAGCGAAGTAATCCCAGCGTGGTGAGGATGATTCTCCGAGCCTACGGCAAGATTTTTCTTCCCATGGGTCTGGCCTTCTCCATAAGCGAAACGATTTGCAAGTAGGTAGAAACTGTTTTTGGTGCAACGGACCTAGCTAATTCCATTAACTTTGATTTCAGATCCCTCATGCCCCTATTCCTGGGTGGCCTGGTCGGCTACTTTGCCACAAATCAGACGGATATCAGTGAGCAGACGGCGTATCTGTACGCCATGGGAATTGTGATTTGCATGCTAGTGCCTGTGATAACATTCCACCCCTTCATCTTCTACATCTTCCAAGTGGGCACCAAGCTGCGGCTGGCCCTCTCGGGACTCATCTATCGCAAGTGCCTGCAGGTGTCCAAAAGCAGCAGTAACGACGGCCTCCGAGGGAGAGCCATCAATATTCTGTCCAATGATCTGGGGCGCTTCGATGTGGCGCTGTGTTTCCTGCACGATACGTGGAAGGGGCCGATGGAGTCCATCCTGATTGGCTTTCTGATGTACCGGGAAATTGGAATATCGGCTGTGATTGGCGTGTCCTTCATGCTCAGCTTTATACCCCTGCAAGCGTGGGCCGCCAAGAAAGCAGCCTACTATCGCCAAATGACGGCGGAGCGAACGGATATGCGTGTGAAGCTTATGAACGAGATTATCCAGGGCATCCAGGTGATCAAGATGTATGCGTGGGAGAAGAGCTTTGCTCGGGTCATTGCCGAGGTGCGACTAAAGGAAGTAAAGGCCATCCGTGGCACTGCCTACATCCATGCTGCCCTCGGTTGCACATCCATGATATCGCCGCTGTCCGTGTTCCTTGCACTGTGCTCCTACGTTTACCTGGGTGATCCCCTGACCGCCCAAAAGGTGTACACAGTGTCATCCTACTTCAACATGCTCAACGACTCGATGGTAACCTTCTGGCCCATGTCCATTACCTTTATTGCCGAGGCTTTGGTTTCGGCGAAGCGTTGCAAGGATTTCTTGCTGGACGGGGACAGAGCAGAGGTTCCCATTAATCTGGAAGCAAATCAGCAAACGGGCAAGAATAAGCGTAAAATCAACAAGAAAGACAAACAGAAGAACGTCGAGTTGAATGGCTCTCTGCTGTCCAATGGCCAAGTGCAGCACAATCGTCTAAGGGATTACGATCCGGAGGCAACAAAGAAATGTGTAGTGCTGAAAAATGTATCTGCTTCGTGGGACGCCAGTGATGGCCAAGCCAACTGTGCCATCGAGGACTTCAGCACAGATATTCAAGATAATATGCTGGCTGCGGTCGTTGGACCCGTGGGTGCCGGCAAGTCGAGCTTCCTTAATGTTCTGCTCGGCGAAGTGGGAATCGATAAGGGCGAGGCCATGGTGCACGGCAAGATCTCGTATGCCTCCCAGGAGAGCTGGGTCTTCGAGGGAACCATTCGCGATAACATCGTTTTTGTAGAGGACTACAACGAGAGGCGGTACAAGAAGGTGGTGAAGGCGTGTGGCCTAGAGCGGGATATGGAGTTGCTCCCTTGCGGAGATTTAACGGTGGTCGGAGAGCGTGGAGTGAGTCTTAGTGGTGGCCAAAAGGCCCGAGTGAGTTTAGCTCGGGCTTGCTACCGCAAGGCGGATATATATCTTCTAGATGACCCACTCTCCGCTGTGGATACCCACGTGGGCAAGCACATCTTCGACCGATGTATACGCGACTTTCTCTCGAACAAGATTCGAATTCTGGTCACCCATCAGGTTCAATATCTTTTCGATGTGGAGCACCTGCTGCTAATGGGCTCCGGAAAGATTATGGCTCAGGGAAGCTACCAGCAGTTGCAGCGCTCCCGCCAGTTCCAGTTCCTCGAGCAGACGCAGCACGACGAGAGTGGCATCGACACGCACAGTGTGAGCAGTCATCTGTCGCGCAGCGATTCGGAGAAAAGCATGGATCACCAGCACAACCAGTTGCTTCGGCCGGGCGAGCAGGTGGAGGAGGTCAACCAGGAACAGCAGTCCGTGGGCTCTATCAAAATGCACGTCTATGCTTCGTACATCAAGGCTTTGGACAGCACCTTCCTGCTGGGCATAATTATCTCGCTGTTTGTCGTCGCCAGAGTTATGCTGACCGGGGTGGATTACTTCCTGTCCAGATGGTAAGCTATTTTGTTCAAAGTTTTCTTAACTTAATATTAATTCAAACATTTATTTTCCAGGGTTATTTGGGAAGAGCAAATATCTGCTAATACCACTACCACCCTTCTGAACGAAAACGATGCGATGCCCGTTAACGATACGTTACCGCTCAATGCCACGGACCCTTCTATTGCTCCTTTAGCATCCGGCGACATCCAGGGCAGCATCCGCCAGGAGCTCGTCCTGTTCTATGCCACCATACTGGGCGCCACTCTGATCGTCTACCTCATCCGCACCTTTGGCTTCTTTAAGATGTGCTTGCGCATCTCGCTGCATTTGCACGACAGACTCTTCCGGGGAATCACACGGGCCAGCATGTACTTCTTTAACACCAACTCATCAGGACGAATTCTGAATCGGTTCTCCAAGGATATACGCACAGTGGACACGGATTTGCCGCACACACTGCTGGATTGCTTGGCATTCATCATCGACGTTTCTGGCGTAGTTATCATCGTGGCCATAGCCAACTATTGGCTATTGGTTCCCGCTGCCATCATTGGAGTGATTCTGGGCATGATACGATACCTCTATGTGAATACCAGCCGTAGTGTGAAGCGGCTGGAGTCTATATGTAAGTCAAAATACTAGGTAGTTTCAGATTATAGCAATTGTCACGTACCTAAGTTTTATTAGACTTCGGTTATCTAACTACTACTGAATATATTTTCGAAATGAGTAGAACTAACTCTAGTATCTCTGTTATCTCTTTCTTACAGCTCGCAGTCCGGTTTTCTCGCTGACAAACCAAACCTTCCAGGGTCTGACCACCATACGCGCTTTGCAGGCCCAAAGCGCACTGGAGCAGGAGTTCCATGAATACCAGAACACCAACACTTCCGCCTGGTTCCTCTTCCTGTCCTGCACCCGGGCCTTTGCCCTGTGGTCGGACGTGCTGTGCATCGTCTACATGACGGCGGTTACATTTAGTTTCCTGCTTCTGAAAAACGAGTTCGACAGCGGCGATGTGGGATTGGCCATTTTGCACTCCACCACGATGACGGGCATGTGCCAGTGGGGCATGAGACAGACGGCAGAGCTGGAGAATCAAATGACCAGCGTGGAGCGGGTGTTGGAGTACACGGAGCAGCCCTCGGAGGCGCCGCTGGAGACGGCGGAGAAGTTCAAGCCGAAGTCCGAGTGGCCCAGCAAGGGACGCATCGAGTTCATCAACTTTAAACTGCGCTATTCACCCAAAGAAGCACCGGTGTTGAGGGATCTGAACTTCACCATCGAGTCGCGCGAGAAGATTGGCATTGTGGGACGCACTGGTGCAGGAAAATCGTCTATCATCCAGTCCATATTCCGATTGGCCTGCAACGAGGGCATGATCCGCATCGATGATGTGGACATTGAGCACATTGGCTTGCACGATCTGCGTAGTCAGGTCTCGATCATTCCGCAAGATCCGGTTCTGTTTTCTGGGACATTGAGATACAATCTTGATCCCTTGGACGAGCGTTCGGATGAGGAGATGTGGAAGGCCCTGGGCGATGTGGAGCTGCGTTCCTATGTGTCTACTTTGATTGGTGGCCTGAATTGTCGCATGTACGATGGCGGTTCAAACTTTAGTGTTGGTCAGAGGCAGTTGGTGTGCCTGGCGAGAGCAATCCTTAGGCACAATAAGATACTGATCATGGACGAGGCCACTGCCAACGTTGATCCAGAGTAAGTTGCGAAGTAAGCAACTTGAATTATTTATTATTAACATGCTTTCCCTTTTATTTCAGAACCGACAAGCTTATCCAGCAGACCATCCGCTCGAAGTTCGCACACTGCACCGTTTTGACAATAGCCCATCGATTGCACACCGTAATGGACAGTGACCGAGTGCTGGTCATGGATGCCGGCGAGGTTCGCGAGCTGGGACATCCTTACGAGCTGCTGCAGCGACCAGGAGGATACCTTCGTCAGTTGGTGGACAACACGGGAGCGGCCACCTCCTTTGCCCTGCAACAGGCGGCGGAGCAGAGCTACAGCAAACAGATCTTGGGAGATGATACGGCTGCCGAGGATCTTAACATTACCCTGGCCCTGGAGGAGAAGGCCCAGTGATCGAGAGACGCACACACTCACCTACTTGTAGACTTGCTTAAGGGTTAGATCATAAGAACTGAAAGTATTATGTACATAGCACAGTTGTACTTAAAGCTAACGAATTACCTATTGCCTTGTACTTACGGAATATTTGTAAGCTTGTTTATCGCCACGAATTTATGTATGTATTTGTTCCATAGCGTACCGAGTTTTGTATATCACCTATGTTTTGTACGTCATGTGTTCAATTGGCCAACCAATCGAAAGCAATTCGCAAACGCCGTGCACAAATCAGAGCAAGTTCAATCAAACGAAGACAAATAGTTTATTTAGGTACTTTTTTAAAATATGTAGCTAATGTAGGATTACAACATCGTACTTATAGATACGTACAATCTCAATAAAGTGCCTGAGAATTATTACTTACGAATGGAAAAAGAATAGAGTGGTTTAATTTCATTTTCGCGGTGTCCGCCTTTGATCTTCAACAACCGATAATCGTCACATTAACCCTTTTGTGGTCGCTAGGAATTGGTAAAAGCGAAATAAACATTCTTTAGAATAATTCATAAAAATTATATTTTTGGAATGTTATATTTTTCAACGGTTTTATTTGAGTACTGTATAAAAAACGTATAAAATATTAAAACATTTTATTCTAAATTGGGCCCTAAAATATAACAAATTTTTAAAATTTTTAAACTAGATTTTTATAATTTCAACTCAATTCAATTTATATTGATTAAAACACCTACTTTTTTAATAGAACTAATGTCTTGGCCGTTACTGTCAAGATCCGTGTGAATCATACGTGGATCGATAAGGATGAACCTTTCGGAGCTCCAATTAAAATTGTCAATTGCTGAAAAGTGTAATCAAAGTAAGTCAACACGGTAGCTGCGATTACGATAAGATACCGGAGAGGTGTCCACCGTGGCCCGCAGTCCCACTGCGGCCCCTGCCCACCGGGATGCCCCGTTTTTGGCCCGAAACTCTCGCAAACAACAGCGAAACAGTAAAACCCACTTAGCCAAAAATCGTGGCCCGGAGTGGCTGCATCGTTGCTGCTCCAATGTCGGCTGATGGGTGGCTGTCAGCTGGAATTAAGATAAAACTGGGCTGCCGCTGGCCGATAGGGCGGATCATTGATTTATAGCGATGATTCCCGAGCACGGCGTAGTGGCTAGTGGTTAGTTAAAATTGAAATGCCCCGGTCGGGCAGCAGTCAGTGGCGAGTGGAGCGGCGCAAGAATCACACGCGAGTGCCTTGAATCGTGTCAAGGATCTAAAATTTATTTCTATTCGCGGGATCGCTATACTATACATATATGTCTACAGTGGTTAAGTGTATATATACAAATAATGAGTGCGGTCCATGAGCAGCGCCAGCCGAATCCGGTGACAAAGGCCAACTTCCTTTCCAAATGGTTCTTTATGTGAGTGAGAGACGTGTGCCAGTCCTGCGTATACGTAATATTGCAATCGTAATACGTAATGTTTCTAAAATTGCGGTGAACTCGTGCGAAGCGCTCCGTTCAAGTTAACTGATTTCACGAGCTGACCCCTCTTGAAGTCCTGCTGATAAGATACAGAGCTGTCCAGCTGACGGACTGCCCGCCGTCCGATTTATGGCCACGGCACCTTGGCCGTCACTCGGAATTTACGGCGCGAGTGGATCCGATTCGTTTGATTCCTTTGAAAAGCGATAAAAGAATCCGCGACAGCCCGGCGACACCTGTCATGTCCGTCAATAACCCGACCACCTGCCCTGTGCTCTCTCTATCCTTCCAGCTGGACGCGGGAGATTCTCGTCAAGGGTCTGCGCCGGAGTCTCGATCCCTCGGACCTCTATGCCCCCGAGCCCAGCTTGGAGAGCACCCAGGTGTCCGCCTTCCTGCTCGGCCACTGGGAGCAGGAGCTCAAACGACCCAAGCCCAACGTCCTGCGTATGATATTCAGAGCCTACGGATGGAGCTTTGTGCCAGCGAGCATTGTGTACTCCATCCTGGCCATTGCAGTGCAGTAAGTATTTCGAACAAATGTGGAACAAAACCATAAATTAAAAAAAATAAAATAAAATAAGTCTGTGACTTAAATTTATAAAATAAAAGTAAATATATTTCGTAGTGTTTTATTCTGTAATTATTTGTTTACTTGAAATACTAAAAAATCAAAAAATTACCGACGGGAAAATGGTACCACTCAAAATCGAAGTAAATTACTTTTGTGTTGCTCATTTTAATAATTTTAATAAACCAATTTGAGGATTAATGCCCAGTGTATATTTATCCCCCAGCACAACGCAGCCCTTGATGCTGGGAGGTTTGGTCTCCTTTTTCTCGGAGAGCACTGGAAAGATCACGAAACACTCGGCCTACCTGTACGCCATGGGTGTGGTGCTCTGCTCCCTGATCTCGGGACTCTTCTTCCACCCCTTCATGAAGTACCTGTTCCGAGTGGGCTCCCGCGTCCGGCTGGCCTGTGCGGGACTTGTCTACCGGAAGTTCCTCCGGGTGTCGGTAGCGGCGGACAACAGTGGAGTGAGTGGCTATGCCATATCGCTGATGGCCACCGATCTGCCGACCTTCAACGAGTCCTTCTACTGCTTCCACGAACTGTGGCGCGGACCTCTGGAGGGAGTGGTCTTTGTCTACATCATATACCAACTGATCGGATGGCCCGCAGTCGTGGGACTGGGTACCATCATAGCCTTCATCCCACTCCAAGCTTGGGCCGCTCGGGCTATAGCCCGGTACAAGAGAAGTTCGGCTGATGTGGGCGATGAAAGGGTGAAGCTCATGAATGAGATTATCGCTGCCATGCAGCTGATCAAGATGTACGCCTGGGAGAAGTCCTTTGCCAAGCTAATTGGCAAGGTGAGAAAAGAGGAGATGGACTCTATTAAGGGTTCCACCTACATATACGCTGGATTGCAGTGCACTGACATGATCTCCAAGCTATCGCTTTTTCTCTCCCTGGTCACCTATGTATTCACCGGTGACATAGTCACCTCACAAAAGGTCTTCATCGTAGCCAGCTACTATGATCACCTGAACGATTCGCTGCTGCACAGCTGGCCCCTGGCCATCAACATGTGGGTCGAGACCTTTGTGGTGGCCAACCGGGTGAAGGATTTCCTCTTCCAGCACGAGAACCCTGCCGATGGTGGAGTGCACAACTTCAAGGAGGCAGAGGATAATCCTGAACATGGCAATTTCTGTGGACGAACTCACAGACCCAAAGCTGAGGTGAAGAGCATAACGGTCCATAAACTAACAGCCAGTTGGGATCAGGCGGAGCAGGAGAAGCGCCATCGTCACATAGAGGATGTGAGCTTCCAGGCGACGGATCAGCAATTCGTTGGAATCGTCGGTACAGTGGGTGCTGGCAAGAGCACTCTTCTCCAGGTGATCCTGGGAGAACTGGATATTATTGGTGGCAGTGTGGACCTGAATGGAGTGCTAAGCTATGCCCCTCAGGAACCCTGGTTACTTCGTGGTACTCTGCGTGAGAACATCCTCTTTACGGAACCCTACGACGAGCAGCGTTACTTGGAGGTCCTGCGAGTCTGCCACCTGGACAGGGATGTGGAACAGCTTCCTTCGGGCGATAACACCAGGGTGGGTGAAGGTGGTGCCAGTCTGAGTGGTGGTCAAAAGGCACGAGTTAGCTTAGCTCGGGCTGTGTACCGGAAGGCGGATATCTACCTCCTGGATGATCCCCTGTCCGCCGTCGATTCCCATGTGAGTAAGATGCTTCTGGATCGCTGTCTCAACGAGTTCCTGTCCACGAAAATCCGTGTCCTGGTCACCCATCGAGTGCAGTTGCTGCGACATGTAGATCACTTGGTTCTGCTCGAAGGAGGTCGCATCTCTATCCAGGGGCATTATGATGCCTTGAAGAAGCTTATAAGGTTCCGCATGTCGGTGGCCAATGATGTCGAGGTGGCCAAGTTGCGGGCCATGCGAACGGACAGTGTTTACGAGGAACCGGAGCCTAGAAAATCTCTGTCCCAGGAGGAGCATCTCGATCGGCATGAGATAGAGCAGCAGTTCAAGGAGCAGCAGCAAAGGGGATCCGTCAAGCTGAACACCTACAGGGAGTACTTCAGGGTGCTGGGACATCCTTTGGTGGTGGTGCTCATCCTGCTGATGTTCGTCGTGGCCCGTGCCTCCGAGGCCACCATGGATATCTTCCTTTCCAAGTGGTGAGTGGTGTTGCATTTCTCCCAAGTTAAATTAGTTTTATATAACTACAGTGAAAGACAAACGAAAAAATTCCACTTAGTTTTGTATAGTAAAGATTTCACCTTTTGGATAGTCTATATAAAATCCAAAGTCATTTCAGTTATTTTAGGCTTAAATGACTAACCTTCAAATAAGATGAGTCAATCTCATTTAGAGATTGCGACATGTCTAATAACACTACACATTGATAAAAACATGTTTCAGTTGTTGATTGCAATAAATATTGCCCGCATTTCCGGACAGATGGAGCAGATTTCACTATCTCGACGCCACACATGTTATATGGTTATTCCAGTATCAGAAAGTTAAAGTAGAAAGTCATGGTTTTACAAGCCACGAACTGATTTCGATTTCGAGTGCAATCTTTAAGACATACCTTAGATTACTTTTTGATTAAAATGAGCATTTAATACACTTGAAGTTTGTAAATGATTCTTATAACTGAAGACTCCAAATCAGTCATTAAAGTCTTATTTCCAATTCAATAATTTCACAGGGCAACTTGGGAGGAGACGGAGCCCAATCAGCATGAGCCCATTCCGGAGTATCATAGAACTCGATTGCGCATGATGATCCTCTACACGTTCCTCATCCTTTGCACCCTCATCTTCTATGTGCTGCGCACCTTTGGCTTCTTCATGATGACCCTGCGGATTTCGCTGCGAATCCACGACCAACTCTTCCAGGGGATCATCCGCGCCTTCATGCACTTCTTTACGCTGGCCACCTCCGGGAGGATCTTGAACCGCTTTTCCAGCGACATCCTGGCCATCGATGTCAATCTGCCGCAGGCTCTGATGGACTCCATTGAGTTCGCTGTGAATGCCTTAGCTGTGCTAGCGGTTGTGAGTACGGCCAACATTTGGCTCCTCATCCCGGCCATCGTGGTTGTGGGCTTACTGTACGGCTGTCGGTGCCTCTACATAGGAGCTAGTCGGAGTCTTAAGCGCATAGAGACTATATGTGAGTATCTCAACTATTTGTATTCCAATCCAATAGCTCACTAACTCAATCCTCTTCAGCTCGCAGTCCCATCTACTCACACACGAATGCCACATTCAAGGGCCTGGCCACCATCCGTGCTCTGAATGGCACCAAGTACATGGAGCGGGACTTCCATTACTACCAGAATGAGAACACCTCTGCTCTGTATCTCCATGTGAGCATCAACAGGGCCTTCGCCTTCTGGACGGATCTCATCTGTGTGCTCTACATCTTGGCCGTGACCTTTAGCTTCCTGCTCTTCGACAAGCACAGAGGCTACTACAGTGGTGACGTGGGCCTGGCCATCACCCAGTCCATGAAACTGGTGCTGATGTGCCAGGCGGGAATGCGGCAAACGGTGGAGCTGGAGAACATGATGACCAGTGTGGAGCGGGTGATGGAGTATGTGAATATACCATCGGAACCTGCCTACGAAACCGAGGAGTCGGTCAATCTGCCCAAACAGTGGCCCAGTGGCGGGCAGTTGGACTTCCGGGATCTTCGCCTGCGCTACAGCACTCATGGTCCCTATATCCTGAAGGGCCTCAACTTCACCATACGGGGTGAGGAAAAGATCGGCATAGTGGGTCACACGGCGGCGGGAAAATCCTCCATTGTACAGGCGCTCTTTCGGTTGGCTCACATCGATGGACACATTTCCATCGATGGCTTCGAGACATCCGAGTTGGGACTGCATGATCTGAGGCGGAGGATCTCGATCATACCCCAGGATCCGGTACTATTTTCGGGTTCCCTCCGCTTCAACCTCGATCCCTTCGAGGAGAAGACGGACGAGGAACTTTGGATGGCCCTGGAGGCTGTCAAACTGAAGGAGTTCGTATCGAATCTGAAGGAGGGCATCAACTGCAGGCTCCACGATTGCGGGGCCAACTTTAGCATGGGCCAGAGGCAGCTGGTCTGCCTGGCCAGAGCCCTCCTGCGCCAGAACAAAATACTCATCATGGACGAGGCCACAGCCAACGTAGATCCTGAGTAAGTTTACCCATTCTCTGTAGTATTTATAGGTCCTGCTTAGGTTTTTATTAAGGAATGGTAACTAGTTATAATATATGAATTTATAAACAACAAAACCGGTACATTCTAAACAGAAAATCAGCTGACTGATATTCAAAGGTTTGGTACAACGCAAAAAATTTGATTGATTCTATAATTCAGGCGGTTTGCTTCGGCCTGAAAGATCAAAACTAGCGATGTCAAAAGTGACAGCAAAAATCAAAAGAATCACTTTGGCTTCAAAATCAGCTGATGTTCATCGTTATAATTTGTCAATGAAGTCGAAATTTTTGCTTTGAAAAACGGCGTAAAAATCTTGACACTTTAAAACGTGCAGCTGATTAGTTTAGGACTAAGTTGCTTAAAATATTATAATGGTAGTAAAAAATATTTTCAACAATGGAAATTATCTTGACGTCGAATTTTCAATGGATAGATATTTTTAATACAATTAAATTCAGAAACCAGTAAACTATATTTGAACAATTAAAAAATCATAAGAGAATACACTTTTTTAAAATACAAAAATTAAAGTTAAAATCTGCCTTACTGAATCCACAAAAGGTATTATAATTACTTACCTATCAAAATGTTCTGTAAATTCATTTATTGATCACCTCACTAATGCGAAACCCCCTCTTGCCCTGCAGAACGGACAATCTAATTCAGGAGGCTATCCACACCAAGTTCGCGCACTGTACCGTACTGACCATCGCCCATCGTCTGCACACCGTGATGGATAACGACCGGGTGATGGTGGTGGACATGGGCCGGGTGGTGGAGCTGGGGCATCCTCACGAGCTGCTGCACAACAGGCACGGGTATCTGCATCGATTCGTGGAGAAGACCGGCGTGGGAACCGCCCAGCACCTGCGGCACCTGGCGGAGCAGAGCTACCGGAAACGGGTGCTGGGGAGGAAATCGGAGGACCAGGGATCCGTTCTCGAGCTGGGATACAAGGGAACGACGCTGTGAAAGACTGCTGGGGGAAATTAATTCGTACACCTGGGTAGAGGGCTTTCTTTTCTGTTAGGTATGGTAATATAGACTTTATTATAGTGAACTGATCTTTAAATATAGTTATATATGTATATATTTAATATGTACTTCATAATATACTCGTACTTAGTTGTTTCAACTCGATCGTTTGCCCTCTTGAATTTGAAAAAGCAATTTATCTTGTAGGTTAAGATTACATTACCATCGTCTATATTTTGCTACTCGTACTGTCTGGCTTTGATTCGCTCTCTATAACTACGATCCTTTCTAGTTTCCTTTTTGGTTTCTTTGTAGTTACAAGTCACATGAAAAATCGAAATGTTGAACTCTATAAGTTGCTTCTCTTCTAGGCTTAAAGATTAAGGTTTGTCTCTTCATTACTTTAGTTTTGTTTTTTAGTTGGTTGTATGGCTTAGATGTGCGATAATGGCATTTGATTCTAGATGTATAATATTAGCATTACAAGAATTCGCTTCATATATAAAATTTTTGTTTTCCTTTGGTAGAGTGTAAATGAATTTATCGCATTCGGTTTGGTAGCAGTTTTTCACGAAACTTTAATACAAGTTCATATAATAGTTGTATGTAGTTGTTGTGTATAATGTAAATATTAAAGTAAATAAAGCATATTCTTGTATGTATATAATTGGTTTTAAAATATTCTCTTCTTATGCTCGTCATTGGTTTAGCTTATTTAAAATTCGCTTAAAGTCTGCCTTCAACAATATTTGATGTAAATAGAAAAATCAGTGATTCATTTATTTGTATCCTCTTTTTATAATTAGTTGTAATATACTCTAAATCTTTTGTGCTTAGATGTAAGTGTTTTGCGGTTGGTAAAAACAAAGTTAGACCTTGAAATTCTTCCCCAAATTCCAAAGCCTAGATTGTTTTATTGAATGCCCTCTAGAATGTATGTAAATAAGTAACTAGATTTGGTTGTCCTAGAAATAAGATTGTTTGTTTGCTCATTTGGTTTTAAGAAAAATTCGATGCTTTAATAAAATTGTTTTCTTTTTTTTAGTTTTGTTTTTTTTTACTCTAGTTGTAATTGTTTAGCTAGAAGTTCTCAAGCAACTTTAAGATTTGTTCGCTCTACGTTTATTTGTATCATGTATTCATTTGGTATTCTCACAGTTAAGCTTCTTTGATTGAGCACAAAAGCAAATGAGAATCGTCTGTTTTTGGGGGCAACAACTAAACCTTATCAATATCGATTTCTATTCCTACTATGGCTATAACCTGGAGATCCGTTGCCCGGTTGTAGTTCGACCTTCGCATTGGACAGACCCGGAAATCTTCCCCTACTCCCGGCTAGCCCAATGCACTGCCCGAAAATACTCGGCCCCGATCTGCAATGTGCGGTGTGAGATTGTAAAAGGCTGTCGAACAAAAGGAAAATCAGCATAAAATCTACGTTGCTTTTAATTTCGAACTAAAATTTCAAATCATATTGTTCAACTGGAAGTCAATTTAGATTTTGGACTCTTAGCGAGCTTGTATAATCATTATCCTTAATATCATGTTGTGAGTGTTCCCTAAATTTGCTCAGCTAGTTGTTAAAAAATATAGGTACTCCTTTTCAGTATCCCCTACATCCGAACCTACACTATGTTCGAGAACGAAAAGTAAATACCGAAAACGAGAATAACGTGAACGTGCGTGCTTCGCAATGAAACGCATATTTTGATTATAAAATATGGTCCCGAGGTTGTTAAATATTTCTTCAACTTGGTTTGTCATCGACTCTGTTTCTGGGTAATAACATCCATCTGTGGGAGCTAGAGCGGCAATTGGATCTATAATATAAGTATAGATAAGGCGTTGTATCAGCGGTTTGCATTTGGTTTCTTTTTCTGCCAATCAATCGCATCTTTGGCCACGATGCAGTGCCTCCGATGGCTGGCTATAGAACACTACGATTGAGATCATGCCCAAGGTTTCCTCTACGCTGTGCTTTTGCTTTTGAATCCTTAAAGCCTTTAACCCAAAGCTTAGTTATATAACTGCATTACAATATGTTATTTAAATTAATAAATTTTTCCTCTTTCGGTTTTATCGTTTTTCTTTCTTTTTTTTGTTTGTTTTTTTTTTGGTTGAAAAAAAGAGTAGTATGAATTTGTTATGCAAGGTTTTTTTCAATTATTTTTTACGGTGTAGTCGTACGTAAGTAATTCATTTAGCATTGTTCTGGGTGTATGTGTGTGTGTTTTCTTTTATATGCTCCCTATTTATATAATAAGTATATAATTGGTTTGGTTAAAAAATTTCCATTAATTGCAAAAATTGTCTTTGTCAAAAAGAGTCGAACAATGGCCTCGTGTGTGTTGGTTTTTTGTGTGTTGGTTGCCGGGGCCACGCCCCTTTTGGGAGCGGACCCGCCTTATTATCGCGTGCATATATCGTGACTATATGTTTCGGTTTTTTCTTTCTTTGCATTTCGTGTCCAGTGTTCGTGTGTCAGAGAGTTAGCCAGTTAATCTTGCCTATACCATCATGCTTTATACTTGAAATTTTCGATCCTGCTCCTCGGTTGCTCCTCTTTACTTGTGTCCCGGTTCGATGATCTCCACGGTCACACTCTCGGCCACCGGGTTTGTGGTGATGTTGGTGATCAGCGACTGATCCTGCGGCGACTGCGGCTGCTCCTTCGGCTGGTGGTGGCCATGTGGGTGGTGCTGGCGATGGGTGGATCCGTGGCGCTCGTGGTGGGCGACCTTGCCGGGAGCCACCGAGTTGCTGCGATTGGAGCGCACCGAGGCGGCCGATGCATTGCTGCCATGCGACTCCGAATGGGATCCTGTGGGGGAGATTGGATTGCCATCCGAGGGAAAAGGGATGAGTATCTGGCGGCTAACGGTCTCAGCTACGCGCTACTCGGATAACCGGTTGAAGGGAAGTTATCGTTGGCATCACAGGACAACAGCAATGTGGTCAGCGGGAGCCCGACCTCGAGTGGAGTGACCCACTGGATCCATCGAGTCCCCTTTTCTACGTGGGATGTTCTAGGTTCAGCAGTCGATCGAAGGAGTTCACTTTTTATGATATTTAGATTAAATCAGTTTATGACTTATTAACATTAAAGGATAAAATCAGCTAAAAACTCCTTCGATCGCTCACTGTACTTTAAAATTATTTGTCTTAACAAAGCCGGTTAAGGAAACTATAGATAGGTAGCCGTGCTAGAAAGGAAATAAACCAAAGCGGAAACGGAACTCAAAAGGGATGCTGCAATGGATCAGAGTAGGTTAGAAAGAGAGAAAGATTCGATGAGGTTTGGTTTTGGTATCGAGTATTGAGTATCGAGTATCTACGATCGTATATTCTTGTTTCTGTAGCGGATCGTGTCTGCATCTTGGTCTGCTTTTGTATCTTTGGGTGTCTTCTAAGGAGCTTAGTACTGGGTGTGTGGTGGAAGTTGGAGTAGTAGTAGTACATACAGGTAAACCGCAACTCTCGACTACAGATTAAGACTAGGGTAACAACACTTCGAGCCAACAAGAACAACAATAAGAACAACGACTACGAGTACACCGGGAAAAAGACGTTATTAAATCATACAATAGCTAGTAAGAAATCTTGGAAATCAAGAAATGTATTTAATTAAGGATCTTAAGTTTGAGACAGTTTAATAATATTGCACAAAATCAGTTGGGAACTGAAGAAGAGACACACTTTGAGATATCACTAAAACCATAATATTTTACTTTTAAAGCACACTCAAATGAATTACTGGACTTTAAAAATGAAATACCAAGACATCTTCTGACTTTCGCTAACGTAATTTCCCCGAGTGTACGATTACAACTGTTTGGACACAACTTTCGCTAGACAAGACATCAACTTTACGAGTACACTACGCAGACTGGCAACGATTTGGGTGGGTTCTTTTGGGGGAGTGGGAGTGGGTGTGGGTTTGCTTTCATGTCTGCCTACCTCTTTGGACCCTGATATGGATGCGTTTGTTTCTAGCGTTTTCTGAGTGTGATACGTTTGCGGACATATACAGATATGCACGAGTATCTATATGTAGGTATGGCGGGGTGATCTAGAGCTCTGCAACCGCAGACCTCTAGAGCTTGTTGGTCCGACCACAGGCTGATGCCGCCCCCCTTGGGGACACATAGGTGGTGGTTGTGGCTTTGGCGGTGTTGGTGGTGCTAATGGCGTTGCCCGATGGTTGGTGGCTGGTGACCCGCCGACGGCGGGGGCGTGGGCGTGGGCGAGGGCGTGGCCGAGGCAGCGTACGTTGCGGTGGCATTCGTGGCCGTCATTGTGCTGGCCGTGGTCGTTGGCACGTAGGGCAGAAAGTGGCTGTGGACCAGGTTGTGCTGGCTGGCGGCACTCGGATGCTCCAGGAGTCTCGAGCAGGTGGACACATCGCTCACCCGCGAATCACTCGACCGTGTATTGCTCTTCGAGCGGATCATACGTCCTTTTTTGGTGTTCGGTGTTCGGTATTCGGTTTTATTTGTGTTTTGTGTTTTCAGTTTCAGTTTGTTTCGTGTTTGTTTGTTTGTTTTGGGGGGAATGAGCGGTTGGATACGTTTAATATTTCGCCTTTAGCTGGGCACGCGACATCGAGTCAGTGGGTTAATTGGGTGGTTTCGGTGGTTGGGTGGTTGGGTGGTTGGGTAGCTGGTTGGCTGGTTGGTTCTTTGGTGGGGGCGCAAAACTCAAACAAGAATATAAATAACCCAAAAAAGGTAATTTCAAACAACTGTCCGCTGGGCTTAGCACACCAACAATTATCACCGTAATGGCGTTGAGTAAAACGGTTCTTAAACTGTCTGTCAAATTGATTGAGCCCCCCGAAGAGTTGTTGTCCCTGTTCCGCCAGTCTTTAGTCTTTAGCCAAAAATAAGGTGGCGAATTTGGCCAGATAGTCGCCACTATGCTGCCCAGCGCACTAGTTGCGGGTTAAAACCATAAGGAGAATGGGTAAAAATTAAAATGATTGTTTCCCGAATCTTCCTGAATAATTTTTATAGCTTTAAATTGAATCAGTTCTCAATCGTTTGAAATGGAATCCCCAAACTGTTTTTTGCAATAAATAAAGGATAAGCTTAAAATTAACTATTTCTTTTATTAACGGATGGAGTTTATTGTTTGTAATATTTTATGATATTAGTTTATAAATCAAAAAGTTGATTCGGAAAGCAGGCAAAAAGTAGACCATACCATTCCAAGTTTTTCAAATGTATTTAGCATGCTGAAGGGATCTTAACTTCTGTAGTCTTCATTTGACAAACAAGATTGGAATTTTTAAGTACCCCTCTACCTGAACCGAAATTCTTTATACTCCTTAAAACGTATTCGTGAAATCCTGTACCACTGAATTCCTGTCTACCACTGTACCATCGATAGCTAGATAACATTTTCAATAATATCGAACATCATGGGGGTTTCGCCTGGTTTCTTTCACACTCCCATCACGTTTTTCGCGTACATCCACACCCCCGGGTGACTTTAGTTTAGTTGGCTGGATGATTTTGTACGTTTTTTGTTTGGTGACTGACTGATCAATTGGCTGACTGACTGACTGACTGATTGATTGATTGGATAAGTAAGTATTCAGGGGTCTCTCTCTTTCTCTGTTCGTATAGTTTTTGGCTGTAAAAAGAAAGTTCCGCAAGTTGACGAGTCGAAAAAAGGGGAAACGAATCCGAAAAATGGAAAGTAGAAATGGTAAAACAAGAAACGGAAAAATGCAATCGCGGAAGACCGGAGACCAGAGACTGGCGGGGGCTGACCATCGTCTGGGGGGCATGGAATACAAACCTGTCTTACCTAGCGACGGATTGGGGGAGTGGGGCCGCAGGGAGGCCATGCTGGGCTGCCGGGACGGAGCCCGCACCGACATCCTGGATCCCCGGCGCTCCTGCCCGTGGAGCAGCTTGCTATCCCGCAGCAGGGAGACGTTCATCAGGCGAGGATTGGGCGTGTTGAAGATGGTCCGGTTCTCCCGCCAGCGAGCTCTGCAAAATGAGGGCCAGGAATTAGTCACATTTCATGGCTCCGCGGTTTATTGTCATCATTATCCGGTTTACGCGGGGCAAAACAAGCGGGGGTGTAATTGTGCAAAGATATGTATATATGGGGGCCATGGTTACTCCAACTTAATGCCAATTAATGCAGAAATGCTGTTTATTAGACTGGAAATTAATTGGTGCTCGAATTCTGTATCGCCTGCCAACCACAAATTAATGAAGCCCCATCAAAGCATCGACGGGCCAATTGACCCAGTTTATTGACAAGCCAACGGATGAGCTGGTTGAACTTAAGATTAGGGGTCTTTGATTTTCGTTGCAAATATGGCTAAGGAGTTGTTAAGCTATGAGAGTAATTTAATCTTTTCTATACTTTGAAAAAGGTATAAACATTTTCTTTATCCGTTCAAAAAGGTTTTAAATATTATATAGTTGTATAAGTATTTAATTATTTATATTTAGAAATGATATAGGTATTAAACTTTTAAAAATAAGCCAATATTTTATGTTACCTTCTGTAACATATTTATTTTACTTTTTATAGCTCCTTGGACATATTCACAAATAAATGCCCATTAGGTGTGCAGTCAAGCGATACGATATCCTTAATGGTCTGTGACTGTTAGCTTAGCCCAGATTTAAAGCTTAAACTATTTGCGTGGGCGTGGGTGTGTGACTGTGGGGGCGATGTGGGTGAAGATGTTTGCATTGCAATTTACTCACTGGCTAAACAATCGCAGGACGACACAAATAATAACAAACATCAATGCCATTCCTACCAGCACGCCAATCATGGCCGGATCGATGTAGGTCTCGGGTCCCCTCTTGTCCTGGCGCCCTGCAAAACGGCCAAACGGCAAAAGGACAAACAACACAGCCCCATTAACCATAAGCAGTGCCGGCTTAATGTCTACTTGCTACTCGACCACCGACCTTTGCACTCCACGGACCCGTCCTTGGCCCAAATGGGCGACATCTCGAACCGGCAGATGCAGCGTCCATCCCGGCATTCCGTCTGGAAGTATCGCATCTCGCACTGCTCGTTGAAGAAGCAGGACTCGTTCACGGCGGCCTCTGCAGGGGGATTATGGAAAAGAAGAATGGGGCGAGAGGACACCATATGGAATCAGTTGAGTTGACAAATGGTCATGATTTATACATGATACAGGAACAATGTATTCCTGGCTAAAATTAAAAGAATTTTTAAAAATATTCCTTATATTTTGGTAGGGACCTATTTGGTATAAGCATTTATTTTTATGGCAGATCGAGGATTTCGTTTACTTTTTAATACCACATTTTTATCATAGTTTTTAGCCAACAAAAAATCAGTATTTTCTCCGAAACACACATAAGAACTAAAATTTTAGAAAAGTTTTTTGCAAAAAAAGGTGATCAAAAAACCTATTTTTTGTTTACCCAAAAGTAATGTAGTTTGTGTGTGTAGTTTGTTAAAACGGTTTGTTAAAACGGTTAGTCTTTTAGACTTCCTTTTCCCTTACCCTCTGGTAAGGAGATTCATCTCTGGGATAAATTGATTTTTTAAATCTTTCTTTGCAACGCTTAATATTAAATCTATTTTAAGGTTCTGACATTTTTTAGTTAAACGTTTGCTTTTTTTTCAGTGCCCAGTAAACAAGCGACAACAGGCGAGAGCGACCATATCAGGAGAAATATTTCCCGGCTGTCGCGGCTGTTTGCGGATTGATTTAATGGCTGATTGAAGTGCGATATGGCTGGGCCGGATTGACTTTCCGCCGCTTCGTCCACTCCGCTGACAAATATTATCGTGGAGCAGCCGAGGCGGAGGGCTGGTCTCTGAGACCCGGAGACACTGCACCGGTCGTAGGGGATTACGATACTTGGAGATTGAAGATACTTGGCCAGGGATACTTCTGACTTCTGACTGACTGACTGGCTGTCAGCCACGTCGATGATCAATGGCCGGGAGATTTTGGGCCCGAAATAAAAGTTTAGTCACGCCCATAAAAATAGATCTTCGGCTGTCAGAGGCTCTGCCGTCCGATCCCCAGCCATAAATACGGATTCGGAATGTCCCGGCGATTTGATTTTAATTTACAGTGTGCCACGCGGGGGAACATCTATTATAATTATGTCAAATGTGCATTAGTTGCAGCTCGGTGCCACCCTCCTGCTGCGGCTGCCAAGTTTCTATTTTAATTTACAGATTTTCCGTCAGCGGCCCGCAATCAAGACAGTTTCACTTTGCTGCCACAGCAGCTTTCTTGACTCTTTTTTAATGAAAACTTGGCAGGTTGACAGCAGGGAAAACAGGAAAAAATGCTAGAAGGTGAGGTTTCCAGTAATGGCCTTACCTTTGCCACATTTGTCATAGTGATTGGTGACGGGCAGATCCTCGGTGCACTGGCAGGACTTCTTCTTGGGATCGCAGATGGAGCCGGGGAATCCGCACTCCAGGGTATTATCGCACTTGTCCCCGAACTTCTTCTGTCCGCGGCTGGCATAATCTATCGGGAAAAAGAGGGGAAGGGATATTACTAGGATGTTACGTCAACGTGACTAATCCCACGAGTATTAACTTGTAATGAAACCGCTGCTAGAAAACTTTCGATTCGCCACTGTGCATATCAATAAAAAATAAAAGCTGGCACACAAACTTTCTGCGAAATGCTTTCCAAATCCCCCAACGACTTGTGGGCAGATTAAAATGTAAATTCTTTAGCAGCCTTCGAGGTGTTTGTGTGTGCTGCTGGTTTCTTTTTTTATATTTTTTATTTTTCCTTTTTTGTTTTTCACTCGTGTGTGCTGGGAGGTGTGTTTTTCCCCCGAGCATACATACTTCGGTGCACTTGAGCCTGCCCGGCTAGGAATCCTTCATTAACTTTGAATGGAATGAAAACACTCGAGTCGGCAGTGAGTTGCGTTTGCGGCCCTTCACATCTTAATTAAGCTCTTGGGAGCAACTCTACGGCATGTGGATTCCATGGATTCCGTGGATTCCGGGGATTCCGGGGTTTCCCCGCCCGGCAAAAAAATCTCAGCCAAGGGTTAGGCCCCATTTTCCACCTCTAATTCTGTTGATACTGCGGCCCCATAATTACCGGGCCCAAAAGCCAAGACCAAGACCAAAACCAAGAACATAAGGCAGCGGATGCGCCGACATTTGAGCCAACGGAAGTGAAAAGACAAAACAAAATGGCAGCTCATGCACAAACGGGTGCGCCATTTTCCATTTTCCAGTTCATGCCCATGTGCCAGTATTAGTGGTATTAGTGGTAGTATTCTTGCGGCATGGGGCGGGCTCTATTTGCTTGCGGTTTATTTTTAAATGCACTGGCTATGAATAGGTTTCTAGTTTGCGAGGGGCTGCGAAAAGTGAATGCTAATGCGACTAATGGTGGGCTTTTCTGCAATGCTAGACCGCCGGATACCCAAGTGGAAATATCGCTCGTATCTCGAGTGCAGTCACATCTATAATTATACCATCTGATTAGTTTCGAGGCGTGTTAGAATTGGTAACTTAATAATTTAGCAGAGAAATCTTGCTAGCAGTTTATATTCGAAAGGCCTTGTATTGTAGCAATTAAATCTGGTAAAATAGGAATCACTTTTTAGTAATCAAGGATTTATTTTAAATTTGTAGTTAAGAAAGTTAATAATGATAAGCATTTAATGGCTAAAATCCTTTAAAATATTTATTGCTTGGTTTATTTTCTCCGCGTTTGGGAAATTTTCAATTCTCTAGATTTGCGAAGGTCAAGCAACTGCCCCATTTTGGGTTAACCCATCTGCAGCTATTACTTATGCATCAAGTGCAAAGCCACATCAATCGACCCCGTGGTACCCTCCACTTGCAGTCTGCCAAGAGGAAACCCAGCTGCCGCAGCACAAAGCTTTGCTTACGTTTTTTCCCCAGATGAGTTTTATTTGGTTTTGGTTTCCGTGGCGCTGCAGCGCCGGCGAGCAAATTCTGTGTTCTGTGAAAGTATTGACAAAGTGGCTGCCTGGGGGCTCGGGCTCTGCTGTGGACCATGTCCGTGACCCGAGGCCAACCTTTGATGGCCAGAGTGGTAGCTACTAGCTGTGGCCCTACCAAAAAGCGATTACCCAATGGCCAGACTCGGGCCATATTTCACCCGCGGTGGAAGGCCCCAAAATCTGACTACAAATTGCACATGTCAGGCGAGAGCCGAGGGCCCCATATTAAACAGAGCCGGCATTTATAATTAACCAAACTGGGCCGAGCCATTAAAGCCAACTTTGCTTATTTCGGCACCATCATTAGGCCTCCTCGACGGACTGGGAACTAGGAAAAAAGCCATGCGAGTACATGGAAAACTTTTCACATTCTGACTAGCACACATTGCAGACAGGTCATTTAAGTTTTGGATGAGAAAACTACTCTAATGCTCGAAGGGATGAGTGTGAGTCACGAACCCAAGCACAGTGGCTTAGAAGCTTTCAGCAAATGGGCTTACAAAAAGGCAGGGAAATTATATAAGGAATTCCTGTATTGTATGGCAGTCTGAAAAGCGCTTAAAGGCACACAGCTTCCCAGGATTAAGTTTATTAAAAAGCAGAAAGGATGTGAACTCAGTTCAAGGTAAGAACTAAACAAGCAAAACATATTTTATGAATCTTTTAAAGTACAGTGCTGAGAAAATATTAAAAAGACCTATTGCTAGAACGAAAATGTACAATGTACTCGGTCTTTATTACCCGAATTAATATAGTTTTAACAGATAAGCACACATCTTTAAAGTTTATACTCCTTTTAAAGAGAAGACGTATCACAGGCACTCTTCAAGACTCTTAGAGTTTAATGCCACTGTAGAAGTTATGCAATTGCAATGGAATTGCCGCCAGCCAGAGGAACAAAAGACTGTCAAGGCAGCCCGCATACAAATGAGCATATGACACCTCGATGACGATGACGCCATTTTGCGGTCTATGTATATCTCATTCCTAAATGAGGCTGAGCCCATCGTAATCCCGCTGCCTGGTGCAGCATCCTTATCTGGGCTACTTGGACTACTTACCAAACTCTGGCGTTGTCGTCTCCGGACCCGCACTAAAGGCATTCACGGCAAAGAAATTATCGCCGTCATCGCCGAGCGTCAGCGGCGGCAGCAGGGCAATAACGGAAATCAGGCACAGGACCAGGCCGTTAAGGCGCTCCCAGCCCGCACCCATCATCCGCCGGCCGTGCTTCATCGGATGTCGAAGGCCAAGGCTCTTCCGCTGATGCCCCACGTTGGGCGCCATTAATATGGTATGCGTTTTCGCGGCGGTGGTGGTAGCTATCCCCTTGCCTCTGCCTCCAGTTGTTTTTCTGGGCGTGGGTGTTGTTGATGTTGTTCTCTCTGGTTTGAAGACCAAGTTGACTTGGCAATTGTTGCTGCTGCTGCTGTGGTTGGTGGTCAAACACTCAGCGTCTGTGGCCTCGTCGTCTTCATCAGCTGGCTGCTGTTGCTGTGTCTCACATGTTTCGCGGGTCTCGCGCCTCAGGGGCTGGCGGCCCTTGAACGTGGCAGCTCCTTGACGGGGCCGGGGCTCTAGAGCCCCATCTAATCTCATATTATTCGATCGTCGTCGTGCTCCTCATCCATGCTGCTCCGACTATATCAATTTGCACACTACTGGCCTGGCTCCTCGGTTCCTGTTTTGGTTTTTCTTGCTTGACTTTTTGCCCTCGTTTCCGGTTCACATCAAAGTCTGTCACTGCAAGAGGAAGAAGAAACGGAAAATGGTTTTGGGTTAGTTGGGTTTGGTTTTGGTGTTTGGTGTTCGGTAGTTTTTGACTGGGGGTTTCAATCAGGGGGACAAAGCCGGGCTAATCACTTTGCGGCGTGTGAAATTACAAACCGTTGTTGAAACAATTTCCGAAAGTGCCACCAAAAGTCTGAAACTGAAACCCAAATTGACACATAGTCTCGGCTCCACCCATGCCGCTGTCCAGTTGGCCAAAGCCAGGACGAAAACTGTCACAGCTGTGGGCGGTGATTCGGCCTTTTTGGCACTGCACAGCGAAATTGAGTGACGGCCAATTTGTGTGTCTATGACAGTTAATTGGATTAGGCGCACCCACAGCCGCCGGCCAGCGGATATGGACGGTCAAATCCATTGTTGAGCCGCAAAATATTGCAGCATTTAGTTAAAATCTATTTTCCATTATATTATTTAATTGCATGACAATGATTTGCGAGCTGTGGTTGCGCAGGACACGACCGACCGTTAAATAAATCATGCATTTCGGAACATGCAACGCATGTTGGGCGACAAGTGGCGCTTGTTTAGTCAGCGATTATGGGCCATGTCAGTGTTTGTGGCCAAATTGTGGCATTCGTCTGCATATCTGGTCGAAACATGCACTCCAGGCCGGTCAAATAGTTACCTTAAGCCGAAAGCAACACAATTTATTGGCCAAAATAAACAGAGAGTTTCAGCATTAATAACAATCAAGTTAAGTGACAGCTTAAACTGAGAACTTAACAGCTAGTTCAGGCCCAACCACAATTATTTTAGTAAATTTATGCAGTCCACAGCTATCAAGATTTTAGTATAACGTGGTGGAATAATAAACTGCAGTCTGGCTAAATAACGTGCAACCAAAACCACACAGTGGCCTTAATAGAGTTGCGGAGCATTAAAACCATCCATTTTAAATGCGGCTTGTCTGCTTTTCATGTCTCAAAATGTCCCCACATCTATTTATAAAGATTTGTCAAAAGAATGCCAACCACAAGTATTTTTAGAAATTTGTCTACGTACAAAATGTCCTTGAGGGGAAAAGTCTATTGTCCCAGGCCATTTTAAATATATATAGTACACGTACTTATGTGCGAGATCAGGGCTATGGCTGAGGTAGTGCAGAAAAAACCACATTTTTCCACACGGTTTTATTTCTAGGATCAATCCGAGCTTAAATTGAAAACCCTGAACCTACAAAAAGTATGAAAATGTCCGCAGTTCTATTTATAAAGATTGGCCAAAAATGAAGGGCTAATCGCAATTGTTTATGGAAACATACACTCGTGAGCAGCGTCCTTGACAGGCAAATGCCTCTGTTCTGGGCCTTGGTTACAAGCCAAATGAGCCAGCTTTGCTGCTGATTTGAGAATAAATGCTTTCGGGCACCCAAAGGAGAGACTTTGCCAGGATTTTCCAGCCAGGCAGAGGCAGACAGTGAAAATCCTCAATCGCTTGTAATTTATGCTCGCTCGCAGCGAATGCGTTACACAAATTCATCGGTTTAAGCCTGTTTCGGCCTCGGTTTGGGTTTGGGTTGGGGTTTTCCGTTACGATTACGATTGCGGATATGTCCTGCGAGGAGGAACTCGTAAACGCGTGACGCACTGGGGCGCAAATGATGTACGGGAAACATGTTGCATATTTATGCCGACATATCTGCACATATGGTATGCCCGATCCCCCACATCCACTGACAAACCAAGGAATTGTTTTTCGTTTTTCATAAATTCATGCGTTGTCAATTGGACGATGAGTATTCATTACACGGCGTATACGCAATATATTCCATGTGACTGCCTTTCGGGGAACTCGGGGACTTAAGAGGATGACAAAAGGGGATTGGGCACGGGCATGGTGATGTTGATGGGACAAATGCCTGACACATGAAAGGCAACCACGAACACGGAAATTACAACCATAATATCAGCAACAACAGCATCTGCCGCAACGGATGTCGTCCCAACTTTGCGGGTACAGTGAAAGTTCCCACACTATAGCCACACTGGCAATGCTGTCGAGTTTATCCGCTGCCAAGAGCACAAGTTCAATTCGCTCACTAATTAGTAATTACTGGAGTAATGAAATCAAATTGGAGTTCATTTCATGGCACTTCTTTGTTCGCGCTCCGCCTTTGTTTGCAGCTCGTCAGGCACAGAGTTCACTGTACTCACAAAACAAAGTGGGGTAACTCGCCAACTAACCAAGAACGTAAATTAAACATTTCTTACCAATAAAGCTTTTAATTAAGAATTTGATTAGGTTCGCTGTATCTTAACTTTGAAAGACTTTTAACTTTAAGATTTTTTCAAGATATTAGCTTAAATTATATTTCTGTGAAATATAATACACATATAATAAAACAAATACCAATATTATGATATTCCTTTTTCGGTAAACTAAGTTAGTTAAGGTAATTTCCGCTTCCTGTAATTAAGATTTTTGCCCAAGCCTAGTATTCACTGTAGCACGTGTGCCGCGTTCGTTTTGCCGGCGGCTGTACGAAATATTTTCGCATGCGACAACGTGTCGTATGCGCAACGCAGAGGCCCACGCAGCGGAGGTTACCCTAATCAGGACGAGATCGTGCTAATTAACATGACACAAGCGTAAATCATAAGGCAGGTGGATGGCTAACTCATCTCGTTCCCCAATTTTCAGGATACAATGTTATGATGTGTGTGGGACGAGACTGGCCCAATAAATACTTTCGGAGCCCGGGAATAGCCATTGTTTTAGCATAAGCCTCAAGGACACGCGCCGAGGGGTGTAAAAGTAAGAAAATAAAACTACAAACAGTCGCAAAGAGCCAATTCAGAAATTCGTGCAATAAATTCAGCAAACAATGGCTAAGGACACACATGTGCCGAGCGCCCACGTGTGTGTGCGTGTGTGCCGTTCGAGTATTTGCAGTAACAACAATGCATAGCCAAACATACATGGCTAAGCCAAACAATGGGCCCTTCCACATGGCAAAGCCGGCGGAACGAGGGCAAACAGCGCCAGTCCAAGTGGGCTCGAGCTCCACAGACGCCGCCAAAACGAAACGCACTCTGGCTAAGCGCCAGCCGGATGGATACTCGGCTCGCAGAGAGATACAGATACAGATGTAAACGCCGATACAGATACAGGGGAACTTCTTGAGGTGGAAACACGGATTAAAAGGCAGTAAGAATTTTGGAGAAATCCAGGCACTTTTCTGCCGAGAAATACACATGAGAAAGAGTTTTAATTTTATTTTTACAAATTCAATTATGCATTTTTGGTGTAACCATAAAATTAAACCCATTATTTCCACATTTATTTATCTTTTTTATCTTTTCCTAGTTTGACATTGATCCACTTTTAATTTGGCTAATGAAAAGCGACACTCGCTTTATTAATTGGCACTTTGAAATGTGTCACAGAGCCAATGTAAACAGAAAAAAGTGAATGCACCAAATATCGGTGGCAGGAGGGCATCGAAAAAAGGAAAGCCAATATTTACATCAATTGTTTACTTTGCCTGCACGGGGAAAAATGAGATTATACTATTTGAATTAAGGAAAGACTACTGTACTTGGTGCATGCTAAACTTTATTGATTGCTGATGGGAGCAATCTAAGTGCAGAATCTAAAGAGCAGAGCCAAAATGCAGTTCGCTTCGCATATTTTAAGCGGCCCTCCATCGATTGAGGCCAGAATCTTTGCGAATGCGTGCCATTACAGCAATTATTTGCCAAGATTTATGTGCTCGGAACAAATGGCCTGGCATTTGGCACACACAACCACAGCCACAGACACCGAGAGACAAGAGGCGGGAGGCAGTCAGTGACTCGGACAAAGGACCAAAGGACGAAGACGGATAGCCACACCATTGCTCTTGGCCAACCAGAGAGACACCCACACAAAGGCTCCTCGATGTGGCATTTAATGGGCTCCAAGATTCGGCCAAACTAATAGAATCTGCTCTTATTCTATTTGAGGAGCCCACACACTCGCGTCCCCGAAATAAATCCAGCTTGCGGCTACAATTCAATGATTAAATCAATATTTCAATGTCCGAAATGAAGTCAAATCGATTAAGGACAATGAATTTTGCTCAGCTCAAATGAAAAGCATTAGTTTGAATAATATTCAAGGATCCAATCACTTTCTTAGCAGAAAATAAACATTATTTTAGTAATTTTAAAACTAATAAACTATTAGATTACTAAAAATAAAGCCAATTATTTGCTTGCAGCTCTCTCTTCACATACCGATATATTCGTTTCCAGCACAAACCGCAAACTCAAACCAATCCAATCTTAAGCCTCAATAATTAAATCAATGTTCTACCTTCCAACGAGACCTCAATTTGGGGCCAGTGATTGAATTGGAATTTTCAGAATTAATTAAGCCCGAGTCAGATATGAAAGTATTACGCTGAAGGTAAAAATGCTGAGAGCAATGAAATTTGCTAATTGGATTGCCCTCAACTCTTGCAAATTTCAGTGTGGCAAATTGAATGCGTTCCGACCCGCGGGGAATCGCTCTGAATTTTCGGGCGCTGTCGATGGCGATGGCGAAAATTAAACCCAAATGAAATGGGCGATTGAGCAATCAGTGGGCAAGAACATCGCATCGATTCGAGTCGATTACAGGTCATTGGATGCCGTTCCTTTGTCCCGGTCTCCAGATGCATTTCTGGGGCCACGCTCCATGAATCAGACCCTCGGGGCTCACTTCCTTTCTGCGAAGGTGGAGTAATGAAATTGAAAATAACGAACGTTGTCCTGGCACTTTAATTGTCTGAGGTCCTAAAACAAACTCCCTCAGTGCGCGCTGTTGTTTCTATTAAAAACTTGTTTTGCTGTTGAATTAGTTTTGAAATGAAATTGCACCCTCCTTTGAGCTTCCCAATAGAATTACCAACATTACTATATTAATATAAAAATTCGCAGGTTAATTCGTGACTCATCCCATTTCACCTGCCACGTAAAATCCGATCCATTTACCTTCGCTTACTCGGCGGCAGACGGCAGAGTGTGAGTAATGCTTATCGCATTCATGGCTAAATTACGTTACATTTAGTTTTATATTTCAAATGCTCCCCAAGCGAAAAGCTGTGTGTGTGTGTGTGTGAATAACGTATATTAAAACTCAATTAAATATCGCATGTTGTCAAATTGCCCATCGCAGTATGCAGCAAACTCGGAACATTCCTGGCTGCTGTTGCTTCGCTGCGCCTCATTATGAATTAATTTGGGCTCGCATTTCATTTGGGCGGCGGGAAAGACCCGGATTACTAAGTGGATATTCGAATGCCAGGCCAAATATGAATGAATTATGATCGCTGGAACGAGCCGAACTGTTGAACTTCGAGGCAGTTGTCCCAGACGCAGGTGGATGTGAATGGGAATGTGGATGGAGGCTTCGCAGGATTTGGGGCCAGTGGAGGCGCCCTGATTCCCTTTCGGTTGCCATGTGAAGGGCAATAAATAAAATGGCGAAAAATGCGAAATACAATAAAGTATTGCCAGCAACCAAACAAACAAAGGTTACAAAGTCACACTGATAGTAAAAATATGTCGAAATTGGCAACATGACCTTTGATTTCAGACAAAAATACAAAATTTAAAGTTATTGGGATAGAACAATATTTATTTATTAATAACAGAAATTCTTCTGAATTTTCCCATTCTATTAGTGAGGTATTTTGAAATATAACGAATATAAATATTAATTAATATTGTGAAGTGTGCTGGAAATTCTTCTGAATTTTCCTATTCTATTAGTGAGGTATTTTGAAATACAGCGAATATAAATCTGTCCTGAAAATCTGTCAATAAAAAACCACTTAAAACAAAGTATAATAAAAGTAGGACAATTTATTTTTAACTTTTGAAAGAATGCCTAATTAAATATATTAGTTCCTGTAATTCAGTTAGTTTTTTTTCTGTGCACTGTGACGACGACGACGACATCAGCAGGGCGACTGGCGAGCGGAAATGGCGTGAGTTGTACACGTTGTAGGGGGCGTGTGCCGGGGCTCCCCTCCCCCAGGCCCTCTCCGCCTCCCCCTCGGTTTCATCCCTCATCGTTCGGCCCCTAAAAGCAAACGCATTGAATCAAAGGAAATCACGAAACATGGCGTGGCAAGCGGCGGTTCCTGCACACTACCTTTGACTCCATACGAAAAGGGTAGCTGGCCTGGAAACTTCTGTGCCACCCCGCCGCCCAATTAGCCCGCACCCACCCAACCACGAGGGTCGTGTCTTAAATACTGAAATTCTGACATACCGAAATACTGAAAGGCGAATAAAGAGCCGGCGAAGATTTGCAGCTTGTCTTGCCAGGCGGATGTATGTCCCATGCCCTTTGATAATAAATAAACTCGAGGCTTTGTCGTCGGGCGACGCTTGCCTCTTGCCATTGTGCATTTCCGTTTCCGCTGGCAGAAAGGCGGGAAAACGGAAGGGGGAGGGGCAGGGGGATGAGGAAGTGGGGGCGAGTTCAATGTAAACGGATTTCCATCGAGTTGCCATTGCAATTGATTCCAGTTGTTGCCCGCAGCTGATGGCAGTCGATGGGCAACTTTTAACCTTTGCCGCCCTGACACATTATTTTATAAATAAATGGTTTGACTTTGCGCTTGCAGCTGTCAAATATATCTCGCAGTGCAAATGCCACATAACAATCGTGTGCAATATCACCCATACGCCCTGTGTGTTCGTCGTATCACCCATACGACCGGTGTGCAGCCAACCAAAAGCGAACAAAAGCGAATATGAACCCGGTTAATGAGTTTCTAATGCACGCAACGAGGCGTTCAGTTGGGTGATTGTACAAAATCAGATATGTCAGCGTGTCACACACCCAAAGCAATAATACATACACTTTCTGATTCATCTGCTGCCCTTTTGTCTGTGGCAAATTCGAAATGGGGGAAATGAGCGGATATCACTCTGAGTTCGATCTACGGTGGCCCAGTTTCATTGTGGCGTCGATTTGCGGGGGCAATTTAAACTCAATTTCCCGAACAAAGGAAAATTCTGTGCCATTAAATTCGCTTGCCATGCAAAAAGCCATCAACAATGCATCCGAAGTCGCATTTGCAATCGCAGTGGAATTCCCAATCCCAAACCGAGTGCACTTTCCCGGTGTCGGCTAACGATGAATGTTGCAACTTGCAAATTCACCCACATTATAACATTATTCACGGCAGCCAGACAGACGGATGGATAAAGTCAAGGCTGGGCTTTAAATTTGTAGATACCCATAGAAAAGGTGGTATAAATATGGCCAGGTTTTTGCACTTTAAAAATAATTATATTTTAAGCTCAAATAAAACTTGAATTTTGTTAGGAACTTTTTAGAAAAATCTAAAAATAATAAATTGCTGTCTTTAGTTTGAGTTTTCCTTATGAAAGTATACCAAAGATATCTTTGATTAAAAGATATTTAGATCTAAGTATTTATATATTAAATGCCACTTCCTTTCCTTTCCCTACCCTGATTAATGCAAATTGAGGCATACGCCCCATTAGACGGCAGAAATTACACCATAAATCTGGATATACCCAATAGTACCCATCGATTTCTGTGCTCGGCTGGCAAATCTTTCTGCTTTTTGCCGTCGCTCGCCGGATGCGATTGCGGATGTGGCTGCGCTGGGATGGGGCTTCCAGGAATCGCATGAAAGTGCTGCAATATTTAACCTCTGCGTCGTGTGCAGGACACGTGCGAAAAATGGGGCTTGTGCACATGACACATACATAGGCTTCTCGCACATCCACTTGCAAGGCTAATGCGATTTTTCCCCAGCTTTAACACTGGGATCCATAAGCTCAGGAATCCATTTAGAACGCAAAGTGGCGCTAAGCGGCTGCCGTTGGCCGGCCATCGGTTATTTTAATTGCGCATAAAATGACTGGAACGCACACTCAACTGATCACGCACGGAAAATATGTACTACTTAAATGTATACTATAAATAGAACACGTTCTAAATGTTGCCTGGCACTGGAAAAAATAGTCATCACATAACCCTAAACTATTTAGTGCCTTTATTATTTACCTTATGAAAAGTATAGTTCACAGACAATTAGAGAACAACATTTATAGTTAAATTCTGCGCAATTGTCCAATTTCAACTGCTTAATACTCCACTTTTACTTCAGATCGAACTTGAACATTTTTTAAGCGTAGATCTACTGATGTCGAATGTTTCCAATGAACTTATTCTGAATAAATTGGCTAGCTCTCGAAGACCCGCTTAGAAGCTTAGATAAGAGCCCATGATCAAATCTTCCGTTTGTGGAATCCGGCTTTAATCGCAAACTTTATGAAATTAGAAGTAGAAACGAACCACAACCCACAATAAAAAATACTCATACTATACAATACACGCTCTCAATCCTATCTCTTTCAATGTACTATACAGAAGATATTCTAACGATTTACCCACACTTTGCCATCACCGTTGATTTTCTATGAATTCTAAAAACATAAAAATCGTTGCCTATAATTGATTTAACTATGGTGAAAAAACAATAGTGGAATTTTTATTTTGGAAGATTTTTTTTTGGAATTGACTGAACGTTCTACACTGGACTTTGAGAAAACGATTCCCTAACTCGATGCATTTCATGATGTTGAATATCTAGGAGATAGTGTCGTAAAATATAATTCGTAGATTGCTATTCGTCATATTTTACATGAATTGTTCTCCTAGTGTAGGATTCTTCAATGAAAACGGAAAACGAAGAGTCGGGGGTGATAGACTGGCATATGCACTTGCCATGACATGGTTAATGTGACAACGACTGTTTGCACAGTTTGCTTAATATTCCACACGTGCAGCCACATATACAAACTACACACATATAAAATGTACTGGGGTCATAATGAGGGGCTCTTGGCGGTGTCAGAAGTTCAGCCGCTCGACTCCTCGACTTCTCGACTCCTCGGGTCTGTGTGTCATCAGCAAAACGGGGCCAGTCGACTGCGGCAATTGTATTATTTATCCTGGAGGTGGGACATGCACCCACTGAAAGCCCCAGAGATGGCCACTTCACCCACACGGGCTGGCATTTAGTTATCCTTAAGCTACTTACAGGACACATAAGCACACACAAGCAAGGGGCTAAACGCAATTTACAGACTCACCTCAGCCAAATTAATTAGTGCAATTAAGCTAACCGCGCCTATGGGAGGAGCTGTCGACCCACGAAAGTCCTGGGCCCCCAAGTATTGGCCCAACAAATTAAGTATACGCAGTGGAGACGCTCTTTTTCCACTGTACTTAATCAGAAACTGCGGTTCCACTTCATTGGCATTCATGCTGACCCACCGAAAGCCGAAACTTTCCAGCGAAAGGATTCAAATGTCGAAGCGAAACGATTTTCCAGCCAACCAAACGGCGGCGCGGGCACAAACAATTTATCTTCGCAGCCGAAGGATCTGCTGGCCTATAAAAATGGCAATCATTATTATAGTCATGTACCAGGCAATGGGGCGTTACGGCAATCAACGCCAGCGTCCCAGGCAGGGCTCCATAAATAAGCGCACAATTTCAATTTTCCACAACGCCCCAAAGGAACTCATACTCATACTCAGACTCATGAGTATGAAGCCCCTCGAAGAACCGGAGACAGACGCAGGCCGCATCAAAGATTATATGGTATGTGGTACCTATATGGGGCATGGGGTATATGGCATGGTATGGTGTCTATTTAAATGCATATTTTAATAGCCATAAAGCGGGCAGCTCCTTGGGCTGAACGAGATGGGGAACCCGAAATGCCATCGGGCACACTTAAAGGCCTCCTCGGATACGGGTTCCGATTCCGAATCCGAATCCGAGTCGTATACGGATACGGATACTTGGCCAAGACAAGGCCGAATGCGCAACTAAAACAAGAGAAGCCTCGTACGGGAACGTAATATATAAATTATAAACGCAAACTGTGCGACAAGGATTTCTGGTTGGGTTTTCGGTTTGCTATATTACTTGTCTTATTTTCTTTTTTGCCCGCTTTTCCGCTTTTAGTATTATTTCTGCTGGTCGACATGCGATTTCGATGGCAAATGATTTTACAGTTGCAGGCGGGGGGGATAGCGGGAGGGGGCTGAAAGGGCGACAGATCGAAGCATAAACGGGCAAATCGAGGGGGTACCAATGGCACATGGTGCAAGTCGAAGGTCAAGGGTCATGCCGGCAGCAGTCGGATCTGCTCGAAATTTACTGCAACACTTGCCGCCGGCCCCAAAGGCATCTTTTGTGGAATATATATGTGAACCTATCGTACATTTATAGGCTGGATAGAAATTGATGACGTCCTCCATGGAGGCAGTAGCTGCCACGCCCCGTTGCCTGCCTCGGTTCGCTATCCCTAGCTCCTCGATGTCATGCCGCATGCAGATTGTCGTGCAGCAAGTAGGCGAAGTAACTGCAACTGCTGACACTTCACTGAGAAAATAAACATCCCAAAGGGAGACCCGTGAAAACAAAATGGCATATTTTCCTTAAAAATAAACCTTGACAGACGATTGACTGATTCAGTTTGAATTTAAAATTCAATAATCTTTTTAAATACATGATTTAGTTCTATTAGTTCTGGGTAGACCCAACAAACATTCTTAACTATACTGTAAAAAACCTATTCTCATTAAAACAGAATAACCTCTAATCCTTCTCTATCCATCTTATCAGCTTTTTTTCTTTCAAATACCATTTAAATCACCCTTAATTTATATTTTAAATCATGATGTGTGTGCTGAAAACGTTGCATACTTTTATAATCCAGCAAATATGGATTTTAAATCTAACAATTTCTGAAATAGACTTGAAACCTTACAGTTTTCGCTTAGTGTGTGCGACGGCAACTGCCGCAAAGTCTGTGTTACCCGGAATCGATCCGAAGGAGGAGCAGCGGAACTCGAGTCCTTATAACTTCACCCCACTGTGCATGTGCACACTTGCGAATGTGAATGTGAGTGTGTCTCTGTCTGTGTGTTGGTTATGATGCGAGTGTGTTAGTGGAGGCCAGACTACATGCCTATGCCGTATCCTTACGCCTATGAATATGCCACGCGATGTGATTGTGAATGCGAAAATGTGACGACGCCAAAGGAAAGTTGGAAGGACCCCGAGAGTCCGGGGTTTCAGCTCAGTTTCGGTTCGCTTTGGTTTGGTATGGTTCGGTTCTGTTTGGTTCGGTTTGGTTTGGCTGCTGGCTTCTGGGCTCTGGGTTCTGGCTACAAAGCTTCTGGGCCAGGATGACGTAGTCCTCCGGCTAAACTGTGTTAGTATGCCTGCCCTTCCGACTTGGGGTTGCACACACACTCGCAGAAATACCCATACAAACGCACCGAGGGTGCGAAGGGGCATTAAATGGTTCGTGTTCTTCCCTTGCCTTTTTCATTTTTTATATTTTTATTTTTGCCTCATCTCGCTCGTTTGTCGCCCATATTGGGGTCGCCTGACGGTTCATACTTTAAAAGCGCCATTTAGTCCGCAGCCAGCTAAATTATTAAAAGCAAATCCAACACAACACACACAGGCAGTTCATTAAATTCAATGTATGCAAAATAGCGGCAACGAATGCGGCAAAAGGCAATCTTGGGCCACCATGGTGTGCACATCGCCCACTCGACCATCCAGCTGTTGTCATTTTCCAGCCACGAGCCCCAAAAAAAGCGAAGTATGCAAGACAAGCTCATCATAATCATATGCTTCCTAATGCACAGAGGAAAAATATTATAAAATATTTTAAATATATTCAAAACTTTAGTTTTAATTGGCAATAGAAAGTCTTTCTTTAGTTTGTACCTATAAAATATTGTGTGCATCAACGTTGTGTATAACCACTCGTTATTTCATTATTTTAACTTTCATAATATTTTCAGAACTTTTAGAATGATATTGGCCATAGAAATCTCTAAACTAATGAGATCTTTGAATATTTTAAGTATTTCTTTTTAACAAAGTCCAATTTATGTAGATGTTTTACATATATTGTATAATTTTATTAAAATTTATGAGTGAAATATTTTGTGGCCTATTTATAGGCACTAGAATTATGAATGCTTTGAAATGATTTTAGCTTTATATCTATTATATCTTGGTTTTCTATAATATACTTTGTTATTTTAGCCACAATATGAAACTACTTCACCATCTCTTTTCTCTGTGTAGCAACTTTGCTGCGCAAATATGTTTCGCCAACTTCAATTTGTGTCCCAGGTAGTAAGTTTACAAGTGTATGGGTGTTTAAGGGGCATGCCGTGTTACTGTGTGAGTGTGCGTTGGTTTTTATGCGTCACGTGAGAATTTCCTTTATTATTATTTGACTTGGCTGGCTTGGTACATATCACGTATACGCAACGTATAATTCCGCAGAAAGGGCATTGATTTTTTTGATTTGCTTTCGGTTTCGCCATCGCCATCGCTTTTCCCCCTTTTCGTTTATTACTTTGATTGCTTTTCACTTTTTTAAGCATGGATACTCTGCAGTTTGTGCTTTTCTTTGCCCTGCTCAAGCAGAAAAATATTAGCTCGCCTCGCTTTTTTTTATGTTTTCATTTTTTGTTTGTGTTTGGCACTTTTTGGCATTATTTTCTTTTTTTCTTGTTGCACGCTGCTCGGTTCATCATCACAGACACACGCACACCAGCACACACTCACGCACACAGACGCGCGCGTAAAGAAATATACTACTAAAATACAAATTGCTCACAATTTCCTCTGCTCTAGTTAGTCGTTGTTGTTGTTGTTGCTTCTGCTGCCTCGCACTGTTTGATTTTTCCCCAGGGTTTTTCTCGGAAAATTCCACGACCACGCGCTACAACGTCTGACCACGTTCTGAATTTGATTTTACTGTGCCTTCGGATGGAAATGCGAATGTCGTTGGTGAAAAGTCTTGGGCGAAAAGTCACCATCAGGCGGCCGCCGATTTTCCTCTCACAGGACCTGCGCACTTCCAGCCTGCAGGTGACACACTTTTCCGCGCCAACCGTCGCCGATGAAGTGGATTTTCCGACCTCCTTCCCTTTGTCCTTCTCCCCTCGCCCACAAAATCTACTATTTACATGGCACATCGGTTTAAGGCGGCTGGCAGTTTTCCTTCGTTTCCCTACTTTTTGTCCTTTAGTTTGAAGTGAATTTCGCATGCATTGCCCGGAGGATGAGTGCACGGTAAAAATCTACAATCATATTTTGTATTAGCAAAGATTTTGGTAAAATAATAAAAAATCTATGATTTTTAATAATATAAAAGTTTCTACCTCGAAACTTATCTGTTTAGATTTTAATAAAGATTTTTTTTTAGTTTTTAAAGTCCAAATATTTTACTATTTGTATGTATGTATATGATTTTATTGTCTTATCATGTTTTAACGTTCGTTAAGCAGAATTAAAGACATTCTTAGGTTTCCTTTCAAAATAACATCTAAACAAAATTAATTTCTTTAATACTTTATTTAAATGATATTTTTGTTAAATTGAAGGATTGTAAGATATGAACTGAATTAAAGGCAATCTCATATTGTATTTTTATTGTCATTCTCAGTTATTTTCTTCTCTGCCGCTTTACAAGAACTGGTGTGATGTGGCGCAAATGTCATTTTCAATGGCCGAATATTTTCGGGATGCTGCCGCCCAGTCCAGGGAGTTGAAAGTTCGCATTCGCCGCATCCATAATGAATGACATGTCCTTTCGGCCAGCCTCGTCTTTCGGTTAAAGCTAAGCTCCCGGGTTAACTGACCTTTTGCAGTGCGGCTAACAAGAAATGCAAATAAAAGCCAATGCCCCATTGTAAAGTTCAGCTCTGTTTGGACTCCGGCTAAATGCAATCTAAAATCATATTTATCACATTTCTGCGCAAGCACATTTTCCAAAATGTAAACAATTTTATTTTGGGCACACAAACTTGCTGATTCTGGCATTTCCAATTTAAATATTTAACCGTACATTTTAATTAATGAAACGAGTTTTAAATTGTGTTTGCCCAAAGTGTGCGTGTGCCTCTTTGCCGGGGCAATATTTAAGCAATAAAATAGCGTTTTGGCCAGAAACGGTTTAAGTTTATTTTCACATGTATTAAATTAAAATTTGTGTGCCATTCGGTAGTTTTATAAAGTACTTGAACGTGTGAGGTAAACTAATAGCCAAAAAGCTAATTTAAGTGAGCACAAACTAATTGGACACTTTATTTATATTTTTCATTTTGGCCTAAAATTAATTTTAACATTCTTACCGAGTTCAGTTAACTATTTAAACAACAAACAGTGATAGAATTAACAGGTAAATTGAGTTGTAATTTATTCAGGTAAATTTATGCAATTTTAATGGCTCCGTTTAATGATATTACAATATAACATATGCATATCAGCAAGATTCCTGTATAAAATATTAATTTAAACATTGTATTATTTAGATTGTGAGCTAACGTATATATTTAAAAGCCTTTTACAACTGTTGCAAAACGAAATACATAATTTAACTAAGAATCGAGTTTGTATTCCATCTGTTAACAGCTGTTAAAATGATCTAACTCGCCAAAAACTAAATTCAATTTAATATTTGGGGGAAAAAGAAGGAGGAGGAAAACCATTTTCCGCCGAGAAGCAGCGTTGGCGAATCCCAAAAAGGAAACCGCTGCATGCGACTGCGAAATGCGAAACGCAGCGGAATCAAAAGAGGAAAAGCTAGACCCACAGAAAAGAAAAGCAGAAAAATAAAAAGAAACCCAGGCCCGAACCCAACCAAAGCTAACTCAATTCAGCGAAATCAAAAACGCCAACGGCGGCTGCCTGTCAATTAAAACATTAAAACGCGCTGAAAAATGCATCGAAAAGGCGCAAAATAAACAAACGACGGAACATAGCTGTGTACAGGCAACATTTTCAGCGATTAGAAGCATAGAATTTCGCAATGGAGCACTTAGAGCCAGAGTTTGGGGCCCAGACTTCAAAACCGAGTCCGAATCCGAGTCGGCGGCTCAGGGGAGGGACTAATGTGTGACCCAGTTTGGATCACGGTGCAGGAAAGGAACTATGTTTTGGCTATTTGCTATTTGATCATTAAAAACTGGTTGTCCGCAGCCAGCTGAGCGCGGCTGTGTACGTTTGCGGTCAGATTAATAGCACTAGCGCCGTGCCAGCCATAAATTAGTCAATATAAATCATTAATGACTGCCAGCGAGCATCTGTCCGTGATTTATGCATCTCTATTATGCATACTATGTTAATTCTTTCAAAATTAACCGAAATAATAATGATTTGCAGGTTGAGTTAATGGCACTATTTACGATTTATGCACTTGAAAGTTCGAGGCTTTGCCTATTACTTAATTTCAAATAATAGCAAATACTTAATTGACAGCACAATACGGAATCCTTGTTTATTTTACTTAAATTGTAATAATTTCTTGTTCTCATTTGGTACTTTAAGTGGTTTTAGGAGGCTCTCTTTTGTAATATCATTTCTTAATGCATTTCTCTTAAATATATTTTCTCCTTAAGGCACTGTTAAATCTTCCGCAGGTGTGGCTATCTCTCGATTTTGACCGCCCGCCCATGTCTTCGGCGGCAGCGGAGCTTTTGGCATTGCGGCCTGGCTTTATAAACGACCGGCGATGACGGCGGCGAGCCGAGTTTTACCATTAGATTAGCCGAACGAGCGCGCATTTTCCCACGATCAGGAAAACCGAAATTACACACAGTCATGAAGGATCTGTTCAACTGGATATCCCTGGAGCTGATCCTACTGATGGGCAGTGCCATAGCCTTTCCGGACGGAGCTCCCGCGGACACGTGTGTGAAGCAGAGGGCCAATCAACCGAATCATGGCAAGGCTAGGAGTCAGACGGCCCAATCGAATCCCTACGAGGTGGTGGCCGATGCCCAAACCTATCACCCCGGTCAGCAGATATCGGTGGTTATATATCCGCACTCGGACCAGAGCACCGTCTTCCGGGGATTCTTCCTGCAGGCGCGAGACTCCGATTCGAACGAGTGGATCGGGGAGTGGGTGCAGAGCGAGAACACCAAGACCATTCCGGAGTGCTCGGCCATCACGCACTCGGACAATCGGGACAAGCTGGGCGCCAAGCTGCTATGGAAGGCCCCGCAGAATAGGCGAGGACATGTCTACTTCACGTGAGTCTGAGATTAAGGGAGGATATGGTTAAAAAACACAGCTCAAATAAATTGTTATATTTAATGCTTCAGAAACCAAATATATAAAATTAAAGTATTCTAGTCCTTTTACATAATAACAATCAGGAAGTGATTACAGTATGATACATTTACAAAAAAGTACAAAAAATTGATCATATTTAATCATTAAAATATAATGAAAAATTGATTTCGGTTCCGCCTTAAAGCCACTTGAATTTCAACTAAATTCATGGACAATTTTCACAACCAAGTTAATTTAATAAATGTGTGTTTAGCACCCATTTCATGGCAGTTTCAATGAAACACTTTGTCAAAACTGGCTACGTACAACTACAGTACGTGTCTTCTATCGTTCGGCACCATCATCACAATCATAATCATCATTATCATCAGAAGCGCCAGTAGAAGTAGTACAAGCAGTAGCACCCATCATCGTGGCTCGTGAAGGGATTCATTAATCATACGCCACGTTGACCCACATAATGTAATGTGCACATAATTGTCAGGCCGACAAAAACTTGCCGGATAATCGCACAAAAGGCATTATGTAATTGATTTATTTGGAAAGAGCCGGGTGAAAAGAGTCTCCCAATCATCAGTTCACAAAAAAGGCATCAAACGGCAAAGACGCCACTCGGTGACAATCTCAAAGAGCCAAATAAAAGTTGTCACTGCTTTTTATACAGAAACTTTGTCAGCAAATAACACTGGCCAACATGAGGGTGCGCAACTGTGAATTAACCGAACAGAAGTTATTTTCCGGGCACTTGTATCATTTATCATTCTACCACAAGAAAATATGCAAATGTGAGAATTAATCAAAAACAGACAAGGAAAGTTTGGGAAGAGAACACCATAAACTTTATTTCTGTTAGCAATAATAGCTTTATAAAATGCCTTTACAGGATATTATATTGTGGAATCTAAATAACAAGAAATATTTCTCACATTAAGAATTTATAAATGTATATACAATGAAACTAATGGCATATTAGCTCAGATCCACTCTCTTTTAAACTCCACCTTAATCACCTTTTATGTCAAGCCAAAAGAAATGTAGTCCAGTGTTGTCTTACCTAAAATATCATCTCCTGAAATTGTCGAATCATCAATTATTACCTATTTATAGCCGTAGCTACACACCGCATGCAATCTGCCGCATAAATTAAAAACAATCATGACTTGCTCGATGGAGGAATTCACATTTTCATTTTTCCCTTGCAGGGGCACTGTGCTACAAGAGTACGGAACCTTCTGGAGCGACATCGTAAACAAAGTGCAGGCGGAGCCGCAATAACTGAAATTATGTTATGTTATTATTTATAAGGCAGCTGTACCCAACGCCGGGCAATAAATCTTAAAAACCCTAATTAGTCAAAACGAAATTGTTGTTTGAAGATTTTTCAAATACCAAACCGACGTCTCGGAGCCAAAGGCGCCCCATTGAGCTGTGCAATCAACATTACAGGGCAAAATTATTGACTTTTTGGCTTAACGTTTATGAATGACCAGCCCACATCCGAGCAAACGAACCAGTTCCCACTACCCCAGTTCCCGAGTGCCACAGTACCCCCAGCAACACCCCAAAACACCCGGTAACACCCACGTCCGCCCACACTTGGACACTTAGACCCACAACTCGAACGCACGAGCCGAGCACGTTTGGGTTTCCAGGCACGTTGGCCAGCTTCTCATTGGAAATTCGTTTTGGGCGTTCAAGTAAATTGGAAACTTTAAGCACCTTTCATGCCGGCTGCAAGCAAGACAAGGCGGCTGCTATAAAGTAATTAGACGGTCACCGAATTCGGCCAAGACATAGGCCAAGATAAGTATTCGTAGTATAGGTCTAAAGCGGTTCTGATTGCCCTTTTACAATGCCTATTAATCAGACGGGACGGAGAAGGATAAGGAATCAGTTGCAGATATGACCAGTCATAAAAGAGTTCGGGGAATTCTTTATCGGTAGACGAGTAGATGAATATTTATTGGAGAGAACATAATAGAAGACATCATATAGGGATTTAACTAATTTTAAAAAGAAAACGGTTCAATAACAAAGAAATCAATACATTCTATTCACTTTTAAACTAGTTTTTAAGACCTAAAAATATTAGATTGTGTAACTTACAAGAAACTACTATTTACTACTATAAAGTAATATAAATTGATTAATTTCTTGATTTCTAAAGAACAGTGCAGGGAAGCCAATAAATACCAAATATTCCGTTTAAATCTGGAAAAATGCAAATAATTTTTCACACATGGCGGGTCTTGACTGTACAGTGCACTTACATATTTCACTCGAAGCTTGTTTACTCGTCTGCGAATTCAGTCGTTCGGTTGTTATTGTCGTTCCATCGAAAAGTGCATGGCAACCCGCACTGGATGGGGAAAAGGGGATGAAAGGGGGACCTTGGGGAGCATTTGTTTTCGTGCGTTGCATATATGCGAATTTATTCGCTGTGCGGTTTGCCGACTTGTTTTGATCGAATTCGCCGTACCGCCAGTCTTTGTCTGGCTTCGTCGATTCTCCAGGAGCGCAGTCCGGAGCCGGGGGTTTGTGGGTAAGCAACCCCCTTGTCGACATTCCGCCCCTGGACAAACCGAGTTCGTTGTCCAGTCGGGCGAGTTTTAGTCTGTTTTCCCGCACGCGTTTTGTGACTTGTTGCTGTTCTTTCCGCCGCCTTCGTCTCGTTTATCAGCGATTGCGAGTACTGGACGGTCTGCTCAACACTTCAGTTAATATTTAGCGGCTTCCCGGAGAGGTTCACAGATCACAGACGCTATATAAAATCAGCAACATGGTTATCAACTTCGCCGCCGGTCCAGCCAAATTGCCCGAAGAGGTCAGTAAAACGGGTAGGAATAACGCTTTGCTAAAACACGTGACATATGTATCTGTAAAATTCAACTTATAAAAATTAGAATCGTGCTGTAAGAGCTGTAATTATTTCATCATTCATTCATTATAAGCCAAAAAACACTAGAAAAATGTTTTCATATTGCATTAATTTCGATAAATGAATTTAATTACATAAAGTATTAAATAAATTTCTTTAATATAAGTATTCTTACCGCAATATAATTCACATGATAATCATCAATATTATTTTTGTAGGTACTCAAAGAGGTGCAGGAAAACCTCCTCAATTGCAATGGCAGCGGCATATCTGTCATGGAGATGTCCCACCGCTCCAGCAACTATGCCAAAATCCAGGAGGCGGCCATCAATGATCTGCGAGAGCTCCTAAATGTGCCCAGCAACTACAAGATCCTGCTGATGCAGGGCGGTGGCACAGGACAGTTTGCAGCAGTGGCTATGAATTTGATTGGGAAAACTGGCACTGCCGATTATGTAATCACCGGATCTTGGTCATCCAAGGCAGCCAAGGAGGCGGCTCAGTACGGCACTGTGAACGCAGTGCTGCCGAAGCTTGCCAAATATACATCAGTCCCACGGCAGGACACTTGGAAGCTGGATCCCAAAGCCTCCTATGTCTACTTTTGCGACAATGAAACCGTAGAGGGCGTGGAGTTTGATTTCGTGCCCGAGGTTCCAGCCGGTGTTCCACTGGTGGCTGATATGTCCTCCAACTTCCTGTCGCGTCCCATTGATGTCTCCAAGTTTGGCGTGATCTATGCAGGAGCCCAGAAGAATATCGGACCAGCGGGCACCACGGTGATCATTGTCAGGGACGATTTGATAGGCAAGCATTTGAAGATCACGCCCTCTATTCTAAACTTTGAACTGATGGACAAGAACAGCTCGCTGCTAAACACTCCGCCAACTTTTGGGTGAGTTGGGTATTATTTATACATAGGGAACTCTTTGTTAAACGTTCTTCCTTGCAGCATCTATGTGATGGGCCTGGTTTTCAAATGGATCAAGCGGAATGGAGGCGTTGCAGGCATGGCGAAGCTATCGGCGGCTAAGTCCAAGCTGATTTACGACACCATTGACCAGTCCAATGGTTTCTTTTACTGTCCACTGGATGAGAATGTTCGTTCGCGGATGAATGTTCCCTTCAGGATCGGCAGTGCCGCGGGGGATGATGCGCTGGAAAAAGAGTTCCTGACCAAAGCAGAGGCCGAGGGCATGATCCAGTTGAAGGGCCATCGCTCGGTGGGCGGCATTCGTGCCTCTCTCTATAATGCTGTAACGCTGGCGGAGACCCAACAGTTGGCCAATCTCATGCTGGCCTTTTATAAAAACAATAAAAATTAAAGAGTTGCTCTTGTAATTAGAGGATGTTTTGGGATTTACAAGAGACCACGCTGGCGGAAGATTTCATCTAGCTTGAGTTCCAGATTGGCGTTGGTGCCTCGCAGATTGTCCACCACCTTTTTGGCCCAAATGAAGTACTGCTCTCGACGTTCCTAAAAGGAAAGGGTAGGTATCTTAATGAGGAGTTTTTGAAGAGGTCTATAAACATACCTCTGTCCATCCTGTTGGCGTGTTGACCTGCAGATCCCTCAGGTTTTCAGTTTGTCGGCCAGTTTTATAAGCTTGGCTCTGCAGCTGGTTTTGGCTGCCTTTTCTATTTGCAAACGTTTTCTTTCCTGTTTCTCCAGGGATTTGTCATCGGTCACCTCTCGGACTAACCCACAAACATCGGCTCCAAATAGTTTCTCCACGTCCTCAAAAGATGCATCTGTATCCTCGACGACATCGTGAAGAAGGGCGGCCATCAGAACCGGCTCATCGGTGATGGACGCCTCTACGGACAAAATGGTGCTCACATTTATCACGTGATTCACATAAGGCGTTTCCTTGGGGTCCTTAAAATATAATAAAAAGGGGAATGGTGATGTTTGTTTACTCTCCTTCAAACTATGTTAGTTTTTAAAGCCTAAAAACAGCTTACCTTGCGTCGCTGTTCGCGGTGTTTGAAAGCCGCATACTGCAGGCACTCCATAAACTTGGAAGAGGGATATGTAGCCATAAACAAGCTAATAGAACTAAATAATTCCTTTTTTTAGCGTGGAAAGCACCAACCAATATTTGAATGTATGTCGTTTGTTTACAATCTTAACAGAACAGCTGTTTTAATATAACAGACCGGCAAGCATCGATAAGAGAACATATCGGGCTGCCAACCGGTTTTTTAAACCAGTGGGGAGCTGCCATACTGCACCACCTATCGATAACACAAGTGCGCGCCAATTATTTAAATTCAAAATGCTTTATTTAAGAGTACACTGAGACTATTACTGCTTTTCGTTCTTGTTCTCGCACTTGTTGCACTCCTGCTCCTTGGCCTTGAGCAAGGCTTTGGCGTCCTCCTCCGCCTCCTTCTTAGCCTGGGCTTCCAGTTCGGGGATAAAGAAGATCTTGCGAGACTTCAGCGCTGACCACTTGAATCGCTTGATGTAGTAGGAAATGCCGATCAAGAAGGCCGATATTAGAGTAACCTTAATGAGCAGCAGGCGGCGCTCATCCGCCTCCGGTTCCGAGGTCCACTTAAGGAAGACGCACACATCCTTGGCGATTTGGGCGGCCGAGGCAGCCACATTGGCATCAGCAAAGGTTACCACCTCATTATCCACCGATTGGGCCATGGCAATGGCTCCACCGGAGAAATACGGATTGAAGTACAGCCCTTCGCGTAGAGAAAAGCCAGCAGGAGGATCACAGTAGCCGGTGAGCAGGGCGAACACGTAATCCTCGCCACCCTTGCGGGCAGACACTATGTAGCTGAGATCCGGCGGATAGGAGCCATTGTTGGCCGAACGAGCCGCCTCCTCGTTGGCATAGGGAGCCGGAAAATGATCGGATAGCTTGCCGGGACGATCGAAGAACTCCCCCTCATCATTGGGGCCATCTCGCACGGTTATGGCCTCCGCCTCGGCCTTGGCCTCCGCTTCAGTCATGCAAACGCCCACAAGATTGCGATAGGCCATGTACTGCAAGGAGTGGCAGGAGGCACAGACCTCCTTGTAAACAAAGTATCCCCGACGCACGCTCTCCTTGTCCAGGGCGGCCAGCAGTCCCTTGTGGTTCCAGTGCTGATGAGGCGGATGCACGCAGTCGGAGGAGGCATCCACACTGGTTTCCAAGGCGTAGATCAGCAGTCCCGCCCCTCCGGTTAGGGCTCCCAGTGCTCCAAGTAACTTGGGCCGACCGATGGAAAAGCCCCCACGACCCGGGTAACTCATCCTGGGGCGCACCGATGTCCGGTTAAAGCTGCTCCTGGCCAATTGAAACAGTTTGCTGCTCATATTCCGGAACTTATTGGCCATTTTAGGTCGGAGTCAGGCTTTTCGCTTGATACTTTAAATGTTTTCTCCAATAAAAATTGTCAACGAAAGCAGTGTTGGGAAATTCTGCTGACTAGGGTTGTCACCACAGGGAGGATATTTTGACGGAATTACTTAAATATAATTATCTGAAATGTCATTTAAATATCATCAAGCAATACAAAATTAAGTAAATATCTATAGAAGCGCTACCAAAGCTGTCTTTCTAAAATTATTTTAAAGAATTGCCATTTAACTAAGATTGAGGGAAGTCCAGGAAAGTCTCTACAGCTATGTCCTCTTCGGAAATCTTTAAAAATATCTATACTCACCTAGGGCAAAATATTAGACTTGCTCCTTTGATGGCAAAAAGTCATCATTACGAAGAAAATATGTAAATGTTTTCAAATTATTGAAATGTGTAAAAGTAAAAGCCAGTCAGAACAATTTTTAATTGACATGTTTTACAAAGCTTGCAAGCGCAGAGCTCAGCTCCACAGCGATTCTTAGTTTGTACATATCGAATACATAAATATCTATAAATTATAAGACCAAAAGAAATAGTGCATTTCCCAATTGTAAAGTTTAATAGGTTATATGTACATGTTACCATTTTTAAAGAACATACATCTTTTAGAACATTTGAGAAATAGATTGCCTGAAATGGGAGGGCAGGATTGCCCAGAAATCCCAGAGCTTTCTTTCTTCAACATTAAGCCCAGATCAGTCAGATTCTTATCGGCGATCTTTCCCCATAAAGCATATGTAAACCAAAACCCACCCAAATTGCTGTTACTCTTCACAGCTAAAAGGTTGAATCAACGTTTTTCTTTCTATTGTTGTAACGATCGCCTCCTTCTGGGGTTTCTTTCCTGCCCAACGAGCGGAGCAACTGAAAAAAACCGAAAAAACAAATGCCAGGGCACTTTCATTTGTTATCTGGCGCAGTAATCTGTAAATCTGTAACAGCCCACCAAACAACGGTGCATACAATATTTCCTAGCCATTCTTCACACTGTGTGACCACGAAATCGTCAAAGTCAGGCCCAAGCCAGCTTTTACAACAGCCAAGAAGCATGGGTGTGGGCCTAACAAATTTGAGGGGTAAATTGGTTATAGTCCCAAAAAAAGACAATACTAAAATCATAAAATCTACGTAATAAACTTCATTTTATAAATTATATTTGAACTTATAACATGTAACCTGTATAACAATCTAAATCACCTAAATAATTGTAAAAATATTTTTAAATTTGTAATAAAAATTTTTCCCATTTCCCTACTCGAAATACCCATTTCAAAAATAAATAATGTTTTATAGGGAAAAAGAAAAGACTAATTTCAAAAACACTTTATAAAATTAATTTGTTTTATTTTCTTATTTTTTCGCAGATATTTCTGGGTTGAAAGTTTGACTCTTTCATTAAAATATAAAACCCAGCAGTTTTGCGGTAGGTCCCCCTTTTACTATTTTACTACTCCCATGTCAATCAATAATGACAATGCAACGGCCGACGTTGGCAGAGCGACGTAAACTCTTTTTGTTTTTGTTTTCGGTGAAAATTTGTACCTGATTTTATATTTCCCTTTTTTGTGTTACACTGTTTCTGTAGCTCTTGGCTTTTTTCAGTTATTACGTATTTCCATGTTTACCATATTTTACACGCGCTTACAGACACACAGATAGAAAAACAAAAACAGATACAGATACATTTACCCCCGGATTTTCCCTATGTGCGTTTTTAGAGTTCTGCTTCTGCGCAGCGATGCATAATTCCCACTTTTGAAATTTGTGTGCGGTTGTTGTTGCTGTTGTTGTTGTCTTCTGCGGTGGTGGCTGAAATGTTGTTTTTGTTGTTCCCGTTGCCGCTGCGCAATTAATAATTCTTTTCGACTGGCGTGAAATTTTCATAAGCAAGAAAAAGCAGCAACAGCAACCGCACCAACTTTCCATGAAAATCTCCAGCCATTAGTAGCAATCTCGGCGCTTTTCACCGTGGAAAACCGCAGAGATTGTGCTGCGACCCCATAGAAATGGGCCCACGTCATGAATTTTATTCAAATTACAAACTCATTAATAAATGGCGTTGTTTACTTTTAAGTAGAAAACAAACCGGCAATGATTGCTCAATTTCTGCAGAGCTGATATCATATTTTACCAAAATTACCAAATATATTCTTTAAGGCTGTAATATATATTTTTTAAGTAACGTAAATTCTTTAATAGTTGCAGAATTATTTAGAATTTATGTTAAGTTTCACATATTTATTACTGCTGTAAGTATACTAAAATTGTCTAAAATATCTTTCTGCCTTCAGGGCAAATTCAAGATCCGGGCTCTGTCTAAATCAGATATAAATGCAAGAGATATGACTTATCAACTGAATAATTATTCGTGAAAAAGATGGGCCTGCAAATAAAAATACCTGAATACGGAACAAAAAAGTGTGCATAATTTAGCAATAAATGTAAATATTACTGGTCCGCTTCCTTTGGGAGACAAAGCGCCATGCTGCTGCAGTTTCCTGTGGCCTCTTCGCCCAGAGAAGATGATGATGATCATGAGGCCAGAGCATCGTAATAACGATGAGGCTGTGGCCATGTCCCACTCCTTATCTTGGCAGCACGAAAACCAGAAACAAGAATTATAGACCAAAAGCCAGTTGCAATGCGAGTGCATCTTGCATCTTGGCCACCGATCCCACGTAGGTGTGTGTGGGGGCACTGCATCGGTGAGTGTTAGCCAGAGTATCTGTGTGAAGTGCGCCTTTGGCCAGAAGTGAATGCAACACAAGTTGCATCTGCCGCAGTGCTGGTCAACGCTCGAAAGATCATGAAAAAGCCAGGAAATCAAAGCCCAGTAAAGCGGAAGCCATTAATTTAATTGGTTTGCTTAAGCAAAAAACAAAATCAATAATATTTATGGAAAGAAAATGTTAAAAATCTTTTTTCCATAAATCAGGTTTACTAAAATTAAGATTGAAACACCAATCACTTTGATTAAGGCATGATATATATTATTGATATTACTTTTTAGAAACTTTCATTGGAATCAAATTATTTAAATTTTTATTTATTTCTTCTATTTATTATAAAAACCCCCTTCTTTAAATTTATACAGGTTTTAAATAAAAAAATTGGTTTTACCGACATTCGAAATTCATTTGATATTCACAAGATGAACATCTTTACTTTATGACGTATCTGAAAGATCGTTTTAACGCGTGCGCAGCTACCGTTGAATGCGTACGAAAATCGCATGCGAGAGAATAAATCCCAGAGAGCCTTTCGTATTTTTGAGATTCTCATTCTCATTGCCCATTTACCGCTCAATTTCGCAAAAACAAAAAAGCTATGCTCCTCTATATACAACAACATCACGATTTCGCAGTGTGTATGGGTGAGTGTTTGTATCTGTGTTTGCGGCGAGTGTGTTTGTGAGTTTATGTGTAGCATGCGGTTTTGCTTTGGATTTTTATAAACTTTTTCGCAGTCTTCAGTCGCCAATCTTCAGGAGAAAGATACAGATAGTTGGTGGATACAACAGGGGAGAAAGAGGAATAAGGGAGGGAAAGAGTGGATGAGAAGAGCCAACTTCATTATGACGTTGTAACTGTCTTTTCAATTTCTCGTTCTGCCCGATTCGCCTTGCCAAATGGAGCCTAGAAGATGGATCTCCTCTCGATTCTCCTCTTGATTCTTCTTCTCCTTTCTTTGCCTCTCTTCTCGCCCCCCACTCATACACACACACGCACGGCAATTGACGACTCTGCGTGTGTGTGACCGTTGATGAGTTTTGTTTTAATTCTGCTTCTTGACTTCAATTTCTTATAAAGATTGTTTATATGCACGTAATACAGTAAAACATCTTTAAATGGAACTTTAAAAGGTTCAAATTATTCTCAATACTTGGAATTCCGGAGTATTGTAATCCAACCAATGTATTCCAAAGGTTTTTTTATACAAGATTTTATATTCTGAAAAATGTATCAGCCATAGAAAATACTGGAAGCTGATCCTGCATTTTGTTAAAACTGGTAAGTGTACAAATTTTTTTTGTAAATAGTTATTTGACGATATATTGCTCATATTGAACTATAGAATTTAGACTGTAGTTGGCATCAGTATTTGTAAGCGCTTTCTGTGTATGTAAATGTATCCGACAGTGGTGTTAGCTTTTTGTTTTAAATGAAGACTTCGTTAAATTCAATTACAAATGCATTAAATAAAACAGTTTTTCAGTATGTAAAGTATTTAGTACTTTATTTAAGCAGCCAAAGAATTTATTTTCGAGTCCCCCCAAAAGTACCCCGTTAAATAAACGCTCCTGAATAGCTGCATCTGCATCCGTATCTGTGAGATGCAGGCCGCACTGTCTTTGTTGTTGCTGTGATTTGGTGAATCGCGCGTAGCCGATTGTAATTATTGTAATCGAGTCTCGAACCGATCCAATCCGATACGATATGATCGCAATAGCGAACAGCCATTCTCCGAGCCTCGCTTGGGGTTGAGTTGAGTTGAGTTCGGTTGAGTTGAGAAGATCAGGCCGCTATAGCGATAGCCATAGCCATAACCATCGTCGATCGTCCATCGTCTTCGCCTGATTTGATTCTGTTTTAGCTGCTTTGATCATTTCGTAATAGTTTTCTCAGTGCTCTGCTTAAATCATCTTGGATGTTGGCCAAGACCGATCTCAGCGATCTTACAGATTCAGATCCAACCAATCCGCTGCTCGTGATCGTTTCGCTTGAGCCGAGCCCGCGCTTTTCTCTTTGAAGCTAACGTCATCGACAGTCCCAGTCATACAACATACTACCAGTCATCATTGTTGCTGTTGTTGTTGCTATAGTTGTCTTGGCCGTTGCTTTTTACTAAAAGTTGATTGACTGTCTGTTCATTTAGCCGCTTGTCCATGGCTCGCTCCGTTTGTTGGCTTTGTGTGCTCTCAGTGCTACATGGAGAAAAAATCGAAATAGAAATAGTAATTTGAATTTTCTTGTAATATAAGATCGTATGATAAGCAAACTCAAAAATACTATAAGACACTTTAAACTTGAAGTAATACAATTTTTATGACCAATAAAACATACTTGAGTTATAGAAATGAATGAATGTAATTTCTTTGTTCGGAATTTGACAACGTCATTAAACCCATAAAGTATACATTTTTATGACAGTTCTGCATAGAAATTGTTTATGAAGTTTAAGGAGATTGAATAGTTTAGTAAAAGAAAAAGAGCTAAGTAGGAATAAACGAAAATGGTTATCTAAACGAAAATAAAGTATGTTACAATACACAGTATATCCCGATTACTTTTTCAACCTTTCATTTAAATTTCCAAGGGAACTAGCACGGCGATATCAGAGTTTAAAAAGTTCCACATTTTTTTCGCAGTGTATTTTCGTTACCCCCTATCCGTTCCAAGCTTCGGTTGCGGCTTCTCTTGCACATTTCGTTTTAGGCCATTATAGTTTTGAACATGTTCAAGTGCCATTCTCACGATTGTTTATAGTCTTTTAATTTCAGCCGGAGCACAAGAAATAAACAGTGAAATTTAGCAGCAGGCGATTTGAGTTGTTCCTAGGCCTAATGTTCTGGAAACGAAACGAAACCAAGTCAGTGCAGTTTCGGCTTACACTTACAGCTGGGGTTTATGCTCCAACTCCAGCTCCCCGTCCCCAGAAACAGCTGAATCCCCCAGCCGAATGCCCAGCTCCAGCTGGAAGCGGTGAAAGGCCTCAAGTGGTCAATAAGTACCAGGGAGCTCGACGGTTCTCAGTCTTCAGTCTCGAGTCCAGAACTCGAGTACTCCGAAATGTTTGCCTATTAAACAGTCATCAATGATTGTTACATTCTACAAATAGAAAATGGTGGAGCCATCGAGATGGCGGGACAGAGAATGTTTGGAGCGCTGAAAGAGATCAATCCGACGATCGTTTGGCAGATTTATGACTCATGGTCCGCAGAGCGACTTAAGCGATCAATAAGATATTTGGGAAACTAGCGCAAACTATTATTGAGAGATAATTCTAGTGTGGAAGGCTCTTAACGATCGATTCGTGCATTACTTGGCCATCAGCAAGATATTGATCTTTAATCTAATGATCCGCTGATCTGTTTTATGGCACTAACATGAAGTCTATGATTAAGGTTGGTCTTTCATTAGAGATGTAGATAAAATAAATGGCTAATGGTTTTAAAATTTGGACTACAACTATAATATTGATCGGTAATTTAAAAAAAAATCATAAATATTATTAAATATTTTATAATAGTTTGAGAGCACTTAAAAATGTCAATAATAAAATCGTCATAGCACAGAATTCAAAAACTAAAAAAACAAAGTATTGATCTTCAGTTCAACACCCCCAGGGAAATGCAAATATTATACTATCGAAACCCAAGTCAAGCCAGGGATTTTTGTGCAGTCGAAATTCCATCAATTAAGCAGCCGTCGATCGCTGAAAAATCATTCCCAAACAAGCATCTCGATCGGTCGATCGTTAATTAACTCCCATCGAGCTGCCACCAAATTGACATTCCCAGTCCGAGAGTTTCCATTTACCATTTCCACAGCGGACGTCTCCCAGCGCTTTTGTCCATCGAATTTGGGCTCCAGATCGTGGGTATCACGATCATCTTGGGCAATTTTCGCGCATGGAACTTTCAACTCCAAAATGGACTGACAATTGATTTGTGCCACAGCCAGAGAGCAGAAGGAAAACAAAAAACGAAAAACAAAGCCTGGCTGCAATTTAAATTAAAAGCGCAATTGAACTGGAAAATTCGTCTAAATTGTTTTCACAATTACCCACACACGGGGCAACCTGAGAAGACGCAGGGTGGCAGCCGGGGGAAAGCGAAGAGAGTTCCAGAGTTTTTCCACCATTGGTCACAATCAAATCCAATCCTCAGCGATCGCAGCTCTAACAACATGCAATAGAGCCGGGCGCACAATACATAAAAATTTCAAAACTAATGATGCCGAGGAGGAGAGCCTGAAAAAGTACGAATAAAAAAACGAGCTGCTTTCGTTCACAATTTATGCATGAGAAGAAAGATCTTTGGCAGAAGAAATGGTCCGTTTTTTGTGGGAGTAGAGTTCTTTTATTTTCTGTTCCGTTCTATTCTGCACACACTCTTTTTGGCCTGGCTTTTTTTTGTTCGCTCCGAGCAGCGCTGGCTTCGATGATAAAGATCGGAAAAGCCCGAAGTTTAGAAAGGCAATAGCAAGAGCAGCATCCGAGCCGAGTATCTATGTATCTGCAATACATAAATTGTATGTATCTATATCTATACGGTCTACAATGTATCTCTTTTTGGCCCCAGTGTTCCTGTGTGTGTGTATCTATGTAATGAGCATGTAACTAAACTTCTGTGTAGCCAAAACTCCTACAACAGAGACAAAAACAAAAACAAAAAGTCTAGGCTCTGTAAACTCTGAAACGCTGGAGCTCCAGCTCCGGAGCTCTGCAACTCCCTCAATACCCGTTTGCCACTTTGCCACAACTTCAATTCAACTGAACTGTACTGGCTGCTCTTCGGGGCTCTCAGTCTCCAGTTTTCAGCGTTCAGTGTTCAGTGTTCAGTTTTTCTGGCCGTGCTCTATCTGATGATGGCCGTTAACGTTAAAAGTTAAGGCCTGAAGAGCGCCCGACCCGACCTGCTGCCCTGTCTTCCCCCTGAAGACCCCGTTCTTCCCGGTTCCCTGCTCCCTGTTCCCAGTTCCAGATGCCCGATTCCCGATTCTTCTGCCAGTGACTCGTAAACATGAGCTACGTTCTTGCCCCATTCCCCTTTCTTTTCAGCCGGGTTTTGTCTTTTCCCCCGCCGCGACTTGACTTCATTTGTTTGGCTTTTTTGGGAGACGAAACTGGTTATTGCTCTCGGCCTTTTCTTCGGCTTGGTAACTCGATGAGTTTGTGTTTTTTCGTTTCTGTTTTTTTTTTTGGCTTTTTTCGGTTAGGTGAGCGGTGGTCTCTCCACCGTTCTTCGTATATTTCTTCGGTTTTTCGGGGCCCCAGTGGCGTACATATATGCAAAGGGGACCCGTTGGCCACGTAGAGGTCCCGGCGACCACGTCGCTGTACAGGCCACGCAGCTTCCAGCCTCCTAGTCTCCTAGGCAACAGCTACCACATACAGGGGGTATTGCCTAAGCTAAGATTTAGTTACTCAAAGCAACTTAAATAAAAAATTTGGAAAAATATATTATACAAGAAATCCAATTCGCCAGGAGAATTCTCTAAAGGATATGGCTATTAAAAAAAAGCTCCTTTGTTTAAAAATACTTGGTAGATTTAAAATGAGCTTATCTCTAAAGATTTTTAATTTTACATATCACTTTTATGAATTTAATTGTAGGCTTGTTATAAAAATAATGTCTACTTGTTGTTACTATATTTGAGCTTTTCTAACAAAAAATCCTAATTAATTAATAATCAAATTAAATTAATATGAGCACTGAACTTTGAATTGCTAATCAGCTATGACATAAAACACCTTTCCCGATAGATTTGCTTCTTAGCCAATAGCCACTGTAGTTGGCGATTCAAGCGGGGCACCGAACCAAACGACAACCAAATCTCGGTGGTGCAGCTTCTAAGTGGAGGCTTGGTGGGCAGCGTGCAGCAACAAGTAGGAAGTGGGCGCTTGGCAAAGGCTTGGCCTGGACTTGGTCTAAAACCGAGATCGAGACTGGCCACCTCCTCCTCCTCCTCCAGCTTCCCTCCTCCTCCTCGTCCTCCTCCTCCCGTTGGGCAACTTTTTTCCGCGCGACTCCTTTGTTACATTTTGCGAGCGAGCTAGAGGTAAACGATCGTTAGAAAGGTTTTATATGAAGCCATGGCTTCAGATTTGCGCTCACGTCTATTTATTGGACTTGCAGTTGCTGGAGCCAAACTGAAAAGCTGTAGCCATAAGCTGAATCTGAAGTTGGGCTTGATCTGTGTGCTGGAGCTATCGTTTCTGCAGAGAGAAGAAATTCATTGAAAGACGTATGTATGTTTATGTGTTCTTACTGTAATATAATCAAAATTAAAACAAACATGAACCTAACTATAAAACTAGGAAATGTTACATCACGTTAAAATCAAAAATCAAATAACCATCATCACGTTTTTGATATAACCTAGATACAATATTCCAGTTTTTATATTTTCTCTAAAATATTTATTATTATAAACCTCTTCTTTTATATAATGATGTTTATAACTTTAATATTTATTTATTTATTTATTTATATTCTGGTTATAAGGCAATTACAAATGGCCTCCAACCAATTTTTTTAAGCTATAGCTTCTAGGCCTTAATATAACTTTAATACATTTATTAATCTCTTTAAAATTCACCGTTTCTTTTGGTGCATGGTCATGTTACCACCGCCTGTCGTTTAAGATGGCTCTTGGCTTGCTGTTTGTTTTGTTTTGGCCTGCTCAGTTTTTTTATCCATTTTGGTGGCCTGTCCTCCATCCTCCAAGCTCCATCCTCCGAACTCGAGCTCCCGACTCCTAGCCACCAGCTCCCAACTCCCAACTCCCTGCACCATCCTCAAAAGTCCATCCAGCCTCAACTTCAATGGAAGTAGAAGTGGCATGAAATGCTGTTAACCTCGTTTGAACTTTGCCATTTGTTTGAGCCATTGGATAGGCCGATCTTTCTTCTTGGCAATGTTTTTTTATTTTTACGTATTTCTTTCAGCGCTCCTCTCTCTGTTTTTGGACTGTTTAGACAGGCCGGCCAAGCAATTTAAATATATTGCAAACAAAAGGAGTGTATGTAATTTAATGTGAGTGGACGTCGGACGTGGACGTGGATGGGGCCTAGAAATGGGATTGGAATGGTTTTGGTTTGGTTCGGTTTGGTTTGGGCTGGCATGGGGGTTGGATGATGGGGACCATGGACCGTGGCAGTTGGGCAATGGCTAAAAAACACAACTGACATTTACAATCCGAGAGATACGGGTCCAAGCACCAGCTGGAGATTGCCCAGGTCAGCCTGAACCAATCCTCCTCCGCACCTCTTCGTCGATAACCCAAGAAAACCCCTCGGAAACACCCTCGAACACCCCTCGAAGGCCCCTCAAACACCTCTGTCAATGCAACTCCTTCCTACACACCTCGAAATTTTCGCAATGACAAGTAGCCCAGGCATGTGTGATTTTTTTTAATCTACAAAAAGAGCTGGTGTTGCTCCAAGCTGGTCTTCCACATAGGCTGGGCTTTGAACTGGGTTAGACCAACTGTGGGAAGAACAGAGCGTTTAATTGGGCCAGCGAAAGATTGGGGGAGGGAGTTACTCTACACAGAAAATATTATCCAAAAGAAAGACAATTGTTGAATTTAATAATATAATAATAATTTTCAAAGAAAATTATTTATATTTTTTACAATTAAATTGAATACCTAAATGTTAGGGCTCTAAAATATGATAATGATAATGATAATGATTAATTAAAGATTAAAATTTAATTCAGTTGGAAGCCTTAGTATTTGGGAAAAATAAAATCTGGATAATGGATATGTCTTATATTTGGACAACAAAATATCTATAAATTTATTCAAATCAAAATACTTAAAAACCAGGGGACTTCGTTTAACCTGTATTTCCTGCAGTGCACAGTAAGTATTCAAGAGCAGCGACCATAAAGACGTTCTGGCTTGTCAGATGAACCGAGATTAGTTTATGTTTTTGGGGGAAGAACGGTGGCGAACAAACGGTAGCGGATGACCTGATCCAAGACCATTACCATTACCCAGGCCCGTTTTAGCCCGCTTCCAAGCCCAACCAATTAGCACTATCTAAAGTGGAGTGGTGAGATGGGTTTCCTCTGGGTTTTATGGGAACTGGGGGACACTTTATGTCCCCTCAGAAGAAATACCCGGGAGTAAAAATTATACGTTCGTAACTATACGCCCACGCAATCGGCCATTAAAGACACGTCGCCGAATTTCAATTACAGGAAGCGGAAAATGAATGAAAATACGCGTATGGAAATGCAAGTTCTGCAAATTTCATTGAGCACGCAGAAAACTGTGTCACCTTGGCGGTAAAACAGAATACGATCGGAGGGCAACAAAAAATAAGGTAATTTAAAGTACAACTTCCCGCTACTATATAATGGAAAAGAAGAAGATGATGATAAAGACGAAGAAGGGCGAGCAACAGCTGCGCAAGCGCTTTGTGAAGAGGGTGGGAAAAGTAGGGAAGGGGAAAGCTAAGACAGACAACAACCCTCTTAGTTTTTGGCAAAGCCATTGACACACCGAAATAAAAGGAACAGCAGAATTCCGCATGTCTGAGTGCTGTACATTATTTACTACACAGAAAGAAAAGGGGGAATACAATAATACTATTTAATTTTTCAAACCATTGTGGAAGCAACACAAGATTAGTTTTCAGGTACCGAAGTGAAACTAAAATGATCACTTTAAGGTACCTAATACTTTTCTTTTAGTGCATCCTAAATACTTTGTTTGTCTGGAAAACCTTTCCACTACACTTTCCGTCCTCAAGAAACCACCCCAAGGAGAAGGAGAAGAGGGAGAAGAAGCAGGAGAAGAGGGAGCAAAAAAGGTGCGATCTCTCTCTCTCTCTCTGTCGAAGAGTCGACGGCCGTTGTAATTATTTTAATAATTTTTTCACTGCGTCATCATTATTTTTCTCTGCCTTTGATATATAATTCTTCTTTGTATCATTTGCACACACGATTGCACACATACAAAGGGCGGGAGAGAGGGGAGAGAAATTCACGCTCAGCAATAAAAGTGTGTATGTGATCGCGAGAGAGCAAAGCCGCTCGCTGCTCAAAATGAGCCGAGGTATAAAACCCGAAGAGCGTCACTCGCGAGCAATTGTTGTTCCTGCGCCGTCGGCGTGGCGCCGCGTTTTTGAGCTCCTTCCGAGAAAGAAAGAAAAGCGGAGCTAGAATTTTTTAAGAAAATGCCATTAACAAATAGCAGCTGAAAAAGTATTTGACGCGTGTTTTCTGCGTGCCTTTTGTGACGAGTGTACCCCTCCAAACTCAAATTGCCGTTGATTACAAGCCGAGCTCACCCACACACACGCACGGCCTATCGCACACACTCGAGACTTTAGTTTGCCGATAAAAAAAAAACGAAAAGCGAACAAACGGATGCACGCAGCATTTACAGTTGAGTTCAAATGTGCCGTCTAATTAGAAATGATTTAATTTCAATAGCGATTTAATAAAAACGAATTGCGAAACGAAGCGACGCCGCGTGTGTATTTTGTATGTACATGAGTGCCTGTGTGTAATTCGCCATACTTCTTCAATTCAAAGAACAGACAGAAGAAGAACACAACAACAAGAGGGCAAGACATACTTAAAAAAATAAAGCAACAACTATCGCTATCAACTTGAGCCATCAGCGCAGGCTCTCTTTCGTTCTTTCTCTCTCTCCCGCTCTTTACGGTGTTGCTGTGCGCGTGTGTAAGCCTCGCTTTGCTAGTGTTGGGTATGTATATAAGCGGGCGAACAAAAAACTACATATATAATACGCTCAATTTTCCCTATATTTTTGCGCCTGCCAATAAGCGGTTCTTTGGCGGAGTTGCCACACCGCCGCGCAGATCGTGGAATTTTTAATTGGAATTGGGAAAGATTCGTTGCGTACTCACATGTGTATGTGTGCAGAGCTGATAAGACGCAGAGAAAGCAGAAAAGAGACGCCGCTTATCAACGCTACAAAAAAATAGAAAAAACTAACTAAATGGGTCGAGCACATTGTCGTGTATTGTTTTTGCACTATCGCTTAATAATTGAAATTAAAGAGGAGGCGAGGGAAATGGAGAACGCAAAAATCCCACTACAATGGAATTGGAATTTGAATTCATACTACTGTTTTTAGTGGGTGGGGGTCCAGTGTTTCACATTGATTTTCTTAGTATTTGTGACTAGATCCACACTCATTAATAACGGTAGTTCAATCATCAAGCACGTGTGTTCTGCATAGTATGGTTTCCTCCTCCCAAAAGAAAAGGGACACCCAGGTGCTATTCAAAAAACAAAAAATAAAAAAACAAGGTAATTAGTCAAAGTCTCGCACGCACACGTCATTCAGACAGAACGACAGAATAAAAGAAGGAAAAGAGCACCTGTTCGAGTGCCCAAAAGAGAGGAGAGAAGAAAAGGAAGAGCGATAGCGGAAGACCGACTTGATTGCAGGCCCAAAATTAAAATTAATGCTAATTCAGACCATTTTCGGGCCAGGGAAAAAGGCCCAGAAAACGATCCCCCAAATTCAAAATTAATTGTAGCCGACTTTGAAAGAAGTGGGAAAATTGTTAGCCTAACAACAAAGGTGAAAAGTTCAACAACTGTTGCCAGCTGACTCACAGTGTTCTCTATGTACAGTTGCGGTTGAAATAATAGTGCTTTTGTAATTATCAACTTGCTAGAAAATTAAAAACCTACCAAAACCGAGAAAACCTAGGAAAATATAAAAAATATATGCAAAAATCGAAATGTAACTTAAGTCAATTTCTTTTTATGCTCAAGGAATTTTATTTTTAATTCTAAAAAAGTTGTAATATTTATTTGACTGATAACATTAGCTTGCCTATGTAAAATTTTCATCCAAAAATAATATACTTTTTGTTCTTTAATTTTTTTATTAATTTGTTAATTGAACCATTTTCATAGAATACACTAACTACTATTATTTACCCCGCAAATGTGTGTTTTTCTGTATTCCTGTAGTTCCGCCTCCCTAACTACTTTGACTTGTTCTTCTCTGGTTTCTACCGGAACAAATTGCTGAAATACTAAATTCTGAGAAGACACCGCTGTCGCATAGTTCAGTTTAATAGTTATATACACCCCCGACTTGACAAACAAACAATAATTTCCGCCGAATCATGTGGTTGACTGTCAGTCACTTTATGTATCGGATTTTATCCAACTTTGTTCTCCGTGTTTGTGCCCCGATCAGCAGAAATTCAAACTGCAACGACGCCACAATTCTTAAACAATTCTCAAAGACGACGACGATTCTGATTCTGATTTTGTCGGCTTTTCGTCAGAGAAGAATCATGGGTTGCCCTGCCCTGCCAGTTGATATATATTATTGCATAAATCAGCAGAAAAAACAGCAAACAGCGGACAAGCGAACAAAAAATAATAAACCTTAATTCGAAGCTCGGAGCTTGATTCATTCATATTACCCGGGGATCTGAAAAAAAGGGGGGACGGAATCGAGAAACGGGGAAGGGGACGATGACTGACCACCCAATTGAGCTATGAAAACCGATCAAACCGATCGCAATTGTTGCCAGGCACGAGAGCAATGACATGACATGCAAAAGCAGCAGGAAAACTAAACACCAAAACGAACCGAACTGAAAAGCCAAACCCAATCACCAATCACAAAAATGCCACAGAAAGTCGTGCAGGGGCAATAATCATCATCATCATCATCCGCGAAAGGAGAAAAAGGAAGGAGGATGTGGATGTGGATGCTCTTTTCTGACTCTATTTTGTCGGCGAACATGGATCTAGTGCACGGTGGTTCATGATTAAGTTCGTGACTAGATTTCATGCTCGTCTATTAAGTTGGGTCAGCACAACGAAGAGAGTTTTCCTCGAGGGGATGTGTGGGGAGATTTCCACCCCCTTGGCCGCCTTTCCCCCCTCTGGCTGAGTGGCCAATTAGCCGACGCATTAATTATGGGAAATGTATATTTGCCTGATTGACCCGTGACCCACATGCAGTGGCACACGCCCCGCAGAAATAACTCCCGAAATGAGGGCGTGTTGTAGAAATAAAAATAAATAAGAAAAAACAGAGTCAATGGCCTGCTGTCCCGCATGCTGTGAGCATTTAACCCGAGAGAAAAAAGCAGTAGCCTTGCCGATTTGTGGTCCTTTATCTGGCCAATGGAGTGACTGCCCTGCCAACAATCGCAGAATGTGGAAAACCGAAGCCCGTGACACCGCCAACGGTCCACCAATTTATGGCTTAGTGACACGCGATTAAAAATCGAATCCAAAAGGCCCCTACGGAAGCGAAGAAACATAAAGCCAGGGAACTGCAACTCCAATAGATTTCCGTGTGAAAAACTCAGCGAGGGTTGTTGTTGCTGTTGTGGCGCCTGAGGGTAAGTAACGGCTTTTTACCCGCCTTTTGTCACATGGTGAGAAAAAAAAAGCAAAATATCGGTTGGGTAATGTCTTTTAAAAGTTTACATGCAATTTAAGTGGGCCGGCTTAGATCTACTTATTGAATTGTAAATCAAGGAGAAAAATCAAAATCAATCCAGAACTAATATTTCTTTTCCATTCGTTAATAAACGATCAGTGTTCTATTTAGTAATTTCTCTACGATGAAAGTGACACCCGATCCTTTGAACAATAAACTAGTTCTTGTTCCAATCAACTTCCAATAGATCTTTATATCAAAAATATGTCTGCGGTGTTAATCATTGAATTCAACTTAAAGCATTGATTTATTATAAAATATCCTTTGACAACAGCCTAATATTTAAAAATAAAACTAAAATGTCCTAATTATTTAGAATATATATAGACAGTAATACCCTTAAACTACCACGTTTTAAGAATATGTACCTCGAATTCTTAAGAAAAATCCTTGAAGACTTGGTAAGGCATTGGTCATTTCCAAAGATATTTCTCCCTGTGCACCTTGTTGCCAACGACAACAACACGACATACTGTTGCGTGGGCGTTTGAGTGTAACTGTAACACCTGCTGCCGCTATTAACACAACATTTCTCTGCTCTCCCATTTTAATTTCAGACCAAAGGAATGAAGCCGGAACACCTTTCAACCCTGCGAGCCATTGTTATTACTATTGCTACTATATAGCTACTTACTATATAGCTGTAGCTGTAGCTGTAGCTACTCCTCCTACTCGATCGCATTCGCATTTGCTTCACGCTCATTTAAATGCCAACGCACCGGGGGAAGGGAAAGAAAAGGAGAGCACAGCAACAACAACAGCGACGATCTAACAAAACATTGACTGCTCGGCTGGCTTATTTACATATTTTCTAAATGAATGTGGTGGCTACGAGTTTGCAACCCCGGCGGTGGCAAAGCCAAGAAGCGCATTCAGTTGCAACGGCGGCGGCAGCTGGCTTTCCCTGCACTGGATTTCCACTTCCTCCCGGCCGAAGCAGCAGCAACATCAGCAATCAGGAACAGCAGCAGCAACAAGAAGCCGTCAAACGCCGCAACTAATTGATATAATAGTTAAAATAACAAACTAACGAGAAAGAGGTTGTCGTCGGGCGAACGCGCGGCGTTGGTGAAGTGCAAAACCTTTCCAATTTGAAAATAGTTTTCCTGCTATGTGTGCTCGTTCCCATAAGCAGCAATACCACACCATACCACCAGCCACCAGTAGATGCAGCAAGCAACAACTGCAACATCGGTTCAGAACAAGCACAAAACAGCAAAAGCCTGCACTTTGCCAAGAGGTGATTGGGAAAAGGGGCTCGAGAGCTGGAGAAGATGACAATGCAGCGATTAGAGCAATACAGAACTTGAACTCTACAACTCCACGGCATCGTCATCATCATCATCTTCATTGGCGGCAGCTGGAAAAATGTTTACTTCAATCCCCTAGTCATAGTCGCAGTCCCAATGCGCGGCATTTCCGTTCGGGAAAAAAGAGGATGCAGCCGAGGTTCTGGATCGGATCGATTCGACGCTGATGCATTTTTCAAGGGGGCAGAGTAGTAATCATATTTATTACATCTAAATAAAGTACGTGTAATGTATTTCATTAGGAGCGGCGTGTTTTTTGATTTGGTTTGGGTAAAGGCGAAGAATGTTATAACTATTTGCTACTGAGAGGACGAGAAGATGTCCAGTTCCCAAATATAAATTTAAAAAAAAAACATTTTTTAATCTTAAGAGACACAAGGGGTGAAAAACATGTTCTTAAAAGTTAAATGCGATATTGCTTTAAATGTTTTGTCTTTGATTTGTACGAAGCACAACATTATGCCAATAAAAAATGTATAAATAATAAAAACATTCTCATGTTTAAAGTAAATTCTACTTTAACGGTCAGTTGGTTACTTTAACAGCGCGCTCTTAACGTAAAATTATGAATTCAAAATTATATATATTTCCGAAAACCAGTTAAACGATTTAAATATTTGATCTTGTATCCCTGCAAAAGAAATAATTTTATCGACAGTTAGCAAGCACATCCTCCATAGTTAGCGAAGACACTCACCGATAATAGCAAAATGTACATTTACTCGTACATTTAATGTAGAATCCGCCATGGCATGCAGATATAGATCGATATCAACACAATTATCGACAAATATCTCCGAAGTACTTCCAGCCCTAACATCGGCGGCACTTCACCAGATGCTCTTCACCTGCCGCAGTCGATCCCTTTGCTCCGGCTGGAGTCTGGAAGAGAGCACTCCTCATGGACTGCCACTGCTGGGCCCAGGACACGCTGAGCAGATGAAGGTGAAGGAGAAGGACGATGAAGGACCATGCTGGTGAACTCCCGGGCGAGCTGGCCTTTAATGTCGGCGGCCACCGTCTGGTCGAGCTCCTTGCGCGCCAAGTACCCCTGGATGGCGCCGCGAAAGGAGCCCTCCTCGAACACCTCCTGGTAGGCCTCCTCCAGGCTGCTTTCGACGTGCATGTACGTCCCCACCTCCTCAGGTGCCGCTTATCGTACAGCGTGGACAGGCGCAGCGACTGAGCACGTAATTGGTGGGACAATTGTTTGTCAAGGCAATCGATGTTTAGTGCGGGTACCTCTCCAAACTTAAATTGCCGTTGATTACAAGCCGAGCTCACCCACACACACGCTCGGCCTATCGCACACACTCGAGACTTTAGTGTGCCGATAAAAAACGAAAAGAGAACGCAGCATTTACAGTTGAGTTCAAATGTGCCGTCTAATTAGAAATGATTTAATTTCAATAGCGATTTAATAAAAACGAATTGCGAAACGAAGCGACGCCGAGTGTGTATTTTCTATGTACATAAGGGTACATTCATGTGCATGTGTGTAATTCGCCTTACTTCTTCAATTCAAAGAGCAGACTGAAGAAGAACCCAACAACAAAAGGGCAAGACATACTCGAAAAATAAAGCAACAACCATTATTATTAATAACTAGAATACATTTAGAAATTATAAACAGTCTTTACAGTAACAGTCTTAAACAGATACCTTTGAAGTATTTTAGATAAGATTCAGAATTCGATTTTTCATATAAAATAAATAAACAATTAAGAAATTCCTCGCAACTATTATCAAAGAGCTACACTTTTTAAACCCAATTGAATACCCTCACAAAGTTATTTTATTGTTAGAGCTGGGGAAACATCTGAACATCGTCTGCCGATGTTCCACCACCATCGAAGCTTTCCCGCTAAGAAGCAACCGTTAAAATGGCAAGAAATAATAACTTTTACGGAAAAGTGGTTATTAACCAGTACTACACGAAAAAGTCAAGGGCAAGGAAAATGTCCGAGTTGGATTCAGAGTCCCAGCCCCGCCGTCCAAGGAGCAGTCGCAGTTCCAGCCGCCGTCCAAGACTCGACGAATTACAGACTTATTCAAGGTCAAGACGCCAGCACCACAGAACCCGCTGCCACAGAGTAATCCGCCAGTAATTCACCATCCACCACCCCAGAGATCTCTGCTCAGGCCGGTCTTGAGATCTGTACCGCCGCCTTCGGAACGCAGGATTCAGCGAATCAGGACCCTTCGACGACAAGGTGCACTCCGGCCAAGAGACCGCGAAGCTCCAGGGCTCCCCGATCGCCTCTTGCAGTGCGCCAGCTCTCGTTCGAGACGCCGCCGAGGCTGTCTGTGGTGTTGGCCTTTTCGCCGAACACGCACCTCCGCTGCGCTAAGTTTCGCTCCAAGCGGATCTCGGTAAAGGACCTCAGGTGCGACCCTTCTGCGAATACAGGACCGCCAGCGTGAAAGCGAGGGACACCCACCAGGCGCAGTGCAGGCAGAACCCACAGGTCATTCTGCGGATGCAGACCCGCCGGGTGTACAAATGCCTCTACTGCTCGAACACCTTCAGCGGACAGGGAGTGCTAGCCCTGCACCGGAATTTCTGCCCCGTCCGCTTAGGGATGTTACCCTCGGACCAAGGTCCAGGGAACACCCCGTGAGCCTTACATAGTGCCAAAGCACGCCGTTCAGTACAAAGTAAACTTACCAGAGTTGCAACGAGTCAATCATTTTCGAATATACCCGATCATTTACCGTTTTCATTAATCGCGATTATGTTTTTTAGTTACCGCGGTGAAAAAAAGTCGCGGCTAAATGCGTTAGCTACCTTTTTGCCTCTCGCTTACTCATATGCGTCTTACTGAGTACTAGGCTTAACGGTCGATATCTTCCAAGATTCGAACCACAGTGGTGGGACTCTTACGACTGGCGACTGCGTAGCTACCCTGCACTTTCAAGAAATCGATGAAATGGATGCCATCGATGTGTGGCCACCTCTACCTCTCTTCTTCGTTTCCGGTTAGTGCTCGTGCTCCGCGTTTTCGCTGAATTTGCCAACAATATTGTATTTTATATCATATTTGCAGGCAGACGATTTAAACGGCGAATCCACCATGGTGCAAGGAGTGAGTAAACGCGGGAGGAGTGGAAATTCGCCAGTCCTGGGCCTTGGGCCATGTGAATTTGCGAATTTGCAAATGCCGGCTATGTGCCACGACTTTAGCTAACCTATCTTGTACTTTTTCGCAGACTCTGTACACTTATCCCGAAAACTTCAGGGCCTACAAGGCGCTCATCGCTGCCCAGTACTCCGGAGCCCAGGTGAAAGTGGCCGACAACTTCAAGTTTGGCGAGACCAACAAGTCGGCTGAGTTCCTCAAGAAGTTCCCCAGTGGCAAGGTGAGTTCTTCGCCCTTTTGGGTGTGGTTAATGCCAGGTCATCATACATATTTGTATACCCCCTAGGTGCCCGCTTTTGAGACCGCCGAAGGCCAGGTCCTGAGCGAGTCCAATGCCATCGCCTACTTGCTGGCCAACGAGCAGCTGCGCGGTGGAAAGTGCCCCTTCGTCCAGGCCCAGGTCCAGCAATGGATCTCCTTCGCCGACAACGAGATTGTGCCCGCCTCCTGCGCCTGGGTCTTCCCACTGCTGGGCATCCTGCCGCAGCAGAAGAACAGCACTGCCAAGCAAGAAGCCGAGGCTGTGCTGCAGCAGCTCAACCAGAAGCTGCAGGACTCCACCTTCCTCGCCGGCGAGAGGATCACTTTGGCCGACATTGTCGTCTTCAGCAGCCTCCTCCACCTGTACGAATACGTCCTGGAGCCCAGTGTACGCAGTGCCTTCGGCAACGTGAACCGCTGGTTCGTCACCATCCTCAACCAGAAGCAGGTCCATGCCGTCGTCAAGGACTACAAGCTGTGCGAGAAGGCCCTGGTCTTCGATCCCAAGAAGTACGCCGAGTTCCAGGCCAAGACCGGAGCCGCCAAGCCCCAGCAGCAGCAGGCCCAGCAGCAGAAGCAGGAGAAGAAGCCCAAGGAGAAGAAGGAGCCGGCTCCCAAGAAGGCCGCCGAGCCCGCCGAGGAATTGGATGCCGCCGATGAGGCCCTGGCCCTGGAGCCCAAGTCCAAGGATCCCTTCGATGCGCTGCCCAAGGGCACCTTCAACTTTGACGACTTCAAGCGCGTCTACTCCAACGAGGAGGAGGCCAAGTCCATTCCCTACTTCTTCGAGAAGTTCGATGCCGAGAACTACTCGATCTGGATCGGCGAGTACAAGTACAACGAGGAGCTGTCCAAGGTGTTCATGTCGTGCAATCTCATCACCGGCATGTTCCAGCGTCTGGACAAGATGCGCAAGGCGGCCTTCGCCTCCGTTTGCCTGTTTGGCGAGGACGGCAACAGCACCATCTCCGGAATCTGGGTGTGGCGCGGACAGGATCTGGCCTTCACCCTGTCCCCCGACTGGCAGATCGACTACGAGGTCTACGACTGGAAGAAGCTCGATGCCAAGAGCGAGGAGACCAAGAAGCTGGTCACCCAGTACTTCTCCTGGACCGGTGCCGATAAGGATGGCCGCAAGTTCAACCAGGGCAAGATCTTCAAGTAAACAGCTCAGCTCAGCTCAAAAGCAACAGCACACATTTAGACCAACAAAAACAATAGCAGCAGTAACAATAAAGTTTGAGATTTGAAATGCAGGAAGAGCACGATGCCTATGTCTTAAGTTCCAACTGATAGTATCCTAAAGATATCCAATATCTGTCGTGCTGCCTCACAGGTTCGGTCGTATCGTGTGTTTTGCCTTCCGCATTTTGTACTGGAGAATTTGTTTGTAGACCGCCTAAGCATAAAACACCATGATATTGTCAACGGAACAGCCGCCTGCAGCCAGAACATAATTTATAAAAAATAAAAGGTTTTCTATTAATAACACCATGTTCTTCATTAACAGCTTGTGTCTGGTTTATTTGGGAGGGCTTAAGGGTTAGAGGAGGCATCGATTTTGAATCTTTACTGAGCTCTAACTGGTTTTTAAAGAAGTCTACAAATATAAACCCAATTACTAAATAATTAACGCTATCTAACTTAACCTAAATTCAAGGTCATTTATTCTATTCCATTAATTGGAACTAAGAAAGTAATTAAAGTCAATAGTCAGCAATGTGCAGTTGCTTTAAGCTCGAAAATGAAGCAAATTGATTTCGATGTTTTTTGGGAAATTTTATTGGCATCTTTTAACTTAATCCATCAATATCATCAATAATTGCTTACGATTACAAGGGGCTCTGATAGCAGAAGTGTTTCGAAGAAGTTCAACCATTAATCTTGGTTTTAAAAGCAAACAGAAGCTTGGAGAGAATTTGAACAAGGAAATGCTAGGCGTGTTATATATCGATGCACCTCTGGAATTTACTTATTCTTTTTAACCACCACCACTGGTCCAACGTTGTCGCCAGTCAATTTGTTGTGCTCACCATGGCTGCCATCGCAATAGGGCCACTGTAAAAATAAGGAAAGAATGGGGTTACAATTTAGGATGGGTATATATTGTACTAGGTAAAAGCAAGATAATTAATTATAAGATTAATTCTCATATCCTATAACCATTGTTCACGATGGTTGCCAATTCGATTGATGGAAAATTCGATCTATTAATTAAGTATGATATGATATGAACTGATCTTGTAAATGATAAGCTCAAACAAAGTTTAGACAAAAGGAAACCTAGTTAATACTCTTCTCAAGAAGAAAATCCACTCACATTCTTGGTCTTCCAGCAGCGACAGAAGGCCGCCTTATCGGCAATGTCCTCCACATCGATCATGTCCACCACCTTGGCCTCGCTCTTCTTGATTTGGGTGTTGCAGAGTCCGCTGTTTTTGCCCGAGCAATTGCCCCTTGCCGCCGGACAAAAGGCCAGGTAACTGGTGTAACCGATTCCGGCCACCACAACGGTGGGTGGGATTAGCGCCAGCCAATCCTTGACTGAAAGTGGAATTGGGATAAGACTATAGCAGGTGTATTTTAAGTTATAGAACTAGATATTTTGGTCAATCAGCCGTAACCGGCACAAGGTCGTTTGTCGTTCTCTATATAAAGATTAGGTTATAAACGCACCAAGATATATCTACGCTACTGTGTATGTGCCAGTGAAGCGTCTACGCATTATAGGTTTATCTAGTTTCCTATGTATAAGATAAACTTGCTCCAATTTAAAATTTCTTGGAGAGCCTAACAAATGTTGCATAATCGCTGCAGGTTCACTTTAACTTTTTTGACTGGAGGTGCAGGCATTGCATTTTCTTTCGGCTCAAGCATGATAACAAAATCACGCCATATTGCACCTAAACAGTACTTTAAAGTTGGGGAACTAGATGCTGTGTCATTATCGTTGGTTTTATGGATTTTGTTTTGTGGGGCGCCCTTTGAAGGCAAATCAAATTCCAACCGGGACCACATCTACGTCCATCTTATAAACTTACAGGAGAGGCTAAACCAACCGCCGAAGCTACTGGGAATCGGCAGATTTGACAGATAATCCGGCAAGGTGGATTTCACTAGGTTTGATATGGGCTCCATTTCAAAATGTTTTTCGTATTCAGCTGGGTAATATTTCTGTCTGAAGAACCTGTTTTTGTGTTGCTATCGGCTAGTGGCGGCAACACATCGATGGTTCGATAGTATCGATAACATACAGTATCGAAATTGGCGTTGCCACACTGTCTCAAATAAAAATACTAAAAGCGCAAATCGATTATTACAATACCGAAGTTATCGAGGCATCACTGAAACAAGATTGTTTTGATTTCGATTCGATCCAATTATTTGCGGTTTAACATGTCTGCTGGAGTTCAAGAGCGCCTCCAACTGAGTCGGGTTCCGCTGGACACCTGGTCGAAGCGGGAGCAGCTCATCCTGGCGTCGGCGGTCTCCTGCAGCGGCGACCAGAACTGGATCACCGTGAGTCGCACGTTGAAATCGATTTGCGGCAATGGCAATGGAAACGGCGGTGGGCACAACAACAATAGCAACAACCGACCGGCGGATTGGTTCTCCCAGAAGAACTGCGCCGTCCAGTATGGGAATCTGCTCGAGAGCGTGGAGGCCACCAAGCGCAAGAAACGCAGCAGCGAGAGCAGTGCCGGGGTCTCGTCGCCGGCCACCGTTGAAACGCCCACGGAACTTCTGCTCCGCCGCCTCACGGAGGAGCGGCAGGCGGAGATTAAGGCCCAGATGCGGCACGATCAGGAGACCTATCGTCGCATCCAGCGGGAGATCGACTCGCTGCAATCGGATTCAGTCACCGAACAGGAGCTGCAGGACATGTGGCTGGAGATTGAGAAGGAGCAGGAGACGCGGCGCATCGAGGAGATGAAGCTGGAGAATCGCATGCGGGAAAGGGAGCAGCGCAAGAAGGAGCTGGCGGGAAACTGGCGGAATAGCAGTCCTACCGCTAGGCGTTCCAACCAAGCTGCGGACACGACCTCCGTGGACATGGACGTGGAGGATATCAATAGCAGTGGCAGTGGCAATGGCAATGGCAAACAGCAGGCGGGACCTTCGCCTCTACTCACATCTCTGCTGAAATCTCCCACGGGAAATGCTCCTGCCACGCCCATAACAGGAGGAGGAGCAGCTCCAGCAGGAACAGGCAGTGTAGCCAGAGTCACGGCACCAACTATTACTTCTCTGCTGACCAGCGGCGGCAGTTCGGCTGTTTCCAATCAGCCAGCCATCACGATGAAGAGTCCCACGGATGCGGCATTCATGTCGCGACCCATTAGTGGACCACCAGCCAATGAGGCACTCACTCCAACCACGCCCACACTCGAACGGAGTCCCTCGCAGGCGGCACCCACACTCTCCATGCTGCTGGAGAAGAACAAGGCTGCTGCTGCTGCTGCTGCTGCAAAAGCCAACGAAGGTGGGAGCTTGATAAAGCCAGAGAGTTCAGGAGGTCAGGAGCCGGCCCTAGTGGATGACACAACATTGGCTACCGCTGGCACAGCAGATTCAGACGAGACAGACGATCAACTGCTGGAGGTCTTTCCAAACATTGACGAAATAATCGATGACATAGACATCGACATGGCCAGTGTCATTGATGATGAGATGCTAAAGGATGTGGACGACGTGGTGGCCTCACCTTCAAACGAGAAGGGAGAAGTCATTGACTTTGAGGACAAATTGGATGCTTTAAAGCGGGAGCAAAGTAAGAGTTCTCCAGCCAGTGATAAGCCCAAATCTGTGGAGTTGGTGATTGGATCCAGCGATGACTCCAACGACAATATTCCCTTGGCCACTGTGGCCTCCCAGGAGAGCAAAGATCGCGGTCAGTCGGGAGGTGAATCTTCGCGAGGCACCGAGGACGCAGAGTCGGAACCTTTGGCCAGCGAAGTGGCGGTGGAAGAGATTGGTGAGACCATCACAATCATTAGCACATCCAGTGAGGATACGGCAGGCTCGCCACCTACGAAAATTTACGAGGATGGTTCAACTGATTCGCTTTCAAAGAAGGAGGAATCCAAGGAGGATAAATCCGATCAGGAAAGTAACTTCCAAAACAAAAATGAAGCAGGTGAAGTCACAGAAAGGACGGAAACTACAGATATCCAAGCTGTTGGAGAAGCACACAGCAAATCGGGCAAAGAGGCGACAGAAAAGCCACCATCAATCGAAGAGAAGGTGGCCACTCCTTCGACTCCTGCCTCCGGGTCCTGTTCCTGGATCTCTGCATGACACAGATGAGGAGTCATCGTCGTTAACAGACAGCAGCAAGCACGATGACCAACCACGGAGTGCAAAGGCAAAGCCACCAACGTCAAAGTTGGCTCTGGATGATTCCAGGTCGGAGCTGGAGTTAAGTGGAACCCCTCAGCCGCCCTCGGCGCCAGCTCGCACTCCATTGTTGCGAAAACTGCCCCACCGGGATCGGTCCGAAAGTCCAATGGTGGATGATGACGCCACTACAGCCAGCGATCATTCCACCGCCAGGTCAACCCGGCGCAGATGCTCGTCCACGCCCGTAATCGACAGTATACCCAATTCACCAGCCTCCAGCGAGCACACAGATGATCGGAGAGAAACACGAGCCGCCTCAAAGAAGCTCTTCCTGTCCATTTATGCCATGTTGCAGGACAGCAAGCATGCGGCTCCCTTCAAGCGTGCCTTCCATGACGAGCACGCCCAGCGGCATGCAGATCTATGCCTGCGTCCCATGGATTTTCCCACCATCAAGCGCAACATCGACTCTGGATTTATTCGCAGTTTGAGCGAGCTTCACAGGGATGTCCTGCTAATGGCCCACAATGTTTTGGTGGCCTACAAACCCCACACTAATCAGCACAAGACGGCACGAATGTTTGTGCAGGACTGTCAGGCGATCAAGGAGTTCTCTCAATTGCCGGACACACAAGTGGCGGGAATCACGGCCACGCCGGTCAGCAATACGGGAAGCTCCCGTGCGGAGAAGTCAAGTGGAAGCAAGGCCAGGAGCGGCTCTCGAAAAAGTCAAAGGCATCATTAGGCTTACTTTACTTGATAAACTTAAGAATGGGCCAATTTTGTAATTTAAAATCTACAGGCGGAAAGTGAGATTTGAATGTTTTGTCTGAGAAAAGTTAGAAAAAGGTAAACGATTTGTTTAAACTAAGCAATAACTATTGATTACTTTCACAAATTACTTTCCACCCTAAGCGATCGAAAATATGGCCTCAAAATATTCCACAACGGAATATATTCGTCTCAGAGCACAATTTAGAAGTATTTTTATATTTATTCTAATAACTCGATGGTTTTCTACTGGCAAACACATTTCATTTTGGAACTTCATAACTAAATCACAAACTATTATCAACAATAAACATCAATCGAAGAATATGAGGTTCTGTAAGCGGCGGGATCTGGATGAGTGGCAAATGGAGCGTCGTTGGGGGCAGTAGAACTTCTTCAAGCACCTAGAGAGTCGCAGGTCGCATTGGCAGAGACGGGCGGCACAGGAGTCTGGTCCACCGAACTCTCCATGATCCACGGCGCAGAGCGGCTTGCCCCGATAGCACTTCCACACATAGGGCACAAAGTATTCTAGATAGGATATGCAGTTGCTCTGGCCGTAACACTTGTCGTGAAGGCGACAACAGCGATCGATGCCATCTGCGGGAACTCCGTGGCCGCCGAATCCACAATAGCAGCCGTAGCCCTTGTAGATCAGCGGATCACAGCCCGTGGAGCACTTGATCATGGAGTACAGCCGAGCTACGTCCCTCTTCCCGCGATCTCCCTCTGGCCAAAGTTCTTGCTCCCGGCTGCTGTCGTTATTGAAGCTCCACTTCATGGAGAAGCCAAAGGGATCGTTTACCCGTGCTATGTACACGTTTTGGCCATTCATCAGGTCCTCCACCTCTGCTGGTTTACCAGTTGTGGATGTTATCACCCGTATATCCGTCACCCGGCCATCGAAATGGTGATTCTTGATCTCCAGATGAATCTCATTGTGGGGATACGAATTTTGCCAGCTGATCGGCGGGTTTGGGTCCCTGTAAATTATCTTGAAGTGTTAGTATTAATTTGAAGTGTATTTTACCAGCTCTTATATTATAATTTTGAAAAAGTGTAAAACTATGTAAATTTAAATATTTTTTTAAAATTAAATTATTCTAACACAATTTTCGAAGAAAAGTAGAACTATGATGTAAGTTCAGCAGCTGTTTTTAATTTCACGAAACAATAAAAAATCTCATCTGATTTAATGATGCAGAAATAAATCGTTCAAAGGGTAAATGAATTTTTGTTATGGCTAAAAATGCATAAAAAATAAATAGTAAATCTTGAAGACACAGAAAATTTTATGTGTAAGTCATTTTAAAAATAAGTTTAAGCCATGAAGTTTTTTTATTCAAGAGTTTCAGGTATAACAATATATGGGTCAAAATGCGAATCGAATTTGGAAGACAAACTTCTTAAGCTCCTACTCACTTGTGGCCCTGCTCCAGCCAGGGTACAGGAGGCTTCAGCTCCCCCGTCCAGCCCTCAAGGCCCATCTGCTGCCAATCCACCTGCGGCGATATAATCAGACTGGTCTTCACGCTTGTTTCCGGGGGAATTGTCGTGGGTGAATCGATGACCGTGGGCAATTGGGTGATATTGGGGAAGATTGGTTCCGCAAAATCAGATCGTTGCATTGTTAGCAGCTCGAAATGATCCCCGCCTCCGACGGATTTTCTGGGCATTTTGAAGACAAACGAGGGATTCGGACTGCGCATGCTCGCCCCGTACATTTCCGGTATTATGTGATTCACCAGCTCCGTGTCGTTGGTGACGCCTCTGAAGGCGCTCCTAATGTCTTCAATCACCGTGACATTTGCCACCACATTTGCCTGGTAATTGAGCCGCATGGCGGCCACTACTAGCCCCATTACCCACAACATGTTTGAATCGAATCCAGGAACTGAACGTTGAATGCGTCGGACACCACCACTCTGCACCACCGATCCAATCCGAACTGCTCGCCTCGAGTGGCTATCGAAAATTGAAGCTGGCTTGGCTGGGAAATGCGGTAGTTGGAAGTTTGAAGTTGGTAGTTGGCTTGGCCAACAACACCAAGTACACCGGTATAAATGGCTCAAAAGCGTGTTAATAGCAAAGTAGCAGCTGAAAACGAACAGTAAGAGCAGCGAAAACAACAATAATAACAATGACCAGCCGGACAATTTTGGCGGATTTGGTGCAAATACACAAAGAACAAATATTTATTTCTAGCTTGGAAGCCAACAAACTCATTTATCGAAACTGAATTTTTAAAAACTGGTTTTAAGTTCTGGAAGTTTAACAAAATATAACTCAAATTAATTAAACTATTTTGAATAATTCTGATGCTATGCAAATTGGAGAACATTTTATGATAAAACTTCGGCAACGTAAATAAATAAGCTTATTTGGCCCACATTCCCACATATATTTGTTTAACTATGTTAAATATGCCATTAAATTCTAACACAAAAAATCATTTTTCTATAAGAAAGTAAAATAATGCTGACTAATGCTGCCTATATTTTCTCTGTGTGGGCTATAAAAATAAATCAGTAAAGGTGGCCAGGGGCTGGTGGGTGGTCGAAATGGTGGCACAAATTCGAAGCCACTTGATGAGTGGTCATTTACCCAAATTTAATTCCAGTTCGAGAGTTAAGGCGAAGGTCGGGCCCTAGAAGCCGTTTAATCCGTTGCACTCGTAACCAGTTCATGGTCAATTTTTAGAGGGCTTTAATCGTTACAATTTGGACTGCGTGACTTGGCTGCTTGTCCAGCTGCGAAATTGTGTGCAAAACAAAACTGACAATGGTGATAAAATATATCCCTCGTGTGCATGGAGATTATATGGTCATGCGAGTACTAAGCCAACTTAACCACTGCCGCTATAGTAAAATTGCACATACATCGGTAATTTATAGTGCCCGCCTTCTTGTTACGTTGCCCCACTAGGCGGTGGTTCAGTGGCTCACTGCGCGCGAAAGGAAAAGCCAAAGTAAACGAGTCAGTTGCACTTGGAGTACATTTAGCGTTTAATTAATGCTGCCATTGTGAGTGAATCAGAGTCAGGTACTATAATCTTCGGCCCACGCAACTCATTCATATTTATGAGTTCACTCTGCTAATTATCACTTTGCTGCTCTGATAGAAAAGCATAACATTTAAATTATGTTTGCCAACTTATTTGGCGCCCTACGAGGGCCCTCGCCCTCAGTTTCTTTTAACTATTTCCTACCTATTGAGTTGAAAAAGGTTTTCTTCGTGTACTGTTGTGTTTACGAAAAGTTTCAACGCCTTACTGGTTCAATATAATTTCAATGTTTTTATATTTAAATATTTCTTCATTTATTTAAAGTAGGTAGTGTTCTTTCTATTCCTTTTAAAAGAAATGGCTTTAAATTAGGTTACATTTAAAACGTTTCTGTATTTAGTATTGGAGTCCTCCAATAACTTATTCAAAAGAATAGCTAAAATTAAGTATTTTTGAATAGAAAAAAAATAGAGTACCTTCTGATTCGTTTGAATGTTCGCGACAATGCGCCACCTAGTGGATCAGGGGCGAACTAATTTCAGTATTGGATTGCTTGGTTGACAGTTGCTATCGATAGTCAAGCTAGCGGAACCATCGTGTCTAGAAAAATGGGGAGCTGCCAACTCTGCCACTCTGGCAACTCCGTGGACAGCCATTGAATCTGGCAACACCGTTTAAATAAGGAACCAACTAAAACTAAATGAAATTATCAATTTAAAACACGGACTAAATCGACGCGGAGCAAATGCTAATTGGCTGCCAGCGAATTTGGCTGTCGTGCGTCAGATAAAAACGGACAAATGGCCAAAAACCGGGCAGCTGTGCGTGAAAAAAAGTGAAAAGTGCTGTTAACAGCGAGTAGCGTGTGTGTGTGTGTGTGCGTTCGAGTGCGGGTGTGCGTATGTGTGTGCGTGTCTTACGTTGCAAACAAAATTTCTTTACAATTTTTTTGCATTTGATCGGCGGCAGAAGCGGCGTTCTATAACTTTTTCCCCGGTCCGTATAGCGCAGCATTGCCCACAAATGTTGTTCCCCCAATATGTGAGTGCTTAACTTTTCGGTGGGGCGGGGTTTGGGGGTCTAGAAATCAGCAAACCTAATTAAGCATCTTTAACCCATAGCCGTGCATAAATTATCGCCATAATTATAACTGTTTACCTAGTGCGATTTTGTGGCCCCCGATTTGTGTAGATTTCTTTTGCAAAATCTGTCGCCCGTAATTCTCAGTGACCTTCATATCCGAGCAGCAACAAAATCAATAGTAATATAGTTTACGTTGCATTCGGCAAGCCACCCACCACCCCCTTGCCGATTTTACATAATTATGGCCAAGTTCACGGGTTCATGCCTATATCTATTCAATTGGTTTTTGATTGGCTGCAGTATCGAGCGTGGGATTATGACATTATATATTGCCTGATGGGATGACACCGCCGCATGTGATCAGGCAAAAAAGGTGCTGCAGGCACCGACCGAAAAAATCTAAAAAAAACAGCTGACCGAGGCTGAATTAAAAAGCTTTGCGGACCAAGCTTTGAAAGTTATTAGCTGCTGGAAAAGATGCACAGATATACACTGATACCCATGTATTCCCCCTTGAACTTCGATATTTACCTGGCTATGAATCACTAGTCGAGTCCCCGCATGTGTAGATTAGTAATTGATTATCAATCGCGGGCCCCTTATCGCTGGGAACCTGTTGTGATTGTGGCCAGTCGCCTGGCATTGCTCACCCCGATTGTTTCCACACTATACGCAATTTTACCTATTGCAACATGTCCGGTTCTAATGGCATATCCGTTATCACCTTGCAGGATAATGAAAGATGCACGAATATGACGTAAATGAGCGCAAAGAGGAACCAGCCAGTCTTCCACCCACTCAAAACGAGACCGGTGACACGGTCAGCAAGAGCCAGGATAAGCAGCAGCAGGAAGATCACCAGGATTCACCTGAAATCAAAAGCCAGGTCCCACAGGACCAACCGCATCAACAGCAGAAGGAGCAGAACAGCCAGGATACAGACTTCAAAAGCAGCCAGCCTCGACAGGATCATCCAGATCAAGTGAAGGAGCATCCAAATCAGCAGCAGGCTGAGCAGGATTTACACTGCAAAACAAGCCAGCCCATACAGGAGGAGGAGGAGGATATCTTCGAGGTTTCCATTCTTTATCCTTTGGTAGTCTGCGATCAGGTGGCCACTAGTCAGGTGACTGTAACAGCGGACACGCCAACTAGTTCACCTGCTAAGAAGCGACAGCGTCGCGTTTATGTCGCCGACTCCACGCGCTGCTCCAGTCTACGTTCCCGTCAAGAATCCACGTCCAAGGACTCGCTCGAAGTTGGCCTAAAGCAGCCGGAAGTCGGCCCACCACCAGCGCCTGTCCAGGCGCCTTCGCCCACTCCTACAGAGACCACTGAATACATAACACCAGGTAGGATTTGGAACTAAAACCCCACGAGAAATGTCCGCCAGGTTGCACTGTACCCATTCTTGACGACAGCACATGTTAACAACAAATATTGTGATTAGCGTAGTTATAAAATTATATAATACCGCTGTGGTTACGTTTGTACAGATAGGTCTTTTTGATTATCAGAAAGCAGATTATTTTAATCTGTCGTACGCCACAATGCTCAATTTTGTTGGTCTCTTTTTTGTTAAATCAAATTTGATAAAATATTACTTTTAAAAATACAGTCACACCTCAATAATTCACAAAAATAATATAATAATGAAAAATTAAAATTTAAATATTTAAAGGTGTACACAAATTATCTTACATCACATCACATCATATATATCTCATTGAAGTCCTTGCTAATTCAGATATTTTTTCTTTCAGAACTTTTTAAGCCAGAGTTTTGGAACCTCATTGAAGAGGCGCAGGAGCCAAAGGCCGCTGGCAAGAAGAGACGCGCTGCAGGGGGACTTAAAAGGACGCGGGGCAACAAGCTTCTGAGAGAGATCGAGATCCATTCGCCAGAAACGGCGGCCGCAATAGCGGCAGCGCAGGCAGAACTCAACGCGACAGGAAAGTCGGGCGCAGCTGGAGCGCGGGCCAGCCGCAAGAGGACCAATACGATGTCACTGTACGATCGTCGATTCCAAACCACCACCGACGAGCGTCGCGTGGCCAACGGATACGGAGGCAATGGAGCGCGATCGGGAAACGGTTCCTCATCCAACGAAATCGAGTCCCAGGAGCTGCAGAGTCATCAGTATTACGGCCCCAGCGGTGGCAGCAATGCATCAGGAACGGGCACTGGACTGAACGGCAGTGCGGCGGCCCTGAACCACGCCCCATCCATGGGCACGCTCTGCAACATTGGCAACAGTTGCTATTTAAATTCGGTCGTGTACACACTGCGCTTTGCCCCGCATTTTCTGCATAGCCTGCACCATCTCATACAGGACCTGAATGTGGTGCAACAGACCATTGTGCGTCAGCAGACGGCACGGTCAGCATCACTCGGCCGGAATGTGAGTGCCGCCCAGTTGGAGCATGCGCGTAGCTGGAGCAGCAAGGATCTGGCCATCAGTTCGGATCAGTATAGCGGACTGAACGGCGGAATAACTAGCGCAAGCAGTGGCAGCAGTTCTGGCAAGTCGACTCATCAGTCGGTTACCGAGAAACTCCACGAGCTGTATAACAACCTGCACGGCAACGAAATGGCAGACTCCACGGAGCCCTACCACGCGGACACGCTGCTGCATGCCATCCAGGATGTCAATGCCACCTTTGAAGGAAACCAGCAGCAGGATGCACACGAGTTCCTCATGTGCGTGCTAAACTGCATCCGCGAAACAAACCAGTCCTTGATCAAGGCCATCGGCGAGTGTCCCGAGGTCATAGCAAATGGGTGAGTTTTCTTTAAGAATAAGATCAAGAAAGAACTGTACGTAATTCAATATTTTCTTCTATTTCTGCAGCTACATAGCCAACCCAGATGAGGTCGATACCGGAGAGGCCCAGGATCGCACTGATTCCGCCGCTTCACAGAATCCGAACTCTGGCAATGGATCGCTGCCAACTAGTCAAATAACAACGACCAAAACGTCGTTCTTTTCTCGCAAATCAAAAAGAAAAGACGAGGTCAAGTCATCCAAGTCGACGCGCGTTCAGTCGCCGCTCAAGGACAATAGTCCGACGGCAACCGGAGCGGGCACGGCCCATGCCACCGCCAACAGCCTGTTCTACCTGAACACAGTTGATCTCAGTGGCGCCAGTAGTACCAGCGGAAGTGCCAGTGGCAGTGGCGTTGTCCCCACAAGTGTTGCATTGCCTACATTTCCAGCGCCACAGGCCACAAAATACTCCAGTGATGACGAGATGAATTCGGCCACTGTGCTAAAGGACAAAATGCGACTGGAGGACCGAATACGAGAGCTGAATCTGAACTTCTTCAGCTCTGACTTCGAGGGCATTGTGGTGCTGACCACCAAATGCTTGAGCTGCGAGACGATTACGCGGCAAAAGCAGGGCATGCTGGATATTTCTGTGCCGGTGCCAATCTCGGGGTACGACAATGCCGATCTGCAGGACAAGCCCAGCACCTATATACAGGTGAGTGAGTTTAAAAAAGAGTATTGTACGATTTAACTAATTTCTTACCACTTCCAGAATTCGTGCATCACGAAAGAGTATTTCCGCGGAGAGAACAAATACAGCTGCAACCAGTGCACCGGCTACACCGAGGCCATAAGGTCCATCTCATACGAGGTATTGCCTAGGTTGCTTGTTATTCAGCTCAACCGTTTTTCAGGTGGCATGGAGAAGGTTAGTACATATGTGCCCACCACCTTCACTCTGCCCTGCTTCTGCGCCACCTGCTGTGAACTGGGCGAAGGCAACAAGCTGCACGTTTACAAGCTATACAGCGTTATCACCCACGTGGGAGCCACGTTGACGGTGGGCCACTACATCGCGTACACCTGCTTCCTGGATCTGGCCAGTGACTACGTGAACTGTCCAAAGGATCGAAGGAACACGATGACGGGTTCCCAAACGACGTCTTCGCAAGCGGTGGCCTCCAATGAGAATGCGGCCCCAAACAATGGAAGCACCTCCGTGGCCAGCACTCCAGTCATTGCTGCTGCCTCGGCGTTGGCCTCCTCGGGCAACATTTTGATGAAGAAGATGAAGTTCGGACGCAGCAAAGCCTCCAGCAGTGGCGATATGAGTAAGAATGTTAAGCAGGTGAATGGGACCAGCAGCAAGAACATCACCAATGGAATTGGGAAGCTGAGCATGAACACAACATGTCAGGGCGTCAACTGCTGTGCCATGAGGCTCTGTTGCAGCCAGCAGACGAGCAGTAGCAACTCGGCCAGTTGCAGCGACTTCAGCGAGGAGTCCCTGCAAAACGGAAGCAACAGCAATCTCAACTTCGGAGGATCGGGTACCGCCTATCCCACGGGTTACGGAAGCACAGGACGAGGTGGTGTCAGAGCCAACTACGCCCACGGAGGCACAGATCCCATTTGGTACATGTGCGACGATGATAAAATAAAGGCCATGACCCAAAGGGAGTTCGAAGAACTTTTATCGCCAACTCGGAAGATCACAATAACTCCATATTTGCTATTCTATGCCCGATTTGATCTACAGCCTCAGAGGGCTACACCGCCGAAGGCGGGAACATCCTCAACGCCTCCGCCACCAGCGTCGGCACAGAGCACCTGGTCAAATGACAACGTGCCCAGCAGCTCGCACAAGATTTGAGGTTGCCCCCGGTCGCAAAAATGATTGACAAAACGTACATCGGCATACTGATCGGATTGGAGATGTCTCTAGCCTAGAAAAATAAGCAAAAGAAGAAGTCTGTTTGTTAAACAATGTAATCATACTAAGCTCTATCGTTTATCTACATGCATAACTATTCATTAACTAACCAGTGGTTTGACTGAGACCTCAATTCCAAACGCCCAAAGGCACCATCTTCCCATATCTGAAGACCTTATCATTTTTGTTTTTATTAGTAACAATCAGTTCAGTCTGTTCAATCTATGCATTTGATTTTGGCATTCTATTAATGTAATCTTATCGTTATTAAATAAACATACCGATCGCGTCACTTTGAAAGAACGAATTTAAAACGTTGAGATTGTTTGCTCCATTGAATGTAACTGACATTCGCTAAACGTTTTCGATATACTCGTACATAAATTAAAAGCGAAAGCAATAAATTTAACAAATCTTTGATTCAAAATAGTGCATGGCAGAACAAGCGAGTGTTGTAATAATAGTAATTATTATTAATAGTAATGAATAATCTCCAATATTCTCATAGGACATACATACCACGTTGCATTGGCATCAGCGGTTGATTTTTGTGTTTGGCAGGCGATGAAATCTGTAATAATTACAGCATACATATAGTAACTGGAATAGTTTATTGTAAACAGTGAGCTATACCCACGCAAACACACAAATATATACGAAGTGTTGAATAGTTGTTAAACTTAAGACACACCTCAAATTAAAAGTGAAATGTAATTGATTGAATCGAAAGTAGCGGACAAACACAGATCAAGCGAACAAGAACAACTGAGAATTGTTATGAAATTGATTGCATAGTTTATAAAAACGTTTTCATATGACAAGCTGCAACAGAACTTCATTTACTCACAGAACACACACGATTGTAATGTAATATTGATAAAGAATTGTAATAAAATTAAAATATCTGTAATAATTGTAATAGCACACTACTTACGCAATATTTTTAGTCGATTAGCCTTAGTTTTTCCATGCATTACATGACTCTAGTTTAGTTCAGTTCCATTTTTTTTCCATGAGCGCTGCTATAGTGATATTAACATTTACAGAGCAAAGATTTATGTACATTGTAGGTGTAAAGTTTACATTTAACAATTAATAACATTAACACTGATCAACATAAGAAACCGATTCAGCAGTTCAATGCAACACATCAATTTGATTACGAAGCGGCTTTGTTAAAGTGAAAACCGTTTGATTCCAATTATATTTATGTTTATTATTGATTAGCATTATAGAACATGCTTAACTAAATATACGAAATATACAACAGACACATAATCATTGAAGTCTAAATGGGAGATAGCCCTATAAATAGTCTTTAACTCAGGATGTAAAGATTCAAAGCTCACCTCGGTGTATCCTAGATGCATTGCTATTAAGAAGGTAGCGCTCCTGTGTGAGTTTCGCAGTCCTTCCCAGCGGGAACATTCCTCTGGAAAATATGATATTTTCATGAGGTTTCTCCATACAAGCGGAAGGGACAAAACCTCATTCACCCCTTACATTTCTTCCGTCTCTGGTTTCGAAATACACGGGGGTGACACAAAAAGTAAGGGGGAAATGAGGTTTCTATGTGGTTTTCCAAATGAATTCACATTTTCCCTACACCGTCGCCTGCTAAAAAATACAGGATTTCCAACACTTTCTGCTAAAAGGAACCTGATTTCCAACACACTAAGAACCACCTTCTCACTTTCCCGGTGGGTTGCCGTATAGCCACGATTACCATCACTAGCAATCAGTGTTGGAAAACGTCGCTCTGCCATCACTAATTTCTGGACCGTCTCGTCTCGTGTATTTTTGTGCCGGATTTTTGACTGAAAATGCACTTGCTGCGGCACCTTCGCCAGCTGAATGGCCTCCAAGGAGTGCGGCAGGCCATCCGCCAGGTGTCCTCGGCGCCCACCAAACCCTCCGCCCTGCAGTATGAGCGGGATCCGCAGCCGCTGTTCACGGATGCCGAAACCCAGCGGCTGCTCCAGTCCATGACGCAACTGAACTTGGACAAGGTGTATCGGAAGCGAACGGTGCCGGACAACAGCAGCGAAACCAAGTTTATGACCAACGAGCAGCTGGACAACGAGTTCCAAGACATGGTTGTCCGGGCGCAGCACATGCTCCAAATGCCACCAATAGTGGAGATCAAAAAGGATGTGGAGCGGGTGATAGCCAAGGATCCGGCGCTCAAGGATTTCGCCAGCACCAAGTACGTGTTCACGGACATCACTTTTGGCCGACGGCAGTCGGAGCGGAAGGTATTCGTCCGGGAGACGGACGGAACTTTGGCCCACGCCACTCTGGACACCACCAAGCGAATGAACCAGCTGTATTTCCCTCTGGAAGGTCGCCAGCCGTATACTCCTCGCATGTTCGCCCTGGAGGAGCTGCTGTCCAAGTGCCTGGCGGAGCACAAGTACGAGTTTGTGCTGGATCGCCTGCTGGTGCAATACGAGCCCCATGAGCCAGAGTTCCATAATATTTCGGCGCGCGTCTTTGAGCATCTCAACGAGTCCAAGCAGTTTGAACTTCTGCGCTCCACCCGTCACTTTGGACCCATGGCCTTCTTCTACGCCTGGCACCGCTGTATCGACGATCTGCTGTACGACATGATTCGCCGCGATTACCTGCACAATGCCGTGGAGCTGATTGCCTTGAGCTACAAAGTGCACAAAATCCCCGTGGAATATCAAGCTACCCTGACTGAACTGGGCAAGCTGCATCAAACGCCGGCGGAGATTGCTCTGGCGGAGCTAAGGAGTGTCTTTCGACGACAGGATGATAAGCAGAGTATTGAGCAGGAAATCCACACGGCCATTGGCAAAACGGAGCCTGATTTCGCAGCCGATGAGATCAGTTTGAAGTTCATTGAGCAGTACATTGCTAGCGAACACTCGCTGAAGAAGGTGCAACTGGAGCTGGCGGTGCAGACCCTCAAGGAAGTCAACCGGGAGAAACTGTTGCTGTTCCAGGGTTTGAAAAAGGCCCACGGTGTTCAGGCTTCGTAGGATCTTATCGCTTTATTGTTATTGATTTCTATATTCTAATAAATACCAGCTAGGTCAAAGATTTGTATACGCTGTTCATAACTCCCTGAAGAGGACCTTGGAAAGCTGTCGGTGATGGCCGAGAATGCACTTTCTTCGATGCCGCAGGCATACTCTCTCGCAGCTGAAACGCTTCAGGCAAACGGAGCAACGTGTGGGATCACTTCGGCCCTTAGGTAGTCCATTGTGTCTCCGGAAGAGGGCGAGCACTTTCGCTTTCGAACATTTCTGCTGCCTTTGTCGATGGATTAGAAAGGAGGTGGTTGTCTTGAAGAAACGTCTGCACTGGAGGCATCTGTAGCACTTCCTGCTAAAGTGTTTCATCAGGTGTTGCAGCAACTGCATCTTCGAGTGGCTCATGGCATTGCAAAGTGGATGAGGGCATTTGAAGAGCATTGTGGACTTCCTGGGCGCCCGGGCGGGACAACTGAGATTGTGACGCTTCATTAGGTTCTCGTGGTCCAGCTTTTGGCCACAGTTGAAGCACAGCGCACTGGGTCCAAAGTGGGCCGTCATGTGGGACTGGTGCTCCAGCAATGTGTTGGCTATATCGCCGCAGATCTGGCACTCTAGCATTCCGTTGGGAAACATGCTGGTATTCTCGCTGACATAGGTGAGGAATCGGGCATAGTCGTTGGCTTCCGCAACCTCCTTGGGCTGATCCTCGGGCAGGTTCCACTCCACCGAGTCCCGGCGGCACTGAATGCCCACCTCCTTGGTGCTCGTCTCCTGCGTTTGGATGGCGCGCTCTCTGCGTGGAACCGTGGCCTCACTCGCAAACATCCCAGTGGATTCGTTCAGCTTATCCTGCTGTGCGGATTTAGGGAGGGCATCCGCAAGTGAGCCATTGGTCATCGGGTCGTGGAGCCCGTTCACCGGTATGGCGTTCTCCATCGCGTACCTCCTCGTCACCCACTTGGTCTCCACGCACACGTATTCCGGCAGCTCGTATATGGGCCCTTGGATGGGCTTAACTAAGCGGACGGGTGTGGGCCGAGTATTGCTTGTGGTGGACACCGTTCTACCGGCGTTTTTCACCGTCCCGTAATGGATGCTCATCTTGTTTGGGGCCGACATCAGAATGCAGTCAAAACGCGCAAAAAAATTGTGTGTTGTCAGTGGTGTTGCCGGCTTAGCTTTTTTCAAGCTATATTTGATTATTTTAGTCAATTTTAAGCAAAAGTAAGGAATTTTTTTAAACCACTAATGTCAAACATTTAGTGGTCAAATATAAATATACACATATGTTGACTTGAAATACCAACATTTTGTTACTAACATTAAAAAATGTAAGATTTTCTAAAAAAAAACTGAAGTGTCACAAAGCGTGCTGTTATGCGCAACGGTATGTTAACATCTGACAGTCCTGTTAACTATAACTGGAATTTGCAGGAAATTCAAAATACCAGGGGCGTTTCAGAAATATTTTCCTAAAGAAAATCTCACTAAATGCCATGGATTTCTGCGTTTGAATATATATACTAAGAGATGGTTTCAAAATCCTATTTTAGAATATTTTTTATTTAAACTGATGAATAAACAAATTACTTTGTTTTGAAAGGCATTAAACCAATATTGTACAATTATGGTAGAAAATCTCTCCACTCAATGTAGCACTACTTTTTGCTCTTATCCTTATCCTTGATGGTGTACTTGTCGTAGGACTTGGTGGGATCGTAGGGCTCCCAACGGCTGGCGGGGAATATGTGCTTGTTGCGTTCGTACCAGGAGCGGAGAAGCACCTTTCCCGCATGCGATTCCTCCTTCTCCACGGAGGCGTCGCTGATCATCCGCACATCGTCGTGAACGTCGAACGTGAAGAGCGGGCCGGATTTGCCGCGGGCTTTAGTCACTATGAAGTCGTAGAAGGAGTAGTGGTGCGGCAGGATCAGATCCTCCTTGACATACATCAGCTGGTCGGCCATCACCGTCTTCAGTTCGATGAACTCCTTGCGCAGCAGCTCCAGGCACTTTTGCAGAAACTGATAGATGGAGTTGCCCTTCTTCATCAGGACGTTGCGACGATGGCCGGAGCCATCCCAGTAGCTGAACGTGATGGAGATGTCTTCGTCCTTGAGCTCCGCCTGCTGCATAACCCATTCCTGGCGCAGTTGCTCGCGCAGTCTGTTCTCCTGCTCCTCGCGCTCGCGATCTGGTAGAAAGGAAGTGTCCACGTCGGGATTTTTGCATATTTTCTTTTTCTTTATAGGCACTATCTCGTCCTCCATCTCCGTCCACTTGGGCTTGAGCTTGGGCTTGTCCTCCTCCTTTATCTTGGGCTGCTCGTCGTCCTGGTCGTCTTCATCCTCCTCCTCTTCCTCATCCAGGTTAAAGGAGAGCGCTTGGATCTGCCGCTTCTGCTTGTTCTTTTCCGCCTGAATGGCCTCCAGGGCGCGCTGCTTCTCCCGATCCTTTTCGTCCTTTTTCTGTGCCAGTTTCTTTTCCCGTTCCCGGACTATGTCCTCCTGCTTGGCCTTCATCTCGTCCAGGGTGACCAGGCCGATGGTCGAGGACTTGAGCTGCTGCTCCACGGCATCGTAGTGGGTGGCAAACTTGTTCTCAATCTTGTCCAGCTTCAGCTCCTCCTCAATCTTCTTCTTCCGGAACTCGATCTCCTGCTGCTGGATCTCGCGCTTCTTCATCAGCTGGGCGGCGCGGCCCGCCTCGCTGGCGGCACCCTTGTAGTGGGCCATCCTTGTTTAATTAAATTCAGTTATTTTCACTAAATATTCAAGCAAAAAAAAGTAAACATCCAAATCCAAGTAGTGTGACCGTGGGTGGAACATTGAAAATTCCTATTTCGTTTTAGAAACAAGCCATTTTAATTTGGGGTAGTGCCATACTGCAATCGAGTTATTTTATTTAATTTATTTGTTCTTAATTTTCAATCTGGGTATTCCCTAACTGTTGAATTGTTGAAAATTCAACAGAAAATTTCAACAATTGAGGGGACGATGAAAAGTTTTACGGAACTTGTAACATACAAAATTTGATATTTTATTGTTGGTTACTGTCAAAAATTGTTAGAAAGGTAAAATGGATAACTATTCTTTTTAATGCTATACCAAAATGTTACAGAGCCTGCCATGACTTTAACAAAATGAGGTGACTCTGGTTTTCAACGATTCAACAAAATGTTCAACGCCATCAAAATTCAACAATTCAACAGTTTAGGGAATCCCCTTTATAAGTTTTTATGTTCTACCCAACAATTTTGTTAAATAATAATTAGTCATGAAATCAGGCTTTCGACTATAGCGCTATTTCTTGCTTTATTTTACATGGAACCTTATCCAAGATGTTTGAAATAAACCTTTTTTCGGTTTTTAGCCATATCTTTAATATTTACTCACAATGAATGGAATTTTTATTTAAGTAGACTTAATTTACTTTGACTCATTCGAAGCTTCATCTCGGTCTTCCGGTTTGTCCTCCTCATTGCCACCATCTGCATCTGCTCCATCCTGATTTGCATCACCCTGTTCATCGGCATTGCTGTTACTATTGGTGGAACTGCTGCCGTTGCTCTCGGCCTGCTCGTCCTGGTCAAATCCATTCGTGTGCTCTGGCGTGGGAGCCGTGTCATTAGCACTGAGTGGCGGGGTAATGCTCTGTAGCTTTTGGCGGGCAGCATGAACGAGCTTCTCCAGCTCGACGCACTCTGTCTCGATCTCGTAGTTTTTGGACACCAGCAGCACCCAGTGGGCTTCCAGGGAACGCAATCTTTCGCCAGCCTGCGTCTGCGCCTGCTTTCGCTGCCAGTTGACATCCTGGATGTCCTTCTTCAGCTGCTGCAGCTGTAGCTGAGCCTTCGCCTGCATGGCGGTGAAAACCTCTAGGTAGGACTTCCATGCCTCCGTGCCATAGTCGAGCATCAGTTCCAGATTAAGGGATCGCACCCACTGGTGCTCCAGCTGGGCCATTGAGTTCTCGATGGCCTCCTGCCAGGCGGACACCTCGGATAGCTTGCCGGATGGCGGCGGCGGCAGTTCGTAGCGCTTCATGGAGAGCGTCTCCATGGGCAGGCGGTTCTGAATGCGCTCGAACTCGTTGACCATCAGAGGAGTCTCAAAAGGCGAGGTGGCCGGCAGGGGCAGGTGATCCAGGTAGTTCTTGGTGGGGCGATATCGCCGGCATTCCTCCTCCACCATGGCAAGGGCCTTGGAAAGAATAAGATACCATTAGAAAATGTAATATTTCTTTAGGATTCAAAAACTCTAGAAAAACGTATAGCATAAACTTACCGATTCCCTGACGCCCACATCATCGTAGCCGTGATCTATGTAGGGCAAAGCATCCACAATAACCTCACCAGCCATTATTTATATTTTTTAGGTTTTTAAATAGTTTTTACCACAAGTAAACAAATAGAAATCCGAACCATTGGGCTCCGGAGTGTTGCAGTATTAGCTATTTTTAAGCTATTTTTAGCTTTAAAAATAAAGCCAGAACAATGTTAGCAACTAGCCAAAAATAAAAATCGAAATGTTGTAGTTGTGTTTTTAATAAAATTGTTTCCGAAGTTAATTAGGTATTAGTTTTCTAAGACCATTCAATTAATTCGGTGTAAACACAATTTTTACTACATCTTTCATATTAAAACGAGGAAATAAACAAGTGCTTAATTACAGAGCGAATAACGCTAAAAATCTAGTGCTGAGCAACGTCAAGGCAGCCCTGTTAACCTGACACTAGCCGCTGTTAGCGAATGCAACCCTGCTGCTGAACGCGTTTGGCAGCCATTTCCTGCCGCTCTCCTTCTTTCTTCGTTCTTCTTGTTAAAAAGAGGACGTATCTGCGTTTGCAGAGTATTTAACACCTTTCATTGGGTTTGAAAATCAACGAAAATGGTGAGAAATGGACCCTAAGACACCCCGCGACCGCCGCAGATGCCAAGACACTGGATTTAACACACGAAGCGACGGGAAAATAGTGCAAAAGTGTCGCCCTAACCTCCACGTGTTTGGAATGTGCGGCGGTGGCGAAATGCGGAGTGATGTTGTGTTTTGTGACGGTGATAGTAAACTAAAACCGAATCCATTTGCAGAGCTTAGGCAACGCCAGGCCATTGGTCTCCGTGTACACGGAAAAGAACGAGCCAGCCAAGGACAAGAACATCTGCCTGCCGGCTGTGTTCAAGGCGCCCATCCGTCCGGATGTGGTCAACGAGGTGCACCAGCTGCTCCGCCGTAACAACCGCCAGGCCTACGCCGTCAGCGAGCTGGCTGGTGAGTAACCTCCGCATAACTATCCCGTGCAGTAAGTCTAACCATGTTTTATTCCCATCCACAGGTCACCAGACCTCCGCCGAATCCTGGGGAACTGGACGTGCTGTGGCCCGTATTCCCCGTGTCCGCGGTGGCGGTACCCACCGTTCCGGCCAGGGAGCCTTCGGCAACATGTGCCGTGGTGGACGCATGTTCGCCCCCACCAAGACCTTCCGTCGCTGGCACCGCAAGGTGAATGTCAACCAGCGCCGCTACGCCCTGGTGTCGGCCATCGCCGCCTCCGGAGTGCCCGCTCTGGTCCAGTCCAAGGGCCATGTCATCGACGGCGTCTCCGAGTTCCCCCTGGTCGTCTCCGATGAGGTGCAGAAGGTCCAGAAGACCAAGCAGGCCGTCATCTTCCTGCGTCGCCTGAAGATCTGGGCTGACATCCAGAAGGTGGGTAACCCTGAATTCCTGAAGCGGTAGTATGTAAACAGAGTTCGGCATTTGATAGAAAATTGTAACAAAAACTATAGTTTGGATACAGTAACGTAGACAATGCTAGTAGCTTTCACTTTAAAAACTCCCGTAGGACTTCTAAACTCTTAATCGGCAGCGTGTAAGCAACTGGTTACTTCACTAGTAGTCAGATGTTTGCAAAGCATTTCTGCGTTGCCAGATAAAAGGCTCTACTACAGGCGTTGCGATTGAAACTTAATCCACGGTTCCATCGCGGTAACCAGAGAGCTACAGTTATTTTTCACTTTTAAATGTCTCCCGCCAAAAGCAAGGATTATTTATCCAGCGAATATTTTATAAAGGTTATAAGACCGTGCAAATCTAATTATAAGGAGAGAACGGTTGAAAAGTACTGATCGTTCTTCAGTGTTTCCCGAGAGACTAATATTTGTATCCGTCTCTTCTAAATTTCACAGGTGTACAAGTCGCAGCGTTTCCGTGCTGGCCGTGGTACCATGCGCGACCGTCGCCGCATTGCTCGCCGTGGTCCCTTGGTGGTCTACGACAAGGATGAGGGTCTGCGCAAGGCCTTCCGCAACATCCCCGGCATTGAGACCATCAACGTGGACAAGCTCAATCTGCTGAAGCTCGCCCCCGGCGGTCATGTCGGTCGCTTTGTCATCTGGACCGAGTCGGCGTTCGCCCGCCTGAACGATCTGTTCGGCACCTGGAAGAAGCCATCCACCTTGAAGAAGGGCTACAACCTGCCCCAGCCCAAGATGGCCAACACCGATCTGTCGCGTCTGCTCAAGTCTGAGGAGATCCGCAAGGTGTTGCGCGATCCCCGCAAGCGTGTGTTCCGCAGCGTGCGTCGCCTCAACCCCCTGACCAACGTGCGCCAGCTGATCAAGCTGAACCCGTACGCTGAGGTCCTCAAGCGTCGTGCCGCCCTCGCCGCCGAGAAGCGCACCGTGGCCAAGGTTCTGGCCAAGGCCAAGAAGCAGAACACCGAGCTGGCCAAGTCGCACTTCGCTAACGTCGCCACCAAGGCAGCGGCCAACCGCGCCAAGCTCCTGGCCGCCCGCAAGAAGAAGGTCGCCCCCAAGAAGCCAGCGGCCAAGAAGTAAACCTACTTTCCCCCGAGTAGAGCTGACACACTTTTATATTATAATAAACCACAAACGTTGTATGAATTTTATTCATAATACATAGAGTGCGACAGTAATGCTCATTAAACTCTTAGTCTTAGGCACATTTAGTACGGCTCTCTTTTTGATCGTCTGCTGTCTCCCCGAGCGATCCATTATCACTAGCGCAGCACTCTCGCTGATAACAACAGATGTGGCGGCTGTAGCTTTCGTTATCTTCGTGCCGCGGCCGATCTTGGTCTTCGTACACGTTCGCACATCCATATGTGCCTTACACATATATTTATTGTCACACGTTAATTGGCATTTAATTAAACGTCGAGCGTCGTCGTCGCTGTTATTCCACTGTGAACGCTCGAGTTGCGCGGTTCTACGTATCGCGCATCAACCGAAATAAGCGGAATCCCTCTGTTGGGCGAATAAAAAGGGAAAAACAAAGGCAGCGCAAGAATAAAGGATATAGTTGATTCAATTAACTGATGTAATTGCGAGACGGCAGTACAGAAGTAAACCGGTTTATCGGAATAAGTGCCAATTCTACCCACTTTATGGCCTCGCTGGCCAAAAAAGTGTAGATGTAGATGCTATCTTGCGCAAAATCTCAAACCTCGGATCATACGATATTTCTATGTGCGGTGCGGGTCGCGACCGATGTCTGGTTATATTGAGTAGAACGCAATAATATATAGCCACCACCGATCGGCCAGGAGAGCGGCGAGAGAGCGAGAGTAATCAGCTTCATCTGAAAGAGAGGACGCTGGAGCGTTTCGATGCGCTGTCGTATCGCCTCCTCCATTTTCCATAAATATATTTTTTTGCACTATAGTGCTGGTAGTCGCTGCCACTAAAAGGGTCGCTCTCTGCTTGATTAGTCGCGTTTAATCATCAGGGTCGAAGCGTTTCGGAGAGCACTTCCGATCACTTGCCCGCCGGCTGATGCCGGAGCATCACTTGGACTTGCTGCCACCCATCCAAACCAATCCAACATAATCGCCAAGCCATCATGTTGACGACCGTCCTGAACTTTGCCCAGCGCGTCGCCGAGATTTCTTTGCTCGGCGGCATCGAGATTGCATCAGTTGCCCTTATTGTCTACTACATATTCGCCAAGACGAGGTGAGTACGAGTACGAATAGGCGTAGATGGAAGCCAAATAAATCCCATAAACTAGGTACATATACATATGCTATGTGTGTACCGCCCCAACCTCCAAGTTCAAGTAACGCTGCCGAGGAAGAAGCGCCGTTATTTTTAGAGGCGCACTCGCAAGTTATTCAATGCATGCAAAACGAACCACAGTGGTGCTTCCTTAAGTCGAAAGTCCATTGGCCGAAAATTCCTAAAAGTCACACCATCTTTAGTGGGGGATATAATATGGGGCTATACCCAAAATAGGTCATTAATTGGGGATTATTTCTTATCTAAATGGCTCCTACCTGTTGTTTTGGCTCATCCTTTTATGGTTAAGATTACTAAGATGGTGCACAACTTTTATAAAGGCGGATAGTTAAAATACACAAGCCATATTATAAGTTTATAAGTTTGAAGATCAAAATATATTATCAGTAACCTAGCTAAAATCGAACTTTTTAGTTTTTCTATTAAGATTAAACACCGCCCACCTGTTGTTTTGCTTCTACATTTTATAATCTTGATTAGAAAAATTATATATAGATTTTTAAAAACCTAGTGTTTATGATTATGATACTAGCAATATGTCGTAAATCGTGATTCTGATAGTTTTTTGCACAATGGCAAAAACCTGTTGAATTCCCATAATTTCTTATACCTTCCGTACCATGATATATACGAATTTAAAAATTTGGAAAGTAATCTTATTATGATTAATATTTTGTTTATTTTCAAAACAGAGTTATGTAATCAAAAGTGAAAAGAAAGTGGTACGTGTTAAAGAGGCTCGACTGTAGTTATGTTTTGTTTTGTTATTGATCGCACAGGTGGTTGCTCCATTGGCCATGACTCACAATAGCCCTTTGTCCACTTATGTACTTGGCCCTTTGTGGAATGTAAATTGGTAGATTTCCGCTTATCATCCACGTGCTAATTTACACTGGGAGGCTGCCTTGGGGTCATCGGTTCAGTGACGTCAATAGTGTTTTTGTTTACTCTAGCACAAACACTTTCTCCCCCACTCCCACCCACAAAAACATCCCCATTCTCCCGCCCATCGGGAGATTCTCTTCGCAAGGCGCAATTTCTGATGGTGCACTCTCACAGATAACAACTGTATCCCCCACCCACATTTCGCCCGCAAATCATTCTTGGCAACAATTATCGGAACGATTGTCGCTGTTAAATTTGCACCTAATTATCTGATTAAGATTTCACAACGGCTATTTCCGTAATCTAGCTGGATTTCGACCAGCTTGTGGGCCACAAAGAAAGCCTGGTCCTCATCTCGTATCGGTCGGTAATAAAAGTACGTGTGTACCCCACTTGGCCTAGACCTCTAAATAGTCCGTTCGATCCCACAAGAAGACTGGCGTACTTTCGAGTGCCGTAAACTGCAAAATTTTCCACAGCTCGAGATGATTGTGATGCCCACTCTAAGACTAGCATACAAATAGCTTGTGTTGGCTTGAAATCGAGTCTTATAATCTCATCAGTCTTTGGCAGAAGGTCTCTTGCTGGAAATTATTTGTAGTATTACTATTTATCTTAAATTCTGCGTTAAGTATTAATCTAAATGGTCAATATCCAAATTTTACAGAAGAGTTGTAGAAATGCTGATTATCAATTTAATATACCTTTTAATGGTAATAGTTTTTGGCCTATTGTGTAATTATATATCAAAAGAACAAAAGTATCTATTCTTTAGGATTAATGAGAGCATAAGGATTTACTCCATTATAAATTAAAACGTATATATGTATGTAAGTGATTATATAAGTTTAATATTTCTACAGGAGGCAGAGGAAACTTAAATACAAAAATCTTTAATATCTTTTGCCGGATCGGCGGGGAATCCGTGTCCAAGTCCAGAGAGAAGCTCGCGTCGGTCTCATCCGATTGGGTGTTGTCGGATGTGTTTACAGATGGTGTGCGTGGGCCCTTGGTCTTCGTCATATAGTATTCGATGTAAGCGAGCATATCGGTAATGCGTTTCTTCTCCTCTTGAATCTTCTGGTTCAGCTGCTCCTCCAACTTGCAGTAACCCACCAGCTGGAGTTTATTTTTCTCGTGCTCCTGTAGAATCCCAAGTTTTCTGATGCCCGCTGTTGCGATTGTAACTTGCTTATCTTGCGGTAGAGCTCAAGGAACTTGATCGGGTCTTCAAAGTAGTTGGTCACGTTTCTTGGCAAATGACGGGAGATCGGGATCGCTCGGTGCCCCCGATTGCATATTACACTCCTTTTTTCTGGCGAGGATTCGTTCAAACAGGAGGTGCACAAGACGTGCTTGCAATCAGTTATGTGAAAGATCACCTCTAGTTCAAGGTCGCGCCGACGATAACACTTGTTGCAATAAATTCGCAACATAGTTAAACACTATTGTTTAATGTGCAAAGTTTGCTGCAACCTTTTTGTTGAGCGTCTGAATAATTCTAACGGTTTTTATCCTTCGCGGTCTGGCCACTCTGTCGGTTGGGCTGGCAGCACTGTCAGCAAATAGTAAAAATTTAATTACAGTGAACACTCATGACTGTAAAAATGTCATATTGTCGAGTTTTTTACTGCACATAATGCAGTTTTTATAGAAAGTTGTATATTTTTAATTTGTAAGAAAGTAATCTAATCGAGTAACGGTTCCGCTACAAAAGAATTCAGCGTAAAGAATACATTGTGGCAGTAAAACAAATTAATGGGAGGAAAACGTGCTTTTTAACGTAATAGCAAAACGAACGCTGGTGTAATCATATTTTATTAAAGGTATATCAAGGTATTTAGGTATTCAAGTTCACCTAAAGATTAAGGGAAATCCACGCTACTTTAATAAAATTATTCAAATAAGCTGTGTTCAAAATGTATGTATGCAGGTTTGTTTATGTTTTTCCCACACAGTAGGAAAACAATTTTTAGCCTCTGGACATGTCAGCTGATTTTCAAGCATTGATGATGATTCCGCCATACAAAGAGCGCTCAAAGTTCAGTTGTGTGCCATATTTTATGAGCAACTAAACACTTATCAATAGCAGGCACTACTTAAAAACGTACACCATTTTCCATATAAAAATATATATAGTCGTTGAATGCGCTGGGCTAATGAACTCTGGCGGATTGGACTGTAGAACCGCCGAAGTGGCCGAATATTAATCGAAGAGGTGTTGTATTTTTAATTGCGTGCTCCTGATTTCAGCACCACCCACGGTGATTGTATTGCATTCTATTGATACCGATTGATTGTAACGCCTTCCCGATCTGATTCTGATTGCAGAGCCCCTGTTATCATCGCTGGCCTGTTTCCCAACCTGAATCTAACCTACCGGACGAGCTACCTCAGCAAGATCAACACCATTCGCAGCGATCTCCTGGTCACTTTGCGATCATCCAATGTAAGTTTCCCCGCCTATCAGTCACCCATCCTCCATTAACATTAACGTTAACCCCACCACATAGTACATGCTATGACGCAATTGCAGGGAGTGACTAGTATCGCAGATAAGCAAATAATTCCACTCAATGAATTGTGAATCCGTTTCTGCGATTGCAATTGATCAAAGTCCCCAAAGTGGTTAGCCTATGTTGAAAGATCCGAATCTTTTACGTCTTAGTTGTAATTATCTGTTTTAAAGCACTTTTTTTTTATTTCTTAAGAAATTTCATAGAAAATCGTTATTTACCTTCGGATAAAGGTTTTTCAAATAGTTGGCACTAATTAAATTTGAATGGGCGCGGCGTTGCCACCTCGTCCTGTTAATCGATAACCGTCCTGAAAGCTGAGCAGGATATCGGCCGCCGATTTCCTGCAAAAAAAGCCGGGACGGGCGCATGGAACTGCGAAAATAGTAGCAATTAAAAAGTGTCGTAGAATAGTTGAATCTCGTAGTTATAATGACCCTGGAGGAGTTTCACGCTCGCGGCTGGTTCGAGGTACCATTTCGCCCGTCCACATATCGTCTATATGTACCCCAAGTTGCATCACAATCACACCACCGTTGCGATCTTTTCTTTGCAGGAGCCCAAGACACAGAATTCGGTGGCACATGGCATCGGGACGCAGAATATGCTGGAGCTGACCCCGCAGTCGGGTCAGAAGCCCTTCAAGAAGCTTCTCGACTGGGGTGTGCTGTTTCCATATGTTGCCCAGGTGCTGCGCAGCGAGAAGTTCGAGTACCGACAGGTGGGTGACCCCTCTAACCTAATGTAGAACCCACACTGACCTTGATCCGTAATCGCCAGGTCACCGAGATCGTGCACAACGATGCTGTGCTGAAGCACGCCGTCAAACAGGCCGCCGAGCAGACGCTACGGGAGCAGCGGTACGCCAAAAATGGACATCGGCTGCTCACGCGCAGCGCCAGCGGAGATCAGGAGGCGCAGGAGGAGGAGGACGAGAAGAGGGGCATCTCCTATCAGTCCATTCTGCGCAAGCAGGAGCAGCGCGCTATTAGCATCCTGAAGGACATGGGCTCCACCCTGAACAACGGCCTGCTGGCCTTCACCTCCTGGATCCTGTACAAACTACTCCCGTGCTTCCTTTCCGGCGTCGTAACCAACACCAAGCAGATTGAGATGCTGAAAACAGCCACGGAACGTTCGCCGGGTACCCCTTTGATATTTGTGCCGCTGCATCGCAGCCATTTGGACTACATCATGGTCACGTGGATACTCACCAATAACGACATACGCAGTCCGCTGGTGGCCGCCGGAAATAATCTGCAAATACCCGTTTTCGGTGGACTTCTACGCGGTCTGGGAGCATTCTTTATCAAGCGCAAGATCGATCCAGTGGAGGGCAAGAAGGATGTCCTGTATCGGGCTGCTCTTCACCTGTATCTGACCCACGCCTTGAAGCAGGGACACAATGTGGAGTTCTTCATTGAGGGCGGAAGGACGCGCACTGGAAAGCCGTGCATGCCCAAGGGCGGCATCCTCTCCGTCATTGTGAACGCCTTCATGGATGGCAGCATACCGGATGCCCTGCTGGTGCCTGTGTCCGTCAACTACGAGCGTCTCGTCGATGGAAACTTCGTGCGCGAGCAGAAGGGCGAGAAAAAGATACCCGAGTCATTTAGCAAGGCCATTTCGGGCATTTGGAAGGCCCTGAAATCGAACTACGGCCTCATGCGTATTGACTTTAACGAGCCCTACTCGATACGGGAGCTGGTCAACTCGTACAACAAGATAGCCCGAGAGGACGGCAACAATGCCAAGGTCTACAAACCAGCTGCCAGGTAGGCCGCTGAAAATTATTTATTATGGGTGTTAAGTTGTTCCCCTTTAGGGATTTCTGATTGTTAGCTGTAAATCACACTTAATTGCTAAAAATAGGACTTTCATATCTTTGCTTTTCTAATTGTTTAAATTTATTGCACTACTTATAAGGTTGATAACTATCAACGAAAAATATTTAAGCTGTATTCTGACGAATCAGAAAGGGTATAGCAAGACCTAAGTAACAATAACTAATTTTTTTCCTTCTCTAATCTCTCCTTATCTTAGAGTACTGCAACACAATCAGTCAACATCCTCGCTGTACGGCACCGATGTTGTGTGCGAGGAGCACCGCAATCTCATCGAGAGCATCTCGCGCCAGGTGGTCTTCGACTGCGCCGCCGCCACCTCTGTGATGTCCACCAATGCGCTGGCCTTTTTACTACTCACCCGCTTCAGGAACGGCGCAGAGGAACAGATTCTGGCCGAGGCCCTGGATGACTTGCGAAACTCTTTATCCGGCTGCAAGGATATTGGTTTTTCCGGGGAATCCTCACAGATCCTTGCATATGCCTGTGACCTACTTGGTTCAGGTAGCTAAAAAGCAGTCTGTTAAATGTATCTTTTTGCCTAATTCAATTTGAATTGTCTAGGTCTTGTCACTCGCACTCGGGATGAGAATGGGCGTTTGGTGATTAAGGCTGTGAATTCAGTGGAAAGCTTTATTGAGCTGGCCTACTACTCAAACATGCTGACCCCGCACTTTGCCCTCAGTTCGATACTGTTGGCCACCTTCCACTCCCTGCTTCCAGAAACGGAAAACAAAAAAGACGCTGGAGTGCCTCGAAAAAAGCTGATGGACACCGCCCTGGAAAACTGCCAGATCTATCGCTACGAATTTATACTAAACAAGCCGACTCAAGTACTGGAAAATTTACTGTACAAGCAGTTGGACGACCTCTTGATTAGTGGCTGCGTTCGGTCCGAAAAGGTAGCGTATATTTAAAAAACGTAATAACTTTATTTGGTCAATAAACGGTGTTTTGCGTCTATAGCTGCACGATGATGATCCGAATGCTGCTGAAAGCAGACGCCTAGCTCACAGCCTGGCTGATTGCCTTGACGAGGACGACGACTACCTTCATGTGGGCAACGGCGACGCTGATGAGCCCAAGTTGTTGTTCGCCAGCGAAACTCTGCCACAGCAGCGCTATATTTGCGAGGTGCTGGCGCCCTTCGCCTGGACATATGTGACGGTGGCACAATCCCTGCAGATACTTCACCGAAACTCCATGTTGGAGTCGGAATTTATAAGCTTTGTGATTAACGATTTGAGCAGCAAAGTCAAGCGCGGCAGCTGCATCTATGGTAATTAATTCCCTAAAAATCCATTATTACGTTCAATATAATAGACTGACTGTTTTCCCTACTTTCAGCTGAAAGCATATCAACTGACTCCGTGCGAAACTGCCTGAAACTGTTGGAGAAATGGTCTGTGATCGAGGTATGCAACCAGCAGGGCATGCGCCTGATCTCACTCAACACGCTCTACGAGATGTCTCGAGAGTCGCTCAACGCGATCGTCAAGAAGATTGACGCAATTGTGCCAAAATTCAATACTGGTTACTTTAATGTAACGCCCTAACCAATGGGGCTCGCTTTATTTTGGCACTCTTTTTTTATCCTTGTATAGTGCATATCCACTTAAGTTTAAAGTGCGTACTCCTAGATCTTAGACTTAGATATGTCTAGTTTTATAGTCATACGAGTTTATATATGCCAAAGTGCTAGCTTTACTGTAACTAAGCGACAAAACAGTGAAATATGAACAAATTTCTAATGTATAATTAAAAAACATTTTCTATGTGCGGCCTGAGAGCGGCAAGACAAACGAAAACAATACAATATATCATCTATACTGAACTGATTGATTAAACTTTATAATTTTATAATATAGGCAAATAGAACAGCTTACAAAAAAATCTTCTCACTTTATTTTCACAACATCGATCTGTGGAGCATAATCTGGACCAATTGTCTAATAAACATGCTGTAACTTTTAGGAAATAAATACATGTGGTACAAGTTAAAAATAAGAATTTAAAATACAACAATATGTAATGTTAAAAATAATGTTAGATGGAGCTCAAGCGACTATTGCTTTTATCTAATTGGCATTCATTGCTCTTTCTTAACTTCTATTGGCTCATCGTCCGCACTAATGTGTTTAACCTTTGGAGCCTTTTTAACCTTTTTGGCAGTCGCAACGTGGATACGAACGGTGGGCCCCTTTCCACGACGGATCTGCTTCAACTTGGAACTGCTTTTCCCCTTGCTTGTCTGCGCATTTGATTCCTAATTATCGGACATGTTTTAGGCATTTTTTTGATAATATTTTTGTTAGCTAACTCACCTTTGGTGTGCCATCCTTGAGCTTCCCACCGATCTCGCCAGAACACCTAGTGGCTCCACAGAAACAGACCTTCTTGCTGTTGTTCATTAGATCATCCCACAAGTAGTTAAATGTTAGTTCCGTATTCTGGTAAAATAAAAGATTGGTTAAATACTGTAACATCGGATCAGATGATTTTCCTTTAAAACGTACCGCAGGAATGTCCTTTATGGCAAATAAGCCCACTCTATGGATGCAGTTGACGGTCCATTTTTGGGTCTCGCAGTTGGGCTCGCACGAATGGTTCATGAACCGAGCCAAGTTGCCTTTCGGTCCTGCATCGATTATGAAGTCCTTTTCCACGCCTAAGAAGTAATAGTTCTCGTCCCGATCCCGCTGCTTCTGCACCATGCGCTGCTGAAACTCGGCATGGTTAATCACCTCGCCCACATACTCTATGACAAAATCTCCTTGGGCAATGGGTTCACGATTGACCAGTCCGAATCCCCGCTCGTTCATGTAAACCACCTCCAGTCGTGGCGATTTGCGCAGCTCAAACATTTGATTTTCACAGCGAGTGCCAGCCTTGCAATACTCAGGATGGCATTCATTGAAAAGTATGCGGTTGAGGCAGTCGGAGTCTGGACCGCAGGGATGTTCGTCGGTCGGCTGGCAGTAACATGCACTTAAATCCTCCAGATTCTGGGTGAATCGCACCGGTGGTACCGCCTTGTTGGCCTTGATTTTCACGTATGGCTGCGGATGTAGCTTGTTGCCGCTTTGGCGTCCAATGGCCTGTTCCTGACGCCGGGTTTTAATTATTTTCAGGAAGCGCGAAGCCTCCTCTACGCCAGTGGTGTAGTTCCGGAACAGCTGAGACTTGGTCTTATGGCCATCGCCCGTATCCCCCTCGATGTAGAGGTAAACGCGACGCCTTGAAATCCAGCCGTGATCGTGGGTGCCAAAGAATCGCACAACAAAGTCATTCTCTCCATGGGCTTTCTTTAGGATGTTGCTGGGTATCTCGGTGGGCGGCAGGATTATGGCCGGCCACCATCGGAAGTTGTTGAACTTGGCCCACACGATTTCGCCGTACAGCGGCAGACGTCCGCTCTCGCACTCTTCGCAGATGTAGCTCTCATTCTTCTTAATTGGAATATTTCGGCAGTGCGCGTGTACAGCAATGGGGCAAGTTTCGCAACAGACTAATTCGCCGCCCTTCACGCAGATGTAGCACCACAGCACATTGACGTGGGCATCCGCCTTCGCCATGTTGTGTCGCGGACAGATTATGTGAGTAGCATTTAGCATCTGAGTGCCGGCTGGAATGCAATGTGAGTCCTGGTGATAGGTGGCCGGACAACGAACACACTTAGCCAGTTTGGAGCTGCCAAGTTGCTGGAACTTGCCGCTGGGATCGTCAGATACGCATGTGTGGCACACGTGTCGTGGGCAGCGGGCCGACAGTTTACTGCTGTTCGCCTGCGGCCAATACTTGCAGCAGCTCGTGTGGAACCGCTTGTTACACAGAGGTTGACTACAAGTCAGAAGTTTATCTTCGGTTAGGGTTAGAGGTGGTTCCTCTTCCTTGTTTGGAGTGATTGGTAAAGCGTTTGCTGGTGATTCAATTTGGTGGCAAATGACACAGCCTTCCGGTTCGCCTATATTGCACTCGTGGCAAACCAGGGGAGTGCCACCGGCAGCCACCTTGGCATCGGCTGTTACATGCTCTTCATCGGGACTGGGCGACTTGGATGTGGGCGAGACGACGATGGCCTTTCGACTGCCGATCTTGGGCATAGGAGCACCTGTCTCCTTTCGTTCCAGACAGTCGGCATGCAGCCAGCTAGAGCAACTGCGCGAACAGCGCACCAGATCGGAGCCCGCCTGGTAGCAGTACTTGCACACCGGCTCGCGGTTGAGCCCGCGGAAGAGATACTTGCTGTCCAGCTGCAAGATGTCTTCAACCACTTCCTCGATGGGCCGGTTGACGGTCCTCTTGGGCTTTGGCGCCTCTGACAGGCGACGATCCGGCTCCGAAGGTGCCGGCGTTGTACTGGGTGTCACCACGGGGGTCATGCTGCGGCGCACCATCATGGTTTTCAGGCGATTCGAGAGCCGTTTGATCGTGCCCACGCCATTGCTACGGCCCACCACCGATGAACCCAACGGCTGGTCCATCTCGCCGCTGGCAAAGTCACGCTCAAGCTCGCGCAATTGAATCTGCTTAAGAGACCATATATTGCTGACCACGGCAAGCAGAACCTTTTCCACCTTTTCCTCGGACCGGTGCACCATCACGTATTCCTTGACGGCATCGAATAGTTGGCCAAATTCGGGATTCTCGTAAATGGAGCCATCCGGGGTAAGGTTCTTCTCCAAACTGGCTGCGGTCTGAGAAGGTGTTACTGCTATGGTAGTGGTACCCGTATCCGCTTCGGTGCCACCGCTTAGTTTGCGGCGCTTGGACCGCTTTTCGTTCTTGCTCTTTACGGGCGAGAACGCCGGACTGAAGGGCGACTCGGAGCGCTCCCTCTTCACGGCCACCAACTGTGTGATTGGTCTGTTATGCAGGTTGTCCGTGGAGTCGTACAGACTGCTGCCCACATCCGAAGTGTCCTGCGTCATAGATTTGGTCCGTTTGCGCTTTTGTTTATTCAGTGTGCTAGGATCGGAGAAGGAAACGTAAGCATTAAACTAAGATTTAACTGTGAATCTGGTTGGTAGCTAGAGTACTTACATCACACTCTCGTAGATCTGGTAGAATTTTTCGAGACGATCGGCGTACGGAACCTGGGTCATAACCTGGGCCTCATCGATGGCCTGTTGCCAGATAACTACCTTCGTCCTCTTGGGCATCATCTGTCGGTATTTAGCGCTTTTTACGCCGTTCTTAATACGCACTTCCTCGCGCTGTTCTTCATAGGCCTTGAGCCCGGCAAAGGTCAGCAGATTCTCCGGCTTGATCCAGTTGCGACGCCCGTTGTCCGCAAAGAAGCGCACATGCACCTGGATGGGAACCGTGGCGTTGTCCAGGGATGAGCGATGCGGATGACTTGGCATGTTGCCCACAATCTGGCCAAAGGGATCTGGACAAACCATGCAGGGCCAGAAACAGTACGAGAAGACCTTGCCCCAGAACAGATCACCCACTTGGTAGGTGGGCCAACCGGGATCAGTGACTATGGACAGGCCTTTGGCGCTATCAATGCTCACGGAGGAGGGGGATTTGATTGACGTAGCAAGCGCAGTGGAGCTCAAGTCCGGCGGCGACTTCAGGTCCACCTCAGTGGTGGCGGCAAAGGGCAGGGCGAATGTAAGTTCTTCGGGACTTTTGTCCGCGTCCTTTGGCTCTTCACCGAGAGTTTGGGAACTGGTTTCGTCCGGTTTGTTATCTACATCTAAACTGGTACTATCCTCCTGCTTAATAGGAACCTCAACGGTCGTTTCAGTCTCAACCTCAGTCTCAGATTTGATGGAGATCGTGGAAGTTTCAGTGTCTGGTTTTAAGGATTCTTCTGGCAAAGGAACTTCCTCTTCGCTTGGCTCTAGTTTTACATCCTTCGCTTCTTCCAGGGTGTCTGCTTCCATGTCTACCGACACCCTTGACTTGGACATACGCTTCATTTTCCGTTTCAGCTGCTTGCGAACGGCTGGGCGGATGGCCAGGTCCTCGGAGTCCGCCTCGAAGCCCGTGCTGTTGGGCGAACTAGCGCCGTTCTTGATCAGCAACTTCTCAATCGGGCTCATGTAGGCCTTGCTGCTGCCGCTGAGCAATGGGGCACCGCCACCTCCTCCTCCTCCTCCCCCAGTGGTCTTCGGTGATGCATTGTCGCGGGACAGGGTCTCGCAGGTACTGCTGCTGTTATTAAGGGCCGCCGCTTGGTTTACGCGTCGCCTCGTTGTGCGTATCGTGTCATCCGAGTCGGAAAGCGGCGTGGGCGAGTTGGCATTGGCAAAGCCAATGTATTTGGGGCTCAGGGCCGATTGCAAGTTGATAAGATCGCGTTTTCCTACAGCGGCACACACACGCGCGCACACAAGAGCAGGCAAATTAGCATATGGACGGCATAAGACGGGGTACATTGCGCCATTGTTATACTCACTGTTCACCATAGGCAGGCGCTGCTGTTTGGGTGTTGGCGTCTGGCGCTGATTCTCCGCCTCGGACTCCTCAGCCGCCAGCAGCTCCGCGCTCTGGCCGGGATTCTGTTTCATCAAGCGGCGCACGGGAGTATTGTTGCCGGCGTCCTTCGAGATTTCACCATCGTCTCCTTCAGTGGCCATCGACTCGTCGTCGGCAGTATCATTGGCCAGGGGCTCGGAAGCGGAATTGCACAACGCATGGGCGCCGTCGCCCTCGACCTCGGAGTGCGCATCCGTGATCATCTTCATTGTGCCTTCCAGTTCAATCGCGCTATTATATTATTAACCAAACACAACTATTAACGCTTCCGCCAAAACTTCGATTGCAACCATGGGCATCGCGGGAGTTATCGATGACGCTGTCGATGCATCGATATGTTCGCTAAAACATTCGCTTTTCTGTGATTATCGATTGAATTTAGCAGAGACTCACTCCATAATCAATGCCACGCACAGTGGGTCGCAAAGTTCCATTTTGTTAAAAATATTTTCATTCCTCAGTGTGAAGCTCAACTTTATTCTTGAAAGATTTGCGATTATTATTCAGGCATAAACTTGTAACTAAATAGGTATTATGTTTCTTAAAAGTTGTGGGAAACGAAAAACCCCATTTATTTACTGTGAAAATAATACCAAAAAAGTGATACAAATGGTTTCTGTGCCTAGCCAACTTCTCGTGAACAACGAAATTAGCTAAATATGGCTACAAAGCAGTGAGTTGGCATCACTAATCCAACTCACGAGCCAGACCAAGGCCAAACTCACGACTCACGGCGTAAACATTCGTACATATCTGTGTAAACGCAACGCATGTAAAGGCAAACGCGACGATTATCCTGGATTTCCACGACACTCGAGGGTGTCGCGGCAACCAAAAGCACGCGAATCGCTGGGGCAACCCACCATGGACGACTTTATAAAGACGCTGATTGCCGAGGTCAAGTCGCAGGGCGTCTTCGATGAATTCCGCTTCAACTGCTGCCTGGCGGACGTGGACACGAAGCCCGCGTACCAGAACGTACGCACTCGGGTGGAGACGGCGGTCAATGATTTCCTGGCCAAGCAGCACTGGACGCCCGAGACCAACAAGGTCCAGCTGCGGGAGAGGCTGCGCAAGCACCTGCTAGAGTGAGTAGACTTCTGGCGGGGATTTGGTAACGTAATCATCTCGGCTCTTCCAGAACCGATGTCCTGGACAAGGGAGTGGACCAAATCGTGGACCAGGTGGTCAACCCGAAGGTGGCCACCATATTCGAGCCAAAGATCGAGAGCATCGTCTACAAGTACCTGGGCATCACACCCCCGCCGCCCCTGCCATCGAGATCCGCCATGCTGCCCGCTCCGCCATTGCCGCCATTTGCTGGCCACATGAACGGCAGCGGCAGCAGCCTGCTCAACGTGGAGACCACCGCTGGCCTCCTGCCCACCGACCTGGAGCAGATCAGTCCGGATTCCGATCGGGCCACCGTCAAGTCGGACGTTAAGGATGAAGAACTGCCGCCTGGCGTGGACGACGAGGACACATCGCCGTCGTACGAGCTTGTGAACGAGGAGAAACGCCTGGCCAGCAAGGAGGACCCGAGCAACGGCTCGCTGAACAACTCGGATTCGGTGAACGGAGCCTCACAGGCGTCGCAACTCTCGCAGGTGTCCAGCGACAGCCGCCTGACCATCGCCTCCTCCACGGAATCGGTTGCCGATGCCCAGCAGCCTGCAACGGCACTCAACAGCGGGGAGCCAGCCAACATTTCCGAGGAGGCCCAGATGCCAAAGTTCAGCGAAAACTCCAACGATACAAGTGGAGCAACTGGAGCAGGGGAGAACGGAAGTCGCCAACTGCACTTTGACATCAAGCAGGATGCCATTACCTTCGAGGGTTTGTTTTCTTGCGTCCTACAAAAAGTGCAACTAAACCCTACCGATGATTTCTCTTGCAGGTACTGAGCGAAAGAATTCGTTGTCAGAGGACACTAACGGTGGCCCCCAGATCCTCTCCATCGAAGATGCCATCATGTCGGAGGTGAAGGCGAACATAGACGATGCCAACAATGCCAGCATCGAGTCTATAGTGGAACCGGAAACCATACACCCGCCATCCCCGCCCAAAATAGAGCCTCCTCCTCCGCCGCCACCACCAAACGTTGAGCCCCCTCCTGCGCCCCAACCCCCAGAGCCATCTAAAGTTGAGCCACCTCCGCCGCCGGCACCATCTAAAGATGTGCCACCGCCTCCTCCAGCTATTGACCCACCTCCTCCGCCAGTCCCGCCAGCAGTTGAAAAGCCTCCAATGCCGCAGCCAGTAGAGGACAGTAATGGATCTATTTCAGAGGCGGTTTTGGTTGAGACACCCAAGGAGACTGAGAATTCAGATGAAGCGCCCAATGCGGTAGATGTAGAGGTCAAAAGGGAAGCCCATATCACCGCAAAATCTGAAGTCAAGGAAGATAAACCCCCAGAGCTTGCCCCGCCACAAGAAGTGCACACCCCTAAAGAGGAGGTTACCAAATCGTGTGAGTCCACAGTGTCGCCCACATCTGTGTCATTGCAATCAAAAAGTAACTCAAAGTCCAAGGACAAGGAGAAGGAGCGACGACATCACGGCCACTCAGATGATAAGCAGCGTCGCAGGAGCAAAGATCGGGATCGGGATCGAGACCGCGATCGCAGTCGTGACAAATCTCACACAAAACATTCCTCGAGTTCCAGCTCGAAGCACTCCTCATCGCACTCCTCCAGTTCGAAACATAGAAGCAGTAGCTCCAAGAACGATAAGAGCTTCTCAAGCTCATCCAGCCGAAGTAATCGCGACTCATCTTCATCCAAGCGTTCGGCTACTACATCCTCGTCCTCTCGCCACGAATCCTCTTCACATAAAAAACACAAGTCCAGTTCATCTTCATCACGATCGGATCGAGATAAAGACAAAGACAAGGATAAGGAAAGGGACAAGGACAAGGACAAAGAAAAGGAGAGCCAAAGTCGCAGCCACCACAGCAGCAGTAGTTCTTCCTCGTCGTCAAAGAGGAAAGATCACGACAGGGGGCGCGATCGTGATCGCAACAAATCAAATTCATCCGGAAATGCAGAGACTAAAGCGATCCTCGACGATCACAACGAAAGCAAAACGAAGTTAAACCAGCGCCGCAGCTCCGATTCTAATGATGAGGGCAAGCCTCCTAGTTCCGGCGGTCCGGCAAAAATCTCCCAGCCTGATATTACCGCCGCTCCGGAGAAAGCTGATGCGCCGATAGAGAATGGTAATGGCACGAATGGAAACTCCAACGGAAGTAGCAATGGTGGGTGCGACAGTGCAGTTAGTGCCAGCAGTGTTGTCATTGTCAGCGACATCCTCCAGCAATCGTCGACCAGTTTTATTCAACTGACTGCTGGTTCCCAGTCACACAAAGTAGTGGAGAACAGTAAGCCTGAACTTGAACCCGACGATATTGACAAAAGAGAAGCGGAACCGGAGAATCAGCCGGAGAAGCCAGAATCAGAGGGAAAACAAGAGGATGCTGTCTTTCAAGATGAGGCGTCAAGTGAAGAACGTCAAAAAGTCGACAAAGTTGAATCCGTACCTGATTCCCCTGTCGAGGAAAGCAAAGATAACGATGGATTAGGAACTGAACCAGTGCAGAACAATGTAGAAGTAAAGCCGCTGGCTGAGGAGTGCATACCGGAAAATCCTGTAGAAGTTGTAGAGACCTCCATTCAACTGGAGGATCTACCGAAAGACGTTAAAAAACCCGCCACACAAATCCCAGACTCGAATGAGCAAAGTGAAGAATTAGTAGCCGACCTTGTAACCCACTTCGAAGAAAACACAGATGAGTTCAAGGCTCGTCTGAAGCTCATCAATCAGCTGATAGAGGAACGCAAGAACTTGCTCAATAGCTTGAGCGCAGATGGATCACAGGACGAGGCAGTGGATATACGTGCTCTGCGAAGGAGCATATCCAAGCGAAGAAGGAGCAGTGTGCAGGAGCAGCAGCCAGTGGTGCGAGAGTCGACACCAGCGAGGCCGTGTAGTCCGAACAGCAGCACCTCCGGCAGTCCGGCGAAGAGGCTACGACGTGATGAACCCAAGTCATCGCCCACGCCATCGGACGCCAGTATAAACTCCAAGGAGAACGAGGCTTTGGAGAAGCAGGAGCATGGTGCGTACTGTATCATAGCTAACTATCGTTTGGTCTAGCAAAATAGTGTTATGAACATGTGTTCCAAAATCGCTCTATTGCTAACCCACTTAATAGGGTGGATCGATTTTATAGATAATTTTAGGTCCCTTATAGGTATTTTTAGATTATTAATTTTACGAAAAACTAACCAGCGCTTTTGGTTTTTATTTCAAATTTCGAACAAAATTCTAGATGATCAAAATCTTTAATAAAATATATATATCCCCAAATATCATAACTGTAATCCGCACAAATCGATCCACCCTGTGATTGTAATTAACATATCTCATGCTCATCCTCATCGTTATCTCTACCGCCTCTACTTTCTCCTCCACATGCATACACATTATTTTTAAATTAATATAGCTGTATGAAGCCTCCACTAGTCCTATCTAAATCTAAATTGTGCTGGGTAAGCGGTTCCCGCAAGACTTCCCGTCTCTTTGCCCACTTTCTGTTGATGTTCGAGCGTTTCGGCGAGTGCGTGTGATTAATATGATTGTTTTTTCTGTAGACGCTCTGTCCGCCAGGCGACTCAGCAAGAAGCTCTGCCAGCAGCAGCGGTACACCAACGATGATCTCTACAAGCCCCGTCCAATCCTGTCGCAGCGCTCTCGTCGCCGGGGCCTGGATTCAATCCTCTAGCTAACGAATAAACTGTTATCGGAAACAATAAAAGGCAATTGTTGTTAATGCATTTGACTAAAACAAATCATATCTTCTTTCATCCGTTTAATGGGCCTTTTCGCTTGCCAATGGTTTTGCTTCCGCTTTGTTTTCGTTTGAATTCTTTAACAATAAAATTTTAATTTTTAGAGCTACACCTTACAGTTTAATAATCGCCGGTGTAGCGTATCCATATATATATTATGCATATATATAAACAAAAATAACAGTGAACGTAATAATATGATGCATTATTGTATATTCTGGGGAATCCGGTTGCCCCGATCCCTGGCACTAGACTGCGGTTGCTACTCAGGGGGTGAAATCTCTAGCACTGAGACGTAAGATAATGTGTGATGATTGATTAAAGCACTGTAGAGGATGGAAAAATCGTACAGCTATCAGCAACCGCAGTCGAGTGCCGGAATAAGGGCAATACACATAGCTAGGCTACTACTCTACGATGGGGGCTGGCTAGTTAGTATCTGGTCTAGATTGGGCAATCTGGGGGAGACGTAGTTCTCTGGGAGCTGTAGCTGCGGTTCGTTATATTTTGTAACATCTCAGTTTGAAGATTTAAGGTGTAATTTGATTACAAATTATTGAATTTTCTCCTCGCGCGTGTGTGCTTTACATTTTTGCTCTTGATTACTTTACAACGATCAACATAAATATATGCATATATACTTTGAAACTTGTTAAAAAAATATATATAAATGTAGTAAATCAAAGGTTGTAATACATAGGTAATAGTATTTTACAAGAAGGTTTTTTCATTTCGAAATAACATAGATACAGTATTATCATTAGCATATACTTTTAACAAGAATTTCGCACTTTGCCTAAAACTGTCTTTGTGTATGGGTATGTGTGGGTTTGGGTGTAAGGTGTGTGTTTGTTGTGTGTGGAGTTTTGCGTCTTGTGTGTGAGAGCGAGAGTTTTGTGCAGAACAACAACTACGATTTAACCTCCGACTATGGAGTGATAAAACTCTCTCACCGACTCCTCGCAGAGTATTCATACAAGCAGCTGGGTTCGGGTGGGCTGAAAGTGGGGTAGTGGCCAGGCGGTGGTCAGCGGAACGGCAGGCGTTTCGAACACCGTGTCGTCCACCTGCCCAAGAGGACCCAAATTGCACCCCAGCTTTCCCGATCCCTACCGCCAACTAATAGCTACGCTTAGGTTTAGCTGTCGCTGCTGCTGCAAACGTTTCGAACGCAGGCCCCGCTCGCGGCCACGCCCACTGGCGCCGCCTACGTGCTGGAGAAGCCCCTTTCGTAGGGACTCTTCACGTCCGTGTGCCGTGTGTGCAGGTTGATTGTTGGCCCGGCGGGTCGCGTCGACAGCTCGCACACCGTCTTGATGGCACCGGAGGCATTTACCGAGGTCGGGGCGGAGTGCAGGGTCGCTGCGGTCTCCTTCTCCTTCACCGTCTCCCGATCCTGATCGCCCTGCTCCTGATCGGTAGTCCTGGGCAGCACGTAGTCCGCTTTGCGGGGCTCCGAGCGGCCCGTAATTGACGATTTGTACTGGTCGGCGTCTAGGCCGCACAGGTAGAACTTAAAGAACTCGTACGTCGACCAGCAGATGGCCGTGGCGGGCATGGAGTACAGAACGCGGGCGGTCATGCCTCTAAAGAAGCCCAATGGACCAGCCATGTGGTAGATCTGTAACAGGACAAAGGGCATTAGATTGGAAGTAAACAACTTTTTGTATTTTAAGAATTAAGCGCAGTACCTGTAACCTGTTTAGGCTATAAAAAAACTTTAAAGATCTCCTACAGCAATTATGAGTGACATCGCAAGAGTTAAGTGACTTTAAAAACAACCACGTTTAACCCATAAACTAAATCATTCTCATTTAAAATGAATGTTTAGGATAAACTTATAAAATGTAGGGCTTTTTTATGTGATTTTGTTACTTTTATTTGTTTTTAATATTGTACGGAATCTTTTGCCTTATTTTGTTTACTTTATTTTTAAGCCTCTACTTTTTTAAACGATTCTGATTTCCTGAATTGAAGCTTACAAATTCTAAATTTAAATTCCTCATAATTTCCAATCCCTTATCTTCGATGCGTAATATATTTACCTTTCGGCTGGCTTCAATCATCCCGCGCGTCAGTCCAGTCTCCTGTGTATTCAGTAGCGTCTTGATCACGTCCAGGGGCGTGGTTATAGCTGCTGCACAGGCGCCAGCCGCAGCACCCGCTGCCATATGAACTGGGGGATTGTATTTGCGTTCAAGGTTCAACTGCAATGCACAAGGATGTTACGATATACTTTAAAGGATAATCGGTTTTAGGTAAACTTACTGTGTTCTGGAAAAACTCGTATGTGGTAAAATGGATTGTCTGATATGGTAGGTTCATGACCAGTTGCGTGCCGTAGGCTCTGTAGAAGGCTTTGAAGCCCTCCTTCCTGTAGATATCCCGTACGCAGGATATCACCGATGTGTAGGGTGAGTTGTACATCTGCATTCGCTGCTTTATCACATCCGTGGGACTAGAAATGGCGTCGTGAATGAGGGTGGCCACCACTCCCGAAATCACTGCAATGGATTCGGTACATTAGGAGCCATTGGCGCTGATATACTCCTTAAAATTACCGTAGTTGAGGTTTCTCACTGTTGTAAACTTGGCCGTCATCTCCTTGGTCATTTCGTAGGCAGCAAAGTACAGCGAATGCGCTGGCCCAGCACCCAACACTACAGCGGTGGCTCCCCGGAGGGGTCTGTAGATCACAAAATACATTAGAATGATCCGTAAAATGGTAATATTGAGTTCGCAGTACATACCTTAACAAACCCTCACGTGTGATCATGTTCCGAAAGGTTGATAATATGTTCATGTTTTGTGTGGGCGGCGAAAGACTCTGCATTCGCGTCTATAAATGAGCAATAATAGAACGTTTAAAATAATTGCACATATATTTGCAATCTGCATTTCACAATGCGCTTTCTGCAGTATTTGTTATTTAATTTACCCATTGTTTGTCCTAGATTGAACCGGGTAATCAACTGGCTGAAGTGATTCGTCAGAATTACTAACTTGTTTCCCTTCTGTATTATCAAAAACTCTGATTAAGTCAGGGAATATGATGAAGTGAATAGATACACTTTTTGCTATTCTTCTGCAAGTCATGGTTACTCATGATATATAATACAGAACCAAACTCAATTGTAGGGGGTATCCGATATTCTGTTTTTCTGCTGACATTGTCAAGACCTCAAAACGTGCTCTCATCATGATTTGTGTTCAGAATTGATTGGGTGATTCCCGAAACTATTTTAGTCTTGCTCTGCAGTTACAGTCTATGAAAAGTGTGAAAGATTGTGCAATCTGGCAGCAACAAGAGCGAATTATTATTACAAACGATCATTAACGATTATTATTAGATCATCTAAAAAATAAACTAGTTTAAACTTTTATCTAAACTGTCATAGTTTTTCTGGGTTTGTCAATCAGTAGGTAGCTCGGGCTATAATCGGTTTACAATAGCAGGGACTAATAACCGATATCAATGGAATACAAAAATATATAATTGTTTGTTTGTGGAGGAAAACTTTCGCTGATTTATAAGCAAGTCACCCGGGGCCTACAGATTTGCAATTGTCTACGTATTTTACGATTACACATAGTATATTTCTACATGTACTTAATTGCATTTATTTAAAGGCGTGCCTGTCAGGCAAACAAGATAGAATTATATCTGAAAGCGGAGAGCAGCATCCATATTGTAAATCATGGAGACGTAGGCTTGCGATGAAGATAAGATTTCCTGGAATACGGCCCAACTGCATTTATCTATCTGCTGGCTGGCTGCTGCTATCAATAACAAGTCAACAAGGCAATTCAAGGTGAAAAATAGTCTCTCGAGTGGGGGAAACCCAATTAAAATGGTGCTACGACGAACTGATAGAAGTCTCCCTTACATAAAGGCTAGATAGAACGGAACTGGCTTTGAAGAGATGTGGAGCCCACATGATTCATTCATCCCGATACTAAGTAAGCCTGATAAGGGAACAAAGTGTGAAATCAGAATGACAATTTTTATTTATAAACCATAGCGAAACATCGCGAATAAAAGCGCCTCAATTGCTGGTCAATTAAATGTTTTCCGCTCTGGCTTTCGTAACTCCACGAAATTAGCTCGTCAAACGGACTGTGGGGATACTGTAGATTATAATGATGACGCCGGGAATCCCGGCCAGGCTTTAAACTGGCACCCAACTGCCTGCCGGCTGTCATTCGCGCGATTGACACATGTGGCCACGAAAATCAATAAATACTCGAGCCACCAGCTGAGTGAAATATAACGAAACAAGAATCGGTCAATAATAGGTATTATATGGCGGGGGTATATATGTATACATATACTTGTGTATCGGAACGAACGTCATTACGAGGTAGCAATGGCACATTTGCATATACTTAAGTGGACACTGTGTACTTGGCCCTACCGAATTTTCAGGTGAACGATCAGAACTCTTCCGATAAGAGATAGTCTGTCCATTTAGTAATGGCAACGACAGGGGCTAATCTTATCGCCGCAGCATAAACCAATGGAACGTGCTCCGATAAGCGCACAAAGCCATAAGCGCTATACCACCTAGAGCTCTTGATGGGAATCGGGGAACGGAACTCTTGGTTGCACTCGAGACCCGAGGAATTACATCACGATTATGCCAAAGCAGCGGCAGCACACACAAAAATTCCGATTGTTAGTGAGGTTAGGTTTATGGCCTATGGTCGGGTCGGGTTCTGTTTATGAAGCTCCTCCTCCGGTTACCAGGCGGCAATGCTCTCTCACCTTGACGGAGTCCAGCGGATACATGACCACATGCTCCAGCACGCCCGCAATAGCGCCCGCCGTCATATTGACACCCACACTGGTGGTGGGCAGCGATTCGTAGTCGTCTATGTTCATGTTGGATCCGATCCGGCGGCGGTGGTGGTGGTGGTGGAGGTGATGCAGCTATACTACCGATGGTGTGAGAATATTGTGGTTGTGCCCTTGCAGTGGCTGCTCCTCTTACGGTGTGACCTGATAATCCGGACTAGAACTGGTCCAAGTCAAGTTTCAGTTGTGGAACCGCTTTCTCCACTGGAATCGGGTTGCTCCGCCAGGCGAAGATGGGCAATGATTTACGGGCGACTTTTAGCCGGCGTATGTTGAGCACGGAACAATTTTGTTGTATAACACGGATATCACGACGATTCACACGGGTGGGCGGGCGTTCGGTCGGGTGTTTCGGGGGGTGGTGCTGCTGCAGAGTGTACGCGTGAGGTGGTGTTATGCGAAACTACTAATTGACACTGCGGCTACTGCTCTGCTGGTATGTACTACTGCTGCACCACGACTACTAGCATGTGTAGGCGATGTAGACGACACACGCTGCCCGATTCACTCGAGTTCGGAGCGAAGAAGAGGTGTTTCTGTTACTGCCCGCGGCCCTTGTTTCGGATGAACTGCTACTGCTGCTGCGGATCGGGTGTTTTCTGGATATATACGGGTCGGTTGGAGGCTGATTAGGTTGTGGCCGAAACGGAATTTGGTATGGTCGGGTCGGTGTTTGGCAACTCACGCAAATGCTGAATGATTATGATTACAGGGAATCATTAAATTTCGCCCAATAAACAAGCCTCGTGCTAGAGGTGGAGAAACCAGCTCGAAGCTGCTGCTGCCAGGTGCGGCGTTTTCCAACACTCTCCCAGTGCAGTCGCACTTGGTATTTTTTTGAAATTCCGTTCTTAAAAATACAATAAATTGCACAAATGCAAAAAACAAGACTGTCTTCTATGTCTTAGAAGAATAATTTTGCAATTAAAAATTAATTTCAAAATTAAATTTATCTAGAAGTCAGCCCAAAGGTCTGTGGTATAAAAATACTAAAGGCTATCGATATTTCGTCAAGCCTCGTGCGCAGAGTGACCGCAGCGGGTCCGTCTGAAAATACTAAAGACCTCTCATAAAAATACCACCTTAAGCCAATGAATACCAGGAACAGGTGGGCGGGAAGATTTAAAAAAAGCATGTGATTTAAATAAGGATCCGTAACGGTATAACTTTCATGTCTTGAAACATATTAGGTTTTCCCTAAATATAATATTAACCATAAGCTATTAAAAAAATGTGTACATGTAAGCCAATTAAATGTTATAAATTTATTTAAAAAACTCTCAAATACTTAACATGTGAGCTGCCTTATGTGACGCAAAGCCAGCATCGAGATGGCATCAACGACTAGCAAATGAAAAAATACATTTACATGTGAAATGCAATGAAATAAATAATAAACACCGCTTGGTGGCAGTTTTGGCACTTCCATGGCTTAGCACTCTTCGTTTAAGGGGTGCCCTGTCTGCTCAGGGCTAACTGATAGGCCACCTCAAAGGCCTGTCCCAGGGTCATAATGATTTCCTTGGCCAGCTCCTGTGAATAAGGACTCGTTAGCTTGAGAACGTTGTTACCAATCAGAAGTTACGAACCAAGCTATCCACCATAAACACGTGGCAATAATGGAGGTCCTGTTCTTTGGTTATGTATGCAAAGTAGCGCATATCTTCAGAGTCCTGGCAAACGCAATTGATGTTCTCAATGTCATGGCAACAAATGGCAGTCTATAAAAAGTGAAGATTACATATTTGTTTATCAAGAAACTGATATATCAACCTTTTTCTCCTGATCTATGAACTTGACGCCGACGCAGGAAACTGCAATATCCACATTAAGTCGAGTCTGGAGGTTTGCAGCCTTCAGATACTTTGTGGAAGTGGTGCAGTTCTCGAGCAAACTGAAATCACTAACACTCGCCGCCGACTTCAAGTGCTCATCGATCTTTAGTTTCTGGATGGATTTGCGCGTTGAAAGGGTTCCCTGAAGCTTGCGTATTACCGTCGAGCCGAGATACTGTAATTAATTCATTTAGTTTTATAATTATGTTTGACGGGATAGTTTAATTATTAAATTAATTGTATACTTACAAACAGAGAGAATCGTATTTCGCCATAGATCAATGTGTATGGCGAGTGGCACCAATTGGAAGCGGAGCTCTGTTTTCTGCCCAGTAACAATTCTGCCGGATCCCGGATGTGCAAGGATTGTCGAGAATCTTCTAAAGACAGGCTTGGTGTGTCGTTGATCAGCTCCTCGGCTTCCTGCTCCACCGTTAACACTTCGTTGCCAATGCTCTCTAAAATGGTATCGATCGCGGCCCACTCACGGGAGGCGCTAAAGTGCTCTCCCAATGCGGAGCACCTCTGCTTAGACAGGCTACGACGGTGGTTTTGTGCGTGTGCCGACCTGACCATGCTTGGCGATCGCAGAAACTCCCGATCCCCTGGCAAAGAACCCTTACCATCCACCACATCCGAGGACAAGTTTAAAGTGGATCCCTTAAACAGTCCAGCGAAGGGGCTATCAGCCACGTACTCTTCCACCTGGTCGGAACTCACAGAGTTAGTGGTCCGCTGGGATTCCCCCGGTTCCAGTAAGCTATTTTTCCGCAGCGTAGCCGGTTGCATGAAGTTAAAGATCGTGCGCTCCGCCTCTGTGACCGTCGGTGGTGGATAATCCGGTGTGGGTGAATGGCGAACCATTCGCAATTTGTTATGATTACCATTGCTGTTGTTGTTATTATCGACGGCTGGCACACAGCTGCCTTCTTCTATTGGGACCAGATTCGCATAGTCGTTGTATTCGCCGTTTATTCGAGTGCGTGGTTTGGGAACCGGAGGAGAAGGCAGCGTCATCTCCACATACGTAGCCACATTCTGCTGACGCACCGCAGCTGTAAATGGATACAAAAACATATGTTTATTTAATTGACTCACTGGATATTTTGATTCATATTTTCTGTTAGTGTGGATATGCTTCCTAGAAAATATTTAGCTTTTGTATATACAGTTAAGGAATTTGAATATAGAAACTAGTAAAACTATGAATAACTATTTTGAAATTGTTAATGGCTTGAATAGTACAAACTTAAATGTTCAATTATACTTCGGTTGGTTCAAATATGTCTACGTACAGTTGCTACTGGTGCTGGCGGAGTTCACATCGCTGGTGGAGCCGTTCCTCAGCAGATTGATGTACTCATACGATCTCGAAGGAACCGATCCGTTGGAGATGTCGCTGCCGGTCCGAAAGCTGGGCAGGATGGGTTGCTTGTACACCGGCTTGTAGCTAGCCCACAGATCCCTGCCATCCGACCGAATGTCGATCATGTTGTCGCAGGACTTCTGCTGCATAATGGGCTTCATTTGCAGGTAGTTCTCCGGCGCCTTGGCGAAAACGTCCAAAGAGCTTAAAGAGTGCGAAAGTCCGTTGGCTTGATGATCTTGCTTTCTACTTGGCGAGGGGTGAGTAGGTGGTTATGGAAGAGAGACCAAACGAGACCAGACCAGTTAATTGAAGAGACGCACAACCGATTCTGAAGCTGATTCTGATGAGTGCTAGGGCTAGTGGGCGTGGACATGAGAGTGGGGACGAGTGCGAGTGGGGATGAGTGCGCTTTCCGAATGACATGAGCTGCGGGCTAAGTTAATTAGGGTCAGCAAAGATGTGGGTGTGTGTCTCAGTGTCGCAGTGCATGGAGTTGATGGGCTTACTTCCTCTGCCTGGGCGGCAGCTTCTGTCGCTGCGAGTTCTTCTCGTACAGTCGCTTCGGCAGCGACTGTGTGCCGTTTTCCACTGCAACTGGCTTCTGCTTTTCCCTCGCCGCTTGGGTGAACTCTGCAAAATATCGTGGGTGTTGGAGGTTGATAGGTTTCTTATACAGAGTCAGTTGATCAATTTTCAATCATTATTTTCTTAATGACTTTTTACTAAGATTATAATCATCATTAAAGGCAAAATAAAGTTAGTTGCATACTTTTCAATAAATGATGGTCTGCACATCCAAATATTTTATCTTTAATATTGTATTTATTTGATATAAAATCTTTTTCGTATTTAAGGTATGTAAAAAACTGTCTTATGAAAAAATTTGTTTAATGGAAATTGTTTACAAAACGTTATCTAACTAGTGTACCAGTTTTAATGCTCACAGTAGGTAAAATGGTAAATTTTACAATATTAATAAATACCAATAAAGATAAGCAATTGCAAAGATAAACTACATATTATTTTTGTTTTTCGATGTGAAATTACTCATACGCACCGTTGATGGCGCCCACAATGTCGTACGTCACATGCGGCGGATAATCGGAGAGTATGTCTAGGGCTGTGCGTCCGTTTCCATCGGTAGAGTGCACGTAGATCCCGGCCTTGAGCAGAGTGACCACTACGGACTTTTTGCCACAGAGAGCAGCCTCGTGGAGGGCGCTTCCCGCGTTGGTGAGTATATTAACATCGACGCCCGCTGCCAGCAGCGTTTCCACCACCTTCTTGTGCCCATTCCGGCTGGCCAGGTGCAGGCAAGTATGCGTGAAGATGTGCTTGATGGGCGAGCAGCCCAGTAGCTCCTCTTCGTCCTCCTCCAAGCGCTTGTACGGCAATATCAGATCGGGATAAACGCGGAGCAGGGTCTGCACCACCTGCAGACGGCCAAACTGGGCTGCCAAATCCAAGGCCGTTTGGAAGCTATTGTTGCGTATGGCGGGATCGGCGCCGTAGGACAGCAGAATGGCCACCACGGCATTGTGACCATGCTGGGCGCCCGAGTGCAGGGGCGTCTCGTTTTCGATGGTCTGGGCGTTGGGATTGGCACCTGTGGGAGTGTGCATCAGCAGCATTTTGACGATGTCCTGGTGCCCCGCCCAGGCGGCCAGGAAAAGGGGCGTGGAGCCACGGATATCGGGCACATCCAATAGGGCGTTGTGCGATAGGAGAAGCCGCACAATGCTACTATGGCCATTTAGGCAGGCGTGGTGCAGCGAAGTATAGCCATTCATGTCCTGGCAATTGATGCTGGGACTGCGTCGAAAGCTGCGAAGAAGACGTATTTATAAAGGGCACATATACAACAGGTGCAGGTGATGACTCACCTGGATAGCGGGCCATGGCGTTTGCTCGAGTGCTCCAGCAGTTTGTCCACCGTCTTAATGTCGCCGCCTCGCGATGCCTCCAGCAAATGCTGATCCTTGCCCATTGCTCCTCCGGATCCTCCAAGACTAGATAGCTGCAGGGACAGAAAAACACATGTCAGGTTGTTTTAGCTGCTGCTCCGATTCCAAGAGAATGAGATCATCGCGATCGCGAGCATACAGAATACAAGAGCCCCACCCCCAGACCCCAAAATCAGGTGGCAGACAGGCGGAATCAGCTGTTTGGCCCTAGCACACACACACACACGCATGCAACTATTTACACCTAATCTAAATAAACATTCCAGCTAAACGCACGAAATTGTTTTTGTTGATTATAGGGCTGACTGCCCCGCCTCTTCCAAGGTCATTCAACGGCATTGGGCCGCTCCAATTGGAATTTGTATCCCGCCAACTTTATTTTATCTTTTGGCGTGCATTTACCGGCTATGTCCACGTCCGTTTCGAAAGTGTACAGCCATAAACGATTCACTTATTTGCCTCCGCGATAAGCAATCAAAAAAGTTGCGGACCAAAACTTTATTTACGTGGAGCCGATCGAGCTAAAACTAGCTAGTGTTGGAAAACAATGAAACTAATCAATTGTTCGTTACTAATTGCCTAGAGATGAATGCGTGAGATGACAAACCGCAGTCACGATTTACCAGATCTGTCCAAAGTTCAAAAACAGCTAGATTAAAAATGTACCATTAAGTATATACTTTCACAAAAACAAAGGTCATAGTTTTCACCCTATTCTTATTTAATGTATTTATTTAATTATTTTTAACTCGTTGTTTAAAAGTCTTTTATATTTAGTATCACGACATGAGGTTGAGAAGTCCATAGTGCGTGAAATAGCCAAACTACCACCACTAGCACGACCCAAGCGATAGTTGCCACCGCACATCTCTATCTGCACAAGCCAAATTTTTATATTTTTCTGGCAAAGATTCACGTTTTTCCCGGAAATTTGACCCACAGAACAATGGAAACCACGAGCTCCAGTCCAGTAAAACCCAGGCGAAAAGACAAGGACGAAGGTAAGTGGAAACACTGAGAAATCCGCCCCAAAACGAAAAAGCGAGATGTGCCGGCACATCAGGTGCCCACCTACCTTTGATAACGCGTGTGTCAGTGCTGGTGTGCGTTAGAAGCAGCCAAATTAAAGTTTAAGGTATGCCCCTGTTTGCCCCGCTTAATGCCAACCCATTCACTATGTTGCCCTTGCAGATGGCCACACGGAACAGCAGGATTCCACGGACCAGGCGGGCGAGCCGCAGAGGAAGCTCCTGCGTCTGGCCGAGACCTCCGAAGCGAAGGAGGTGCTCCTGAACGAGGCCTACCAGCAGCCGGAACTCACCCAGTGGCTGCAGACCGCCTGGACGGAGGAGAAGAGCCAAGGAGCAAAGGAGGCTCAGACCGGAGCTCAGGTATTCGGCGATCCCTTCCAGATCTGCCTGATGCCCGGAATGCTGGAACAGGGTCAGAGCCAGACGCTGGTCGCCGAGATCATCCAGAAGGTTCAGTGGTCGCGCAAGCAGATGGATCTGTACGAGTTCTACCAGAGCACCGACCTCTCTAACATGCCCGCTTGCCGACTGCTGACCAACTTCCTGCAGGTGCTGCGCAAACAAGTGCGACCCTGGCTGGAGAAGGTGACCAACCTCAAGCTGGACTATGTGTCCGCCTCCTGCAGCATGTACACCTGTGGCGACTATCTGCTCGTGCACGACGACCTGCTCAAGGACCGTCAGGTGGCCTTCATCTACTACCTATCGCCCTGGGAAGGAGCGGAGGAGTGGTCGGAGTCGCAGGGCGGCTGCCTTGAGATCTTCGGCAGCGACGACCAGTGCTTCCCGCAGTTTCCAGTGCAGAGAAAGATCGCCCCCAAAGACAACCAGTTCGCCTTCTTCAAGGTGGGCTCGCGCTCCTTTCACCAGGTGGGCGAGGTGACCACATTCGACTACCCGCGTCTTACCATTAACGGCTGGTTCCACGGCGAGACCAACGAGGCCTTCGTGGCCGACTCCCTGCGCGCTTTTCCCCGTCTGAATTACCTGCAACCCGACAGCCTGAATAAGCCACCGCTCGGCCTGTTTCTTAACAATGTGTATCTGAAGAGCGCAACACGACGAAGCATTCAAAAACGGATCGAGGAAAACTCGGAGATCTGTTTGTATGAATTTTTCAAGCGAGAGAAATTCGAATTGGCCCGGTCGCAGCTGCTGGCGGATTCGAACACTTTGAAATGGCGGAGACAGGGCCCAGCCAACGCGCACAACTACGAGGTTCTCGATCTGACAACAGCCAGAGGCACAATCTTGGAACTGCTGCAGCTTTTCCGCAGCCACGCCATGTTTGACTTGCTGCGCGATTTTACCGATCTGGATTTGTCAGGCGCCGATGCCCAGAGACCAACATGCAGCGTGGAGCTTCAGCGCTGGTCCCACGGCAACTACACAGTGCTGGGCGACGGTCTGGCCAGCGAGGAGAATACTTTGGACCTGGTCTACTACCTGAACGCGGCGGAAGGGGCAGCGGTGATCACATACCTCTCGCCGGACGCCGAAATGCCAGCGGCGAAAGCACCTGTGGATGGCAGGAGATCGGACTACGATGGCGAGGAAGAGGACGATTCCGTTCTCCTCACCATCACGCCCGTGGACAACGCCCTGAACATAGTGTACAGGTGCGAGGGCACCACCAAGTTCACCAAATACGTGTCGCGGAACACTCCCCTGGAAAAGGGACCGGTTTTTGTTATTTCGTGCAGCTACAAGGAGTAGCACGTGACTTTATTTCACAACACGCGCACAATTACTCCTCAAGGACTATTCACATTCATACCGTTCTATTGTACAGAAACTAATTTACATAATAAAATCTTATAAAAACCCCAAACAAAAATTTTGTTGTACCAATTTACATGTTTTATGAATAACGATGTAAAAATAATGGCATAAAGTATTGGTTAGAATCGAATAAGTGTAAAAGGAATACCACAAAAGAAACGCACGGACTCCCAAGCATCGAAGAACTAATGAGTTACTTCTTTCTTACTTTTCAGATAAGTTCCGAATCGGGGCCACAGTTGCCTTTATCGTGGTCATCATTGGAATTGGCGTGCCCATGTGGTGGCGCACCACCACTGTCTATAGGTGAGTCAATAATGTCTGGAGGCGTTTTCGAATTATCCATAATTGTTATATTCGCAGAGTCAATTTGCCTTCGTCGGACATCCTAAGTCTAAGTGACACCCCCATCAAAACGGCTGTGCAGGTGTCCATCTACACACAACAGACTAGTCGTGGCCAGTTACTCATCGGCGAACTGCAGAGTGCTTTCAGCGAAAGTGGTGGGTTCTACTCACATTCTACTCGCACACTTCTTTAGCAATTCATTTCTAAATACAACGTTTCCTTCAGAAATATGGTCCGTGGAATTCAAGCAACTGTCCCCAACAGTCAAAACCCAAGAGGCTCATACTCCTGCTGCTTTGGAAAAGCTGCTGCTAGAGGAAAATGTCCAAACCGTTGGAGACTTCATGTTTATCGAGTGGCCCAAATTGCAGGAGGAACTCCTTTTAACAACCGAAAGATCGGCCCTGATGCGAAGTGATACCAGTAAGTATATTTAATTTATTAGGCGGATTTCTATAATAATTAGACATTTTGTGCCTAGTGCATTTCTAACAGTTCCTAAAACTAGCACAAAAACCTTTGTTGGCTTTAAATATCGGCGGTTTTCAAGGTCCTCGATAGTATAGTGGTTAGTATCCCCGCCTGTCACGCGGGAGACCGGGGTTCAATTCCCCGTCGGGGAGAAATTTCGAATTTTTTTTTTTATTATTTTTATAATAATTTTATATGATGCTTTTTTTGATTGTTAGTTGGCCCCGAAGATTTTGGAGTCTTAAAACAAACAACTTTTAAATTTGACCGCTTTTTATTAAACTCTGATTGAAAAATGTAAAGCTTTAAATATATTGTTTGGAATACAATTGAATCATAATTTAATTTTAAACAATATTTTCTCCTAAATAGTGGTCTATTTAAAATAAAAAAAATGTGCAATTTAATAAAATAAAAAATTCAAATAAGTAAAAAAAAAAAACGTACGTCTCCCCGACGGGGAATTGAACCCCGGTCTCCCGCGTGACAGGCGGGGATACTAACCACTATACTATCGAGGAAGATGAACACAATGAAAAACTTTTCGAGTGAAATGAAAACCTAGAATCAATATTCCTCTACCCAATAGCCTAAACCATGTTCTATATTTTGAAATTCCCAAGTTCATTTGAGACTACAAAGTTCTGACCAAAAAACTAATCTTGTCTTTTAAATAATTTTTAGCTTCTAACAAAATTGCTCAGCTTCTGCATGCCAAGATCCTGCAGACGTATCGCATCAACCAAATTTTGAGCACAGATGAAAGGATGGGAGCCAAGTCGGAAGCCCCGCAACCAGCTTACGATGTTATTGTCTCTGTTCTGAATCCGAAACCCCGACTAACCCACGCCCAGTGGAACATTGCAATGGCTGTGAAGAGTAAGCTTTGAGGGGTCCTAGAAAGTAACTCCTTACTCATTTCCAAAATCTCTTATTACAGCTTATATTGAGCCCTGGTTGGCACAGGTATCTGGAGTGTCCAACTACACGGTGAGATCGCAGTGGAAGTACAGGGTGTCAATTGAGGCCGATCTCAAGCAGGTGCGAGACCAGAGCAAGTTGGGACGGCATTACGCCCTCCAGGAATCCGCCCTGCCCCATCTGCTCACTTCGATTGCCCAGAACCTGAGCGCCAGCACCACCGACAAGCCGGCCATTAATCTGGTGGTGTACATTCCACCCTGCCACACGGCTCCCCTGCACATCTACAACAGCAAGGATCAGCGGCTGACTCGGAATGGTGTGGATGCCTTTATTTCGCCGCCCTGGGGTGGTTTCATCATAGCCAATCCGCCGGAACGCGTCTGTTTGTCGGCCATGAGTGATCACCAGCCCATGCCTTATCATGTCAGCACCACGGATAATATGCAGGTGATGCTGGACCAACTGCACAAGCTGCTTGACATCAGCAGTGAACTGCAGATGGAGGGCGTTAAGGTGGTGGAAATTGAGCAATTAGAGCCTCGTCGCTGGGAGTACGAAGCATACTTAAGACGCAGTGCCATCCGGCACATTGCCACGGCGAGTAGCACGCTCCAGAGCCTCATCAAGCTGTTGGGTAAGAACACAAATTAATTAGACAACATATCTAGTTCGTTAGGATGTTTTTTATTATGAATAGTTGGATAGCAGAATTCAAAATGTTCTCTAAAAACTTGAAAATTTCTAACGGAAATGATGGTTTTTTAAAATCTACATCTCTGATCTTTAACCCTCCAAACCTTTTAAATGTAGTATTTAAATAAGCTTTATGAATATTTTATTGAATCTGTACTGCTTGAGAAGTTTAATAACCAACTTAATTGGACCATATATTTTAATATTCGCTTCCTCCCTCGTTTAGATCAAATCAGCTACATTGTGATAGACGACGAGGTGGGTGCCGCCATAACGAATTCCTATGCAGACATTTTGGCCGCCAAGGCTGCTCTTCTGGAGCACCGACTGGCGGATGCCTCAGTGCTGGCCAAGCGGGCCTTTGTGGCCTCGGAGCGGGGATTCTTCGACGCCAGTCTATTGGCGCAGTTGTACTTCCCCGACGAGCAGAAGTACGCCATCTACATTCCACTCTTCCTGCCCATCATGGTGCCCGTGCTCAGTTCGTTCAACATGCTGCGCAGTGTGCTGCAGGCCAGGCGGAAGGAGAAGCAGTCTTAAACGAGCCATAACCAAAAAATATCACTCCTCATTAAAACTATATATATTCTTGATAAGCTGTTACTGTTGCGGTTTATTGGCTCACTTCGGTTTTATGTAGTACATCTCATCGTCAAGGCCACGGGGCTTATTATTTTTGCCAGCTTGGTAGTAGTCCAACATGTTTAGACTGTAGACTGTAGCACACAAGAGATAGCTCAAAAGTATTCGTGCCGCCATCATGTTGGCCTATGGAATAGTCAGAAACTGAATGGAAATGGGTTGAGGACTGTGAAATTTTGATCTGTCGTTAGGAGTTGAACATTTGAAAACAAATCCACGTGCCACTAATCTTTATTGAAGTTTTATGAGAATGGGTGTGCTGCCAGTTGATGTCATGGCTGCTGGGGGACCAGCACAGTCCGCTCAGCGTGTGAACGCGCGTATAGGTCAGGTTCAGCGGCGAGATCGCTGCCGGATGAATGTCAGCAGTGACAGGAGGCCAGACACGCTTTCGGTGGCTAAGTCGTAATGAACATGGGCTTTTCTGGTGGGATCCCATTTCATTTAAACTATGGTATATCTAACCGATGATACTAGCAATAGCAAGTCATATTGGTTGAATTTATTATAATAATTTTTATACCCTTGTTAGATAAGAATTAACAAGCGTAGTTCGTGATTAAAGAGAGTGATTATGAGGGTTTTAGATGACTGGCTTTAGTTAATTTTCTTTGTCTTTTGATGAATTCTATATATGATCCTTTTAGTTATCATAAAGAAAATATTCGATAGCCTTTTCCTTTGAAGCCAAAGAATTTATTGAAAATCTTTTTTAATTTGTAGGTCTTCAGGTATCTGAGCTACACCTCTTTTAGACACTGCCATCACAATTGCATGCCATTGCAAATGAGCAGATGAAGGCAAACGAAAACGCGGCTGTCAAAACTCGTTAAACATGGAATTCAATTGGTAATGGGCCTCCGAAACTGAGGGAGGGCCAGGCGGAAGATACGACCGAAAAAAGGGGGCGGGGCCGGGGTCGGCGTCAAACTTTGCACATTAAAAGTAAATAGTTAATTTTTAATTGCTCACGGCTCGCTGGCTCTCGACAAAGAGCTGCTCGAAAACGAAAAGATCTCTCGGCATGCCAACATATTCAACAAGTATTTGTCTTCCCAAAGGTTAAATATTATTTTAATGAGCCGCGCAGAGCGACAGGGACTTCAGAAGAGACAGAAACCTTTTCTCCGCGCGGCCCCAAGACCGCAAAAAGGTCAACAATGTGACTTTTAGCGATCGCCAAATGCCGCCAGCCAGCCAAGTGGCTTTGTGTCATGGTTTTTGTGCCATGGCGTCGGCGGCATATGGTGGCTCTCGGAGTCTCTTGGAGTCTCAGGTCTGGATTACGGTGACGCCTGTTTGCAGCCGCAAGGGCCATCTGCATTTCCGGGCCCCTGAATTGCCCCCTAAATCGACACAGATTGCCTTTTCCCACACGCACTCAGTCACGGCAAACCGCACGCACGTAAAAAATCAATTGAAGTTTGGAGTTTCGAGCTGGAGTCGGCCAGCCGAAGGCTAACACAATAACGAAACTAATTTTGATGCGGTTGTTAAATGTTGCCAAACACCTCGGCAGCTTAAAGTGGAAAATGGGCAGAGGAGATTTGTCCGATATGAAGATGTTGCAGACAATGGATGTGGATGGACTCCGGCTATCTGGCACTCTGGTACTCGAATACAACAAGGCGTATAATTAATAATTGATTGAGCCGCGTTTTCCACAAACAATGAATGACAAGGCAGGCGGGCAGCTGCAGTTGAAGTTGAAGAATTTCTTGGCCCAAAAATGGCACAAAGTACTGGGTTTTTGGGGAAACGGCAGTGAGTTGAGTGGAGTTGAGATGTTGAGGAGCCTGAGGAGCCTGAGCCAGGTGTGCCTATATGGCCGTCTGGCTGGCGAACGTAAAAGCCGCATTGCCAAACGTTTACGGCCGCAATTGTAATCACTGTTTGACCAAAAGTGCACTGCTAGTTGCCGCTGATGTACTTTTTATAGCTCTGGTGCATTCCCACCGCTAAGTGAAATTAATAAAAATCGACTGCACCAAAAACGTCAATGCGTCTGCGCAATGCACATAATTTGTTTAATTAATTACGCCAACACATTTTCATTGCTGCCTATTGGGCAATTTTCGTTTGGCTGATGTGATGTGATTTTTCACATAAAAAACGGAGGCTCGCACTGAAACTATAACGGCCATTGAAAGCCGAACGGATTTGGCAGCTTTCGAAAGATTCAGCCAAAGTGGAAGTGGATGCTGCTGTTGCTGCCGCACTGATGTTGCTGCTGTGCCAGCGCTCATGTTGCTGCTGCATCAGCAACATTCTCAGCTTGCGCCAAGGCCATTGGCTTTTCGTCTGCACACGCTGACTCAAGATCTGGTATTGAGAATAGGATCTGCAGCGATTTGTGAGCGGCACTGACTGAGATTCTGACCAGAAATGCTAGGCGATCAAAGTTCAATGCGGCTGGAGAGGAATAATGAGTGATTTACACCGGACCAGGCATTGCCAAACATGCAAGTGATTGTGGAACAATTAACCAATTTGTTTCGGCTCAATAAAGTCAAAGCGAACATTAAGCGAATTTATAAAAATAAATACCCGGGCTACAGCATCAAAACTATCATCATCATCTGATGATGATGATGCGAGTGGCAGCCATGGGAAAGAGACTCTGAGTTGGAAAAGTGTCGAAGCCGACAAACCCCAAGGACGCTGGCTTATAAAACAAATAAAGCGAAATGTATTATACAAAATATTACTTACCCTTAGCGCGGTTTGACATAAATGCCAATTTAAATGCTGCAAAACGCATAAATCAGCAACGACCGAAGCTAGAGAGCTGTTGCTGTCGTGCACTTGGAAAAAATGAACCCTTTAATTACTAAATATAAATCTTGAAGGGTTTCAGAAGGAAACTTATGGAAAATATTATTTTTTTGATCCAAAATGTTATGATTGACTTTCTAGATTCTATTGGAAAATAATTTTCCTTAGTTATCTATATGCTATTTATAATACTCGACTACACTTTGTAAGCAATTCTCTTTTTTTATGAGTGTAGATGCGGTTGTGTCGCTGGATGTTGCCGCTGTTGCTGCCTGATGTTGCTGTTGTGCCTGGCGTTGTTGTCGTGTTTTTGGCAAACAAACGATCAGCAAGTGGCGCTCCTCAAAAACGTTTTTGTGCCAAAATGTTTGCTGTATGGCAGAGTGAAGAAGACCCATCGGTGGGCAGAGCTTAGGAGTTTGGGAAAAGGCAATGTTGCTGCTGCAGGGTGACAAAAGTCGCCGTCTAATTGAATTAACATAAAATAAAAGTTGTCTCGACAAAGCGCCAAGCTCAACATCCTGGTCAGCGCATTAGCCATTTGGCATTTGGGCCCAGAATCTCTGGCCAGAAGAATCACGAACAATGAGGACTGAGCGGCGGAAAGCTCATTAACATGATTACAATGAAGAGTCGACTGCATAATAATTCACACATATTCCGACATTACGAAAAGTACATTTGTATGGGCATGCAATTAGTCACAGAGACCGCAGCATCTGCAAGTTGGAGCGCCGGATTCTTTACCGCCCGCCACCATCCACACTCCACCATCCACCGACCGTCCCATTCATTCCCATAATTTACCAAATATTTCTTCTTTATTTTTTATTATTTATTTTCCTATTTCGCCTCTATGTACATGGCATAGCAACTGCAATGACTATAACATTTTCTCACGTTTCGTCGTGCAGATTTCGGCACAAGTTGCGCCTTGGTGTGGCCGATCCAATGCCTGGGATGGTATGAGATCTTGGTTGCCAATTGCAGCGCGGTGGCTCTGTGGCACTACGGTACGGTTCCATCGTTCCATGGTTCCATGGTGATAATGATGATGGTGGCGAGGTCGCTGGATCGGCGGAGGCGGGCGACTAATGCACATTTTATGCAGATTTCGGCTGCGCGATCCCCGTGTGTTGGCTTTGCTTATGGCAGCTTAAGTCGCTTTACGAGTGCCAGTAAATGCAATTTAGAATGCTTGAATCTATTGACTGTCAATAGGCGCAGGTATTAAACCTGTTTGCATTTATGCTTTGTAAAGTTTAATTCGCGAATTACATTCTTTTGTTTTATTTTTATCATCACATAAGTTGAATTTATAACTGGGAAGCATTTTTAGTTAATTTAGTGGAACTTATATCTATTTTTTTGTTTATATGGTAGGCAACTAAACCATTTGGTAAGCCACGAAATTGTACGGTTTTTTTGAGGATGCTTTTAAGCTAATTGCACTTTATGTGAATTTATTTGTGCGAGTGAATGCCAATTAAAATTTAACAGTTTTCCAAAGTGTTTAACTTTATAGTTCGGTTATGTCATTATTTTTTTTAAATTATAATATTTAATGTAAAGTTCAAAAGCGCAGCATATAAATATGTTGGGTGGATCAAGTTCGCTGTCTAAGTCATTCGTTTTTATGGACCCCTTTTACGGTGCCGCTTGCAGAATTTACAAATCTGATGCATCACGACAGTGCGTCAAATTAGCCAGGCAGTCCGCTCACCGACCACTGTCCGAGTGCCTGACTGACCCATTCCATTCCAATCAAATCCAATCCCAGCGAGCCGTCGAGCTTTGGTTTCGCAAGCGGCGTCGCATCCATAAAACTGTAAATTGCACAGCTGCGTCTCCATCTCCATTTGCGGCTGTCGCTGCCACGTGCAATCCCCGAAAAGCAAAACCAAAAACCAAAAACCGAATATGAATCCGAATCCGAGTCCTCATCTCCGAGTCCGCATCCCAATCTCCGCCAGCCAATGCGAAATTATATGTGTGTAAATACATTTATATGTACCTATGCAATTTCTTATTATGAGCGGTACGCTGCCGTCAAAGGTTTTCCGAGAGCTGCACTTTATCAGCGGGAAAATCTGCTGGCAGCCCATGCTCATTGCTGCACAATTACTCAACGACCTGGGTTTCCAATTCCCGCTCGAGTCCCAATAGCAATCCTCGACACTCGTTAGTGCACGGAGAAAAAAGATCATCTCGATATTAAAGGGGATCGAGATGATATGCTTCTAATCAAGTTGGATATTTTTTAAATTTTTTGTAGATTTATTAATATTTTTATTAACTTATTTACTTCTATGCTTACAATTTAATTTAATCGATTTTTCTTTCTGTGTAGTTGCCCCTTCAGCTGCACCAGCTTCTGCCAGGTTTCTGGCATTTTTTGGCGCGTTGCTGGATGGATGGGATGGGATCGAGATTCGCGAGTCGAGAGTCTGCTTAGGCGCATCTTCAACTTAATTGAATTTTTGGCTGCTGTTGCTGCTGGTGAATGCATTTTCCATTTTCCACCGGCTCCCACACGTTGTGCAAATGCTTTCGGCACTTTTACTGCGCTCCGTGCTTACATAATGAGTAAAAATTAAATAATTTACCCCGCCAATGGATTCTGGCGTGTACTTTGGCTTGTAGCTGCCAGGTGGAACACCGAATTCGTGTCTTTGGCGGCGAGCACATTCATCAATGTCAGGCGTGGAGTCCGAGGCCGTTCGAGCAGCGAATAGATGGCTATTTAATTGAAAGTGGCCGCTAATTAGAATCCAATCCGCTTAGCTGCCTACTGCCTAGCTGCCTGGGTGCTGTGTAATGCCCAGCGACAGATCGTGTCGGGCCTCATCTTCGAATAACAATTGGGATTTTGGGAGCTGGTACCTAGCGCTTGGGCACTTCCTTATTGCTGGCCTTTCCCACGCAGAGGGATCGCGTGAGTCATTGGCACACACAGGAGTTGGATCGTAAAGCGAACAAACATTTATTACAAACAGCATTGCTGGCTATTGCACAATCGCAATCGGCAGCAAATTAGAAAGATGGCGGCCACTTCCCACAGCTCTTTGGGCAGATGGCTCCGCTCAGCTCTGCTCCGGGTTGAAAGTCATCCTCCATCCTCCAGTTGACATTTTTTCGCCAGCTGCTGATCTGCATGACTTTGGCTGCCTGGCCTTTTTCCGGCAGGCAACCTCAACTTTGAAATGCCAAGCAGTCAGTTGGGCTTAGTTCAGTTCACTTCGGCTCAGTTCCAGGCAACATGACAGCTTGAGCTTGTTTGCCACCACTATTCCCGGGCAGCGAATATAGAGAATCTAGGCAGCAACGCCCAAGATCCGCCAAAGATCTGGCCAAAGCAGCAGGCGTGTAAATTCCCACACTGCAGCGCAAATGCCGTGTAGCCACCGCCACCGCCCCCGCCACCCGGAATCCCCCGTGCTCCACGGAGCTCCGTGCCACACTCACCCATATACACATAACCGGATTGGCGGTGGCACCGCGACTTTTGCCCCGACATGGCAGCCGCAGCAGCAGCGGCAGATGGGGCAGCAAATGACAAAGCCCCGCCACGGCTATGACATAATACCCAGCGGAAGATGCAACCAGCGACGAGCGAACTGAGTTGCACTGCAAAAACCGAGATCCTCGAAGGGCTGGCTAAGGGGAATAAACTCCAATACAATGTTGTGCTTAAATACAACTTATAGTTAGTTATATTACCTATATAGTTTTAGTTCTAGAATAACCTGCTCTTAAATTATACAGATAAATGAAATACATATCGACTTTTGATAATAATTTGGTTTTTCCACTAAAAAATTAGAGAATAAATACAATTTTATTGATAAGATTATCAATTACAATTTAATTATTTGTATAAAATTGACTTAAAGATGGTGTGCTGTGGTGCAATTTCGTTCAGTGTTCAGCGGGTGAAATTGATGTGGGGGTCGTTGGTCGGGCGGGGGAGTGCTTGCCCATAATCATGAGCAGGCCCTGCGGCCAGCTGACGTAAGTGATGAGCGCCAGCGACTCCTGGCAGGCGGTGTATCGCGGACAATGCAACTTGGTAAGTGTCATATGGTCACACGCTGCGTATGCGTAATTTGCGTTAAGCATACGCCAGCGAGCCGCGACCAAAAAGGCAGCAGAACCAAGAAGCAGTGGAATCACAAAACGCCGAAACGAGCGTCAGACGACCACGAAGATGCTAGACGAAGCTGGAACGCTGCTGCGCTGCCGACGTCGACGTTGCACAGTGGGCATCGGGTCAATAACGATGAATAAAATTATATTTTTTGTGCCAAAGGGAGAAGAGAATGAAGATTACCTAAAAAAAATCAAGAATTTTAGAAAAAATTTAAGTTTAATTTGGATTACTTAAATAATTCTTCTTGTGCAAATTTTTTTTTTTTAAATATTTATGACACGAATGAGTGAGAATTGGTATAACAATGATGATGTATGAGCTGAAACCAGGATTTAATTTACTATTCAAGGAATTACAATTTTAAATAGTTAAATTCTTTTTTTTACTCTATTATTAAGAATCTTAGAAAAATCTTAACTTCTTCTTATTTAAATAATCTTTGCAACTAAAACTATCCTTTATAAAGAAGACTGAATGTAGTTTTGTACATTTTGTGCCCACTGTGCTCCACTGCTGCTGCTGCCTTGTGAGCCGCGCTGCCATGGGCTCCAAGTGGTTTTCCTTTCGCTTTCAGAAATCATTTCGCTTCGACAACGTGGACGATAAAGTCACAGATCGCGCATCGCGAGCCCGCTCTGTCCGCTGAACTCGCCTGGTTCGCCTGTCTCCTCCGGTCGGTTGGTGGTTGCTTTTCAGTGGCTTGTGGCTTGTGGTTCTTCTGCCCCGCTTGGTGCAGCTGTGACTCTGTGCTTTTCCGCTGTTTGCCCAGCCAAGTGCGGCAGACGCAGACGTCTCTCAACGTTTCGCTGCACCTTCTAAATGGGCTTTCCGTAGTTTTCGCACCTTGCGAAACACATTGCGTACGCATTTACATACAAGATCGAAGTTTGAAGAATTTTGCCCTGGCGTCTGCTCATTTCCTACATGACGGACAACTTTTTGTGGCATATTCGCCATGGAAATGAGTTGCTCGATGGTGATGATTTTCGCGTTGAGTTAGTGAAAAAACATAAGAAACAAAACAAAACGTAACAAAGAAACAAACATATTGTGCAGCTCGGGGTGTTTTGCAATCAAATCCCTTCCAATACTCATAAGATTTCTGGTGTTGTGCCCTCTTGTTTTGCAGTGCGATCCATGTGAAAATCGACATTTACTATCAGCTTAATTGCTCTGGATAACTTATTGGATATCATCCTGATTTTGGATTATAAAAACTAATACGACATGTTGAGCATTGAAAATGCAATGATTGCCTTTCTTCTGGGTAAGTAAAATTCTACAAATATTAAAAAAGGTCCTTACAGGACTTTTTTTTAAAGTCAATTAGTAATTTATATTTTTTGAAAAAAACTTTGTTTTGCATTGATAAAGGTTTCTTAAAATGCTTGGATATATAAATATGGGAGGTATATTTGTTAAAAAATATGTTTTTTAAGGGCTACCGTGATTTTTTTGGGGACAAGTGGAATTAAGGTTTTATGCGTGGAGGATTATTTCCAGTCCCTGCATTAAAGTTGAATAAATTGCAATATCATTGTCCTTCTGCTGAAGCATTTTTTTGATGTATTTATTATTTTGTTAGTCCCTTATTCGATTTTTTTTTTTTACCAATCAGATTCGATTGAATATATTCTGAAAGGTCTCTAACATGTATTAGTGGGTAAATCTTTTACTTTTTATATACCAATCTAAAATATTAAATGTGGTATTCTTATTTATTTAGTCAAAGAGATATAATTACTTAAAGTTGTTTTAATTAAAAAAAATCGTAATACATTTACATTTAAAAACGGAGAAGCAAAATATGGGTTAGGCATTGGTAAAAACTTAGATATTAGATATCGATTATTGGATCGACTTTCTAACCATTTTCATCCCACTAAAAACACCAATGTTGCGCACATTGTGTTTTAAGATAAAAGATGCCATATCGGTAAAAATAAAAAATCGCATGCTCATTAGTTTTTGTTTTTGAACATGCTTCATGTAGAAACGGTGCGCTGGTTCAAGGTCCATCGCGAAAGAAATTAATGGGATTCAATGGGTTTCATATCGATCACATTTGAAATCAAGCGTAATTTGCCCGACAGCCCCCGCAGCCCGGCGAAATGAAGACAAGGCTGAGAAATGGCAATTACGGCTAAGAGTGGGTCATCAGCAGACATAATTACCATACTGTAGATTATCTTCATCTTTTCGGTAAGAGTTGGAGTGGGACAACGCCCAAAAACGGTGGCTTAAGGGGATTTGAACTGCGTGAGAGCCGGAGCCAGGCCAAAGTTTTGACCAATTTGTAGCTTCACTTCGGCAACCGAGCAATTGAAATCGGAATCGAACAATCTGCACTGGAGGGGGCAACAAAAGAGCTGCCTTGGATGCCTTTGCCTGTGCCTTTGCCCCATGCCATCTGCCCAGTCATAGTTCACTGCCAAACAATGGACCTCTCGGCTGGGGAGGAAAGTTGGGTTCGAAATTCACTTGAATTAAATGCGAATCAGAGTCGAGTTACCGCCGCAGCGTCTTTCATTTCTTCGAACTGTGCTGGATGGCTTGTTTTCTCTTTGTTTTGCATTTGGGGCTTCCTTTAACAGTTTTTCTTTTTCGGATCTGCTACGTTTTTTCTCTTTTGGCATGATAAATGGGGGCGCACTGGAGGATTATGCAACCTGCGACTGCAATTTACGGCCAGAGAAGAGGAGCTTTGTTCTGCAGTTCGCCATGGCAATTACACTTGCCTTAATTGCAGCGAAACCATCTTCCGCTGTCTTAAGAACAGCAGTTCACAGAACGCAAAACAGAAATGTATATAAAAAGTCATAGACAACAATGATACATTGTACAATCCCGGGGTAATTAGGCGGACCCCTGACGCTGTTTTGCTTTTAATGCCTGAATGCCTTAATGCCCAATGTACAATCCACAGTGTACTCATGTACGACAAGCGTAATCCGTAGTATTGATTGACTTGGCATTTTAATTGCGCGACCCCCATGTGCCCAGTGGATCCGTTTGTGACCACAATAAATACCTTCATACGTACACATATGCGATCACTGATCATATATCGTCTGGCCGAAATGTTAATGATGTCGTTCGGCATCGCAAATACCAATCGATGCTCCGAAAAAGTAAATAAAAAGCCGTCTCGAGCACTCGCAGAACCGAGCTAGTGGCTCCGCAGCCTTGGACCGCAGCAAGTGCTCCGTGCTCCGGCACACATAAATCACGAGCTCGTCTCGCAGTTGTAAGCGAAAGTGATGCGGCCCGAAGGTCACTTGACCACCAGGTCACCATCAGCCGCAGCATCGGTTCCCACTAAATACCCATTCGTCTCCATTCTAGCACTACTCGAGGTGCCATTTGAAGACCTGTCCTAACCAGATCACGATTTCTGACTTTGTTTTTCTTGTTTCCACTCTTGCAGCGACGACACTTTGCTGTGGATCCGGACTCGCGCAGGCCCAGTTGCTCGACGAGGACGACGACCTGGCCTTCGGCAGACCATGGCCCACCTACAGCCTGCAGAACATGCCCAAGACGCAGTTCACCTGCCACGACAAGATCCTCGGAGGCTACTACGCCGATCCTGAGACGCAGTGCCAGATGTTCCATGTGTGCGTCAAGCTGCCCGGAGTGGGGGTGAGTGTTTTTGTGCCCGGGTGCAAGTGCTTCTGGCTGAGATCAAGGCAGCAGTGGGAGAAAACCATGAATAGCTATCGTAGACATCCGATCATAAATATATATAACCTGTTTAGTACGATTAGTTAATCGTTAGTTAAGGGTACTCTTTTTTAAAAGTTTTTTCTTTTCTTAGGATTGGTTAACTTTAATTACTCTTTAATTTTAATCTACGTAATTGTAGAAATCCGAAAAGAACATAATAGGTCACATATTACAGAGCTTAGAATTTTGGGGCAACTGTTGGGAAATGTGACAGTGCTAAGCCAGGGAACTTTTCCATCCAACCACTCCATCCCCAGCCGCCCTTCCAGATTTCACAGCCTTAAACTGGCGGGCAAAACGAAAGACTTAGGCAACGAACTTGCCGACAGCCATCGTTTCGGTTCCGTCGCGCCAGCTAAATGGCAAAGTGGCACAGCCAGATGCGCTGGGGAATGTGTGAGATGGCTCCGAGTGGTTCGTGACTGGTCCGGATGGACTGGCTGACCTTTAAGCGGGTGCTTCGCGTGGCCTCTTCGCTGGGAGCCGAGTGCAAAGCGCTAGACTCTGGGCTCTTCCACTGGGCCTAGGCTCTTCCGCGACTGCAGCCCTTCTTCATCCTCCTGCGGCATGCGGGCTGCCTTCCTGTGGCACCACCGCTGCATCGCCTGGCAGATGGTCTCGAACATCTCGGACAGCTGATGCCGCTGCACTTGCTCCTGCTCCTGGATGTCCGCGCTCTGCCGTCGCCACATGGCCTGAAACATCTGCGAGTACTCGGCCAGTTTGTCCTGGAACTTGCGCCTCTGATCTATCAGCTCCATGTGAACGGATCGCAGGAGGTAGCTCTGTCTGTCCAGTTGGCTGTTCTTTTGGCAAAGCTCCTGTTCCAAGTCATGGTTTCTCTCTGTCAGTTGATCCATATCTACCTGCAGATCCTGCAGCTTTTCGATGGACATCTCTGCCTCCTTGCGAATCCGCAGCAACTTGTGCTGCATGAGGCTCTGCTCCTTCTCCCGGCAGAAGTCTCCTCCTGAGCTCTCCTCCTCGTCTGGATGGTTACCCCTCTCTAGGCTGTCGAGAAACTTGTGCAGCTCCTCCTCCTCCACCACCATTTCCAGTGCCTTCTTCCTCAGACAGAGGTACCTCCGTCGCTCCTGCCTGAACATTTCCCTCCAGACTTCGGCAGAGAGACCGACATTGGGATTGGGGGAAGGAGTGGGCGCCGGATCCCTTTCATCCGGCGGATCCGTGTAGTTAACAAGCACTGTTCTGCCACCGCTGCCCATCAGTTGTTTGAGCAGCCTGGTCAATCGGATGTTGTGGTACCGAATGTGGCTCTTGGGATTGTGGGCCAGAGCCTGGAACAGATTCACCAGCGTGTCCAGGGGCTCGTCTGATTCGAGGGACGACGAATCCTCCGCCAGTTGCTGTATGTAAACCAGCTGCAGTTTGCCACAACATTTTCGCAGGTGATCGCCATCCGACTGAATAACGTGGATGGTGAAGATCAGGTGAGGGCAATCGCCGGCCTCGCCCACTTTGTCCATGACCCTCTCCATGTAGGTGTGCACCTCACGGGACGTGGCCACAAAGTGATCTCGGCTCGTCCGGCGATTGCAACCCCTGAGGTTGACCACAAGTTCGTCCGCCTCTGCGCTCAGTTGGACATAGCGCACCGAAACGTGGACCTCCATGTTCGTCTCCATGGAGTAGACACTGGTGAATAGTTCGCCCAGGATGCGGGTGACCATGTCAGCCGGATCGCTTCCGCGCTGTGTGGGCAGTCCGCCGCAGCTGAAGATCGTGCTGGTGCGTCCACTGAGGACCTGGTCCAACACCTCGCCGATCGCCTCTTCGCACACTTCGCGCTGTAGATCACTTGGCGAAGCCAATAGCTTCCGGAACAGATAGACCCTCATCTCGCCGGGATGGGGCACTTCATCTCTGTACTGCATAACATATAACGAGAAAGAAACAACAGAACGAAGTAACTAAAACGGGTTTTGTGTGAGACTTTGGCGAGTGTGTTTATGGGACAGAATGGATTTCGGCCTGTCAATTAGCCTACTGTGCACAATGGCTCAGTAGTCGCATCGAGAACCAGACCGAGAACGTTCACTTCGCCTGGCCTCCGATGCATCAGATGCCTCCCAGAGTCTAGCAAATGCCAAGTGGCAAGTGGAAATGCCAAAGTTTGCGCCAGGCCACCGAATGCTTCTGGTTGCTGTGGCATTCAAGTCGCCTCACAAGGAAGCCACTGATTGGATATGGATATGGATATGTGCATCTACACTGGCAATCATAAAAAACGAATCACGAAATGAGGGAATGCTTTGATAGTTTCTGCTTATTTACAAATATTTATTTTCAGAAGGGGAAAGCTTCATAGATACTTTATATTTCATTTTATATAATCTACCGATAAAATAGGATTACTTATAGTAAAATATTAAAATTATTATTTATTTTTTCCCAAGTGTAAAATAAGTCCAAGTTGCCCCAGTTTAAATCGCTTTAGTTTAGTTCAGTTTAGAGCTAACAAGCTATTCACGTGACTGCAGCTGCTGCCTGGTTCTTGGCCTTAATGCTTTTGGCTTAATCGAATCCACTTATAACATTGAATTTTGCATGTTGCTCTGCCTATCTAATGGTGCTGTTTTTGGTGCTTTTGATGCTTTCGTTTGCTGTCTTGCGCAGCTCCTTCATCGAAGAGCTAATCCGTTTGTCCCGCAGGTGCAGGACTACCGCTTCCTCTGCCCCAACACGACGGCCTTCGACCAGGAGCTGCAGATCTGCGCCAACTGGCTGGACGTCGACTGCGACAAGGCCACGTCCTTCTACGACAACGGCCACCTGAACGATCTCTATCGCGGCGGGGACGACAGCAAATCCGCCCACGAGGAGGAGGCCACCTTCCACCTTCAACGCGCCGAAACGGGTGAGTAATGGAGCTCCAAATTGTATAATATTTTTTTGCTCAAGGGAAAGTAGTTTGGTGTAAATCATTTATTTCTAGGGGTATGATAAATGATTTATTTCATAAAAAAAAAACAATAAATATTTTCAGACCCTGGAAAATATATATTTTCTGTCTATAAACATCGAAATGAAAGGTACAACTTGAGTTGCTTCAACAATGTTATTTGTAATTGCAGGTGATGTTCGCCGCTCTAAGGAGAGCCACAACCACAACAATAACATCAACAATAACAATCGTGGCAAGGAGCAGAAGCCACGAACTCGTCACAATTACGCACAGACAGGTGGCAGCTCCATCTCCAGTTCCAGCTCCAGTCCCAACTTGGAGATCACGCAACCCACCAAGCGACCCATTTCCACCTATTACACGCCGACCACTTCGACCAGCACCACCACATCGACCACGTCCACGACGGAACGCAGCTATTACAACAACAATTACAGCAACAATGACGACTCGAAGCGTAAGAAACAATAGGGTCTCGCGATGCATGGCCCGAAATTAATCACGCTTCCCATCCACAGAAGACATAGATGATATCTTCAAGGGTTCCCATAGCTCGCACTTCTTCTCCAATCGCCACGGGGGTCGGGAATACGACGAGGAGCCCGCGCGCCCCAAGCCCAATGACTTTTCGGATTACCAGCGCAAGACCACGCGGGTCACGCCCACCCGAGGAGCAGGAGCAGGAGGTGGTCAGCGATCCACTTCTGGTCCGAGTAGTCCCATCACGCCCAGCACAGCTGCTCCCAGCACCAGCACCAGCAAGTCCCTGAAGAAGATCACCCTGCATGCCACCTTCAACACGGACTTCCTGGCCAGCTCGCCGCACACCAAGAGTCCCTCCTACAGCGCAGTGACCACTCCACGTCCCAGCAGCAGCATCACCAGCCGCTTTAGCTTCGGCTCCAGTGACTTCCCCACCCAGGAGAGGATTCAGCCCACTACCTACAACCCCAACAGTGGAGCCTATCGCTTCAAAACCACCTCCTCACCCGCCAGTTCCACCAAGGTGACGGGCAAGGGAGCCCAGGACTTTGAGAAGCGCAGTAAACCCACAACGGCGGCGGTGCGGAAACAGAAGCTGGGTCCCCAGGAATCGAACTACATTAATCAGAACGAGTTTGTGGACCTGTCAAAGAGTCATAAGCCGCAGCAGCCCCAACCCTTCCAGGTGGTGCAGGTGCAGAATAAGCCCAACCAACTGGAACCGCACTACCAGCGACACAAGCCGCAGGTGACCAGAGTCGGCGGCCAGGAGCCTGCTCCCTTCTCCGCTCCCAGCTCGAAGCCCCGATCCTTCACCAGCCGGGGCAGCATCACCTACAAGGCCACCACCGAGCGCTATGTGGACCAGGAGCTGTACTATCCCACCACCAGTGGAACGACGGCGACGAGCAGGGTGAAGGAGGCCTACACACCCACTACCTTCCGACCCACCACCTACAAGAAGCCCTATGAGCAGGCTAGCTATCAGACGCAGCTGACCCACCGACCCACCCAGCCGGTAGCCACCAAGAAGGCAGCCACTTCGGCACCGCCAACTACATCAGCCAATCCCCACTCCACGGTGGACGAGGACGATGGACAGTACCACCCGGAGCTGTACGAGAACGATTTCCCGCGCAATCGCATCCGTTTCCTGCGCAATCGAGCCACCAGTTCGACCACCTCGACCACAAGTGCGCCGGTGGTGTCCAGCCGGCAGCCACATGGCTTCCAGCAGGCCCACAGTCACCTGAAGAGCCAGCAGCAGTCCGTTCACCAGAAGGAGCGGGAACGGGAGAGGGAGCGGGAAAGGGAAAGGGAGAGGGAATCCGATCTCAGCGACGAGGAGGAGCTGTTCAAGACCGCGCAGTCGCTGAACTTTGGAGCGGCCAGCATCAACAAGCTGAGGGCGGACATCTACAAGGCGGAGAAGACCTCGCAGCAGTACAACTCGCAGTACAGTCCGCAGCTGGTGGCATCTAGTCCGCAGGCCAGCAGTAGCAGCAGCACCACTAGCTCCACCTCAACTAGCACCACCACCAGCACCACCACGACGACCACCAGACGACCAACCACCACAGCCAGAAGCACAACCACCATTACCACCAGTGCACCCGTGGCGGCCAAGAAGTCGGTGAAGAGCAAAAAGGAGCAGCAGCAGCTGGAGAAGAAGGATCGACCAGCGGGCAAGAGGCCCCCGCATGCGGACGAGGACACCAGCTACGATTATGCCTACTACGATACGGACTGAGCGGCTATCCTGCCCAGGACTCGCACTAACTACTTGCATTACCACCCGACCGCCCCCCAGCCCAGAACATGCCCCAAAAATAGGTGCCACAGTATTTTAATGACAGCTTCTGTACTCCCCAACCATGCTCATCAGATTCCACACACCACTCTCCGTATTGCATAACCTACATACATATCTTACTTACGAACCGCTTGACACCCATTAACACTCGCGTACATTCATTCAATCAGTTTCAGATGCGTTCTAATGAATTTCCATGCGTGTATCTAGTTATTTAAATAAAAGGAATATATGTTTAGTCGTTAGACAATTGTTGAACCGAAGCGAATTGGCAGCAGAAAACCGTAACGAGACCGGCTGAGGAACGTTTTCAGAAAATCCATTGAAGTATTGAAGTGCTTGTTGTCTAATATTCAATGAATTCACCACGAAATTGTATTAGTCTTAAGTTTTCTTGTAAATAAAATGAAATGTAATTCGTAAAACGATTGTTTGTCTCTTGTGCTTTTGAAATACTGATTTCGAATTTAAGTGAAGTCAAAAACAAATTGGGATTGCTATAAATTAAATAATTTGAGAGGGCTTTTTATTAAATTAAAATAAAATCTAGAAGATACTTAGTTTAATTCTGCACTGCAAAGCAACGATCTTCAGTCCTTGAACTTCTGGCGAACGCATCGCGGCATGGGAAATAGGTAGACCAACATGTTGAAAGCGGCTAAGCCCACGGCAAAAGCACAAGAGGCGGCCACATCGATGGTTTCCTGGACAAAGAATTGTATTACGTTCCGAACCAATAGAATGTATTTTATTATACTTACATCCGGATCCGGCAATCCCAGTCGCTCGTGCATAAAGTCAGCCGGTTTGGGACAGATCACGGAGGCGGTGGGAGTGCAGTTGAGTTTCCGCGACTGAAAGGCGATGCTGTGCAGCAGGGAGGAAGCATAACGAGTGTGGGTGCCCTTCGTATTGTCCTGCAGCCATGGCTGGAGTCCTTTAAAGGAGCTATGGAATAATAAAATTTATGTTAGTATCTTAGTATCCTAAGCTATCTTCAATTTGAACAAATTTTAGATATATAATTGGTCTCTCAAAACTCACCGCACAGTTCCACTGGCTAATGCTATACTGATGACCAGCACATAGGTCACTGCAATGGCTGCGTTGAAAGGAACCTTCACCACCAAAAGAAAGGCGATCGTCAGTTGCTCGGCAAGGACAAAACTGGACCAAAGGGCCACAAACAAGTACGCGAAAACAATGCCATTGTTGTACTTTACATCCAAAAGAAGACTGTAAGAAATGAAAGAATTATTTCCGAATTCATTTCCCAAAGGCTAATAACTTACGGATAAACAACACAACTAGCGATTACGGCGGAAATGGCGGAGAATGGTATGGAAACGGAATTGTAGGCTATCAGCAGAGTAGTTCCCGAGTAGAGACCCTCTGGGGTGTCCTGCGAGAACTTTTTGCGCCAAATGGGAACTGCAATTAGGTTTAAGATGTTCAAAAGTAAACCTCGACAATTAAAGTCACTACTCACACAGGGATATGGTGGTAAGGATTCCGCAGCCATAAGACAACCCCAAGATATTAAGAATCATTCCGTTTTTGGTGAAGAATCCATGGGCATCGTCCTGGAGTATAAGCATTAGGACCTGATTATTTGGTATTATTATCCCCAGACTTACCCCGACATCTGTATAAAAGGCCCACAGGATGCTCATGGCCAAAGGAAGAAGCAGCATGCGAAGGAATAGTGTCTTCATGCCCACCAGGCCGCAGGAGAAGGTTGATGCCAGTAGTTTTCTACAATATATATTAAATATATTTCATAAAATTTAAAGTACCTAATTTCCAGCTATACTTACAAGTACAACATAACCCAAACTTTCAGCTCTCCAGGCTTTCCATAAGCCAGTGGCACCTTGCCAGATCCCATATTGTTCAGGGGCGCATCCGAGATGGGCGTTTCCCGCGAGAACCGCTCCACCAACGCCTCGATCTGCTGGCTGGACTCCAGGAACCGATCGCGACTGCGACGATCCACGGTGGACAGGCAGAGATAGTACATCAGTGGGTTCTCCAGCTGGGGACAGGGGAAACCAATGCCATGGAAGTACTCCAGCATGGCACGAGTGCCTCCGGAATAGACCACTCCACCCAGGCAGAGAAACAGTGCTCGATCCAGGAATGGAAAGACATCGGAACGCGGCTTCTCCAGCGAAAGGAGAATACCACATCCCGTCTTCTTGGCCGTGTTGGACAGAATGGATATTAGCAGATAGGCGCTCAGGGGATCCAGGCCATGAGTTGGCTCATCCAGCAAGAGCATAACTAAAGGGAACTTTGAGTTAGTTAAAATGATCTCGTGATATATGGAAATCTTACCAGGATCTCTGACCAACTGGATGCCAATAGCCAGACGTCGGGCCTCGCTGATGTTTAGGTATTCCACTCGCTTGTGGGCCACTTGTGAAAGGGCCAAATCCGCCAGCACTTGTCGCACCTTGGAACTCTTCAGGTAACCACTCAACTGCAAAGGGATTATGTATTATACCACTTTAAAAGTTTATTCCCATTAACGTCTATATTGATACATACACGTATTACAAAAAGTAGTAACTCCAAATATTTAATAATTAATTTAAATATTTTTCGCTATATTTTTTATCTATTGCAATTTTTTTAATTCTAAATATTTCAAATTAAATGATGCAAAACATATAGAATTTTGCATAAATATTATGTTTTTTTAATTATTCCATTTTATCAGTGTACGCGTGTACCACCTTTAAAATAATAAGAGTCTTGCCTTATAAGAGTTTAAGAATCTCCATATTTGTTTCAATGATCTTTTGAAAAATCAAATCGTATTAGATCTTTAAATGCAAAAACTGGTTGGGAGTAAAAATTAGAATATTTGAACAAAAGGAAATTATACTAAATAATAATGGATGCTATTGTGGACGTTATAAGGAAACATTGCATTGAACACCATTTCTGGTGTATCAAAAATATATTTAAATACTACTCACTATAGTGGGCGTGTAGTGAAGTGTCTGGGCCACTGTGAGTCCGGGAACAAAGGTGCAGGATTGGGTGACATAGCCGCACCGCTGTTGGAACAATGCCTTCGAGAGGGGCGATCCATTGAGCAGCACCTGGCCGCGAGTGGCTCCATCGGCGCGTCTTGAGATGACGTCTAAAAGAGCCCTCTTACCACTGCCTAAAAATAGCCAATGCCATTATTTTCGTATATATTTTGTAAGTGCTATAATTTCTAATACCTTTCGATCCCAGAATGGCCATAACCTCGCCGCTGTGCACGGTGAGATTGACGCCTTTGAGCACCAGGGCTGAGTTGCCGGCTCCATTGAAACAGCCACCACCATCCACCTGTTGTCAGAACCAAAAGAAAACAAAGAAGGTTTTTAAGAGGGGGTTTTCCACGAGACCGAAGAGAACCCACCTCGGTGGTGTGGAAAATGTTGTGGGCTTCCAGTACGTAGTCGCTGCCGATCATTTTCATAGCCACCACTGAGAGCGCTGCTTGCGTTTGTTTATACTTCTTGTTCTCTTTTGGCTTTGGTAAGAGCTAATTTCCAGTGAGGGAAGAGAGAAAACGAAGAGTGGTTTATAAAGAGAAGACATATTAACATCAAGAAATAGAATTTGGAAAATATAAAGTCTCTTTTTGAATGGAAAATTTAAAATGGTAAAGCTGTGATGGAATTAAATCAAAATTTAAAACCTATTTTCTGTATATTTTTTAAGAGCTTATATATATTTAGAAATATATTAAAGCGAAGCTAAATCTGTGAATCTTCTGAAGATATTTTCCAGAAAGAGAGAGAGAGAGAAGACTGGCGGAGAGGGTTTGATATAGGGATACAAATTTTAACTCAATGAAAAATGTAAGACACTTTTTAATAAATTTTTTTAATTTTAAAGGTCAGAAAGTAATATTTAAAATTGAAGCTTTATTATCCTACTTTTTTTTTAAAACTTTAATATTTTCCAGATATTTTTAAGCAATATGCACACTTCTAACCTCCGCGAACACGTCCAAACCAACTGAGCGCGCTGTTCCAACTGAACTGAAACTGTTGCTCGGCCGCAAAGACCGTTCCAATTGGCAGAGATAGAAGTTGACCCTCTCCGGCTGGAAATCGGCGCTCTCCGAACCAACACTTCCAGCCAAAGCAAGCGGGTAAGATGGCGGCCGAGGCCAAGTTCAGATCAGTTCGCTGCGAGCCGAGCTCTGAGAGAGTTGCCTCCACCGATCCGCGGATCGCGTCGATCGTTTTTTTCCTGGCGGCGCCTCAACTCATAATCCCCAGCAGAAAATAACAAAAAACAAAAGTAGAGACCATTCAACGCTTATGGAAATCTAATTGAAATGTTTACGGCTTAGCGGGCTACAAAAAAGATACACAGAAATACTTGTGCAAAGGCGAATATATATTTTAATGGCCTCCGGGAAGTGCATGCAAATGTGGTTGGTTATTTGTTGACTCGCGGAATATCCAATAGATACCAAAAAAATACAAGTGGCAAAAATACAAGTGGCGTGTGTGTGCAGTGCGAGTGTGTGTCTATATGGTCTATATGAAATATGCAGACATCGGTGTAGCCAGCAGATCGACATTGTAATGTAAGTGCTGTTTCCAAGTCATGAATGAGTGTCGCCGAGCGGCTAATTAGAGTCCAACTGTCCAACTGGCCAACTGGTATTTACTGTTAATTGTATTTAAGGCAACGGCAGCACTTGCCACCTCGAAGCAAATGAAACCGACGAGTATCCACCACGCTCCACGTTCTCTTCCTACAGGTATACCCATACCTATGCCCATCTACCTTCTGCCTCTTTTCGTACTCCTCGGTTCTGCTCGCGCGGTCGTCACCATCGCAGGTCAAAGATCCCGCGAGCGGGTTTTGTCTAGCAAATGTATCTTAGCCTCCACCATTTCCAGCACTTCTTGGCCGCTCGCTCTTGGCTCAGCGCCCTGCCTTCTGCCCCTGCTCCCTGCAGAACCGAACGAGCCAAGCCAGAGCCAAAGCCAAAACCAGAACCCAAGTGCCAGCCAAAGCCGGAGTCGCACAAACAGCCAAGTGCCTTCAGCTCGGCTTGTCTTGTCTTTTATTTTCTCTGCAGCCCACTGCTTCGCTGCACAGGAAAAAAAGATAGGCTCAAATAAATAATAAGCTACTTTTGATGTGAAAATCAATATGTTTATATTTATTTCCTGGCTATTACTAGTTTCCTGAAACAAATTACAAAAAACATGCCGAAAAAGTTTAATATCATCTGTGAAAGTAAGAAAAGTGGTTGGAAATTCCCTCATATATTTTCTTTAAGTTTTTTCTACATGATATTGGTATTAGCTCCATTTTAATTCCTGAAATCATAGAGTTTATCGTATTGCAACAAGTTTTTCTTACTGTATGCGAGTGTGTATCTCACAGATACGAGTTTCAGTTTGTTTGTTTGTTTGGCCGGCTGTCTTTGCCTTTTGCCTTTGCGGAGCTGGGTTCTTGGCTCTCCGGGAATCGTTTGTTGTTTGCTCTACCCGCAGATGCCAGCATCGTCTTGGTCTGGTCATTTCCTCGTAAAAACAGCCTCAAGCCTCTGACAGAGTTCTATCGTCGTTATTTGTTTTTATGTTTGTAGTTAAACTACGTAAATATATTTTTATGTGCCCTTAGACGTGTTTGCATAATTTATGGGCCCTTATTTTTGCACATTTCCAAGAGTTCTAGGGTAATAATAATGACAAAGCACTACCACATTATTTTATTCTAATCGGGGATAGCTTTTTATTACCTTTATACTTATACTATAAAATCTTAACTATTTTCCTTTGGTGGATCTTTTTATTTGACTTCATAAACGTCTTAAGGTATTTCTTATTTGTTTAATTTATTTCCGAACAAGATGTGAAAGCCATAACAGGTATTTTTTCGAGTACAGAGAAATATTATCTTTCTGAGTGTACTCTTCCTATATATCGGCTCGTAAAGAATAACCACGCGGCTAAGCAACTTTCACATTCATTTTGCAATTTCGATGCAGCTGCCAATCTGCGCTCACAATCACTTTCAAAATTTCGTGCCGCGAAACTTGATTTCTCATCGAAATCGAGCCGCTGGCTAATGGCGATTTGGCCATGAGGGTTTTAGCACCATTCTCAGGGCCCCGACTGCAGATCATTGTCAACCTAATGCCTTTGGCCCTTCGCAATGCAAATTCCCAGCCTCCGGTTTGGAGTCCATTTCGAGAGATGTTCTCGCACCTAATTAGCCCTGTCATGTTGGCCTGACCGTTAGAATGCTGTTAAAGCCATGGCCAAGCTCATTGAAAAAGTCCCAAAATGATTTCTGCTTCTTCGCGCTGACTTGCTGGATTGTTTTTCTTGATTTTCCCATTGTTGTTTTTGCTGCCGCGCTGTGGCGTAAATTAGTTAACAGTATTATTATGGCTGCTAACGGGGCTCGATGATTTGTGGCTGCTGTTTGGGCCCTCTCCAAAAAAAAGTTCACTAAACAACGTCGAAACATAGAAAAAATCTCGCTTAGAAGCGGACCGACAGTGACAAGATCTCCGAGCGGTCGTAATTCAATTTCGACAATTTCAATTCCAGTCCAAAGGAAAACAAATACAAAAAAAAACAGAAACAAATCAAAAGACTTAAGACAGCAACGCGGAGTCTAGACAACAACAAGAAACAGAGGAAGGCGCGGCAAAAAGCCAGCTTAAGTTGAATTGATTGTCAGTTATGGCTTTGTGGTGAGTTCGGATCTGGAGTGGGGTGGCTTGCTATCTGGTCTGAGGTATCTGGTCTTTGTCTTGGGTCTAGGCGGGTTTTCGATTGGTTCTCCATAGGTGTGGCTGCATCTTGCTGGCCAAAACTTGTTCTCTCGGTCCCTCGAGCCCAGTCCTCCACACTCTCCCATATACACTCATATACTTATTCGTTTTCAATTGAACTTAGTCGCTGGTTATTCCGAGACGCGTGAATCATTGCATTTAATGATCTCCGACTGGATGAAGTCAGCGGATGGCCAAGAGACTAAAACCCTTGGCCGCTGGCAAAGTGAAAACTCAACCAGCAGGAAATGCAAATTCGAAATTCCCCAGATGCAGGGGCCATCTCTCCCCCACTGCGGGGCCATTAAAAGCTGCGACCATGAAAATTGTGGGCATTGATAGATACGCTACGGGCCGCAGCGAGTTAATTTACTTTTTATTGTAATTAAATTAACACAGCATAGCCGAGGAATAAAAAGAAGCAGCAGCAGAAGCAGAACAGCTGCATAATTAGACGAAGAAAGTACATTTCAGCCGCCGCTGCTACACACACTCCGTGACTTTTATGGCCGTAAAAAGAGAACCTCACTTCATTTCACTCAAGTTCACAGACACGGTTCAGACATGCCGCTGACATAGAATCAGAATAGTCGGAGTCGGAGATGATTTGACATGGATCCAGCCTACGTGGGCCGAATAAATCGCTCTTAAAATCCATGTCACACACTTGGCCTACACATTTTTCACCTGGAAAAAAAAACTGTTTCTTTAAAAAATAGGGATTGTTTTCATATCACAACATTTTAAAAATTATTTAATTAAAATTATCTAGAAAAGTCTTCAAAAATTGTACATGTTATAAGAAAAAAGAATGTCAATTTGTTGTTTTTTTAGCCTTATTCACTTTCTTGAAAAATTATAACTTTTTTAAACAAACATGGACTTTTGAAAAAAGTTGATAGGCTTTTTAAATATTTTACTGAAATTTAAAGTTATATGTTATACTTAGGACTTACTGTTCAATGCGATTTTAGTACCAGACCGGATTATACATATATTTTTTTTTGAGTGTGGAATTGGCGCCTAAGACCGGGTCTTTGGGTCTCTGGGTGTGTTCGGGAATTTGGCCAAATACGCCTGTCTGTCGCATTTTTATGCATGCAATGGCAACGCAGGGAAAAATTGCCATTTTTCTGTTTTCGTTTGGCTTGCCATGGAATTTATGTCAATTAGCCCGGTGGCACACGTGTCTTTTGGCGGAGGAGGCGAATGGGGAGCGGCGGGATTGGCTTTGGCATGCAAATTTTACCCACAATTGTTGGCCACTTTCACAAGTCGTCTATTGCAAAACAGGAAAGTGTTTTGTTTTGTTTCGTTGCGACTCGTTTGGGCCATGGGGATTTGTTTTGGTTTCTGCCCACCGTTAATTGCCTGTAAAGATGCCCGAAACTAAGGCAAAGTTTCGTATTCCGTTTGGGCAATTAATAAAACTGACCTTGCCTGAGATTTCTAACCGCAAAGCGAAAACTGAACGCCGAAGCGCTGGAAACCGAAAGCCGATCCGCTGAAAAGCGCTGAAAATGAGACCACCGCGGTGGTTTTGGCTTTGGCGGTGGCTCCGACGTCGCTTTTCAGCGGTGGGGGCTATGCAGCCATGACGAATATTCGTTGACGGCATGACATTAGCTCGACTTTTTGGGGTCACAGTCAGATTTAGAGCGACGTCAGCGGAATTCTTGTGCTCGCATTTCTGCCGACGAGCTGGTTAACTCACTTCTGGTTATGCCCCTGCCTCGGAAACTCGGATATTGCCCAATTCGATGGCGATTTGTGGGCTACATTCATTAGCTTGGCTCACAAATCGGGTCAGCTCGCTCGGCTTTGGATTCCCATTAGTCAGTGTTTAATTAATCATTTTGCTCTTCTATTTCTCGCAGCTTTTGCTGACAGTTTATATGGTTTGTTGAATCAATCAATAGCTAAGTTTATGGGAGAAAAAGCGTAAATAACTTGGAACTGACTCATAAATATTTCATATATAATATAATATAATATATAAAAAAGTACTTGAAAATGAACTGAATTCCTTAAGATCAAGAGCAATGCAATTAAACCGTAGAAAATGAGAACAAGTTTATTGATCTGTTTTTAATAAGAACTAGGTTATTATTCAGTTAATTCAAAATTGTAAAACTTATCAATTTAATTTTTGTATAATAAACATGTTTAACCTCTTTTTCTCGCCGTGCACCCATTCACCTGCTGGGCCTGGACCCATCTCTGCCCGTGTTTCGTCGACGTTTACCCACTCATAATCAATTTACGCAGCCGAAAAACTTTCACAAGTCGTAATGCTCTTTCAGCTTGAAGATTTCCTCGCTGCGTGCTTGTCTTTTTGACTGACTGTCGCTCATCCGCCATGGAGGCCAGCAAAAAGCGTGAGCATCTATCGCACAACGTGGCCAGCAATTTGCATACTGGCTTACTGCCTCGATACGATTCGGCACAAAAAACGTGCTAAAAATCAAACAAAAACCCGAACAAAAATCTCTGGAACCCGAGTGTTCAATTAACACACACACAAAAAGTCTCAGCTCGTCGACGGCGAATGCGAATGCCTTTCCTCCCGAGGCATAATCACAAAAAATTTCATCTCTTCGAACCGGACGACGACGAGCAGGTTCAACAAACCGCTTTGTCGCCGGAATGGAGCGAGGAATGTTGGCCACGGGCTGGCAATCATTTAATTTGTTTGTTATTAATTTGCATCTGGCAATGGCATTAGTCAGCGCTCGAAATCGGTTCTGGTTTGCCGCCCCTTTGGCTGGCCCCGCCCCTCCTGCGAATGCGGGTCCTGAGAAGGGTGTTTCGACTTTGACGATCCGTATGTGTCTAAATATACCAGCCTACGTGATCCCATTCAGGTTTCCGGCTCAACACATAAGTGACTTTCTGTTTTGCGGTTTCTTTAAGAATTTTGTGTATTTTTTAATGACTCACGGACACATCAAACTCTTACTTAAGGGAAATCATCTCATATAATCGGGATTTCACATCTTTATTTCTGTGGGTTTTTTTATCATGAGATATACAATTCCAAACCAATTGTCATGCAAATCTTGGTCATGTATGAATCCGAATTCTTTAAATTAAATACATTTTCTTAATTAACAGCAATTAACTGTATATTTGATGGAGGGTTTTATAATTTGTCCAATCAATTAAATATTTAAAAAGTAAAATTGTGCTAGCAACTTTCTAAAAAATCGGAATTTCAAGAATTGAAAGTGAATTCTTCGTATGACCTTAAATTGTATGCATTTAAGCTTTTGTCTTCGCTCGTCAAACTGATTTTTCCCAGTTAAATAAAATCTTTACGACTCTGAGTGCATTCGAGCTTCGTTGTGTATGCAGTTTCCCTCGTTTTATTAATCGCAAATTACAAAACTGCAACTGTGACCCACTTTTAAGGCAGTCGCAAAATATTTTGTAGGCATTTATCATACGCCCCGTGTGCCGCGCAGCTACAAATTATGCCACAAGAGTTTCACTTTCTCAGCGAGATCTTCTCAGACCGTCAGTTAGCCAGTTAGTCACTCAGTCATTCAGTCAGTTTGTCAGTCTGTCAGCGGCAATCAGGGGCCAGCTTTTGATATGGGAGGGAGGCTGACCCACCTGTAGTCTACATGTCCAGGGAACCAGTTTTGGGCAGTGAAATGGAGAAAGAGCCCAGCAACCCAGTTTAATTGGCTTTTGCGTGGGAATGAAAACGGATGGGCCAAGCTGGCTGAACCGCAGGTCAGGTCTCGTTTGCAGCCCAATCACATCACATCTCTCGAGTACCGAGCAATCTTTCAAGCCAAAGCCAGCCAAATCCAGCCAAGAGAGAGCAACAAATTGTTATGGCCGGGACCACTTGAAAGCCACTTGGGCGCGCTCCATTAAATCATAAAATGTGCGCACAAGCCGGCGATCAGTGACCGAAAAACCGGAGTCAAAGTCGCAGTTGTCGTGGTCGCAGCTCGTGTCTAACTGCAGTTTTGCATCAATGGTCATGTGAGTGCAACCGCAACTGCAACTCCTCCGGCGAACGGTTCTCGACTTGTCAACTGACGCATGGCTTCGTGGCCAACGGGAATGCAGAATGACAGCAACGGGACTCCACCACCGTCTGCGAATGCCACATCTTGGCCAAGTCAACCAACAACCAACAAGCGACGGCAGCTGCCTGCCAATTGGCCTAATCGGCCAATAGCCTGCTAAGCTATTGCCAATAACCGTTGGTAACCAATTACTTAGCGCATTGTGTGATTTATTCACACCAGCAGCAGCCGGCCTCGTTGACAGGCAAATATCCGCTAGCTTCGGTCTTAGTTTCTGTCGCTGAGCGATCATGCAACGATCGAGTGACCCACTTGGGCATTAGCCACATATATAAGCCATAAGCTAATCAAGACTATGATATAATTCTGGCCAGACTGCAGCTGTAACTGCAGCGGAACTTTGGCTGGGTTTCGGCCACAGCTGCATCCAGTTTTCCATGTTGCCAGCTCAGATATTCGGGGCCCGCGATCTGATAAAGTGCACCAAGGCTTGGCTAATGGATAGGTAACGGTGGAATGCCACCCAAAAGCTAAGGAACAACCACAACCAACTGATACTTTCAGTCATGGGAACTAAACAATCATATTTGCCTTTAAGCTATACATAAATCTCTGTGAAAAAAGTATAACATTAACACAAATATGATTTGTTCTAAAATATTTTACTTCTGTTCCCATAGAGGTTATATCTCTTATTAACTGAACTTTTAAACCTCTTGGCCATGTCAACATAGCATTTTCTTAATTCCAAAACGTGCTGAGACAAAAGTTTGCATTATTGTTTTTGATAATGAGGTGGTAAACATCTCAAGTAATCATCACATACTCAAGTATATTGTACTGAATCTTTAAAATGGTAAACTTTTAAAAGTCTTGCACCATTTAAGCAAACAATTAAATTAAGCAGTGGTAGTTAAGGTATTTTTTCAATTTCCAAGCCATACAATCTAATAAGCTTGTTTTTGATAGTTTAAAATGCAAGTGCGAGACTTTAGCTAAAAACTAAAAGTCACTTTAATCATTTTTTCACTTTCCTCCGGCCGACAGCTGTCGGTTTTTAACTGCCATTCGCAATGTTTTTGCTTCACGCACTTGTACGAACAATGGATAGATATATAGATACGCGCACTGTGAGATACTTAGATATCGGCGGACGTCCACCGAGCATCGTGATCACATAAATCAATGCCGCTGTCGTGGTCGCCGCCGTATCATTGCCCCCAATACCACTCATTCATTACAGGCAGCCCAACAAAGCGACGCTTTAGATGCCGCACATCTCTTTCTTTGCGGCCCATTTAGACTGCCCAGTTTTCAGTATATGGATACACTTGAAAATATTTCTGGTTTCCAAAGAAAAAATAAAGAAAAAAGGAAATCTTTAAGATAATAAATAAAAGTATTAAAAGAAGAGACTCTATCCCTGAGGCAACTATAAAAAAGTAAAAGTTAGACTTATTGTAAGGCCCCCACAATCATTTATATAGGCCGTAAATTCCTTGGGAAGATATTTTTTAGTGCATATGGTAAGTAGCAGTATCTTGAAACTGCAACCGTGTGTGGGTCTCTCGGCATGGGTGAGATGGGATGTCTGAACTGTATCAGGCTCTCGCGGGTATTAAAACCACCTTCCCTGACTTCCACTTTCACTCGGTGCCAAGTGCTGGCCAAAAGGCCCCGGCAAAAACGGTTACGGCCAAGAAAAGCTAAAAAGAGGCAAATAATTGTTGGGTGAAAGAAATGATAATAATAAACAAAAACGCTGGCAGACAAACAAAATCGAGTAAAATGCGTTGAACTGCGAGGAAAATCCGTTTATGCGATTATGGCACAAGTGGTTTTAATTAAGGCGAATTTAACACGCAATTAAGAGTGTTAATACACCGGCCGCCGAGTTCCGTGGCCACATAGTGATCTGGTGGTAGTGGCGGATGGGCGAAAGCACTCGCGATGGAATGCCGTAATCCGGGCGCCAAGCTTTCATCTTCTGGGCACCGCCCACCAATCCCAAGCCCCAGCTTCACTTTCGGCGACTGCCTAGTGGAGCATGCAAATGCGAATATGCCTTGGAGTTGGAGCTTTAGTTTCAGCTCGAGTTGTAGTTCGAAAGTGGAGCACCCTAAGCCGCTCACTTTCGCCGCACTCGTAGAACACTCGACTACGTAATCTCTGCGGCTGGCAAAACGGAAATCCGCACGGCTCGCTGCACTGCATCCATTTGGAGTCCACAGAGTGCGGCGACAGCGTTGCATTGGTTTGTTTGCCTTTCGTTCGTTGGTTGCATAATGCAAACAGCAGTTCATTTGCATGGATTTTTGCACTTCTTCTTTTTTTGGGCGCCTGCATTGGCAATTAAAAACCCAGAGGCCGTGTCCAAATGAGCTGCGCTTTGTTCTGCCTCCCTTGGATCTCCTCAAGATGCTCAGTTGGAAATGTGAAAGACAACACCCGATTAGGAATCATTGTCTTGGGGGCTATGTGCACTTGCTCGGCTTAAGACTCCCAAAAGAGATATTAAGTTTGCACAATGACAAAGGAGCCCCACGATAATAAGATTGTACAAACTAAATAAAATGATCTAACAGAATGGTTACCATATAAAAACTTTATTTATTTTGTCTCAAAAATTTAACTAAATAAGTAAAACTTAAAATGTATATTTAATTTTTTTTTCCCCTACTTTTATATTTTTTCGATTGCTAAATAGCAGAGAGCATTTTTCGATTGAGTCATTGTTAGGGTGTCTTAAGTTCGCCTCGTATCAAATCCGACACAATTTCCGCTTTTGTCATGACAATGGTTGTGTGAATGCGACTCCAATTCCGAATCCGACTTCGACTTCAAATGACACTGCGTGTGGCTATGTGGCTTTGTGGCCATGTGTGGGCATTGTCATTAGGCTAATTCCCGCCAATTATGAGTAATAATAGCGCAGCCATTCTCGCAGCATTCTTGACCTAGTTTAGCTCGGAATTAGCTTAATATTTTGGCCCGAACTCTCTAACCCGTGTGCTAACCGTGTTTCCCGCAGATCATGGAGCTGAGCCACTTTTCGAGCGGCAAGAAGATGTCACGCGAGGAGCGACGCTACTCGGTGCCCCACGGTCCCAATACTCCGCTGCCACCGGCGGCATCCGAAGATCTGCACGCCTGGTCCATCTACAGGTGAGTGGTTAAGTGGGGGAACCCCGACTATCCAGACTTGGGTGCGGTCACTGGGGCGGAAGGAGGTGGTGGGGGTTAGAGCAAACCAGCTCCAGCCGCACCTGTTGGTCGGAGTTTTGACGGTTGATTTAACCGCAGCCAACGGAAGTTCAACTGTCATAAATGGCTGATTGAAGAGCCATGGCCAAGCCCTCCAATCATGTCCAGCTGACCGCAACTGCAGCCGCCCATTACCCATTGCAACTCTCTATAACGCTTTCCATCTTGTTCAAACACCCCCCACATCCCGTTAATAGGCAAAACCTGAACTCCGACTTCACCGATTCGGCTCTGGGCTCGTCGGACAAATCACCGCTGCCATATGGAAACTTCCAGCTACGCGATACCACAGTTCAATCAATCTTAAACCATCCGCGCTACGGTCCCAAGTGAGTAATCCCAGACATTATTTGAATAAACTATTATTAAGCATAATCAAGCGTTAAAAATGTCATAATGATGAGATCAGCACTCGAGAATTTTAGTACAACCAAAGTCACATGAACAGACTTCAATTCTCGATAAACAAACGTTTAAACAAAGAATTTATAATGAAACAAGAAGGCCCTAAACCAAAAAAAAAACTTTACATGGTTAGAAAATCCTAATTTTAGCTATTACATAATTTGTGATCGTTAAACATAATATGATATCAGCGACCATCCAACAAATATAAGTATAATAGACTTTAAGTATCGACTAGAAATGCTTAGACATTATTGATTTATACTTTACTACGAGTCAACGGTATACAAATCTAGGTGAAATGATCAATTTAATATTAAATGCTGATACTAGAAATATGATTATAGTCTTTATACATATAATCATAGAACACATACTTAATACTTAACCCTTTCAGATCTCCCTTGGGCTCAAATATGTACACATACTTGAAGTTCGGACTGCCGCGTGTCTTTCCACCCAATGCCGGATCGCAGCGCTCGCATCGTCCTGGTCCGGGACCGGGGTCGGGACCAGGTCACGGGGGCTCCAGTGCTCTGGGCGGGGTGCGTGGACGGGTGAATCGTGCCTTCCGCGACAGCTCGGGGGCACCGGCGGGAGCCGGGAGCAGTGGCTACGACAGCAGCGACAACGAGACGACCCGCAGCCGGGTGCCGCCCAATCTGCGGAAGTATCGCAGCGAGTCCGACTTCCGTGCCATCGGCGGCATGCCGCATTCGCGTCCAGAGTCGCGTGCCCAGATGGGGGGAGGAGGCGGAGGAGTTCCGGCTGCTGCACTGCGTCAGGCCAACAGCCGGGCCAGCATTGCGGTGGGTCAGCACCACCACCAGATGCAGCAGCACCAGCAGCAGTACATGGGCAACGGGAAGCACTACGGGCACAGGTCGCACAGCGAGGCAGATCTCCTGGGAGCCGGGATGAGCCAGGTTGATGGCGGTGGTGGCCTGGGTTACGACTACAACGAGGCCCGGCTGTACGGCAGCTCCAGGCAGTACGGAAACGGAAATGGTCACAACCCAGGCAGTCGGAAGCAGTCGGGCATGGGCCTGATCTACCCGAACATCCAGGTGCACTGCCTCGATGTGAATCCCTGCCTGCGCGGCGTGTCCATGCAGGCCAAGGCCGGGGATCTGTTCGCCATCATGGCCACCTCTCAGCGGGAGGGAAGCGCCCTCTCCGAATGCTTGGCGGGATTGACGGAGCGTCTGGGCGGGGAGATCCTCATCAATGGCCAGCAGGTGAGTCGCCGCGGTCTGCGGGAGCTCTGCAGCTATGTGCCGGCCCTGGAGGTCTCCTCCCTGGATCCCCGGATGAGTGTCCAGTGCACGCTGAACTTCCACGCCGCGTTGCGAGGTCCTCTGGATCGCAGCGATCTGGAGGAGCGCATGGATGTGCTGATCGAGGATCTGGGCCTGAATACGGTGCGTGCCTCCAATGTGTCCACGCTGACCCACTCGGAGAAGCAGCGCCTGAGCGTGGCCTGCCAGCTGCTGGCGCAATCCTCGCTGCTCATCCTGGATCAGGTGACCAGCAACATGGACATCTTCGACACCTTCTTCCTGGTGGAGTACCTGCGTCAGTGGTGCAGCGGCGGGCGCATCGTGATCATGACGCTCCAGCCGCCCACCTTCGAGATCCTGTCCATGTGCTCCGGGGTGCTGCTGCTCTCCGGCGGCAGGACCGTCTTCTCCGGCAGTCGAGCCGATCTGCCGCGACACATGGGTCAGCTGGGATATCCGTGTCCGCCATTCAAGAACCCAGCGGATTATTACTGTAAGTAGTGCGTGATTACCTGGAATTTAAATAGTCATTAATGCTTATTCTCTTAGTGGACTTGGTCACCTTGGATGACCTTTCGGCGGCCGCCATGCTGGAGTCCTCGGCCCGCATTGAATCCCTGGCCAATGCCTGGGATCAGATTAACTCTGAGCCCCCACTAGCTGCCCCGCCCGCATCGCTGCCCAACTTCACCCTGAAGGCCGGTTTCTTTGGCCAGATCAGCGCCCTGATCAAAAGATTCGCCGGCTACAAGCAGCCGGGATCACTGCTCACCTGGATCAGCAAGCTCATCGCAGCCGCCGTTCTGTCCCTCTGCATCGGCTGCATCTTCTGGGATGTGCCCGCCTCCGATCCGCAGCTGAGCTACCACGATCGGCTGGGCTACCATCACTGCGTCATGGTGCTGGTCTACTGGCCTCTGGTCATGCTGACCATCAGGGACACGCAGGAGGATCGACGCCATGCGGAGCGGGACATCCGCCTGGGACTCTATACGCGCAGTCTCTACATCATTGTGCAGGTAAGGGGTTTTAAGTGGTATTTATAAGAGTGGAATTTATAATAGAGCTCAATGGGGCTAAAAAAAGGTTTTTTTAGTTGGTGAAAAAATTCAGAAAGTCGTCAGTTTTGGCATAAAAGAATCCAAATATGGAATGTCATACCGCGTTGAGCTCGTAATAAAATTCTCTATCGATTGTCGTCGAAACCTAAAAAAACAGGATTTTGTAATCAACTTGAAAGTGTAGAGGATGAAAACATTACATTGTTAGCTATTCAAAACAGTACGAATTTTGGTAAATATTTTTGCCAAAGTATTTCAAAATAACAAATCGAAAATGTTCTACAATATCTTTACTAAAACCCAATTTCTTGATTTTCCATCTAAAAACCTTAATTTTAACGAATTTATTTCAAAAAAAATGGAGAAACCTCTTTTATTATATTTTAATATTATTTAAAATAAATATTTTATTATAATCTTTTCTATCGCTCTAAACCTCTCGTTTTTATTTTTATGCAGAGTCTTCTGGGCCTATTTCCTAGCCTGTGTATCTGGTTGGCTTATTTGTTGCCAGCCCACAGCATGGCGGGACTATATACCTATTCCAACAGCAGCGATACGGGCATTTACCTGTACATGGGTAAGTTAACCTATGAATACTCATTGGTAAATGAACCATCCTGATGCATTCATCTGATCTTATTGATACGCAGGCTACATGCTCCTCTACTTGACGCTCATCCAGACACTGGCCCTGTTCTGTGCCCACCTGCTGCCCTGCAAGGTCTCGGCGAGCATTGTCAACGGGCTGATCAGCCTGGCAGTGGCAGCAGTGGGTGGCTACCTGGTGCATCCCCAGAACCTGGCCGAGTTCTGGTCCTGGCTGCAGTTCGTCTCGCCGGAACGATGGCTTCTGCCTGTCCTGGTGCAGGATGAGTACAGTGCAGAGACTTTGTCCAACTCCGCCGGACTGCAGTTGTGTCGCAACAAGCAGGTGGGTGTCCCTAGAAAGGATCCTTGCTTTAATTTCATTTTATTTAACCCATAAATTATTTAATTTCCAGGTGCAACACCAGGAGATTATTGTGCAGCAGCCCTGCCCGCCGCCCAACGGCACCCAAGTGCTAGTCGACTTCGAGCTGCTGCCCCAGCAGCACGTGCTGGATCCCACGCCCAGCTATGACCAGACCACCTCGGTGGCCTTGGTCCTGGGCTCGGTGCTCGTCTTCTTCGTCACCTTCATCGTCTTTTTGTGCAATTGTCGCGGGGCCTGTCGGAGGAAGCGAAGCCGATAGGCCAACACAGCGACTTGGAGCTGGCCAGGATCTGGCGTCCAGTTGGTCCAGGCTCCCGAACTGTACATTCTATAGAAACTAATTTTTAAATAAATAGTGTTTAGTCGAGGCAGCGTTCGTTTAACTAACTAAAGGCAAGTGGTGTTTATTGTACTTGGAATGGACATACGGCAGCATTTTGTATATCTATAAAAGTTCTTAAAACACTAAAAACGATATCAAAAATAGTTTGTATAAAAATGCAATTATTGCAGATATGTGCTTTTGATTCTCGCTTCAAAATGTCTTTTCTTGTAGATTTCGGAGAGATATCCAATCGTGTTATGAGAGACAATATTCGACTGGTGAAAATGGAAAGTAAGCTACTAATAGTTGGGAATCGTATACTCAAGACAGTTTTGAATTTAGTGGTGGAACAATCGCAGATTGGTGTGGGCCATGATGATGCCGTGCTCATCGCAAGCAGCAATGACACCAGCATCATTGGTGGAGCCTGCAGGACTGGCTATGTAGGAGACACCGCTCTGGAAATAGTAAATTAGAAATTAATATTGGAACTTAAAGAAACAATTCAATTAACTTACCAGACTGGCGCGATCGATATTGTCACGGAAGGGGAAGAAGGCATCGGATCCCAGGGCCACTCCACTCAGCTGCTTCAGCCACTCCACTTTCTGCTCGCTGGTCAGTTGGGCGGGCGCCTTATCAAACCTTTACATAAAATAGTGGGTTAGAGACAACTCTTGAACTATATCTCTTCAACTTACATTCCCTCGAACTGAGATAGGGGCATGTCCTTGCCAACTGTTCCATTTACGTAGTTGTCGATCGCATTGGAGATCTCCGCCCGCTTAACGCCCGCCTTGAACTTCATGCCGGCCACGCTGGGATGCTGACGCAGCCACCAGTTGTCCGCCTTCTCGCCCGCCAGACGAGTGCAGTGAATCCGGGACTGCTGCCCGGCACCGATGCCTACCACCTGACCATCACGGGCATAGCACACCGAGTTGCTCTGGGTGTACTTCAAGGCAATGGTGGCCACGATCAGATCCCGCACAGCCGCTTCGGGCAGAGGACCACGCTTGCTCACCACGTTGGCAAAGAGCGAGGCGCCGATGACGGCATCGTTGCGCTTCTGCTCCAGGGTCAGTCCGAAAATGGTCTTGCGCTCCACCGGGGATGGTTCATAGTTGGGGTCCATCTAAAATGTAAACAATTTAAACTAAATATCCAAAGAGATTTTGTTTCAAGGCATTAGTCTTACCTGCAGAATACAGTAGCCGCCGTTCTTTTTCTTCTTCAGGATCTCCAGAGCTTCTGGCTCGTAGCCTGCGGCAATGATGCCATCCGACACCTCGCGTGAGATGATCCTGGCGGTGACCACATCGCACACATCGGACAAGGCCACAAAGTCGCCAAAGGAGCTCATGCGGTCGGCTCCACGAGCACGGGCATAGGCCGTAGCCAGGGGCGTCAGTTGCTCGTACAGATCGTCCACCATGCAGAGCTTGGCCTGTGCCGCGTTGAGAGGCACTCCCACAGCCGCTCCCGCAGGCGACACATGCTTGAAGCTGGTAGCCGCCGGCAGCTGTAAGGCTTGCTTAAGTTCCCGCACCAACTGCCAGCCGTTGAGGGCATCGCACAGGTTGATGAATCCCGGAGAGGCATTGAGCACCGTGAGTGGAAGCTTGGCCAGCTGGGTGTACAACTGGGCGGGTTTCTGGTGAGGATTCATACCATAGCGCAGCGGCAGCTGGGACACTCCCGATCCATACTGCCTCCTGAAATAGTCCGAAATGGCGTCATCGTAGCTGGCTGTGTGGGTGAATGCCTTGAGGGCCAGAGCCTGACGCGTGTCCAGAGTGGTATCCCCCGAAGCCTTCAGCTCCGCCAGCACACGATCGTAGTCCACTGCCTCGCAGACAACCGTGACGCGCTGATGATTCTTGGCCGCCGCACGGAGCAGGGTAACACCACCGATATCGATGTTCTCCACAGCATCGGCCAGCGTTACATCGGGCTTAGCTATGGTGCTAGCGAAGGGGTACAGATTGCAGACCACCAATTGGACGAGATCGAAACCCTGCTTGCGCATGTCAGCCAGATCAGAGTCGGTGGTGCGGGACAGGATGCCAGCGTGTACGGCGGGATGCAGCGTCTTCACACGTCCGCCCAGCATCTCCGGGGCTCCTGTAATCTCAGACACATCCTTAACCTTCAGGCCTGCACCACGCAAGCTGGTTGCAGTGCCTCCACTGGCCACCAGGTCAAAGCCCAGGGCCACCAGACTCTTGCCCAAGTCGAGCAGACCCGTCTTGTCCGATACACTGATAAGAGCTAAGGGGGAGAGAAAGCCTTGTTAGTCATCCCCCAGGGATGGTTCCTTCATGCAGACTCACCAATCTTGCTGGAGCTCATGGTTGATGGGTGGTTTTTCTGCTGACTGCGTCTGAACCGTTGGGCAACTGAAATGCAAATGAAAAACGAGAACAGTCAGTGGGCGATTGCGAATGTGGGCTCGGTGCTCGGTGCACAAACATGTTTACGCGTTTTCGCTTTTCTGGCTAGGCAACGACCTCCCACTTGCGGTCTATGGTCCCCATAGCGAGGTGTAGGGTTATCAGATACTCCTCAAACCGCTTGCATCAGCAGCCGGGCGGTGGGATTGGAATTGGGATTGAAAACAACAACAAATGACTCAAATTTACGTAGGTTCATTTATTGCCAAGCCGTGTCTGGTTTTACAATTCCTTATCAGTATCATTGACTTGGCTGGGTGGCAGCTGAGCCTCCTCCTTCTCCTCCCCCTTCTGCTTCTTCGCTTCAAGTTGATTCGTTGAGAGCTTCATCTCCTGCTCCCTTTGCCTCTTGCGCTGCCCCTCCTTCCGGCGCTTGTGCTTGTTGGACTTGAGATGCAGTCCCCATTGGTACTCCCCGATGAAGTGCCGTTCGCAGGTGGCGCAAAAGTGGCTAGTCTCCTCATCCAAATCCGCTCCAGGATGATCCCTCTTGGCCTTTGGTTTTATCTCACAGATCTCCTCATTGCGATAGCTCTCAATGATGGTTTCCGCCCGCTGATACACTGCCTCCGGCCAAGCTGCCACATCACTGGTGTCCAGTTCAAAGAGGTCTGGTACCTGACGATCCTTGCTGGCCAGGAACCGATTGTTAATCCACTTCAGCTGCTTTTTGGAGTATCGCCGTGTAACAAGCTTAAGTTCTTCGCAGCAACTGCGCAGGAGATCCAATCCATCTGGGAGTCCCTCGTCCTTCAGCTCTTCTTGACTGGGTAGCTTGTAACTATGACTTTGAAGGTACTCTTCTATTTTTTCATCCTGCTGCTGGTCAAATTTCAGCAGGTAGGGAACGAACTCCTTGTAACCAATGGTCTGCAGGACACCGGAGGTATAGGCCTTAACGGTGGTAGCCTGGTGGGCATTGTGAAACTGTCGCAGCTCACGGAGGAGTCCTTGAGCTAGCATTCCATCTACTCGGGAGTCCAAGCGGGCATTGAGTACATCCTGTTGGCAGCGCAACCACAAAAGGATGATGTGGGGATATCGAAGTGGTCCGCCTAGACGGTTTCCACCTGGTTGTGTTCGCTGCTCCTCTAACTTCCGGGTTAAAGTCTGCCCTGTGCCTTGATAGACTTCGATGGCCCGGATGATCTTTCGCCGGTTGTTCGGATGAATTCGGTTGGCACTACCAGCGTCTATCTTGGCCAGGTGATGATGTAGGTCCTGGGAGGACATGTCATCCATATCCGCAGCCTTAAGATGCTCCCCCAGGGGTTTGCTTTCACTTTGCCTGTCCTCCGAGTCCACCAGCACATCCCAAAGTAAAGATTCTATGTAGTAATTGGTGCCGCCAACCACGATGGGAGGAGTTGCCTTGGAGAGCAGGCGCTCCACGATGGGCAGAGCGGCATTGCGAAAGTGGGTGACGGTGAAGGGTTCCGCCGGGGTGGCCACGTCCAGCAGGTGGTGTCGTGCCCGTGACCGCTCCTCCTTGGTGGCCTTGGCGGTGGCAATGTCCAGGTGGGTGTAAACCTGCATGGAATCGGCGCTGATTATCTCGCCCCCGAAGCGTTCGGCCAATTCCAAGGAGAGCTTCGTCTTGCCGGTGCCCGTGGAGCCGAGAATCACAATTAGCGGCACCTTTCGAATCATCTCGGCCTGATGGTAGCCAATTTAAATCAATGAAGGTAAACAAACCATATACGTTTCCGAACACGTGTATTTCTCTGGGGAACAAACCACCTGTTGCCGCCAGCTATTTATTGCGATTTCACAGCTATTAGGTACTCTTTATCCACCTCGCTTATGGATAACTAATTATTCCTAGCAATTAGCTTATTTTGTGTCCTAAACTTAGTTGTTTAAACTTACAAATCGCGAAATAAACGAATAAATTGAAAGTGAAAAGTGTGTCCACCCAAGATTCTGCTGTAAAATATAAGAACCGCGTTGCCAACTACTATTTTGATAAGGGGAACAGTGTTGCCTCATGAAATTTAGATAAGGCGGGAATTTTAAACTTGTGTTTTATTTGTAACACATTTAATACAAACCAAATCTCTTAAAAAATGCCAGTACTTAAAAATTAACTCAAGAGTAAGACCCTGACTTCAATCATACTCATTCTAAATATCTAAATGTCAAAATAGTGTTGTAATTTTTTTATTATTTTAAAGATATTCTTACTTGTACCTTAAATTTATTTAACAAAAATAAATTATTTTATTTTCATTCCTGAATATCTTCCCCATGCGATATATCGCCGCAATGATTCCACAAAATTTCGCCCACCCCTAGGCGCTCGTTCCATCCCCAATTCTCCCGCTACAGTGTGACCAGAAGCTCCGTGCCAGGTCAATCCCGCACGGGCACCTAGTATCGTATATCTTTCGTGCATTCTTTTAATTTACCTGCAGTTCCGTTGCGAACAAAATTAGATCAATCAATTCGGTTTGATATTGCCCACCAGCTAGCCCAGCGGAACTCAGAGCGGACAGAAACCTCGGATCGGCTTCTTTTGCACATTAGCCGTGCGACTTTCACTTTTTACAATTCGCACAAGAAAAACAACAACGACAGCAGTAGCAGCAAAAACGACAACAAGAACAACAGCAACAACAAGGGCAGCCAGCAGCAACAACAAGAAGAGACAACGAAGACGAAGAGCAATGAGTGTGGAAAATACCAGAGCGGACAACATCAGGCCACAGAGTGCAGCGAGAATTGTTTAAAAATCGGTGGATTGCACGGCAAATGCAAAGCGAAATAACAATAACAAACCAGCACAACAGGGCCGCCTGTGTGTGTGTGCGTGAGCGGTAGAGCGAGTGTGTGTGTGCCCCTGTGCGTGTGAGAGCTCCAGCGCGAGTGCGAGTGTGTGTGAGTACATTTTGGGGGCACCGAAACTTTGTGTGTGTACGTGGTTTAGATCGGATTCGCCTACCGAATTGGGTCAGCTAGTAGAAATCCACCATGGAGAGCAGGACCCAAGTGAATCAGTCGAGCCAACAACAACAGCAGCAGAGGAACCGCCTGCCCTCCTCGCCCAGTCCACCGCTCAGCGTGAGTCTCAGCGGCGGACCCAATGCGAATACCACCTTGATGGGCCTGGAGCAGGAGGCGGGGCCTGCCTCGCAGCTGGGCAGGAATAACAACAATGGGGGAGGCGGGGGCCATCACCGGAGCCACAGCATCACCAATGCGGCGGCCACATCCTTTGTGAATCTCCTGGACGGATTTACGGCCCGTGTCTCCACCGCGGTGAGCGTGGCCGGCGGCACCAGTGCCTCCAACATGCTAATGGACCGCAGCAGCCAGAGTGCCGCCAGCACACCAGGATCCACCCACTCCATAGCCAGCCTGACCAGCATGGGCTCGCTGGGCACCACGGCCAATGCCCTGTACTCCTCCATTGGCAGTGCCCTCAACTCCATCACCTCCCCCATCCAAGCAGCTGCTGCGGCGGCCACGGCCACAACCACCGAGGTGGTGGTGGCGGCCGCCTCTGTGATCACCAACCACCTCAGCTCACCCACCAGCGGCACTCCGCCCCACGGCCTGGATGTGGACGAGGGCGACGATGAGTGCGACGATTGCGAGGAGGACGAGGACGATCCGGTGGACAACGACGGGCACATTGCCGCGCCCACGCCCAACAAGAGCTGGGCCGAGAACAAGATGGTGGTGCAGGAGATGCGCAAGAAGATGTGCAACCTGTCCTCCATGGTGCCCACCAATGTGCAGTTCCGCCATTTATCCGATGGTCGTGCCAGGTGCTACTTCCTGGGCACTCCGCCACAGAACTGGGAGACCACTCTGCTCTATGCGGACATTAATCTGCTGCAGTCGGAGGAGCAGCAGCTATTGGTGCAGCGCCTGGAGGCGAGTGAATCGGGTGCCGGGAGTCCCACTTTGAGTGCTGGATCGCCTACGAGCAGCAGCCACCAGACGGCGTTCCTCTTCAATTCCTTGCTCAGGCCTAGGTGAGTTAATCATCTACTAATTGTGCTCCTGGAACTAATATTTCGAATTTTTCGCCACAGACTCCCGTGGAGTCCTCTGTTGCAGCAGCCCATTCAAAGCAGTGGTGGCAGCGGAGGCAGTGGAACGGCCAGTCCCTATGCCCGGGAGTTCCAGCTGTTGCAGGAGCGCAAACGCCTCTCCACCTGGGGAATCACCTGCTACGAGTTGCACAAGCCCTCCGGCAAGCTGGTATTTCCCTGCTTCAATGACCTGTACCAATGTCTGGACACAGGATACAATGTGAGTATACGAGAGAGCCTTGCAAAGGATATATTCCACGGATCAGTATTAAAATTGTAATAAATCTCATTGTTTGATTCTCTATCGACAGTCTGGACTGCTGTTTCCCACGCAGCTGCGCACCTGCCCGCAATGGACGGCTCTGGATCCGCAGATTTGTCCACAGAACTCCGACATGATAGCCTACATCAGCGACTGCGACTTGTTCGTCACTCACACGCTGAGCGGGCACGAAAAGCGACTCACCTACACGTCCACCGGGCGACACTCGTATGTGGATGATGCATTGAGCGCCGGCGTGCCCTCTTACGTGATGCAGGAGGAGTTTAGCCGCTACCAGGGCTTCTGGTGGCAGCCACATTCCAATGACGGCATCTATCGCATTGTCTACGAGGAGGTGGATGAATCGGAGGTCTCGGTGTACACGTTCCCTTCGTCAACAGCCGTGCACGGCAGGGTGGACGAGTACCGCTTCCCACGCACCGGCAGCCCCAATGCCAAGTCAAAGCTCAAGCTCGTCCAATTCGTACTGAACGAGGCACTTCAAGTCAGCGAAATTGCCATCAAGGATCTGCCGTACTCCCTGCTGGCCGTTTTCAGCTGGCTAGAGTATATAGTGCGTGTAGGCTGGACACCGGATGCTAAATAGTGAGTATATCCTTGATAGTGAAACAGTTTATTAGTTAGTTAAAAGTTTAAAAATTCTCCCTTATTAAGATAGCTCGTTAAAAGTTTATATATAATTATCAATTCTTTTTTACTTTCCAGCGTATGGGTGCAGGGACTGGATCGGAAGCAGCAGCGTCTGGATGTAATCCTAATTCCGCTCGATAACTTCTGCGAGTCCTACAGCAGTCAGGTGTCCACGCCGACCGACTCCATAGGCGACCACAGCTGGCGCAGCCTGTATAGTCGCACCATCACACCACTGCAGGTTATATACACGGAACGTTCGGAGAGCTGGATCAACGTGCACGATATGCTCCACTTTCTGGAATTGACGGAAACTAGCGTCACCTTTCTGTGGGCATCTGAAGAGACGGGGTTCCGGCACCTTTATTTGGTCACCGCCAGCCTGTTGTTGAGCCAAGCAAATGGCCAGGCAGACGCGGGATCGGCTGCTGCCCAGCCCAGTTTCGTGGAACAATCGGCACTACAACCGCGTATCCTCAACAAGGTGGCTTTGACCAGCGGAGAGTGGGAGGTGCTGGCCAGGAATCTCTGGGTGGACAAGGCCAACAAGCTGGTGTACTTTGTCGGATTGCGCGATACGCCACTGGAGAAACACCTCTACGTTGTCAGCCTCGAGCGGCCCGAACATATCCGCCTTCTTACGGAGCCAGGATACTCATACCTCGTGGAGTTTGATGATGTACGTATGATTATATGCATAGTTATGATTTATTTGGATTCAATTTGTTCTATGATGCCCATATAAGTATGCTATGTTATAAACCAAAGCTTAATCTTAAGCTTAAATTTTGACCATACTAATGTTGTCTTTTCATATTATTATTTTTTTTCTTACAGCAATGCCAGTTGATGTTGCTGGTTTATTGCAATATCCAGCGGCTGCCCAGTTGCAAGGTCATGCGCGTAAATCAAACATGCTCAAACGGCGGAGTCAACGGCATTCAGATATCACTTGTTGGCTATCTTCACGAAGGCGGAAAGCCGGAGCCCCAGTACTGCCCACAAATTTTCCGGCCTCAGTTACCGTCGGGAGATATCGTTTATGCCATGGTTTTTAAGCCGCACAATTTTGAGCTGGGTGTCAAATATCCCACTGTGCTCAATGTTTACGGAGGACCCGAGGTGCAGACCGTTAATAACACATTTAAGGTATTATTACAAGCTCTATTGAAAACTATTTGCTCTTTATCAACAGCTTTTTTGGATGTATATACTTTTTAGGGAAAACATCAATTGCGAATGCACATGCTGGCCGCCCAGGGATATTGCGTCATCTGCATCGACTCGCGAGGATCGCGACATCGGGGTAAGCGATTCGAAAGCCACATCCGCGGACGGATGGGTCAGGTTGAGCTGACTGACCAAGTGGACGCTCTGCGCATCTTGGCCGACCAGCTGGGCTACATTGACATGGATCGCGTGGCCATCCACGGATGGTCTTATGGTAAGTTATCTATCGGTTTATTTGAAAATATTTTCATTGTAAACGGCTTCGTAGATAGTAGTAGTAGGAACTATACTGCAGATTCTATAATCTAATCAACAAGCAAGTCATTCTGAACTTGCAGAAAGATATATAGAATATTTGGGCCTTATCTATTAAAGAACTCGAAATATCTGGATTTTAATAATATTTGTCAATTATAAATAATAAAAAGTCTTTATTTAGATTTGTATACATTTTTCTGTAATTTTAAATTCTTCTGACTATTTCAAATTTCTAAATTTACATTATTGTTATCATTCCGTCAGGTGGCTATCTGAGCTTGATGGGCCTGGTTCAGTATCCGAAAATCTTCAAAGTGGCCATTGCCGGGGCGCCGGTCACCAACTGGGAGTATTACGACACGGGCTACACGGAACGGTACATGGATCTGCCACAAAACAACGAGGCCGGCTACTCGGCCGGATCGGTGCTCGAATACGTAAACTCTTTTCCCGAAGAGTGAGTACAAAACTGGCGTTTTAGTTGTGAGAGTTTTCAATAATTGACTCGTTTCTTCCAACCAGGGACAAGCGCCTGCTGCTCATTCATGGCCTGATCGACGAGAACGTGCACTTCTGCCACACTTCCCGGCTGATCAGTGCTCTGAACAAGGCCAACAAGCCGTATGAGGTGCATCTGTTCCCCGAGGAGCGGCATTCGTTGCGTAATCTGGAATCGAATAAGAACTACGAAACGAAATTACTGTCATTCTTGCAAAACTTATGAGATTCGTAAATGTCGACGGCCGAAACAAGATCGCTTGCTAAGGCACAACTAGCCCCGCCCCCCGACTTGGCCCCTTTGCAATAGTTTTTTACATCATTGTCTTTGTTTTTATTTAACTTTTTGTTGGTCGAACACTTGTTTTTATTAGATAAAGAAAATGAGAGCGAAAGAAATTTGTATCATATTTTTAGCATACTTAATTTATAAACACTCGCAGTTGTAAGTATAATGAAAAGTTGAACGAATGAAAGTTTTCCACTCCCCCTGTGTGCCCCGTATATTAGACTCTCCAGACCAAGCAGCCTACTGTAATTAATTTATACTTTCTCCCACACATCATACATTTAATTATGTTGTTAATTTGCGCAAATGTACATTTCTCCTATCTCTAATTATAAGTTGTGTTTAGTGCGTCTGTACGAATATGTGTGATTGTCTGCGTAAGCGTTTCCCCAAAAATGGAAGAAAAAACCTTAAACTTGTCATGCCTTTGGGGCAGGCCATCAATTACTGTTAGTTCTACGCATGCATATAAAGATATATCTCGATAAACCATTAGCAAGACATATACATACTTGAATGAGTTTTTAGAAACACACGTTTGGCTGAAGCAACAAAAAACTGAATAAACTTTAACATTAATTATGCCTATATATAATCATTAGTTTTACAACTGATACATGCAAACGTATATATATATTTTGTTTAACAATTAAATAAACAGTTGTATGTAAAATCTGGTGGAGTATGTTTTACTTATTTTTTCTGAGGAATATTAAAGTATTAGGTAATAATGAGTAAAGACCAAGTTTCATGTTGTGGTTCAGGATGTGATTATTATCTCATTATAATGACAAAAAAAATGAAACAAATATTAAAGAAAAAATTATGAATCAGGTAGGTCAACTCTAAACACGTTCTAAATGAGTGATGAATGAATTTTGAAATACGGTTCTAGATATCTAGATGTTTGTAGAGGTTGTAAAGGGGTAATATTTAATTACTTTAGTACATACAAAGGAAAGAATGGTTAAAAAGGAACAGGAAAAACATTTGAGTGCTTGCATTTAATCAATAGTCAAAAAGAAGTCTCAATATAATTAATAAATAGTCCTAATTATACAAGAGCTATCTCCACAGATGTATTAAATATAATATATTCAAATAAACCGCGCTCAGACGGCCTACCCCCAATATTTTCGCTTCCTCCAGAGGTGCATACGATTTCTGTTGCACACTCAATCGCCGCCGCACGGTCACACTAACTATCGCTGCATCTATCGCAGGGCATCTGGCGGTGTTTTTTCAATTTTTTCTCAGTGCTCTTCATCTCTCCGGCCAGGCGCCATAACTCCACAAAACTCCAGCCGGAATAGAATTGTGAGTTTGTGTGACTACGCTTGAAATTCAGCAGTAGCCTTCGAATCGAGTTGTAGCCGCCACAGACACCGCAGCAACGACGCCGCTAGCGAGGATCAGACAGAAAGCCAAAGTGGAGGAGGACTTGCGCCGCCACACTCGCAGAACAAGAACAACAAACGACGAGTGCGCTCTCACACAAACAGGCATTCAAGGCATTCAAAATGGCGCCCACGAAAGCAACAACGCGCGCGGCCATCGCGGGCGGGCATCATCAGCTGCAGCAAGCGGGCGGCGGGGCGGGGAATCCGCTCCTGGCCCTGGGCGCCGCCACCAGGAAGGGCCTGAGCCGGAGGGCCGCCGCCACGGGGAACATCGACCCCAATGCCGAGAACATGCAGACGCGCGCCAAACGCAAGGCCGACCACAGTCCCATCAAAAATGACAAAATCAAGCGCTCGGCGCTGGGTAACCTGACCAACAATGTTAAGATCATGACACTGCATCCGGGACAGGATGAGGAGCAGTCGGGCGTGGGCAAAAAGCCAACGGCCCAGCAGCTGCAGGCCCTCTTGGATGCTAAGAAACAGGATAATCTCGCTGTAAATGTCTTTGCCGCCAGCAAGATGACGACGCGCGCGTCCAGCAAAGTGGACGATTCGGTGGAAAACTGTCACAAGGTGCTAGACAAAATAGAGGAGGCGCTGGCCAGACCCAAGCCGCGTCCCAAGGCAGTGCCCGCTGCGAAGAAGACAGTTCTGGGGGAGATTCAGATGCCAAATCCCATGCAGATTCCCGTGCTCCTGCCGCCCATGCACAATCTGGTCGCTCCCCCGGTGGCCGCCATCAAGCCGGTGCGCCGGATCTCCAATGACTTCAACAAGACTGAGGACAGCCTGTACATGTCCGCGCTGGAAGATGTGTCCAGCTGCGATTCCATGCGGCTGTCCGGTAACTTTGAGGCCGCGCGCCGTCGCTCCGCCAAGTTACAGCACAGGCCTGAGCAGCAGCCGCAGCCGGTGTTGCTGACACTCCCAGAGACTGCTCCCAGCCAGGTGGTGCCCATCCTGCCGGTGCCTCAGGATGTGGAGGACTTCGACCGCAAGAACTGGGACGATCCGTTCCAGGTGTCGCACTACGCCATGGACATTTTCAACTACCTGAAGGTGCGCGAACCGGAGTTCCCCATCGCCGACTACATGCCCAAGCAGATCCACCTGACCACCTGGATGCGCACTCTGCTGGTCGACTGGATGGTGGAGGTGCAGGAGACGTTCGAGCTGAACCACGAGACTCTGTATTTGGCGGTGAAGATCGTGGATCTGTATCTCTGCCGCGAGGTGATCAACAAGGAGAAGCTGCAACTTCTGGGCGCCGCTGCCTTCTTCATTGCCTGCAAGTACGACGAACGACAGCCGCCGCTGATCGAGGACTTCCTGTACATCTGCGATGGGGCCTACAACCACGACGAACTGGTGCGGATGGAGCGGGAGACACTGCGCGTCATCAAATACGACCTGGGCATCCCGCTCTCCTACCGATTCCTGCGCCGCTACGCCCGATGCGCCAAGGTGCCTATGCCCACACTGACTCTGGCCCGTTACATCTTGGAGTTGTCGCTGATGGACTATGCCACCATTGCGTTCAGCGACTCGCAGATGGCCTCCGCCGCCTTGTTCATGGCCCTGCGCATGCACGGCGGTCCGGGGCAGCTGGACACAAAGACTTGGACTTCGACGCTCGTCTACTACACCGGCTACCAGCTGGCGGAGTTCGCCGAGATTGTGCCCGTGCTCAATGCAGGACTGCATCGCAAGCCACGGGCGACCATCAAGACGATACGGAATAAGTACTCGCACAAGATATTCCACGAGGTGGCCAAGGTGCCGCTGCTGACGAACCAGGAGCTCTTCCAGAGCAACCTCGACCTGAACGAAAGCAATCTGTCGTAGGACAGCATCAAAGTTTAGCCAAATTCACCACGAGCTGCAAAATGTTACGCTTCACCTAGGCATTAAGACGCTTCAGTCCCCCAAAGCAACCCGTTCCCGGCTCAAATCGGAATAGACGAAACAGCGGATCCCCGCCTTAATCGAAAACTCAGCCCCTGATCTTAAAATTAACCCTAGTCCCTAGTCCCCGCCAAGTCCTCACATTCTATTATATTTTAATTATTATTGTGACCTTTGCATTATTGACATGTTTTTGCATAAATATTGTGTTAAGAGTGCTTTTTGTTTCTTTTGTCATGTATTATTGTTTAGTTTTCACATACCGCATACGTACCCACATACTATCAATCTAAACAGGAAAAGCGAAATTGTCTCTAACACCCACGTCCTCAACATGTCCCCCCCGTTCGCAAAACGATTCATGTTTTAATATATACGCTAGTTTTAAGAGATGCCAGCATTAAATAAACCTAACTCGTAAGCCACCAAAGCAGACATGGATCGCCAAGTAACTTATTCTACCCAGATACCCAAGCGCAAGGATACGAAACGACTAACAAAGGCACGTGTGTCCTGTACAACCTGGAAATGCGCCGCGATCAACCCTCGTCCTGTGTGTGCCATGTGCATCTGTTTCTGTAGTCGTTATTAATGCTGTTATTTGTTAAGCCGTTCATGTACTCCCCCCTCCACATCCTCATACCCGCCGGCCCTCCATGTCCACCACGCCCCTCCTCAACTCCCTTCATCTCTCCATGAACGTTGATAACGTTGCATTGTTACAGTAACTAGTTATGTATGTATTCAGTGTTATGTATGTATCGTTTTTGCCCAGAGAATACCAATAAACATTTGTACGTCCGTTCAAAAATTACTACAACTTCTTGATTTGAAAGCGGGGAGTATGGGCCCAGTTTAGATCATCAGTAAGCATTTGAAAATGTATTTAAATGGAATATTAATTTTAGTAAATTGTAATGTATTTAATATTTCACAGATACCAAGAAATTATATAGTCTGGTGGATGATTCCAAAAAGGTACATCGGGTATGTATCCGTTTTCCTTCTGTAAAATCTTGGATGGTTTTATCGTGTTTTCGGTCCCACTTAAAAAACAAAGAATTTAATAATTCAATTAAGAAATAATTACTTAAAACCCCTTTTCAAATACCTATAAAATTATCCTGTATGATAAGTTAATATCAATCTTAATTTTCAATGTCCTTTTATCAAAAATTTATATACGTATTTCCCATGAATCGTTAATAGTCAGAGATGAGTCCATAAACTATTAGAGGTCAAAGGTTATTGGTAAAAATCTGTAAAATCCAGACTACTTTTGGAATGAGTAAACCCATCCCAGTCTATTGTTTAGGACTCCTCTCAGCTGTATTCTGTATTTGGATTCTTTTTTACGCTCATCCTCGAACAGCTGATGGCTGATGACCTAAGGACATCAAACCCCGTCTGGAATCTGTTCGATTTGCTACAGGTAAAACCCACTGATATCCTCCGACCAAATCATTCACGTTTGTCTGTATACTCTTGGTTCGAGTTTCCTGCGGTTCCTTGCTTTTGGCGCGCTCTTCTGACATTTTAGCGCCAAAAATTTGTTAAGGATTTGCGCGGCAGGCTGCGCATGCGCCGCAAGACATCAAGACGTCGTCCTTTGGATGGGTTTCCTTTTCCTTTCTCTCCTCTTCTCTGTTCTGCCGTTCGGCTGCACACCAAATCCCAGCCGATTTATGTCGCTGCAGTTGGGCCTCAAAAAGGGCCTCAAATCGGTCTCCCTCTGACATCCTCTGATTTCCTACCACCTTTGGCTCGTCTAGAGTCCTGAGTCCTTTGTGTGTTCCTTTTTTTTCGACTGCCTGCCAGCCAGGTAGCTCCTGTCCCCTTCAATTGTGTCCTCGCCGGAGAAAAGAATGGGAATAGGACTAGGAACAAGAATAAGAATGAGAATAAGATGTGTATGCGTAAGGTTATCTATCTGTGTGGAAGCCGAATGCATGTGCTTTATTTTTTCCGGTTCAAGGTGCAACTGGGCAACTGGTAACTGGCCAGCATTGCTAATTATCTTGGTTGGGTGTGCAGAAATCAAGTTTGTTTCGCAGAAGACAGCTGTCCTTGGCCTGCCCAAAAGAGGGAGCAGCCAACTTATGACTACGACTCGGATTTCTTCACGCCTTCCCACCACCGGTAATCCCGTCCAGCTTCAGTAGGCCGGCGAGTTGAAGGCGCCGTTGTAGCCGCCCCCATAGCCACTGCCATAGCCGAAGGCATTGTGGTTATTGAGCACTCCGAAGGGTCCTTTGTGGACTCCGTCCTCCTTGTACTCGGTGTTCATCGAGAAGTGGTGATCCCAGTGGTTGCGATCAGCGGCATTGTGATCCGGATAGCGGTGGAAGTTCTGGTTGCTGGTGGCAGGACCGTAGCCAGCTGCTCCAGGGACTCCTGCCACTCCTTGTACTCCAGGAACACCCGGAACACCGGCTACTCCTTGAACTCCAGGCACACCGGCTACTCCTGGAACTCCTGCCTGAGCAACTGCACCAGGAACCACTCCATAGGCAGGAAATTGTGCTGGCTGGGGATAGGCTGGGTACTGCTGCAAGTAAACTCCTGGATAGGGATAGGCGCCAGTTCCTGGGAAGTAACCAGGAGCTCCTGGCTGCTGCGGAGGAAGTCCAGTGGGATATTGAGCAGGGACTGCGCCTGCGCCTGGATAACCAGGAGGACCACCAGCTCCTAGAAACATCGGGAAGAAGCAAACGCTGGAGATTATTTAATTTTACAATATGTTAAAACTCGGAAATGCTTAAAGACGGAATTCACCAATTTTGTTATAGTTTCTTAACTTTCTATTATACATTTTGGGAGATTAGAAGTGATTTATTGATACGCTTTTTTAATCAACGTAGATCAGTGAAAATTGTTAATATTTTTTACCTGCACTTTGGAAACCACCTGAAGATGACCCTCCTGAAGAACCTCCTGCAGACGGATACGGAACCGGAGCCTGTTGGGCCGGAAATCCTGGAGGCGGGTAGGCTGGAAACTGGTGTGCTCCTGTAATTGTTAGTGCCGGATTGGGTAACTGGTTGCCAGGAAAAACTACAGAGTTCGTACTGGCCACTCGTGCGCCAGAGCCGCCCTGCTCATGGCCATGGGCATCATCGATGGATCCAGTGGCGCCCGGGCCCGTGTAACCCGCTCCCAGCTGAGTTAAGCCCGGATAGAGTTGCGAGTTGAGATTGGCCCGCTGGCGGTGGCGACTACTCGTTATACCGCCCGTCAAAGTGGAGGCCAGGTTGAACTCCGTCTTCTGATCCTCCTGACTTTCGTCCCTGTTAAACTGAGATCCCTGGCTGGAGGCGATCAGCATGATGGCCAGAGCGGCGAATGTGATTCCCCTCCTGCTGACCATGGTGTCTGTAGGCATACTAAACCCCAGAAGCTCTCGGCGCGTGTATTTGATGGTGAGATGGGATGTCATGAGAGCTTAGCTGGGTGTCTATTTTTGGGGTTATCATCAGGGGCTCAACGGCCAGATAGGTAGTTCCAGTCTCAATGAGTGCTATTTTCCGTAAATTGAATGAGAGGTTTCACACTGCAAAAAATAATGAGCTTGCAGCAGTTTAATTAAATATTATACACAGGTTATAGAATGAACAAAAATCTTAACAGTGCGTAAGTAGAAAAACTATTTTTTCGAGTACTTTATTAAAATTTTTGGCTATCAAACAAAGTAGCAACTAAAGACGTAATGAAATTGTGGGGATTTCCCAAGTGATTTGAAAACCATCCCAACATAGATGAGAATTATGATCTTCTTTATATATAAAACGAAAGCTTTCTCAGACAACCTTGTTTACCAGTTCGACAGATTAGCGTTATAAACAATATGTACAGAATTTGTTCCAGTAGTCAAGGTTCTTCTACCCGATTCCATTCATCTTTCTTATCGCCATGTGCAGCTGGCTATAAAAGCTGGAAGGGAACTGGGATTGAACAGCAAAATTAATCTAAGTACCCCAAGATGCAGTTGTTCTCTGTGATTCTAGTGCTAATCCTGGCCAGTTTGGCCCACTGCCGACCTACATTCGATAAGATCGCCGAGGCTGTGTTGGGCGCTCTGGATGATCAGCCGAAGTATTATCCACCAGGAAGACCAGGGCCGGGAGGAGGTTACCACCCACATCCGTATCCTGGACCAGGTCCACTTATACAAGAGGGCTACGAACAGGGCTACGACTATCATTATGGAGGAGGCTACGGCTATGGGGGCTACCAGCAGACACATCCAACTGGCTACGGATACTATCCACCACCTCGTCCGGCGCATCCAACCGCCTACTATCCACCACAGCAGCATGGATACTACGCGCCACCCACTGCTCCTCCTCCTTCCCCTGGCTACTATCCGCACAAGACGCAGGATTACTACGGAGGCGGTTACAAGCAGCGGGGTTACTAGCGTTCATCTGTCAGATCCCCCGATCCCCCGATCCCATTCCCCATCCAATCATCTGCTGTCTCATCTCTTTGTTTATGTGTAATTTATTAAAATTTTGTGATTTTCAACAACGAGCTCTTAGAACCTGTTTTGGAGTCGGCACAAAAGCGATCTTGAGTGGGGCAATTGCACAATGGTCTATGGATATATACAGCAAGTGTGAATCGGAGAAGTCCCTCGCCAAGAATCATCTTCGTCTCACATCGATGGGTGGTTGCGAAGGAATCTCTTCGCTGGGCAAATGGATATATCTGCTGGAACTGGGAAACACGATGGCACGCTCTTCGGACAACTCGGTTGAGTGATTTGGCATGGGCTGAGGAACGGGCCAAGTTGGATACAAGGGCGAGGGCGGGTCCGGATTCTGGGGCGGCACCAGCGGCGGTCGATTGGTGCCTATAATCAGGGTGTCCTTGGTTGGCTGCGTGGGTGGACGTGGCTGGAAGGTGGGATGAGTTTCCGCTGGCTTGCGTGTCGTTGTCGGGACAGTGGTTACAATTGGTGTTGTGGGAGTGGTGTTGGTCCCATCATTGTTTCCATTGTTGTTCCAATTCGTGTTGGGATCATTGGGATCCGGCTGATCTGGGAAGTCCTGATTGTTGTTCCATTCAGGCGGTGGTCCCCCATTCCATCCTGGTCTAGGTGGCGGTCCCATTCCACCGCCACCCCAGTCCGGTCTTGGTGGTGGCGGTGGTGGAGGTCTTCCGCCTCCATTCCAACCAGGCATTGGTGGAGGTCCTCTTCCGCCGTTCCATCCTGGTCCTGGCCTTCCTCCTCCTCCGTTCCATCCAGGTCCGCCTCCACCTCCGTTCCATCCTGGTCCTGATCCGCCTCCATTCCATCCCCCTCCATTCCAACCTGGCTGATCCCAGCCAAATCCTTGTTGATTCTGGTTGCCGCCAGCTCCCCATTGCCAGCCCGGAGGCCAACCAGGAGGAGCTTGCTGTCGATTGGGTGGCCCGAATCCAGGTTTAGGCATTCCCATACCCCTCCGGTTGTGACCCATTCCAGGCCTTCCCTGCTGCTGCCTTTCAAATTGTTGCTGCTGGCCAAAATTATTATTGTTGTGCATGGCATTGATGAGTCCGTTAATTAATCCGAGTCCGGGCAATTGGGCTACCACGGTGACACCACCGGCAGAGGCAACTGCTCTGCCGGGTGTGGAGACTGCAAACTGGGCAAGGCACGAGCGGATCGAGATGGATGCGAAGATCCAAGTGATCCAAACTGTCGAAGATCGCGTCATGATCGAGCAGTGATCACCGCGAGAGGCGGATTCTAACTGTGGGGGGAATTTTTTCGCTCCGCCTATGCGATAATCGTAATGCTTGAGTAAACATTGGAAACCTGTCCGGCGATCAGTGAGAGAATGATTAAGATGAGTGGCCTGTCTTGGAGAGATCGAATTCGCTCTCTAACGGACGTCTCACAGCGATCATCACGATCATCCTCAAGCAAAAGGTAAACAAAGACCTTTCGCAGCTTAAACTCTCGGAATAAAAATATAATACGACAGCTACATTGTATAACAGATTAAATAAGACCGATGAAGAAAGCTTCATTAAATTATAAATAATCCATAAAGAATAAAGATAGAATGATCAATACATCTTGTCAATAATTCTTTTCTGTATTGTGCGGCTTTCTTGTTATAGCATATTTATAATCAGAATTTATGATTTTTTATGATAATTTAAGCTTGTTTTAAATTTATGTGGTCGATTTTACACAGACATTAAGGTCTCAATATAATAATGGAATTTGAACCTGACTTTATATTATGAAATCATTTTATTATACCAATAAGGTTTCAAATCAAGTCGCAGCTGAGTGGAAGTTAAGGCCTTTATTATGGATGGGGATGGGATGTCCGCTGTATACTGGCTACTGACCACTGACCGTCTGTGATCGCTCAGTCTTCCAGTGAGTGGCGCGTGCTCCGCATGCCAATCGTGCCAATCCGTCTGCTATAATAAATCCAGCATAATGCATTGAGTTTGAATCGTCGCTTGCCCGTTGTCCGAGCTAATCTTCCAGAGATCCCGACCGTTTTTATGGGATAAAGAATACGTTAAAAAAGAAACCATTCAAATGAGCTAGACCACAATGTGTCACCGCGGCTGCCCAACTCCATTCCCCATTCCCCAGGGTATAAATAGAGGAGAACTGCGTAGATGGATTGTCAGAACTGGAAGTGATTCGAAATAGAAGCAAGATGAGAGCCCGAGATTCCTTTTTGATAATCCTCGTTCTTCTGTTCACCTGTGTTCTGGATTGGAGCAGTGCTCTGTTCTTCAAGTCCTGGAAGTCGGGAAAAGCATACAGCGGAGTTCAAAACTATGGGAGTAATGGCTATGGAAACTATGGCTACGGGAACTACGGATATGGAAACTATGCTGGAGGATACGGCTATAACTATCCAGCTTATCCTGCATATTCTTCCTACTCATACCCATCATATTCATCCCCCTCTTCGTACTCTTACCCAAATGGAAGACGAAAGCCTTCCGGAAACCGTCAAGGGCGCACATATTCCCAAATAGCGAGAGTCATAAATCCTGCTCCTTATGTGGGTCCTGGCGGCAGTCGGTTCCTGCCTCGTACTCCCTACTCGGCTCTTTGGGGTTGAGGATTTCCTTATATAAGATCATGTTGTCAGCAGTATTAAGCATTAAAATAAAACCAGCGAAAGTTACATCTATCAACAAGTTGTTTTATTATTTTATGCTCTATCAATCCGCTACTTGTGAATACGTGTATATTAATCTACGATCAAGAGATTTATGATCACTGGCCCGCATTTACAGAGCGACGCGTTCAGTGGATCGCTGCTACGTGATTTAAATTGAAATTAAATGGAGGCGCGACATAGCTTAAGGGGGAGACACATGAGGGGCTGACTCGGATCTCCCGGTTATTGGGATACTGGGGTAAGGTCCCTGACTTTGAACTGTTACCAAGGGATTACTTGTGGGGAATTTCTCAGAATACTTATCATGTTTTGTTTAAAAATTTCTGAAATGTGTGCCATTAAGTTTTGTTTTCTATCTTTAGGGAGGATTTAGCTAAAGAATTTCTAGAGGGAATGAAGAAATTGATTAAATTAAAGTAAACAATTAATTTAAAAACAATTTTTAGAATTTTAATCACGCATTGGATGCAATTTCCTGTCAGTCAAAGAATTATGCATTTCCGAGTTATTTCACAAACCCCCGAACGACTCATTGACTAAATTTCCCCTAATAAATGCATTTCAGAAAAGTAGGAGAATTGTCAATGATTCACGAAATGATTTTAATAGTTTTGTTATTGCTATTTAACCCCTTAAAATTCTTAAGAATTTAATTTAAACTTTAATAGGCTTGAGAAATTCCTTAACAGAAACAGTTACCAGTAATATTCGGTTGAACTGATAATTACCCAGGGCATCATCTGACTGAACTCATCATGGCTCACAAGTGTGGTATATATAGCCTTTTTACGATCCTATAGAGGTACTTGCGGGTGATTCAGGCAAATGATTCAGACTGAGATGCAGCTGCTCGCCTAGGACTTCCCCTCGTGCACCGGCTGTCATTGAGGAAGTAAAAAACAGAAACCAGATCCCAGCCAGCATACAGGAAGGAAGACTTTGGCCCAAGTCAGTGACAACAGTTCGCACCGAACATGGCAATTGTTTATGCAAGAATTTGCTAATACGCCGCCTCAGATGGCGCACCTACGTCATTACTTCAAACCGTCAGAGTCGCTAATTACAATTTAAATACGTACGAGCATTTATGCTGAGAGTCTGGGTCGAGCCGTACTAATAGAGCTAAATCATTCACCACGCAATTAGAGTCAAGATCAGGTGCTCGTTTCTACATATATGCTATATATGCCCACTCACCACCGATCGATCGGTCGGTCGGCATAACGGGCTGCGGTGTGAATGACTTGGCGCGGGCACCGTGTCAGTAAATATTGAGAAAACAAAGTGATCATTAAAAGCCATATCATACAAAGAGGCGAGATCTACGTGAGCGGCAACGCAATTCTCCTGGGGTTTCGGTCGGTGCCAAAACCTGATTGATAAGCCAGCGTCTGAGAACGGCAAGAACCGATCAGGCGCGGATATCCATATAAATATAAATAGGCTGGTCACCGGCAGTATTGCAGTTCAGCACTCAAAGCGGAGCACTTCTTACCGAGCCATGTTAGTTCAAGCAATTATCCATAGCCTTATGGTGGCCCTGCTCCTTCTGCTGTCAACCGTATCCGGATCCCCGGCCCGAGGATATTACCAATCTCCACAGCGAGGCGGTCGCAGCTACACGGATATCGCCCGAGTGGTCAATCCCAATCAATACGCCTTCCCAGGATCTCGCAATTATCCGGGCCAACCCTTCTGGCCATCTGGATAGGAATATCAATATATTATGTTCTATTAAGACATACACACGACTCGGCTCAGGATTAGCTAGACAATGAACTGTTACATTTTGTACCGGAAAATATTCAATAGGATTAAGTTTAAGATAAGTTCCATTACGAGTGCGCCAAAAACGATTCCTATGGAATTTTGTAATTAAATAAATATTATAACAACATATCGTAAAATAAGGTACTTTCTTGTTTCGACTGTTCTTTCTACCTTTAGTTCTTAAGTTTCCCTGACATTACTAATAATTAGGTCTGCGTTAATGGACAATATTCATTAGAAAGTCACGCCCATTTTCTGCAGGTTTTGTTCCTCAAAGAATAGTTTGTAGCCACTAAAAACTATAAGTACCAACCAGAGTAAGAACCACAGTGACTTGGAAAGGATTACAGAAAAGAAACCCTCTCTAAAGATGGCTAAGCTAGAGTCAACATCCAATGCTATTTGGTGGATCAAGAATCCAAAGGCAGCCAAAGAAAATAAGTCCAAAAGTCTGCGCAAAACATCCTTGGGTTCAGCTTTTTGCTTGGATATGGCTGATCTTCTGAGGAATATATCTCTCCAAGGATACAACAAGCTTTTGTCGCCGGACTTAACTTTGGGACAAAGGTATAACATTATTCTTAATATTACATATTTTAAACATTTAATGCGATTGGCTCAGATTGATTTGGTTGCTGCTACACATGACCACCACCATCTCCCTGGTGGTGGTGCTCTCGCTCACCTGGGAACAGTTTGTGGCCCAATCCTTTGTGACCAATTTGAAGGATCCACTTTATCCGGTGGAAAACGTGCCATTTCCTGCTGTTTCCATTTGCCCCAACAATCGCATTTCTCGGCAGGCGGCAATTAGGTATGCTGAAGAACTGTGAGTATACCTAAAAATAAAGGTAGTGTAGTAATAACAAGATCTCCTTGCAGAAGATTTAACAGTCCGGTGATTCGTCCCGTGGAATACTTTCTGGAGCGCCTAAGTTATTTCCGCCAGTTCTATATCAACGTGGGAGCAGTGGTGGACACCGATGACTTTGTTACCTTTCAGACTTTCCTCGACGTCTTTGGCACCTGGAACAACGAAACTTTTTTCAACACCCGTCGCATTATGAAAATGGCAAGTAAACCATAGAACATTTACTCCAATGCAAGGAACGACAGGCTCTTTGTTTCTCAGTTAACCCCCAGTTGTCAAGGATTTGTGCTGAAGTGCAGCCTGGCCAATGTGGAGGTCCCCTGCTTCAGCAGGGACGCCTTTCAGGAGAGCCTCACCATGTACGGGCCTTGCTGCACCTTCAATATGGAGAACAAGTAGGTTAAACTTCGGCAAATGATTCGAACTAACACCACTCCTCCAGATTAAAGAAACGCCATTTCAAGGATCGCCTGTCCAGGCCGGAACTGGGTCTCACCGTAGTGCTGAATGACAGCCACTCGGACTACTTTGCCCCCATCCTAAATACAAATGGATATATTGTCATGATTCACAGTGCTGAGAATTATCCCTCCGTTAGCTCATCGAATGTGCTGGAGATGTTTCCCGGCCAGGGTGAAGATAGTTATCTATCTGTCTATGCTCGAGTGGTGGACACAGATGACAGCTTGAAATCTTTTTCGCCTTTCGGGGTACGTCCTTTACAAATGCTTATATATTTTATATTTAATAGGATCAATTTATCTTAAAGCGACGGTGCTATTTCGACCACGAGGTTCAGAATCCCATCAACGAGCAGCTAATAAGGACATACACCTATGCGTACAGCTTCCCTAACTGCATCACCAGGTGCCGAATCCGTAGTATCATCGCTCTGTGTCGCTGTTTGCCCTTCCAATTGCCTCTTCAGCTGGTGGAGAACCTCGATGGCGTTGTCTACTGCACATTGGGACATGTGTCTTGCCTCAATCAGTACATGTGTAAGCAAGTGATTTAATCTCTCGGAATTCTCAGCCTATAAAGCGATTAATTTTCTAGTCAAGTGGCGTAATGTCCTGACCGAAAGGCATATAATTCTCGGGTTAGAGAGAGAAATCGAGGAGGCCCTTTATTGTCCACAGTGTCTGCCTTCATGCAGCGATGTGCAGTACGGGGTATCGATGAGTGCTCTGCCCATAGACAACTATCTGGCCACCCTGAAAGTAGATGAGAATAACCAAACGGAGTTCAGTACAGATATCTCCGTTCTTCGCGTTTACTTCGCCGATGCACATGCCCAGTACTATATGCGCTTGCTAAACAACGCCTGGTTTGAGGTGTTCAGTGAGTTTCGGACTCTATTACCCCTTCTGAACATTGTGTATGATATTCCACTTCACAGGTACCATTGGCAACATCATGTCCATCTTTGTAGGCTTCTCTATGGTGGCCATATTTGAGATTCTCTTCTTTCTAACTAAGTACATCTATGAGGGCTGCAATCGTATTGTGGAACAGAATATAATCGACCGGAAAGCCAAGCAGCTGGAGACCAACAAGTTGTACATATGTCCATAGAAATTAACTCGAGAAGACATCCTTGCAGGTATCTCAGCTTCTGGAAAATAAATGTCAATACCCGAATTTTTTAGTTAGTTCTATATTTTTTGTTGTTGTGAATCTGTAAATGTTCTGTACATGTTTCTCGTGGTTAGAAGTTTTGCCCCAACGAACCCGGGGACCAGGAGCCACTTTGGGTTCAATTACGATAAAAATGGAAGAGATTGGAATGTAAAGGGTGGTGAAAAACAATCGCCAATTGCTCTGTGCTCTCTTAATGTAAGCAACTCTTTATATATTATAATTTCCAATAATAAAAGCTATTCCCAAAGACCACTACATGTAATGTCCCTAAACTAAAGTTTGTGAATTACAATAAAATCTTGTGTGATCCCTTGTCTGTGATCAACAATGGGCTGACAGTCCTCATGAGGATTCCAATGACTGTGGAGGGAAAGCAGCCATCTCTTTGCATCAGCAGTGAAGGTGGAAATGTTTTCGAAGCCCAGCAGCTGCACTTTCATTGGGGCTCCGAACAGAGCAAAGGATCCGAACACAGATTAGATGGTGAATATTATGACGGAGAGGTGCACATAGTTCATAAGAATTCCAATTACAAAAGCAACCAGGAAGCTGCTCTTCATAGTAATGGATTTGCGGTTTTGGCTTTGCTGATAACGCATCTAGAGGTATGAAAGTAATTAGTTAAATCTATACCATATTTCCTTATTTCCATCGAAGAATCCGGAAATCGAAACGCCAGCTATGAACGAGATATGCAAACAGGTCTCTAAGATATCCGGACTGGATGACAGCCATCCCCTTGAGAAAAGTATGGCTTTGGAAGATCTTTTTAGAAGCGTAGACACCCACAAATATTTGACCTATCAAGGTAGGTACGGATATTTTGTGGACCTTTTTTGAAAATATCCCTGTAGGTTCCCTTACCACACCGCCCTGCGCTGAAGCAGCCATCTGGTTTGTTTTTCAGACAACTCTCAATGTCCCCAAGGAACTTGTAAGTACATAAGTCAAAAAGATATGATATCTTAGTAAAAATTGTAGTTCGTTTTTCTTCAACAAGTGGAAGAACTTTTGGCAACTAAGGGATTCTCGCCACCGACGTGTCCTTAACACCTATCGAGTCTTACAAGATGACCATGACAGACCTGTTTATCTAAGTAAAGGAAAATAGGTGTATCATTCCACGTAAAAGCTTAGTTTCAAATTTAAATGTCGTATATAAGTATATTAAAATTGTTTGAAGTGCATTTGTTGTTTTATGCTAAAGCTTGCCAAGTGCTTGGATGGAAGCTTTTCGCCGGTCGACAGCTGATGGCGCCATCCACCCCCAGCCCCAACCATCCGGAATCGCATTTTCTATCTGCGTAGCAAATTCAACTGGTGTCGAACGGATGTGATTTCGAAAATATAATGAAGCGTTTAACCGAGCGAGTGCACCACGAGGAGATCGAGTCCGAGGAGGTGGTCTGGGTGAAGCGGGAGGACGCCCGCTCCGCCAGCAAGCTGCCCATCGTCTTCTCGCGAAAGTATGCGGTGCGCTTTGGTGGCCTTGAACGCCTACATCCTTTCGATGCGGCCAAGGGCAAGAACATTCAGAAGGTCCGTAAGCATCCCTTAACTTCGTCTGGGCATCAGAGTATCCGCTTTTTCATTGCAGCTCCTGTGCGAAGAACTGCAGCTTGATGGCGGTAGCTTCTATGAGCCCCAGGAGCTGAGCAAGGACCAGCTGCGTCGCATCCACACCAGGGATTACCTCAAGTCACTGCAGTGGAGCATGAATGTGGCCTGCATCGCGGAGGTGCCGGTGATGGCCTTTGTTCCGAATCGCTACATTCAGCGATCCTACTTGCGTCCTATGCGCTTTCAGGCAGCCGGCTCCATTTTGGCCGGCAAGCTGGCCTTGGATTACGGTTGGGCCATCAACCTGGGCGGTGGATTCCATCACTGCTGCTCGTACAGGGGCGGCGGCTTCTGTCCGTATGCGGACATCTCGCTGCTCATCGTCCGGCTGTTCGAGCAGGAACCATACCGGGTGCGCCGCATCATGATCGTGGACCTAGATGCCCATCAGGGCAATGGGCATGAGCGCGACTTCAACAACGTGGCAGCCGTCTACATTCTGGACATGTACAATGCCTTCGTCTATCCGCGTGACCATGTGGCCAAGGAGAGTATCCGCTGTGCCGTGGAGCTGAGAAACCACACTGAGGATGCTTTTTACCTGAGGCAATTGAAACGATGCCTAATGCAGTCCCTGGCCGAATTCCGTCCGGATGTGGTCATCTACAATGCCGGCACCGATGTGCTTAGAGGGGATCCACTGGGCAATCTGGCCATTTCCGCGGAGGGCGTGATGGAGCGGGATCGGTTGGTGTTCAGCACATTCCGTGCGTTGGGCATTCCGGTGGTCATGTTGCTGAGTGGGGGCTACTCGAAAGCATCCGCCGGGGTCATCGCAAGTTCCATTGTTAATCTCCGGCAACAGGGATTGCTAAATTAATGGAATTAAATTATTTTAGACTTTACATTACCAAAGTAGTACCATACAAAATAGATACAGTTGTCAATTTTTTCCAAACGCATTTCCTAGCTTTTTAGAGTATTATGAAGACAAAACTTTCTTACTCTGCTACAAAGGTGCTACTTTGGTAACAAGTAAGAGGAAAATACCTATTCGTAAATTCCTTTATGGTTGGCTTACCCCAACCGTTGGGATCTTTGCTGAAGGACCTGAGTAACCGAGAGCTGTGAATGAAAATGCATAACCTGATTGATAAATAAATTAACAGATAATAAGACATCGATTACACCTTATCAAAATTTATTAAACATATATAATTTAAAGTCGTTATAATAATTATTTGTCTTCTATGAAGTGATGATTTCAGATCATTAAGTTCAGTATCGCAATATATGCAGAAGGTATAAATATTTCCAGTGTTCTATGATTTATAGCAGTTTCTTGTCAATATTTGTACAGACATCTCTTCCTTGGCATTCTCAGAGGTTCAATTTTGTTTATCCCTATGTACAATGCAAAACGGGCCGGACAAGTAGAAAGAATTTCATACGTTGAAGTACAGGTTTTGTCGCAATTGGTTAAATGACTATAAATGTCTACAACATAGTCGCTAGAGGCTAATTTACTTGTTTAAAATACAAAAATACATATAAATAAAGGTTTGCTTAATGGTTTAAATAAGACGAGTTAGAATATCATTTTAGTTTTTTTTGTTAAGTCTGTCTTTTTGTTTTCACATCTTATTCAGCTGCCAATCAGCTCCGGCATAGACTCAGATTTGCTTGAAGATTTCCACTGCCTAACAGGCCGTCGGCCGCGGCAACCTAAAAGGGCACGCATAAATCAGAGATTTTAATCGATCGATTTGCAACTAACTACATTGAAAACTGTAAACGTTTATGCATGCAGAAATCTGTGGAATGAGCAGCTGAACGCAATGATGTCGTCGCTGTGGCAGTTGTGACATCAACCAAATAATCTAGAAACAATAAATCTCAAATAAATATTACATGGAAACAAAAATGATAAAACTAGTCTCTAAAGATGACATGGGTTGTAGCTCCCCCAGAAACTGATGAGCAAATTGGCGATGAATAAGTAGTTGCATCTGAAGTGACTTACGCGGCATTGCTAGCCGGCAAATCCTCGAAGAGGACTTCCGATCGAGAGCTAATTATATACACCAGGCAGAAGGAGATGATCAGCACCACTATGCCAACGCTGAGAGTTGTGACCTGGTGCACATTGGACGGACGCAGGAAGATGCGTGCACTGAATTGTGACCAGGTGGATTCAGTCCACGTCGAGTACTGGCCGGAACTCCAATCATAGCCTACAAAAAAAGACCATTTTAATTTTGTACTAGATTTAAAAGAGATATAAAAGCAGACCATCAGTGATAAAAGCTGGACTCAGGGCGTGGCTGTAGTTTTGCGTGGTAAGACGACACTCTCCAAAATTGTTAAAGCCGGCGAAATAGTGCAGCGGCAATTCGGTGCAGTTTTCTTGAGGAATGTCTGGCTGTGGCTGCGACAGGAGATACCCTAGCATTCTGTACGTATAGCCGGAGGACTCTTGAGATCCGCCCAAGACGCTTATATAGCTAGTAAAAGAAGGGACTTTAAATTAACAATTTACTAAGGAAGAAAAATATATTATACACTTACCGCATTGGAGGCAGGTTTGTCAACTGACTTCCCGGATAAGAGGCAGCCTTGAAAAGCGGACAGTCTGCCGATAGCAGGAAACAGTAAAGGAACTCATCCGCCAGCAGGGGATTGGCCACCTTGGTGGCCGTGTACTCCTTTCCGGTAAGTGTCTGATAGAGCGCCATGGCCAAAATCGATGAAACGTTGCGCACTTTCATTTGCAGTGAATCTGCCTTCAAGGACTTAAAGTCGTTCACTTCCGCCAGCTGGGTGAAGTCCTTGCTTGTGTTCGCATAGGTGAAATCAACATTAATCACATCATCGTAGATTGAGTGGTAATATTTGTTGGTTGGTCGTGCGTTGAGAATCAGAGCCGGGAACTTTGGATCACGTCGCAAAAAGGACTGAGCCGACGTTGGTGGTAAGTGGGCACTCATTTCAGACTGAATGTTTAGGTTGAAACCATAGCGTGGCGACTTGCCATAGTTGTTCAGTTGCTCTAGAATTTTCTGAGCCAATGGTGTTCCAGTCAGCGCATGCAGCTTAATGTTAGCTATGTCATCCAGTGTGCCAATGTCCAGCATAAACTCAATATTGTCAAAAGCAATAGGCGGTGTGCCTGTGGACTCAGATGGAAATTGGAGTTTCTCCATATCGTAAACGAATCTCTGAGATCCAATGTAGTCGTAGGACTCGCCATTAAAAGTCACAAAGAGGACATTCCACAGGGGATCGGGCAGCGAGCTTTGAGGCGGCAGAAGCTGTCGCAAGAGATACGCCACCTGGGTAAACACAGCAAATCCCATGAGTGAGTCCATGGCTCCCAGACCTAAAAATTTTAAAAAGAAGGATATAAAACGCAATATTCTCTTGCTTTAAGCCACACTTACCGACGCCATCGAACATGGTGGCGGTGTCCAGGCGACAGGATACCAGTATGAACTTTTCATTCGTATGAACTAGCTCAGTTTTGTTCTCGGCTGCTGGTTTTCGGGGGTACAAAGTGGCGTACACATTGCGTCCCTCGAGCGGATCGCAGTACTTGCTGCCGCCCAGGTTGTTGATAAAGTTGGTGCGCCGCATACAGACCTCGGTGTTGACGGCGGCTGACATAAAGGACTTGACCTCGACGGCACACAAACTGCGCAGTGCGTGTGTCTCGTAGTTGAAGTTGTTAAAGTCCTGAAAGCACTGCTCCAGCTTTTTCACCTCAGTCGGATCAGCTATGTAGTAGATGGGAAAGGGAAAGTCCTCATGCAGCAGCCCGGTGCCCCAGGGATTCCAGTTCTTAGCCGGATTACTGGCGTCGCAGGTCTCGCTGCTGCTGTTCAGGCCACTATACTGATTGGGGCAGTTGAGCTCGTGCGAGAACTGCTTCATCTGGTCCGCCCTGTTGATCAGCAGCACTACGGAGATGTTCTTTGGCCCGGCCTCCTTCAGGCGCATAAGGTTGCTGCGTGTGAACAGGTGAGGTGGTATCAAGGGGGCGTACGGAGGAGATGGTGGACTGGTCAGTAGGAATTCCAGATCGGCCGGTACTTTTATCAGATGGAGTACGCCCACGGAACCGGAGTAGGTGGCTACAGGGGGAGGGATTAGGAACGGCGTTTCCCAGCATATCGCCTATCTATACTCACAGGTACACCCAGTTTGGTGGGTGCCATTCAGCCGGCGGAAGCAACTGGCTCCTCCTATTGGCTCGTACATCTTATCTCGCGTTCTTTCGCCTTGAGCTGCAGACAAAGAAAGTGCGAATTAGATGACTCAGGTTTATGGCCTCCATTGGAGTGTGGGCGAGCGAGTTCCGCAAAACCGTATTCGCAGCCGGACGACCGACATTGGTCTTCTTGGGATCCTTACCAATAGGAGCTCCATACAATAGTATCAGCAGCCATATTGTAGCCGCATTCAGACGCTTTTCCATCGAAGAATCCCACGAAAAAACAAGATTTTTTTCCAAATCTCCGCTGCATTGAAAAAAAAAACAATAGAGGAGAAACATCGGTGAAAACATCGTTCGACATCCCTAGTTTGGTGGGCAATTTTTGACTTTTGGATTTCTGGAACAATTCAAAATGGTCTTACTTTTAGTTTTATTTAAATAAGCTTTTGTAAGAAATTTCAAGTCTGTGAAGTGCTGAGTGTTACGAGACAGTTCTGTTAAACTTAACATTTGAGTCTGCTCAGCTACAGCTGGATTGAGTGCTTTTCGTATGGCCGTTAACAGTGCGCACGAACTGGAGTGAAACTCTAATCGAGGTGGAGAAACATCGATGTTTTTGTCCCATCACCAAGAAATGGTAAATTGTTAAACGGCCATACTAAAACAGTGACTTAGCGGAGACACGCTCCCGATACAGGCATTTGATTTTTGGCCAAAACGTTTTTTTTAAAAGAAAGATTAAACCACATAGCCCACTAATATTAATCATTCAAAATCCATTCTATTTTCTCAGCATACTTATTATTAATCTAAACATGATCATGGCTATAAAACATGTAAAAACTTAGCATCTAGGTACCTAAAAGAGCGTGTCCTCCGCGCGAATATACTCGCCGATGTCCGACTGATGGAAGCAGACGGTGGTCATGGGATCGGCGGTCTTGCAGTCCGTTGTGGAGCGGGCCAGGACTCCGAATCCCAGGGGCAGATCGTTCATGGAGTACACCACCACACCCTGGTACTGGCCGCCGTTCTCCGTGATGCGACCCAGTCCGGTTTTGGGGATGTGGTTGCCGTAGAGGAATTGCTGCTCGAAGGAGGGCTTCACCCACACTTTGTACTGGGCGTAGGGGGCCAAGTAGTAGAGCGCCGTGATGTGGAACTTCAGCTTGTTGGTCTTGGAGAACTTGCCGAAGCAGGTGCCCACGCAGACCAGCTGTTTGTAGCCGAAGCACTCGCTCAGCTTCAGGATCCTCTCGGAGACGTAGTAGACCCGATCGCGGTGCTCCCGAAAGCAATATGTTCCATCCGGGCGGTCGATCAACTGCTTCACGTTGGTGCCAATGCTGGAAATGCACTTGTTAGTTGCGTTCTGCCTGTTATTTCAGTTTACCCACTATTTGGAGAGGTGCTCGAACAGGATCTTGGCACGTTCGTCGCTCAGGCGTTTCATCTTAAGTTATTTAAAGCCGAAATTAGGGGAAAACAAAACGTTCAATTTTTACACGTGAGAAATGGCAAGTGTTGGATAGGGCATAGGGTGAGGCAGCTTGCAGCACTGAAAACTATCGATTACTCTTATCGATAGTTTCTAAAGTGTTGCGTAGCGCCAATATCAAGTGTTGTATAATATGCTACTTTTTAAATTTAAAATTGTCCGTTATAATTATGATTTAGATTTAAGAACAAAGTGCATTGAAGTAATACATTGGTTAACTTATAGCCTTTTGCCCTTCCCTTTAATTTGTTCATTGCCGAATTAAACTCCTTGTTTTCTTTTGTTCTGTTATTATTCATTAATTAAGAAATACACTTATTTGGACGACTTACAAGTACTAATAGTGTTTGTGCTTTGGCTAATACTACACGATCTATTTACAATACCATAAATAACTAAAGCAACACTTAGACTAAGCTATTTGTATCACGTGTTGAGATGGAGATGGGGAGGTCAAGCCGTCTCCAGGCGTTTCTGAACGTAGTGCCGCTCCTTTAGCAGCTCATCCAACTGCTGCTCCTGGTAGTAGACCACGAACTGGGCCGCCGACACCTGCTCGAAAATGGAGCAGATACTCGGCTTGAGGTTGTAGAAGAAGAGCAGCTGTCCCCGCTGATTGAAGTCGCTGATCAGCGAGTCAATAACCGTGGCCGTTGTGAAATCAGCCCCGTAGACATGCGAGGCGTCTATGACCACCGGGACATTTTGCCTAATGGACTGCTTGTTGACCAGATTCCTCACGTAATCCACCGAGGGAAAGATGAGGCACCGGTCGGGTGTGATCATGGAGTACTCCACTCCGGACTGGGTAGTGAGAAGCTCGGTGGTCAGCTTGGGACGCGCTGCGTGGTAGAGAATGAAGATGACATTGAGGCCCACTCCAATGAGGATGCCCCACTCCAGAGGCAAAACGAGACAGGCCACAAAGGTTCCCACTCCAGGCACCAGATCACTTTCTGCAAGGTTTTAACGCTTCATTAGATCATTAATCCTTGTTTTCTCTGGTTTCATGACTTACTTTTCGATCTCCACATGGGCCTGACCACCTTAACTTCAATCATGAATACCACTGCGGATATGATGATGGCTGCCAGGGTGGGGCGTGGAATAAAGTAGAAGTAGGGCGTGAGAAAGAGCAGGGCGATCATCACTAGGCCGCCGGAGTAAATGTTGCTCAGGGGTGTCCGCACCCCACTGGCATTGTTGACTGCTCCTCTACTCAGGGCTCCTGTTCCCGGGAAGGCCTGGACGAAGGAGTTGAAGATATTGGCCGTTCCAATGGCAATCAGCTCCTGCGAAGCATCCACCGGCTTGCCATTTGCTAAAACAGGATGATCCATTAGCAAGGGGAGCACTATGAATCAGCAATTAATCACTCACCGAAGGCCTTGCAAATGGCAATGTTTTCCATCAGCGAGATCAGGGGAACCACCACCAGACCCGAGCCCAGGCTGTGCACCATCTCCACGAATCCCTGGGCCACGCCATTGCTGGTTTCATTGGCGCTCAGCGAGGTGGGCGGCAACTGGAGGCTGGGCAGTCCAGGTGGGATATCGCCCACCACACGGAACGGAGCCCCATGCTCCTCGCTGTGCAGCAAATAGCCCATCATGCAGCAGACCACCACCAGGATGGCATTTCGGGCAGTGCCCACAATCCAAAGGATCTTGTTGACGGCTCGCTGGAAGGCGGAGCACTCCGCCTCCTCGGCTGGCCCAATGCGGCAGGAGGAGAGACTGCGCATGAGCAGCAGGACCACAATGCACGTGAGTCCCAGCACAGTGTCACCTGCCCGCGTGTGTTCGATGTTGTGGAAGACCTGCGTCCAGATCTCCACGAAAGTGTTGCCCTTGGCCGTGATGCCCAGCACACTTTGGATCTGCGAGGTGAGGATGATCAGCGAGACGGCGGAGGTGAAGCCCGAGGAAACTGGGCCCGAGACAAAGTCAATGAGGAATCCCAGTCCGAACAGGCCCATCAGCAGCTCCACAATTCCGCTGAGCAGGCACAGCAGCACCGACTTCTGCCACGATCCCTGGGCCGCCTGGTAGGTGAGCAGGGCCACAATCGCCGAGGGACCCATGGGCACGTCCTTGCAGCTGCCCAGGAAAATGTACACGAAGCAGCCCACAAAGGAGGCGTACAAGCCATACTGAAATAGGGAAAAGAGTGTGAGTTAGTTCTATGAAATTTCATAAAATCAGTGATCAGTGTTCTACTTACGGCCACGGGCAGTCCGGCTATTCCCGCGTAGGCCAGCGCCTGTGGAATGACCGTGAGGCCAACGGTGATGCCGGCCACCAGGTCGCCCACTGCATCCTGGCTGTTGTACTTGGGCAGCCAGCCGAGGATCGGCAGTCTCTTGTGCAGGGTCTTCCGGTTGAAGGTGCGTCGCTGGCAGTCCTGCAGCCAACTGCGCGTGCAGTCCAGTGTGCTCAGCGGGGGTTTCACCTTCTTGCCGTCCTCGGTCACTGAAAAGGTCGGCAGAAAATAGGAGGGCTTAAGCATATATGCCGGAAATCAAAAGAGAGTCAAGAAGAAAGTGACTAAAGTGCCTACGATAACAGTACTGATTCACAATCACGTACTGCAGAGCACCACGCTCCGTCGACTTTTGCTGGTTCCCACCCTCCCATATTATTTCTGTTGGCTTTCTGCTGTTGTAATTGCTTCAGTTTTTCATTCCGATCTACGTGAATTTCATTGCCAAGGCCCAAGCAACGTGGAAAACAATTGCATTTATCTCCGACTGGAGAGCACGAGGCGTATACTTGATGAAACCGTGTTTTTTGCTTGCCAGAAAAATTCGCTGAATTCCAGTACTTTAATTGCAGCCAACAGGGAACTAATTATGAAATCAAATTGTTGTTTGCAGCTCAAGTTCTAAATTAAGTAAGCTTGGGTAACAGCAGTTTAATAGATTTAAATCCCTATATGCATTGACTCTCGTGATTCAGACAAATCACTGCCGTAGAATCATTACTTTAATTTGATTTTACAGTTCATAATTCACCAGCTAATGGCCAAAATTGTGAAAGCCATTCAAGTCACTTAAACAAGCTAACGTTACTTGTAAAAAATAGAAACAAGTCTATTGTATTTGCTAGTCTCTAATTTGTACCGTCCAATTTGCATTGTTTACTAAAATAAACTAGGTGTTACAAACAAACCATATCTCATGTCTTTTGTGTTAATTTATATTTCCTTGCTGTTAAACCTATTAGTCTTTGTGAATGCACAAGATCTATTAAATTTTGGAAGTAAAATTTAATATTACAACAGCTTGACAAAAATGAATAACTGTCGAAATACTTCTTTTTGTGCAAAAGTCGGTTATTTATTTTACAAAAAAGTGAAGACTAAATTTAAATAAGCGACAGCTTTTGAATAAAAATGTTCATTTGAGTTAACCTCACTCTCCCCCTAACTTCTCACTCATCACAACGCTAATTGCAGTAGGGTTTCACATGATAGACTATGAAAATCCACAGATAGTATCGACTTACGGATAAACTCCTTGGATCCTTGGGATCCCACGCTGTTGCCACTGCCATTCGGTTCCGTGAGGTTGGTGCTGATGCTGATCGTTGAGCACTTGAATCCATCGTTGAAGTAAACGTGATCCGAGGCCGGATTCGACTTCATCTTCGGTGATATGGGGGTGGCCTCAGCAACAGCAACAAATCAAAACAAACACTGCGTACGGAGTACAAGTTAATTGGGGTCCCCGTAAAGTTATTATAGCCGGCGGATGGCACCAGGTGACACTAGATCTAATAGTAGGTGGCACTCATAGATGGCTGCATCTATCTAAGTATATTATACGGATGTGCCAAGTAGGCTATTGGGATAGATATCTGAAAGATGCTCGTTGTTCGAACGCTCGGTTCTGGTCGCTTGGCTCTTCACACGGCAGCGTTTCGAACGAAACTGTTTTGTACTTGATGCGAACCTTGTCTTTTATAAAAATCAAAACTTTGTTGTCGTCTCGCGTATTATTGTTCTCGTCGTCTTCGTCGTGTTTGTTAACTATTTTCGAGTCGGGGGTCTCAGTTTCGGGTCTCAATCTGGCTAGTTATTGTTTTTTTTGGGAACCGGGATGATCGACGTCGGCTCACCTGTGAAACTGATAATCTGACGAGGTGAAAAACTCAGGGGTCTAACCGAAAAACGGAGGTTCCCATAGCGTGATTCGTTGTTTTCTTTCGAGCACTTACTGCCTGGGTTTCCAATTTCGGTTACTAGCTCACTGAGCGCCCAAAGAAAGGAAGTTGTAAATTCTTTTCGTATTAGTCGGTAATTATTTGCTTGGCTCGGCATTTCAGGGAGCATTCGGTCAGCACGTGAACTGATGTTTATTATTTCTCTCTCTGTTATGTTTTTTGAAACAAATGGAATGGAAAGTTACCCAGATTTTCGGACCCGACTGGGTACATTATTATAATTCGGGACTTTTTTTAGGTAGAAAATTTTCCATTGATTGCAGCGGCAGGTAGATACTGCTTCTTTTGTCTTCAAGCAGTTTCTATTCGGGGGTTTTCTTTCCACTCACAGTCAGGTGTTAAGATCTGACCCAAACCAGATTTGACCAGAAAACTCGGCTGCAGACAAAGTCACTCTCTAAAAGCGTGACCAAGTGCTGCATTTTGGTCATGCGTTCAGAAACCCAGACCGATAATCCCAAATGGAGTAGTTTTGCCTGTTTTTTGCCTGAACAAGACCTTTACTTTAATGCAATCCACTTAAATATATTTTTAAGTAAAATTAATGAGGTATTGCTTTATCAACACTGCTAATTGATTTACTTTTAATGCGCCGACCTGAATTAATTTCCCAGATGTAACAATCGTTTTTAAATTAATTTAAAATGGCATTCAAGGAAATACATTTATCAGTAAAGTTGATAAATATAACTCACATTCCGAAGCCCTACTGTCAATCAAATCTGAGCTCATTTCACAAATAGTTGCTGCAAGTATTCTGAATATTTCTAGATGAACTTGACACTTTATAAACGCAGACCCTTAGATGGACAAACAAAAGGCGATACCGAAAAATGTCATGGGTAAATAAATATTTAAATGCACGGCTTTCAGTGACAGCTTGGGGTCGAATTGTTTTTCTATGGAAATCGAAGACATAAGGTGTGTGCCAACTCTTTGAAATAACATTTTGTAAAGGCATTCAAAATGTTACCAGATAAAAAGTCAGCGGAAAATGATCGAAACTTTCTAAGGCCTCAAAAGTAATGGCTATAAAATATATAACTTACGGCATTTTCAGATTCATTGCACTTGAAATTCAAGATGAACATCGAAATTTAAGCAAATATGCCAAAAAGCTTCCTAGACAGCCGATGCTGTGACAAATGGAATTATTTAAATTAATTGAAACGGGCTGTATGTGATAAAAGGCCATAAACATCACTGTCTCTATGGCCCGGCCAAGTTCAGAGACGGAGAAGCAAGCGGTTATGTTTTTGATATCAACTATCTGAGGGGTCTATTGGGCACTCCATCAATTTAGAATGTTAACTAGGTAGTTTAATAACACTTTTTATTATGCTATTATAGCCTTGAAGTAATTCTTGATATTCAATCAAAATTTACAAAGTAATATTTAAGTTTCTGTAGAAAACAGGTTATTTGACATTTTACTGAGTATCGCTCCAGTCGTTACTCATCTCAAATAACTCCCTTACACGTTTTCAAACCACTTTATGTTTGGGGCTTTTTTTTGTGGCTTTTTTGTTGTGCATTTTGTTTCCTAAACGCAGTCCAATGACTTGGTCAGGTGGCAAAATAGTATAATTTGCCTAAAGCAGTTACGTCAAGATGCCGGTAACTGGTTTTGCGCGGTCCTCAATGATCTGATCTGGTTGCAAGACAGTGATCTTGGGGGGATTCTCCAGCTGCCGAGATCCAGCTAATTTTGGATGATGTCAAACGAGCTGGCGCCTGGCATAACGAAAGTCTTCTATATATACACTCCAAAGGCGTTTCCCTTTGTTTGGATTTGATTTGTTTTGGTTTTGGTTTATTTTTAACTATTTAAGCACACACTTAGAAAGTGAGCGAAATGTGGGCGTGTAAGTCAATTGGCTGTGAGATTTGTGCTAATTGCCATCAGCTTAAAACTTCCTTAACAAAGTAATTGTATTTAATTAAAGTGTGCTCATACGCACTTAAATATTACACATATTTGGCCATTGACACGTCCTCGAACTTTGCACCCCAACAGGTGGGTGACCTCTGGCCTCGGAACTTCGAGCTCCAAAGGGGGTTTGAAAATTACAAGCATTTTCCATTTCATTTGGGAGTATTCTATATTCACAAGGCGCATTAGATTTGATTTTTCTAACTTTTGATCACTTCATAATCCAGTTAATGGGCCCACCAAAAACAGGAAGCACAAATGTTCAATTAATTGTTAAATTGCAATTGCTGTTTTCGTTTTTGCTTTACCCCTTTTCAGCGGTTTGTTTATTTCACCCGCCTCAAATTACAGGGCCAATTGCGAAATATATTTCGCATGACTTCGGCACTAAAATAAAGGGCGTAGCGAACAGCACGGGGCGTGGTCGATGGCAGTACAACCACATCGAATTCAAACAACAAACTGTCGCCCATTTCAATGAAATGCGTTTGGCTCTCGGTTTTGGACTGTTTCTGGCTCCATTCGCGGCTCAGATATATCCAAAAGCTGTATTTAGCACGGCACCAGGGGGAAAAGGGGGTGTGTTCGGTTGGATTTTGCACACCTACAACTTATCGTCAGAAAATCACGTATACAACATGTTGATCCACATGCAGACACACTTGTTTTGGCTTAGATAACTTACACTGTTCAGAGGAAATTTTTGAAGGGACCAGTCATTTGTTTTGAAAACCTAAAGAGCTGCCTAATTTATTTGATGGCTACAAATATTATTTAAAACTGCGGAACGTGGTCGTGTAAATAGAATATTGTTTACACTTATACGTTCAAATAAATTTGCAAATCTAAAACAAATAGAGTGATTTAGAGTAAAGATGTTAATTCTTTGTGGGACCTTCGCTTGGAAAATTATCCAAAAATAAGCTACTCCACCTATTGAATTTATTTTTAGCCCACACTTTGTGAAAGACTCAATTGTTTAAATCAATGTCGTAGGCGTGCCAATTGAATCTGTCAAAAAATGGACTGTTTATATATGCCTGTAGTTTATTTACTATGAACTCTGTTCTAGGAAAGATGATTTATGTGCAACAAAAAACTTTAACAACGAATTCCATTGAAGTAACTGATTTAACCTGCTAAAAATCAGAATGGCGATTTCCTCATTTCGTGAAATTTTGATTAAATGACTGATTAATCGCATTAAACGGGTTTCATAATCTATATTAGACGACGATCAGACTTGGTCTATCCATTCGTTTTCAGGTTTAATGGTCCCAGGGGGAGAACTGCGAACTGCTACCGGCTTTTGTTTGTTTTGAATATTTATGACTGGGTTGTTTTGATTGTTTATATTTGATGGCGCGCGGTTTTTGATAAGTTGGCGATTTTTATGCAAAACGCGTTTCCCCCACGATTACGCATCGAAGAAAACCACAACCGGAATCCTATCTATCCATCCTCATATTTTTAGATCCAAAGCTTCATTCAGTGTTCTGTATCTTTTGTTTAAGATATGCAAGTGTCGCTTGTGTCTGAGGTGATTAAAACCGAACTTAACCAGTTCAAGCCGCACCGCAATCTATGAGAATATCAGCATGAAGATTTGGGAATCAGAATAAATGGAAGGTGTTAGGGATGCGACAAGAAGTTTATATTACGTTTCTTTTATATAAGTTTATACTGAACCATAGGAACTGTATCTTAAACTTGGACTGCTAAAAAGGGACAGATATTGCATCATGTTGAGGGTTCTTGAACACTTCCTATAGACTAGAGTCTAAATGGGAATGCATGTTTGGGTTAGTCAACCGCCCAATTTAGGAAACCTCCGCTCCGAACACGTTCTCGCGCTTGAGTCACGTAATCTATTGACGAATTCTCACTGCCGCATTCGCATGTCTTGGCCCTTAAACAATTGGAATGCACTATTAAGGCAGCTAAACTGTTACTTTACTGGGCAAGATCAGAGTTATTTCGAGCTACAGAATATAGGAGATGCGCTAACATCAAAACCATCCACAGTGATTCGTTTAATTGACACTTCATTGAGGATATCATAAAATTAGCAACTCTTTCTGGCATCCCATAATGCCAATTAGCATATGGCGTTGGCTTCGAGGGAGTCATAAACAAATTAGTAATCGTTTAGTGATAAATGTTAATCGACCGTTCAAATTGCGTCAATGGGTTGGCCAAAAGGGAGACGCTAAATAACACAAGCAGGTCAAAATGAGACTTACGACATTCGCAATGGGAATTTTCACTGCCAACTCTTTTCGGTCCGTCTGTCCCATCCGCAGTCATCTCTATAGGTCGGTGCCTCCATAACTCTGTGTCACTATCTGATGTCAGACGGGAAAAATTTAGATGGGCTTACCTCTGTCGGCGGTTTGGAGGGGGCGTAAATAGCCCAATTACAATCGGAATGCCAATGGCCTGCGTTTTTTCTCTACTCTATAGAATTTGGCTCAAACGATTTGTGGCCACCGGAAATGTGTTTTTTTTTTAGCATTGACTTTGGCGCGCGTCGCACACCTCAAATTTAATTTTGTCCCCTTCAGTTCCTCATTGTTTGTGTGCGTTCTAATATTATTATAGTTTTTCGAGTCAGTGAATATTTATATGGCACTACTTTCGGAGGTTTTTTTTGCGAATGCCGAAATTTGCATGCAAATCACAGCCGAAATGCAACCATAAAATCAAAGCATAAGCGGTGGGTCTATAATTTATTGGCACACACGCGATATATCTGAGTTTCGTTGGATTTTCCACGACGATCTGGCGGATGGCACAGCCGAATCGGTTAGGTAAATAGCCGCAACTGTTGATTCAGAGATCTCGTCGGGTTTTCGAAAGCCCTCGCAAGTTGTCACCTCTCGGAAACCGATCGTGTAATTGTGGTTGGGAGCGTGGCGCTGTTTGTTTTTGTGATCCGCGAGCCGAGCTTTGTGCACAGTTTCCCCATTTCTCTCGCCGCTCTCTCGTCTCTTTCTCCAGTTCTCATTTTCCCTGGGCTGTGAGAAATTTGAAAGTAATCACCGAATGGGGGCCAGCGAAAGGCGTTGGCATTACAAAATACCCAACTTGTTAACATATTGATAACTTTAGTGCTGCATTAAATCTACACCAATCTATTTATAATCAATGCCGTGCATTTAATCGATTAAGGTTGGATAACTGATCGTTTGGGAGCGCTGAAAATGCAGTTAAATGGAATCTATAGGTGGGTGTTTAAATGGGGCCAGCCATTTATCCTTGATATTTGACTTAGATATCATATCCGCATATCCGTAGAAGTTGTAGTATTTTTTATGAGGTCTGATAGTAATCTTTTCTGTAATCTTCATAAATGTCAAAATTTACTTTTACCAAAGATTAAACCTAAAATAATGATTCCATGTATTACACCCAGAGAAATGTGGGACTATTTGTATACTCGTTTCTTGTAGAGTAAAAGGGTATATTGTATTCGTGCAAAAGTATGTAACAGCTAGAAGGAAGCGTTTCCGACCCTATAAAGTATATATATTCTTGATCAGGGCCACTAGCCGAGTCGATCTAGCCATGTCCGTCTGTCCGTCTGTCTGTCCGTATGAACGCTGAGATCTCGGAAACTACAAAAGATAGAAGGTTGAGATTTCACACACATATTCTTGGGCTTCCTACGCAGCGCAAATTTATTTCAGCCGAGCGCCACGCCCCTCTAACGCCCATAATCGCCCACTAACGATTTTAAAATGTGCCTGGCGCCCACACCTTTAAAGATTTCCGAGAAGTATACATGCAATTTTGTTGTGTATATTATACCTATCGAAATGTAGAAGACATTTTTCAAATCGGACCATTCATTAAAAAGTTATTCGCAATCAAAAAAATGTTATACATCCATCTCCCTCGCACTCCCTTTAGCTGAGTGACGGGTATTAGATAGTCGGGACACCAACCCGACTATAGCGTTCTCTCTTGTTTAGGTATCTTATGACCTAAAATGTTGTCCATTATTTTTCTGGGTGAATCATTTACTCATTAAACACTTTTTTAAAAGCCATTTTATAATAGTTTTAAAAGCAATAATTGCTAAGCGATTATACCTAATACTGTCTGTCCAATAAATAGCTTTATTATACCCGTTACTCGTAGAGTAAAAGGGTATATTGTATTCGTGCAAAAGTATGTAACAGCTAGAAGGAAACGTTTCCGACCCTATAAAGTATATATATTCTTGATCAGGATCACTAGCCGAGTCGATCTAGCCATGTCCGTCTGTCCGTCTGTCCGTCTGTCTGTCTGTCTGTCCGTCTGTCCGTCTGTCTGTATGAACGCTGAGATCTCGGAAACTATAAAAGCTAGAAGATTGGCGTTTTGCATGCAGATTCTAGGAGTTCCTACGCAGCGCAAGTTTGTTTCAAAAGGGTGCCACGCCCCCTCTAACGCCCACAATCGCTTATATACGATTTTAAAAATTTCAATATTTCGGAAAAGTAAAAATGCAGTTTTATTGTGTTTATCAATACCTATCGAAATGTAGAAGACATTTTTCAAATCGGACCATTCATTAAAAAGTTATACGCAATCAAAATTGTTCATATATCTATCTCCCTCGCACTCCCTTTAGCCCCAATAGATAGTCGGGACACCAACCCGAGTACAGCGTTCGCACTCCCTTTAGCTGAGTGACGGGTATTAGATAGTCGGGACACCAACCCGACTATAGCGTTCTCTCTTGTTTTAAATATGGTGAGCAACCAGCCCTCAGTTTTGCTCGGCTTTCGATACGGTACGATGTTCGCTTTTTATATACGTCTGTTGATGGTGTGGTCCGTGCTGAAGCTGGTCAGTATGTGGATCGAAAAGTTTTCTTTTAACATTTAAAAACAACTTATTTAAAGATTTCCAGTCGAACCGAGTTTACCAATTTTAAGTGTAAGTCTGTGGATAAGGACTTTGCCGAATTTGAGCATTGCACTCTGAAGGCGATAAATCGGTCCTACAAATACGTCTCCACTAAGATCAAACTCTTCCAAGTTCCAGTTACCAAAGTGAAGGTATGTAGTTTTCGGTATGTTAACCTATTAATAAAACCAAGGGTTGATTTTCCAGGTAAACTTTGGACTTTACAAACGGTTCAATGGCTATAGGCCCTTTCTGTACAATATTACCGTGGATGCCTGTAATTTTTTGAAAAACCAAAAGGGAAATCCAATTACTAGCTACTTTTACGGCTTTATCAAGGATGTCTCCAACATGAACCACACCTGTCCCTTCGAGGTGTGCATTAAATTACTATATAATTTACATGACATTCACAGGAGGTGTTTTCTTATAGCATGATCTGGTTTTGGATAAGCTTTCCAATGAGTTAGTCAACCACCGTCTTACGAATATTCTATCCTTCCCGGAAGGTGACTACATGATGGAGATGCATTGGATTGCATATGACATAACCCGCGCTGTGGTAAAGTTATACGTCAGTCTTACATAAAGTTGAAATAAATGTAGTACTAATTTGGCTCCGTCGTTTAATTGATGCATTATAAATATCAGGATTTTGCTGTTAAGATTGCGATAGAACAATTCGGTATTTCTGGTTATTTTTAAAAAAGCAAATGATTGCTATGGAACAATGTTTCAGTTGACCGGATAAATAAATTTAAATAAACGCACTCATTACCGAACAATAATAATTCGCAGATATTGACTGAGCTAGATAATCAGAACAATTAAAGATGATTGACGCAGACTGAAAAAATTGCCTTTAGTTTCACTTTAGCCACCTATGAACTAAGATGTATTCAGAGAAACATTTTTGGTTTGTCCTTCTGCTGAGTTTGCTTGCAATAAATCATGTCAGTCAAAAAACAATACTTAAGATTTAACTTAACATTTAAAATATATTTCTAGATTTGTTGTCTGGTTGAGTTTACAAACTTTAAATGCACATCTTTCGATAAGGATGTGTTCGATTTCGAATATTGTATTCTAAAGTCAATTAATCGAACATCTAAATATGTCTCCGCCAAGATAAAAGTGTTCAAGTTTCCTGTTAACAATATAAAGGTGTGCGGAACAAACACAGAATCCCACTCCATTAACGTATACAAATTGCATATTTCAGGTTAATTTCGGAATTCACCAACTGGCCAATGGATATAGACCCTTTTTGTATAATATAACCTTTGACGGTTGTAAGTTTATCAAGAACCAAAGGTCCAATCCAGTCGCTAAGTACTTTTACGAGTTTATTAAAGACATCAGCAACGCAAATCATTCGTGTCCCTACAATGTAAGATTATCTTTGGTTTTTGAAACCGTCTTACTACTATTTTACTCCTCCGCAGCACGATTTTATTGTGGAAAAGCTCTCTTCAGATATGGTTAATAGCCGACTTCCAAAAATCCTGCCCTTCCCAGGTGGAAATTACATGTTTGAGGCGCATTGGACCGCCAATGAACGCTTCCGCGCACTTACCAAGCTTTATATTTATGTTTCCTAATCTTGAAGGTTTTAAAAGAGTCAAAGAAAAATTTGTACACATAAATATATAATATCCAAAAAATTGTATACAAAGGATTCGTTGTTTTGAAGGTATTTATTAAATAGTATAGATAACAGCTACGAAGAAAACGGTTTTAATGGGAGAAGTACTTAACTGGCCCTGCAACTTTGAGATGAAATCGAGACAAGAGGTCAATGTTGCAGCAGCCTCAAATATTATTTCACGTATGATTAGATTTAATTGTATTTATTTATTTCTGTTTTTATTGTGGGCTGTGAGCTCGTAAAGCTAATTATCTTGAATACATACAAAAATTAAAATGTTTCACATTTGTAATTGCGATGTAAGCGATCTGAATTCACAGTGCTGCCGAAAAGTTGCCTATCTTTAGATAATATCTTTGGTTTTCCTGGTTATTCTGGACACACGTACACACATATAAAATTACAATAAAATGGTGCCAAACATTTGTTCTAAAGTAACCTCTGGTTGACTAGTGTAAGGAGTACTGACTAAGGTCGATAGGGGATCTATAGAAAACATTTATCAGATAATATAATTATGTATATTGTATATAACGCAACTTTTCGTGAGAAGCGAATAAATTTGACGGTGGTACATATGAAACTTATACAATAGAACGACCTTTAGGCTAATGGCGACGAGTATCTAACTTTCTTAACTTCCTTTTCTTTATTTTTTTCGGTTTTCAAAGATTACATTTCCTTTTGTTCATATGTGAGTGGGGGGAGGGGGCGATGATTTTTTGTTTCTGTTGGTTTCACTGAGGCACATTTGATGGATCACTAGGGGAGATAAACGCCAAACTACGACTTCCAGCTCCTCCGGTCGCCTTCTAGAAATGCTTTCGCATGTGGGCGGATACCAAAAAGGGCGCCAGAAGCGAACAGATCGAGACCAAGAAGCTGACCAGGCCCTGGAAATTGGCTGTAAGTTGAAGGAAAAAAGGGTTACGACTTTCACTCCTCTTAAAATGACGATGAGGTGGAAAAAATATAAATTAAATAAAATACAAACGAAAAGTGTGTAAAAAATCATACGAATTTATTTCTCAGTTGTATACAATTTTTAAAAAATAAATTAAGAAAAACAATTGTTCTGGCCTGTTCCAATTTTTACTCGGAAGTTAATTTGTAAACACTGATATGATTTCCAATTGTTGTGGAATAGAAGTATAATTAGCATGTAAAGTTATCGCAAAGTATTTTTCTTATCTGGGATATTCGAATCATTGCGAGTGTCTTGGCAGTATTAAGTGGAACAGGGCCGAGAGTCAAGAAATTTCGAGCCATTGTTATAATATAAGTTCTCGAAGTATTTACCGCCACTGCAGATATCGTGAAGGATGTCCTCCACATATCCGTTGTCATTATCGCAGAGACACAGTTTGGTCTTGCTGGACATGAACTTGGCCACCCCAATGGTTCGGTTGCTGTTCTCGAACTGGCATACCATCCCGTCCTCGCAGTCGTTGTTGCTGTTGCACTTGTGGCGCAGGCCTAGAAGAATAAAAAAGAAAACAAATTCACTAAAAATTATATATTAAATTAAGGGAAGTCCAGTGTTCAGTCTAAGCATTAAAGTCAATATATTTACATATAAAAATGCCAAAAAAAAATATTATTTAAAATGAAATTTTTGGGATACAGTTCTCTCTTTTAGAAATCTAGATAAACTTTAAACACGCCCAACCTTTTTCGTACCGTGAGTATATAAATATTTTTTTGATTTATTATAAAACTTTTAAAAGGTTTTTCGTAAAGGCAAAACCAATTTCTACAAAGTTACAATACTGGCTGACAGAAAGTAGATCTGCCACACGGAGAATTGCTCCCAATGCCAAGCCCTAAACTCCGGACATATGCATGCAAAATTCGCGTATAACATTTCTTCTGGGCTGTGCATGTCACAAATTGGCACTGCGGCGATTCCCATTACCATTTGCTTCCCATTGGGGCCCTCGTTTGGGTTTCCCAGTCGCAGTCACGACATCCTAACATAAATCCGGCATCGACATTGCGCTGCCATAAAGCGAGCGTCTCCGCCAGCGCAATTGCCTTTCGGTCCTTTTTGGCCCAGCCAAAGAATGTCCTGCATGCCGTAAGGACTAGAGGGCCAACAATGGCGGGCACAGGACCCAAGGATCCTGCGAGCAAGTGTGAATTGCGCACGAAAACTAAATAAGTAAGCAGGCAAATAGTGAAAGGGAGTGGGTCCCCGAGTACCCAGTATCCATCTGTCAGGATGCTTTGTTTAATTCTCATTTAGGTGGCGCCTTGGACACATCACCTGAATGCCACTTGAGGCACGGGCACATCACAGAGGAGGCCTCCAAGAAGGCAGCAGCCCCTTAAATAATAAATGTAATGTGCATGTCTTTGCAATTAGTTGACGCTTTGTTGGCTGTTCTATTTCTAGGTTCCAGCTAAGGGATTCTACAAAGTCAACCACCCAGATTTATGAGAAGAAAATAAATATCTTAATATCTAAAGTATTAACTTATGTAGTTAAGTAAATTATTTCATTTTTAATTAATTTAATTTGCATTCTATATAAATTTGAGGAACACTAAATAGCAGCTAATTTTTAAATGTTCTAAGGAAGTTTATTAAGTTTAAAATATGTGTTTTTCTGGCTAGAAAATATTGTAATTTTACAACTTCATATATTGCGGATATATTACCTTTTAGAACATCCGGACAATTTCCCGCCGAAGGAGGCGAGTCGTCGCCGCAGAGGCAACGCAACTTGTAGTCATTGGGATCCTTGACGCAGCTGGTGCGATCTATCGCCGTGCAATCATCGTGGGCACTGCACTCTCGTCCTTTGACTGAAAAGAAGTCGGGGAAGGGATAATTAGTTGTCAGTTTGCTCAGCTAATTGCCCACTAATTGTGTGATTATTGCCCTGGTCCCCGGGTAACACAAATCACCGCTTGTCGGCCTATCTATATCTATACCTATTCGGTCGGTCTTGTTTGCCAACTCCAATCACAGGGCTATTACCACCCCCATTAGCCCACTCCTAATGTCAGGGATTTGCGGAGCGTGGGTTGTCATTGCACTTGAGTGACTTGTTTGATCAATTCTCGATTTGGATTTGTGTTAGTACTGTGTTCTCTGTTCTCTGTCGTGTCACTCAATCGCTGGCTCTTTGCCATAATTATTATTCCATTTATTTATGGGTGGCTACAAAGTCAATCGAATGACAAATGATTGGATCAGAGAAACTTTATTTGTCGACTATTTGTATGGGTAACTATAAGGGTGTCTTAATTACCGATTAATTGGCAATTACTCAAACTTAAGAAATGTGGAATTGTTTGCTTTATCAGGGATGTCACAGAAATCTGTATCAAACCTCAAGACAACACAGAAACCTATTAAACTTTGAAATAATTAATACGAAACTGAAGCCGATTTCTTCCATAATAATAAAAATCCGACGGATTTTCATATATTTATGAGTCCAAAATTTATTTAAAAACCGCTTTACAAAAAAAGTGAATAGTTAATTGATGGTTTACACTTATACTTTTTAATCAAATGAAATCGACTTTTCAATGTAAGATTTATTAATCATAGCCTCTTCTGTTTTTACGAAGATTTCTAAATGTGATTGCATAAACAAAAGGGGTTTTACTTTCGGAATATTTGCTATTTCTAAGATTATTTGGAAAATACTGGAGTAGATGTTATGGTAGGTTTTTATCTTTGGGCCAGTCTGACCTTGCCAGCGACTTTGATTAGAGTTTTTATTACCAACCCCCGCGGGTTCTTACCGATTGGGACGTGTGTGGGCGGCGGTCCGTTGTTGGTCTTGCCGAAAGTGGTCAGTGCCGTGGAACTGACCCCGAAGAGGATGATGAAGATGCCGAAGAGCATGGTCAAGCTGCCGCATTGTGTGAAGCGCTTTAGGGGCTGCATTCTGGAGTCGGAATTTATTGAGTTTTGGGTCGAGACTGAGCCTGAGAGTTAGCCACTGGCCCCCGGAGAAGGAGATTTCGGGTGTTATATAAATTCACGGGACCCCGATGGGTTTCACACGCACTTTGAAAGCCTGAAAACTGCCCACAGGCTTTAAATCGGTTTCCCCAACGTTTTCGTTTCTTTGTCGGTGTGTTTCGCGGGGGTAATTTTATGCAAATTTTCACACCGAAATTGTTTCCGCTCTGCCAGAAAGTCCGAAGCAAAACAAAACCGCACGAGAGGCGTCACTCCAAAAAATCTCCAATACTCTGGGAATTCGGCTTCGGTTGGGTACTTGTACTCCTCGATGGGGTCTTGAGACTGTGGCTCCAACCAGTCGCCTGCGCGTTCGAAATGCAAGTGAAGAATTCGCGGCGCACACGGACCTTAAGTTGGTTCGACGTCGCTGCTGACTCGCTGACTTGCTGGCTACTCGGCGCTCGCGCACACCGGCGCCACCTGCCCCATGCCCCCAGCCACCCACCGCCCCCAAAAACCCGCTTGCTAGGCCAAGAAGCGAACCCCTTTCACAGCTTGAAAGTAAACCATATAAGTTTCGTAGATACCCTAACTTAAAGTAAATTCAAAATTTTTTTTTAAATTTGTTAAAAACACCTAAGATATCTATGATATATTTTTAGGAAATATTTATTTACTTTACTCAAAAAATCCTGTAAAATAAAAGGATTTTCATAATTTAATAAAAATTAAGATGTTTTATTTGAAGAAGAAGAAAAAAAGGAAAATTTTTAATATATTTTTTATTTAAATATTAAGAATATGCAGCTATTTAGCGAACTTTGTTTAGTATACTTAATTTTTCTATCGACTATTAAAATACAGATTCAGGTTTTTTAAGAACATCATCGTATGTACATTGTATATATATTTCGGTGATCGAAAGAAAGTCTTAATTAATTTCTAACGTATTTAAGACTCTACCAAATTTCTCTCATTTGTTTAAATTAGTTTGTATATATCTGTGCTCGACCTGGTTTTTGTTAATAAATCTTCCCGAAATAGAAATACAAGTTTGCTGAATATTCATTATCGATTCTTCTGACGTAAACAAAAATTTGCAACAATAACTAAGAAATAACCTATACAATACCTGATGACAAAAATTATTTTTCATTATTTTAAAAATCCCATTAAACTGTTTCGTTGCCAGCAAACTATTTCCACGCACTACCGGGGCTTAAATAATTTCACGGATACCAGGGCATCCATAAAATCCGATTCCGGGAGGACAGACACCTGCATGCATAATTAAGAGATCCCCCGAGTCGGCGAAGGGTATTCCACTACATTAATGTTCCGCTGCGAAGGAGGTGGATGGAATGGAATCTCCGGGCAGATTTTGGAATATAGTAGTGTAGTGGGATTAGTTTTGGGCGGTACTCGTATATGGTAGTATATGGTAAGTGAGCTCCAACGCACTTGTAACTGCTTCGTTGTTTTTGTTTCGTGAGCGAGTTTTGTTAACGAAGATGGATTTTTGTAGTTGCCCCACCTTCGTGCAGTTGTTTTTATTGTAGCTGCTGGCAGGGGCGACCTCGTCCTGTGTTCGTACGGGAACTGTGTGTGTGTGTGGGAACTATAATAATGACGAAGGCATTAGAGGCACATTGCCATTGCATAGCCTACTTTTTGGGGCCCGCAGAGTCGACTCGAGTCGAGCCACAGCCACAACAATAAAGTGTAACATTAGCACGCACCAGAAACAACAAAAACTGGTTAGTCAAAGGCAAATAGTTATTTTGGCCATTATTCTTCTTTTCTCTTTCTGGCCGTTGTTTATGATTTTTTTTTTGGGCGGTGCATGGCCCTAATTACGTTTTCTGAATTGCCCAGATGAGTGGGTTGCTTGTTGCTTTACACTCTCGACTTTCAATTGCAGCCAGTGCGAAGAATAAAAAAAGGTTGCAGGCCACGCCCCCAGCCCAATTTGGCAAATCACCGTTTAGGTGCATATCGAACAGCCAGAAACGGATGCGAAACTTTCGGCCATGTCTGCCATCCACTCGCATATGTACTACAGACCTTTTCAAAGCGAGTCAATAATTTACACCGAAAAGGAACACTTTGAGGTCAGTTTGGACATGAAACTCTTGCCCAATTTGCTTACACAAATTCCTTTTCTTTTCGCTTATTTTTGGCCCTCTTCCGATTGCGGAAAATGTCAAGCTCTGCGGCTCTAGTACTTCTTATCTGCCGGCTCGATCGCCTTATAAACGATTGTTTTAATCGCTGCGACAGCATAAACAATTTTCCCTAACTAAACGCGCTCCATCGCAGCGAATTCATTTCGCACACGCACGCCGAACGGAAAGGCTTTCCAGAAAGAATTCACGAAAAAAGTCGGTTGATATAACTAATTAGGACACGATTCCTTTCGGGTCCAAGAACGATGGACTTTATTATAATAATATGGGAGAGAGATATTTGCAGTCTTTCTTGTAATTAAAAATAATGTTTCTATATTTTACCTACAATTTCGTAAGACTCCTATTACTGGTTATACCTTTCCTAACATTCTTTGTTTTCTTTTGGAATTTCGGTCTCACTAAATTATAGGATTGTGTGGATTTTATATTGTTGCTTTTGCTATGATCATTTTAGAATGATATGCTAACTATTAACACTCTAAGGTTAGTTAAATCCTTTTTTTTAGATTTTCCTATTTCATTTCTCAATTGTTTTCCATAGTACTTTTACCATTTACGCAAATCCTGCCGCACCGCGTCAGACGAAATGGGAAATATTTATATTTATATGTAAAAATAAATTCCTTTAATTATTATTCAGGTGAGCTGGCGGACCACTCCGCCCAGTTTTCCATGCGGCAAAGACCGAAATTTATTTCGGATATTTATTTCTTGACATTATTGATAAATGTTGCTGGCCACAGCAGAGAAACGGAAAACAAGCAGGAAAATTATATGGAAAACTCACGAAATCTTTTGACCAAATCAGAGACTGCAACGAATTGGAGGCGCCGCCCCGGGTTTTCCCCCACCCGAGAACCAAAAGAAAACTCTGCTGGCCAACAAAAAGACCACTGTAATTAAAGGACTAATTCCCTTTCAACAATTTGGGCGTCATGTTTTGGTCTTAACTGATGATTAATTAGTGCGACCACAGAATTTCTAGGGCCAGCCCAGCGCTATATAATTTTCTCACGAAATCTCATTGGGGTGTACTCATGCCTAGAGGTCATCATATTTCTGCTGATTATAACTCCGCGTCCGAAACTCCATTCCGCATTAGGCTCTTGAAAAAATGCCAATTTAAGGGACTTAATTCCATATTATGACCACGTCTAATTGCGGGCACACACACACTCTCGAGTCCGTGGAACTCCGCTGCATGCAAGTTTGTTTTCGTGCGTTCCTGGACATGCACACACCACCGAACCACTAAACCACAGAACCACCGAGTGGTGGCCTAGTCCTTAAGGGACCTCCACCCCTTGCCCCCGAAAGTGGCATGTGCTGCAAGGCGAGAGCGTCGATAGCCGCTACTTGTTGTAGCCTTGTCTTTTGCCAAGTCTTGACCAAATAACCTTTCCATGACTTTCCCAATTTATCACTCTCCGGCAATGCCAGCTAAATGCAGCTAAATGCATGCTAAATACATGTGTGCCAAACCGTATAGCGGTTACCCATTTCAAGTTCATTTGTTAATGCACACCTTGATTCTAGCAATGGGGCGACACTTTTGGGGGACTTTCGACTTGGCTTGGCCACTGAGGTCTAAGACTGCCCCCAAGAACAGCGAATAGCGAACAGCGATTCGCATGTCATGTTGCTTAGGACTAAAACAACTGAAAACATAAAAATAACTGCGAAATGCTAAAGCTCACGAACTTATTATAATAACTCATGCGTGGTTAAGACGTCATTGCCTAAGGCTGAGAATCCCCACGGGGGATTATAATTATAGCCCTATTTAGAGCACTTGAGAATGCCGTGAAGTTTAGAGACCTTTCTTACAGTTTAAAGTGTACATTAAAACTGATCTAAGTTAAAGATATTAACCAAAAAATTGGTAGCAATAAAAAGTATAATTTGTTGTATTTGTATACTGATACTAAACGATTGATTAATGTGTATTGGATCCCAAAAATTTAAATGTTCAGTAGATTAATGCAATTTATAAGAAACTATTAACCACTATCATGCATATTGTTATACTAAGAAAAATTTATTACAGAACCTAAAAGTTATTAAATATTTTCCTAATTGTATTGCATCCAATAACTGCCAAAATAGCTCGCCTTTCGAACACAGGTTTTTAAATGCATATGAACTTAAGGATCATAAAATACCTTTTATGAGGCTATTAACTTTCCTTCCTAACAAGTAGCTCCTCAAAAGTGCCATGAAATTGCAGGACTATAGGAGTATAGCAATATACATTACCTGGTATATTTACCAACAAAATTCAACGTCTGCCCATTTAATTTTGCTAAAAACATGACGATTTCAATGACCTATCTAAAGGCGAAGGCAAAAACTCATTAACCAAGGCGTCATCATCATCGGACGTTATTCATTACTCACCCAAAGTTCAGGGGAAAGGGAAGGGCAGTGCACACACACCCTGTATAACGTCCGGCAAATATGCAAATTTACGCACATCAAAAGTGAAAGTTCTAGATGGAGACCATAAAACCCGAAAACACAGGAAAAAAATCAATGCAGCCCAGCGAAGCGATGTGGTCAGAGGGGAGATGAGATGCCCTGCTTGGACGGAGGTATGTGGGTTCCCCGCGGGTGGAACACGATTAAACCGCACTGATTATGGGTTACGACCATTTCTTATGGTAGCCCAAAAGCGCCAAAAACCTCTACAACAAAATTGCCCAAGTGGCAGGTCCTAGAGAAGACCATTGATGACGGCTCCGCTGCACGCAATCCATGACATCACCAAAACGCTCGGCTCCCATTCGGCTTTTTGTCCGAGCTCTAGCTGGTTGGGCCTCTCCAAAAGTTGCCCCTTTCTTAAGGCGGGTTCTCCACGGGAATCTACTTGACACCACAAAAACCATGGCAATTTAAATGCACCTCACTAAGTTATTCTAACTCCATTTTTTGTGTCCCCCAAGAGCACTGAACTTGTCGGGGGATCTGGAATAAAGGTGGTCAGGTAGTGTGTAAGTCATTCGACTTGAGTGACATTACTTAATTGGAATTCAAATTAAAAAGTGCCTGAATTTAATCGCGTTCTCACTGGTTGTATTATTAAAATGCAATTTTTTGCGAAACCGGTCCTTCTTGGGCGTCGAGTCCTGCAAGAACTTCCTGGCCGGACATGCAATTTTCAATTGTTTGTCATTAGGGCAATCTCAATGTAAATGCCTGACCTTTTGCGAATAATCACTCTCGGTCTCCGAAGGAGACGAATGCAATGGGTTTTTAATGATTATGTGAGTCAGTTCGGGGTTGGAAAACCTTAAGGATATCTTACAATGTTGGATATTCGTGAGTACCTCCTGTGATCTGTAAGAACTCTCGAATAGAACAAATTTCTTGAAAATTTGTCTGCTAAATTAGGTGTAGCACTTTAGGAAAAGTTCATAAAAATAATATTATAACAAATCTGATCATAAAATAGTTGTGATTACTTTTAATTTAAATGAAAACTAATCATAATTGCCCGAACACATTATAAGCTGGCCAGTTCCACCTTTCATAAGCTTTGCCCCGGGCCATAAGTTCCAACAAAATGTTTATTTGTTTGTTTTCGCGTTTTATCGCGGCACGTGTCCCGAATTTACTCTAAATGAGAAACTTCCGTTCACGGGAATGAAAAATTACTTACCAAAGCCAAAGCCCCAACATTGCGCCCATGGCATGGGTCAGGTTTTCATGGATTTTCAATTTTCTCACCTACACTTGTGCGCAGAACCTGGGCCTACCTAATCTATGACTAATTATCAGAGCGACTTAAACGTTGCCGAAAGTCAACGTACCATAAAAGGAGGTTAATTCTATGCAATTTTGCATGGATTCGTGATTACTTTTCCTTCGCGCAGACGTATTAATTACATAGCAGAGTACATTAGGTCAACACTCGAACTCCAACCCAGCCTAATGCTAATTACAAGAAGTTAGAACTAGCCGATTGGTTTACATCCATTATGAATCATCCACGAAGAGTTCTAAGAACTTTGAAACTTAAACGCCTTACTGTGCTAGATAATCGTGATAATGACAATAAACAATTTTTTTAATTTAAAAAATATGAGAGATTTATTTGATAAGTTCTTAAGTTTTCCATCGTAACATTAAACAGGCCACCAGGAACTTAGAAATATTTGAATTCTTAAGAATAGAATTTGAGAGACATTATGTGCTTAAAATAGTTTCAGGACTTTCAGGCTCAACATATTTGCCTAAAATAGTTTCAGGACTTTCAGGCTCGACATATTTGCTATATAATAGGTTAATAACTTCAATTTTTAGGGACTTTTTTGCTGGCAGTGCCCGTTCCACTTTCTTCATCATTTCTTCCATTGATTTCTGACTTGCGAGTTCTTCCTTCTTTTTCTCCCTATATTTTTGCTGTCTTACTCGATCGATTTCTCTCCTTGTTTTTAGAGCCTTTTTGTTCTTGGTCACCACTTCCTTTATATTCTGGCGATATATCCTGCTCCTTTCCGCTTCTCTGGCGCGATATTCCTGAAACTTGATCGGATCCTCTTTCATTTTCTCGCGATAGCGTTTCGAGCTGTCCTTGGTCCCTTTAGTTCTTGCATTTGAGGCTTCCCTCTTCACTCTAGTAATTGCTCTAACCATCTGGATTTAGTTTAAAGTTAATATGAGAAATCTATTTTTACAAGTAAAACATTAGGACTACTTACTTTGTTAAGTTTACTTCCTTGAATGTTTAAACTTTAAACTTGTATTGGGGACTGAAAAATATCGTAATTGTATATTTTTAAACGTTTTACTTTTCGAGTTCATCTAACATTTGTTTATGTTTACTGGGCGTCTATCAGCTGTTATACGCTAACAGTACAGAGTTGCCAGTCCATCGCCGAACTTTTAGCGGGAAAGTACACCTAAATATTGCTATATTTCATGAAAAGTATCATTAAAAACATTTGTTTAAAAAAGGGATAAAATTAAAGAAATAAACTGTGTTTTTTAAACTTACACATTTTGCATATAAGTCAGCAAGTTTCACAAAATATAAATATAAATTAAATATTTAGCGGGAAAATTGGCCAACTTGACTGCTCTGTCCGCTCGATAAGCTGACTGCAAGCGATCTGGCAACGCCGAACCCACAAAAGCAAAACAAAGTAAGGAAAGGAAAGAGAAGAAAACGCAATTGCGTCTCAAACCAGAGGATAAAACCCATTTGCATCGCACCCCCAAAAGCGAAAATGTCGGAGATCAAGGCGTTGGAGCACGCCACCCTGAAAGTGCCATACGAGATGCTGAACAAGCGCTTCCGCTCGGCGCAGAAGATCATCGACCGCGAGGTGGACCAGGTGACCAACGTATCGCGTCAGGTGGAGAAGGCCCTGGAGGCCGAGGAGGGTCCCATTCTGGCCGAGGTCACCAAGCTGGTGGACAACGTGGCCCAGAAGCTGCAGGTGCTTAAGCGCAAGGCCGAGGAGAGCATCAACGACGAGCTGAGCGTCACACAGATCTGCAAGCGCAAGCTGGACCACCTCAAGGGCATCACCCCGCCAAACAGCGTGACTGGCGACCTGTGGCAGGGTTCCGTGGACCAATGGAAGCGCATCCGACTGGACCGCCTGGTCATCGAACACCTGCTGCGCATGGGCTACTACGAAACGGCCGAGGAGCTGGCCGCCAAGTCCGACGTGCGCCACCTGACCAACCTGGACATCTTCCAGACATCGCGCGAGGTCGAGGACGACCTGGCCAGTCATAGCACTACCAAGTGTGTGCTCTGGTGCATCGACAATAAGTCAAAGCTTCGCAAGATCAACTCGACCATTGAGTTCAGCCTGCGGGTGCAGGAGTTCATCGAGCTGGTGCGCCAAAATCAGCGCTTTGAAGCAGTGAAGCATTCGCGCCGGTACTTCCCTGCATACGAGAAGACACAGCTCAACGAGATCTGCCATGTGATGGCCCTGCTGGCCTATCCGGCCGATGCCCAGGCAGACCACTACCGCAAGTACATGGATCCGCAGCGCTGGCAGAAGCTGGTGTTGGACTTCCGCCACGAGAACTACCGTCTGTTCCAGCTGTCCAGCACTTCAGTATTCTCTGCGGCCGTGCAGGCCGGGCTGTCGGCCCTGAAGACGCCCCACTGCTATGCCCAGACCTGCCGCAACCTCAACTGCCCCGTCTGCCAGGAGGATCTCAACCGCATCGCCCTCAAGTTGCCATACTCGCACTGCGTGCAGAGCCGCCTCATCTGCCGGGTGACGGGACTGCCGCTGAACGAGCACAATCAGCCCATGATGCTGCCCAACGGTCAGATTTTTGGCCAAATGGCCCTGCCGGACATCACCAAAGACGACGGCACCGTGACCTGTCCGGTGACCAATACCAAGTTCTCCAACCCCAAGGTCGAAAAGGTCTTTGTGATGTAAGCGGCGCTGGATTCGACTTCCTCTTTCTACCCAACCGCACTAAGTTAAGCAAGGAACAACTATATTTTTGAACATGTAACTCCATATCTATTGTGTACACCTATGATTAATATTATTACTATTGATAAGCAGCCAGGGAGCGCCCGCGAGCACCCTCGATTTGAATTTCGATTTCGATTATTCGGCAGCAAAATGCTGTTGCTGCGCATGCGCAGGTCTATTGATTAGTTGACTCCACTCCGCATCCACGGGCTGGTTTGTTTCGCAGTCAGTGCTTCGAGGTTGATTCACGCGAACGGCGTAATTCGACTCCGCCTCCAAAGTGGCACACTATGCACACCTAACACAACTTATATATTACATTAAAATACAAATCAAATAAAGGTTAAATCGTACGAATTATGCCAGAAGCAGCTTGTCAATTAGCATGAGTTCCGGATTGTTTTTGTTGTGGAAAGTGTGAAAATCTACAACAAATCCGTGTGACGCCGCTGCAATTCGAGGTGGAACAGCTGCGAGCAGCAACAAACAAGACAGGCCAGCGGATACATAAACAAGCTGCAGCCCGCTACAACCCCTCGGAGCCAAAAACCGAACCACCACCACCAATTGCACTACCCAACCACCAATAACAACAACGCCAGCCCATCTGTAACCGAAAACCTCCGCAGTATATATTGCTATTCCTATCAAAATCCGCCAGCTATATCAACATGGCACTGGACTTTGTGGCCACCTATAAGGTTCTGGTACTGGGCGACTCCAATGTGGGCAAGACCTGCATCGTCCACAGATATTGCGACGAGAAGTACTACGACACATACATCTCCACCATAGGTAAGTGGTTCCAATCTGCGCACAGCAGCACCCGAAATAATAACACTTTGAGACTTAATTAAACTTGAAATAGTATTTGTCAATACTTTAGACTTGGTAACAATTTGAAGGAATCCTTAATTTTCCCATGGATACCAATTTTGTGAAATAGACAATTGATAAAATTTAGTCTTTAATATTTTATATTTATTTAGTTGACTGGGAAAAGGTTGCCTTCAGTTAAAAAAAAAAAACAATATTCTTTCTATATATACCTTTATTATTTATATGTGTAACATCCCACTATCATCCCATTTTATCTTCCCCCAGGCATAGACTTCAAGCAGAAGCTGATTAACCTCGATGGCGTGCCCATAAAACTCCAAATCTGGGACACGGCAGGCCAGGAGAGATTCCGGACACTGACCACGGCGTACTATCGAGGTGCCATGGGCATCCTGCTCATGTACGACGTGACCAACCTGGAGAGCTACAACAACCTGTCCTACTGGTTGCGCAACATCCAGGAGAACGCCTCGCCGGACGTGGTCAAGGTGCTGGCGGGCAACAAATGCGAGTGCTCCGCCACCCAGCGTATGGTGGACAAGGAAAGGGGCGAAAAGGTTAGCTACTAGTCCAGTAATTACCACCAGTAACACCCGTAATCCTTTCCAGATTGCCGAAAACTTTGATATGCCCTTCTTTGAGGTGTCGTGCAAGTCTAACATAAATATCGAGGATGCATTCCTGTCACTGGCCCGCAAAATTCGAGAACAAAGAGAGCGACGGGTAAGGAATAAGCCGGATGGGTTGATTTTAATGAGGGGAACATGGTCTATAAACAATTTTATTAAATTTTTCCTGGCCATTTTATTTGTTAAGAGTCCCTCTTGTAAAAATCAACCCACTCCCAATCATCCGTAGAATCTGTTAATAAATATAACATTTATTCCACAGGGAGACAATTTTGACAACGACGAGAGCAAAGACAAGAAATCACCTGGCTCCAATGGCCTCGGAACCTTCAGTCTCGGCAGTCTTTCCGGCGAGAATCGCTGCACCTGCTAAATACTCATCGATGGATTACGATGCGATCGCAACCGCAAACCGCAAACCTGAACAAGTTGTCCAAAGCTATTGAGCATTGTAGCATTGTAGCCAAGTTCGTGAATAGGCCACGTTTTAAATGCAAACCAGTTGAGGGGCTGCCTGCATTGCATTCTACACATGTAAAGCGTTCAGATTGTGCATTTTAAGGTACACTTAGTCCAAGAGAAGATAGCATAAATATTTTAGCATATTCCTGCAAATACATAACGGTCGATTATACATGCATATTGTCTCGATTCCAATAATTATAATCTAATGCTAAATACATTTATACTCATAAGAATAAAATATCATTACTTCATTTATTGGGGGAAAGATACTATCTTTTTTCTACTACATGTATGTAAGGACACATGGTCCTGTATAAACTCATTGTAAGATTGCATTGGAAAAACTGATTTTTGGAGCTCTTAAAACCAAAAAAAACTGATAACCATTTCAATATGCCCATTGTTCTACAAATATGGCTTAATGACTTATTAATTTTGATTTTCTCCGTCCACCCCTATCCTAAAATTTAACATTCGATTATTCGGAATCGTGTCCCTGCAAATATTGTTCCTATTTCCAGTTCAATTGCTTATGATAATATCCCCCGCTCGAGGTTGTCCAATTAGCGGACCCACTGATAACGTAGCTCACGTCCACCCACCCAGTTGGCATATCACCCACTTTACCTAGCAACCGCTTTGACCACAACTTCGGTTCGAACATGCCAAAGGACAATTATACAATAGATAGGACACAGTTCGATTTTGAACGCCTAAGACGCAGGTTGTGTCCGCTCGAAGGAGATGAAGAAGTTCCGCGAGAAGGCGAGTTCCCTGCCCATTTTCAACGGTCGAATAACCGACGCCACCACGCTGACCACCAGTTCGCTGCAGTTACCATTGGGTCAGGTTCCTCCCAGGAAGCAATCCACCTGCACCAGGGTCTTGCCCACCGTTTTTACCATTACGGACGGCACCACCGGAGCGGCCAGTACCTCCCTAGCGGAGGCCATGTCCAGCAGCAAAGCCCAGATGCCTTCATCGCGGCAGGAGAACCTCCTCCAGCTCAGTGTTCCGCGGGAGGCGGCCATGGGCGTGGTAGGACCAGAGCTGGCCAACTACGAGAAGGTGCGGGTGGTGGGCCAGGGATCCTTTGGCATTGCCATCCTGTATCGACGCAAGTCTGACGGCCACCAGATCGTCTTCAAGCAGATCAATCTAAGTGAACTGACTCCGCCTGGTCGGGACCTGGCTATGAACGAGGTGGACGTCTTTTCAAAATTACATCATCCTAACATTGTCAGCTACCTCGGCAGCTTCATCAAGGACAACACACTGCTCATCGAAATGGAGTATGCAGACGGAGGAACTCTGGCCCACATCATCGCCGAAAGACAGGGCAAATTGCACTTTCCGGAACGCTATATAATAGCCGTATTTGAGCAGATCTCCAGCGCCATCAACTACATGCACTCGGAAAACATCCTGCATCGGTAAGAAGAGTACCAATAAAATAGGATTCATAATTTTTTTAGAAATCCAAGAATAACGACATGAAAAAATATTTTGAGGATGCGTAGTAAGATTTCATTTATTTATGTACATATATTATTAAGGATTACAATCTTTAATTCCGATGTTTTTAGGGACTTGAAGACAGCGAATGTCTTTCTCAACAGACGAGGTATTGTGAAGATCGGGGATTTTGGCATTTCCAAAATAATGAACACCAAGATTCATGCCCAGACTGTTTTGGGAACACCCTACTATTTCAGTCCGGAAATGGTAATAGATTTGCTGGATATAAGACCACTATATTTATCGTATACCATTGTTTTCCAGTGCGAGGGCAAGGAGTACGACAACAAGAGTGACATCTGGGCCCTGGGCTGCATTCTGGGCGAGATGTGCTGCCTGAAGAAGACCTTCGCTGCCTCCAACCTCTCCGAACTGGTCACCAAAATCATGGCAGGCAACTATTCGCCCGTGCCCTCGGGTTACACCTCGGGTCTTCGTAGTCTTATGTCCAATCTGCTACAAGTGGAGGCTGCCCGAAGACCCACCGCCTCCGAGGTTTTGGTCTATTGGATTCCGCTCATTTTTCGTAGCCTTGGAAAAAACAAAGGGTATGTCTAAGACTTGAACTTATCTATCCTTATCCCACTTTTCGCACAGGTACTCCTATGAGGATGATGTGGGAGGCAGCAGTGGCAACCAACTGACGGCATCTGATCCCACCACCGCGCACAGCAATGTGTCCATGGAGCTGGAACTGCCTACTGCCCAGACGGAGACGAAGCAGCTGATGAGTGCGGAGACGGCGGCGCCGCACGAGATCCTTGAGAAACGGTAATGCGTTTGTCCAGTCCGGCTCTCTAATCCAAAAGCCCACCTGCAGATCCGTGCTCTACCAACTGAAGGCCTTTGGCAACTGCTTCAATATGGCGCCCATCCAGCTGCCACCCAAGGCCGTCATCGTGGGCGTGGCCATGTCCGACTCCCACTTTGTGGTGGTCAACGAGGACGGATCGGCTTACGCCTGGGGCGAGGGGACCCACGGGCAGCTGGGTCTCACCGCCCTGGAGGCCTGGAAGCACTACCCCAGTCGCATGGAGAGCGTGCGCAACTATCATGTGGTGGGCGCCTGTGCTGGCGACGGGTTCACCATCCTGGTCACCCAGGCTGGCAGTCTCCTCAGCTGTGGGAGCAATGCCCATTTGTCCTTGGGCCAGGACGAGCAGCGCAACTACCACAGCCCTAAGTTGGTCGGTCGACTGGCGGATGTGCGGGTGGAGCAGGTGGCCGCCGGACTCCACCACGTTCTGGCCCTCAGCCGCGAGGGAGCGGTGTACGTCTGGGGCACCAGTAGCTGCGGAGCCCTTGGTCTTGGGAATTACCAGCAACAACAGTGAGTACTATAGGACTTTCGACTTTATCCTTCCTAGTACATTGTATATCTTTCTAACAGGAAATTCCCTCAAAAGATTCTGCTGTCTCATGTGAAAACCAAACCATCAAAGATTTACTGCGGTCCCGATACCTCTGCCGTGCTGTTTACCAATGGAGAACTCCATGTCTGTGGGAGCAATGACTACAATAAACTTGGTTTCCAACGTCCATCAAAGATCACTGCTTTTGTAAGTAACCAGATCTAAAATTATCTATCCATATTTTATATCCTTCCTCTGTAGAAAAAAGTCCAACTGCATCATAAGGTGATTCAGGCATGTTTTTCGTCCACTCACTCTGTGTTCCTAGTGGAGGGCGGCTATGTCTACACCATGGGTCGAAATGCGGAGGGTCAGCGTGGAATCCGGCACTGCAATACGGTGGATCATCCAACCCTGGTGGATTCTGTCAAGGCCCGGTACATTGTGGTTTGTAGATAACAGTGTTGGTAGAGATTCTTCCTTTAAGTGATCACCTTCAGAAGGCAAACTGCAGCGACCAGTGCACCATTGTCGCCTCGGAAGACAATATCATCACCGTTTGGGGCACTCGTAATGGTCTGCCCGGGATTGGATCGAGCAACGGTGGCTTGGGAATGGAGGTTTGCACACCCAACAACGAACTGGAGCTGGGGAACAACACGGCAGCGTTCACAAACTTTCTGGCCTCGGTTTACAAGTCCGAGTTGATATTGGAACCAGTGGATATACTGGCGTAAGTTATTATTTCCCTAAAACGAAATATCAAATTCATATATCTATCTCCTACAGTCTGTATTCCTCCAAGGAGCAGTGCGACCGAGGGTATTACGTCCAGGTCCATGACATCTATCCTTTAGCCCACAGCGTTTTGGTGCTGGTGGACACGACCACGCCACTTATATCCTCCTATGAAGGCGACTACCCGCAGCTGTAGTTTAAATAAATCTTACAAACATACTATGATTATGTGCATATTTGCCATATATTTTGGTAATACATTTATTGGTTTCCAAATGTAATTTTAAGTGTTAAATCTACAACTAAAGCGAACTAGAGTAGAAGCAGCGCTCCTAGGCGCTGTGGGAAAAGTCATTCGGTCGGGGGGGCTTTAAAAGGTATGTATGATGCGGGGATGCATGTTTCGAATTGCCTCTTGAGAAATGCACGTTCCCTAATAGCGCGACACCGGTCCGCTATAGCGATCCTGGGTGGGGCGGCTGGCACCGTACATGCCACCGGCTCCTCCGCCACCACCACTTTGGCCCTGGTAGCCGGTCGAACGATCGTTGTAGCCGCGGTCAAAGCGCCCGGGCACCTGGCGCCAACTGTTGTCATCGACGGGAGTCGACTTCTGCCACGAATTGGTGCTGTGGATATTTGAGGACATGCCGTTGTTGCCGTAGGACTTTATCTGATTGCCTCCGCCACCGCTGCTACCCAGGTGGGAGCTTCCGCCGCCGGATGATGGGGCCCAGATGTTAACGCTGTTCGAGCTACTGCCGTAGCCTCCACCGCCGCCGCTGGAGTTGTCATAGCGCTTGTTGCCCCTATAATTGTCAGAAAGAATTAACGTTAGAAAACTTCGATTTAAATGACGCTTTTAAATCATTTACAGGCTGTGGGAGTCATCGCGTCTATAGCTCGATGTGTTAGTGCGGTCCGAATCATTGTAGCGTCCGCCAGTGCCGCTGGTGTTGTTCTTGTGAACATAGGATCCGGCTCCGCCGCCAGTGTTGTTCTTGTGCAGATACGAGCTGCCTGAGCCGCCGCCGGCAGTTCCCGAAAGTGTCAGGTGACGCACTTCAACTTCGCGCTTGTTGTAATCGTCGCGCTTGCTGGACGAGGAGCCGCTGTAATCATTGGAGCGCTTGGTAGGGACGGCGGAATAGTCGTCGACAGCACCACGCTTGGATCCGGATGAGGCGCTATAGTCGTTGCGCTTGTTAGAGTAGTCCAAGCGCTTGTTGGAGCTGGAGTAGTCATCCAGCACACGCTTAGTGGTCGACGAGGATCCGTAGTCATCGTGTTTCTTGTCATAGGTGCTGTGAATGAAAAATATTTGTATAAGAAATGGTGTTGCTTAAACTTAAATATTATATATCTTTATAAATATTAATCTTAGTTAACCTTCTTTTGGATAAATCTTACCTGCGGGAGGTAACTAGATTCGCGTCGAATCTCGGTGGAGGTGGGGCATCAAAAATAGCAGTACGCTTGCGATCGGTAACGTCTCCGTAGCGGTCGTCGGCACGCTTGCTCACCCCGCGCTTGCCAGGATCTTCGCGAGACTCCATGATTCTGTGCGAGTAAATCGATAAGAGTGAGAGGAAAAAAGATGGAAGAGAGGAAATAGTTGAGTTAGTAATGCTAGTAACGGCTAATATTCGGGGGGAGGTAAGGGGTTCAGACTCTGACTTTAGACTAGGATGCATTTGCCTATCAATGTTCCGTTTAAAAGCAATTTCAGTTGAAGAAACAACGTGGAGGCTGCAACTTAACACACTAATCACAAGGACAAATGCTTTCCGAGAGAGTATAAAATAAATATATTGGTATAACTGTGTTGTCGTCTCTGCGTTGGCAACGCATTACGGTCTGTTTTGGTTTTTTTTTTAGCATACTTCATCTGTTGTCGCTTCAGCTCGAGGCGCTCCAGCTCGATTTTCTCTCGCTCCAGCTTCTGGCGCTCGCGCTCCATTCGCAGAAGCTCGGCCTTCTCACGCTCGAGCCGTTCGCGCTCGACGGCGATCTTGCGCCGCTCCTCTTGCAGGCGCTCCTCCTCGATACGCTGGCGCTCACGCGCCTCCCGCCGACGACGTTCCTCCTCGCGCAGCTCACGCTCGCGCTCCCGGAGGCGCTGGCGTTCGCGCTCCTCACGTATCTTCTGGTAGGACAGCATCTCCCGCTGGCGGCGCTCGCGCTCCCTCTGGCGCTGCTGGATTTCACGGTCGACGTCGCGCGGATTGCGGCCCGAACGGTGATCCTGACTGCCCGGCCCCTTGTGGCCACCAGTGCCAGATCGCTCGCGATCGTGGCGCGGCCTATCCTGGCTGGCGGACGACTTGCCCCTGTCATCGATGCGCCGTGGATTGCGCTCCCTGTTGCCGTCCTTGCCATCGCGCTTGGAATCGCCGCCGGTGGACTTGTTGTCGCCGCCACTTGCATCGCCGCCCTTCTTGTCGTCGCCACCGGTGGTGCTGGATCCCTTGCCGCTTCCGGATTTCTTGGCGCCGTCTTCGTCCTTCTTCTTGCTTCCAGCGTCGCCCGAAGTCTTGCCCTTGCCCTCCTTGGAGTTCACACTGCCGCCAATCTCGTTCTTGGTGCGCTCCACCGAAATGATGCGTCCATGCAATTCGGTGCGGTGCAGGTTCTCGATACACCTCGAGGCGTCCGCCGAGGAGGACATGGTCACGTATCCGTAGCAGCGGGTGCCCGGGGTACGCGTGTTGGTGACCACCTTGGCGCCAATCACCTTGCCAAACTTGGAGAAGATCGCTTTGAGGTCGCTGGCACGGGTCAAAGTGGACAGCCCGGAAACCCAGAGATTACGCGACAGCGTCGCCTGCTTGTTGTTCGAGTTGGCACCGCTACCATTGCCAGCACTCGAACCGGATCCCGACTTGCCAGCGGCACTTGATGCAGTGGAGGATGCGGCACCTGCTGCTGCTGTCGATTTCTCTGCAAGTTCCATGTAAATAATAATATTGGAAGAGAGATATGGTCAGAGCTTTGAGTGGGCTTAACTGGTTAACTGTTTTTTGTTTATAATACGTTTTTTTTAAGGGAAGCATGTTGTGAACGCACACATTTTGTAGCTGCTGCAGATGTTGGAGTTTAGAGCACATTCGCAAGAATACCGACAATCGTCACCTAACGGAGCTAAGAGAGTATGAATTTGATTGGGTTGCTGGTGCAGATCCATCTCCGCTATAGGTCCGCCCTTGGCTGAAGAGGTCCAGAATGAGCGGATTAAGCTCAAGGTCCAAAGTCCACACCTTCAAACGCCATCCAAGGGGAGCCATCCATTGCCTCCAGAAAAGTAGCTATGCATTTCAGATAGCCAGGATCGGAGTAAATGATGTTATCCAAATGCAGAAGGTACCTGCCGAGAAGAATAAGTGTCTGCGACTTCCAGCAGAACCAAAGGAAAGCGTCCTCCCATTTGCTTTGAAGACCGAGATGTATACGTCCGTCTGTTGGGTTTCCATTTCCCCTTTGCGTAGTATCAGCTTATAAGCTTTTTGAAGAATCGTATCGCAAACTCATTGGAGAACATCCGGATGTATGGTGGATGGTAGTAAAGAAGTCTCCATCGAAGTAAACTGGAACAAACACTATTAGATTAACTGCTGTTGCTGATCTGGATGGGTGAGTCGTCGCTCCATCGCCAGAATCAAAACATCCTTCGTGGTCCACATCTCATGTCCATGTCCCAACCAAATTCACACTCTCTTGCACAATCTTAGATACATGTTCCTCAATGGTTTAACTCAACTTTCGTCAAGTTTATCGACCGTAACTGGGTTCATGCTTGGTCCGATCATTCCCAACGCAAGACCTTCCGAACACACCGAACTTATCATGCTAGAACTGTAACTTAAATTACCTTTATCATCCTTTGGATTCGACGATTTTCCAGACGACTTTTGATCACTATTTTCCAAAATTAATCGTGAATATTTGTGCAGCATGAAAGAAAAATAATATAAGTCAGAAAAAGTACTGCAAAAAAAGAGTTGAGTACACTACCTAGTGTCCTTTTTGTCAGATGATTTCTCATCCCTTTTCTTTGAGCGTGCGCTCTCGTCATTTTTCTTTTCGGCATCCTTTGAGTTAGACTTATCGGATTTGTTGGCCGGTTTCACTGTAAATCATTACGCTTAATATTAGTATATCAATCTACCAACTAAGATTGCAACTTTAGCTTAGGGAAAAACTTTATTTAACCTCAAGTAAACAATGATTTTAAAAAATCCGATTGATCGTGAATATAAATTCTTCAGACCGAAGCGAAAGATAAAATGTAAATATATTCGCAGTTAGGAAACAAAGGCATCTTGATTGTTAAACCAGAATGCTTTAATTAAATGCATGCATACATATATAATGTTAATTCTTCTATGACTGAGTTATATGATAGGGTCAGTGGGGTAGACAGAATTTGGTTGAGGGGGTTTTTTACAACATATTGCTGTAGCCTACTTTTTAACACAATGCTGGCTACGCCCCTGATATAGGGGTGACTATTTGTTAACTCACCAGATTTAATAGACTTATCGTCGGGGGCCTGAGATAATACCAATTGGATTAGAATACATCAATTAAAGGGCGTACAATTTAAATTACCTCGTCGTGGAGCAGCTTCTGCTCGTCCTCACCAATGGTCAGATTGATGGACTCGTCGTTGTCCATGTTTCCGGTGTCACCGGTGTTCTCCTCCTCACCGTGGATGTCATTTATGGCCTCATCTTCACCATTGTTCTCCGCCCCACCATCCTGGGCGTCTCCCTCGGCCTCGCCGTCGCCATTCTGGTGCTCATCCTCGTACTCCTGGTCCTCCTCCTCCTCCTCTTCATCGTCGTCATCGAGGATCACGCACTCATCGTCCACATCGCCCACTTGGTCGATCTCATGGCCATCGTCGTCGGCATGACGGGAGAAATCGTTGCCGTTCCCGTAATCATCTTGCTGTTCCACCTCCTCCTCGTCGGCATCGATGGGCTCCTCCTTGATGAGCACATCCGACTGGGGGTCCTTCATGGGCATCGCGAACGGTTTCTTGGCCTTCACGCCCGGCACAATCAAGTGGGTGGCCGGGTCTAACCCCTCCCCCTTGAGCGACTAGATAATGGGAGCACCCAGAGCTTGGTTACATACGGTCCCAGTAGTTGCACAACTACATATGTATCTCTGCCGCCAGCGGAACTGAAGCGTGATTTAGGTACATGCAAACTTACCTTTTCCAGACGGTCGATGAGCACCGCCTTTGGGCCCACCGTCTCCAATTTGCGTTTTTCCAGTTCACATTTTAGGTCGCACACGCGCAACTCCGAGATCTTCTTTCCGGCCTCGGGCATTATGTATTCTTAAAAATCACTGGTCCTCTCGATTGCCTAACTAGAACTCGGTTGCGTTTTAGTTCCGGAAAAATTTCAATTTTCTTTTCTTTCGTCTCGAAACGTGTGAAAATTCCTTGTCAAACTCACTGATACACACACAATTATCGAAAGGGCAATCGAAAATGGCGGCCACTGTCAGGTATATCGTTAGCAACTATCGTATGTTGTTGGATTTAATTTTTTATTTTTAAATGTAATTATTTTTAACGCCCGTACTAAAAATGGTATTTAACTGTTACTTAAAGCGAAAAATTTAATTAAAATAATTTTTTTGTCCAAACTAATTAATTTATTCTAGCTACTTTTTGACCACAACTGCCTGCGGTATATCTCTAAAGTCCCCCAATCTCTAGAAACCGATTTGGTGCCATCTCTAAAGGCCATCGTTTGGTTTCGTGTTTGTTTTCGCTTTATACTCGCTGATTTTTGCCGGTATTGTGAATCCCCGCCATGTCGGTGGTGATAGAAACCACAATGGGCGACCTGACCGTCGACCTGTTCACCAGCGAGCGTCCCATCGCCTGCATGAACTTTCTGAAGCTGTGCCGGCTGAAGTACTACAACTTCAATCTCTTCCACACGGTGCAGCAGGGCTTCATCGCCCAGAGCGGCGATCCCAGTGGCGCCGGAGACGGCGGCTCCTCCATTTGGGGCGTGGTGGAGGGTATGCACAAGCGCTTTTTCGAGGCGGAGTACCTGCCGAGGATTCACCACTCCAGCGCCGGAATGCTGTCGCTGGTCAGTGCCGGCAAGAATCTGGTGGGCTCACAGTTCTTCTTCACGCTGGGCGAGAATCTTTCGTCGCTGGACGGGAGCCACTGCGTCATCGGTGAGGTGGTAGAGGGTCACGAGGTGCTGCGCAAGCTGAACGACGCCATTGTGGATGATAACTTCCGCCCGTACCAGGATATCCGCATCACGCACACTGTGGTGCTCGAAGATCCCTTTCCCAATCCCCGCGGCCTTCAGGCTCCCTCTCGCTCGCCTTCACCCAGCGCGGAGCGCCTGAAGAACGGCCGCATTGCTGCCGACGAGGACATCGACGACACGGACGGCATGACCATGGAGGAGCTGCAGGAGATGATGGCCGAACGGGAGGCCAAGGCGCGAGCAACAATCCTTGAGATTGTCGGCGATCTGCCAGATGCGGACATGGCCCCGCCGGAAAACGTTCTGTTCGTGTGCAAACTTAATCCTGTTACCACCGACGATGATCTGGAGATCATCTTCAGTCGCTTTGGCGTGGTCAAAGGATGCGAAGTGATTCGCGACCGCAAGACTGGCGACTCCCTGCAGTATGCCTTCGTGGAGTTCGAGGATCAGAAGTCTTGTGAGGCTGCCTATTTCAAAATGGACAATGTTCTAATCGACGATAGACGCATCCATGTGGACTTCTCTCAGTCCGTTTCGAAGGTCACCTGGCGGGGCAAAGGACGAGGCGTTGAGGGAGACGAGGGCAAGCTGGACTTTGACAATTTGCGGGACAACACGGATCGCAGAAAGCCCAACAATGGCCGGGGAAAACTGGAGGACCACAGAGATCGGAAAAGGTCTGAGAATCCTAGGAGCAGGATGAGCTCTGCAGAGCGAAGGAAGGCGAGGGAGCAGCGTCACCAGGAACAGAACGACCGAGATGATCGAAAGAATTTGCAAAGACACTCGAAATCAAGGGAGCTGAAGGATCGACGACGCTCTAGGTCCAGAGATCCCGACAATAGACAAGTCAGGGAGAGCTCAGATCGAAAGCGGTTCAATGATCGAGAGAGAAATCGCAATGAGAAAATACCTTCAAGGCTCAGGGAATCGCCACAAAGAAGACGTTCGTGGTCAAGGGATCGATCAGAAAGAAGGCCTTCTAGGACTAGAAATCAAACGGATAGGAGACGCTCGAGGTCAAGGGAGCAAAACGAACGAAGACGTTCTAGGCCAAGAGATCAAATGGAAAGTAGGCGTTCCAGGTCCAGAGATCCAGTAGAAAGGAGGCCACCGCAATCCAGAGATCGCAATGAAGAAAGAAGGCCACCCCAATCCAGAGATCGCAATGAAGATAGAAGACGAAACGAAAATGGAAGAGCCCCATATAAAGAAACAGTCAGAAGCCATAAAAGATCTCCAGAGCGAAGGTATGTGTTTTAAAGTCCTAATAACCTATCTATAAACTCATAATCTAAACTTTTTACAGACAATCTAGGGATCAAAATGAACGCAGACTGGATAGAAACTCAAGCCGACAGAAGAGTCCCGAGAGAAAGCGAAAACTTTCGGTGGAAAGGAGCAAAAAGCAAGACAAGAAGAAATCTAAACGTGCATCTAGCTCTAGTTCCGACTCTAGCGAAAGTTCCTCGGAATCCGATAGCGATTCGGACTCCACATCTTCCGAAAGTTCCGAGGACAGCTCATCATCGGACGAGCGCAGCAAGCGCAAGAAGAGCAAGAACTCCAAGCAAAAGAAGGCCAAGTCGAAGAGCAGTCACAAGTCAAAAAAGAAACATCATAGGAAATAAAGATAAACGACATTCTTGATCAAAACAAAACGATCTTGACTACAGCTAAGAAGTTAACATAGTTCTATTTGTTGCGGGCCTGGACCTCGTCCTCTAAAGCCGCCATCGCAGCTCCTCCGCAGCAGCCTTCCGTGTTCTTGTCGCCGCGTCGCCTGCGCGGTTTCTCGATGACTGCATCGGGATTGTAGACCACATTGTCTAGGCGCGTTGTCTCCGGCGTGATCCTCAGTTCTGCAAATAAAATATACCCAAATTTGAGTTTGGAGCGCTCGTTTATGTAATCCTCATGCCCCACTGACCATAAACACCGTCCTCCTTCTTTTCCGCCTGGATCACATTTGTACGCAGCTCCAGGTCGACGTCCTGCGCCAGTTTGATCATCTGCAAGTTACCCATTTGTAAGAAACATCTAAAGAACGTATAAATTGTATCAAACCTTTTGAATCTCATCCTCGTTGCTTTCGGAGCGGTTCTGCAGGAAAGACTCATTGATTTTTAGTCGTCCTGCAGCCAGAGCATTGAGATCCCCTTGGAACACGTATTGTCGTGTGCGATGTAGCTTCTTGAAAGCACTTAGCACCTGAAAACCGAGAGTGTTACCTATTTATTTATGATTTTTTGTATTGTTTTACCTGGCGCCGCAAATTGGACATGTTCGTATAGTAACAGCTGATACGGATAAGGTTGTCAACTATGCGTATTTTAGGGCTGCATCTTTATTGGCGATATTTTTGAAAATATTTTTGTAATAAGGTAAAATTGATATAACAATAATCTGTTTTTTATGTAATTTATATTTTCTTAATTTTAAATAATTGAAATATATGATAACAATAGTTGGTTCTTATCGATACATCGCCGATTTGTCCACCACTAGCAGAGGTGGTCACTCTGACGCCTCAGTTTATAGAAATTTTTGTAACGCTTCGGTCGCAAATCGGCGCGAATATCTATAGAAAAGTGTGGCAAGTGCAAATCGGGACGGAACGAAATGCGGCGGCCAGTAGTTAACTAATTAATCACAATTACCGTGTGAAACCAGGCAGTGTGGCGCCACGAAGATCTTAATTCAGGATACAAGCCCCCTGGAGAGTTCTGTTTACACGAAAACTGAGGCTGCCCATAGGAATTCCCCAAGCCTGGCGACTGTCAAAAATAGATGTTAAATTTTTAAGTGAAGCGTGATTTAGAAGGAAACGAGGAAAACTGGCTACCAGCGATAAATTGTCCACCTTTTTCGTGGGCATGGACGAGGAGGAGGAGGAGGAGGTCACGGATCTGAAGCTGCAGTTGTTCCACAATACAGTACGCGAGCACATTGTAAGTGTTTCTACCTTCATCCCCTTTCCACCCAACCTCCCACCCCACTGGCCGAGCGAAAACAACAACAAATCGGGGCGCAGCTGCCCCTGTTGTTCCTATTGTTGTTGTTCTAACTGTACATGTGGCTGCGACTTCTGAAATTACACACACTTTGCCTTTTGATAAACAGAACTCAGTTGGGACGTCCACAGAAATTTATTTGTTTATGATTCTGCTATCGCTTCGGACTACACTAGTCAGCATTCTCGGCGCCTGCGTTTGGGTTTTACACATCTGTGTATATAAATCATATATATATATCGGAGGAGGAAGTGGCGGCGATAGCGACCAGCCACTCTCTTCTTTTCTTGCACTTTCTATTTGGGCTGCGAAAATTATCACGCAGACACACGAAAAGATAGCCACACGGACACCTGTTGTTAATCAGAAAGTTTAAACCTAATCGAAGATCGACTGTTCGATACTTGGTAAAAATATTAATAATAATGGACCCGATTGATCTTGAATTATTATATTAACTCATTGCACCAAAATACTTGGCATAATGGATTTAATCATTGATAAACTTTTGAAACCTGGTTTCCAGTATAAAAGTGTTACAATATTAGTTACAATACCATTTACATCTTTTTAAAAAATGATTCAATTCACTTAATAGTACTAGTTATTGCCTTGACAAATGTTACTTATAATCGTAATATTTTACTAGAACATTTTTTAAGTTTCTCAAATAGCCTATTATATTCTTGGTAAAATGCCCAGATTCGGTATAAGAGAATGGAAGGTTCCCAGAAGTTATAGATACCGATAAGATAAACAATAAACTCCATATATGTAATTGATACCCATTCCCATAGGTTGCACTACAGTCAGAAAAGTTCACTTGGCAGAACTTAGATCGCAAATCAAAATTAAACGGTTGAAACAAAGGCAACAACAGCAAAAGCAAAAAGTGAAAGTGTTTCCCTCGAGCCCCTATTTATAGAAATTTTGGGGCGTGTAATAACAGAAATCAGAGATTTATGTTTACAACAACAGACCGAAACACATTCGTACATAATTATACATGTTTATGGTATTGCGCAAGGCTTTAATTTCCTTTTGTGAAAATTTCGTTAAATAGTCCACACTTGCAGGCCAGATTTCAAGTGCACGGCTAGTGGTCACGATTTGGTTCCGTCTGGGACTTTGAAAGTGTCTGCTGTCGTGACCAGCTGTTGGATTTTGTTTAAACAATGGCAGACGAGGCGTTAAATACATTTGAAATGGTTTGAACAAACTTGCACAGATACAATACCCATGCAGGTTGGTTTTTGTGACTCTTCCCTCTATAAATACACATGTCTTTTATTTAGAAGAACTGCAGAACTGTTGATCAGGTTCGGCCTGGTCCAGGAAATGGAAACCGGTTATTGTCGGCGGTTCTTGGTGCATCGCACTGCCGAAATTGAATAATTCGTCGCAGAATGTGGGTCAACCGCCCGGAGTACGTGACGTTTGGGACCCGCCCCGCCCAATGGGAATCAAAATAATATATAAATGTAAACAAGCCAAGGCACTCATACATAATTCAGGAATCTAAAGCCAAACCCGAATTGAAACCACTAATCATAGCCAAGGGAGGTTCTGACTGGAGAACAGAAAGAAACACTTGAAAATGGGAACTGGTTGTGTAACACTATACTTAGGTTCTTAGTCATTTTCAAGCTAGTGATATGTAGAAATGCTGATGAGGAAACAGACTTTCTTAACTTAAACCAAGTTGATAGCCCTACCCATATGTACAATGTACATACATACCCCTATTTTCCAACGCCCTTATTAGAGGGGTAATTAAAACAATTGGGACGATTTATTCAGACTCGGAGTTTTAGCTTTCGAGAAGGGATATTTTGTAAATAAATTTCAGAAGTATACACGTATTAAATAAAATTAAGAAAGCTGGAACTTGAAGAATATCATATCACTCAGAATATCATACATACCCCTACTGGTCACAACTATTGGGTATAGAAAAAGTATAAATATTTCGTCGCCCATTCACCGGCAAAGTTGTCTACAAAACAAGCCAAAACCCGTCCGACTGGCAGTCCTCCCTCCTCGTTTTGGCCACGCTGTCGCCGTTTTCGCCTGCTTCTGGCTGCATTTTGGGCGTTGCTGCTATTTTTAGCCAAGTCGTCGTCCACATTCAATGGGCGTCTTGTTTCCCCCTCGAGTTCATGTCAAGTCATTGACTCTCGCTGCTCGCCTACGATCGCAGTGCAGCTAATTCCGAGGCAAGGGATCGCTTAGTTTGGCCAAACCCAAATCGTAATCGTTTGAAGCGTGACAAATGCCGCTTGTTGCAGAGTGCACTTGCACGTTTTCCCGGCTGACGGGCACTAAACCAAACTTGAAGATCGCTGGCTCAATTTGTTTTTCATTGAGGAATGCTTGATGTATATACTATACGAGTGCTGCGGGAAAGATGCTCATATCACTTGGTATTCGTCGCCTACGTGTTCCAAGTTCAACACGTCACAGTCATGAAGTACAGTGCGTTTCATAATTGAAAGACAGTTGAAATTATACCAATAGCGTTGTAACTCTTTAATTTAGGTTAGAACCCTTTAAAAATATTTAGATTTTATAAGTTTATTTTTTTCTTATGTAGTTGAAATATTGTTTTTTTTTGAGGATAGTTTCCCTGTAACCTTATAGTTTTGACTTCCGCTGTATCTACATTTTCCCATGATCTACACTCGGTCTCTATAAATAAACGACGCACTCTGTTGATAGCAAGCGATTTACGTCTCAATATTTTATTTTTAATATTTGACCATATTTTTTGACGGCTGGCAAAGAAAACTGTTCAAATATTGACTGTAGATTAAGTAGAGCTGAAGAAGGCCACTTTAAATGGCCAGATGAAAGATTGGAGTCCTAAATGGCGAATGCGGCGATTAATTAAAGATAATTTGATTTAATTGATCTGATCAAACGCAGGCAGAAATAAGTTAAAAAAGTTAATTGAAATTCGCGCTGTGTGTATAGCGCTTAGGAGTATCTCACAGATACAAGTGAGAGTATCTCGAATAGCAAACAAAGAATAACAAAACAATGCGGGACGTGAGTATAAATGAATTGTTTTTGCTCTTTCTGCGAATTTTTTACGTTTTTGCCAGCTAGAACATGAAAAGTATCTTTCGTTAATGATTTATTTGTGTGCCTGGACCTGTGTATTCGTATCTATTTACCCTTTGTTTTGTTTTCGTTTTTCGCATACCCACGAAAGCGCAAATATGACGTGTGCCGTCTGATTGGCATCTATTTCGTGGTCATAAATATATATAGATGACCAACGGTTTGGTGGGTCCAATGTTTGGAAAGTATCCGATGCAGATTCAGATTTCATAGTGTTTGAAGTGCTGACATTCAATGGGCTCCCAATGACCGCTATCGATCTAGTTCTTATCAAATGTTTCGTGTTTTGTCGCCGGCCACTGATAAGCTTTCTTTTCTGACCTTTGAACGCAGACGAAAAGTAGCTATGTATATGGGCTTAATTGGCGGTCATAATTAATCATCGATTGCCCATTTGTTTATGGTGATATGGGGTTGTAACCAGGGGAACCATGCGTAGGTACTATCCTGAAGAGTCATGCTCTTAATTAGATAAGAACTCGCTAGAACTTTAAAAAATACATTCAACCGGAAATCGAAAACATATGTACCCTTGCCGTCTACAGACAATAGTTTCAAACGCAGATAAGACCCTGAAACACTTGAAGTCCCCAGACTTTGACACTTAATTGAATCATGTTCATAGGGATGTTGTGTATCAGTGGCAGTAGTTAATCTACTTTGGCTAGATTAATACAGATTTTCATAGATTTACTCTGCTGAATATGTTTTTGGCCAATGTGAAAACAGTTGGCGGCAAGCAGAAAGACAAATATTTATAAAACCAAACAAAAGAAATGCGTGGGTGTCTATGTTTACTTTTTGACATTTGTTTAAACACAAGTAAATGTGGGGAAATGTGTTATGAAACGGACAATAAAATAAAACAAAGCATCAGCTGCAGGTGTACGAAATTGAATTGAATTCTATTGCTATAGAATGGGCAAACTTTTAAAACAGAAAATAAGACAAATGCGTCTATATATACTTGGGATTCATTTTAAAAGGGCAGCTAAATAAATGGGGAAAGATCTTTGAAACAAACGTGAAGTAAATAAGTAAACGCAAATAAATAATAATAAGCAGGTGTTCATCTCCAACTTGAAGATTGCTTCTCGGATAAGTAAAACGTAAAGCTTTTTCGCTACTAACTCGAGTTATGTTGTTCTTTTCAGATTTTTCTGCTACTGATCATCTTGCTGTACTTCAGCTCCTATGTGGTTGTATCACGTTTTCGGCGTCGCGACCGTGACGATCTCTATTCGAATGACGAGGACGAGGTGCTGGTCTATCGGATAAGGTAAGGCATTTGAGTGGTCAACAACCTGGGCCGCTAATTGCCGAGTCACTCGAGTTGCATTCCCAGTGATAAATGTCTCGTTTTTCTTTATATCTTTGCAATCCCACAGCTTTTGGCTCTGCACATTCACACTGGCCGTTGCCGAAGGGGCCGCCATGCTGCTGCCCGTTTCCATCGCCAGCAACGAGGTGCTGCTCTTGTATCCCAACAGCTACTATGTGAAGTGGCTCAACAGTTCCCTTATACAGGGTAAGTCCTAGTATCAAGAATATGCCATAAAAGGCAAGGGTAAAATATGCACTTTACATGAAATATTCTTGATTATAACTAGCTTTATTTCCTACCTATGAACCGCCTCTAATCCATATCTTTTCCCCCTTTTTCAGGCCTGTGGAACCATGTATTTCTGTTCTCCAATCTGTCACTGTTCATCTTCCTGCCATTCGTTTACCTGTTCTCGGAATCCACGGGATTCGTGGGCTACAAGAAGGGCATTCTGCCGCGAGTCTACGAAACCTTCACAGTATTCATGCTGATGGCCGTTATTGTCCTGGTACTAACCGCCGTCCTAAGTGCAGTCTTTGGCATTGAAAAGCTTCAATTCTTTTGGTTCCTAAGTGAGTATATGCTGATGCACGGGTGCGGAAGAGATCAATATCAATGTCAATCGAGATTCCGCGCCCGTGACGAGCCCATCCCCGAATTGGGATAGGTTCTGGGTGCAAACAATGCATTTCTAATTTCCGCTCTTCATGCTTCACAGATTTAGGCAGTGTTCACCTGCCGTTCCTTTATTCGTGTGTCTCCTTTTTGGGCGTGATGCTAATGCTGAGTGAGTATAATATGCACAGATAAACTAATTGTAATGCTTTTAGGTTTAAACTTCGGCTTCCAACTGCTTGATGTACTTGTCAATGTAGGCCAGCTGGTTGGGATTATGCTCACGTGCCTTGGCCACGCTCTCCTCGAACTTGTCGTCTTGTTTCAGGCACTTGTAGGCATTGGCCTGATAGAGCCAGGCACGCAGATTGGTCTCCTGCAGTTTCTCCAGCACGTGCTGGCAGTCCTGGATAGCCCGTTTGTAGTTCTTTAGTCTGACAGCAATTTAGAATAGGAGAGTTAGTATAAATAATTTATAGGACATCTTATGACTTACTTGATATAGCACAAGGCGCGATTGTTATATGTAATAGCGCTATCCTTGACCTTTATTATAGCCTTGCCGTAGTGTAGAATTGCCTTCTCGTACTTTTGGTTACGAAAAGCTTCATTTCCCAGACTGAAAAAATGTTTTAGTAATATATATTATTTTAAGAAGACACTTTTCTTACGCTCTGCTTTGCTCTGCCTCGTACTCGGCTTTGGCACGAGCCTCTGCGCGATCGTTGGCATCGCGTTCCACCTGCTCCATGAAGCTCTGCTGGTCCATGGCCTTGGCCTGCTTCTCATTGTCCTCCTCAATGGATTTCTTTCTATTGATCACTGTGCGATTTTCGCGTACCTTAAGACGGACTTTATCCACATCCAGCTTATCAAAATCGACCTTTTCCTTGGCCCCGCCATTGGCTCCTTTCTCCGTCTCTAAATCATCTTTAGTCGGTTCGTTTTTCAATATACTATCGATCTTTGCAAGAGTGGCCTCGAATTCGGCAAAGTCATCCCCGTCCTTGGGGTTCAAATTGCAATTCACTAGAGTCGCCTTCAGCTGGGCTACGTCTTTAGCTTCTTCACCAGCCATTTTAAGGTTTTGAAAGGAGCAAATATAGTTTGGTAACTGACTTGAGTAACTATGTTTCGAGTGCTGAGTTCAGATTACAAGTTCTAGGCCTACTGGGATACCCTAGAAACCGAATTTATGTATCCACAATGCTAATTAAATGTATTATTTTTATTGCAAAGTGAATATTTATTGCACTTTATATTTTACTAAACTGTCTAGTAGTTCTTCGTAGTTCCTGTTATAACAATAGAGTTAGTTTCAACGAATGTTATCTGTGTAGTAACCAGGACAACCCTCTTGTTTGCTTGCAGTTTGCACCCCCTACGGCTTTGTGCGTCTGTTTGGCGTTGTTAACCAGGTGCTGGTTCGGCCCATGCTGCTGCGCGACGTCAACGAGGAGTTCAGCGCCTTCTACATGGAGGAGGCGAGCGTGAAGCGGAAGCTGGCCCACATCGAGCTGCACAACGTGAGCATCTCGGATGCGGCCAACGGAGGTCGCCTGGGAAACGGGATTGGATTGGGCCGAGGACGCACCTTCTTTCCCCAGCCGCTCGTGCGGCAGTCGCAGGCTCATCTCTACCAGCGCAAGGCGATGGCCAGCGACGTGGGCGAGCTCAACGATAGACTGAGAGAACTGGACTCCGAGCGCAAGGAACTGGACAAGCTGCGCAAGTCGAGCACGTTCCAACGCACCTTCGTCTATCCGCTGGCCATGCTGCTGCTGTTGTTCTGCACGGGAGTCACCATTCTGCTGGTAGTGCAGAACACACTGGAGCTGCTTATAGGCATCAAGGCGCTTCCACTGAGCACAAGGGTAGATTTGATTGCATTCGAAGTAACGATAATGGCTTGATTATTCAATTTCTTATTTATAATTAGCAATTTACGCTGGGCATCTCGTCACTCTCGAAGCTGGGACCCTTTGGCGCCGGTCTGGAAGTGTGTCTCATCTTCTACTTGGGCGCCACCTCGGTGGTGGGCTTCTACAGCATGCCCTTCATGCGCAATGTCTGTCCCAAGCGGCGCCAGACCTCTCTGCCACAGCTAATGCTGAACTGCGGCTTCATGCTGGTTTTGTCCTCGGCGCTGCCGCTTCTCAGCAGGATCATAGGTAGGCAGTAGCATACTGCTAATTAGCTACATATTTTAAATCCCAATATTGTCTTTGCTTTCAGGCATCACGAACTTTGACCTGCTGGGCGACTTCGGGGCCATCGAGTGGCTGGGCAACTTCCAGATTGTGCTGCTCTACAATTTGGTCTTTGGAACCACGACGGCCCTTTGTCTGGCCAACAAGTTCACGGCCACGGTGCGCCGGGAGCTGAGAGCCCGGTTAGTGGAGAACTATGTGCTCTTTACTAACTACATGAGCTTCATCAACTGATATTGGCGCAAGCGACACGACAACGCGTACTGCGTACACCGACACCTGGTGGGACGCCTTGTCGAGCCGCTGCGAAAGAGCCTAACTAGTTTCTATACCAAGTATCGTAATCTTAGTCGTAAGCGCAGTCGCAATACCACCGCTAGTCGCAAGGCAAACGAAATGAACTGTTGAGAAATAAGCAAAACACGGGAGATGGGCAGCTGGAACTATATAATATACCTTTACATATGTTATATGATCGCGTATAGTTGTGCAGAACTGATACTAATATTTAAATGTTGCGCTGTTAACTGTTGTGCTTAATTGTTGTACTTTATACAGAGTCCTTGGCAGACCGGCATATCAAAATGTTGCCCGTTAATATGTGGCCCCTACGTACCAAGCTATATGTATTTGCAGAAATGTCGTATAACGTGTAAATAGAAAATGTTCTAGTGCAACATAAGCCGCAGTCAACCGTTTGCAGTAGACGTAGGTTAGAGTTTAGTGTATTTCACTCAATTTCTTGTCGTTCAGAGTCAAGTGTTGAATTCCATTTCATGTTTTTCGCTATTTATCTATGTATTTTTGAGTTATTTTTATAAGATTTTAACAATGTTCCTTAAGCAGCGCATCGACTGAGGCGCCTTCATTTCATTTTACTGCATACTCAACCTGTAACCCAATATTCACACAATCACACACTTACAAGCGTCTAAAACTTATGTGATACAAAATATAATAAACAAAGCATTTTACAAAATTTAACCGACATGTCATGGCTTTTTAATTACGCTCAATTCAAGCTGCCGTTTTATTGAATTATGGTTTCATTTCACTTTTCTTACAGACTGACTTCGCTGTTCCTCTTGGCTTGAATGCCGTTTTCCCTGACCAGGAGCTGCAGTTTTGACCGAAACTACCTACGATAATGCTGTGATTTAATGTCTATAAATAAAAGATTAATGAAGCTATAAGGATATGAAAGAGTATAAGTAAATCTGCTTTGTTAATTTGACTTACAACTTGAAAAAAGAATAGAATCTCAATTGCAAAAATTAGATTGTTGTTCAAACTCGGGTTCCATGTAAATTTTGCCTTGGTTATCATCAGAGACGGCGCTATGGATTTTGTAAATTAAGAACTTATAAAACTTATAAAATGTTGTCTAGCTTAAAATTAGTATATCTCGGGAACCGCTTGGATTAACAAGGTACAACTTTGGATGTTTTGAGATGCACGTTTAATTGTTTTACATTTTGTATTGATTTTTTGGAGTATCTTCATCCTATAAAATAAAGTCATAACCATCTTAATTTGACCGAAGAAACATTTTGGATACGATTTCAAATAAAAAAATAAATTAAAATAAATATTTACAAAATCGGCTCAGAATTTTAAATGATATGTTCACCACCGCCCATTCGAATACGATAGCTCACCACCCTAGAGATGGCAGTTCGGCCGAACGGATAGTATCGCACACTTTGCCCACCTCTAGTTTTTCGCACATCTCTAGACCTTTTTGTGGCATTTTTGGTGGCGTCTTATTGTCGAATTTTTGATTTAAAGTGAATTAAAAGCAGGGAAAACACGATGCTGAGCCGCAAGCGCCGGGCGAGCAGCATCTCCAGCCGGCAGGACGAGGATCCGCTGCAGCTGGACGACTCGACGCCGGAGCAGTCGCCGGTGCAGCAGACGACGACACAATCGGCGCGAAAAAAGCGCCGCCTCGATCCCACGGAACTCTGCCAGCAGTTGTACGACTCCATCAGGAATATCAAGAAGGAGGACGGCTCTATGCTGTGCGACACCTTCATCCGGGCCCCGAAGCGCCGGCAGGAGCCCTCCTACTATGACGTGGTCGTCAATCCCATCGACCTGCTCAAGGTGCAGCAGAAACTAAAGACCGACTCGTACATCGACCTGGACGATCTGATGGCCGACCTGGAGCTGCTCGTCGGCAATGCCAAGGCCTTCTACAAGCCGGACAGCTGCGAGCACCAGGACGCCGTCGCCCTGTGGCAGCACATCCAGTTGCAGAGGCAGCGCATCATGGAAGCCAACGGCTTGGCGGAGGAGGAGCCGCGGGCCAGGCGCATCTCGCGGCAGGTGCGGCGCATGACCAGCAGCACGGAGCCGGGCGGCGATGGAGGCGCCGCTGATGACGAGTACAACCAGTACGAGGAGCTCTTTGCCTCCATTATGACCGCTTCCGATCCCGTGGGCGACCGGGCCATGCACCGCATGTTCCAACTGCTGCCCTCGAAGAAGATCTACCCCGACTATTACGATGTCATTGAGCATCCGATTGATCTGCGCCTGATTGCGACCAAAATACAAATGAACGCCTACTCCTCGTTGGTGGAGATGGAGCGGGATCTGCTGCAGATGACCAAGAATGCGTGTCTGTTCAACGAGCCCGGTTCTCAGATCTACAAGGACGCCAAGGCCCTCAAACGAATCTTTACGCAGCGGCGTATCGAGTTGGAGACCGGCAAGGGCAAGCTGGCCAAACGGGTCAAAAGTCTGTCCAGCGCGGCGATTGCTGGTAGGGATTAAAGCTAAGAAATATTTCCATGTAATATTTAATTTGTATCATTACTTTTTCCAGCTCTTAAAGAAGAGGTGGACAGCTCCGACGACGAGGAGACCAGCAAAAAGGGCGAAGGACCCATGTGGGCGTTATTCGATCACCTGTACAACGCACCAGGAACCTCCGAGCATCCAGGGGTCACTGGTCCTCCGTTGGGCAACTCGCTTTGGAAACTGCCAGTGCGCCGATTTCATCCCGAATATTTCGAGCTGATCAAACGACCCATATCCATGAGCCAGATCCACACGAAGCTGAAAAAGGGCGACTATGCCAACATCAGTGATCTCACCGCCGATCTGTATCTCATGCTGGACAACGCCAAAAAGGCGTTTCCGCCCTCCCATCGTACGCACAAAGATGCTCTGAAAATGCTAAAGCTAATGAACGCCAAGCTGGTGGAGGAGTCCCTGGAGGAGGGTAGCGATCTAGATGACGAAGACGCAGACGATATGGACGCTGAGGTCTTTGCGACCAGCTCGCAGCCGGAAAGGCGCAAGCCGGGCAGACCGCGTGTCAACTCCAATTCTAACTCGAATGCCTCTCACACGCCAAACAACTCGAATTCACCCAAATCCAATCGCATTGCCATCAATGCGGCAATTAAAAAGAAAATTCTGAGCATACAGAAATATCTGGTGGACTACTCCTTGGGCAATCGTCGTCCAATAGAGATGTTTATGGAGAAGCCCCCGCGAAAGATTTATCCTGACTACTACGATATCATCCAGAATCCCATTGACATGAACACCATTGAGCACAACATACGCACAGATCGCTATGCCGCTGTGGAGGACGTGGTATCCGACTACCGACTTATGTTTTCCAACTGCCGCCAGTATAACGAGGAAGGTTCTAACATATATGAGGATGCCAACATCCTTGAACGCGCACTGAACGAAAAGCTCAAGGAGTTTCCGGGTCTGTCGGATGTCAAGAAACCCCAGCAGAAGTACAGCAAGGTGGGCAGGAAGCTAAAGACCGCTTTAATCACGGAACGCCTGTGGCAGTTTTACGAAACAGTAAAGGAGTACCAGGAGCCCAAGGGCAAGAGGCAGCTATCGCTCATCTTTACGAAGCTGCCGTCGAAGAACGAGTATCCGGACTACTATGACATTATTAAGGAACCGATCGACATGGATAGAATTGCTCAGAAACTAAAACAGGGCGCTTACGAGAGCTTAGATGACTTGTCTGCGGACTTCCTTCTGATGCTGGAAAATGCCTGCAAGTACAACGAACCAGACTCGCAGATCTACAAAGACGCACTGGTGCTACAGCAATTGACGCTGCAGCTGAAGCAGCAACTGCGCACTGAGCGTGATTCACTTCCGGATGTTCCGCTGGCTGTTCAGGAGCTGTTTCTTACACTGTTCACCACTCTTTACAATCACCAGGACGAGGAGGGTCGTTGCTACTCGGACTCCCTAGCCGAACTGCCTGAGTACGATGAGATTGGCGAAGGACCCAAGGTGCGCGGCATATCACTAGATCTTGTAAAGCGAAGGCTGGACAAAGGCGCTTATAAGCGGCTTGATATTTACCAGGAGGATATATTTGCCTGTCTGGAGCGTGCACGGAAGTTGTCGCGCACAGATTCAGATATATTCCAGGTGGGTAACTGGCTAGACTATTTGTTATTTTTTTTTTAAATTTAATTATAATTATATTTTTAGGACTCCATCGAGCTGCAGACTTACTTTATCCGCAAGCGGGACGAGATATGCAAGGACACACTAAGCTCACCAGCTCTAAGTTTCACCCTCGAGCGCCTTTTGGCCGATGTGGAGGTGAGTCGCCAGCAAAAGTTGCAACAAGAGGAGCAGGACCAGGAACAGGACAAGGAAAAGGAGGAGTTTAACGCCGCCAAGGGCGAAAGCATGACAATAAACCAGCAGGTATTTTCACCGGGCGATTACGTGTATGTGCAAATGCCGGAAAACAAGATTCCATCGATATGCTCCATTGAGCGCCTGTGGACGTCGCCCACTAACGAGAAGCTAATGCAGGCTTCGATCTTCGTGCGGCCACACGAAACGTACCATGTAACCACTCGCAAATTCCTCGAAAAGGAGGTGTTCAAGAGCAGCCTTTCGCAGACCATTTCAATGGACAAGGTGCTGGGCATGTGCTATGTGATGAACATAAAGGACTACATCAAGATGCGTCCGGAAAGACTGCCCGAAAAGGATGTGTTCGTGTGCGAGTCTCGCTACAACATCCAGGGTCGCTGTTTCAAAAAGCTCAAGAACTGGCCGCCAGTGCGTGAGGGCAGCTCGGTGAAATTCGTTCCGCGTGAGCAGCCACTGGAGCTGAAGCGGGTGATGTCCGTTTTTAAGGAGCGCTTGGAGAAGCACAAAGGAGAATTGGAGGAGCTCAAGCTCCAAGAGACGATGGTCGAGAAGGAGAAACCAAATGTGTCTTGCGATCCGCCGCCAAATGCCGAGAGTAGCAGCATATACTATCAGCAATACAATACTGTCTGCAGTGGGGCCATTAAAACCGGTGACTTTGTGTACGTGGCCACCCAAACCGGAAAGCAGTCGGTGGCCCAGGTGCAGCAGATCTGGGAGCAGAATGGAAAATCGTACTTTAAAGGCCCATGGCTGCTGCCCCCCAGCGAAACGACTCCCGGCTTGGGCAAGCAATTCTTTCGCCAGGAACTGCTGTTGAGCACCGTCGAGGAGGTCAGTCCGGTCGTGGGCATCGTAGGTAGATGCGCCGTCCTTGAGTACGCCGAATTTATCAGCTCCCGGCCCACGGAGATTTCGGAGAGCGATGTGTACATTTGTGAGTCCGTCTACGATGAGCTGAAGAAGGCTCTCCGCAAGTTGGCTGCCGGCAGCATGCGCAAGTTTCAGCACAGTCCTGCCGTCACCGAGGATGAGATCTTCTACTTCAAGACTCCCATTAAGCCCTCCAAGGACGTTAAAAACGAGATAAACGAGCTGGGAATGCTGGAGGATTCAATGGATGGTGATACCCCCTCGCTTAGCTCAGACATTGCGGCCATGTCCTCGCCGGCTCCTTCAGTTAACTCTACGCCACTGACCTCCAAAGTTAAGGCCGCCAAATCAGCCAAGAAATGCCTTACTGGCTACATTCTGTACTCCAGTGAAGTCCGAAAAGGTAAGATATTCCACGATATTATAATTATTTCAGAGAATGTTTATTAATTTGAAACTTTATGATTTAAGGCATTTGCCAGAGCAATCCGGACGCCACCTTTGGCGACATATCGCGCATGGTGGGCACGGAGTGGAAGAATCTCCCCTCCAGCGTCAAGCAGAGCTGGGAGGATCGGGCCAGCCGGCAGAACGAGGAAACGGCGGCCATGCGCCGTGAGTTGGATGACGCCCAGAACAGCGGCAGTCCCTCGCCCCAGGTATCGCAGGACGCCTTCGGCCAGGTGCTGACCTTTGAGTGTCAGTGGGACAAGTGTGACTTTCAATTCGAGGAGCTGGGCGACTGCACAGAACATTGCATGTCCGATGGTACCGGGCACATTCAGCGTCATCCGCAAGCGGGCGTGGAGATGGAGTATGTCTGCCTGTGGCGCAACTGCCCGAGGATCAAGAAGTCCACCCAGGCCTTTCCAAATGTTCTGCGCCTTATCAAGCACGTGCGCGAGGTTCACCTTAGCAAGTGCGGCAAGTCGATAGCGGCGGCAGATCGCAGCAAGAATTTTGTGTCGCGTCGCCAGAAGAACGCGCCACTGGCCACAATGGTGCCGATTCCGCCCAGCCTTGCGCAATCGCCACGTGCTCCCAGCAATCTCGAAGCAGTGCAGCTCCAGCAGCAACAACAGCAGCAGAACGTCCACCAAATGCAGCAGCTGCAACAGCAACAGCAAATGATTGTCTTGGGACCGCCGCCGGAGCCGCTGTTCGTCACAGTGCCACCGCGCATCAATCGCGTTATCCACTCGGAGGCGTACATCAAGTACATCGAGGGCCTGCAAACGGGAAGCCACCTGAACGTGGCCACCTGCAGCAACAACTGGCGGCGGGCACTGACGCACGTCACTCCCGCCCAAGTGGTGGCCAAGGCGCCGCTACCCGAGCAATGGATCGGACCGAATCTTCGCGATCAGGGCAATGTGGTGCAGGCACTGTGCCACCTGCGCAACTTCATGGTCGACGATGTACTCCAAATACGGCGTAGCTGCAACTAGCCAATCGTAATCCCTTAAGCCCAAAGCGTTTCGAGTTCCATGTTAATATACAACAAAATCAAATTATAACCCATGTTTGTATTAATTGGGCAGGGGTTTCGCTCCTGGAATTGCCATTAAACTATGTTAAGAGGTACATATTTGTTAATATTGTTATTTAACCATTTGGTTAACTTAATTAATTGTGATTGGCAGCCATTCAGAAGTATTTTCAACAACCGATATGCTAAAATTATACTCAAATATTTTTGTAATTCTAAAGTATAATTCAATATCTCTGATTCCAAGCTCCAAGATATACAAAAACTATAATTGTCTGTATGTAGCATTTAAGTTTTTTATAATTCCACATCGTTTATTCCCTTTCAATGTCGCGTATCCGCCCCTGTGTTCGCATATGTTGTTCGTTATCAGTTTCTCGTGGCGCTGACGTCATGGCAACGCTAGGTTTCGTTTATTTTTCGTGGGTTTTGTTTTGCTCCTCCGGTACGACAACAAACCGGTTCCCAAGCATAGAGTCACCCAGTTATTTTGTGGTGCTTATCTAATTGGCCCTGCTCAGCGGTGCTCAGTGCCTCTCAGTCGCGCTCATTTTTCGCCTTCCTATAATTAAATTCCATATGCCATCGAGTTCGGAAGTCTGGCTACGCAAAATCAGTCGTATTCTGGCGCTTGTAGATTGCAGACGCTATCTATCAGATATATCAGATATACCCAAGTATTACCAACCAAAGGAGTAATCATGTCGGAGGGCGAATCGAAGTTTGGCTTCAAGGATATGGAGAAGGCGCTGGAGACTTTGAAGTTGCTGGAGGACCATGACATGCAGTATCGCAAATTGACAGTGCGCGGATTGCTCGGCAGGGCCAAGAGAGTCCTTTCAAGTACGTGCTTCTGGACAATGAATCCATTAGTCAAATCCTAATTAATCCGTTTTATAATAGTGACCAAAGCGGAGGAGAAGCTGAAGAACATCAATGCGGCCATCGGAGTCTTTAAGAAATGGCTGGAGGAGAATGGCGGAGGAGCGTCCAGCAAGAATGCCAAGACCGACAGCGAGGACAAAGTGGAGACAGTGCCAGGACTGGGATTTAAGGATAAGGCCGCTGCGGAGGCGACGCTGAGGTAAGTGACCAGGTCATCTTCCCTGGCATGCTAATGAGCCGGAGACCTTCAGCCCAGGCAACCAGCGACGACGTCAAATGATGTCATGGCACAGTTTTAGAGTGTCGAACTCGGAAGCCTCATTAAGTTGATAGAGCAGGCGGCACTGCGCTCTTCCTATTCACTGCTCTCTGTATTATGTGTATATTGGGGTGGATCGATTATATTAATCCGTAAACCTGAAACATTGTCATTGGTTAAGAATCTGCCGATTTGTATATACAAAATCATCAAAATGATGTGGTTATATCAAATTCTTATATTCTTACTGTTATTGTTACTGTTTAATCATTTACTTATTTTTGTAGATATTGAGATATATTCCTTGAATCATTCTTATAAAAATCAGATATCGACGCGTATATTAAATTATTTTTAAAAATGGATATGAAGTATTTTCAAAAACACGATCCACCCTAATATTTACACAACTATATCAGCACATTCCACAGTTTGCCTGTATCCAAAATATTTCTATATGCATCTCTCTCGCATTGCAGCATTTTGGCGGAGCGAGATCCGGACTACCAGAGGTTGGCCATAAAGGGATTGATTGGTAGCTCCAAGCGTGTACTGTCCGGCACCAAGAACGAGGACAAAATCAAGGCCATCAAGGAGGGCGTCCAGGTGCTGGAGGATTTCTTGGAGAAGTTCGAGGCCGAAAACCGAATCAAGGAGAACCGTGCCTACTTGCCCCTCGCCGTGGTCACCAAGCTGCCGGATTCCAAGGATGATTTGGCCAGCGAGTTCCTGGAGGCTTATGGCGGCTCCAAGGCCAAGGGAAACTACAAGCATCTGCGCACCATGTTCCCCAAGGAGGATGATGAGACCAGCTGGGACATTGTACGCAATCGCCAGTTGGCCAAGTTGCTGGAGCAGATCAAAAGCGAGGAGGCCAAGCTCTTCGACGCGGAATCTGGAGCTCCCACCGATCTCCACCTGCAGCTGATCCACTGGGCATACAGTCCGCAGCCGGACAAACTGAAGCAGTACATTGAAAAGCTGGCCAAGAAGACCCCGGAGAAGCGCAAGCAGGAGAGCAGCAGCAGCAGTGCCAGTAGCTCTAGCCAGGATTCCGATGAGGAGGATAAGCCCAAAAAGAAGAAGAAGAAGGAGGAGTGAAGTGCACTTGATTAAAAACACTCCTCTGCCATTTGATTAACGAACAGAAACGGTTCACTCAGCCCTGTTTCCGGTTTCCAACCGATCCAATTTGCCGGAATTTTAAGTTAAGTTTCTAATCTTAAAGAACCGAACCGAGGCAAATTACATGGGCTTCGAGATCGGAAACAGGTTTAATAGTTTATTAAGTAACTCAACCTCAACGCAGAACTACGATTAGCGGTGGACACATGGTTGTTTTTTGGTATCCCCTTTATATACATATATTATTTTATGCATGTAAACATAGGCGTGTCAGTACATATGATATATGTAAATATTGTATAATACCATTCGTTTATGTCGTTTTGATGAGCCTAGTCTTTGGATTCAATAACTATGTACGTTAGGTAGTGTCAGGCAAAATCTCAAGAGAGTGGCACGGTGAATTGACTGGGAAAAGTAAATGTAATGAAACCATCTTGAATATGTGCTTTTATTTTGGAATCTCTGTTTTCAATTTTTTTAATTTCTGTAAATAAATCAGATTTTCTGGAAATGATTATAAAGCTGTTGAGTTTAAGATAGTAATTGCTGAATATTAGATTTTGCGCCCGTGGACTACCGTGAATTCCAAAACCGAGCTCATCATAACGAAACCTTCATTTCAAATTCGTGACCCCACGCACATACACACGCAACTAGATTACACAATGTACACGGGACCCGGCCACGCCCACTCGGCCGCATTCCCACGCTCCGCCCACATGGATACACACACACCGACTATCTAGCTAATATTTATGCAATCCGGCGGTATCGTAATACTCCGACTTGGCCGCGCGAGTGGATTGCGTCTGGGAGTCGCCGGAAGTTGGGGGCGTCTTGGCCAGCGACAGCGTTAACTGGTGCTGGTCGCCCTTTCCGGAACCGGATCCGGTGGTCAGGTGACCGTAGGCCATGTTGAACAGGGCGTCCGGATCGCAGACGAACCGATAGACGTAGCGCTCTCCGTTCACCTTCTGCATGATGCCCTTCTCGTAGTAGTAGCGTAGACTCCGGGACAACTTGTCGTAGTTCATAGCAGGCCGGTTCTTCTGGAGACCCCAACGGCGGGCCACTTCCTCCGGTTCGATCAGCTTGAACTCCATGCCCCGGCCGGTCCAGGCGATGCAGCTGGCACTGGAAGAAGAAGTAGTTTTAAAAGTTAATAAGATTTTTAACTGAATGGAATTTTGGAAGATCTCCAAATAATAATTGGTGACCCCGATTTTTAAAAAAATACTGATTTTGGGAGTGGATCTAATTGATAACGATTAATACTCCATTTTTTTGTGGTTTAATTTGGTAAGCCTTTGTGTATAAGGAATATCAGTTATATTACAGAGAACTTCTTATGTCTAATTGGTGACCCCGATTTTTAACTAATTGGTATTTCTGAGGAAAACGCTGATAGGTAGCGAATAATGTTATATTTTCGGAGTTTTCATTTGCTAAACCTTTTTCAAATATCAATTCAATTTAAGGACTAGAGCCAAGGACTCACCTGGTGGTGGGTTCATCCAGAAGAGCCACCAGGAACTGCCAGAGCTGCAGAGAGCCCCTTCGCTGGCTGATCGTCTGGCCGTTGCTGCTGGTGGAGATGCCATTGCTGGCGTAGAACTGATCCAGACGCAGCTCAGCATCGCTGGAAGTGGTCGAGTCCACCACATTGGGTCGCAGGGCAGAGGGATAGGTGGACGAAATGGTGGCGTTGTAGGGACCTGTGTCGTACTTGAGATCCGCATCGCTAACCGCCGCCAAAGTGGTGGGCGAAAGTTCCCGATAGACGGATTGCGACTGCGTCTGCTGCTGGTGGGCGTAGTGAGTGGGCGTGGCATATACCGCCGCACTGGAAATAACCGCCGTGTGACTAAACTTGAAGGCGGAGGCGGCATGGAGTGGTGTCAAGTGGGTGAGGGCCTGCTGCTCCGTCTGCTGGTGGTGGTGTCCATGGTGATGATGGTGGTTCGGATGCAGTGCGGCGACATGTTGCAGTTGCTGCTGATGTTGCTGCTGTTGCTGTTGCTGGTGCTGCTGCTGATGTTGCTGCTGTTGTTGCTGTTGATGTTGCTGCTGCTGGGCCGCCGTTGTGGTGGAGTCCGCATCCTCGATCTTCGTGTGGTGCTGGAAGTGCTGGCCGGAGGACACATCGTATCGCGTGTCTGGAAAAAAGGATTCGAAAAAGGAGTTCAACAGAAGCTGAGCGAAAGCCGCTTTCATGCACGTTTGAGCAATGGTTCGGTGTCGAGGGAACGGGCGCTAATTACGTGGGTACTTCGGGTACCCTTTGCTACAGAGGGTGGTATGGGATTTTCATTTATTTAGATAATAATTAGCCTAAGCCTTAAGTAAAATCATAAATTCATTGTCTATAATAGTCGTCAGTCGTTAGGAATATTAATTTGGACACCTTTTTATATGGTTATATAATCTGATAACTTATCTTGATAACTTATAATTAAAGTTCCCTTATTAAAGAGCATGCCACCTTCTGTATTGCCATTCAAAACTCTTTTACATTGTTGTGCTTTGTTTGGGTGCCGTTGGCCTTTTCTAAATGGCCAGGGTATTTAGCAGCAATTAATTATTTAAGCAACCCACTCCCGTCAGTCGCTGCAAAAAGCTCAATATGCTGCAATTTAACGGGGACGCACACAACACCCCACCCGCCGGAGCACTCGAGTTTGCCCTTTTCATTAGGTAGTTACTCCATAACTCCCGCCGCTGCCCGCTCCCCAGCCACCCATCCATCCCTCGACCAACCTCATCGCGACTCGGCGCTCGGCGCATTAAAAATTCAGGAGATACCTTTGCATAATCCATGAGCAAGTGTCGACAAGTAAAAACATCATTGTCGATATCAACAAACGAGCTGCCGCTGATGGAAAACGAAGACCTGTTGGCCCTGCAGCCCAAGGGTGGGGGTTTGGGTGGGTGAAAGAGGGTAAAGCAGTGCACTACACGCAGAAAAAATATTTGACTTTATTTTTTTAACAAATAGTACACACCGATTACATAAAAGTAGTCTACTTTTTGATAAAGATACCATTAGCTTGCCTAACAACCTTTTAATGACATTAAATGTGGAAATGTCATTTTAAATTCTAGAAAAACGCAGTTCATCTGATTCTAGGCCATTTTGCCTTTAAAAAAAGGCGATTTAAATAATTAAATGTACCTTTCCAAAATCATTTTTATATAAAGATTCTACTGTGTAAAAATTCTTAAATTACCGGGTTATTTTTTCTCATTTTAATTTTTTTCTTTTTTCATAAAAAACATTTTTAAATCAAATTGTTTTGTGAGTTTTTCTCTTGTTTTGACTGTAATTTTTTTTTTAAATTATTTTCAACGATGCAATAAACATTAAAATCATAAAAATGTTTTGGGACTAAAAATGAATCACTTCTTTTCTTTAATGTACGTCATGATTTTTGTGAGTGTGGATGGGTGGATGGGGTGGGGTGTTTGGGGTGGGTGGTGTAGCTAACACAAACCACTCAACGGCTGTTCCGTGATTGAGCTGTTTGTTCGATGGGAGGGTGGTATTCAGCCCACGCTCGGGACCACGCCCACCGCCCACCGGAGGCCAACTATATCTGCCCCTCGAAATTGAATTGCACGCTTGTGCCGCCGCCAATTGGATTAGCGGTTACTAACACCGGCGATATTGTTATTGTAAATTATGCGCGCGATTTCTTGCGTTTTATTTGAAAAAATATTGGGAGCCACTAAGAAGAGGCTGCTGAATTGAATTACCCACCGATAGGTATGCATATCGCGCACAATAATTTGAATAAATGACGAACGAACGCACGGCCCTAATCATTTTCCCTTCATTTTTCTCAATCTTAGAGGGGACTTACCTTCGTCCTGGCCTTTTTTTAGAATGCCCGCGGGTGGCGATGGAAATCTGGATGGAGCATAAATCAAAAGTATATAGAAAGCGCATTACTCGAGGAGCCCAGAGCAGGCGACTCCGCTGATTGACTTAAAGTTGACTTGTCTTGTCAGCGTGAAGTTCAATCCCCGGATTTCTCAGATTCTTACCTGTAGCAGTACGGGTGCGGATGCGGATGTGGGTGCGGATGCGAGTGTGGGTGCGTCACAGCGGGTATGTCAAAGAAACTCGATGTTCTTTCATGACGCACGCCTTTGACATTCACTGCAGATGCCCGATCAAAATGGGAGGTAAAAATAAAGAACAAGTAAGTCCAGGTTACTTTTTCCACTCATAAATGCCGGAGAAGAAGCTCCCCAGGGTAAAAAAGAAATACATCTCTGAGCCAAGCGAGGTGGCCTCGACTTTTGTTAGATAATATTTCATATTAACGCTCGCAATGGGATGCCTTTGAGGCCACAAATCGAGCTTGTCACCTGCACTTGACTTGCCCATAATCGAATGCCAGCAAAAATTCAAGACTAGATAACTAAACATGGAACAGAGGTCTGGGGATTAAAGAGAGCTTTAATTGTGAAAGGAGTGGCTGAATAAAACGATAATAAATGGTGTTCTGATAAAAGTCTTTCAATTTAAATCAGCCTAACATTACCAAGTCCTATCCTAAAAACCAAAAAATTAAATTAATCCGATTTATATCAGGACAAAGTTAAAAGTAGTAGCATTTTTAAGAGGTTAGTTTAGTATTTTTGACTCCGGCTAAGTTGTTCTACAGCTTCAAATATATTTATCTTCTTTGGGCCTCGGCACGCGCCAACTTCAGTCATGTTTTCTTAATAAAAAACTTAAAAAAACAATCTAAGCTGAAACAAAGCCTCCGGGCGGCAAAGGGCAAGCAGCCCGAAATCCCAAGCCCATTCCATCCAACCCGTGGCATCCCCCACTCACTTTTCTGAACTCATAATGGAAAATTAATAAACAAGCGAACGTGTAAATAGCAAAAGCAAACAGAAAGTGGATATAGTAGGGTGGAGTTGGTTGTAGGATCAGGATGAAGGACGAAGTGGAGCAGGAGGAGCGGGCTGCATCCGGACTTGACAGTGGACGTGGACGAGGACGCTTACCATTGTACCTTGCGTTCAAGTAACCCTCAGTGGAGGTGTCCAGTCCGAATTTCCCGATTGCCGGCGTGGGCGTGGGCGTGGCATACATGACCAGCTCGTCGGCCAACTGGTGGTGATGGTGGTGGTGGTGATGATGGTGGTGGGCGTACCAGGATGACTCCCGCGTGAGATCTGCAGAGTAGAGGGATTAAAGAGGGGTTTGGGTTTAGAAATATCATTCTATAAACTGCCAGGAGCAAGACAATGCTTAGCCGAAAAATAAAGTTTCTAATCAGGTTTAAATTTAAATTTTAAAAATATTGAGTTTTCTTGTGGAGTTTTTGGTAAAAATTAGCATTTTTGTACAGTTTTTCAATCGTAATTTTGACAAATCTAGGCCTACAGCTAAACGACCGACTGTTTTGAGCAGCTACAAACCAAACCTAAAGATCCCTATCACTTTTTGGGAAATTAATTTTTGAACCAATTTTCGCATTTTACATAAGGGATTTATCATCATTTTTTTTGCAAAAAATTTACAAAAATAAAAAGTTTCAGGTTCGAATGCCAATTGATTGGGAATCAAATTACCAGCTCAACGAGGTATGACATTTCCTATTTTGACTTAGTTTTGGACAAAGACAGCCAAAATACTGATTTTATAAAATAATTTTTTAAAAATAAGGATTAGGACAGGGAATTATTATTATGTAATCCTAGTATGCATCTTTTAATTACTTACTGCCGGTTTACTTACCGGTTTATTTAAAAGTAAAAGATCTATTTTATAGATAATATTCAGAAACCTCGACCAATTCCTCCTGTTTAATAACATATTTTAAGAATACGCATGTGTGTTTAATACAGACCGTTGCAGAGAGAGGCACTTGCTCCGCCCGAGACAGAGGATCCGGAGGTGGCGTTCATCAGGGCGGCCGTGGCGATGGGACTCGGCGAGGAGGGGCCTTCGCCCAGGGCCAAGCAGCAGGGTGGTGGCACCACGGGCGGAACCGGTGACGTCTTCTGGCCAATGCAGATGGCCTCCATAAGGCCATGACCATGACCATGACCCTGGCCAACCGAATCCAGATCGCTGGTGTGGCACTTCTTGCGCTCCGCCTGCGGACCATCGCAGCTGGAGGACGCGGAAATGGCCTTGGCCACCGCCGGCAGGGTGGAGCTCACGCAGGAAACCACCGAGTCGGTGGTTATGGTGGATGTGCTGGGCAAGGCGCCATGGTAGAGCCCCAGGTGGTGGTGGTGGTGCGGGTGGTCCAGGTGCGTGAGCGTCTGCTGCAGCTGCTCCAAGTGCGTCTTGGCCTCGCCGTAGTCGCTCTGCGGAAGAAGGAAATGAGGCAGGGCGCGCCAGGAAATTGTCATGAGTCTGGGATTTCGATTTCGATTTCGTCTCGGCCAAATTAGTTGTCAATTTGCCATGTTTTTTGGGGGATACTTCTGGGGTTGCCCTTTAAGCCAGTCGCCAGTCGCACTTTAAAGCCACCTGCTGGGTGACTCGGCTGCCACCCGCTGCTAACAGGTTGCTCAGACAATGGATGGGAATGGCCACAATGGACGACTGGCCAACTCGTCACATTGACATAGTCAAGTGGAAGTTGTGGCAATTAGTTTAACAGCTTCTTTTGCTGTTTCTGTTGCCTTTGCCTTTGCCGGGTGTCAATTGGCCGGGTTCTCTTGTTCTTGGCCATTAAGTAATGAGCCATTGTCGGCGACAACTACTGAAACTCTGGAACTGGACATGATATGATATGTGGATGGGCATATGACCAACTCCAACTGCGGTTTATTGACACTTGTACACTTAATGAGCGTTGGGCCGAGGTTAACCTTTGTTTATGGTCGCACTCTCGCTCTCTCCGGGTTATCATATCACCCTGCTCGTGGGGCTCATTAAAGCCGACAGGGATTTCACTTTTTCATGGGGGAAATTCGTTGACAATCTAGCCTCTGGCAAAAGATATGTGGCTACGGAGAATACTAGTTCAAGATCTTGAATATTTCACATAAAATTTAATTTAATTATTTTTAAATCCAAACCTATTATGAGGAAAATAACTATTCCTGTAGTTCCTGGTTAAGATGTGGGTCAAGTTCCAAGTTCCAAATAGGTACCCAAATTCAGTTTAACATTAATTCAACGAGCTAAGACAATAGAATTCCCTTAGAGTTCCCGATCAAATTGCCTGCCATTGTTTGCTTTCGGAACCCACTTTGTCGGGCCTCCAGCCCAAAGTGCATCCAGTGCTGCCCTCATTTCGAGTCCCTTGCTTGACATTTGGAAACTGGAGCGGCAAGCGATGCGATGGATGCAGTGCCATGTGGATGTGCTCCGTCGCATTCGAGAACCATTTGTGCGATAGTTACCCTTAATTACGTGCCCGTAATCGTTGCCGGTTCGGTTCGGTTTGGTTTGGTTTGGTTCGGCTCTATCGGCAGTGTGCCACCCAACTTCAAGTGGGAATAGAAATGGAAAAACAACCTCAGATGGAAACGCAGAAAGCGGCACCGTCCCTTTTCTCCATTTTCGGCCAGAAGAAATGCAGAATGCTCGACTTTCTCCCCCCGAAATCGGGGGTTATGTAAATCTTCACCGCGGTACATTCAACTGGCACTCCGATGGCGTTTGGCAATCCATAACGAACTACTCTTCCGCTTTTTGCTCGCACAAATTTTTGATAAATTGCAAAATATAGCGCCGAATTGCGTTTGCTAAGTGCAAGCGAACCATTTGTCAAATCAAATTACCGCAATTATTTAGTGTAATAGTGTAACTGTCATGTGCAGGCAGCTAAAAAACATAAAAATACATCGGCAGCCAAGCGATGTCACCTGCCACACGTGCGCAGGTGCAACAGGGAACTACTTTTGGACGGTTCACCTCGATGGGGGAACTCCCTTAACACTAAAATGTCTTCTAAATATTTCATGGACATTTTTTGAATTTTCTTTTTGGATGTATATAACTTATACTACAAGAATAAAATTACTATAAAATATTTGTAAAAAAAATCAAAGTGTTAAAATAAATAATAAATTGTTAAAGAAAGAAATATTTTTAAAAATAAAATTTATTGATGATGGAAAGATCTTTCCATTGATTCTTCATACATTTTTGCATTGTACTCCACATTCATTATGCAAATCTCAAAACCAGCGATTGTCATAGGGTAAATACTCTTCATACATTATAAAGCCCCTGGGCCCGCCCATTAGGCCCTAATTTGTATGCGCAATTGGTGCCAATTACAAGTGCAATTGGGAAAACAAACTGTGGCGATGGGTGACTGACTCATCCGACGGATTGATCAACTTTGAACCCTTTGAAACAATGAGAGAGATTACGGCGCATGCGCGCCCGCAACTGACATTACGAAACTTTTCTCGTGTTTACTTTTCGGCGCTCCGAGTGTGTATACAATACAAGGTATATATATTATACGGGTATATGTACTGATCTAGTTTGCAGCAGCCGAAGGGGGAGGTTGAGAGGTGAGGCCCATGAGGCCCCCAGAAGACAATGCTTTTATTTCTTCAAATTGTTTTAGCTCGGGTCTTTTTTCCCTCGCCTTTCCCCTCCCCTCCACGACGAGGTGCGTTGTGTGGCTTGGCTTGACTGATTCGGACTCCGAATCTGTCTCTTTTCGAGTCTGTTGGCTGTGGATCCGTCGTGGAAAACACTTTCACTGCACATGATGAGGCAGTGACACGGTCGTCACCATCACGATGGCTGCTCTTCTCCGTCTTCTTGTGGGTGCTGTGCTTTTGGTGGCAATGGAAGCGCAACCGAGCCAGTTTCTCGATCCGCTTGGGCATCGCATTTTCGGTTCAGCTGCGGCCGCGTTCGGAGGTGTTCCCAGCCAGCTAAAGGATTCTTATACAGAAAAATCGCCAGATTGATAGACCAGCCCAGTACATCATCGAAAAGTCGTAGGATCTATATACGGAAGGCGACATTTTGAAAGATTTCCTAAAGAAACCAAAAGTGCATACATACGAGAACTAAAGTTTCGGAGGACTACCCTATTCACAAGTAATATTTCTTAAAGAACTGAAAAGTGTTGATAACCTACAAAAGAATTCCAGTACAAGCAAATAAGATTCCTTAAAATACTCAAAAATAATTCCAAATAATGGAAAAATATCATAAAATGTGCTGAAAATATCGGAGTGGTTGTGTTTTATAAAGCTTTAAAAGGGTTTTTGGAAAACCTACAATCTGAGTACATTATATATCACCAATCCATGTTTGCTATACCGCCATGCCAAAAATCGTGAGCCGGAATCTAAATTGGCTGCACTTTCTGCTGTCCATGTGGGCTCTACTGCAGGGTAAGTGACCACCACTTCATCCCAATCCAAATCGAACTAATCCCTGCTCCTTAGTGACCCTCTGTCAGCCGTACCAGTTGCCCCACCGCTGCTCGAATCGCCTGGAGAACGCCCTGGAGCACATGCGGCGCCGCAGTGTCCAGACCAAGAGCTCCTCCTCCCCCTCCTCCTACTCGAGAGCCATGTGGGAGCCTCCGCCCCAGAGTCCCTACCAGTTGTACCACAACTTCTATGGCCAGCACAGCGATCCGGAGGACGACTTCTACAATGTGGGCGCTGGTGGTGGCTACAATTCGGGGCGTGGCTATCATGCCAAGCTGCTCCACCGGAATGGACAGCCGTACCCCTTCTCCGATTCCAGCAGTTCTGGCGCTCTGGAGCTGGAGGACTTGCTGGCGGTGAATCAACAGAATCAGCAGTACAGGCAGCCCCACAAACTGGCCATTTCCCGGGTGGATGTGGAGGATCTCAAGGTACGCGTGCCGCCGGCAAAGTCGGCCAACCGCTGGGTGGAGATCGACAAGTGCAAGTTCAGCACGGAGAACTCCACGCTGGACACTCGGCTGATTTTTCCGGATCTCACGCTGAGCGGAAAGGTGGTGATGCAACCGATGGGCGGAAGGTGTCACATGATCCTGCGACTGCGCCATGCGGGCATCGAGTTCCGAACGGTGCCACTGGGCTATGACTCGGGATCGGGGCAATCCTCCTCGAACTACGAGCAGTCCAGGCGATTGGGAGCAGCCTCCGTGCGCACGGATTCCCACTTTGCAGAGCCGGGATTTATATCGGTGTTCGCCCACGGATGCCAGGGACCCAGTGGGATTCGGTTGCGCCAGAACTCCAAGCGGAGATTCAGCAGTGCTCCCGATGTGGAACTGGGCGAACCGCATGTGATTCTGGGCAGCAAGAGGCCGCAGAGATGGGGCAAGTTTCACTACGCTCAGGATTCTCAACAGCCGGTTGGATACGACATTCGGCGGGGTCAGAATGGTCAGAATGGCAATCCTCAGCGGGATCGCAGCGTGGAGCTGGGTAGCGATAGCCAGGCCCAGGATTCGGGTGAGTTCGTCGATGTGAATGGCGACAACTTCTACCGGCGGCAGTTCAGCAAAAAGCGGAGACGTCGCCGGCGGTTCGCGAAGGAGAACTTCGACTCCGACCAGATGACCTTCAGCGAGGATGTGCTGCACTTCGAGGATGAGCAGCTGCAGCAGCTGGTGGAGCCGGATGCCCGTGCCTTTGCGGATATCTTCAGTGGAGCAGCCAGTGAGGGAGCGAGTCCCAGTGGGGATCGCGAGGAGCTGGTGGGCGAGGCCATGTCCCACGAGCTGGAGAAGCTCTTCTCGATGGGCGTGCGGGGTCTGCTGACCACCTACATGCAGCGGGCTCTCCAGCCGGCCATCAAGGAGACCCTGATGGAGAACATGGGCTACACCCTGAGCTATGGCTAAGCTAAGCTCCTCTGAGGACTCCTAGTTTTAGCCCTATTTATGTCCAGATGCAGCAGAAATAAAAGCTTTAAGCGAATCTTACCAATTTGGCTGTATCCATGGATCGATGTTGGTCCGGCTGTCCGGATGCACTCTTGAACTTGTTGGATTTTCACTAATAGGATTTCACCTGGCCGCTGGACATCAATAGTCCTCAATTATTCAGAGCTCGATGGAGCTTTCACTTGGCTTTCACTGGCGACTGATCAGCGCGCATTCCGTTGCCGGCGTGCAGTTGGTTTCGAGTTTCCGTGGTGACTGGTTGAGGCCACCTGGCCAGGATGCCTGGCAGCCAGGATGCGGCCGGAGTCACCTTTTTTTGGGGGTTGATGCCCCAGGATGCTGGGCAGGATGCACTGCGCAGGCGCGTCACGCCTCCGCTTGCGGCTGATTGGTTGGCTCTTTCCAAAGGGGAAGGACCAATGGGCGATTGGCGTGGGCGGTAATTAGGTGGAAATGTCAAAAGTCAACAGATTTGACAGCTGTTTGCAAAGCATTTAAATTTGAAATAAGGAGTACAGGTAAACGGAATTTAATTAAAATCTTCAGTCGATGTTAAGGCAAAGAAAATTATAAATATCCTAATCCTATTGTGCAACATTTTAAATGAGTATTTTTAAAAACTATTCAACAATTGAATAATTTATATTTTAATTTTTTATTCTTTTTCCGTTTTAAAGTTTTAAAGTCTAAATTTTAAACAAAAAATAAAGAAAGATTTTTATGTTATGCAAGGAACAAATATTTCATTAAAATCAATAATAAAATCCTTAAACAGATAGAACAATTCATTTACGAAACTAATTTATTATTTCTAAATTTTTCATTATACGAATATTGATTGCAACTGGTAAAAAATTTGATAAAAATAAATTTCCTAATTATATTATATTTGTATAATTAAATGAGTCAGATCAAGAGAAAGTTATCTATTTGAAATAACTAAAATGCAAGATTTAAAATAATTAAAACCGACATTTAACTGTTCTAATTGGAAACAACTCTTGTTGGAAAAAGCTGGTTCGAGTCCATGCTAAGCGCCTATCAAAGCTTTCTACCTGCACTTGAGGCATTTTCAGCTTCATTCCACCCAATCCTCTGGCCACACTTTATACTCCCAAATTTTAGTATTTTTTACTCTTTAGTATTTTTTTACTCTTATAGCAATTTTTCATTCTCATCAGATTTATTATGTGATATGTACAAAGCAAATATCCATCCAGCACACACGCGTAGGTAAGTGACCAAGAAACCACCTGGGACACCAGCTCGCGCTCCATCAGTGTTTAAAGCCGAGGAAATCCCGTCCAGACTCCGCGTGAAGAGTTTGTTTACGTCCGTGTGCGCTTTTTGCATGGTTGGCGAGGGGTGGTTGGGGGGCGGAGGCCACTCAGTCAGGTGTCTGCGCATTATATAATAACAACTCCGAATCGGCGGAGGCGCCAAGATATATATAGATTAGATAGCCACCGCATAGATTCGCCACTCTGCCGGATTTCCTTGGCCTTGGCGGAGGAGCAAAGGTCACGGGCGGCCCATCGAAATCCGTATCTGTCTCGCGACCTTGGGAACGATTTTCGTGCGTATGCGTCCGAGTTGCGTCAATGTACTTATGATGCTTTGTATTTCCCAGATATACATGTATGTAAATACACGGCAACAATAAGCGGGAGACAAAGGAACCCATCTAGAGTCATGCAGGTCGAATGCCTCCAGAGACAACAGCTCACCAGGCTGTGAGGGAAGCCCACATCACACAGAAGCTTCCACGGATGCGAACGATTCCCTTGGACGCGGTCAGTCCACCAGGAGTCGAAGAAGCAGGAGGATCACCTTCAACAGGTAGCAGCGATGGCGGAGAGCACCAGTACCACATCCCGCCTGGCGGTGGCACCCAGCGGAGCCGGAGTAGCGCCCGATGGAACACCCTACATCCGCACCATCGAATGGGACATGATGAACAAAACCAAGTTCTTTCCGCTCTCCATGCTCAGCTCCTTCTCGGTGCGCTGCTGCCTCTTCCCGCTCACCGTGATCAAGACGCAGCTGCAGGTGCAGCACAAGAGCGATGTCTACAAGGGCATGGTGGACTGTGCCATGAAGATCTACCGATCGGAGGGAGTGCCCGGTCTGTATAGAGGCTTCTGGATATCCTCCGTGCAAATAGTGTCCGGCGTCTTCTACATTAGCACCTACGAGGGCGTGCGCCATGTGCTCACCGATCTGGGTGCCGGGCATCGAATGAAGGCCCTCGCCGGCGGCGGCTGCGCCTCGCTGGTGGGCCAGACCATCATAGTTCCTTTCGACGTGATATCGCAGCACGCCATGGTGCTAGGGATGTCGGCCCATGCCGGCTCCAAGGGCGATATCAATCCACTAGGCATCAAGTCGTGGCCCGGACGCAGTCGCCTGCACATTTCCATGGACATTGGCAGGGAGATAATGCGACGCGATGGCTTCCGGGGCTTCTACCGTGGCTACACCGCCAGCCTGATGGCCTATGTACCTAATTCGGCCATGTGGTGGGCCTTCTATCACCTCTATCAGGGTAAGTCTTCCGCCTGTGAGTGAGATTAGATTATATTAATTTCGAACCCTATTCGCAGACGAACTTTTCCGCATCTGCCCGGTCTGGGTGTCCCATCTGTTTATCCAGTGCGTGGCCGGCAGCCTGGGTGGCTTCACAACGACAATACTAACCAATCCATTAGATATAGTGCGAGCCCGTCTGCAGGTGAGTTTTGAATTGTAGTTAAAACTGCAAGTCATCCACATAACTAAATCACATTGCCTGTTTTTTTTTTTAAATTTTCATTCTTAAATCAGAATTTTAATTAGTTTATACGATTGTAAAATGTCTTCCGTATTGCAATTTTTATTGAAGAAGTCGTAATTCTTACGATGCCTCAGAAGCTCCCTTATCGCAACCATTAAAAATGCTCGTCATTCATGCGTAATCGATAAGACAATGTTTTTCCCTCAGGTCCACCGTCTGGACTCGATGAGCGTCGCTTTCAGGGAGCTGTGGCAGGAGGAGAAGCTGAACTGCTTCTTCAAGGGCCTGTCCGCCCGCCTGGTGCAGTCGGCAGCCTTCTCATTCAGCATTATCCTAGGTTACGAGACCATCAAGCGCATTGCGGTGGACGAGCAGTACAAGCACCAGATCCGCTGGTGAAGAACGCACAATCCCCAGCCAAACTGAAACCAACTCAAAACTGCATTTACGCGAAGTACTGAGAACCACCAGAACCTGAGGAGAATCGCCGACGATTGTAAATAACAGAAGCTAGGAGAAGCAGCAGAGGAGCAGAGGTTAATTAGTTGAATTGCCAATGATAGCGAATTATTAAATCATTTTTGGCGGACGCATCGAGGATGTACTTTTAGTAGAGCGTTGCAATATGCCAGCGACTAGGATGTTCAAGTAACGCAATTCAATATGCAAATACCCCAAAGTGTTGTAGCTTAAAGTGTACATTATTTTTGTTATACTTAGTCGTTTTATACCTAACACGCATAGAGGCCGATCGGTGACAAGAATAATTTATTATACACATAACTATACTTGTACTTGTACGTAATTGATGATGATGTTGATAATACTGTTGATTACCATTTAGCACAGCAAAGTTTGCGCCAACAAATACCACAAACTGGACATGCCGAATTAGAAATTAATATCGAAACAGGGTCGCCCCTTCCCAAAGGTCGGGAGGCACTTACTTAGTTAAGCATTCGTGTGTGTGTTCTCTGAGTGGATAAACTAGTTTTAGTATGCATTATAATAAAGTACAAACCAAGAATTGTTACATTTTTGGCCTGTAAAATATGAAATCCAAGAGCTGTGTGTGTGCTGACGAAATCGCTCTCGAATAGTATTCAAAAGTCTGAGTCCTTAATAATTGCTCTGAAAAATCGTAGAAACTGTTTCAAATTATTTTAGTTCTTTGCATTCAACCGACTTCAGTGATTCAACGCTCCAATAATGAATAATATCCAATTAAGATTAGAATTAATCAACTAGGGAAATCAATAATAGGAACGGAGAGTTGAATAATAGTTGGATTTTAATTGGGCTTTTAAAGTAGAAATAAATAAATAAGTAATCTAGGGCTAATTTGGCATTTCTAGTTACTGGCCGCTGCTGCCACAGTTGTTGTTTCCACCCTCTCCTCCTTAGAGGGTTCAGATCTGGCTGGCACTTCTTCTGTAGATTGCGGAACCTGCAATCTCTCCGGCTGGGCCTTCAGATCCTGCTTCAGCCAGGCGTTGTTGAAGTTCTTGATGGGCGTAGGCACCTCTCCGGTGGGCGCCACATCCATATTGACGGCCGGTGGCTGTGGCAATGGCGGCTCCTCGCTGGCCTTGTTGTAGATCACCCAGTTGTCCGGTCTGTCCGGTTTTGTCAGTACGGTAATCGGTGCGAAGGCCACGCTGGCCAGTTGCTTTAGCCGCTGGGCCTTCAGCCGCGCCTCCGAGTTCCCATCCACATAGTCGTCCGTCTCGTCGGCGAGAATGTCATTGCCCAACTGTTTGCCCAGGCTGTCCGGAAAAACGGTGACCTTGCTGTTCGTCACACTCCGGCTGGAGGTGGACAGCATGGGCTTGGGCACCTCGGTCACGTGGTTCGTCTGCGTCCTGTTCTGCAGCATGGGCATTACGTAGTTGTCGTCCAGTGAGGTCACGTTGCTTCCGGTCGAGTTATGGGTCGTCGAGTCTCGCATCAGTTGTGGTCTCATGTAGCCGTCCTTGTCGAACTTTTTGGTGGACAATTCGGTTGGGTCCGTCTCTTTTCGGGTCTCCGTATGGTCCAGGTCATTGCTAGGTAGGTCCTCGTCGTACACGTAGTCTATATCTGAGTCCTGTTCAGTTGGATGACTTTCGTCCGTGGTCAAGTTGGACAGTGTCCTGCTCACATAGTCGTAGTCCTGTAGGTACAGTTTGTGCTCCGTCTGGGTCAGTTCGTTGCTGTTGTTGCCGGCTTCCGGTGTCCTAAGTTCCGGTGTCCGTCCGTAAAATGTCTGTGGTTGTGGTCTGAATCCGGAACTAGATCCGGAGAATGGACTTTGATTACGGTCAGTGTTCAGTTCTCTGTCGTAGTACAGTTCGCTCTGGGCGGGTACGTAGTCGGGTCTGTAGGAGGATTGCCCCACCAGGCCGTAGGATGATCCTCCAACTCCCCCCTGATTGGAGAAGGTCTCGGATAGGAGCTCACCACCGGACCCAGTTCCGGACTAGGACGTGGGCGTATGTTGAAGCTGAAGGTGCTGTCCGCTCCATTGGCAGTGGCTACTCCCGAGATACTGCCAAAGTGTCCCGAACTCACTGCACTGCTAGAGGCGTGCAGAAAACCGGAACCAGGATTTGCGCCAATCTGTGAACTGGTGGCCACAGGATACGAGAGCACCGAAGGCGGTCGCGGTGAGTAGGAGGAAGAAGAACCCCCCGTAAGTATATGTGAGTTACTAATGGGACTGTGCACCACATTGTTCTCGAGCTGGGGTCGTTCCTTGTGGCTCTGGGAGATGGGCGACGGAGTCGTGGGCATGGGTCTTCGGTTCCCCAGCGGATTAAAGCCGCTCGTGGCGAAGGTCAGAAAGTTCTGGAAGATATTGGGTGCCCGGGTCGTGGTTTGTCTGTCGTCGTTGTCGTTCAGATAGATAATCGTCGGTGGCTTAGTCCGCACGCCCTGAGTGCTAATCTCGGAGAGCGGTTGATGGTACCCATAGCTGGGCAGTGGAATGGGCGTGGTGCTCGCATAGTCCACGTAGTGCGGTGCGTAGTTCGAGTCGTAGTACGGTTTGTGGGCGGTCGTGTATTCCACGTAGTCAGTCGTCGAGGGTCGTGATCCAGGACTCTTGTTCGTCTGTCTTATGTTTATCTCGATCTCGTACTGGTCGGCGTTCGGTCCGTTTACCACCACCTTCTGTGGTCTTTCGTAGAGCGGTCTGTTCTGGTACTGTCTGAGTTCCACGGCCCTTTTCGTGGGCTTACTGATCTTGGGTGCTTTGGTCTGTCGCGTGGAGCGTTCCAAGCTGACTGTGGAGCTAGTCTGGAAACCCTTTATCCCAAAAGTTTTATTGCGTTGAAGGTGTAGTAGTCGAGAGTCCATTGTCTTGTCCAATGTCTTTGTGTCCTTCTGGGGTCCAAGCTCTCTAGCGTCACGTCTTTCAGTTTTGGGTGCTACTGTTGACTGTCTTTCGTTCTGGTCAACTGACGTCGTCTTCGAGTCAGTTTCAGTTTGGTTCAGGTCTGTCTTGGTTGTCCTTGAAGGGTCATCCCTGTTAGCTCTAACTTCTACAACTTCCTCAATGTCCAATTCTTCGCCCTCGTTGAACTCGTCCCCGTTTTCATCTCCCGTCAAAGTTCCTGTTCCTGTCTCTGTGTCGGTTTCATTACCCCCTGAACTTCGCAGCTCCACAGGCACATTGTTGATAATCACCCTCCTCTTGGGACCCGATCCCTCGGGTCGCCTAACATTTACACTCTTGATGTTAATTGTGATCTTTGGTGATTTGTCCAGTTTGTTGTTAACTCCATTTACAGTTTTTCGATTGGGCGTGGTCTGTCGGTTATTATTATTGGTCTTGTTGTTCGTCACCGTCTTGCGTCTTAGGTCAAGTTTGTCACTAACTTTGCTCGAGTTTCCATTGGTGTGGGTGGGAGGTCGATGGAAACCGCTGTTCGAGGATGCGCTGATCTCCACCTGTGGTTTTATCGGCTTCACCCGGTTCGAGAAGCCCGCCTTGTCCTCCTTGATGACCTGCACGGAACCCAATTCCGGCTGCCCAATGGTGAACACCTGATCGGGCACCTGTTGATTGTGGAAGGGATCCTGCTCCAACCAGGGACTCAAATCGATGGGCGACAGGCTGCCCACCCCGCAGGTCTGTCGCTCGTTGTCCTCGAACTCCGCTGGGATGAAGATGTGCGGCTGGAGGGTGCCACCGCCCACCGTGCGGCAGAGGACCTGGGCCAAGGACACGCGGCGCAGGGAGTGCAGTTGGGCTGGGGTGAAGGAGCTCTCGAAGCCGCCGTTCTCGTACCAAAAGCGATCACCCCGCCTGGCGTTACTGAACTGCTGGGCGATGATGCAGGCGAAGGTCGGACCCACCAAGCCGCCCACCACAGGACGCTCCGCGATGCCGCCCACAAACAGATCGATGTCGTGCACGCTGCGGTAGGCGTGGCCAATCCGCTTGGCGGACTCCGGACCCACCACGTTAGCTAAAAAATTTAAAGGTCAGGTTAATACAAAAATTAAAATACATGTTGACTAACATAAATATTTAATATTGAACTTTTTGAAAAAGATTTCCGTTTTCTTATCATTATTTGAAATCAGAATAGAAATAAAACATTATTGTGACGAGTATCAAATTACTAAGAAATCTCATTCGCTTTTCCAAGAACAAAGGCTTATCAATTTTCGAAATTCGAGTACTAATTTTATGGCTCCTCGGACTCTTGTTGATTTTAAATCGGAAGCATTTGGAGGGAATTTCTAAAAATTAAGCAGCGGCCATTAATGTCTTCAAGTATTCCTAGAATTCTAATTAATGTATAGGTTCGTCAAATCTGGAATCGATTTGTTTGGGGATACGTGGTCTATTTTGCGTATATAATGGACACAGCATCAACAATCAGATCATTGGATTCTTTCGACTTCTGTTGTACACTTTCAATATGCTGAATCTTGCACTTTACTTTTTGTGTGCGCTCCTCGCATACAACACTCACGTCCTGGCCAAACCCCGGGATAATTGGACACCACCACCCCCAGTCACTTATTCTTCGGAAGAGTCAGAAGACCAAATGCATTTCGAAGAATTCTATGGACGAAAATACTATGTTGAGACCGCCCTATTTATGAGTTGGAGCTTGGCTTCTGCAGTCTGTGAAGAAAATAATGCTAAGCTCATGTCCTTATCAGACCCAGAGGATGCGGCGGAACTCGGACAAGGACTCGAGGCAAATACTAGGTACTGGGTAGCTGGCAGGCACTTCATCAACTATAACGGAATCTTAAGAGAAACATTATGCTATTCAATTATGAATGGCGAAAGGTCTGCAGTCTCGTGTAATAAAAAATTACATTTCATTTGTGAGAAATAACGGATAAATCGATGTTGTAAAAATTGTACCGACATAACGGAATGGCAAAAATAAAAATACTACCCTATGCTTTTCAATTGTGACCACAATGTAATTTCTTGTTTGTAAGTCAAATTAACAAAATAAAATAATAATACTAAATTATATGATTTTTAAAATTTCACGATGGTTTTTATATTTTGGGATCAGAAAAATATTAAGTCACTAAGAAATCTGATTCATTGTTTAGATATAGTTTTTGGAAAGTTTAAATTGTTTGGCTTATCGGACTCTTGTTAATTGTTAATCATTTTATCAGAAATACTTGGGGGTGACTCAGAATTTTTGACGGATTGAACATACGTAAGCATAATTATAAATGAGATTACAAAGGGTTCATAAAACTTCGTAGCATTGAGCATTTCTTTAGGATGGGTTTTAAAATGACTCTACTTTTATTTATGAATAGCGGTCAGGGGAAACTACGTAATTTGTTGAAGCATTTTTTTAAGGAACTACTCGTTTTGAACATATAAATGGAGCACATAACTTTGAATCAATTCATTTTATTTTTACTGCTTCTGTTGAACGGTTTCAATATGTTAAATTTAGCATGTTCATTTCTATGTGTCCTCGTTGTGTGCAACACGTATGTCCTGGCCAAACCACTGGAATGTTGCACGCCCGCCCCACTGAAGGATTTTCCGGAGGAGTCAGATAACAAGCTGGAGGTGAAGGCGTTTAATGGAAAACTCATTTTTATTGAGAAGCGCTTAGTGATGGATTATAATCTAGCTTCGGCGACCTGTCTTCAAAATGGTGCTACTCTAATGAAAGACTACAACAAAAACAATGTGACCACCTTCTATAAAAGACTCGAGAAAGATACTAGGTACTGGATAGCTGGCTACAGGCAATTTATAGGATACCGACTGTGCAATTCTGTTTATAACGGCCAAAAGTCTTTGGTTCCGTGTAATCAAAAGTTTCACTTCATTTGTGAAATAGACACCTTGTACTATGATTGTTAAACAAAATAAACGAAACAAAAAATCTCAGTGAAGGAAATAATATTTATGAAAATTCCAATTACGGAAATATTAAAATGTAACTTTGTCGCAACTTACCAAAATCATCCCAGCTGAGGATGGGACTGAGACCACAGGGCACCCGCCAGGCGCTGTAAGGAGCAATTCCGTGATCCCTGCCCCTCTGGATGTTGATGGCAGCCAGATCCAAGCCGAAGGGAAAGCCGGGAGTTTGGAATAGGTGATTGGTCAGCTCGGGGGTGATGAACTCATCCCTCTTCAGAGCCCGCTGGGAGGCCAGTCCACGCAGAAGCCGATGCAGTGAGCCCGCCGAGCCAATATCACCACGCTGGAACTCCTCATGCAGGCTGACATCTTAAGGAAGAGAAATATGATTATTAACCGATCTTAGGTTTTTGAAAACTTTCCCCAAACTTACTATTATTAATTACGTTGTGGTGACGATCGCATCGAGTGTAGGAGTTCTGTACCAGCGAGTGGCCAAATCGAAAGGCGGCCGCTGCAAAGGCGTTGGCCACCGTGGGATTCACCTTGGAGCTGTACCGTTCGTAGTAGCCCGAGGGCATCAGTTCCAGGTCGAAGAGCTTGGCCACCTCCCTGCCCAGGATGACGGGCAGGAACTCCCGGAAGGTGATGTGCTGGAACATGGCGCCCACAATGCGCCGCGTCTCCTGGTATACCTTCTCATCGCTCCAATGGGGATTCAGTTCGCTCAGCTCCAGGGCAATCCGATTGTGTTCGCCCACCCAAACGTGGTGCATAGCCAGCAGTCCCGGCTGCTCTCCACTCCTTCCGTCTCCGGATCGAATGCACTTGGTGGCAATGGCCCCCCGTTGACACACATCCTCGGCGGGATCACCGCGTCCATAGACGAGCAGGCCGTGCCGGAAGACCCTGGCCGTGTCCGAGGACTTGGCGCTGTTCGAGTAGATGGGCGAAGCGTCGATGTAGGAGGTCACCTGGTTGGTCTGCTCCCGCCAGGACAGCACGCAGTCGCGTCTCTGGGCAGGAGCCGATCGCAGGAACTCCAGGCAGCGCACCTTGAGGGGCGCCAACCAAGGATCGTCCAGTGGCACTTTGATGGGAAAGCAGGCGGGATGGAAGTCCTTGCCGCCACAGCAACTGGGTATGGAACCATTGATGGAGCTGTAAATAGGTAAAAAGTTATTATAAGCTATAAGTAATATATTTTAAAATATTTTAAATGAATATAAGTAATAAATCAATAACATATGGTTGCTCTAGGATTAGAAGATAAAGTTATAATTAAACTAAAATGTTATTTACCGGTTAGGATGGTGCTATCAAATTAATACATATCTTATAGAATTATAAAAATTGTGATATACTATCTCAACAGTTATAAGTTATAACTTAAAGAAAATGTTTTTATCGGATATGATTTGGTTTTTTCTAAAACAAATTCTTAAAATAATGGTTAATTTTTAAACCCTAATTAATAGATAATAATAACACTTACCGCGGCTGAGCCGTGGAGGTCATGTCGTGGTCGAGCATCTGACCCCACTGGGCGATCATGAGCGTGAGCGGGGCCTCTCCCTCCCGGGCTCCATGGACCAAGAGGCTGACGAACCGGGACGAGGACAGGGTGCTGCCATCGGCGGAACTCCGTACCGTGTCCACGCCATCCCCATACTCCGGCGGCAGGAAGCGGTTGAAGGGCATCTGGGCGGCTCCCCATCTGGGCCGTCGTTTGTTGTTGCACGTGCCGTCGTGGGTGCGGTACCGCTCCGAGGCAGGCATGCAGGGCGGCGGATCCCGCGGCGGACAGAGGCCCTCCAGAGCGGTACGTCGCAGGGAGATTCGCTGCGTGTGCGATTGGCGGGCCAGTTCATCGATGTGCTGGAAGCTGCCGAAGAACAAAGAGGTCGAGGCGGATTGCTGAAGTGGTGGTGGCGGGCAGTGGGATGACGGTGCCAGGACCTCCCAGGACCATCATCCCGCCACCAAGTGAGGACGACCAAACGACATGGCTGCGCTCAAATTTCGTGATCGAGTGCCGACTGCTCGGGCCGCCGGCTTCTATTTATAAAACGCTCGACTGCGAAGTCGGTGGAAACGAGTTCGCTTCGCCACTCGGTGGTTGGTGGTGACTCCAAAGGGGATCCACCATCGAAACCGAATTAAACCCACTGCCGTTGTGCGAGATTGAGGCGGGAAAACGCATAAGAAATCGCTGAGCAGCCGCTGGCTTAATTTACCCGCTTTTGCTTTCCATTTGCCGCGTTTATTAGCGACCGTTTTTTTTGGTCAGTTTTCATTTCGTTTCAATCCCGAGGGGTATAATCACTTGGTCATGAAACATGCCCGCTTTTGATGAGTGCAATGTGCGTTTATGAGTAAGCAGAAGTCACCGATATAGGGTCACTTTTAATGATTCTTTTTCTTTACTCAATGGTTTATGCTCGAAAAGCTTAACTAACTTTATAGCTTCCCAAGAAAAGCATTGTTTATGGTTTTCCCAAGACTAATTAAAATAGGGCTATAGTTTAAAGATAATGTATTACATTTTAAATTATTATTTTAACTTTTATAAATAAAATGTTACTTGAAATAATACTAGGGGATATTATAATCGTTTGTGAACAATTATAAATTTGTGCTAATTTTCTATCTTCTACCGGGTGAAGTCTACATTTAAATTCTATAAAATGCTGTATATTATGCAGTTCTATTAGATCGCATTACAATTTCAACTACAATACAAAATTACGAGAAATCATTAAAAACACTTGATTTTCAATGGTTACAAAAAAATACTACAAGTTTGTTTTCTCAATGCGCAGGTAAATCAGTGAATTTTATCCGGAGTTGACTTTAAATTAGCCGTTTTTAATTGCATTTAATTAGTGTTTGCTTTGGCTCTTCCCACCAATCGATCTTAGTTGAGAAGACGGCATCGACGTTTCTACTTTCTCTTGGCCAGATCACATGAGTTGGCCAACTCGACTTCCTGCCTGGCATATAATTTCCTGCGATCTTGCGATCAATCTTCTAGGAGTTTTCACTTTTCTACACACGAATATCCCAGTAAATGCCTGGCCATGATTGAATGCCATTTTCGATGGTCGCCAAGGGGATGCGCAAGTGTATAATCGTTTCGGCACGTTTTTCCAGTTTTCCAGCTTGTCGTCGGCTTTTCAGCAGGTGAAAGTGGAAAAACATATTTTCCCAGGCTTTGTTCGGTTGTCATTGCTCTGCACAATTTTCGTATTAAGCATTGTTTTATTCGAAAGAAAAGCCCATTAAAGGTGCAACCGCCCTTTGCCTTGAGTTCACGCGGCGTATACGCAATCTCGACGCAAAGCGCAGCCGCAACGTTGGTTTTTTTTGTCTTTCAGCGGCGTCGAGAGTTCAATGCCCTCTGAAAACAGCAGAGAAAAAAGCACAATACAAAACTTTCGTATGACTCGAGGAGCTTGAGGCCGAATTGGCTGGTAGAAAACGAAAGTCGCCTCATGTTTGTGTTTCAGTTTTCGGTTTTTTGTATTTCTTTGCGAGCGTATCAGTTGTACCGCCGCTGCCTCAGTCGACGTCGCCGTCGGCGTCGCAGCAGCTGAAGCTTTGCCTTTCCCTGTCGTTTTTTGTTGCCGTTTGCCAGACGACTTGATGTAATCAAATTGCGAATGCCGAATCTGAGGCTGAAGCTCCCCAGATGCGTGGTTATATACGTACACTTACGAGTATGTGATATTTTTCTAACGCTGTCGCTTTCTTTGGCTTCTAATTTGGCTAAATGCTGCTTTTGGCACCATTAACGAGCCCCATCGGCAACGATCATCATCAGTCGACCAGGCCAGTCGACGGCATTTGTTGATATTTAATTAAGCCAAACATGTTGGCCATTTCGTAATTTGATTGTGGACATCGAGTGGACCGAAAAAGCATTTTCCATTAATGGCCATCATCATCAGCATCTTTTGTCTGGCAATTGTCTGTTTGGTCTGTTCGGGGACGATGTCGTCTTGTGTCGCCCCATTGATTGCAATTACATAAATGCGATTTCGGGCAGCTTTGCATTCGACGCGGTCAGAGCTCATTGCACCTGAGTCGAATTCACCTGAGTTGGGTAAATTGCCTTTTCGGCTGCCGGCTGCCCCGGGTGAAAGTTCTCAGCTCGACGCGTTTTTCTGTGTGTGGAAAATCGCATGGATTTTCACAGTTTGTGAAAAGTGAAAACGCTGCCAGCGGTATAACTGGAAAAACTGCAAACAATCGGCGATGAAAACGGAGATGGAAATGTAGTTGGAGTTGAAGTTGAAGCTGGTGGCGTCTGCCATTTCCGTTGCCCGGCCAAAGAGGTCGTTTAACCCGGGCCTCTTTTATTTGCCTGCACCTATACCCAATCCACACACACTCGAAAAAATATCAGCTCTTTATTAGCCGAATATTAGAATAAATCTACATTGCTTTTAAATCTTTTTAAAATGTGCCAGAAGTATGCTTTAAAATATTGTAGTATACTTTTAGACACCTTCGTAATTGATTTAAGAACTCTTGGGATTTTGATTCCATTTTTCACTCTTTAACGGATTTCTTTGGAAATTTTCTTTCTGTGCTCTTAATATGGTCTGAAATGGTATTGAGTTTGGATTTGGGATTCGAATTGGAATCGGCGTTGGTGTCTTGGTCTTGTCTGCCAATTATGCGGCGTTTCAATGTCAAAGTGAAAGTTGACTCTTAGTCATGAGCAATCGCAGTTGGACTCCCATCGTTTTTGGCTACGATTCGATATTTGCAAGGGGCTCTCCGGGGGGGTCACTTCCACTTGAGCCCACTTCCAGGCCACTCGGATTCCCAGCTCCAACTCATTAGCTCTGCTGCCGCCGAAGCTGCTGCCATGGATGCCGTAGAACTCGTTAATCAAGCGAGAAAGTTGCCGGCGGTAGTTGTGGAGTGCAAGGGGGGCACTCAGAGGGTGGGGTAGGTATCCTCAACTCAATAATATTGCTTACTTTTTGCCTTTGTCTTTTCCGTTACTTGTTTTTTTTTGTGCTAAGTTGTTGCTATTTTTGCATTAGATTGCCTGGGGGCAGAAACTCGAGAGTGGCCATGCCCACTCATCGTGGGTGCTCAGGGGGCGAGGGGTGCTTTCTTTGTAAGCAAAGTTGGTAATTCATTTTTCCACGAATCTCAGAAACTCACCACACTTTACATCAATCAATATTGGGTTTCGAAGAGTGTCATTCAAAGAAATAGATAGAAATAGAAGTATATACTCCCTTATAAAAACTACTAAAAGCTTAGAGTGTGGAATAGTAGTTTTTGGTCCTAACTAATTTTAGGAAATGTTAGAAAATAACTGAATCCAAATTAAAAGGTTCATTTTATGATTTTTAATTTTAGGGTATTAAATGGGCCTACCTTAATGAAGAGAACTTCTTGGCCCACCCACGAACCCACTTTGATTTTTAATCATGCGCATCGCTTTTGCCAATAACTTTTTCATATGTCATAGCCACATATTTGCGGCTGATGAACTTATGGCCCGCCACAATCCGCATATACATATCAGCATATCCACTTCCACCTCCACAAATAACCCCCTGGAACTTACTTTTTGCGAAAGGCCTTGGCAGCTGCGATGGTGGCATAGGCGGCCATCTCCCGGCGCTCCGAGTCCGCGGTGGGGGCATTGAAGCGGGAAAGCATCGCGGCCGGATGGTTGTCCTGCAGGGTTTGGCCTTTAGCGGGGTATTCCGAGGATTTCGAGGATTTGATTCAGGGTTAGGAACGAGCAGCAGTATGTAGTACCCACCATTGCGCAGCATCTCCGGCTGAATGCGGCCGTACAGCTCGGCCATGGCATCGAGTCCCTGTCGCACACTCTGCTGCAAGGCCACATCCATCAGGGTGGGACGCCGCGAGCGTCCATTCCTCGTCCTCTGGAATGCCGCCTTGGCCTCCAGTTCCGGCTGCAGCTCCTCCTCCTCCTGCTGTCCGCGGGCCAGCGGGATCAGCGGACGGGGCAGCTCCTTGGTGGGCGGCTTGCCGCTGGCATTTTCCAAGTGCACCAGCAGGAGCAGCAACGCCACCAGAAGTGATGGCTGCAACATTCCAGCGGCGACTTCTGGAATGGTTTATTCGCTGTCAAGTTCAGTGCGAGCAAAGGTTGCAGTTGCCCAAGGAATCCATGGGAAGGCGCAATAAATCTTTGGATTTCTTAAGGCTTAAAACTCGGATAGTACCATAGGGTTTCAAAGGTTTTAACCTTCTTAAATTAAACCAAATTTGTTTTTGGGTCCTATTCATTTCCTATATTCCTAGAAATAGTCCGATTTTTAATCTAATCTAAACCTATGTAATGTATTTATTTCAAATATCCAATATATATTTTTGAGGCCTATCTGAAATAAGAATAATACACTCTGTGGAAGCAGTTTCGACTTGGTGATTGAGTTAATGGGTTGCCTATAAACCACAAATCGCTTGATCTGCCCCTGGGGTGCAAAAGTTGCAAGGCAAATAATTATCAATAAAGTTACGTCGCTTGGGGTCGCCAATATCGATGCATAATTGCTGCTGCTGCTTCTTTCGCGATTTAAGCGATGCGATTACATCAGCAACAGCAACTACGAACGCATAACCACCGAAACGGCAAAAACAGCGACAGCGAAAAGCTTGCTATTATTTAATTTAGCCTTTTTATACCCGTTACTCGTAGAGTAAAAGGGTATATTGTATTCGTGCAAAAGTATGTAACAGGGAGAAGGAAGCGTTTCCGACCCCATAAAGTATATATATTCTTGATCAGGATCACTAGCCGAGTCGATCTAGCCATGTCCGTCTGTCCGTCTGTCTGTCCGTCTGTCTGTCTGTCCGTCTGTCCGTCTGTCCGTCTGTCCGTCTGTCCGTCTGTCTGTCTGTATGAACGCTGAGATCTCGGAAACTATAAAAGCTAGAAGGTTGAGATTTCACACACATATTCTTGGGCTTCCTACGCAGCGCAAGTTTGTTTCATCGAGGTGCCACGCCCCCTAACGCCCACAATCGCCATAAACGATTTTCAAATGTGTCTGGAGGCCACATCTTTTAAGATTTTAAAAATATATAAACGCCATTTTATAGTGTTTATTAATACCTATCGAAATGTAGAAGACATTTTTCAAATCGGACCATTCATTAAAAAGTTATACGCAATCAAAATTGTTTATATATCTATCTCCCTCGCACTCCCTTTAGCCCCAATAGATAGTCGGGACACCAACCCGAGTACAGCGTTCGCACTCCCTTTAGCTGAGTGACGGGTATTAGATAGTCGGGACACCAACCCGACTATAGCGTTCTCTCTTGTTTAAGCTGCCCACGGCTAATTACAATAATACAAAATTAACTTCAACTGCAACTTATTATCGCCTAACCATATTATTCTCTTTTCCTGAGCTTTTTTGTTGTTTTTACTCTGTACTTTTTCTGCAGCTTTGTTTATTTCATTTTGTTTTGGCCCAGTGATTTTGGCACTGGTTGCTACTTGAATACCCTTTTTAGCCCAGAGTTGGTCGATTTTTATTTGATGATTCAAACTAAAATCAGGATGATTTACTTTGAAAATTATTAAGTCACCCGTTGTTGATAAGAACTAAGCAAAACCAATGAAAATCAAAATCAAACTTAATCATTTTGCGTCTAGCTTACTAAAAGTTAATCACTTTATTTGCTCATGTTTCCATTGCCTTTTTCTTCGCCTATTTAGTCTGCTTTACGTTACTTTACTTATTTGGATGCAATGCGGAGTACTTTATATGCTTCAATGACCGCATAACAGGCGTCAAGATTGCCAGTGGTCTATGTAATACATTTTTTATAGCGGGTTACTGCTGCCCACAATTTATACAATGCCTTAGCACGTCCACTAATGTTAATGGACTGACCAGATGGGCAACAGTATGAGGCATTTTTCAAAATAATGGTTCTCAAAACGACTGGGAAACTGAAGTGAACAGAATGTAATTTGGAGATATGATATTTTTTCCAAAGAAAAATACCCACATCCACTAACCCATAGGCACTGCATTTAATTTTGCCAAAATTATGCAACTAGGCCCAAGAGTTTTGGCTTGCATAAGGCCTATTCTCTCTTCCTTGTTCAAGGGTCCACACCTCCAAAGCCACCTACATATAATGGTAGCCGCCAGGAAATCGCGGGCCTAGCGTAGAGAAATTTTACAGACCACCGGCTTCGGCTGCTTTCGGCTATAACTTCAAGACACGCTCACTTAGTCAACTGTGGCACTCCGGCCATTAATAATAATCAATTTGTTGGATGATCTTTTGCGCAAAAACGGAAATTGATTTACCCCAAGTGCGGTGCGCAATTTGTAGCTCGTAATTGCCGTGATTAACACCTGCCTCAATTAGCCGGGGACTTTCACGAGCAGTTCGTTTGTTCGGTTCTGGGTTTTTCTCTTGCTATATTCCTGGGGGCGACTCCTGGCAATGTTTTTCGTATACTCCTCGGATCCGCCGCACAACACACACCGAAAAGAAACTTTTTCGCGTTTGTATCTGGGATCGTCGTAAACCGAACTAAATCGATTCTCACCTCACGGCTGCCATTAGAAGCCAAAGAAACACAGACGCCGAGCCGCAAAGCCCGAGACATGCCACAGCTTCACCAAAAAAAAAAAAAAAAGTATGAAAAAAGAGTAAAAAACCGACTTGGAGATACAAAAAATGAAAAAGCACCCAAGTCTTCCAGGCAAGCGACCAGTTCTCCGCTGGCTTTCATTCACTGTCCGCGTAGTAGCAGTCTTTTTTTCCAGCTCCAGCACCAACACCCCGCCCCATCATCCCGTGAGCATCTACTTTTAAATATTTATTATTTATTTTCAACTGGCCGGCGCTTATCGCCTCCGTCGTCGTCGTCGTCGCCTCTTTCCGTATTCAAATCGAAACGAAAGAGATAAAATGCCTTGCGGCTGCATAAAGTTCCCATTAAAGCAGAAACATAAGAAATGTCTCACTATGCGCCGATCGCCATTCATCCGCTCCACTGTCCACTGGCCACTCCACCAAGAAAGACCATTCAGATTGAGGCATCGGCAGCGGCAGCGGAATCCAACCAGCTCCACAGCCAGATCCACATCCACATCCACGTCAATCCATCGCCGCAGCCGGTTCATCAAAAGATGCCCAGCTGGATGCTTTGCTTAGCTGGTCAGCAGACCGACAGACCGCTTCCCCTTCCACGGACCGCTCCGCTGGCTTATCGCCCGCCGCCATCGAACTGCTTTCAATTAGAAGAGAAAGTTCTTGCCACAAGCACAAGAGCATGCGAGAAAAAGTGAAAAAGCACACTCGAAAAATAAAAATAATCAACAAAGAAATGTTGTTACCGGCGGCCGAGAGATGCTTTTACTCTTAGCCACGTTTGGGATCAGGGGCCAGCCATAAAAATTGCACCTCATAAATTAAGCAGTTGATGTATCACCCCAGCAAGTGACAACAATAACAATCGCCCCCCGGCCCTGAGATGGAAATCGAGCAAAACTATACCTAGCTGGACTGAACGGAACTGAACTGAACAAAAAGCAGAATATGCATAGAAAACAAATGACATCAGCAATGCAAAATGCCTTAAAATAGAAATGGAAATAGAAATAGTGCCGTTGGCAAAGAGTTTTGACATCGATAGTCGAGTGTCTCGAGGAGTACATATATAGATCTCAGTACACTAAGGAATTTGGTTGATGTTTACATGTTTTGAGAGATAAGAAACTAAGATCGGTTTAATATCAAAGTTCTTTGGTATTGGAAGAGCTTAATATAACCAAATACCCCAAATCACGTTTGAAAAAAACATTGCCTACTTTTAGGTCACTAGAAAAGTCAATTTTCAGTATCTTGTAATCCCAAAATATTTTCCAATGATTATAACAATTGGGCTTCTCTGTTGCTTTGTTATTTTCGGTGGTGAATGTGGGCGTATCTGAAATTAGAAACAAAATTTATCTGCGTGGGCATTAAAAGAGTCCGATAAATACGCATCTTTAGTTCTTATACTTCCCGGAAAGCAGCCGGTAATTTAAATAATACGAATTTGCAAGGAACCACCACAAGTAATTATAGAAAAATGTAGCAAAAAAGGTTATTCATTTCTCTCAACTAAGAAGTATAAATTCCAAAGCGCTTATTCATGAGTGTGAAATTCCCTCATACTTTGGACTAATGCCCGGATTCTCGTCGCCTCTGTAAAATGCTTTTAGCTGCACTTACACGTAATGTTATCAGATCGGAATCGGTGATGAAATCGGTCGAGAAGCCGGGTAAGCGGTAGAGTTGGATCATCACCATCACCACATCACCAACTGCGTCGCAGCTGCTGCAATTGCGAAGAGACAAAGTCAAAGGTAAGCGGCTAAAGAGCGGAGGGCTCTCTAAATGGGTTCAATTAGCATTCCCATTCCGTTCCCAATCCCCGGCTGGCCAATCTTCCACTACTCACAGCCGGTGCATTGGTGGGCGTTGCATTACGTATACGCCTCGTAAATTAAGTATACGTAAGCAAATACATTTGCTTGACAAGAGCCACGCACTTGGTCAATTGGATTCAATTGAACTGTGAGCGCCCTCCAAAAGGCGGATAAGAATGAAAGCGATAGAGTACTTCAAGCCGCAGACTGTATACTCTAGACATGTTTCGATTCTCATGGTAAATAAAGGGTAAACATGTAAACAAACTTTCCCATAAATCAAACTTGTTTTATTGGCAACATAGTTGGGAAGTTCTCGGAAATATTATCAATATAATAGAAAAACTATTTACTTTACAGGGTCGGAAATGTCTAGTACTCTCTAAAAGGCGCTGAAAAAACCCCAAAACAGCTCTGACTTTGATCCACTAAGCGACGACGTCCCCCGAGGGCGTGGCAAAGGGGTGAGGGGACGCCGTGGTCGTCAAGTGGAAGCGAAATGGAACGTTTGGGTCCGCCGATGACGACAGCGGAGTGCCGGGCAGAGAGTCTTTCCAAGCTGTGAGCCCGAGACTGGGTCACTGTTACGAGCGTAAGAACCAGCGAGTGTTCTCCGCTCACGCACACACCGACACGCAGACCCGGAGTGCTTCATAATTAGAAGAGAGAGGGCGATAAAGAGTGCGAGACGATGGCAGAATACGAAAAGAATCGCTGGAATAATAATATAATACACGAGGTTGCCTTTGGGTTTGCCTTCTGGCCGGAGACTTCGCTTTCGTTTCGCATATTTTACTTTTCGTTTCCCCTTTGCTTTATTGTAATTTATAATTTATTTGAATGTTGTTTTCTTCTGCTTCTTATTTCTTACTTTCACACGCAGGCGACCGGCGAAGGAAAAGGTTTGCCCCCGCCCACTTCGCACTCCACACAATCTACAGTCCATTGTTGGAGTAATTGAAATCGCCAATCTGCAGAGACCCCGAAGTTTTCGTTTTCAGTTTATTAAAAGTTCGATTTTTATTCGCCTTTGTCGGGATTAGCTCTATAAATAGATGTACAAGTAGACATACATTTTAATATTATTTTTTATAGGTATAATAAATATATTGTAGATGCTCCGCTCTCTCTAAACTAAATTCTCTCTCGAAACATTTGCCATTTGCAGCACTTTAATTGAGTTTCCATTTATTTCGCTTCCATTTTAGTACGAATCACTTGAGCAAACACCATCCCATTTGGAGGAATAATTTTAAGTTTTGTTTCTCGTCTCGGCTTCGGTTTCGGTTTCGTCTCTTCATGCGGCACATACAATATGATTATTAAGAATAATAACAATAGTATAGGTATTAAGGATTACGCATATGTGTAGTTATATTTATATGGTTTATATGGTGTGGGGGTGTATAGTGTGTATGGGCTACGTGCCTTGCGTTTTGAGCTGCAGCAGCACCTGGAAGTCTCCAGACTGGCAGCCCAAAAATCGCAGAGCGCGTGAACAACAAAACAAAATGGAACAACATTGTAAAATGAGTGAGTGTATGCGTGTGCACTTACAAAATAAAACAAACTTATAGCTAGGCGTGTGTGTGTTTGTGTACAGCTAAAGTATTGCACTATGTAGTATATGTATAAATATATGTAATAAACAATTTACATTGAATCATAGAGTTCTGCTGAAGCTTACAGGAGATAGAGAGAGAGTTAGAGATAGTGTGGCAGACAAAAAAGTGTATAAATATGTGATGTACTTAGTTTTTTTTTTGTTTTTGGATAGATTTTGTTGAGAAGGAATGTCGTTACACAGATTGCCCTGTCCCCTGCCAACACTTGAAGCCTCTAACGTGATCCGGGGACCACCCATTTGAGTTATCAGTACCCAAACGATTCGAACTATTTTGGATTACTCAGAGAACCTTGGGGTTTCGAGAATTCTTTATGATCAAACCAAATCACCTGGATCCTTGGAGTTTCGGGAATTCTCTATGATTAAACCAAATCACCTGGACCTCCTTAGTTGCTCGAAGTCTTTGTGATCAATTCAGATCGGTTTGGTGTTCCTCGAATTCCTTATGCTCAATCCGAATCTCCGTGTCATCCTCCTTCCGATCAGCCAGAGATCCCCCGCCGACAACCCACAGCACAGCACTCGACCGCTCCAGCGGCCGTTCGTCCCGCCCCGCCCCTTGGACCGCCCCGCCCTCACTCAGTTGCGCCTTTCGCCCGCTCGTGTCGCCTGCCGCTGCTGCTGCTGCTGCTCCTTGTCGCGCAGCTCCTTGATGGCGCCCACCGTCCCGAACATCACCTTGGCCGTCAGCTGGGCGCGCGGCGGACCGCCCGACTTGCCGCTGGTGGCCGCCTCGCGGTCCAAGGAGGCATTTGCATTGGCGTAGGCGTTCGTGTAGGAGACGTAGTTGTTGTTGAGGTCGCGACCGCAGCTGCACTGATGCGACATGTTGCACGTGATGAGTTTGTGTTGTTGCTCTGGTTGCTGTCGCTTGTGGGACGTGCAGTGTAGTCCGCTTTTTATATTCGGCGATGTTCGATGGTACTCGGTACTCGGCGTGGCGTGTGGAGCAGTTGATCCGCTTGCGGTTGTTTGCCAATTGATCGCGCCTCGCAGTCGCTCACACTTTCACAGACTCACTAGAACTAATTTCGAAAAGCTGTGGTGTTGTTTTTGTGGCCAGGCCTCGGACGGCAGAGGCAGCGGCAGCGCCGTCGACGGCGGCAGCGATGAGCAGAGAGAGAGCTGCCAAAACACTGAGAGCACTGCGATCAGCAGCTGGTGAGAGAGAGCTTGCTGCCGACGTCGCTGTTGCAGAGGCTTTGCTGCAGTGAAATGATAAATTTCTCTACACAGCCAAAAAAAGGGGAGGTCAAATAGCAAACCTCTATATTTCAAGCAATCAGTTGAGACCAACGGAGCAAAGTTCAAAAGTCGTTTTTAAAGTATACTTTTAGGTTGGTTGCAACGAAATTATATATTATAAATGTGTAAATCAGAACCAGTTGTAAATATAATTTTCAATCTTTAAATTTTTAATGAACTGTATTTGAAATGTATGCCAAATGTATGTAGCAATTTGTTTTTTTCCAAATTAGTAATTAAATCGAAGATCACACCACCAATATTTTGCTCACTGCACCCTCTGCAGCTGATCGTGGCTCTCTGCGATGTCGCTGCCTCCGCCGCAGTCGCAGCTGCTGCTTTTGTGAGAGCTTTCTTGATTGCAGCGAAGAGTGTTGCTGTGTTGTTTCTAATGCCCACCCCTCCCCGTCACCGACCACCCTCCCCTCCCAAATTGACGACGCTGCGCTTGTGTAATCTATACGTCGTCTTTGTGTGTATTTCTTTATTTTTGTCTTATTTCTCTTTCGGTGGAGCTTTGTTTTTGTTGTAGTTTTACTCATAACAATTTGCAAATTCCACAGGCACGCTCGCAACAACAACAAAGGAGCAACTAAAAAAGAAACAACAAAATCAGCAGCGGCAGCAAGTGAAAATCACTAAGCAATGCAGCGACTCACCTGTTTATTGTTGTTGCTGGCATTCATTAAGTTTCATTCACCTTTCGAAGCAGACTTTATATTGTAGTTTGTTTGTTTGTTTAGCTTCTTTTTTTTGATTGTTGGTCTCGCCTTTACATAATTGAGTGTGAGTGCTTAAGAGCACTGAAGACCAAGAGGAAATGCCTTTCTAACAGCCTGAACCTGACCCCAAAAGAACCAACAGAATCTCCAACTGGAGAGAGCGAAGAAAATGCAAAAGAGACAAACAAACGCATTCGCTTTCGATCGATCGTCACTTTCCTCAGCCAGAAGCAGAAGAAGGAGAAGAAGCAGAAGACTCGCACTACCAGTTTTCTCCAAGAACCCAAAAGTCACGGTGACCCATATAACATATAACACCGCAGTCGCTGCTGACGTCAGCAGCGCGAGAGAGATTGCAGGAGAAAGAGTACAGAACAAACGATCGGGGGAAAGAGCAAGAGCGCAAGTGCTCTGGTCGAAAAGAAAGCGAAAAAAGAAATTTCAATGCAGCGAAGCGTAGAATGGAGAACGTATGTTTGTGCTTGGAGTGCCAGCAAACAAACAAACACCAGCACACGCACTCACACAATCGCAGGTGATCGTTTGCTCACCTACTTCAATGTGTCGGAAAGTGTGTCATCGAGAAAGAGAGACAGAGAGAGCGTAGAAGCTGCGCCGGAAGAGCGAGCAACATTCTTTGCCGACTTTACGACTCTTCCCGGCGTACTTACATATATCTACGTATACGTATTGCAGTAACTTACATACGTATAGCAGGCAAGTGCCAACAGTTGTGGCTAAATTAATAGTGCTAACCAGAAGTATCTAAAAATAGCTGATAGCAAAAACAACCTATTGGGTTGTGCTGCTTCTGATTATGAATCCCAGATCTGTCCCGCCCCCTTTCCATGATATGAACACCTATTAAATAGTTATAAAGCCTTTCAAAAGATAAAGTTTTCTGATTATTAACTAAATTATGCATTATTCAAATAAGATTAATCTAATAAATAAAGGCAACTAGTTTTTAATCAGTTATAAAGAATTATAGAAAAGTGGATGAGGTTTTTAAGGAATACATTATTTAAGAATCATTTATCACCATTCGTTACCTGCACATTTTGTTAATAGTGATTTATTATTTTCTGTTCTGTTATACAAAAAACCAATTTGTGTGCAAACTTCTGTACCATCCAGATCCGATCTTGGCCATTTGCATGCCAGTGCCACCCACTTCCCTCCAGAGATTTGATTCTCGACTACGCATCTGGCCAAAAGACGTGTCCCGCTTGTCTGGGCCGTAAATCTTCTCGGCTTTCGACTCCTCTGGCCGACTCCTAATTATAAATGCATATTTATGCTGCCTGTTAGTGGCTTCTACTTGCCGCTGCCATTGTTGTTGGCCAAGTTGCCAGTTGCCAAGTCGCTGATATCTGACGCCACATAAGTTCATCTGGATCTCAAGTGCACATTGCACTGCGTTTTTCTCATGCGCAGAATCAATTAAAAGAGATGAAAAAACCCCAAACGAAAACTTGTTGTGGGAAAAATCTCCGAAAACCTGCATAGGAATCGTGATTTTCCATTTTTTTATTGTTGTTTTGGTTATATTTTTTTCGTCGGTCTAACAACTACAAAAATGTTTTCTTTGGTTATTTTTATGTTTTCGCTTATGCATTTTTTCGGTGGGAAGTTAGTATCTCTCTGTGTGTGGAGTAGGTGTGGGCTAAACTGGTTGGGTGCCTCGCTTTTGGTTTTATTTCATTTATTTTTCGGCCCGGCCAACTGCAGGTTTAAATTTGTGTCTTTGCTTTGCCTTATTTTGCCTACCGCCTGCCCGCGATGATGATTTATAGCTGAACTTGTCTTCTGGAAAAGCGGACAGAAATCGAATCGAGTCGCCTATCCAAATCCATATCCATATCCATATCATCCTTGTGGCCATATGTGCCGGCCAGATGCCAGATGCCAAATACCCAAATGAGCTGCTTGGCCTGTGATTAGACCGCTGGGAAATTTATTAACCTGTTCCGGTGCGATGACGCGGCAGTGTCAGGCCATCGAGATTGGACCGGCCGCGACACGCTTTGGCCATGTTTCGATGTTACGAGCCATGTCATTAAGCTTTCTTATCAGCCTGATTTATGATCGATGGCCCGTGGTGAGTATGAAAAGCACGCGCTCAGCCATATAGCCGAATTGAAATCGCCAAATCTATGCCCAGTTGCAGCTGCATCGCTATGATGGGTATGGCTTTCCAGGAACCTAATGCCCGTCTAATGACGACTGACGTCATGGACACAATTAGCCGCCATTTTTGCCCAGAAAAGCCATAAAAACGTATAAATTTCTAGGACAAATTGTAATTGCGCCACAAATCTCAATGCAATTTCGGTGAGTCCCCCGATTGCCTGCTGTGCTCTTAGCATTGCGTATACGACACGTGCACCCCAGACACTTTTAGCCATATTGGGGGGTTGGCAGTTGGCCAATCAATGTGCTTATTTTCTCAATATTTTCCAATTAGCCAGCGATTTTTGCTTTTATTCGTAATTAAACTATTTACAACTTAAGCATCGTCTCAGCGGGAATTCCTTGGGTAATGGTTATTTCCCAGTTCCCTTATCCCTCCGTCTGGGTAATTGCCCGGAACGCTCTGAAACGTATTGGAATAACGTTAGCAGATTGATTGGAAACAAGGCCAAAATACCAGGAATCGGTAAGAGTACGGGGCGTACGAAGTATTTGTAAGTTTAAATAAAGTCTATGCAATATGGAAAAAGGGATGACATTTTGGATATTTAACTCTTTCCCGCTTTTTCTTTAACCTTTCAAAGCAAGCCCTGTGAAATCGACAAAGTTCTTCGAATCGGTCTAAATCAGACACTTGTGTTGTCCGCCAAGAAAACGGGGTCTTGAAAAATGTTAAATGTTATGCCTTGGGGCCCGAAGGCGGCGTTGTGAAATAGTTGCTGGCATTCCGCATAAAATTCCTTGACGTTTCGCTTTTCATATGTTACCGGCGAGGGAGGGGGCCATGGTATCGGAACAAAGCCGGGGTTGCATGTCATTCGAGCTGTCAGTTGTGTTCTGAGGATTCCCCACAAAGAAGGGCCGAAGGCGCTGGGCAAAACAAATGTCCTGCACTTGAGTAATGCGCACCCAGTCAGCTGGCAACTTTGCAGTGAAATGAGAAATAGTTGGATGGCTTGCCGTGGGAGTGCGACCTCCTAATGAACCCCAACATCGCATTATTTATCATAAGCACAGTTGCTTAGCATACATGCAGTGGCGCATCCTCGAGTTGCAGATTTCCTCACCTTCGTCGCTCGGCTTTTGTTTCACTATCCTCGAGGACTGGCTTCTTGGCTTTTCCGGAAAAGCCGCTTGGCCACGGCCACTTGTTACATCCTTGGCGTGCACCATCCCGACATGCCACCCAAAAGCCACCCCTCGTTCGTGTTGGGAATCGGCGCCAAACTCACCACACGTTGTCGTCACTTCTTGCGGCTGTCGTGTGGGTGGTTCGTTGATAAGGGCGCGCAAAGCGCTCATATAAGAGGCCGAGCGCCAGCGGATGCGGATTCAAAACTTAACCGACATTTGATCTGTCAACGTGCAACAGGAGCAGCAGCCGAACAATTCCGCGGAATCCCAGACAGCCAAGTATCCTAGTGCACCGCGTGTCCAGTATCCTGTGTATCATTCCCTGAATCGATCCTGCGAAAGTAGCATCGCGGTTTTTGTGCATTCCGGTCCGTGAGTTTTCCCAGCGGCATTTGGACATCGCTGTAAGTTGTGACTAAAATTAAACATTTAAAATATTTATTATCAGGTATTCAAGTGAATGTTTGCATAGGTTTCGGAACTTAGTTTCCAGAATTTAAGGGGAACATTTGGAAATTGTTACCAAGAGTTTTAAGTGCCTGATAAGAGCTTTGTTTTAGAGCGATTTCTGAGTAAGAACATAAATTAGCGCATTTCCGGAGAATATTCAGTGCCTTCTAGTAATAGCCTCATAAAAATATGTTGTTTTTGAGCAATTTCGAATCTATAGCCAGTTATAAGTAAATAAAAACGTTGCTTAAATTAACGGAATGAAAATTCTCAGGTTAGTCAAGCAAATATGTATATCTAAGTCAGAAAAAAGTTAGATTGCACTCAGAAATCTTCCACTTTAAGAACGACCTTTTTTAAAGGAAAAAACTATATTTCCGGCTCTTTTTTGGATTCATTATGACTGTAAAGTTTTACAGTGTAAAGTATCAGAAACAGTCAATTGTCAAGGAAAAACATAATTGTCAGCTTAATTAAACTTATTAAACATACATTAAAAAATGTAACTGTAATTGATTAGATATTTTAAATATCAGTAGTTTTATTGTAATAGTTTTGCTCAGGAATAAAGGTTTAAATATTTACTTTATGCATACACTTTGGGAAAAACTTAAGTACCTCTTTTTTATTTGGTACCCCAAAATTTGGACGAAAGTTCTTTTCCCTTTTCGTTTTGAGAAATAATATTTCTACAAGTACATATAATAATTCCCCTAACAATCCGGGAAATAATATTTTCACATTCTAAAATAGACACCAATCTCAACGAGTTGCCCCAAAAAGTATGCAAAAAAACGCAATGCAATTTGTTTGGGCTTTTGATCTAAGGAAAACCCTCGAATTCAATTCATTTTCAATCGCTTAGGCGAGAAGACAAAACCAAATTTGATTATATAAAATGCCTCTGGCGACAATTGACATATGGCAACAGAGTCAGCATCAACAACTCCCAGCCAAATCGTACGAATTCGCAGGGATGCGGCTAGAAGACAAAAGACAAGCCTCAATCAAATTGTAATTAAATAAATAACGGCGCGCCCGAGAGCAAGAAAGAAAAGAAATGCAGGGCAGAGCAGAGAAAGTGGGATCACACATAGAAAACCCAAAAGCCAAGGACGAGAATATTAGATAAACAAATCGGAGGACAATTGTTGATTGATGTTAGGATAGCAAATGGGAGATGGGGATGGGGATGATGAGGACTCCCTGCTCCGGGGTCAGTTTATGTTTACTTGCAGAATTGATACACATGTCAAATTAAAGAAAAACAAGGAAGTGGGGGTAAAAAGTGAAAAGTCCTAAAAAGAACAAGGGTCAGCCGCCTCTCGAAACAAAACAAAATGAGGATAGGGATATCGAGGAGTTGGGAGGCCATGAGGCGCTGGCTTTTTATTGCCTAACCGCCATAAATTGGCGCAAAGAAGTTAGCCACTTCATTACCTGAACGTAACTTAATTAGGCGGGCTCAGAGGGTAAAGGTGAAAACATGGGCGCTTGCCCCCCGGCAGGGCTTTCAATTTAAAAAAGCGTTTCAATTGCACACGGCTAATTCTTCGCTCATTTCGAGGTTCAGCTGAAGCTTTAGCCGTGGCATTAGCTCCACCACCTGAGGGATCTGTCCGTCGTAATTTGCCGCATCAGCTGAAATTGCTTTGGCTTTGGCTCTGGCTTCTCGGTAAAGCTGAAAATTTGCTTGCATCCCTTTGCCTGTGCTGTGTTGTGTTGCTATGGCGTTTGCTTCGGTAGCTGGCCAACTTTTCCAACTTTCCAACTTAATTAGGCCAGGACAGCGGATAGCAGATGGAAGACGCCCTTCTTCGCGGGCTGCTCCTTCGAATTTCCGTTGCAGTTCGCTGGGCGGTCAAAACTAATCGCCGCTGCGGATATGAGAAAAGCCCAGCGGACCGAAAGAGTTATGGCGAAAAGTGGCGTAAATTCATAAACAGATAATGCCAGAATCTCATTTGCGGCCAAGGGCGTTGTGTGGCGGACGACAAACAAGATTTTATTGCTCGAATGGAAATAATAGTGAAAGGTGTTGACACTTTTCACAAAACTTGTTTTGCCCCCATCAGATTTACCGTGGGCAATAGCAATGGCTGCTCCTCGTTTTGTTGTCGCGTTGCGGTTGATAAAGTCTAACAAATGTGACGATTTTCCGCCTATTATCTCGTGGCCATAGCCTTTCGCTGTGCGGCGGCAGTCAGAGCCATTGCTTTTATTGTCCTGCGTGGAAAGTGCACAGCTGCCGTCCATGGAGCTGCCATTGTAAATCAAACACGGAGGTTTAGGGGTAGGAGGATGGGGATGGGGATGGCCTTTGCTGTATGCCTTTTGCGGTCCATGGCGAACCTGTTGCATGATTTGTGGCCCTGTTGCACATGCACCCAGCGAATTTATGACCGGCCACGGTGCGTATGCGCAACATTTGGAGGCCCAACGCGTAAGCTTCGATTAATTGATTTCCACTGTGTTTGCACATAATTATGGACGGCAGCGAGCCTTAGAGGCCCTTAAGCCCTTTATTCTAATGGAAAATTGTTAGAAAGTTAATTTGCCTAGCCAAACACCAAGTAGCTCCAGGCAAGCGAAGGACGGTACGTGCCCCGGCTGCCAAGTTTTCCGGCGGAAATGCAACCACGACACTGCCTGTTGTTGCTCCTCTGACGGGCACTTTCAATTGATGGCACTGACATCTCGACAAAAGCGTTGATGGCTGCCACTGACTGCCACTGCCATTCGGCTAATGGAATCCTGCCGGGAGGGGGAGAAGGAGTCGCCGTCAGGACATTTCATTGTGCGGTCTGGCTTAAATTTTTGGGTAATTGTTCTCGGCTAATTGTGGCCACTGCGGCATCTGCGGCGGGAATTAAGACACTCATTTAACGCGGATCAAACTCAGCGTTTACGACCTGCAAGGCCAGCAGAAAACCCGTCGCGTCTGCTGCAATTCCAGTTGGCCGAGGACCAGAGACCAGGGACCAGAGACCAAGGACCTTCCGCATGACTGCCGGCGGTGGCATCAAACTTTTGGCCACATTTTTCAACGTTCTGCCGGGCCATTTTTATTCGTTCGTTATTTTCGGCTCTGTTGACTGTTTGTTTGGCTTTTGGTATTGCCGGGATGTCAACGCATTGTCGGCATTTGTTTGCCGTTGACATATTCTGTGTTTGGGCCGAATTCCTCGTCGATTGTTTGTTTCTTTATTTTGCATAAATATTCGTAAACGAAGGCACATCCATAGGGGTTCGGGTTCACATTAGGGTGGGTTGATTTGTGGCGAGAATTCCAGTTATTATACATATAATAAAATAATTTTAATATACATATAGGTTAAAATAGGAAAGATAATATAACAAGTTCTATTGTTTTTTCTTTATCGTCTAATAAAAAATATTATAAATTCTAAGAACTTGGATGAGAAATGCATTTCAGTTAACATCTAATAGATATTTGTTTTAATATTTATTTTTTAAAATATTTAAAATGATTATTTTCCCGTCCATAAACTTCCTTTACCACTAAACTGAGCCACCCTAATTCTCGGGTATCCACGTTTGCCGCAAAGTATGCATCGCTTTGACACATAGTGAATTGGGGAGCGAGCGCTTAAAATTCTATTCGTCGCCTGCTCACTTTGTCTTCGCCCACTTTTTTTGCAGCAGCGTCAGCCAGACGTGCCCCACATCCACATCCCCAGCATCGCCATACCCATCACAATGAACTCCCTTCACGCCCACCTCCTGCTGCTGGCCGTTTGCTGTGTCGGCTACATCGCCAGCTCCCCGGTAATTGGCCAGGATCAGCGTAGTCCAGTGGTCGGCGACAGCGATGCCGACGTCCTGCTGGCCGCCGACGAGATGACCGACAACGGAGGCGACAACATTGACAAGCGGGTGGAGCGCTACGCCTTCGGCCTGGGTCGTCGGGCCTACATGTACACGAACGGAGGGCCGGGGATGAAACGCCTGCCGGTCTACAACTTTGGCCTGGGCAAGAGGTCTCGTCCCTACTCCTTCGGACTGGGCAAGCGCAACGACTACGACTACGATCAGGACAACGAGGTCGACTACCGAGTGCCGCCAGCGAACTACTTGGCAGCCGAGCGCGGTGGTAAGTCATACTCAAACCTTTTATAAGGATAATATGTAATCCTGGGCTTTCAGTGCGACCTGGCCGACAGAACAAGCGGACGACGCGCCCGCAACCCTTCAACTTTGGCCTGGGCCGGCGTTAAATTAACCTGGGCCTAATCCGCCTTTCGGATGGCGCACTTATCCACATCCAGCCGTGCGCCATTCGTCAAGGAGTCCAGCCTATCTAAATCTTATCAAAGAAGTACTTGCAAAAAGCTCTCAGACTCTTCTCCAAACTAAAGCACATTCAGGAGCCAATCTAAATGTCTTTGAATCCAACCGAATCCTTTGCACGCCCCTAGTCCCAAAAATATTTATAATTATGTTTAGTTTTTAAATCGAGACGTTTAACGGCAGCTTTCAAATGAAACAGAACTGCAAAAACCCCAAAAAAAAGAGCGACCGAATGAGAATGAAACTGGCGTGTGCAATTATCAAGGAAGAAATACATAAAATGTTATACGAATCTATTATATATGCATATTCAATCCAATTTACAGTACTCCATATATGTATGTACATTTTAAAGGGGCATTATTAATATACACGCGGATTTAAACTTATATACTTGGGGCAATCTCTCTCAAAAGGAGCGACACGAGTGGCATTCGTTGTGGTCGCAGGCGGAGGAGCACGAATACTGGGTAACCACTGCATACTAATATCGATGTAACTAGGTGTTTGACAAAGTGATTACTAATTTAACTATATGATTACAAATATGTAATTGATTTGTGAATACATGCATACCTACCCAAATAAACATAGGCGCCGCAAAACTGCGCAAGCAAAACGAGTTCAACGTGACTTTTGTTTGTCTTCTTTATTTCTTAGCTCCTTTTGTGGTTTCTCATAAAAACAATAAACTTAGTTTCGTTACTAGACTATCAGTTACAATTTCGTTTCCTTCATATACATGTTAACATTAAGGTCCTCCTAAATTTACTTAATTTACGTTCGATTGTCTCGGTGAAATTAGCTGGGTGAAAAATTATTCTTACTATTATAAACACAACACGAAAACGTTTCAAACATTTAACATTTAGAGGTGAATTAAACTAGGTCTAAAACATGTCGATCTGCAGCTTGCACAGGATTGTGTCGAAGGCGTAAACGGACGAGATGAACGTGTAGGGACTGTAGCGAATGATACCGAAGTCCGGCTCCAGGCTGGGCAGGGAGCTGGGCGTGAAGTTCATCTTTTGGGTCTGATAACGTCCGCTGGTCATGGGCGGAGGCTTGCGCGCATTCTGCTTCATCTTCTCCTTGCGGGCCACCAGCTTCTTCGTTTCGCGCACCATATAAATGGCCTCCGAGTTGGTCATGAAGTCGTGAATGATCTGCAAAACATAGAAAGTAAAGGCTTAAAAACTATCCTATAACAATTATCCCTTCCCTATAGTATGAATACCTTTCGCTTCTTGGGACAGTGCGCGAATACCCAAATGAGGGTGCACAGCGTGTTGAATATCTCACTGTCCTTGTCGCACCAGCGCAATAACATCTGGGCAATGGTCACCAATCCTCCTTCCTGGAATGTGTTCACCGTGGTGCTGTTGTAGCGGGCCAAATTCAGGATGATCCGGCTGCAGCGCTCGATAAGCTGCTTATCCACCTCTGAGCGAATGGCCTGGGCCATGATTCCATAGCAAAACGTGGACATGAACTCCGAGCACCACATCAGCAGGTGTGGCACAGTGCGCGAAAGGCGATCTGAAGGGATTAATAAGGGGGATTAGTTAAGTCATCTAATGGCTAACCCAAATGGATACTCACCCAAACGGCTTAGGACAGCAAGGGCATCGGATGCAATAAAGCGTCCACGCAGAAATCGAACCGCCTCCTGGACTTTGCAGCGCACAGAGTTCACCGCTGTTGCCTCCTGTCGCAGCTGGACAATACGCCGGCGGATTGCCAAGAGTCCCTGGTGCTTCTGGCGTCGCCGTATTTGATAGCCACGCCAGTATCTCTGGATTACCTTGGCAGCGCGCTTTTGGCGGATTAGCTCCATCATCTCGGGCGTCATCAGGGCTTGGAATCGTTTGCGAGCCAAGAAACCACGGGCGTGGGCCTGGAAGTCGGGAGCAGACCGGCGGAGCAGTTGGAAGCAATTGCGTTGATCCACCATTAACCGCTTGCCCCGGAACTTTTGCTGCAGATGAATTGCAAGGGTACGGAGCTGGACGAACTGCTGGCGCGCCTTCTTCATGCTGCGATTAGCACGGAATCGGCACTGCACCAGGACCACTGAGGACCGGATTAGCTGGTAATCCTGTCGTGCCTTTAGCATGGCACAACGGGCCCGGAACCGGCGTTGCAGCACCAACGCAGCTTTCCGCTGCATCTCGAACGCCCTGCGTTGCTCTCGCATCAGCAGAGTGGATCTGATGAAGGACTGCATTAATCGCACCTTGCGGATGGTATCCAGGAAGATCTGCCGCTGGCGACGAGCTTGCACTGTGGCCCGCCACTTGCGCTGAATGCTCAAAGAGCTCAGACGAATCCTGCGGTAGCCCATTCTGAGAACACGCATTTCACACACACTGCGCCACCATTTTTGAATGCGGATGACTGCCTGGCGATGATTTTGGTAAACTGCCATCTGCTTCCGCGTCTCCAATTTGCCGCGGTATCTCTGCTGCACTTTGATAACGGCTTCCCTTTGTTGCTGGTAGTGGACCACCTGCTTTTGCATCTCCTTCTTCGCTCTATATCGGTTTTGAATTGTAATAGCCGCCTGTTTAAGCTGGGTATAGATCTTCAATTGCTTAATCATGGCCAGTCGAGCTCGGTACCGTCGCTGCAAGGTGATAGTTGCTTGGCGCAGCTGCAGGAAACTGCTTCGCTCTCGTTTCCTGAGAAGATGCCCACGCCAGTGCATCTGCAGACAGCTCACAGCTGCCTGGGTGCCACGGTACTTGGCTCGCATGAACCTCATGGCCTTGTGGGCATGGAACCTGCGTTGCAGCTTGATGGTCACCTCGCGCAGATGGAGATATTCCTGGCGCTCCTTGCGCATCTGCAGTACAGCCCGTCGACGTTGTTGGACTGACAAAACAGCTTTCTTTAGCTGAGTGAACTCAGCCCTTTGTTTTTCCATTTGACGCTTGGCCCGGTACTTGACTTGGATAAATCTGGCGGCGGATTGCAACTGAAGGAAGTTCTCTTTCTGTCGCCGCATCTGCAAAGTGGCTCGCCAGCGCCTCTGGACGTTGATGATGCACTGACGGGCTCTCAAGTATGCATGGCGATCCTCGATCATCTTGCGGAGCAGCCGATAGCGTCTTTGGATGAGTATAGTCGAGTCCCGAAGCTGAAGATACTTATTCCTCTCCCCGCGCATTTTCCAAGTGGCCCTTAGGCGCTGTTGTAAGCAGATTACACTTTTCCGTAGAGTTTGGTAGTTATTGCGTTCGATTCTCATCTGGATTGTGGCTCTTCTGTGAGCCTGGATTTTAAGGACGTTGGAGCGGAGTGACAAATAGTCAGCTCTATGTTTTCTCATCGACAGCTGCGCGCGCCAACGTTGTTGCACATTAATAACAGCCTGCTTCAGTTGCCGGAACTCCTTTCGCTGCTTTATCATACTCCACTTGCCCCTCATCCTGCGCTGGACAAAGATGATAAGGCCCCTTTGCCGCAAGAACTTCTGCCGCTCTACTTTGCCCAACTGATGGCCTCGCCACTGCATTTGGATGTAACTGGCAGCTGCCTGTTGCTTTTGGGATCGCTGCAGACGGGCTGTGGCCGCCGCCGCCAATAGCTTCTTGGCAAAGAGACGGCGCCGCCAGATGCGCTGTAGAAAGATGGCCGCCTGGCGGAGCTCCAGGAACTGCCGGCGGCATTGCCTTCCCAGTTGTTGGGCCCGCCACCTACGCTGGATGGTGACGATGCTGTGGTAGCTCTGGTACAGTTGCTTTTGCGCCAAATAGCGACGCGTAAACTTCTGCAGGATTATGGCTGCCTGGATGCGTTCCGCCTTGAACAACTTTGTGTACTTCCTCATCTGGTGGCCTCGGAACACGGCCTGAATGACAGTAGCAGCGCGGTGGCGTCGCATCAGCTCCTTGTGGCGAATGCGCCGCTGGATGACCACGTGCAGCCAGCGACGACGCCACCACTTCTGGAGCACCGTGGCCGCCGCATGAAACTTGGGCGAACGGAATTTGTAGATAATCTGCCAGAGCAGCGAAAGCGTTTTCTCGCGATGCCCATCCACGATGTCCGGGGCAGTGATGTCTCCGCCCAGCTGGAAGTTGGCCTCACCCAGAGCCCCTAGGGCCAGCTTTACATTGAAGATCCGCTGGAGGCGGGAGATGGCTGGCACCCTCAGCTGGCGTGTGAGATCGTCGCGCAGGAGAATGACTTCCATGACGCGGGTAAGCCGCACTCCATCTCTTAAATCCACGGCCAGGTTATTGAAGGCATAGTCGAATTCGTCCAGGAAAGACTGTTTGTGCTGGAGGACGTATCCCAAGCGGCGCAACTCCCGCGTGATGTCCCCTATGTTGGCCAGCAGTTCCGAGGAGAAGCGCAGCAGGATGTCCTTGGTCTCCTTGTGCGGCGACTTCTTTACAAACAGGCAGGGATTGTGTTTGACGATGCGCTTCTGCTTGGCCTGATCGAGGAAGAGCAGCAGGAATAGGATCTTCTGCAACGAGTGCTTCTTGATGGTCTCCGCGTACTCCTCGGTGAGAGTGTAGGCCTTGCTGTACCTCTGCTCCTCGAACTTGTTCCGGAACAAGCGATTGAGGATAAAGGTGCTAAGGCCCACAATGTCTCGATTGGACTGCATCTGGATCTTCTCGCCGAAGACCACTTCCAGTCCGAGGCGCAGCCAAAGCGGATTGAAGCAGAGCAGCAGCTCCAGGATGGTGCGCTGCATGACCACATCCAGGTGGAGGTTGCGATCGCTGCGGATGCGCAATGCCTGCTTATTGACATACACGGCCACCTTGGAGCAGGGCAGGCGCATCTGCTCGCTGAAGAACAGATCCACCGCCGCCCGACGTAGGGTCTCCAGGCGATACTTCGTGAGGTAGTTCATGGACTGCTGCTCCTTGGTGGGCGCCACCACCAGCTCCTTGTTGCGCACCTCGTTGAACAGTCTGCCCACGTCTATTTTGCTATTCGTGTCCGCATCAAGATCGGCTGGTATGGAAACCAGGGCATTCAGCCACTTCTTGAAGTCAGCCTGATGGCGATCCACTGCCTGCTCGTCCAGATACATGGTGGAGGCGAGGAAGGGATCCGTTGTTGTGGTGGCTGCAAACGGATCCGGGTTGATGTACGTCTGCATATACAGCTCCGAGTCGTAGAGCTTGACGGGGGCATGTACGCTAGTGTCCCTGACCTTTCGTGGTGTGGTGGTCTTCTTCATGAGCGACATGGTCTGCGCCAGCTTAAATTTCTTGGATTGGGCATGTGGCCAGGCGTGAGCACTGCTGCTGCGGGCGGACGCATTGGCCGGTGCAGCGTTTCTCGACAGAGTGGTGTCCTCCACCCGTTGCTTCTTGGGCGGCGAAATAGCCATCGTATCGTTGCGGTGCAGAGATTCGTTGCTAGGTGAATCCGAGAAACTCAGCTCATGAGAGCGACGCTTGTGAGGATTCTTTATCGGACTGCCCCTGATTGACTTGCGACCCACTTCGTGCAGATTAAAGCGACTGGACTGAGCGAGGATTTCATTGTGATTGAACTGAAACTCCTGGTGGCCCAGCAAACTAGCCTCGCTGCTGGAAGAACTGTTCAGGTCCTTGCCCTTAATCTGGGTTGGTTGCTCCTGGTAGTAACGATTCTGTTCGATCGACCGGATCTTCATCTCATTCAGATTAGGCATGGATCCCTGGATGGCAAACTTTGTCTGCGGCGATAGCAGCGACAAATCCTTCATGGACTCGGAATACTTTCGAAGCGGTGAACCCACCAGCTTGATGTCCCTCTTCAGGTCATGAATGGCGCTCTTCGTGGGCGTCCTCGGAGGACTCGGCCCCTCCTCCTCGTGAATACAGGCCAGAGCTCTGGTTTGTGTATGAACGACAATGGTGGTGGTTTTGTTCAGGGGCGTCTGCATTTGTCCCTCGCTTCTGGAGCTGTCCAAAGTGTCCAGTGAAATGGTGGTATCGCCATGCTTCACATCGAAGGTTTTGTTTGTCGCCGGTTGATCTTCTAGATCATCTGGAGTGATTCGACGAGGTCGCATATCATTGGCACTTGGCTTGGAGTTGCCTCCAAGTGTGGGTGTGGGCCAGGCGGCCAGATTGTCCGGCAAAATGGCCCCTGATCCTTTGCCACGGGTCTCTGTGAGCGGGGTGAACCGGAGATTGTCTATCACGTCTAGAAGGTTACCCGGAGTCATGGGACTCAAGTTCTCCTTAAGGCTGCGAGGCTGTGGTGATATGTAAACAGGCTCCTCCTTCGGCGGCTTGTAGACATTCTTCTCGGTCAGAGGAACCTGGGCAGGAGGATTAGGACGGGCAGAAGGACGGGTAGCAGCAGACGTTCGCCAGGTCTGTTTGCCGGAAGGCGCTGCTGCCGCCGCAGACAGGCGCTTCTTTTGCTGCACAGCAGCGGTCGCCACGCTCTTCATTGTCTTGCTGGCTCCTGTCGGCGATTTCAGCTGCAGGGTCTTGCCGACGGTGGGAAATTTGCGCGGGTTCTTCAGGTAGAAAGGTGAGACAGACATGCAGAAAAGGGTGAGTGGAAGTACGGGGTGGGAAATGCAGTTTTTGACTGACCTTCACGGGCTGGTTGCTCTTGGACTTCAAAATGATCATCACCTCCTTGCGAAAGTTGCGGTTGTCAATCAGCTGCAGCGTCTCCTTGCAGGCCACCTCCATTTGGGGGCTCCACACCAGCTCCATGGAGACCTCGTCCCTGGCGGGCACGATGTGCTCCAGCCACTCGAGGCTCAGGTTGTGCTCCTCCCGAATGGCCTTCATCACCTTGACCTGTAAAATGGGAGTGCCATTGATCAAATACCAGTTGCCAGGCAAGCGGTAACCCACTAACCTCGATGTCCTCGTCGCTGGGATTGAGGACGCGCACCTGGCGCTTGGCTGTCTTGGTTACCGGCACATCCTCGAACTGCACAATCGCCTTGGCGGAGAACGGGGCCATGACCACCACGGCGGGCTCGCGTCCTTCGGCGCGCTTCTTTTGCTTGAGACGCGATGGCGTCACGGTGATCTGCAAATAGCGGGAGTCCTGTTACTTCTCGGGGAACCATTTTCGGAGGCCCAAAATGAAGGACCCAACTAACCTCAAAGGCGCTCATCGCGGGCGCTGGCCGAAAACAGAAATCACTTGCACTAAACAAAGACGGTCACGCAGCGAACTTAGTGGCCCATTAACAGAGCGACTAACTAAACACTTAGCACAATTAACAAACAGCAATTAAACAAGTTAGCGCGTCGCCGCAAAATTCCAAATTCAAACTGACGCCGCTCGAACAGTGTGACGTTTGGCTCTCAGAAATACCACTTTTATTTATTCAAAAATATTCCTAACGGTCACTCTAAAAGGAGGGTGTATTCGCTACTGCTAACAGAAATGTCCCAGCGGATACACCCGCCTGTCATTTATTCACTTGTGCAACACTTTTTATCGATACAAATAGTGTGAACGATGTAATTCAGAAGCGGGTGGTTTAAATTTGAATTTAAATAAAATTAAATGTTAAAACTAAACTTAAATATGTAAAATACCAAACGAATATATTCAACTGAGTTATTTCGAAATAAGTTTTATTCACAATCTATTTACAAATTTCAACAACAAACATAAGACTCGGAATCTTTCCTCTACATTAGCCTGCTGGGCGGCAGTATGTGGGCGAGTGGCTGGATCTCGCTTCCTGTCTCCGAGGAGTACATGCTCTTGAGGTAGCCCGGAAAAGGCGTAACCGCATCAAAATCCTCTCCCGCCGAGTCCTCCGGCGGATCCACGGCCATGAAGGCGATGGCAAAGCCCCTCAGCGAGTTGCTCTCGTCCGTTTGGAACCGCAGCAGCAGGGTGTCCGAATTGGAGACTATAATCGGCGGCTTGTGCTTGCCGCAAAATCTGCCGTGGATCGTGTTCATCGAGTAGCCCTCTTCGGTGACCTCCAGGTAGTCGTAGTCACAGCGCTCCGAGTACTCGATCTCGAAGTGCAGGAACCGGATCTTGACGCTGCTCTCGGGATCGGCCTGAATGCTCCAATCGCAGTACATGTTCCTCTTGTACGGCCTACTCCCGTATCGCGGATGCGAGTAGAAGGTCTGCGAGTGATTCGTGGCCCGCAAGTAGCCCCCGCACTCGGACACAAAGGTGGCCTTGAAGCCCTTCCTCTGCAGACCCGCATCCGTGGCCAGGACCATGAACATCTCGTTGGTGGAGGCAATCACGGCGTAGGGCTCCCGTCCACCGCAATAGATCCCCAAAGTGGAGCTGTTCTCGGAGCGTCCGTCGTAGATGGCCACGTAGTCGTAGATGCACTCCTGGTGGCTCTCCACCGCAAAGTCGTGGAAGGTCAACTGAATCCGATGGCCCAGCACGGTCTGGAAGTGCCAGTAGCAGTAGATGTTGCGGGGATAGTCCTCCGGATAGTTGGGACTCTGCAGCACCCCATACGACGTGGTGATCTCGAACTTGCAGCGCGTCTCCGTGCAGTTGTGTCCATTCTCGGCCAGCGTGTATCCATTCCGGCAGCTGCACTGGTACGAACCGAAGGTATTCCGGCACCTGTGCTGGCAGCCACCATTGTTTATGGAGCACTCATCCACATCTGCGGAAGAAGAATATCAGTAACCTCTTAAACCATAATGGATTCCCTGTTTTACCATACCTATTACAAACTTGGCCACAAAACCACTCCGCTGCACCGTGCGATCCGAGTAGAACTCCAGCCGCAGGACACTCTGCTCGGAGTTCACCACCGGCGGCAGTTCGTGTCCGCAATATATGCCAATCTTCCTCAGCCGACTGTCCCTCAGCTTGGAGTAGATAATCAGATAGTCGTAGTTGCACTTGGTGTAATGGAACCGAGTGCCCTCCAAATCGAAGTGGGTGAAGTTCAGGAAGACGGCGTGGTTCGGTGGGGCGACCACCTCCCAAACGCACTGCTTGGAATTGGGATACACGTCCGGGTACGAGGGTGAGAAGAGCGAACCGTTGGTCTTTGTGGCATCCACGACACCGCCACAGGCATCCTCGCAGGTCTTTCCATTAGCCTGCAACTCGTATCCCGCACGACAGCCGCACTGGAAGCTGCCCAGGGTGTTGATGCACGTATGCTGACACCCGTGATCCGTGAACTTGCACTCATCCACATCCAGCATCAGGGCGGCGGAGAAGCCCAGCTTTTGCACCGATCCATCGGAGACAAATCGGATGTACATCTGATTGCTGCGGGTTCTGAGCGGATGAAATGGATTAGCTTGGCTACCGAGCTAGCCTATTAACCAACTCACTTTATATTAGGCGGCAGCTTATCCCCACAGAAGCGTCCCACGAGCCGGGAATCGCTGTGATTGCCATCCCTCACCTCCACATAGTCGTAGGCACAGCCGTCGTGCTTCTCCAGCTCGAAGCTCTGGAACTTCAGCGCCACCTGGTGGTTGTCCGGAGCTGTGATCCGCCACACGCACTCCTTGTCGGGCATGTAGTCGAGCGGATAGTTGGGCGAGTCTATGGACTGATCCCGGGTCAGCTGAATGTCACCACCACAGACCACTGTGAGCAGAAATAAAAGATATTGGAGAACAATCACAATCACAATGTTTCCCAAATAGCTAAAAACTCACCTTCGAATCTCGCCTTGAACCCCCGATAGCCCTTGGCCGCATTCCGGTTCACGTAGTTGAGGAGCATGCGACTCGTCTGGGTGGTAATGACCTCGCCACTGGCATTTCCACAGAGGCGTCTAACCAGCGGCGATTTGTGCCAGTAGCCATCCCGGATCTCCAGGTAGTCCTGCGCACAGTCCTCGGAGCTCATCAGGTGCAGCTGTTGCAGGTGGAGGATGACCTTCTCGCCATTGGTGGCCGTGATCCGCCACTCGCAGTTGGTCAGCGAGGCGTCGAACTCAGAGTCTGGAGGGGATTCCTCGCCGGCATCTCCGCTGCCCTCGAATTCGGTCAGCAACCCATTGCCCGAGTACACAAAGTGTGGGCTCACTATATGTCCGGAATTCTGCTGGTAGGTTCGTCCGCAGGAGGCGCATTTATAGAGCAGGTTGGCCTGGACAATGTCCCCACGGCTAAGACGCCTACGCTGACCCAGCTCCAAGTGGGTTCCCGGTGGAATGCCAATCGGTGTGATGGTGTCCAGGTAGGAACTCTTCGAGAACGAGTTCTTGGCATAGTGCATGATGGAGTTGAGATCGTAGGGCAGCAGCGGCAGGTCCACCTCCTCCGGCGACAGGACATCGAAGTTGTACTCCTGACCCCGCATGATATTCGCCTTGTTGATGACAATATGCTTGTCCCTGTCCCCGCGGGCATGCTCATGATGGAAGCCGATGGTGTGGCCCAGCTCATGGATGATAATGCCAAACTTTTCGCAATTACGACCTATGGAGATGGGCTGGCGACCGTTGCCATTCTTCCCCAGAAACGAACAGCAACTGAGGGAAGAGATATATTTAAATATAGTGATTTTAAAGGGCGATAATATCAGACATACCCGCAATTTTTGACCGTAAAGTAGATGTAATTCGCATGGAGACTCGCATCTCGTTCCACGAACTTGATGCAGGTGAAGTTCTCCCAGTGGCGCATGGCCTGCTTGAAGAGCGCCTTGTGGGCTCCACTGAAGATGCCATCGATCTCGTAGGGAATGACCCCGTAGTCCCAGGTTCGCTCCTTGCGCACAGTCACAGCTCTTCGTTCCCTCTTAACAGATTTCCCTTCAGGCGAATGGCTGTGCTGCAGGACATCCACCGAATCATCGGTCCAGAGAAGTGGAGGGGCTAATCTCGACCCAGCTTTGTTCTGCAATTCATGGGGCTGCTTCCGGCGTCTCCTGGGTGGGTGGTTCAATGGGCTTATGAGCTCAGGTATTGCTTACGTGTTGGCCCAAAGGCAAGGGCCAAGTCAAGTGGCCCCGACTAATTGCGCGCCATTGTGTGGGCTGAATCCCTGTGCAACTTACCCCGAATATTGTCTGTCTTTCCCCGGTTGATGGCTGTCATCCCTCGGCTCATCCAGCTCCTTTGGCGGCACCTGTTGTGGTTATCCCGGATTGTTATTCAACTCTCAACCACGTGATGGGCCCAACACTCACCTGTGGAGAGTCCAGCATGCCAAAGAAATCCTCCGGCTGCTCCTTAAAGTCAAAATCGCACTCACTTTCGGGCAACGTACTCAGTCGCCTGCCTTCTGCGAAGTCCACCATAAAAATCATAATCATCAGCAGCAGAGCTCCCACAGAGAACGCAAATAGTTTCGCTTTCATTCGAATTCCTTCCATTTCGTTGGTATTTCTGGGGGCTCGTTCCCTGAAGTGGCTTCAACCAGTTCAAAGTTCTAACTGAGCGCTCGTGGGCTGCGATTGCCGAATTATACTGGTGAGACGAGGGTTCCACGGATCGAGCAGGTAACAAAAACAGATGAGAATCGTTAAGGCTAAGGGGAAGGAGAAGGAGAGGGAGGAACTGCAGAATCTCGACTGACCGCTCGAAGGGACAGCTCTATGGCGATGGAGGGAGAACGTGAGCAGCAGACCCCTCCTCATTGGCGATTCTGGCTGACCATCCATTGTCTGCCTGTTTGCATTCAATGGATTTTGATTTGGGTATCCCTGCGCACCTTGACATTGTCCACATACCCATATACCATCTACCTGGGGCGCTGGCCGGGCTCAGGGGCATTTGCTTAGGCTCGGGCACAGGATCAGGTGTAGGTATTCGGGCCCTTTAGGGCAGGTCATTAATGATCATAAATCCCCCGCATGAACGAATCGCTTCGCGGTAATTCCACCTCTAAATGCTATTCAAGCGACATGGCGCTTCTGCCTGAAGTGGCAAGGTGGAACTGCTCGGTTTATGGCCCTTCGAGCACTCAGACCCCAAAATAACGCACTTCAAACTCGTTTCGTTTTGGTTTTAAAACATAGTTACTATGCAAGTTTTAATAGTATGTATGTATAGATTTAATTACGTATTAAGTTGAGTCAAATATCCGAGAGTTGTACATATGTATGCCTTCGTGAAAAGTTCAGTGTGAGCTCCTGATTCATCTCCAGCTGCATCCGAAGATATGTGTGTGTGCATCTCCTTCCTATCCTAACTTCCGCTCCGATTTTGATATGGGCCTCCCATCGACTTATGCCTAAGATGCTTAACGAAATGCGCTGGACCATTGAGTATGGCACATGGTAGAGTATAGAAGTCCGAGGGGAAAATGCTTCAGAGTAACACAGCGGTGAAATGCACGGGGAAATTTCACATTTAGCTACAGAGTCTAGGAAAGTCTAATCAAAGTACATTACATGTATGCCATAGGTCTAAGTAATTGCCACCACAGATCTTGACCGACTTGCTGGCATCCTAACGACTTGCATTCGAGTGCCTAAAACTAGTATTGGATCGCGACCTAGACGAGGTCCTTGGTTATATCCTGGTCGGAGCCAGCAGAGTGCGCGTGGAAGATCGAGAAAGTTCGTTTTATGTACGCGACGATATGCCTAAATCTGTTAAATAAATTCCGTTTTAATATATTGTCATGAATCTTGGCGCCTGGTTAGCGTTCCCAGTTCCCATCGCTCTACTTCTACTTCGCCTTGCCGGAGTAGTACCGGTTGGGCAGACTGTAGCGACCCCGGTACTGCCCGTTGAAGACCAGTTGGTTCCCGCTGAAGTCGCTGTACTCGTCCGTCTCCTCCTGCGTGTCCTCGATGTAGATGCTCTTCAGGGAGCCCGGGAAGGGGGTGACCATCTCCGAGCTGTACGAGTTCTCCGCATCCTCGTCGGAGTGGTCGTACTCCCCGGAATTGGGCACGGCCACATAGGAGGCCGAGAATCCCTTCATCGGCACCGAGCCATCGGTCTTGAAGCGAACCAAGAGGGAGTGGGTCATGGAGTTGATGTCCTGCGGCAGCTGTATTAAATGGTAATGGTAGAATAATTCAGTTATCAAGTTTATCAAGACTTCCTTACCACATTGCCGCAGTACTGCCCGTACATGGGTCCATACTGCCCGTACACGTCGTCTATGTCGGAGAACACCTGCACATAGTCGAAGGTGCAGTTCTCGCTGCTCTCGATGTCGAAGGTGAGGAATATGAGCTGCACGTAGCTGTTGTCCGGGGCCGCGATGGTCCACTCGCAGTCCATCCCGTCGTCGTAGTCCTGGTTACCGAAGCGCGCGTGGGAGTAGAACTGCTGCACCTGGCTGGTGGCACGCAAATAACCTCCGCAGGCTGCAGCGAAATTATCGAAATTGCATAGTTAAGGCGGGTTTAGGGTTTCAAAAGGGTGGCTTCCTACCCGTCGAGTGGGAGGCCGTGAATCCGTTCTTCTGCTTGTTCTTGTCCGTCTTGAGGACCATGTACATCTGGTTGCTGGTCGAGGAGATGGGGAAGGGGATCTTGTCGCCGCAGAAGCGACCCAGCACCGAGCTGGACTCGGATTCGCCATCATAAACGGCCACGTTGTCGTAGGTGCATTCCTTGAAGAGTTGCGAAACAAATTTAAGGCCTTAATTGGAGAGCTTACTCAGGCAGGAAATATATGAAATTTATTTACCTGATGCGACTCCACGTCGAACTCGTTGAAAATCAGCTTGATGCGGTGGCCCGGCGTGGTGATGAAGTGCCACACACAGTCGGCATTGGGCGGGTAGGAGTCCGGGTAGTTGGGGCTGAAGATGGTGCCGAAGGGCGCGGAGATCTCGTGCTTGCACTCCCCCTCCTTGCAGTCGTGGCCATTCTCGTGCATCGAGTACCCGTTGTGGCACATGCAGATGTAGGACCCAATGGTGTTCCGGCACTCGTGCTGGCAGCCCCCATTGTTCACCGCGCACTCATCGATGTCCGTGAAGAAGACGGCCGCGAATCCCGACCTCTGGATGGATTTGTCCGAGTGGAACTCCAATCTTAGAGCATTACTCTCGGATGTGGCCGTGGGCGGAATGGCGGAGCCGCAGAAGGTGCCGATCCTCTTCAGCCGGTTCTCGCCCAGCTTGGAGTACACGGTCACCGAGTCGTAGCCGCAGTCCGACTGCTGATGGGCCGTGCCCTCCAGATCGAAGTGGGTGAAGTTCAGCGATATCCGGTGCTTGGGCGGGGCCACGATCTCCCAGATGCACTCCTTCAGCAGGGGGTACATCTCGGGGAACGAGGGCGAGGTGATGGTGCCGTTCGGATATTCGATGACGCCGCCGCAGGCATCTAAATGAAATGAGGAATTCAGTTAGGAAACTAGTTTTGAACGGTTCATTCAGCTTGCACTGGAAATAACTAGTTCATTACTTGTTACTACAGTTTGAATTTTCATTTAACTTTTTATAGACATTTTTTAAATATTAAAAAAAGGAATGTGTTACATAGAAATTAGGCTTTTACTTTTCGAACTTATATGATTTATAATTTAAAGGATATCAAAAAGATTGAACATTTCCATGTAATATATTTTTAAACTCTTTTATACTGTCAGTTTACTTCACCGATTGAAAAGAATAAACTCAACTAATTTAGTTTAAAAATACCCTATTATTTCTCCTTGCAATTATTTACATCCAAAGGGTAATAATTAGATTCTGAAGAACTTTTCCGCAGCCAACCCACCTTCGCAGTGCTTCTTGTCGCTGTGCAGCTCGTATCCAATGCGGCAGCTGCACTCGTAGCCCCCCAACGTGTTGATGCACTCGTGCTCGCAGCCGTGGTTCTGGGTCTCGCACTCGTCCACCTCCTTCATGAACACGGCCGAGAAGCCCGCCTTCTGCACCGATGTGTCCGACACGAATTTCACGTACATCGAATTGCCACTTGACCTGCAAAGGGACGCCGAACAAAAGCAGAGTTCCTTTTTTATTGAGAGCGAGGAGGGGGAAACGAGGAGCGGGTGGATCCTCTTCAGCACGGCACTCACTTCATGTTCGGCGGCGGCTTGTAGCCACAGAAAACGCCAATTAGCGGCGCATCCTGGGCAGGACCGTCTCGAACCTCGACGTAGTCGTAGACACAGCTGTCATGGTTCTCCACCTCGAAGGACTGGAATTTCAGCGCCACCTGGTAGCTATCGGGCACGGTTATTTTCCACACGCATTCCTTGTTGGGCAAATAGTCCAGCGGGTAGTTGGGCGACTCCAGGCGACCCACGCCGTCGTCCACGGACAGCTCGCCACCGCAAACAACTATGGAAACGGAATGTCAGGAACTTGCAAGGACCACTTTCATTTGCCATCTCCCCATCTCCCCATTCACCACCCCACTCCACTACACTCACCATCGAACTCCGCCTTGAAGCCCCTGAAGCCCTCGCTGCGGTGGGTATTCACGTAGGTGAGCAGCATGCGACTGGACTCCGTGCGAATCACCTCCTTGTCCACCTTGCCACAGAAGCGCCCGATGAGCGGCGACTTCTCGAAGTAGCCATCCCGGATCTCTAGGTAGTCCGTTTCGCAGTTGTTCGACTTGAAGATGTTCTAAGTAACATAAGAAATAAGTAAAACAAATACTGATCATAAGAAAGTTAGCACATAATCCAAATGGTATTTAAATGGGCTAGAAAATTATGAAAAATTGCAATAATAATTCTTATAAATTATAAAAAATTAATATATAAATGGCTTTAAAAGTAGGTTTTTTCTTAATGGGGAAACCACTTATTTTTGGGGTATCGAATGCGAGAATCGGAGTCACCAGCCTTACCATGTTCTCCAGCTTGAGTTCCACTCGCTCGCCGTAGGTGGCCGTTATCCGCCACTCGCAGTGCTCCGTCTCATTGGTCAAAGCTCCGGCCGTGTAGTGGGAGGGCGAGGCGAAGATGCCCGAACTCTCCTGGAAGGTCCGTCCGCACTTGGGGCACTTGTAGAGCAGATTGGCCTGGGCAATATCGCCCTGACTCAGGCGCAACCTCTGGCCGATTTCCGGCCGCTTGCGCCCCTTCATCTCGATGGGCAGAATGGTGTCCAGGTACGTGCCCTTGGAGAAGGTGTTGCGGGCATAGTGCATGATCGAGTCGTAGTCGTAGGCCATGCCCAGCGAGTCCACCTCGTCCGGCGAGAGCATGTTGAAGTTGTAGTCCTGGCCCTTCATGATGTTATTGTGCTCGATCACCACGTGCTTCTCCCGATCCGGACGCGTGTGCTCGTGCCAGAAGCCAACCACGTGGCCCAGTTCGTGGACCACAATGCCAAACTTGTCGCAGTTTCGACCGATTGAGATGGCCTGCGGCCCATTTCCGCGTTTACCCACAAAGGAACAGCATCTGGTAAAAAGGAAATTGGAATATGTTCAAAACGGTTTTGCTTAAAAAAAATGTGTATCCATATTTTTGAATAGGGTAAAAATACACATAACTTTTGAACAGAAAAATAAACTTTTTTTTTGCGCAATTTTTCACTTTTTATAAGGGCTAATATCACAATTTTTTTTTCAAAAAATCGAAAAAGTTATTATTATTGGTTTATATGTCAGTCGATTGGAAATTGTATTGCGAAATCTGCGCGGTATGACATTCCATATGTGGACACTTTGTTGCTTTATTTAGGGTATAATACAGTTTTATAAGTAGAATTAGGATGAACATTTTTTTCTAATTCTTCCTCTTCGGAAATCTTTTAGTTAGTTGGGGAACTAAAAGGCTGATGGGTTTTCAGACCTTTTTCAGAAAAGTTAAAAAATTATATTTAAGTTATCTTACTGTTAGTTTTTTAAGCCTATGTTGAGATGTCATCTAAGAGGCCAAACTCACCCGCAGCTGCGCACGGTGAAGACGATGTAGTTGGGATGGATCTCCGGGTCGCGCTCCACGAACTTGATGCACGTCGAGTTCTCCCAGTGGCGCATGGCCAGCTTGAAGAGCGCCTTGTGGATGCCGCTGAAGTTGCCGTCGATCTCGTAGGGAATGACTCCGTAGTCCCAGATGCGTTCCTTTTTGGCCGTGACGGCACGAGCCACCCGATGACGCAGTTGCTCCTCATCCCTGGGAGTCCTGAAGCGAAAGCGAAAGAGAAAGAGGGCGAAGACGGCATTTCCACTTGTTAGTTATGGATGATTTTGGAACGCGGCGGGCGAAAAGTTTTACGTGGCGTATGCGTAATTTGAATTGCCAACAGTTTTCCATACATTTTTCACTGTTGTTGTATGGCACAACTTTTGGCACGCGAATTTCTATTAAAATTCATAACTTTTAACATGTACAAGAACACAAACACTCACTCGCACACACACAACCGCACAATGAGCAATGGGCCTTTGTCTGTGTGTGTGTGTGTGTGAATGAGCCTTTGTTTGCGTCTGTGTGAGTTGCCAAAATGGCTGCTGTTTGTTTAAAGTTTATGCCGAAAAACCTCTGAATGAAAATGGCCAGCAATTTGCAGCGGGGCCAGGAAATGGCAACGGAAACGGATGTGGTGGCGGCTCCACAGGGGGAAATCGGGAAAAGCGGGAAAAGCTGAAAGCTGGCGGGGATTCGGATGGCCCAACTTACTCCGCTTTCAGCAAATCCATTTCAGGCACGGACTGCTGGGCCGATTGGTTGAACGCTGGCGGGGAATGGTTCACATACTGGGTGGTTCCCTGACCCTGGCGTCGCCGGTGCTGCCGACGATGCTTCTTGCGATGGTGGCTCTGGTGGTGGTGGCTGTGCTTCTGCAGTTGCTTCTGGTGGTGCGACTGGCGGTGTTGACCCTCGACCACTGGTCTACTGAGCTCCTGACGCAATCTCTCCAGCTTGGCCTCGTACTCCGAATGCTGGTTGCTGCGTCTGCGGTGGGAATTGAAAAAAATGGATTTAAATAGCAGCAATGCCAGTCCAAAAGGCCTCATTTTACAATGAAATCATATAATATTTACATTGTAATTAAACCGAAAACCCGTTTGATTAAACTAATTAGCAGAATTTGAAATTCTCGGAATGTCCAAGCTATTTGCCATTTATCATTCATGAATCAACCCATAAATTAATGATTGAGTAAAAGTAACAGAAACTGAAAAAAACAACTTTTAATTAAACCATTTTTGTTTACCTGATTAAATTTGTTTTCAATAAATGATTTAAATAATTTATAGGTAGCTACTTTAAGTATCGGATTATTGAAGCGATGAATCAGCTTTAATGGATATGTAGTTAAATATTTAAAAATTAATACGCTTTAAAATCCAATAAATTGTGCTGCTATTCCTAATCCTTTATTTGTATTGCTACTGTTTTCACTCACCGCTGCTTTGGTCCTCGCCTGTGCCGCCGCCTCACAACTCCGCGGGAATGCAGGAAGTCCACCTCGTCGTCCAGCTGCATCCCATTGCCGCCGGCATTGCTGTAGACATGAGCCGGAGTGGATCGCTGCTCCGGCAGGGAAGTGGGCACGATGTGCGATGCCCGCCTCTCGGCCACAAAGTTGTTGCCCGAATCGTCCTCGATGTCCTTGTTGTCCGACTGAATCTTGCGGGTGTCCACGTTGCGGTGCAACGACTGCGTCTGCGTCTTGTCCCCCGTCTTGGAGCCACTCTCGACCAGCGTCAGTCTGGCGGGCTTGTCTGCATGGCCATGCGAATGGGTGCGCTGCTCCGACGGAGGCAGCACCTCGTTCTTGTAGCTGGATGCCTGGGCATAATCGGAGGGCGATTGCGAACCGGGCTTGACGGGCTCATTGGCACTCTGAAGGGTCAAGGAAAGTTTTTATTAATCCTAAATTGTATTCAGTACTTAAAGTGCTATAATTGTAATTGAAATAAATATTTAAAATATTAAATGACCCGTAAACTATTAGGATTTGGCCATAAGAATTAAAAAAATATAGATAAACAATTTAAAAAATGGTGAATTTATTCTTTAAATGACAAAATAAATGTATTATAATTTAATTTAATTAAGTCTTTATCGAATAATCCTTTTAATAACTCACCTGACTCTGCAACTGGCCCTCGCCGGCCTTCAGGCTCACCGGCCCCGAGCTGGGCAGCTTGGTCTTCTTGCGGATGATGTCGGTAAGGCCCTCCTCCTCCACCTGCAGGCCCTCGTGGTAGACCTCCTGCTTGAGCTTCTCCAGGTCCAGCTGGAAGGTGGCATTGAACTTGGTCGGCCCAGCAGCCGGGCCGGAAACGGAAGCGTCCGGGGCGTCGGCCAGCAGCTGCTCCACCTCCTGGCGCTCCTCCTCTTCGTCGTCGATGGGCGTGTGGGCCACCACCGGGCCGGAATCGCCCTCCGGCAGGGCTATGTCGCCCATGAAGCCGCCTGCAAGGCCAGAGATAAAGCGATTTAAATTAGCGGCATTATAGCATTTGCTACCATAACTTACAAATTGTTTTTAATTATAGGCGACAAGGCGAAAAGCGTATAAATTTTTATTTTAATTGAAATTTCATGTGGCTCCCGGCCCGCTCATCCGTGCTCTGGTGGTTGGTTAGCTGGCGGGCCGATGCTACCAGCTGGTAATTTATAATTCGCCCTGACAACCGTCTACTGGAATGAACACTGGCCACTCGGCCTCTGCCCTCCGCCCCCGCCCTCCGAACATCCTGGAGATATAAAGCCGTGGCGCACTGACAGTTATTTCGCCAGGCGGTTGCATATCCATTTAATCAGTGCATCAGTAGGACAGCAGGACAACGCGATTCCTGGCCAGCTGATGCCTTTGTTTGCACACGCTCCACGCGGCGTATACGCAATGTGCACGAGGGAGTGTGTGGAAACTGGCCAGTAAAAATGGCAGCAACAACGATAACAGTTATCAAGCAAAATATGAAATTGTTGCCCTGTCTGCCTCAGACATGTTAAACAAAATTAATTAAGTGCGTTTGCACAATGCCACAAAAAACAAAAAAAAGAGAAGCAGGAAAGTAAATAAGGCCCCAAACCGAAGTGTGCAGACTCTTTACCCTGAAATACTCGGGCAGTTGGTCTCGTAAATATTCGTATGCAGATCGTTTTAAACCATCCCTCGCCACTGGCAGCATCAATCCTTATTTTTCATGTCAAAACAAGCATTTGCCAGCCAAATAAGCCCGGGATAGAGCAATTCATTTGCCTATAAAGACTGTCTGAGTGCTGAGTCCTGGCTGAAACGTTGAAGCGCTGAAACGCTGCTGGTTGGCTGCTCGCAGCTCTGCTTAATTCAAACATAAATAAAATAAAATTGCATTCATGCTATTTACACGGAGCTGGCTGGCACAGTGGAGCCTGCTCGAGTGGATGTGGATGCCAGGATGCCAGGACGCCAGGATGCCAGGCAGTTCGTGATAGGGCGGCATTAACGTTAACGCCTTTTGACTTTTGAAGGCCGCTCATCGTGGCCCACATTCCTCCTCTGGATCTCCCATCAGCACTCGCTTCCTCTTCCGCCGTTCCCATCGGCTGCTTCGCTTCCGCCCCCTGACACCTCTTCATTCACCTGCTCCTCCTGTCCATCTGCGATTTCCGAGTTCCCAACTCTCGCAAAACTGGGAAACTCCGATGTGCAGATGCAGATACGGGTGCCGGCAATTTGATTATTACAACTGGAGCGGCAAAACCAATCATCTTTGAGTCTCAACTGTGAGTCTGACTTGTTGGGAAGTGGGTCGTACACATATCCTTTGGGTAATAATCATGGATTTGTTGCCTTTCGAGGAGTAAGCCCGTAACAACATAGAAAGTAATTAAAAGGTAGGAAAGAGTGGTGTTCTGGGACTCCAGACTTTTGCATACTCGGTACACAGTTTCTTTGTCTTCCAGTTCCATTCTCTCCTTCTAGGAAGATAATTTACACAAGATCTCAAATCAAATATATGGCAAACTGAAGATATTTCTTCTTATTTACGTTAAATAATTGCTCATTTATCAATATACTTTCAATTCTAACGATGTCCTCAGCAACAAGGGCTTTTGTCCTTGAAGTGTTCACTGTACTCGAAGAACACCGTCTGTGGGAGCAGCTGAACATGTGTGTAGTCTACGGTCTTGTAGCTCCTGCATTTGCTTTTGCCTTACTGCTGGCTGCGTGTTGTTTTGGGCAAAATTGCAAATTACATATTTATCAAGCTGCAAACGTTTTTTGATTTAGTTCCCGAAAGTGCAGCAGAGCACGGCAATCATGGCACACACTTACGAATAAAAAGGGAAAAAGGAAAAATAGGAAGCCAGACCACACAGTTTGTGAGGCAGACCTCCAATCAATGTCAATCATACGCACCGTAACCGAACTGTGGTCGCCTTGCTGCAGTTCGAGCAAAAGGATAACAAACAGGAGGTGGCGTTGGCCGCCCAGAGGCACCCACAAAATTGCAGACTGCGGGGCAGTGACACGGTTCTGGTTCGGATTCCGATACTGTCAAAGATCGGAATTTAGATCGAAATTCTAGGAGAAACCCTGCACGAAACACAAGTCCTGTTAGTTCAACGGATAAGCCATCGCCCGACTGCTGTAAAATCTGAATTAAATTACACGCCATCAAGATTTCTGTATTCAATCTGCTCACGTTTTCCCTATTTTCCTCTTCCCCTTCCCTCTTCTCGCTTTTCGCCATTGTTTTTGCTGCAATTGCAGCGTGTTGACTTTGAAAACATATCGTATTTACATTTGATTTAACAGTCAAACAAATTTCTAGAATTGCGCAAATATTTACATACACAATCGGAAAATCTGAGCAGTGCTGCGAACACGTGTGCCCTGTTGTGAATTAAAAATATATACACATATTCTTTGCCTGCGTGGCTGTGCATACATGAAATTTAAATTTAAAACAGAGCATCCCACATGGCGGATGATTGATTTGGATGTTGCTGCGAGAGAGGGAAACGTTGAGATGGCAGGGAAAAAGGGAAAAAGGGAAAAGCTGAACTGAAACTAAAACCGGGGCGAAAGTAACTCGAGGAAACACGTTTCCCAGTTGGCATTTAATACCGTTAACATTGGCCGGCCCCCAAGGAGCAGGAATACGGACGTAAACGTGGAGGTGGTAATAAAAAGGCGATGCACTCGGAGGAGCTCAGCAGGCGAGAAAACTTGCCGCATAATGCGTCGGAGAGCTTGGCAGATTTGCCACCCGTCCAAGAAGTGCCAACAGCCCGTTTAACGGTGAAGGATCAGGAGTTGCCACTGCCACTTATACTCTTCAGACGAAAACGGAAACGGAAACCGGCCCATGTGCGTCTGCAATTTCATTACATTCACGTTAAATGCCTTTGGCCGTCTCGTCCACTCTGAATGGCAGACAAACAGTTCGCACAAGTGAAAGTAATTACATTTTTGAGCGTAGCCTCCTTGGTCCTTGTTCCTTGGTCCTCCCACATCATTCACACTAACGAACTGACGCACAAAACGTGCCGTTTTAGAGGGAATCCGAATCCGAAACCGAAACCGTATCCGTATCCGAGTCCAGTTGCGCACCCTTTTAACGGCGGCCACAAAAATGTTCAACACATTCTGGCTGCACTTTCCCTTCCCCTCTCCAAAATCCTGCGTTCCGGCCACGCGGCGTATGCGTAATGTGGCAACAAGGGCCCATTGCCATTGCCATTGCCCCGCCCACTTTATGAGCTCTCCGTCCGGAACTCGCGACTGCCAACTGGCAGTTTAATTAAAAATAAAACCCACTTCTCCATCTCCAGCTCCGCCTGCCTGGCTCCAACTGATTATTCGCTTTGGGCCACGCTTTATACGTGCGAAAAGCAGAAGCTGGAAAGCTGTGGAGCTGGGGAGCAGCATCCCCAACACTTGACGCACCACATCAGTTGCGGTGGTAACAGCCAGAGCTGCTCGTCCATTTTGTGGGTCAAAAGCAAATAATTGAAGAGAGCACGTCGACTGATTGCCATTGTTGAGGTCAGTTGGGTCCGCTTTCATTTCACCTTTTTTATCCCCCGGTTATTTGGGGGCCTTTCTTTTTGCTGTTATTTATGGCTTCTGTGCGCTCTTTGGCGGATGTCAATGCTCGGCTGGCTGTGTCATAAAATAAAATACGAGTATGTGCGCAAATGAAACGCAAGCAATTAAACAGCAAAAATGCCTGGGGCTCAAAAGGATTCGGCACGAGGACAAAATGCTAATGGATCTTTTCGACAGGCAGTGAATGTGCTTTGATATGAAATCGCTTACTTTACTCAATCGCATATCAGATAAAAGTACAGAAAATACGGTTTAAGTTAAGAGCGTTTTCAGAATATTTATTTGGCAATTTAATGCCAATAATCTGTATATATAAAATAAGAGAGAACGCTATAAGCGAGTACCTCGACTATCAGATACCTCTTACTCAGTCAAAGGAAGTGGAAGAGAGATGGAGACATGCATGCAGTAAATGGACTGCTTGCACTGCTTGAATTTCATTATTTGCTCATAACTTATTAATGAATGGTACGAATTGAAATATTTCTTCTACATTTCTATAGGTATTATTAAGAACAACTAAATTGCTATACGAGTAATTTGAGAAATTAATGTACAGCTCGAGCAATTAAAGCCTTATGTTAATCTCCTAACGCAAATGAAATGGGCTTACAATCGTTTTGTATAATCCCTCATTTTGATTGATAGCATAATCAGTGATTTCTTTGGCTGATTCCTTTGTTTGTTTGCCTTTGTCAAAGGGGCTCATGAGTGGCATTAGCCTTGACTGGTCAACTGACTGGCTAACCCCGGTTGGCTTTCAAATCGCTGCCGGCATTGTAAATACGCCTGTAATTATGCATAATCTGGCATGGAGCGTACAGCGACCGGAAGTGCATATATGCATATCAGAGTGACCCTTTAACGAGTGTGTATCTGTGCACGGGACTCCATTCCCCACCCTCCATTCCCTCGACAGTGAAAATGCGAATGTGTGTGCGTATTAATTACCGTAGCCATAACAATGAAATTCAATTTGCTGGCTGCGCCCCGCGGACATGTTAAATGGGCGGACGGAGAATTCATCATGGCCGGGAATTATGTTTTGATAAGCGGCCACCGAGCAAACAGGCCATAAACCGGCAAGCGGATGGACATTCAGGCGTTGCCTAAATTAAAGATTGAATCAAGGCAAATAAGGCCGGACAAATAAAGCACTCGAACACACAGAATGGACGGAATCGCATGCGGATGCACAGAACGGAAGGAAGGGGATGGGAAGGGGCCGGATGCGGATGCGGATGGAGGAATATATATGGACGGACAAACTAATCCGGCGGCAGCAGAGATTGCATGAAGACCTCAGCCATTAGCCAAAAGCAGCAGCACTACGAATACGAATCCGAATGCTCGCATAGTTCCAGCTCTTTCGCCCCTCAAAATGGAGTTGGACCTGGCCACGATGGTGATGGCGATGGTGACGAGTGACCCGGCAGGAGATTTTGGATTTGTGCACGATTTAGGCTCTAGCTTTTGTTTGCTTTTTATAAGTGTGTCCGTCGGTGAGGGAGATTTTCGCTTGTTTATTTATTCGAATTTCGAACGAGCATTCGTACGATGGGAAAAGGAAAACACTTTTCGCCTGCACAGAGAGACAAATCGATACTGAGTTTTTATGGTTTTAGGAACCACTTTGGTATCAGGCGAAGCTATTTTTAAAATTATATTTTCTATTTGTTAAGTATTATTTGATATGCATTTAAGTATTTCATTCACTTTGTTTCTCTTCAAGAGTATTGTTTTTTTTTCTGTGTATCGATAAGTTGTGGAAAATGTGGCACGCTTCATTGGAGTGTCAAATGATTGAATAAACGAATCTAATCATGTGTGGCAAATTTATCTGAGTGTTGCAATGGTTATCTCTGCTAGGCGAATGTCGAAATGAATCCTAATGGAATGGAAGAGTTTTCCGTTTAAAATTCACCCTGTCTCACCTCAATATCATCTGGGGAGTGCTTTCTCGTGACCACTGTGGCGGGCGGTCAATGGCCCAGACCGGCTTATAAAACCACCGACGGTCGAATTCATGTGTTTCTATAGCTGGCCCACTGGACCAACATCCCCAGATCCGCTTTGCGGACCAAATCGCAGATAGAGCTCGAGGGCAAACAATAGCCGGCCAGTGTTTGAGTTCCCGCACCAGATTTATGATGGACAACTGCGTCGAAATATTTATGCAGCTGTACGAACTACGTACTACGGACATGCGAGTGTACGTATTTGTGGCCCGACTCCGCTTCTATATCTATATGGCCACTTTGCACCTACGGCAGACATAAAAACTATTTTCCATTGCGGTCGCACAAAAAGACGAGCAAGTCGGTTCGCACAAAGCATTTTTAGAAAAAGTTTTTGGCTTGGAGCACGGGAATGGGAGATGGCAAATATATATGTACCCATATTTTTTTAGCGCTCGGTTTTTCAATTTGAAATGGGAGTGAAAAGCGCAGTCACATGCGCCCGATGTGTGAATATGCCAGTCCGTTCGAGTGTGTTTTCGGAGTGCAGTTTATTCAGTTCACCTACTCAACTATGGTGGCACTTTATTACAGCGTCGTCAGCGGCAGGTTCAATAAACTCCCAGTGCATCTCTGCACCACTGGCACCACTGGCACCACTGGCACCACCCACAAACGACACTCGCAGTTGCATCTGATAATTGTGCCATCAACTGTGCAGCAGCTTCAAAGTGTCGCTGCCGCGTTTATTTCCGTACACTTTTCGCACATTCACAACAAATGATGCCAAGTTAAATGCAGGCATTTAGTGGCAGGAGCCAGCGTTCCAGATATTAGATATCAGCAGGGTGCCCCGTTTATTGCTTATCGCAGACAGCTTCCGAATTTCATTTCTCTTTTGCCACATTATGTCTGGAAATTTAAAATTATTTGCATTTCAAATTCAGCTCTCTTTGTCAACAAGGGGAAATATCACTTATTATCATAAATTTGAAAAATCCTGTTAATTTGAAATTGATTTTAAAATAAAATTCAGTTTTAATTCAGGGAAATCTGTGAATACATTACAAAGTTGTCACAACGCAGAAATTAAGCGCAAAGCCAATGTCAATTTCGTTTTGTGTTATTTAGCGGATTATTTGTTTCACAAAAAAAATGGGAAAATCATGTAGAGTTTAATGGATTTGTTATGCTTGGTTTAGGGAGTTTGGAGACCACCATTTCGATGACTCGAGCTATCGTATGGTAAATTTCCGTTTTCACCATTGAGTTCACCATTAGTTCGTTTAGGTCTAATAAAGAAACTCAGACAATAGTGCGAGTAAAAGGGTTCAACTGCTGCAAATGAAGCTCAATGTTCGCTTGACTGGATTTGATTCAATTTTATCTACCCTTGCTTATGAATTCCATATTGGATTCTTGGCATTCGCTTTGGCCAAAAAAAAAATAAACAAAAAATGGGAGAACGCATTCAATTTGTCTTTGGTCTGTCGCTTTCACTCGGCTTTCGGGCTGGGAAATGGGGCCAGCACAGCGGGGAAATCCAAGGATATGCAAAGTCGAAATGGAAATCATAAATTGTAGTTCAGATCTGCTTTGGTCATCGGCTGTCGGGCGGATTAATTCGATTCTATAGCGCCCTTTTCGGTATCTGTATCTTTGTATCTGGGGCAACAGTGCGTTGGCTGAACAATTAAAATACCATTTACAAATTTAAAATGCGATTTGCATAAATTACGGATTGCCCACAGCTGCAGGCGCTCACACGTACAGGGATTTATAGTACATATGGTATACATATATACCATAGATATATGTGTTTGTGTGCCGAAACATAAGCTCCATTTTGTGGCATTATCTGAGCAGCTTTTGAGCTTGTTTGCTCCGCCTGCTTATTTATGCCAATTTGCATAAACAATGATTGCAGCATACAGCCGGCGAGGATAACAAATTCCGGCAAACAGGTTGCTCAGACACATGGCATTTGTTTGTTCTATGTATGAGTGCGTCTGTATGTATGAGGGCTTGTTTACTGCTGCTCACACACACACAGAGATTCGCACACAAAGCGGCGAGAAGTATGCAGCAAAAAGTTTGGGAATGCATCCTGCTGTCAGCCGATGGCAGAAAATTCCACAACACTCCTCGTAAGCCAAAGCCACCACCCACTCGTCCTTCCGCCTCCCGCCTGGGTGACATGCCATTCTTGTTGGCATTAATTAATTATGTAAACAGCTTAAATGCAAGTTTATTTTATTTACACATGTTTCTGCTTGTTTGCCCGTAAGTGGGGAAGGCCATTTCAATAAATGCACCTGAAATCCAGGTGATAAATTCCAATGGTTGAATTTGTAACCGTTTGCCAGCGTCACTGTTGCAAGTCAGGTGCAGAAAATGTGTCCCGAGCTGTTGCAAATGTAGTCGATGGCAGGCAAAGCCCTCTCAGCCAGTTCATCCTTTTCTAAAGGGTCTCAGAATCAGCTGCCTCACTTCCGATTTTCCGACATTTCCGCAGCTGCACTTCCTTTTCTCCTTGTTTTTACGTTCGCCTTGCTTCGCTTTTGATATCCTCCTTTGGCTTTGGTAGAAGGCATGCCGAATCTATCATCAGGCTGCGTTTCGAGGACCTTCCTGTACATAAATCTATTGTCATCTAGTTGTGGAAACGGGAGCCCGGAAGAACTGACAGCTGAAATGAGGTCAATGACTGGGCAAATGTTTGATGGCAAATAAATTAATTTGCATAAACGAAAGCAATTTGTTTGGCATGTCTGGCTGGAAATTAATGTAATTCATCTGTGTTTATTTATACAGATGAAACGAAGTTGGGCAATAAATAGATGTGGTTTTTAATTAAGGGCATACAAAGTTCCCATGCCGAAAAGTTTCAGCCCAGTCCATTGCCACGTTCTGCGGCTTTGTAAGCTGATCCTGCTGGCTGTTTTGCGGTGAGCATCCCAACAATCTGCGCCTGCAGCATCCAAGCCCCATAAACCCCGACCCCCAAGCCCCAGCCAATCCCCTCGAAAGAGCTACAAACTAACTCAATCCGTCTGCACACAATGCTAAAAGTGCGAATTGTAAATAGTTTCTGGCATCGGGCTCTGGCTTAAACTAGCGATGGACTTTTAAAGAGCGCTGCAGGGCACTAAGCAGGTACGAAGGAACCAAGTCGCAGGATTAATGGATAGGACTAATAATAATATTTGAGAAATTAGTTTGTTAGAGATAGATAGGTAAATCAAGATTTTTATGTATAAAAGTAAAAAAGTTGAATATTATAAGATCCTTTTTATAGAAGCCAATATCTTTGAGAAATACCCTACAATATATTCATCATAAGAAACCCAACTTATTCTCCGTGCATTTTGCATGCTTCCCAGCTGAGCTGCTGAGTTCCGTTCCCCCAAGATGTATTCCTCCGTTTCGCGGGAACTTTCCTCTGAAACACGACCCGCTTCCATCTCTAACCATCCACCCCATCCTGACCCCCGCGTCCTGCAGCTCTGTATGCATGCAATGCCTTCGAAGTGCCTTTTTATTTGAGAGCGCGAGCGGCGTTAGTTTGTTGCCTTTCAGCCGAGCTTTGCCATTTGGCGAGGGCTCTATCAATGTGAAAGGGGGATTCCCCGCGAGCAAGTGTGCGTGTGTGTGTGTCTGTGTGATGTGGCGTGGCGTGGCGTGGTGGGGAATTATTTGCAGTCACTTGGGCAGGTTGTTTGAGTTTTGTGTGCGCCACGCCTTCCAGGCCACTTGAAGCCATCGCGCCTCCTCCGCCGACGACAACTGACATTTTGGTCGTCCTGGCTTTGCGGTTGTTATTGTGATGCTGTTGTCATCATTACTGTCGTCAACTTGGCCTCCACTTCCACATCCACTGCGATCTCTTCCTTTGTGGGGCTGCATTTCCCATTTACCCGTTTGCAGTGCCATTTGCGGTTTGATTTCTGGGTCTTCGCCCACAACGAGACACGCCTCGTTGGCCCACCATTGTTGTTCGCTTTGATGGAAGTTCCGTGCACTTGGTTTATGCAAATTAATTAGCGAATCTGCAGAGAGCCGAGAACTGAGAACTGAGAGCACAGAGAACAAAGCACAAGGCAGTAAGTTCCTTAAAGTGCTGGCCAACACGAACGCATTATGACACTAGCGTTGGATTTCCACACTGCACTGCTAAACGCTTTCGTGTTGCCTACTTAGGGGCGCTCGTGCTTCAAAGGCCTTAATTAACTTTCGAGTATTTGCTGGGAAAACTGTTCGAGTAGAGCATGTGTGTGCGTGTGCGTGCACTAGGGGGGATTTTCGTGTCTGCTACGCACTGCACATTTTTGGCAAATTAAATTTTCGAGTTTGAAATTGCTCCAACTTCAATTGAAAGTTGATTAGCAACGCTCCTCCTTTCGACCCATCCCCTAGATTTGATACCACTGCGAAATTCAATTAGGTTGCTTTGTGCAGGCGAAGGAAAAATTGTTTGTTTCTCCCTCGTTTTTCAATCGAACTGCGTGGATTTGCATATATTAGGAAGCCATTCATTGACCCAATTTCTTTTTCGCAGGGAAACTGGCAATGCAAACAATTCATTAATTGTAAAGTGCGGACGATTCGCCCCGAGGCGGACATGATTGATTGTGAAATTATGGTCGCACTTCCTCCCCTCCTCGGATGGGTGATATATGTGGTGGTGTGACCTATCTGGAAATCGAAGCGCCAGACATCGACCCTCGAGGACCTACGGGAGTAATTCGCCAGGATGGGGAGCCACAATGCTCGAAAACGGGAGATGATTAAGTAACGTTTCAGTTCATAAAATACTACGACAAAGTGTACTGGTACAAACCTGATATCGAAATAATTTACATTGTTTGTGGACTATAATGTATTAAGTACTTAATATATCAAATGTACTTAAAATGGATGTACGAACCTAGCTATCTTCAGATAAGTGCTTCCGTAAGCCTTTGTGTTTGTTTATTGTTTTTACTTATTTAAGTGTCGAATATTTTAACATAACAGAAACAAATCTGGATATTTATTGCACATTTCTGCATAAAAAACCATAAAATATGTTTTCATCCTTTAGAAAGCGTTTTATGTGGAATTTGGATAACCATGAGAGGTTGGCCATTGTCAAGCACTTGACGACACATTGGCAATGATAGTTAGGGCGGAAGTCGTTTGCCCCTCAATATACACATACTTTGGCGGGGACTCCGCCTGAGGAATGCCTGTCCCTGAGTGGGTTCGGGTGCTCGATGGGTTGTCAGGGGGGGCACAACTTTTTGACAATTGATGTGAGCAAATACTTATAGATAGACCCGCAGATAAAGCTGCCTTACACCACTTCGAGGCAGACAAATTGCAATCGAAGTCGGTGCTTCTGCCCGTGGCAGACACAAGCTCAGACTTAAACTCGGGCCGGGATGCGGATGTGGATACGGGGATCCAGGGATCCAGGGACCCAGGGAGCGGACAAGCCGAGAAGACAGCCATTGATACGTCCCGACGCATTCGCATTGCTCTCGCAGTCAATTTCCTTACATTTTTCCCCAGCTTTCTTATTATTTCCCTCTCGTTTTTTTGCAAACTAAGGTAAATTCAATTGATGCGAGATGCCGGAAAGCGGGAAGGCTGATCGGAGGGCAGGATGAAGACGGAGCATGCCACAATAGCGCTTAATTTTCAGCGCTGCAACAAGCGGCTGACAGGGGTTTTTCCGAGGACTTCCTCTCGGGGGGTGGTGGCCATAAATAATGTCGAGTGGGGAGGGGAGGACACTTCCACGTGTGTGTGTCTGCCTGTCTACGTCTCGAGTTAACAAGACTTTTCGCTTTTACTCAAACTCGCAGGCTAACACAATTTTCAAAGCTTTTGTCTTGCCACGACTTGACTGGGGTATCGCTATCGGTATAGGTAAAATCTCATATAGACGCGCACTACACAAAAATATTTTAGACGTATTTGGGTTAAAGAAGCTGGTTACATTCCCATAGAATGCATTTTCAATGTAAGTATGCTAATGATTCTTTAAATTATTCAAGAATATTGTTCCATTGTAAATTTAGAGAAAGGTAGAATAGTTTTCACTGTGGAACACGAATATTTAAATGGGTTTAGTTATTATGCAAGATACTAATCAAATATGTCATTGTAAATACTTTGGAAATCGCTAAAATGATTTTATGCCAATATTTTTTTTAGCTAGGTTTTTAATTGAAAGATTTAAGGTTTGAAAACTCAAAAAAGTAAAGACCATTTTCAAAATAATTGAATTACATTTGGTGACGATTAGTGTAAGGAAGTCCCCTAGTCTGAACTCTTTTTGCAAGTTTATGTATGTTTTTTTCTGCGTGTAAATAGATAGAATATAGATTCGGAGCTTAGAGATTGGCTTACGGCGGAGTTGAATCAACGCCGAGCCAAGGCAAATGTGAAGCCATTTCCGTGAACCGTGGGAGGTGGGAACAATGATGTGGGATATGGGATATGGGATAGCTGTGCACCCATACACCCCCAACCCGTACTCACCGGCCTTGCAGGGATCCATGTCAATGTCTCCGGATACCTTTGGTGTCACATGCAGGCGCATCAGCTGCTCGATGGTGTATTTGCTGCGGTAGGGTCGTCGCAGCCGGCGGATGGTGCCCAGATACGCGTCGAACTCCTGCCGATGGTGCAGGTGGTGGAGGTGCTTCAGCCCCTCCTCCTCGTCGTCGCTATCCCTCTCTGGATCTGAATCGGGATCCGATAGCCGTTGAAGGACGCCGCCATCGATGGGATGCTCCCGCCTGTGGCCATTTTCAGTTGCCACCTGATCCACAGGAGCGGCCACAGATGGAGGGGCAGTTGCATGCGGTAGTCCTCGGTGGGGCCTGGGGTTCTTGGCGTTCACCGAGATGAGCACCACCAGCAGGCCGGTGGCCAGAAGCAGGACGCAGTTCGTCCAGCTGACGCCCAGGGGCGGGCCACGCCTCCTACGCATCGCAGTGGCTCTAGAATTCGCTTGTTCCGCTCTTTTGTTTACCGCCTTAATGGGTTCTTTGTTCTCAACACGTTTCGTGACCACTGGCCCGTTTGGATTCTGTTGTTATGCCTATCAGTCTGCACTTAGTATAGCTTCTGCATTTTCAACTAGCACGTGCCGCGGCCTGCAATTGAAATGGCCATGGTTAAACAAAAACGCAAAAGCTGTGATTAGATTGTAGAGTGTGTTGGAATTCAGGTTGGCACCAGACTCTGTGGGATTATTTACACTGACTCAGTCCGTGCATCATTGCTTTTATTTACCTCCCGAGTGATAACCCTTTGTGCCACCAAATATAACTTAATTACGCGTTTTGCACTTAATGATCATTTTTCCTATGAAATAGTTGACTCAGGTTTATATTGAGAAAGGTTTTATTATTTTTTGATATTTTATATTATTATAAAAACAATATAATTATATTTTTTTTAATAATAATAACATTAGAAAACCTTGTGAAAACAATGATTGTTGTTTTATTTCTACCATTTTTCCATGAGCTACCAATAACATCTGTATTTTCAGTCTACAGGTCTGTGTTCCCAAGCCCCCTGAACCGATGATAACCCTTTGTCTCACTCGAAATGACCCACAGTTCGGAGCGATAAGCTCGCTTGATTTTGTTGTTTCGCGGCCCTGAAATATTTGTATTTTTTAGCGGAAATAAACGGCGCACTTTCGCACACGTTGATGGGTAAACACAAAGCTGAAATGTGCTGGGGATTAAATTGCGAAAATGCAGATCGAAAGCGGCAGTAACATTACCATTGCCATTCAGCGGGGAAAGCAATTTAGCTGTGCATTCTCAATCGAAGGGGTTCTATCTTGTGAAGCCGGCTTTCATTTGCAATTTGAATGCGCATTCCGGCTGGGAAATGTCAATCGAGCGGATTCGTTTGCTAATTCCGATTGCTAAGCCCCCGATGCAATCGCTGCAAGACTCAAGGCAAACATAGATGTTTCGCCTCCTCGGTATTGGGTATTGGGTATTGGGTATTGGGATGTTATACAAACTATCTCTCTCGCCAGCCGGCAGATAATCTCAGCCTGTGCACACCCGGCGCCTTATTTACATATGCAGCATATATGCAGCCCGACATCTGCGCCTTGGGCCATCATAAAAACTGAAAACAAAGGAGGTGTAAAACCCAACAGATGGGCGGGAGGAAAAAGGAGGGAGTGAAGGAAGTCGATTTAGGGGAAATGGCCAGGCAGTAAATTCGAGAGGCCAGAACAGGTAAGTGCTGTGTTTTAGCACTTAATTATTTTCGAGGAGAGGCCTCGAACTGGATGGACCTACACAATAACAGGTAATTAAAAATCGCTTAGCCCTAGGAACCCGGGGAACCCGAGCAATTCACAAAACCTTTTCAATTAACTTGAATGTTTGGCCAAAACCATTGTCATCAGGCCGTGTTCCTGCTGCTCCTGCTGCTGCTGCTACTGATTTTCCCCAGCAATTGTGGCAATTTCATTAAATCATTTCATTTCCGGCCCCCGCTCACAAACACACACAAGTACACACAAAACAAATCAAGGACTCGCCTGGCTTTTTATGGCAAATTAAGTTGCCTTTTGTGCGGCGGTGGCGGTGGTGGTGATGGTGGCAAAATAGCAACTAGCAAATAAAGCCAAACACCACACAGACAATTCCTCGGGCAAACCTTGGACAAAAAGTTTTCGCAGCCCAGCAAAACAGTTGCGGAGCGAAGGAAAAGGAGTGCAACATATTTTCTTAATTTCATTTCGTTTAATTTCACTCGGCGAGGAAGGAGCAGCAGGAGCAGCAGGAGCTGCTCGGCCCAGGGAAGAAGGAGAACCCCCGAGAAGCCGCCGCATCAGCAGCCATTTCCATAATCCACGTTCGCATAATTACGTATACGCCGCATGGGACCAACGGCAGGGCAGGGACGAGAATGATGATGATGACGGCGCTGTTGCTGTTGCCGCCTTCTCATTTGAGCGAAATTAAAAATTCAATTGATAAATTCCAAACTAAATAAGCACTGGCTGGGAAGTGGAGAAAAGTTACTTGAAATGTACGCCCCTGCCCCTGCCCCTGCCCCTGCCCCTCCTCCTCTCCTTTGGAACACCCCTGGATTTTTTCCTCCTTTGTTGCCACGTCTCAGGCAGCAAATTGAAAATCGTTGAAAGTATGTTAATTGGCTCAAGTGAAAGCTGCCCGGCGCCTGGCCATTTTCCAGCCACTTTGCTCATTATGGAATTTGAATTTGAGTTTGAATTTGAATTTGTGCGGACTTCCTCCTCCGTTCCTGCTTATCGCACCCACATGGCTTTTGGGAGCTGCATTCTTATCACAGTTCTAGGTCAATTGACGGCGTAAACAAAAGCTGACTTTACTACGTAATAGCTGGCAAACAAACAAGATCATCCCTCTGCACTTTGAAGCCCACGAAGTGCAAAGCCCTGATTCGCCTTCGATTCGCGTTTAAAAGCTTTAAGATGTCATTTTCAAATGGCACGCGCCATTTACTTTTAGTTTAATTAGATGAGATAAGAGTGCCAGAGTGCCAAGTTAGCAAGCAGATATATGCGTCCAACTCCCCTTTCCGTTCGAGGCCATCAATCAGGCTTGTCAAGTGCTCGCAACTTTCCAACTACAAGAGCTGACAATGACAAGCGTCAAGTGGCTGGGGATTCCTTGTTTTCCAGCCGGGGCGGTTCCGTTTCTCAGTCTCTGATTTGGAGTAGGACCAGACACTCACAATCACAGCCCCAACCCAACCCCACCCCACCGAAGTCTCTGGCGTTTTTAGTGTTTTACAAGAGCAAATCCTGACAGGACTCGCTGCGAGCTGCGTCCCCGGAAGCTCTTTGTTTGCCTAATTTTGATTTTCTCCGTTTGACAGTTGACATTTGCAGTTGCAAACTACCCGAGTCAAAGATATGAATTGAAATGGCTCTCAGATGAATTTCGAACGGGGAGGGATCGGAATATACTTATATATAGAGATAGATACAGAAGGCCGAGCGGCAGGACTGCGAGCCAAACGAGTTGTTTAGCGCATTTCGAAGCACTTTGCGACTTTTCGCATTTTCTGGTCCATTTTCGCCGCACTCAAGGACATCGAAATGCAGGGCACATCGAAATGCCGGAAAGGAAGGCCATGACTTGGCTAACAAGTGGGCGGCAGAGGAGCCTCAATTTGGAAACAACTTAATTTCAATTACTGACGCAAAGGCCGGGACAGTCGAAATGGTATAATGAATGGGGGTCTGCGGAGTGCGGGGAGTTCAGGGAGGAGTGGATGCTGCTGCGGCCGACTTTTATGCGATTTAAAATGCTTCACAAGCGCAAAATGCAGCCAGGCGGCTGAACTAACAGCAAGCAGGCAAACAAACAGACAGATGGGATGGGAGGATGAGAGGATGAGAGGATTGCAGGATAGGAGGCCAGGGGCCAGGACACGGACAATCCTCCGATAGAAGCAGACCTCGAGGCAGGGCCAGAACCAGAACGAATCCAAAGCCAACGGCAAATAATTAAACTTGGCTGCCTGGCACCTGTGGCCCTTGTATGCCGGGTCAGGCCATGGCCAAAAGCCCACCCACCCACTCTTCCCCGCCGGGCGGTATATCCTGGATCCTGTTCCCCTCATCCCCCGAACATCCTGCAAACACAGCACAAGCGAAATGAGTGGGTGGGCCGCCTGTGGGTTCTGATTATTTAGCAGCTCGCTCGGCATGTGAATGTAAATAAAGTTCAGCCATAAAATACCCCGCAGACAGATAGTCCTCCCCCTCCCGCTCGCCTCCTTTGGGGTCATAATCTGCAACAGAAACAGGACGATGCAAATAACCACTGGGCCGTAGAGAATGGAGCCGGGCCAAGCCAAACGGACAGACAGACGGACAGACTGGTCAGAGGATCCCGTAAAGAATCTGCGATTTATTTATAAACTTGGTTGGCAGGAGCGGCACTAAAGTTAAGAAATAATTAATACTAACAAGGACGAATGACGAGCGTCCTGTGGCCCAGGGAATTCCGACCCGACACGCCCCATTGGAGCCCATGGGAAGCGCACCTTTGCATCCTATGGTTTGGGATACCATACCGTACCATCTCATTTCAGCCTGTCCCCCGTTGTTTCAGGTCATGAATAACAATTGCCGGGGAATGGAGGGGAAGGGAACGGAAAGGAGGCTGCAGAAATATGGCGGCAAAGATTTCTTTTTATGGTGATTGCGTGGGAAAATTGTCGACAGTCGGGGGCCTCAACGCCTGCCATTCCGGCGATAAAATATGAAAAGAATAAAAACGTGAAACAGCCCCAATGCAAATATGAAAAGCGAGTGAAATCCTTTTAATTTGGCAAATAAAAAGGCGGGCCAGGCCAACAAATTTCCAAGGAGGACCCGCCATCGTTTCGGGGAAAGCGGGCGACTTAACTTCTGGCTTGTAAATGCGTGCAACTGAAAACGATCCAAGGAGACGGGCGGAAAATGAAAAGTTTGTGGGCCAACTTGAGTTTGGGCCAACTATAAAGCGCCGAAACCACGGAGCCAAGGCAATCGAAACTATTGAAGGCTCAATCGAGAGCAATCTATGGGCTATACTAAATATTTAGGCCTTGTACTTGGGGGAATCATGAACCAAACAGCCCAATTAAGTTATCTTGCAGACAAAGCACAGTCGGGATAATAATTACATGAAGAAATATGACAAAAAGTAGACGTACACATAAATTAGTCTGGGTCCGTGGAGAGTAAGTGAAATATAAAATCTGCTTAGACTTTAATTAATTACACATGGAATGGTGGAAGGAGAAGGAGGAGGAGGAGGAGAAGAGGGGCGCAGGAATGACAGGACTCAGCCAAGTGGAAGTGGAGCCACTCACCCACACTCACACTCACTGGCAGACAAACAAGCACTTGCGACATATCATTAACTTTGCTTTATAGCAACCAAAATTGGGAGAACACCAAGTGGTCGGGGGAGAAAAGAACTGGCGTGGCAAAAGATGAAGTAAAAATACAGAAGAAATAACTCGAGGAGTTTGCGATGCTGCCGGAGTGACACTTTCTATAGGAGGGTGCTGCTTTCGAGGACCCGGAGGAAGTGGAAGTGGATGTGGATGTGGATGCGACGGCTGCTTGTTAGCAGGATGGCGTCAGCTGTTGTGCCTACATACGAAAAAATATTTGTGAAGCCACAGGATAGGCACTGGAGAAATTTCTATACGAAAACGTTTTTTTTGGCAGTATAACATTTAATAAAAACATTTTCACGGACGTATTATAGAACAGAAATAACTCATAGAATTTGTATTTTAAGAATACAAAATAATAAACAAAAAATGTGATTTAAATTAAAATACTTGTTAAGAAATTTAAAAGAGTAATTTCCCCTTCGAAAAATATAATAATGGAATTACTAGTTTTCTTGAAATATTCTTCACAGCTTGAGCACAACTAAATGACTCATTTTAAAACAATGAATAATAAGTATTTATCCAATTTAAAATGGCTTTTTTTCGGTGCACTTGGGACCGAAAAGCCCCAATTCATGGTTTGCTAAAGCAGATACAGGACACCTTCTAATATTCATAAAATAACTCAAATCTTGTCGGTAGATTCGCCACCCTGCCTGGTCGACAGGTAAATTTAGGGTTTAATAATGCCTGTGGTCTACCCGACGTCAAGTGCAGTTATCTTCGGCCGTCCACCTTCGAGCTACGGCTATGGCTATACCCACTTCTCGAACTTAATTCGCTTTTAATTTTTACCCTGCTGCGACAGCAAAAAATGCGGAAAAATTCCCCATTGCCATGGCGAAAAAGTGGGGGGAAAAGGAACCGAAAAATACAGCTGAAATTTGTTAAGCACGCGCTATCAGCCTGAAGTGCGTGTTCCGGGGATGAGATGGGGAAATAAGGGGCTGAAATGGAAGTGGAAGAGGCGTCCTGGGAAAGGGAATCCAAATGAATTCTATTCAAAGCGCTGCTGCCACAAAATATGAAATGAAATGTTGTCGCTGGGGAGCCAGGGAGAGTGTCCAGGACGAGAAATGTTGTTAAGAAATGCATACGCGGGCAATTTTTATTCCTTGCTGTCCTGTCTCCCCGTTTCGTCCTGCGAGGCAAGGAGCAGGTCCTGCTGCTGTTGCTGCTTAAACACGAAATGCTTAATGGCCAAGTTGCCACAAAACGTTTGCCAGACAAGGGCCAACTCAGTGGAGCAAAAATGAAATGCGTTTTCTGCTGGCTCCCAAGGACGAAGGACGAAGGACGAAGGACCAGGAACCTTCTGTCTGCCCGTCTCTCTATGTGTGGGTGTGCTTATTGGAGCGTTAGCAACCTGGGCAACAATATCAATATGCGTCTTTTGTGCCAAAGCTTCCCCAGCTGACAATTGTCCGCCGCCGGAAGTTGATGTTCTGAGAAACGGAAGTGTTACGGGTAAATACCCCACTCTGCCCCCAGAAAAAATTCCATATTTTCCATTTCATTTTGCCGCCTTTCTCCACGCATAAATTTCCATCATCATCCATTCAGCAGGCAGACAAACGAAATGCGCAGCATATGAAAAAGTTCTGTAGCAAGGCAGCCAAGAACCAGAACAAGAACCGAAGAACCAAAGCCAATTAGGGCTAATGCCTGCCTTTCTGGACCCTTTTGGCTTACCATTAATTGCTGCCGAGCATCGAGGATCGCTGGTCAGAGCCAAAAACAAAGCAAAAGTGGGGAAGGAGGCTGCTGAAGGCAACAAACAACGACGGGGCAAACATTAAATAAACAAAAGGCGAGACGAGATGAGTTGGGTCGAGATCGCGAGACCGAGTTCGTTGCCACCACCACCGCCGGGGAGGAATTCCCTTCTATTTCGCGGCTTTTCGTGGGCACCTTGACTCGCGATTGTTCCGTATTGCGAGTGAAATGACAAAAAACACAAAGCGAAATCAGAGGAGATTCTATTTTAATTATGCCGGCGGCCTTTAGATTGCCAATTGACGAGATCCGCGCTGCGATTCGAGGGGATGAAAAGCGGAAAAGTGGAAACCGCACGGCGGAGATAGTAGCGTGAGCGTAAGCGTAAGACGCAGAACACCCACAAGACCGAGCGATGCTGGTGGTGTGTGGTGTGGTGTGTGGTGCTGACGAGGAGCCGGGGGATGTGGGGATTGGGATTGTCACTGGTGCACACACCGCGTGCCGTTTTTTATTTATAGCCATCGAACGCTGCGCTTCTATCAGCAACAGCAATGGAAACGGCAGCAACATCCGCGGCAGCAGCAGCAGCAGCAACATTAACGACGACAGCAACCTCAACAAAAACAGCGTGTTTACTTGTTGTCGTCGTCGGCCGAGGGAAACCAGAGAAATGAATAATAATATTAACGCAGACCCAAAGATCACGGCAGACACTGATAACGCCTCGAATGCACACACAACGATCGTAATCGAGATTCAATCGAGTGCGAAGATCACGAGCACAAAACTGACTGATTAGCGCAGCCAGAACCCTTGATTCACTTGTTGAACAGTCCGATAATGTGTTTAGGTAGGTGGCTCCTGTGCAGAGCAGCATCCCTTGCAGGTAGAAATCGAAGTCTGGGCTTACCAAACCGACCCAAAAAAAGAACAGAACCCACTCACACTTCACTGACCGTTCAATTTATCCTTCTGCTCTTTGCGGGTATTTGCGTTTGGCCATTTGATTCAAACAAGTTTGTTGCCAATATTCTTTTGTTTCGCGCTACCGCTGCCGTTTCCACTGCGAAAGCACGTCCGTTCACGACCGAAGTTGCTCGCGATTTGAGAACATAAACAGAGCACTCGGTTGGAGGGAGTCGAACCGAACTGAACTGAGAGCATGCGCCGAGAACAACTGCGGAAAAGTGCCCAACAGGCGGCAGCGTTTGAACTGCCGAAGAGCAAAACAAAGGCGAAGACTTCGCGGGGCCAGTGTCCTTAGCGAGATCAAAGATCTTTGGGGAAACTTTAAAAATCATTTTGGGATTTTATAATTGTTTCTACATTGTAACAAGCCGATTAAACCGAATTTGTATTGCTTGTGTGTCTTATCTTAAAAATTGAAATGTCTTTTAAAATTACGAAACCAATTACTACAAATATATATATTTTTATCAGAAGTTACTTTACTAACGTTTTTACAAACATCTGGATTTTAAAATCAAAAACCGTTACAATTGGCGCTAAACAACACTGGCGCAGTACGAAACACCCTGTAGGCCTGTTTTGTTCGAGTTTTCTGGTGCAAAAATGGAACTGATTTGAATTAAAAGTAAGATTACAAGACAAATGAATGGCCGATAAGAAATTATGGTTTATTTCAATGTAGAACAAATTTGAATTATGATTCGTCGTCAAAGAGGATTATTTTACCTGAAAATGAAAACAAATTTTGATTAAATCTCATTCCGTAAGAGTATGGGAGTTATAGGTTATAGTTGCCCGATCGGGCTAGATCTTACTTATGTGTATTATACGTGTACTATATGAAAAAGTCTCATTCACTGCGTTGCTTCTAATAAATTGAAAAAATAAATGAAAAGATTCATTTGAAGTAGATAAAAAGCGTATGTTGCGTGTTCCCAGATCAGGGATTTTCTCCCTAGATTTAGGGGTTTTTTTGACGTGATAGGTACATTTTAGGCGGGAGAAATTTTTAGGGGAAGAGTTAAGGGGTTTTTTCGGAAATTGTTTTACCCAAATAATTTGAAAAAAACACTCAAATATGTGATTTCCTAAACAAATTGCAGGATTGCCACGCACAAAAATCACCTCAATATGGCACTTTCCTATCGAGTACACAGATTTTTCCAATCTTAACTTTTCTACAACGTCATATTGAGATACATATATCTTATTTTATTGTACATGTTGGAAATTAACTGATTTTTAATTTAAAGGGAAAGCCAAATTTCCATCTGGCAACACTAACATTTTTTAGGGAGAAGTCTCTGTCGAAGTCTGGCAGCCCCTTGAACTATTTTTGGCGAGAAAATTTCCATTTTTATTTAATAAATTAAAATGACCCAAAAGTGCGAGACCACCAACTGCGGCAAGGAGGCCACCCTGCAGTGCCCCACCTGCCTGAAGCTGGGCATCAAGGGCTCCTTCTTCTGTTCGCAGCCCTGCTTCAAAGGATTCTGGAAGGAGCACAAGTCAATCCATGCTTTGGCAGGTCAGTACTGGAAAGTCTACATTCGAAATGGATTGGATTACTGACATGTGGAATATATTAACCTCAGCCGGTGCTTCGAACTCATCTGGCCAGGATGGAGCCTACAACCCGTGGCCGCAGTTCCGCTTCACCGGCAAACTGCGTCCGTTCCCCCAGACTGCCAAGCGCGCCGTTCCGGAGGCCATTATGCGTCCGGACTACGCCGATCATCCCGCAGGTCGTTCCCTCTCCGAGGAGGCCCTCCGGGGCACGAAGATCAAGGTGCTGGACGACGAGGAGATCGAGGGCATGCGAGTGGCCGGAAGACTGGGACGGGAGTGCCTGGATGAGGGCGCCAAGGGCGTGGAGGTGGGCACCACCACCGACGAACTGGATCGCCTGGTCCACGAGGCCGCCATCGAGCGCGAGTGCTATCCGTCGCCCCTCAACTACTACAACTTCCCCAAGTCCTGTTGCACTTCGGTCAACGAGGTGATCTGCCACGGCATCCCCGACCAACGACCTCTGCAGGATGGAGATCTCTGTAATATCGACGTAACCGTCTATCATCGCGGCTTTCACGGCGATCTCAACGAGACCTTCTTCGTCGGCAATGTCTCGGAGAAGCACAAGAAGCTGGTGCAGGTCACCCACGAGGCGCTCAGCAAGGCCATTGAGTTTGTGCGTCCGGGCGAGAAGTATCGCGACATAGGCAACGTCATCCAGAAGTATGTGGCTCCCCATGGCTTCAGTGTGGTGCGCAGCTATTGTGGTCATGGCATTCACCGGGTGTTCCACACAGCGCCAAATGTTCCCCACTATGCCAGTAAGTTTGGGGGTATTGAAATTACTTTTTCTAAACTCTAAACTAAACTAATTCCCTTGTAGAAAACTCCGCTGTGGGCGTAATGGCCCCGGGCCACTGCTTCACCATCGAGCCCATGATCTCAATCGGCGTCCAGAAGGCCGAAACCTGGCCAGATGATTGGACCGCGGTTACCGCCGATGGTCTGTTCTCCGCCCAGTTCGAGCAGACGCTCCTGGTAAACGAGACCGGCTGCGAGATCCTCACCAAGCGCCGCGAGAACAACGGACAGCCCTGGTTCATGGACAAGATGTGAGACGACCAACTTGGGCTAATATACAACTTCTAGGGCTATTCATCAAGCTTTAATTTGTAATTTTACAATAAAATCTAGAGTTTTTATTCCCAAGTCCAATGTGGATGTACCATCATTCGGATTACTTCTCCAGCGGTGCGTAGTTGAGCAGTTTCTCGATGAGATCCACGTGTCCCAGGAGCATGCGACGGCAGCAATACCTCTTCAGGCCCAAAGCATCAAGGGCATCTCTGGGAATAAGAGATACAATAATGAATATTGTGAAATGCGGTGTGGATGGGAGACCTTTTCCCGCATGACTTACCCTTCCGTGTATTCCGCCTGGAGAAGGCCCAAGTACGACTCCCACTTGTTGCCAATGACCTTGCCGCAGGTAAAACAACGGATTGGAATAATCATCTTGTCTCGCAGGCTATAATTCTTAAGGATATTACTGAAATTGTAACTACAACAAAATTGTTGCTAAAATGTGTTTTCTCGTTGTTTTGTCTATCGCTTATCGATATCAGGCATATTCTATCGATATTTATTTAAGTGTGACCATGCCGAACAATCGATACATCGACTAGAACGATTACTTGAGCGCCATTATCGCAATTCAAACAAAACGCGTGCCGAATATTTGAATAAATTAATGGTTATTTTATTAAACTACCGACTGCTCGCTACATGAATGCGTTTTTACAAATGAGTGTGTAAATAAATATTTTTGAACAGCGTCGAAGACTAAATGTGCCTTAACTAATTACTGCTGGCCGTGAGAGGCTCGCCGGCCACTTCGACGGAGGTGGAGACCTCGAACAAATCTTTGCCTGACTCCTCGCTGTCGCTATCGATCAGACCCGCGCTGGGCACATCCTCCACGGTGCCCTTCTTCAGGTCATCCGACCGTTTTTGCAGCCGCTGTGAAATGAAAGTTAAAAATAACCGAAAATATGTAGACCTTTTCTTCCAACTAGTGTCGAATTCGCTTACCGATTCGGAGGTCTCCTCGTCGGGCACAAAAATGCGTAGTGGCGTATTGGAGCCCAATTGCTGCTGCACCAGGCGCTGATGCTCCTCGAAGGCTGTGGCTGCCGGATCCTGAGCCACCTGTTGCTGATGGTGTTGCACCTGTTGCTGCTGCTGCGGATGGTGTTGCACAGGCTGCTGTAGCTGTTGCTGTTGCTGCTGCAGTTGCAGGAGTTGCAACTGTTGCTGCTGGTGTTGCTGCTGCAAGTGCTGCTCCTGTGCCTGGGCCCGCAACTCCTCGAACTGCTGCTGTTGCTGCTGCTGGTGTTGCTGTTGCAAGTGTTGCTCCTGTGCCTGAGCCTGCAACTCCTCGAACTGCTGCTGTTGCTGCTGCTGGTACTGCGCCTGAGCCCTCAGCTCCTCCAGATGCAATTGGTGTTGCTGTTGTTGCTCCTGGGCCTGCACCTTCAATTCCTCGAGATGCAACTGTTGCTGCTTCTGCAGCTCGATGGCGGCATGTTCTGTTTCCAGTTGCTGGCGGCGTGCCTCCTCCTCGGCGTAGGCTTGCAGCAACTGCGACGAGTCGTGGGCGTGGCCATAGAAGTTGGACACCACGAAGCCGCCCTCGGGAACGGACGCCGTGACCGCCGAAGCCACATTGGGCAGGTGGAAGGAGGCCGTCTCGTAGGCACTCTCGCCATGATCACCCAAGGCAGGAGCGGCAATCAGCGCGGCATATTGCGGCGCCGAATCCAGCACGGGATGGATGTTGTGATGCGGATCCTTGGCCGCCTGCAGGATCTGCCCGTTGCTAGCCACCTCCTGGGTGAGATCGGCGTTCACATAGCCCGACTCCACCACCGGCTCCGCGCTGGGCTTGAAGAGTTGCTGCTTGTGCGCCGAGTAGAGCTGATTGGACTGCGTCACCAGGTAGGTGGGATTGTAGATGGGGATGTGGGCAGCCGGAATGGCGGCGATGAAGGACTGATGCGACTGCTGGACAGCCGGCTGGGCATACTGGATGGGATAGATCTCCGGCGCCGTCTGAGCCGCCGCCTGGGCACCAACAATCTGGACCAGTGGCTGGGCGGGCAGATGATTGCTCTGGACATCGGCGGGCAGCGGCTTGTTGTTGCTCGGCGTATTAAACGACTCGGTGGACGGACGAATCTTGGTGGTGGGCAGAGAGGGATCCGGATCTGGGGCAAAGAGTTTCTGCGAGCCCGAAATGGGATCGCGGATGGTTTGGTCATTCGTCTCGTCCTCATGCACACTGTACTTCGGCGGCAAGTATGTCTGGGGACGGGCGGATGAGGGCGGCGCCTGGGTGTGCGAGTGGGAGGGGGGCGTGTACAGGTAGGAGGGGTCGTGGTGACCCTCCTCCACATCCAGGTGGTTGTCGGCCAGGTTCGGTGCGGGAACCGTGTAAATGGGTGCAAAGTGCTCGGTGTTGAAGTTGTTGTGCGTGTCCAGCTGTGGGGGATCGGCATGTTTCGAGTCATGTTATATGTTTGACTGTGTGGTGGGTGGGTGAGTGTGAAATTCAGGATTCAAAGCCATTGCGATTGGGAGAGGATCCCAATGGCTTTGAATTGACCTTATTTGGCTTGACGAATTTAATCTATGTTACGTTATAAACTTTAAATGGCAATAGATATCAGTTGGCTCCTTTTGGATTTCCGCTTTATAGAGAAGATCTGTTGCGGACTCAACTTACCGGCAGATTCTGCAGTTCGCTGTAGCTTACAGCCGAGGGTGTCTCGTACTTGAAGGGCTTGTCGTATCCAAAAGTGGGTTTCGCCTTGGGCTTAACATTGTTTAGCTTGATCTTCAGTGGTTTCCGCAGGGCTCCAGCGGGTTTCAGATAGACTGGGGAGGGAGCACTCAGCTTCATGGGACGCGGAGGTCCTCGCAGGTGCTGATACTGATGTTGGGGCACGTGGATCAACGGATGCGAGTGCAAATGGGCATGGGAATGGGGGTGGGCGGACAGGACATGCGGATGCACGGAGTGCGGATGGGACAGGTGGGCGGCATGGGTGTGCGCATGGGCATGGGCATGGGCGTGTGGGCCATGGCCAGGACGACCCTTCAGAACCAAGGGCACCGGCTGATCGCTGCGTATTTGGACGACCAGGGTGCGCTGTTTGCCCGGCGGACCAGCGGCTCCTGCGGATCCAACGGCGGCGGGACGACTTAGCTGCTTGGCGCTCTTGGGCGGCCAATTGGTGAAGACCAGAGGACGCTGCTCGCAGTTGGCCAGCGCCAAGATCAGGGCCAGCAGGAGGAAAGGCTGTGGCGCAGGAAGAGGGAACATTGTCAAAGACCATTAAATCAAAAACTTAATTACGCGTACATCGAACAAAACATCAAAAGAAATAAAAACTTTCTAAGCCCGGCAGAGGCGAAGGTGAAAGGGGGGGAACGGAGAAAAGGGGTAAAAGGGGAGGGACTTGTAATCGCTGGACAGCAACAAAACTGTAATGGCCTTAATTTGAACAAATTGGCGGTTTTCTAAAATTTTATCACGTCGCCTGCCGCTGACTACTTAACCAAAGCTGCTTAAGCAAACGAGCCAACAAAGTATCTTCACTTGTGCGAGTACGTATTTATAATTATATACGAGTAGTATTTATACGGGTATGCCATAATACCTTGCCCACTTTTCCCCGCTTCGATGCCTGATTAAACTTTCAGTCCGCAATGCCGTAGAATGAAAGTGAAAAGTCGAATATCGAAATGACTTCGTTCTGTAATTGTTACTCTCGTTGCGTTGTTTACGTTTTTGGAGGGTATTATGCTTTGCTGACTCAGTTGGTTCGACTTTCAATGCGATTTGTTTATCGTTAGATCATTAAAATATATTTCTTCACTTAATAACTGGGTAACTAAATATTTTTTAATAAAAAATATAATTCTTAACTATATTTTTGTAAATTTTGATACGGTTTTTATGAAACAAATAGATTTATGATAGTTTATTTTTTTTGTGTCGAAATTACATTTTAAGGAAATGAAAAGTTAATACTACAGTTAGAAAACGTCTTCTGTGCATAAAAATGTATTACAATTGTAAGGCCCTTTATAAGAATAATTCGAGTTCGAGTGTACAAAATATTTCCATAAAAGTAGGAGTACGCAACTCTCTGCTTGGATGGTTTGGCTTTGGGTCTTGGTCGATCGAATGGGAAGTCGGTAATTTGAGGCGGCAACTGGACATGGCAATTTCACCTGGGCAGCTCCACTCCTCTCCACTCCACTTCACCGAAGCGGTGGCAATGACAATGGCAATGCGGTGTGCCGTTAGCCAGACGTCAATCAGCAGGTGAAATGCCTAAGCGAGTCCAATACGTATACTTATTGATTACGTGCTGCGTTTGCTTAAACGGATTGACGGATTGCCGATGGCCGATTGCAACTGCAACTGCAACGGCGGGGAGCAGCCATAATTGACGCCAAATTGGTGGCTTATTGTTTATAGAGTGGTTAGTTAGTTTGTCGCCTTTGCAATATGCATAATCATATGCAAATACCAGTGCCTGAATGGTGAATGAACTGCCAGGAGACGGATGCCAGAGTCTGGCAGGGATTGGCCCACGGCAACTCGGCAACTCGTTCAACGAAAGTCCAAATGGAATTCGCATAATTTCGGGTTTCCTCTGGGCTTGGCCAGCGGGACCAATGAACTTGACAAAGGATTTTCCCAACGGCCTAGGCGGAACTATTGATCAGCGGCCTGTCGCCGCGGCGACGACCATAAACAACGGTGTGGTTAACCCAAATTGCAACTCGAAATGCAACTTTTATTTTAGCGGCAAGCATTTTATTTTCAAGCCCGCTGCACATTGAGGCAAATGCAGGCGAGCAGCCAGTGTAATTGGTGCACGTAAAGCTGAAGCCATCCATTGTCTGGATCTTGGATCTTGGATCTCGGCGAAACTCGGCGCATCAAGTGCTCTCATTGCAAATGAAAGTGCTCGCTTTGCCGGCCACATTACAATTTGTCAAATATTCACGACGACTTCACAACTGCGACGGCAATTCAATTGAAGAAGATGCAACGGCATTGTGCCGGAGAATGTAATTGGATTTGCAGGTGAAGGTGAATCTGCATCTGCATCTGAAGTCGTTGATCGCAGAGCAAAGAAATGCCATTGTATTGGCATTGAAATTAATGCCAATCTATTATTTCTTATGCTGTGCGCGCAGCGAGAGACTCTTTAATAACCGCTAATTGTGGGCAACAAACTGGCAATCGCCGCGTGATGTGATTCACTTACCCTCATCTTGTTTCGGATTTGTAGTGAGCTTCGTTGTTTTATTGGTGGCAGTTTGCTATTGTGCCCGTAGAAAGCTCTGGGGCAAGTGTCGAGCGACTTTTGGCTTCTTCTGCTACTCCAGCAGCAAATAGATGAAGATCAAAATGGCAATTAGGTATATAATCACATCAATTAACTTCATGTCAGCGAGCGCCGCGGCGCTTTCTTCGGTTCAAACTGCACGCACAGAAGATTCGAAAGAGATTCAAAATATAATTCGGGAGCAGCGACGTCCGCACCTGTTCGAGTCGCGAAGACAACTGAGTGCTAGCTGGTCGATGGTAACGGACAAAAACCATGTGCCGATCCGATCCGATCCGTTGGCTCCACTGGAGTTCCACTGGAATGCCAAGACGACGGCTCGCATTGGAAGTGCGAAGAAAGTGGTCGGATTTTCATGACTCTGCCTTGGCGGCGCCGAGGGAAAAACTAGTTTGCAAAGGCCAAAACGCAGCACGCGACCAGCAGCAACATGAATTACCAGCAAGTGGCCGATTAATCGCAACGAAAGTGTTTTGCCATCGACTGTTCTTGGCCGGCAACAGAAAGAAAGGAAAGGAAACCAAAAAGAAAAAGAAAAGGCAGCGCAAAACAAAAGACTTAGGCAGCGAACTTGTTGTCTCGCGTCAGCAGTCGCTCTTTACCTTAAAAAGCAATGCGGACCAGGCGCACATGATCAAGAGATGGCCCCAATGCCGCTGCCTGCCACCTGTTGCTCCTCTCTTTTTGTTATTTTTGCTCTGGCCAGCGGCAGAGGCAGCAAACAGGAGCAAAGCCACCGATTGACATTACGAAATGCGGCAGGCACAGTGGGAATAGCAGACTTAGTCAAGTGACTTCTTACGAAAAAAAGGTGGAAGAAGTGAAAGATATTAAAAATGTATGAAGGAACAGCGCACTTTCAAGGGTTATGTTGGGCTAATTGAGATCAAGGCAAATATTTTTAGAGTAAGGTAGGGGTTTCATTATACCCGTTACTCATAGAGTATTTGTATATTTTGGAAAATATGATTTTATAAATCGGACTATTCAATAAAAAGTTAAAAGCAAGTAATTGAATGCAAGCAGTACAAGCAGTCGCTTTGCTACT